>CM062532.1:32953140-34250032 GCA_031439595.1 Pterocarpus santalinus | reverse complement strand
GAAATGACATGGGATGCCCCTAGACTTATCCATAATTACGAAAATGCCATTAGCCCTGAAAAACAGAAAACAAAAGGCCCTAAAATTTGCGAAACGTTTAATGTACACTGTTAAGCGATTTACTCGATTTTATTGAGTTTGTAGAGTTAATTAAAAAGTTAATTAGAGGTTAACTAGGAGTTGATTAGAATTTAAATTAGAGAAATTAGGGTTAAGATAGAAACTTATAAAATCCTCACAAAGTTCTTCAAAACCGTTTTACCGATTTAAAGGAAATCAGTAAGATTTCAGTGTTTTAAACTATCGAAACCGGATCAGTAGAAATTATGCCATGAGTGCCCTAGGATCAATGGCTAAGATTTAGCCAAATAACCCACCCAAGTGGCGCCTAGGGCAGCCCTTGATGGTGGAAGCCAAACCAAAATGGATAACATGAAGAAATCTACCAATCACATGCATTTGGCTTCCAAATATCTCACCTTTTCTTCCTTCTTCTTGTGTGAATTTTGGCCTCCCTACTACCAACCTCATTTCCCCACTCTTCTTCATCTTCTTCCACTTCCTCTTATCCCCAAGCTCAAGCCCCAACCATCAACTTCACTCCAAGATCAAGTTCCATCAAGATTTCACACCACCAACGTAGGAATCTCAACTTTCTCCTTCTTTTCTCTGATTTGGGGCTGCCTAGGGCTTCTCTTTCTCTCTTTATTTTGATGTTATGTTGGTTGGATATGATGAATTAAGGTTGATTTAAGGTGTATATGTGAGTTTGAATTGAAGATTGGATGGATTGATTAGAGAAGAACATGAATCCAAGAAGAATTCAAGAAGCTATTAGGGTTTTCCCCTCGGCAGAGTGTACGGCTTAGCCTACGCCGTTTAAATCCGATGAAACCATTTTTATATGAAATTAGACATCTAGAGCTTTCCATACATATATCATGTAAGGCTTTTGGATTAGTATTGAGAGAGTTATGAATTTTTTAATTTCAACCTAGGTTTTTGACTTTAATTCTGGGTAGACTAGGTTGTTCAGGGTAGAACTCGCCCTATACTACTTGAAAATGAGTGAAACCAATTTTTTTAGAAAGCTTACATATAGGAGAATGTCCCATAAAAATTTCAGAATTAGATAAGGTCCCGTTTACTCCCAGTGATCCCAGAAAGTTTCCCTATATCCAAACTGAGCCAAAACAGGGCAGCTTAGGAAGGTCAGATTTCAGGGCTTATAACTCGAGCCCTACTGAGTCAAATGGAATGGAACTTTTTGTAAATAAAAGTTTGTCTGTTAGCTTTAATATGAGACCAATTTCGTATGATTTTCATCATTTTTTGATTTTTAGTAGATTTTTACTTTTAAGAGTGTAATTCTGGCCAGCTACAAGGCAGACTGGGATAAAACCTAAATAACTTGAGCTATTGTTATCAAAATGAGATGGGACCAAAGAGGTTAGAAAATAGACACATAATACTTCAACATATCCAAAATTCAAGTCCAAATGAGTTAAAATGAATTTAAGGCTTAATTTCTAAAAACGGGCAAAATTGAAGAATATGAGCAGGACTTCCAAAAGTAAAGAATTGGGCATCTTAATGCATATGTGAGTTCACTTAAAGTCTAAGTCTTGCAATTCCATGTGGTGCTTGAAAGATTGATGCATTACTTTTGATCTCTTACTGTGACTAATTGTCTGTTGAGACTGGCACTATTCATGGGGAAACGGATCTGATCCGTTATGCTGCCGAATTTTCGGCAGAATTGTAAGAAGGTTATAAGCTATAAGCAATTGTATGTTATGAATGGAAATCATGTATGCAAGAATATGTAAAATTAAATGATGAACCCTACGTATGAATGCACTCAGCGTGACTATGCATGATTATGTATGAAAATGAAAGCATATGAATATATTGAATGTGGATCCCTTTCACCTGGAGGCAATTGCACTTTGAATCCCTTCCCGTGAAAGCAGATAAAAGATATAATAAAGGCCCCATATTCCTAAGGAACGTGGCATGGCGATCACACTCTGATGGGGTATGACATGGAGATCATATTCTGGAATGTGGCATGATGATCCCACACCCTAAGGAATGTGACATGGCGATCACATTCTGATGGAGTATGACATGGCGATCATACTCGGGGATGTGGCAAGATGAATATATTCCTAAGGAACGTGACATGGCGATCACGCTCTGATGGGGTACGACATGGCAATCGTACTCTGGAATATATACTCCCCTCACCCACATGAGGCATGACATGACCTAGCTAGTGTGAGTATAAGGGATAAGGCTTACATGAGGCATGGCATGACCCAGCTAGTGTAAGCAGATGCAAGCACCCTAGGGACGGTGATACATAACGCCTAGATGTGTCGAATGAAGAAAGTAAAGATAAATATTAAAAGAAGTAAAGAAAGAAAAGAACCCAAATTAAGCTCCCCTCACCCATGACTTACATGAGGCATGGCATGACCCAGCTAGTGTAAACACCGGATAAAGGATATGATAAAGGCGTGTATAGATTTTATGTTTTCAGTATATTGGTGCCGTTATAAGTTAACATGTTTCAGTTATTACTCATAGTATAATTCATGAATTGATTTTGTATTGGCTTGCCTAAATTACAAGTGTATGAATAAAATGAACTTTGTTTCAGACAATATGTTTTTGAACTGTAAAATTTAAACAGCTTGTATAACATGTTCACTTTTTTCATAATAAACCGAAGCAACTAGAGATGACAACGATGACATTATGTATGACAATGAATGAATCCTACTGAGAATGTATAATTCTCACTCCTATATTTATTTTCGTGTTATCTCCAGATAGTTCAGAAGTTCCGAAGAAAGCTCTTCGAGGCGGAGTCGACTAGTAAGATTGAAGGCGGCCGAAGGTTGCTGCCAGACAAGGTCGAATTAAGTGACAGTAACAACTCCTAGAGGAGGTATTATGACTTAAGCATAGTACCATACTTGGGAGGGTGTTACAGTAAGCATAATCCAAGCACCTCAATGCATCTATGGAAGATGTCTCTGTAGCCATGTCGCAAATGGCTTGGAGTTGGGCATCATTTTCCAGGTAGGCATGTTCAAATCAACCCAATAGATGCTTATGAGGAGGAAATTCTAACTCTAATTTTGGTGGTTGGACTATAGAGGGAACAATCTCTTTAACCTGAATCTTTGTCACAAGAACTTTCTCCACTATGTCAACAATCATAGGCCCATCACTCATTAGATATGTATCCATCTTTGTGCACTCCATACGCAGCTCAACACCATCACACTAATCACAATAGAAACAATCAACAAAATCCCTAAGGTCGAACAACTCAGGGAGCTCCTCATAGAAATTGTCATGAACCTCCTTAGCTACATAATCTATGATATCCAAATGAAATACAGAGTGCTTATTTGATTTCTCTTGTATAAAATTTGCACCCGACTTTTCTTTCACTTCATCTACTTCATCGGAATGCCCAGTCTTAACTATACTTTCATCGATTCTCTGTGCCGACTTTGGTAAAGTCTTACCTAATATTAGCAAGTATCGCAGTCTGCTCCAAATTATAATTTTAAAATATTTAATTACACTAAATTTGAAGTATAGTGCAACGAAGATCGTCTCACAAGGATGTTGTTGCTATCTAGTTAAGTAACAAGGGGGTATGTTCAAACATGCAGCCAATAAGCTATAAAAGAAAATTAGATGAAAATAAAAACACTAGTTCAAAGAGTTCCTTAGGTATAAGGTGAATCAATCATTAACGCACAATATATCAAATACATGGAGTGCGGCTAATTTGAGTTATTAGAGAGACCTCTACTAACAATCCCACAATTCTACCTAGAGAACTCTAGGAATTCAACCAACATATAATTGATTAGATAATTGAGGCCTCAACTCTAATTAATCTATGTTGATTTCTAGCCCCAATTGCATTAGACTAGGTTTGAACCCAAACCCAATTTCTAATTTTTTAACTAATCAAGTTCATACCAATTGACCAATTAGCAATCCCCTAACTAATTCCTTATTCATAAACCCACATATCAATACCATTCAATGCAAGTTTACAAATAAAAGAGGGCAAAGAATCAAGAAAACAAATATGATTGAAATTCAAGTATAGGGTTTCAAGATTACGACCATAATACCCTTGGGGTTTCCTTGAACTACCTTGAAGTTCTACTTCTCTATAGTAATAAAGGTTACAAACTAGAACCCAAAACAAGTATCTTACAAAATGAAAGGAAAAGAAAAGAAAAGAAGAGGAGAGGAGAAGAGAAGAGAGAAAAATAAAAAATGTTAGAGATGAGTCCTCTTTTTCCCGTCTTGAATTTCTTTCTTCTTCTTTGACTTAAAACATGAAAATCCAAAATTCTCTTGGGCCCAAATTAATCCTCTGTCTCTTAGCTTTAAGTGGACACCCAATTTGCTTAATTTGGACTTAAAATGAGAAAGTTATGGCCCAATCTTTATAGTATGTCTAGGTTGTACATTTAGTCATGTTAGTTAATTTCAACAGCCAATAAGTCTATCAAGATGTCATTATTTTAGAAGTGTTATTTGAATTGAAGCTTTATATCTTAGCTTTCAAATGACACCAATTTCATCTCAATCCAATGTCTACAACTCAAGTTACGGCCCAATAAGTTCACACTACTTAGGTTCCAGTGCAGCAGCCTTGTTCTGACTTTGTGGCCCAATTCGTCCTAATAGACATCTGAATTAGTTTTTGACTTCTTCATCAAAGTTGTAGATCTTTCTCTTAGCTTTCCTACAATATAAAATTTGTAATTTTTAGAGATCAACAACTCAAGATATACTCAAAATACAGAAATAGTATAAATTTATAATAATGCTAAAAAATATAATTAAGCTCAATTAAAGCCCAAACTCATAAAATATGTCTAATATTGATCAATTAAGCACACAAAAGAGGTCCAATAAACTAAATATGAGGGTTAATCAATGTATCAAAATGTTACTTATCACCTAACTGTAGCATAGCAACACTGACATTCCTCTTTGGATCCGGGATCAATTGAGATGGAGTCTGAGCAAAACCATGTGACTGCATCTGACTCATTGAGGAAGCAAATTGACCAAGCAGAGTCTCTATATTCTAGATGGCTGCATCAGTTCTTTACTGATACTGGAGGTTATTTTCTACAATCTGCTTCATTAGATCCCGTAATGATGGCTCTAGTGAGGTAACTGTTGGTCCAGCCTGTTGTTGCTGTTGAGGGGTTATGTGTTGGTACTGAGATTTCCTAGGGAATACTCCTATGGCACCCACTATATAACCGTGAAGACATGAGGTATCCTCCTGAAGTTAGGGGCATCCATTAATGGAGTGGGATGGACAAGCATAAATACCACATACTCTAGTAGGCTATGGTGCAAATATAAGAGTAACATAATGTCCTATGGTCAATTGCTTTATCAATGATGCCATCTCATCTAATTTGTGTTCGATCTTCAAGAAATCCAAATCAGGGATATCACTAACTCCTCTGGTCCTTATGATTAGCTTAGAGCCAAATTGCTGGAAATTCTTTGCTATGTTAGCTATCAAATCTTTGGCGGCAGCAGATGTCTTGTCCATTAGAGCTCCACCACTCACTACATCAATCATGCTCTTATCCATAGATATCAGCCCCTCATAGAAAAACTGGATCAACAAGTGCTCACTAATCTGCTGATGGGGAAAACTTGCACACAACCTATTGAACCTCTTCTAATACTCATATAATGTTTCTTCTTGCATTTGCCAAATACCACAGATCTCCTTTCTTACTACTGCAGCTTTGGATGTAGGGAAAAATCTCTCCAAGAATAGCCTCTTCATATCAGTCCATTCTATTACACAACCAGGGGGAAGATAGTAAAGCCAATCCTTGGTTACTTCAACTAGTAAGAAAGGGAAGGCTCTTAACTTGACATGATCCTCATGAATTCCCCGAAGGTTCACAGTTGAGCATACCACATGAAACTCCTTGAGATGCCTGTAAGGATCCTCACTTGTATAACCATGAAATCTTGGAAGCAAATGGATCAATGTAGGGTTGAGCTCAAAGTTAGAATCTAAATCAGGATATTGGATACAAAATAAGTGGTCTACGACATTGGGAGCAAATAGCTCCTTCAATGTCTTATTAGAGATAGTCATCTCAATAGAAAAGAAGAAAAAGAACTAGCAGAATAATGTATAAAAGTAGAACTAACATAACTACTGCTACTACTCAAAGTTTCAAAACACAAAAATCACTAAAAACAAATGACTTAGTAAATTTAAAAAAAAAAAACTGTACAAAATGATTTTTTCAATTTATGGGAATACCATACTATAAAACTAAACCTATTTAGAACCCAAAAATGCAAAAAAAAAAAAAAATTGAAAATTGAAAACGTGGTAAAAATAGTGGAATTTGGCCAAAACAGGGTAGGGCTCACTGTGTAGAGTGAGTCTTGCTTAGAATGCCGAAAACCTTTGGGCTAGAAAGTTTCAAGGTATTCTGAGTATGAATAGAATAGGATAGCACCCAAAATCAGCATACGAACATCGAAAACGACTAAAGCATGCAAAATTCAAGCAAAAACAAGAAAATACAAATATTTACAAACAAAATAACACTAACATCCTCGGCAACAGGACCAAATTTTGGTAGTAACTGTCACAGCCCACTACAAATTATAATTTTAAAATACTTAATTACACTAAATTTGAAGTATAGTGCAGCCAAGGTTGTCTCACAAAGATGTTGTTGCTATCTAGTTAAGTAACAAGGGATTTTGTGTAAAAATATAGTAAACAAGCTATAAAAGAAAATTAGGTGAAATAAAAATAAACACTAGTTCAAAGAGTTCCTTAGGCATAAGATGAATCAATCACTAACACACAATATATCAAATACATGGAGTGTGACTAATTTGAGCTATTAGAGAGACCTCTACTAATAACTCCACAATTCTACCTAGAGACCTCTAGGCATTCAAGCAACATACAATTGATTAGATAATTGAGAATTCAACTCTAATTAACCTATATTGATTTCTAGCCCCAATTGTATTAGCTTAGGTTTGAACCCAAACCCAATTCCTAATTCTTTAATTAATCAAATTCATACCAATTGACCAATTAGCAATCATCCAACTAATTCCTCACTCATAAACCCACATATCAATACTATTTAATGCAAGTTTACAAATAAAAGAGGGCAAAGAATCAAGAAAACAAACATGATCGAGATTCAAGCATAGGGTTTCAAGATTACAACCATAATGCCCTTGGAGTCTCTTTAAACTAGCTTAAAGTTCTACTCCTCCATATCAATGAAGGTTACAAAATAGAACCCAAAACAAGTATCTCACTAAATGAAAGGAAAAGAAAAGAAAAGAAGAGGAGAGGAGAAGAGAAGAGAGAAAAACAAAAAAAATGTTGGAGAGGAGAGACTTCGCGTCTCTATTTTCTCCCTTCTTATCATACCTAAGATGTGAATATCCAACATTTCCCTTAAGCCTAAGTTAATCCTCTACCTCTTAGCTTTAAATGGACACCCAATTTGCTTAATTTGGACTTGAAATGAGAGAGTTATGGCTCAATCTTTGTAGTATGTCTAGGTTGTACTTCTATTCATGTCAGTCAAATTCAACAGCCTATAAATCCATCAAGATGTCATTATTTTGGAGAGTGATCTTCATATGAATTGAATATCTTCAAATGGCACCAATTTCATCTTAATCTAATGTCTAAAACTCAAGTTATGACCCAATTAGTGCACACTGCTTAGGTTCCAGCACAACAGCCCTATTCTGACTTCATGGCCTAATTTGTCCTGATAGACATCTGAATTAGTTTTTGGCTTCTCCATCAAAGTTGTAGATCTTTCTCTCAGCTTTTCTACAATATAAAATTTGTAATTTTTAGACATTGACAATTGAAGATATGCTCAAAATATAGAAATAGTATAAATTTATAATAATGCTGAAAAATATAATTAAGCCCAATTAGAGCCTAAACTCATAGAATGTGTCGAACATTGATCAATTAAGTACAAAAGAGGTCCAATAAACTAAATGTGAGAGTTAATCAATCTATCAAAATGTTACTTATCACGTAGCTTGTTGTGCTTGAGCATACTTCCCTGAGTTCAAAATATTCAAATGAGTCCATGGGATTCTCGGCTTGGGTATTATATCCTCTCCTTTAAGAAATTTGATCCCTGAATTTAGGAAGAGTGTTACCTTGAGACATAAACTGATGAGGGTAGGAAGCATGCTTAGAGTCCTCTATCTCCTATGTGGCTTTCTCTATGGAGTGATTTCTCCAAATCACCTTCACTAGGTGTACTTCCTTTAAATGAAGCTTTTTCACTTGTCTATCATTAGTGGCAACTAGCTCTTCTTCATATGACAAATTCTCTTGTAACTGGATATCAAGTGAAGATAGAACATGTGAGGGATTTGGCAAATACTTGTAGAGCATAGACACATGAAACATGGGATGTATCATTGGGAGTCCTGGTGGTAGTGCCAAATGATATGCAACAGGACCTACTCTCTCTAGAAATCTCAAAAGGCTCGATACAATGGGGGTTAAATTTCTCTCATTTATCGAACCTCATAACCCCTTTCATAGGGGAAAATATGCCTTTTGTCTGCTTTGAGTTACTAACAATCTTTCCTAATTATCTGAACCTTGTCCATGGCATCCTGGACCAAATCTAGTCCAACAAGTTTTGTCTCTCTTAGTTCAAACTAGCCAATGGGGGACTTACAGCATCTCCCATATAAAGCTTCAAACGAGTCCATTTGAATGCTGGTTTGGTAGCTATCATTGTAAGAAAATTCAATTAAAGGCAGATAATTACTCCAACTCCCACCAAAATCCAAGCCACATGCCCTTAGCATATCTTCTAGAATCTGAATGGTTCATTTTGAGTGTCCATCAGTTTGTGGGTGGAAGGCAGTGCTTAGGTCAAAGCAGGTCCCCAAGGCCTGCTAGAAGGCTCTCCAAAAATGGGAAGTAAATTGAGCCCCGTGATCGAATATGATAAATGTTGGAATACCATGGAGTCTAGGAATCTCATCAATATATAACTAAGTATATTGAACAACACTAAAAGTAGTTTTTATTGAAAGGAAATGAGCAGACTTATTCATCCAATCAATAATTACCCAAATAGCATTATGCCCTTCAGGAGTATGCAGCAACCCCGTCACAAAGTCCATGGTAATCCTTTCCCACTTTCATTTTATGATTTCAATCTTTTGGAAGAAACCAGCAAGTCTTTGATGCTCCACTTTTAGTTCTTGGCAAATAAGGTAATAAGAAACAAATTTGGTTATATCTATTTTCATGCCATCCCACCAATATAATTGTTTCAAATTATGGAACATCTTAGTAGCACCTAAGTACATGGAATATTTGGAATTGTGGGCTTCTTCTAAGATTATTTTCCTTAAGTCTCCAATATTGGGTACATAGAGTCAATCACCAAATTGCAATACACCTTCACTGTCAACTATGAATCCAGCACTTCTCCCTCTCTTCGCCTCATCTATTATCTTAGTCAGTTTAGGATCCTCTTTTTGAGCTTTTTGAATTTGTATGTGCAGCGAAGATTGAGCCTTTATGTGGGCCAAAAACATCTTGGACTCACCAAATTCAGAATGTACTCAGCCTTGTTCCAGTTTATGAATGTCTTCCACTAGAGGTCTCCTGACAGGAGTTACATGAGCTGGACTGCCTATGGACTTCCTGCTCAAGGCATCTACCACACTAGTGGCCTTCCTAGGGTGATATAATATGGTGCAATCATAGTCCTTGAGCAACTCTAACTATCACTGTCACCTGAGATTTAAGTCTTTATGTTGGAAGATATATTTCAAACTATTGTGGTCTATATAAATTTTGCAAGTGTCTCTATACAGATAATGTCTCCAGATTTTCAGAGTAAACACCACAGTAGCCATTTCTAAATCATGGATGGGGTAATTTTGCTCATGTCTCTTAAGTCCTCCCGAGGCATAAGCAATCACTCGACCATGTTGCATCAAAACACACCTAAGCCCTACTCTTGAAGCATCACAAAATACTGAGAACCTTCTTAAACTTAAGGGTAACACAAGAATTGGGGCTGAGGTCAAACAATTCTTAAGCTTCTGAAAGCTAGCCTCGCACTTATCTGACCACTCATATCGTGCATTCTTTTGAGTGAGCCTACTCAACGGAGCAATAATCTTAGAAAAATCTTTGAAAATCAAAAGTAATATTTGGCAAGGTCTAAGAAACTATGAATCCCCATCACTGAAGTGGGTCTTGGCCATTGTTAGATAGCTTCAACTTTCTTGGGATTTATCATGATTCCCTCACTAGACACAACATGTCTATGGATTGTCACCTTATCCAACCAAAATTTACATTTTGAGAACTTAGTGTTAGTTCCAATGCCTTTTAGAAACCATTTTGTGGTTATAAACCAGAACACGTATTAAGGTTTTGATGAATACCAAATCAGAGTTTGAGCTAATCTTGCTATATGTATGAACGAATTATTTCTAGAAGTGTTTCTTTGTCAATCATGTGCATTATATGCTTAAGAATCAACAAAGTCATGTTATCCATTCATAAACTGAAAGTCATATAAAAGATCATGTTCAGAAAGGAGATATTGAGCTAAGATTTATTAACACTGAAAGTCAGATTGCTGGCATATTCACAAAACTCTTAGCTGAAGATCATTTCTATCATATACGAAACCTTCTGGACATGATTAGTTTTTAAATTATTCATATTCATTGCATCTGGTACCTACCTCTGTCTTGAGCAAAAAGTAAATGCTGAGATTGTCGTATCCTACTAGATTTGCTTTCTGGAGAAAGTTCTTTAACTCAAATATGTGGCTTAGAAATATCACATTCGAGAAAGGATTCAAAGAACCAATTCAAAGTATTTTTTTGCAATGGTTCAGAAAGTAAATTATGAACTGGTGATCTAACTAGTTAAGAAAGTTTGAAGTCAAGCTCAAGTTGAGATCAGATGTTCTTCAGAAAGATTACTTCAGAATAACGTGAAGATGTGATCGAGAAAAATAGTTTTAGATTGATTTATTCAAGAAATATATCTTCCCAATGGGCACAATTTGACACATCTCTTTAGAAAGATGATAAGAGGTTCTCATCAATGTCTGGTTTTTAGAGAAATAAAATTGTCTTGTGACGTGCTTTTTTTTTTTTGTTACCTCCATGATTATACACTTGCCACAATCTCTAGAAATGGAAAAATCAAAAGACTCACTTAACCTGAAACGATAGCGTTTCATTTAAAACCTTTTACATACTTTAACCATTAGTCTCTCCCAAAATAATCCTCATCTATCACATCAGTCTTTCACTTCCCAAGTCACTGAGAAAACTCCTCATTGTTCATCTTGGCCATTTACAAACTCTTCTACCTTCGCTGTTCACCCTATACACCGAGCCCAAACACTTTCCTTCTTTCACTTTCAACACTTTACCATTTCAATCATCATGACGAAAAAGGGAGATTACAATGTCCCTTGTATGTTCGATGATGATGAACTGCAAACAAGATTTCACAGGCATTTCTTTATCCAGCCCATTGCATTTGGAAGAAGTTTTGAGATGGAAAACTTCTTATCCCTTCCTCATATTACAAAAGTTTTTGAGTTCCAAGGTTAGAATGATTTTCTAAGAATTTCAGAAGATGTATACACTGGAGTGGTTGCTGCGTTTACAATACTTGTCTCAGTTGATGAAGACAACACATTTGTTAGGAGCATCGTTGGAAGCTTCAAGATTCAAGTGCTTCCTTTTGATCTTGCTCATATCATCAACACTCAAAATGAAGTTGTTCTGTGTCGAGGTGGTACAAAATGGTGAGAACAACTCGAAGCCTCTGAGGAGGAAGTCTCTGAAGTTCTTACTAGCAGACGAGACATGCAAGTAAGAAATATTCACATTCCCTTTGTTCTATCAAATGTTAGGGCTGTTTATTCTATTATCCAATACATGGTGCTTCCCAGAATAGGTAACACTAACATCATGACCGAAGCCAACCATATGGTCATGTTCTGTCTCATGACAAGAGGAAGAATAAATCTTATAAGGTTGATTCTAGGCTATATGCTCACTGCCATTGATGATTTAAGAAGGAGTCATGCTGCTTTGCCTTATGGGATGCTCCTTACACGCATCTTTGCAAGAGCACAACTTCTTGTAGATGGTCATAGGAAAGATGAAAAACATCCTACAACCACCAAGAAAACATTCTCTGCCATGGGCTTAAAATTTCAAGACCCCAACACAGAAGGAGAGAAAAAGAAAAGGAAGAAGGAAGAGGAAGAGAAGAAGAAAAAGAAGAAATAAAAGAAGAAGGAGCCTAAGAAAAAACAAGCTCTTCTTCAGAAGGTAAAATCCAAACCGTCTGAAGCAGTCAGAACAAAAAGGAGGCATGAGAGCAGTCATTCACCTATCTCTAAGGAGAGGAGATTACTGAAACTTTCTGAAGAATCCTCCTCCTGTAGTGCAAAAGATTACACTTTAGCCATTGCTACATAGCTTGTGAATGCTGCTGCACCTGCAAAACCTGCACTAAGATACTCCAAACCAAGAGAAAGAGGAATTATAATTAAGGAACAACCTCCTCACGAGCAACCAAATCAACCTGAAGCTGAAGCTTCAAATAAAGATGAGGACCCTGAAATTAGAATGAAGGGGAAGAAGCCCTTGAGGAAAAGCCTTTGCACAACCTTCTAGTGAATCTTCTTCCACTTCTGCATGAAGAGCTTTGCTCGAAGCAACTCAAGATAGGCTAAGAACAAAAGCATGACTAAAGAGGCAAAAAGATAAAGCTATTAGAGTTGGTGCCTCGGCCAGAGGTACAAGAAGTACATCTGCTTCCTTGGAGGTAGAACAAGATTTTCTTGTCATTGATGATGTCAATCCATCCTCTAAAATGAGAAGGGTTGTTTTGCCTTTAGAGGAATCTGTAAGAAGATTAGCACAGCCTATTATCCAACCTTTAAGCCTACCCTTGATTCCTTTAAATCAACAAGAATCATTGGTTCAACCAGCTGAGCCTGCACCGAAAAGGACACCTGTTCTGGTAGCAGAACTAGAATCTGGATGTGCTATAGCTGAATCTAAGATTATGCCTCAAAGCACTCCAATGGCCCAACCTACTACTGCCACAGCCTCTCAAGAATTTCCTACCACTTTTGTCATTACATAGACATTGCTGCTATTAACCTCTACACCTATATATGATAGAATAGCTACTCCTACTGTTTCTGAGCCTCAATAATCCTTAGCTGGTCATAGCCAGCACACTGAAAAGGTGCCTACTGGAGACACCTCATTTGCTGAAGTTCTACTCAATGCTACTAAAGTCCAGATGGATTTACTCTTGGCCAATTAGCATACTATCATGGCTAATCAGGCTAAACTTCAAGCTCATCAAGGAAGGCTCAATAGCTGATTGGATAAGATTGAACAACTCATGATACAGATTCTGAAGACTCTTCAGAAAGGCAAAGGCAATTACTGATGGCTCTTTCATGATCTCGCATTCTCATTTTTTTTTTAAGATGTCAAAGGGGGAGAAGTTATTTCAGAAAAGTCTAAGTTTAAGCTGAGGGGGAGCATACGCTGAGGGGGAGCAAGCATACATAAATTTGCATAAATTAGCCTTTCAGGACTCATTTTTTTCTTTTCCGCATCTCAGAAACAGTTATTTATTATTTTCATTCTAGAAACGTCTTTTTATTTTATTCCTGTTTGAACACTTTATCATTAGTTTATAGTTCAGTTATAGTTTAGGGTTAGTTATATTTATTTCTCTATCACTTATGCTTTCATATCTCTTGATCAATTTTTTTCACTGCAACTATATTATGTGTAAGCCTTTATATGATCTAATATATGAGTTATTAAATGCTTTGATAGTTGCTCTAATACTTGCTCTGATATCTAAACTGATTGAGATGAAAGTTGCTTTATTACTTTGAGATTATTCTGCTAAAAGATTATGAAATATGTATGGAAATAATTTCTTGCTACATAATCCTTCTAATTATTTGAATCTGATTTGAACTATCTGAACTGTTACTCTGATATGATTAGAAACATCATTCTGCTTCAATGATAATTTTATATGACAAAAGAATCCCATGCACTTTTACTTAGAATAAAATCAAAACCATCTATTATTGAAAAAGGATTCAATCTTTTTGATAATATAAGTGTCATTACCCTTCAGAAAGTTATTTTCTCTGAACAACAATTCGTGCTCATTACTTTTTTTAAGAAGAACTTTTCTTAAATACTAATTTACCATCATCAAGAAGGGGAAGATTGTTAACTCCAATACCTTTCAGAAACCATTTTGTGGTTGTAAACCAGAATGAGCATTAAGGTTTTGATAAATACTAAATCAAAGTTTAAGCTAATCTTGCTATATATATGAACGAATTGTTTCTAGAAGTGGTTCTTTGTCAATCATGTGTATTATATGCTTAAGAATCAACAAAGTCATGTTATCCATTGGTACTTTAAATTGAATATACTTGATATAGAATATATGCCTTGTATACTTCTTGAGTTATCATGAAAGAAATAAGAAAGAAGGTTCAGAAGGATAAAATTGCAACATCAGAAGGTAAAACGGTACCTCAAGAGTGAACACTGTTCATTCAGAAAGATGACTTTGTCTCAAGAGAAAATCTCCAGAAATATGCTTCTCATGAAGTGTTACACCTTCAAAGCTTCCTCTGCATGCTTCAATAGCCATATTCAAAAAAGTCAAAAAGGTGATTTAACAAGATGCAGAAGAGGTGCCGACAAGTTTGAATAGTTGGCAAACCAACAAACGGCTATTTTTCTACTTCTGTGTAAGTTTTGAAGAACGGAAAAAAGGAAGGTTATTTCTTTTCTATCCAGTCTTAGACTAGTAGACCAAAAAGATCACAAGGATCAAGGCCTGTAAGCTTCAACGGTCATATTTCGAAGTCTATATAAGTCTGGAAATCAAAGAAAGAATAGTTAGACTATTTGAATATTTTCTATGTAAAAAGAGCTTCCTTTCTTCATCCTTCTCAAGTTTCTAAAGCACCAGAAAATTACTTATCGTAATTTTAGGATATAAGAAAATCTTTTCTTTTGCTCTATAATAGATAATACTTTCTCTTTGAGAATTTAGTGAAGTCTCACATAAAGTACTTCGTCATCCATTCTCTGTTGAGAAAGTTAGTGTGAGTGCTCAAATAAAACATTTTATTCATATCATTTGTATCTAGATCCAGTAATGGTCAGAAGAAGCTTGGAGAGGCTAGGAAAATACTACTCAATTGTAAAGCTTGGAGAGATTTGGATAAAGACTTGTAAGAAACTTGGAGAAGCTTGGACAAAGAATACTCGAAGTATAAAATCTCAACAAAGAGTTAGGGATTGGAAGTAGGAAAGTGGTTTGGCCGAATCAGTATAAAAATCTCTTGTGTGATTATCTCTATCCTTGATCTTGTTATTTGAATTTACTATATAGGTTCAACTCTGTTTAAACTTTATCTAAAACAAAGTTTATTTCTATTTTACATATAACTGAACTATTTTATAAACTAACATAATCGCTTTTACAATCCAAGTTTAAACTTGAGATAGATCTTTTTGATAAAAGTTTTTAGATATTGAAGTCTCTTGAAAGCATGATTCAACCCCCCTTCTCATGTTATCCCATCCAACACTTAGCATATAGTTGATGATCTTCGAGAGTTTGCAAAGCGATCCGCAAATGATGCTTATGCTCTTCTCGACTCTTAGGGTGTGTTTGGTTGAGTGATTTAGGAAAGAAGGAAAGGGAGAGGAAAGAAATAGGAAGGAAATGTATATATTTCCATTGTTTGGTTGGAGGGAAAAATTAGGAAGGAAAAGATAAATAGTGCTCAAAATTTCAGGGGGCCCACATAAACTGTGGCAATTTTTTTCCTTTCGCTTATGGGCAGAAACTCTGGGGAAAAGGATGAATTTTTCCCCCCTCTTGCCCTTCTCACATCAAATAGGCGGTGAGTCCAGAGAGAGAAGAAAATGAGATGATGGGGGAGCATATTAGGATGCACAACACCACTGAAGGTGTTGCGTGATCCCTCCCTTCTTTTTTTTTTCAAAATAATACTTTCAAAAATTTTATCTAAATAATTTTAATTCCTCTATCATTATATTATTAAAAATAAATACAAAAAAAATACCCAAAGTACAAGCTCTAAGAAATTTTTAAATTTCTCGGTTACTAGCATTTTATTCTAAACAGATATTTTATTTTAAACAAAGTATTACTTAAGTTTTGATTTTCTTTTGTACTATATTAAGAGTTTAAATAATAGTTGAATAATATTTTTAGCATTGTTTATTTGGTAAAACATATTTTTAAGTAATATTTTTGAAATACTAGATTAACTAAAAATATTTGTTCTATTTTAAATAATTTTGAATGATTTATTTTCATTAATATTAATTTGATTTGATAGGTTGATATTATTTTAAACTGTTAAGTTAAAAATAGTGAAATTTTTTATTTGATATTAATTAAAAGAGTTGAAATACCTTTTATAACGACATAAGGGTAAAATTGTTATTTGACAGTACTATTTCTTTCTTTCCTTTCACTTTTCCATTAAAACAAACAAGGGAAAATCATTTTTCTTTCTTGTCATTTTCCTTTCATCTGAACGTACCTATGAAAAATACAAATCCACTATTTCTTTCCACTTAACTTTCTTACTCTCAACTTTCTTCCAATTTCTTTCCTCCATCCAAACAAAGCCTTAGAGTAAACCAAGATGTCATCAATGAAAGCAATAACAAAGTGATCTAGAAAGGGCTTGAACACCTAGTTCATTACATCCACGAAGGTGGCTGAAGCATTTGTTAACCCAAAAGGCATCTTCATAATGCCCATAATGAGCTCGAAAAGTAGTTTTAGGAACATTTGATTCTTTAATCTTCAATTGATGATAGCCTAAGCGAAGATCAATCTTAGAAAATATATGCTGCTCCGTGTAAGTGATCAAAATGATTGTCAATCTAGGAAGAGGGTGCTTGTTACATACCGTTAGCCGATTAAGCTATCGGTAGTTAAAACATAACCTCAGAAATCCATCCTTTTTTTTTCACAAATACCACTTGAGCGCACCAAGGAAAAGTTCCAGGACGAATGAAATCCTTATCTAGTAATTTTTGTAGTTGCTCCTTTAGCTCCCTTAGCTCTGCTGGAGCTATTCGATAAGGAGATATAGACACAAGTTGAGCATCAAGCACTAGGTCAATACAAAATTCTATCTCCCTATCAGGGCCATCCTTGGCAAGTCATCAGGAAACACATCCAAAAATTTATTAACTATTGGAATTTGCATAATGGAGGGTGCTTTGACTGAAACGTCCTGCACCATGGCTAGATATCCCATACATCCCTTTTTCAAGAGGTGCATAGCCTTTAGAGAAGAGATTAGTGTGGATAGGGAGGTACTAACATAAGGTGTTTCGCCTAGCATGGTGAATTGCGTTGTTTTCTGATAACAGTTGACAATGGCATGACAAGAAGCCAACCTGTCTATTCCTAAGATAATATCAAAATCGACCAGATCCAAAACAATTAGGTCCACCCTGGAGTCCTTGCCATTCATAGTTTTCGCACAAGACCTATACATAGAAGCAACTAAGGGGGACTCTCCCATTGAAGTGCCAACCCAAAATAGTTGATTTAGAGGTTCAAGAACCGGGAAGCAAAGTACACAGATGCATTGGAGTGGGTAGAGCTAGGATCAATCTAAGCATGTGCACTGAAAGAACAAACAGATAGAATACTTGCTACCACTGCATTAGACACTTGTGCATCTTGGCGAGTCAATGTATAGACCCTTAACTATCCTTTACTAATTGAACCAGATCCTGTGCCCTCTGCACCTTTACCTTTGTTTCCTTTACTTGTTGATCTTACGGCACTGCCTTGGAATTGATTTACAAAAGATGATGACAAACGAGTAGTAGGTTGGGCGAAGTCTTGACCTTGGCCTCTAGATACCTGATGGTAATCTCTTCTCAAATATCCAATCTAACTACACCAAAAATAAGCTTTTGTTGCTCGATGGCACAACCTAGAATGCATCTTTCCGCATGTCTAGCACAATGGGGTAGAAGGTGCTGAATGTCCACAACTCCAAAGATTAGACTGGAATGTACTTCCGACTTGAGAATTTAAGGTAAGAGCACTCATAGGGGAGGGTTTGGAAGGCGTAACCCCTAGTGAGGAATATGCTAGCCACCTTAGTAGCCAGGTGCTCCACTAGAGCTAGGGTGACTAAAGTATGAACCTCAGATCTTCACCTTCTTAGTTGCTTCCTTAACAGCCTTCCTATTTACCTTGCCACTCTTAATCTCTAAGGCAGCATTCATTGCTTCTACATATGTAAATTTTCCAATCTAAGGTGACAATACTATAAAATATGATTCAGCTAACCCTCTGATAAATCTGGCTGCTTTCACGTGTTCAGTATCAACTAGATTCGAAGCATAACATGACAATTGGGTAAACTTTGTGTCATACTCCGTAATAGTCATCCTTGGAGTCTGCGTCAATCTCTCAAACTCGGTGGCAAGTCTTACTCTTGTACTTGCAAGAATAAATCTTACATGAAGGCTCTAGTAAATTCTTCTCAAGTAATAGGTGGTGAGCTAGCTGGTGTTGCCTGTAGCATATTCTTATACCACCGCTCAACCAACCCTTCTAACTAATAAGCTACAAGTTCAACTGCTCTAGTGGTAGAACACCTAGATGTTCTCATAGCTTTGTCCACCTTATCTATAAACAATTGTGGATCCTCTATCACGAAGTTACCACAAAATGTAGGGGGTTTTAGATTAAGGAACTCTTGCATAGACACCTCCACTTCAGGAAAAGGTGGGGCTTGTCTTTGAGCATGTGGACCAGCCCCCACCTAAGGTTATGGTTCACTTGGTTGTGACCCTGCCACAAACCCCACCAGAGTTTTAATTACTTGTTGTAACCTACACATTCTAGCAATTACTTTAGCTATACCCCCTTCAAAGGCTGGCTCTGCTGCTTGCCTAGCCGTCTTACCACGGCCTCTATCTCCACCTCTAGTCTTGCCTTTACCCTACCCCTATCCCCAGGTATAAGAGATGAAGTCTGATCTGATCTAGTGTCTAAGGGATCATTTTCCTCAGCCTGCTGCCTTTGAGGTTGTGTCCTAGGCAGCATCTCTATTTATTTAAGGGAAGCAACATTTTAGATTTTAAATAGATTATAAGAATTCACATTTTTAGGGAGAACCAAAGACAATTAGAAAATTTTCCTTAAAGCCTTTAATGGCATTACATTTTGTGAAAATGGGCCGGTAATCATTTACACAATTATAACATTACTAAAGGTCATTTGCTTCACCAACTACAAAAGACCTAACTTGGCTCTAATATGACTTTTGTCACGACCTACCCCTGAATTGTGACTGGTGCTAAAAGTAACAAACCTCCAGCAAGCCTATAATATCGAATTTTCGTGATAATTAGATGGAGTTTCCCCTGTTTTCTTGTTTTTCCATAATGGCCAAACCTGTACCAACTAGTTAACCAGCATATATCCAAAATTGAGGCTCTTAGAGGACTCTCATGTAATGGGTACATACTAAGTATTCGATTTCTTATTATAGCAACATGTATAAATGTGTCCATTCTTACCTATATGTTTAGATATACATATCCTGTGCACATTATATATACAAGGGAACTTTATTCCAAACAGAAAAGCATACATAAAATCATCTCATCCAAAAGAAGTATAAAGTAAAGACCCTGTCTGTGGATTCTAGAGCAACTTTACAGTGGCAGATAAATCCAGGATTTCAGAATAGGGGATTACAAAGGCCCTCATGTGTAAAGGAGCTATCCAAGAGTATTTGCAATTTATGGAGCTGGAGGAACAAAATCAAGTGCAGCGCTAGAGTCTAAAATAGAAAAAGAGAGTAGGTGAGTCCAACTAACTTGGTAAGGGCCAATGAAACTATAACATATGAGGGCAAGCTCTAGAAGTAAAACAACTACTCATAAATAAAGAATTAATATTATTAGTTGAGTAGGGAAAGAAATCATCATTTTAAATGACATATATACATTAGGAATCAACTTCAAAAACTATGCATGCATATAACGAATTAACAACATTTCATAAACTAGAAATCATATTTCTCAAATATAACTATCAGAGTGGGCAAGCTTCCAATTCCTAGAAAATAGGAGTTAGTCCTTTTAGAGTCAACTGAGTCAGCAGTGTGCACTAGTCTTACACACACATACCAAGCTAGCAACACCCCTGCTAGTTAGGTTCGAATCAGGGTGCACCAAGGCTAGTGTTAGCAACCGCTAGTCGCCATTGAACTGAGAATCCTCCCATAGTATGTATATAAAACTAAAATAATATATTAGTAAAGAAGCTAAAGTAACAAATAGTAAGTTAGATTTCTAATGAAAAGAAGTAATCAGCAAAATCCAAATATCCATAATAAAATTTACTTAACAATTTAGTTTAGTAACCTTAATAATATCTCAGAGCTTCTCCTTTCATTTATCAATTTGTAATTCGTAATAACCAAACATAACCAACAGTAATGGCTTAAATCATATATGCTATAGAAATATTGTCCTCTCACAGAATGTAAGGAACATCCAATCTAGGTCCTGGGGGCCGATGAACTTGCGAGTTGATCTCCTGGGAAATCTAAAATCATACATTAGCAATTATTTCTAATTTAAACCCAAATTTGGTTTAGAATCTACCTCCACCCTCTTTATCTAACCTTATGAGTAAATCCTAAATTCTCCCTATTCTGCCTGTAACACCCTAATAGTTCCATTTTATGCTTAAATCATATTGTGAAATTACTAGCTGTTACTTTTACTTGCAGAACTAAGCTAGTTGTTACTTTTACTCGCGGAACTAACATTACCTTTTTGAAATTACTTTACCTGAAAATAGGGGTAAATTTTTTGCTTTAAACAATAACGAGTAAACTGTTTTGAAAACCAAGAGCCATGAGTGCATCATGAATGCATATAATAAACAATGCTATCTCATACATCAATGCAAGTAATGTAAATAGAAACAATAAGAATAACAATAACTTAGAAAATCATAACATTCATTCCACAGTCATTCATAACTAATATAACGCTGTTACTAAAAGTCATACATATATATAATAATGGGTCCAATACCTACTATCGGCCCTACACATGAAACCTACCAAATAAATGATAAAAGAAAATATATTAGAAATCCCTACAACCCAAGCATGCTATACAATAAAATGATAACCATATAACTACAACCAAAAGGGGCTATCCTTGAGCTCGGCTCCGCATGTAATCACCACATCACTTGTTAGGCGAGAGGAAACCATTCTCAAATCCACCGGGAGCAACATTGCCACATCCCCTTCCTCCAGCACGCCCATGCCCTCTAGGCACGACACGAGTACGAATGAACCTGCGACTACAAATTGGGCGTGGAGTGTGATGAGGAACCGCTAAAGAAGAAGATGAGTAAGATGTCAGACATATCATAGATGGATAGGAGGGCTCAGATGGGTCAGTCTCCACATGATAACTCGGGTAGGAAGGCTCCGAAGGGTTAGAATCCAAGGAAATGGTCGGAGTCAGACGGATATCTAAGTTGGTCTCATCATTAGTGGGGTACCTTGGCGACTAAAAGTAAGGACGGATGTCGTGCAAGGTAACCTCACCAAATCGCTGATGTGGTTGAAAAAATGGGCTCATCACAGGAGTTTGACACAGACGGTCATGGAAGATGTAGACCCTCATCGCTGCGCTCACAGACATCACTGAGACGTTCAGCACTGGGTCGAAGGCCAATGCCATACTAGAAACTCAATGAAGATCACCACCGTGCCCGGCATCAACATTCTCTGAAGACGACACAGAAACGTAGGAGTGAAAAATACTAGATTTCTCAATAGGATCGCGACTAGACAAATGCTATGTTATCGTCATCATCCCAACCACTTCGAGTTTAATTATAAAAACAGTGGACAAATATAGGTTCAATTTTAATGATTTTGAAAACTTAAACCCTGAAGCAGGCTGCTTTTAAACTTAACATCATAACTACATCATCATAACTAAACATGCATACTAAAGTATAGAATAAGCATTCATAAGGGAAATGGACAATATAAATACATGCATAGACATGCATCATCATAAACTTAACCATGGTTATGCTTGACTTGACATTCGTTTTTAGCACGTGCTTAACATTCTTTACTTTCCTTTGTAATAGACTGCTTTTGGACATGAGCTCATTCCGTGACCGTCGTCACACAGTACTAAACCAAATCAGACTAAGCCAATATTGGTTACCCCTAAGTTGGAGGGTCCTCCTTGTCACTCTTGCCTCTCTCATAGAGGTTCCTTGAGTCTTTGTGGATCACTGTCTCTCACTTTCCTTACCGAAGTGATTGAAGGGTCATATCCCATTAATTGTTTTCTCATCATTATACTTTACATGCGTAACACTTCTTTGACTTGACACATGTAATGATATGACTAAGTCCATAATTTTGACAGAAATCCGGCAGTATAATGGCTAAACCGGAGCTTTCCCAAAATGCCAACCATAAACTTTCAACCAATGGTTCATTATATCTACATGATATCATCATACTCATCATTCAATCATAAGACAAAGCTTAATCAAACTTGTCATTTATCATACTGAATGACATCATACATTCATACGCTAAAGGGGTTTATAGTTGTGTTATTTTTATGAAGAATCTTATGAATCATCACATGATTTCTCGTAGTTACCTATGAGAGAATCACATAGTTAAGATATATGTATGTAGTCTTTTAGTTACTTAGTTCTCATAGGAAATTATTCTTGACTTGCGTTCATGTCTTATGGAAGATTTGTTCAAATTAATTAAGTTATGTGATTATTTCCCTTCCTTGAGATAGTGCACTTAGTGATTCCTAGGTTCATGGTATGCTCAGAGGCCCTAATCATACTTCTGTTCCCAAGGAGTTCGAGATCCCTCTAATCCTTGGGTCATGACAACGCATAACCATGTCATGAACCCAACAACACCATGTTCATTAAACACCAAGGGTGGTTTTTAACTTAACCAAGTTACAAAGTTTCAAGCTTTTATCTTAAAGATTTGATCTTCATGAAATAATGATACAAGTTATTAGCTTTTAACTAAAAAGTCTTGTTCTTTATGTAAGTTGGCTCTTTAATTATCTAAGACCATTAAGGCCTCATCTTTATGATTTAAAGTTGCCTCTAAATTAAAAAGGCTCCTATTTTATCAACTAGTGATATGAGACATTAGCTTTAAAGTTATAAAGTCTTGATCTTTATAAAGTTAGCACCTTTATGACTCAAAAATGCTATTTTTGCCTAAAGCTTGGAACTTTACTAACATATTCATCTCAAGATTCAACCTTTACAAGACTTAGTAGGCACGCTTATAACTTTATGGCTTAAAATCACCTTTTTGTTTAAAGTTTAAAACTTTATGAAAAGATTTGCTTCCAAGGATTAATCTTTGAAACATAAAGTGACAAGACATCATTTTTTTCTAACTCAAAAAGGCTTATTATTCCAAAAAGCTTAAACTTTTACATGTAGTTTTGTCTTCAAAACAAATAAAATAAGGCTTTTATGAAAGCACTAAATTTGCACCACATTTTATGCATCAAGAAGCAAACTTTTTAAAGCTTTAAGCTTTTAGGATGTTCATAGTCTTATCAAATCATGAAAAACATGTAAAGATGAAACTTTTCTTATCATTAAACTCATTATAAGAAAAAGAATAACTTTAAGCAAGATACCATCAAGAACATTCAAGAATAAGAACATGAACATACTTTTCCAAAAGGAGAAACATCAAGAACACTCGAAGAAGAACAAGAACATATTTTACCAAAAGTAGCAACATCAAGAACACTTGAAGGGGAACAAGAACATATTTTACCAAAAGTAAAAACATCAAGAACACTTTAAGAAGAATATGAACATATTTTACTAAAAATAGAAACATCAAGATCACTTGAAGAAGAACATAAACATATTTTTCCAAAAAAGGAAACTTTTGCTCATGAAAAGCATAAAAGATTTTCTCAAGTTTTCACTTAAAGATCGTGGTCATGAAAAGAACCAAGCTTTAAGCTTTCTTGAGTAAACAAATTTAAAAGATGAAGATCACTACCTTTCTTGAAGATGGCGCAAAAACAAGGGAAGAGGAAGAAGAAGATGATGGCTCCTTTTGATGATGATGGTGGCAGTTTTGCAAGAAGGAAGGAGAAGCTCTTGAGTTCTTGTGAAAATGGAGGTTGTAATATTTAAATCTCTTCTTCAAAGACCCAAAGATGAGGTCCTTCAAGGGCTAAGTGAGAGATTTTGGTGGTGGTGATGGAGAAAGGAAGAAGAAGAAGTGTTTAGAGAGAAGTTGGAGGATTTGATTTCAAGAGAGAGAATGGGATGAGTGAAAATGAAAATGGATGAGAGTGGGGAGAGAGAAAGTGGTGTCCAAACATAAAGGTAAAGAGGGAGATATTTTCTTAATTTTGTGTTAATTAAGGTTTAGGGAGACAAAATGGATGATGAGGGAACAAAGCATGTACAATCTCTCACAAAAAGCAACCTTGTCTTATGCTTTATGCTTTAATGATATCATTCTTTACTTTATTGTCTAGTTGACTAAATTTAAATTTAATCATGTCATTAAGTGCTCTTGCAACTTAATTAAGATGATTAAGCAAGGATTAGTGATTAACACACAAGAACATGATTAACAAAAATTAATCTTGTGATTAAGCTTAATTAACCTTGATTAAACTCGATTAAGCTAATTAAGGGGGATTAGTGCCTAATTAAGCTATAAAGGTTCTGACTTGCTTAATTAGAGATTATCTAATCTCAATTAAGCATTCTCTTAACTTATCTCACCCGAGTTAACTCATAAACTCTTCGTTAGCCCCTTAATTAAGCCTTAATCTTATAATTTCTCATTAAATGCCTAATTACTCAAGATTACTGAGGTAATTTAGCACAACAAGAAATTGAGGATGTTACATTTCTCCTCACCTTTAAAAAGAATTTTGTCCTCAAAATTTGTTACCTGTAAACAAATCTAGATACTCGCTCTTCATCTCGGATTCTAGCTCCCATGTATTCTCTTCCATGTTTCCTCTACCCTAAGCTACCTTATCTAAGGGTACCATCTTATTCCTTAGCTATTTTACCCCACGACCCACAATTCGAGATAGTGGCAGATTGAGGGTTAGGTCCTCCCTTAACTGTACATTTTCGGGTTCAAGTAGATGATCAGGATCAAAATGGTATTTTCTCAACTGAGACACATGAAAGACATCATGAAGGTTTGACAAATTTGGAGGTAAGGCCATTTGATAAGCAACTGACCTGACATGTTTGAGAATTTGAAAGGGGCCAAGAAAAGGGGGGCTCAACTTTCTGACCTTCATGGCTCTACCTATACCAGTCATAGGAGTGATTTTTAGGAACACATGTTCTTCTTCTTGGAACTCTAGAGGCTTTCTCCTCTTGTCCACATAACTCTTTTGATGGCTCTGGGCCATAAGGATTTTGTCCCTAATCCTTTTGATTTGCTCTGTGGTTTGCCTTACAAGATTAGGTCCTAATAGGTTTTGTTCACCTGGTTCAAACCAACATAGAGGAGATTGACATTTTCTTTCATACAAAGCTTCATAGGGTGCTATACCAATACTTGCATGATGACTATTGTTATAGGCAAACTCAATCAAAGGTAAGTATCTATCCCAACTTCCTCGATTATCTAGCATACAAGCTCTCAACATGTTCTCTAAAGTTTGGATAGTCCTCTCTGACTGTCCATCCATCTGATAAGCTATACTTAGGCAAAGCCTCATCCCAAATGCCTTTTGCAAGGCTCCCCAGAATCTAGAGGTAAACCTCGAGTCTCTATCCAAGATTATGATTGAAGGCACACCATGCAGCCTTACTATCTCTTGAATGTACAGCTGGGCTAACTTTTCCAAAGGCTAAGTAGCTCAAATGGGCAAGAAGTGAGCAACTTGGTTAATCTATCAACAATTACCCATATCGCATCAAAACCAACTTGCATTTTGTGTAAACCCATCACGAAGTCCATAGAGATACTTTCCTATTTCCATTATGGGATCTCCAATGGTTGTAACATACTAGAAAGCTTTTAGTGCTCAATCTTCACCTTTTGGCAGACTAAACACCTGCTTACCAACTCGATAATTGCCCTCTTTAATCCTAGCCACCAAAACAACTTCTTAACATCTTGATACATCTTCGTCACACCAGGGTGTATGGTGAAATGGCTCTTGTGAGCTTCCTCCAAAGTCCTTCTTCAAAAGTCACCACTTGTGGGCACACAAACTCTTCCTTCGAATCTCTACAGTCCATCTGTACCTCTAGCAAAACCCTTCAACTTTCCTTCTTACACCAACACCAAGGTTTTCAAGAAATCCTCTTCTTCACTTTGGACTTAAGCAATTTGACTCTTGAAATCGCCTATCACCTTGAGCTGATTCAATATTAAACTATGGAGGGTTAACACCACTCCATGGTTAAGGTCTCTAAAGCTCCTTACAAACTCATCCTCCTTGACCATCATTCATGACGCATGCAAAGACTTCCTACTTAGAATGTCGGCCACCACATTGGCTTTACCAAGATGGTAGTTCAACCCAAACTTGTAAACTTTCAAAAACTCCATTCATCTCCTTTGCCTCATATTTAACTCCTTTTGATCAAAGAGGTACTTCAAACTCTTATGATTAGAAAACAACTCAAACTTCACACCATACAAGTAATACCTCTATATCTTCAAGGCAAACACTACAGCTACTAAGTCCAGGTCATGGATTAGGTAGTTCACTTCATAAGGCTTCAACTACCTAGAGGCATAAGCCAGCACATTTCTATTCTGCATCAAGACATAACCTAAACCTCTCCCAAAAACATTACAATAAACCTCAAATGGTCCACTTGGGTTAGGCAAAACTAGCACTGGGGTTGAGGTTAACATTCCCTTTAGCTCTCAAAAGCTTTTCTCACAATCCACAGTCCACACAAATAGGGTATCCTTTGTTGTCAACTTGGTTAAAAGCAGAGATATTTGAGAAAATCCCTTTATAAACCTACAGTAATAACTGGCTAAACCCAAAAAACTCCTTATCTCAGTTACTAAGGTTGGTCTCTCCCAGTTCATCACAGCCTCAATCTTACTCGGATCCACAACGATGCCTCCTTGTGACACCACATGTCCTAAGAACTTTACTTCCTTCATCCAGAATTCACACTTAGATAACTTAGCATAGAGCTTCTTTTCCCTCAAGATTCCCAACACAACCCTTATATGCTCTTCGTGTTCCTCCTTTATTCTCGAATAGATGAGAATATCATCTATGAAAACAACTACAAACTTATCCAAGTAGGGTGTACAGATTCTGTTCATGTTGTCTATAAAAACAGCAGGAGTATTAGTCAATCCAAACGTTATTATTGTAAACTCATAATGCCCATATCTTATCCTAAAAGCTATCTTGGGTATATCCTCCTTTTTCACCCTTATCTGATGATATCCGAATTTCAGATCAATTTTAAAGAACACAACTGCACCTCATAGTTAGTCCATGAGATCATCTATCCTAGGCAAAGGGTACTTATTCTTAATATTCACTTTGTTCAACTACCTATAGTCCACACATAGCCTCATGCTCCCATCTTTCTTTTTCACAAACAATACTGGGGCTCCCCAAGGTGAGGCACTAGGTCTTACAAACTTCTTTTCTAACAACTCTTTCAACTATCCCTTCAACTCTGACAACTCCATTGGGGACATCCTATAGGGTCCTATAAAGATTGGCCCCATTCCCAACACCAACTCTATAGAAAACTCGATTTCCTTCTCCAGGAGAAATTCGGGTATATCATCAGGAAACACATCTGGGCATTCCCTAACTATGGAGATCTCTTCCAACACCTGCTCGAGTTCCACTTCACTTGTCATAAAGAGAACATATCTCTGATTACCAGACTCTCTACTCCCGATCTTAACAGAACTAAAAAACAAACTAAGAGGCTCAATAGGCTTAATAGGTATAGGAGGAAGAACAATAGATTTCTCAGAACAATTTATCATAGCATGGTTGGCAGAGAGCCAATCTATGCCTAGAATTAAATCCAAACTAGACAAAGGCAAACAAATCAAATTTGCTATGAAAGACCTACCATCAATTTGGATCTAACAATTGAAACAACAATGAGAAGTCTTGATTGATTGGTTTCCTAGCAGGAGTAGAAACAATTAACATGTAAGGTAATTCAGATATAGACAATCCCAATCTATCTACACCATCATGAAAAATAAAGAAGTGTGTAGCTCCAGAATTATATAATACAGTTAAGGTTCTACCGCTAACCTTGCACTTACCTTGGATTAAATTGTCAGACTGAGTAACCTCCTCAGCATTAAGGGCAAAGACCCTTCCTTGGTGTTGGGGCTTATTGGCAGAGGGCAATAGCTTGACAGTGCAGTCTCTAGCCATATGCCTAGGCTTTCCACAATGGAAACACACGTTCTAGCCAGCTAAACAAGGGCATTCTCTGTGATATTTGCCACACTTAGGGCAAGCTTGACCATTCGTAGGCTTAGGTGGATTTCCAATAGGCTTCTAGAGTTACTTTCCTTTGAAACCTCTACCCTGAAACAGCTTCCTTGGGGGTTGGGGCTTGAACTTCTGCCCTTGCGGTTCCAACTTCTTCTTGTAAGCTTCGGACCTTGCCATAAACAGCTTGCAGTTGCAGTCTTCCACCAAACGCACTTGTTGACCAATGCAGCATAATCACGGATCTCCATAGATCCTATAGATGCCAAGATTTGATTTCGAGAGAGAGAATGCGATGAGTGAAAATGAAAATGGATGAGGGTGGGGAGAGAGAAAGTGGCGTCCAAATATAAAGGGAAGGAGGGAGATATTTTCTTAATTTTGTGTTAATTAAAGTTTAGGGAGACAAAATGGATGATGAGGGAACAAAGCATGTACAATCTCTTACAAAAAGCAACCTTATCTTATGATTTATGCTTTAATGATATCACTCTTTACTTTATTGTCTAGTTGACTAAATTTGAATTTAATCATGTGATTAAGTACTCTTGCAACTTAATTAAGATGATTAAGTAAGGATTAGTGATAACACACAAGAACATGATTAACAAAAATTAATCTTGCGATTAAGCTTAATTAACCTTGATTAAACTCGATTAAGCTAATTAAAGACGATTAGTACTTAATTAAGCTATAAAAGTTTTGACTTGCTTAACTAGAGATTATCTAATCTCGATTAAGTATTCTCTTGACTTATCTCACCCGAGTTAACTGATAACCTCTTTGTTAACCCTTAATTAAGCCTTAATCTCATAATTTATTATTAAGTGCCTAATTACTCAAGATTATTGAGGTAATTTAGCACGACAAAAAATTGAGGATGTTACACTACCTATGGTCATTAACTTCCCAAGTTGAGAAACAAAGTATACAAAGAGAGGATAACTCACCACTACAGTGGTGCTTGGCTTGGGGAGTAGAATCGGAGTCCCCTGCCACTGGGGAAGTTGTGCCATAGCAGAATAAAGTACCCATAGTGGAGGGAAGCCATAGAGAGGGAGAGAGTGAACTAGGATGGAATTTGAGTCATCTCCCAAGCTCCCAAAACTTCCCTTTCCTACTTACAGAAGCGAAATCAATCAGTAGGAAGGCTAGGAATATCACTAGGAAGGAGTCGCTAGGGATAAATGGGATATAAGATGATGAAAATACCATATGTGAGTGGTTTGAGGGAGGGAAAAGAGAGGGAGCTCGAAGAAGAGGAGACACAGAGAGAGAGAGAGAGCTCTCTTTGTTTTGGGGGTGACTTTTTTTTTCTCCACCGACTTAACTGCACTCGAGCACAAGATGCTACACTCAAGCGTACTCCCTTGAGTTCAAAATATTCAAATGAGTTTATGGGATTTTTGGCTTGGGTATTACACAAACCAACTCATGAACACCCTTAGTGTTTATGCAATAATAAAACTTTAATTGATCCAGATTAATTTAATTAGAAATTATTTTATGAACATGTTAAATTACTCTTAAAATAGTTGTTGCTTAAGCTATGTTTAACTTTTGTAAAGTTAAACACATAATATCAAGGGGAATGAAATTAATAAGATGATAATGAGTGTAAAGATGCAAGAATTTTGTGATATAGAAAATCTCATGCCTATGTTCACACCAGAGGATAAATACTTTCACTATGAGAAAAAAAAAGTACAAGTATATTACTTTGTTCTCATACCCAGAGCCCCTTGTATACCCTCTCCCATAACCCAAAATACCCCTCTTTAACACTAAGCTCTCCCCCTCCCTCCCTCCCTCCCTTTCTTTCTCTCTCTCTCTCTCTCTCTCTCTCTCTCTCTTTATATATATATATATATATATATATATATATATATATATATATATATATATTGTTTTGATATTTTCATGTTAGGATTCTACCATGTCCTTGATTTAAATATTCCAAAATCTTATACACATCTTAAGAATATACATAAATAAAATCAACTACAATCCTATCAATATATACACATGAATCAACTTTCCTAACAAATCTCCACCCTTGCGAATGTCCTACCACCTTAGAAATCGTTAATAGCTCCATCTTGATTCAGATCCAAGTCGCTTAGTCACGTGCAAACCTTCATGAAAAACCTTAATTTATTTGTAAATACCACAAATAAGCACCATTGGCTTCAATGCAAACCAGCTATACACAACCTAAATCAACTATATAACATGACTCTACCTAATTCGAAAACTCAACCAATGAACATATGCAACCCCACAATCGATCATCGAAAGATGATGATACCACTCAATGTCTGTCATCTTCTTCAACTTTCCATCATTTCACTTCAAGGCTTTTCACCAAACCTTTTTGAATAAGGATGTCCGTCACCCTTCTTTATGGTAGACATATTGGTTAGGCCATGCCAAGCTCGGATGAGCTCTAATACCAATTGTTGAGGATGCACAGCATAATGGATCCCACAAGCACTCACATACATTCAATAACCCAAATATAAACATGCAACATCTAGGGAAAGAAACTAATAAGATGACAATGGGTGGAGACACAACAATTTACATGGTTTGGCAAATCCCATGCCTACATTCACACTAGAGGATAAACACTTTTACTATGAGAAGAAAAACAATATAAAAATATCACTTTGTTCCAATATTCAAAGTACCATTCTTTTACACCGAACTTAGACGAGCTCTCTCTGTATCACACACCTGGGCCATGGTTTTATTTATAACCAAGGATCCGTTGTCTCCTACACTTCTTATTCCATATCCTAACAGATCTTTCAGTTCCTAGCGGAGTTTTCAAATCTTATGGATTTTTCAAATTCTAACAAATTTTTCATATCCTAGCAAATTAATTTGTCATAATAGAAAATTAATTTTTCATATATTTTTTCTTTTAGAATTCTACCGTATCCTTAATTTAAATATTCCTAAATCTAATGGTACACATCTTAAGGATATATATAAATAAAATCAACTATAATCCTATCAAAACATATAGAAGAGCTAAATTTTCCTAACACAACACAGTTTATTTGGGTTCCTAAAGCTATTTTAATAATAATCCATCTAAATATAAAAAAAATACTTCATAATTATCCAACGGTGATAGTAGTGGTAGCAATAACAGTGACAATAATGCGATTAAGATGATAACGTCATTTTAAATGTAGAAAATATACATAAAATTAATTGAAAATTCAACTGTTTAGTAGGCAAATTTTATTTCAGGTATGTATAATTCGTAGTCTATGTTGAAATGGAGATTTGTCCTATGCATAAAAGAATACGAGCATTTCGTTATCTTAAAAATAAATAAAATAATTTTTTCTTGCATTTTAAATCAAATCATGCTAATAGAGACTCGGGTCTAGATAGAATCTTATACATGATAATATGTCACCCATTTAAATCATAATTTAAAATTATAAATATGTAGATATTATAAAAATTTAATAATAAATACATTGTCACATATAAATTTTACTCTGAACTCAATCCTCATTGTCACATAAATTTTACTATTAACCTATTCTCATTTCTTCTACTTTTTATTCCAGTCATCCAGACCTGACTTAAACAGTTATCAAAAGATCATAGCAGTCGTTATAGATGTTACTGAGAACAGCATATATGATTGTAATTCGAAGCAAAACAAAAAGTCCAGAACTGACAGGGTCGATGCAATATATCACCAAATTAAGCAGATCATACACCAGAGTCATTCGACTCAAGAAGCAAGTAAATAATAGAGGAAGGCTCTGAGCATAATTATCGACAAAAAAGGGAAGGCTCTGAGCATTGTAGATGATAATGACCCTACTGTAATCATGTAACATTGTCCTCGTGGTAGCGAATGTCAACGTCCACCAGCTGAAAATTATTGCCTTTATAATCTCTTTGCCCGGCAGAACAGAAGCAGAGAAGCAGCTCTCAACCGATAGAGAGAAAGTTCCAATTACCCAAGTTTCAACCCATGCAACCAAAAGCACATTTGGAAAAGGAAGGAGAAAAAGAAAGACAGACCAATGCACTACCAATAAAGGAGAGTTAAGACTATTTTACATTAACACCCGCAACTGGCGCATTCTACATCACAAATGCTTTGCGACCTCTGTTAACACAACACACATGCTACCAACAAAATTGCACACAACTAACACACACCTGGCATCCCTTAAATTGTTATGCAGTTGTGACAAATAAAATTGTAAGTTACACTTTCCATTTCAAAATTAATGCACCAAGCATGCTGGGTTAACCTACTAAGTTGGTTAGGCTAACAAATGGAAAATTTTAATTATTAATCTTTGTTTCATTTCATGAGCTCACCAATTTCCATAAAAATTATGAAACAAACAAAAAAACATGAGTTACTTACAATCATGTGGAAACCTTACATATTTGATCGATAATTAGTTTTCCCCTTTACAGAAGGTATTTTTGAATTGACTAATTTTAGGCCACATTATGTTAGAGATAAAAATATGTAGGGCGGTCAGTCAAGTGCTTACAATCAAGGCTTTTTAAAAAGTCGTTTTAGGTTGAAAATCTTGCGCTTCAAGTTACCTAAAAACCTTTTTAAACTTAACAGACCAGCGTAATTATGTTTATATTTTCTATTTATTATTATCATTATTATCATTATTATTCGGGAATAGATCTGCATATTCTAGGAATAAGTTTTGTATTTTTACTTCACTGCATTAATGTTTATGAATATTGAATGTTATCAATTTACCCTTTTGTGAGCAAAACACCCGGGATTACATTATTCCTAAGGGTTGAGTTCTAATGGATCTTTAGCCCAATATATCCAACGACCGCATAAAGGAATCACCTAGGGTGAATTTGTTTGTAATTATTTGGGGAAAAAATCACTTTTTTATTGAAAAAATTATTTCTCATATATTTGAATAATTTTTTAAAAATAATCAAAATCTAAATATATATATATATATATATTTAGTTTTTTTTTTTTACAGAAATTGAGAAGAATAACTTTTAAAAAAAATTAATTTTTAATTTTTTTAACTATATATAAAATTTAAATTAAAAAAAGTTGAGACAAACACACCCCTTATCATACAAAGATTACTATGTCATGGATAACCACCCATGGTCCCACAAAAAGGATTGTCAAATCTTTAGGTCGTTATTATATACTTATATATATAAACCTCAAGGTATGATAACTTTTAACTCTTACTACATCTTGGTACAAACACTGACTTAACTGTTAAAGTGCCTTGTAGATATACCCCTGCACAACTTTTGAGTCATTGTTGATTCCTACAACCCGTTGGATCCTTAGAAGACAAGTAATATGTTATTTGAATTGAAGTATATTCCTCCTTTTAGATCTTAAAGCTAATATTGGCACCATATGTGGGAAAAGGTAAATTTCCACTCCCACACTCTATATTGCATAGTTCATATTCCAAAGGTAATGGTGAAACAAGAAAGAATACAGTAACCACCCAAGAGCAAACATGAGGACAACAACAGAGCATTTGCTTCAGAGTCTCGAACCCTTAGTCATTCCCTTTTTTGGGCCTCCAAATTACACTCCAAACTCTAGAGGCCTCCTAAGGCCATGACATCAAAGTCACAATTGCTCACTCCTGATAACTTGACTAAGCCAATCGTAAGCAATTCGGATTACGAAAGGTCTTGAAGATAATTTTGGAGGCATCTAAATGATTCATGAAACTCAAGCAGAGTTATGATGTTAGGCACCCAAAGTGACAACTAGCATATTTGGATGCCCAAGAATTGATTTTGGGAGGCCCAAATCAATTCTAATCATTTTTGTTTATGTTTGATTTCAATTATGGTCTCAAAATTGATTTTAGGTAAAAGTGAAAATTGTTCACTTCTCAATTCTATCAGAATTGATTTTTGGCATTTCTTTATAAATTATACATCTAAAAGTAATTTTGATCAATATTATCAAAATATAAATCACTTCTCAGATCAAATTATCAAACATAAATAACTTTATTTCAAAATCAATTATAACTAAATTAATTCTAACAAAATCAATTCCATCTAGAATCAATTCTAAAAAAGCATAACCAAACACACTAAATATAGTATAAGGAGTCGTGAAGGACAAATCGCGGCAAGAACCGAAATCACGAGACATCGGCCACCTTTAAGCCTTCCTAACTCGCAAATGACCTATATTAGTTCTCGCTTCCATTTTCTAAGTACATTATAAGCGTTCCACTCCCGAAGGGATTCAAAATCCCGCCCAAGGTGGACATTTATGATATATCAACAGATTCACAATACCATTTGGATGCACTCCAATCCTCCAAGCTCTTGGAGGTGGGCACCATTCTGATAATGTGCATGGTGTTCCCAAATATATAGCACCACATGACATGAAAGTGGTTCTACTCCATCCCCCAATGTTCCGTCACTAGGTTTTCTGACCTAACCTCAAAGTTTTTGTTCTATTTTTCCATTAGCAAAAGTAGTCACAGACCAATGCAAGTTTGATTAACTTTCACTAAGGACTCGACAAATCACCAAGGGATTATATGGATAGATTCAATAGAGAGGCCCTATATATTCAGATATTGGACAAGGCGATGACAAAGCACACCATTATCGTTGGACTCCGCCTTAGATCTTTTTTTAAGTCTCTGACCAAAAAGCTACTCAAGGACCTTGACGAACTTGTAAAGAGGTCCAAGAAATATATAAACATGGAGGAAATTTAGAAGGTTAAGAAAAGGCTGATAGCCACATCAAGATCCTCTTGAAGAAATAAGGGCCAAGCATGGAAGAAAGACCTAAGAAAAAACCCCAAAACTTTCACCCAAGATGCTATGATGAGTACACCCCTCTTCATATGACCCAAAGATTGATTTTACGAGAGGTGTACCACATGGAGCTATATCACCTCCCTAAACCGAAGGCACTTCACCGATGGGCCAAAATAGACCAATCGTTATAGTGGGAATATCACAATGGTTACAGACACAAGACAAAAGACTGTGACCACCTTAGGGATGCCATAGAGACCCTTATCCATGACTGCAACCAAGAAGGTATGTTGCACATCCTAGGGGTGGAGTATTATAGCCAGAAACTAGAGTCTGAGTAAACAAAGTTACAGCTCTAGGAAAAGGGAGAGCCCTCTTTGTACAGTTGCAGCCGATGCCACCCTTGAAGCTGTCTATCTGCCAATCGAAGAATTACCGCTCTCCACCGTCTCTGCATAGTTTGAGAAGCACCTTTCAAAAACCTACCATGAGAACAATAAACATCATCACTAATAGGTTTTGTGGGTTAGGGAGCATCAAAGTTTGCTCGAAAGAATCACTTGTAGGGAGTTCTCAATATCTTCGTAAGGGTTTTCAATTTGGTTTAACTGACAACCCTAAGTGAACATGATGACCCACTTTGGATTTTTGGATTCATTGCCAACGTCGAAAGTCAAATAGTCTTTATTGACCAAGGTAGTTTGACTGGCATTCAATTGAAGGGTGTTTTTGATAAGCTCAAGTTCGCGGTCTCTAACTGGCCTGATAAAGAGAAAACTGGTTTCTTAAGGAAAAAGGTTAAGCTTGAGTGATACATAACCTTCCACCTTGCTATCAGGGATAAAGCCTTATCTCGAAGAGTTTGAGTAAAATTTCTCATGGTAGACTATCCGTCCACTCAATAAGTTAGGTGTTGTGATTTCCACTTCCTTGCTTATAATGAAGTTACCAATGCAAGACGACAGAATCATCTTCGCCAAAGCTTCTAGCCTTGAGGTCATTTAAATAAAAAGTTACTACGATCCTCCTGCAAAAGGCCCCTCGATTGCAACATTCTCCTAACAGAGCTCAACATCTGAAGTAACCATTAAGAGCAACATCCCCAACTTAAAGGTGAGCTAGAGGACATATAAATTGGCCTAGAGCAAGGATACATTACAAGATTCATATGTGACTTTTCAAATCCCATGAAGTAAAGGTTGACGCTCTTATTCCATATTAACATTGATCTATTTGCTTGGAGCACAACCAATATGCAGGAATCAATTCGAATTTCATATGCCACAGACTATCAGTCTGCCCTGACTATCGTGTAGTGTCCTAGCAAAGGAGAAAGATGAGTCTTGAATGGAAGCAAGCGATTAAATAACAACTTAGTAGCCTCGTATAATTTACATTGCTGCTTCCTTGCACATGCTAGTGGGATCGTTTTATCATGGTCCTTGTACAGGAATGATGTCATTAACCTTGCCTCTTTAACTTTTTGATTTGATAAAAATGAAATTAATGGCTGACACTTCTTAGTTGCAACTAGATGATCCGGTAAACAAGAAACATACAATATTTGCAATTTTTCAATTTAGCCAACGCTAGGTTCTTCTTTGGCATCCACTCTACGCTGGCAGTCAATGAAGTCTAGTTCATAGTGCGAAGAAATCCATTGCCAGAATCTGGAAGCACACCATTGGGCCATCTTTCTCTTACTTTTCTTTTTTTGATTTTAAGGAATGCCTTAGCCTATAAGACATAACAACCTTATGGATAAAACATGCACCAACTGCATCCTTGATGAACCACACCCCCTGGAAGGGGTACCCCAAAATTGAACTCAAATATCTCCTTTTTCACATATTCATGATCTCTAAATTTATTCTTTTAGATGTTTGAAGTTTAAGATTAAAGAACTCAAATTTAAGTTGTAGAATTTCAAAAGTTTTTAAAAGTTATTTCAAATGTTAAATTATTAAAAATCTAACATTGAGAAAAATCTCACCCTCATGGTCCTGTGATGAAGCTAGAGGCTCATGAGGGGGGTTGAGAACAAATCTGTGGTGGTGGCTTAGTAACCATGGGAATCTTGAAAAGCTACAATAGGACTGATTTGTGGTTTGGAGCTGGTGGCGGCTTATCAGCATTGATGGCAATGGCTCGTGGAGAAAGAGTCAGGGTGCTTCTCGAGGAAGCGATAGTGGTCAATAATATATAAATAAAGAACAATGCATCGTGCACCTTGTTATAAACGGTGCTTGATGCACCTTATCATCTTATGGACAAAATGTGATGGCAGACAACCTCTGATGCACCCTAAATTTTCACAGTCTCTTTTTCTTCTCCACCTACTTCTTCGGTATCGCTTTTTACTACCCCCATTGCATTGCTAGTTCCAGTTGTCAACCACGGTGGTAGTGCTCATCATGCCAAACCTTATGGCAAAGGGACTCTAATACGGATGCATTGATTTCAGCAACGCAACAGTGCTGCTTATGTGAGGCGGCGGTCAAAGTTCGAGAAAGGATGCTGAATTCGATTCTTCTTAAACCAGAGTTTAGATCAATTAGTCCAATTGCATCGGTTTATGCCCAAGGATGTTAACATCGGGAGCGATTAAATTTGATTTAAGAATCACAAGGCTCAAATCGTTTGGTCCTCTAATGGAGAATGAGGCCAGCATCAATGCTTTTTTAATTCGGAGAACGGTCCCATGAAATTGTGCGTTGCAATAAGGTTTGCAGTGGACGAGATGTATGCTTTGATGTTGTCACCTTTGTCGGCACCAACGACACACACCCAAAGGCAGTGAGCATGGTTTAAGTTGGTTCCATTTCTGGTTGTGCCATGAAGTTCGTGGTTCAAGGAATACTATTGAGGTCAGGAGGAGCCAAGAGAGTGTGGCAGCAACGTGGATGAAGTTGATGCCAATCAGAGAAGGTAAGGTGGAAGCAGTCATCGAGGGCGAAAGACAAAGAGGGTGCGAGAAAAGGAGACTGTGAGGTGAGAGATGAGAGTTAGGAGTTGTTTAAGTGCACCACTAATGTGTAGATGCACACACAATCTATCAAAATGGCATCATTGAATAATAAGATGCATCAAGCACCAAGTTTAATAAGGTGCATTACAAACATTGCCATAAATAAAAGAGTGAATATTATAAATTACAATAATCTGCAATCATAGTTAAAGTTAAAATTCATAATTGAACCTTTGACCCCAAGGTCCATGATGAAAGGACCCCATGCCTATACTTGGTTTGCTACTTCAGATTAGAAGGTCTATTTGCAGTGTGTATACCTTCTGCTAACTGGTGCCGTGTCTTGTAGAAGTTGGCCCTATTTTGGAGGAGTTGGCACCACCTTCTACATTGGAAGGTGGTGGTGGTGATGATGCAGGCAGTGCGACGGTGCACTTAAACATAAATGGGTGTGTGCTGATTTGCTAGAATTTAGGGAGTAAGGGGAAGACTAGGAGGCACTTTGGGCTCTGTGCTGGAGAGGCTTCCAATGTACAAGCGCTGGAGGGTCGGTGTATGGGCATGGAGGATAAGGAGACAGGGAACGACCAAAAACGAGACACTTGATTTTGGCAGTCGATGGAGTTTGAACTTGAATTGTTTAAGGGAACATGTCACAATATTTAACCTTTTCAAAATTATTCCAACATGATGAATCTTAACCATTCATTTTATTTCACTTATATGTAACGGGTGTAAACAACTTAGTATACAAGATGAATATTAAGCGTTTTCTTTCAAAGAAAACTTCGAAACAAGTACCTTCATTGCCATGCCTGCATCAAAACATGTCCATCACAAGTTCATGACAACAACCATAACCGAAACCTATCCATTACAATTAGAAGCCTTAGAGTCTCCACGTACACCAGATAGAACACGGCCAAGATCCAAAAGTGCTTACTTTCTACGGCACCAATACAAGAACAACCTACCACCCCAATTCATTTTAACAGCCTAGCTGTTGTTACTCTGTCATAACAGGTTTGTTCTGATTGGCTTTGGGTTTCTGCTCTTTTGGCTTCTGCTCCTCCGTTTTCCTAGGATAGAAAACAATCGTTTTATTAACTTAATAATCTCAAAAACAGGACATGAAATACTAAGGGGGGAAAAAGAGTAAAATTCGAAAACAGGAGTGCCGGACCATTCTTATATCATCGTATACTGAGCAACAGTTAAAGAATACCCTATCTAGCTTTCAATCATCCAATGGAGGCTACCAATGAGTAGTCTAAAAACAATTCAATTCTATTTAACTACATGATGATATGTAATCTTTTCTAGTTTGAAAAATGTATAAAGAAGGACCAACAACTCCAATTAAAGGTAATTTTAAATAATTCCTTAAAAGAGGGAAGTGGGCAAGTGGCTGCAAAGATTTAAAGTGGAAATTTCCTCCTCCATTTTTCACGCGAGTAATCTGGATTTTATTTAAAACAAAAGTGGACAACAAACTATATTAAGTTATTAGTCGTCACTATTTAAGATGTGTCCTGTGGTTAGTATTTAATAGACAAAAACTAAAAATGCATACTTCATTTTGCAGCTGCGGAATCATCAAATACTTTATTAAATTGAATGCCTAGTGTTCTCCAAAAACCAAATTGCATGTGTCAAGAAGAGTAAAATCAACCAATAGATAATGTAGGAAGACCCTTATGTCATTCTGTTGGGAACAGTAACAGTTTCAGGCCCGTTTGGCATGCCTAATAGTATAAGATCTGATAGAATAAAGATTGATAGTATAATAATATAAGATATTGTATTATATATAATATAATCAGAAAAAGAGATTATAATAAATATAATTTTTGAATTTTAAATTTTAAATTTAAAAATTAATATAATTGTTTAAATATTTATTACAATTATTTTAGCTATTTTTTATTATATATAAATATAATTTTATATTAAAAATTATTTATTTATTTTTAATATTTTTTCATAATATAAAAAATATGAGTGTGAGAGAGAGAGAGAGAGAGAGAGAGAAAGAGAGAGAGAGAAATAATAAGAGAGTTTTTATACATAAAAATCTAAATAATCCTAATATTATATTCTTATATTTGGTTGTATTTTTTATTATATATAATTAAATTTATATTAAATATTATTTATATATTTTATTAATAAATTTTTATTTTTATATTTTTATAATAGTTTGAATAGTTATTTATAATTATTATTTTTTTGTTAATATGGTTTTTATTTTTTATTATTTATTTATTTATTAATTATTTTTATTTTAATAAAATATATTAAAAATAAAAAAGTAAAAGAAATCTTATACATCAAAAGCTAATCAGGCCTAATACGACCTCCTTAGGCTAGATTAAGTTATCCATTATTTTGATGTATAAGAGAGGTTTGATAGATAAGTTTATACAATACGTTGACTGCACCAAACAACGGATAAGGTCATAACGTATTGTATTACCTTATCCTATCAATGCCTAATACGCCGTGCCAAACACACCCTCAATATATACAAAGCTCAACAACCCCGTAGTATATTTGGATAATCCCCCGAACAAAAGGAACTACTGACACTAAAATGATGACTTAGCTTTAAGATTGGAACCAGAAGAAGCCCATGTAGTATGTGAATTTAAATCAGACAACAGTCCCTCATCAACCAGTTTATCATGATAATAAATATGTAATCATGGCAAAACAAACTAGTGCTTTTTTAACAAAATAAGATGAATTTGTGTTGGTCAGCACAAGAACATAGTAAAACCCGCTAAATTGTTGAAAAAACTGCAAAATAGAATCCTGTGATCAACTAGAAAAACAGAAAGTTACCGACAATACGGGCATTATGACCAGCCAACAACAACACAAAGACCTTTCCAATAGTTTCCTAGTTATAAGCCTATGCTATAGCTCACTTTTCCCTGTTGTGGCAATCAAACCCAAAACTTCAAGACCACGAACTTAATTAAAGTGAACTAGTTATAGACACCAAAATATAAAGCACCAGCAATCTTTATAAGCAAGTGAGCACTGTTGTTAGGACTAGAATTTGAAGACAATGATCCATGAGTACACATTCTGAATCTGATTTAACTTCTCAAAATCAGGTTCTGCATCTTGGAATGCATCTGAGGCAATAAAAATTGTCCATTGGATGCCATTTACCAAAACTAAGTTATCTAAAACCTATCGTTAACAATACCTAATGGGATGGCTTGGTTGTTATTGCTACTACCACTTCACACACCAGTACACCCAGTCAATTGCCATTGTTTTCTTTCACAAGCAACATCTCACTTTAGGGAACACAATAGCACACTGAATTGATTTCCAAAGAAAAGTCCACCTTCTAGGACCTCTTCCCAAACCCCCAAGGCCCAAACCACCCATCCGAGGTCGAGCCTATGTGATAGAAAGTTCAAAGAAGCAAGAGAGAGTTTGTGTATTCTTTCTGCTTCTTCTCTTCTAATTTTCCGGATATGGATGAAGAAGCATATGCCATACACGGAAAAGAAAACTAATCTAAATAGCCACTACGCTAAAGTGCCAATGCAAGAAACTCGCAACGGAGGTAGTTTTTCCTTCCAGCATAAACAGCAATCTTCACATTCACACACACCATCTACTTTAAAAGAGTGTACAAAGAAACTTGCACGGTTAAGAAATATTGTTAAACCGCAAAATCAAAGGCAGACAACAAAAGATGAAAACTTGAAAACAACGGCATTGGAATGCATATATAATACATTACGAATAGAGCATTCAAATTTAACCAATATACCAACCAATGGCTACAAAAACTTAGAATATAAACAAACCTCTTATCGAAGGAGTCCTCCTTCTGGCTGAGGAAGGACCGGAGAAGAGGAGAGTTAACGTCGTAGATCATCGTTGGTTTCTGATGCGCAGGGTTTTACGGCAAAAGTTCTTCATCGGAAACCACCGTTCTTTTTTTTAAACCACCGTTCAAGTGAGAGTCAAACGGGTCCTTTCATTCAGGGCAAAACCCGCCGATGAATGGGCGTCCTTCGGGTCTGGGTCAAACGCATTCATCTTGTTTGATAAGCCCATGATCGCTTGTGAGCTGAGAAACCTAACCCATTGTATCATGTGCGAAACCAAAACAAGAATTGTTATTTCGCTTGGACTTTGGAGACAAAAATGGCATTCGTTTATCAGACCCAACAAAAAAAAGCAATACGTAGAGCTAATTATTTAGGATTGGAAAAATTAATTGTTCTTTCGTTTTTCAGACCCAAAAAAAAAAAAAAAATAGAGTTAATTGTTTAGGATAGGGAAAAATAATGGTATATTTGATTTCTGTTTTTATTTTCTATTTTTAGTATGTTTCCTTTTCTTGAATTTTGCCAGGAAAATAGAGAAGACATAGGAAATAAGAACAGGAAATAGAATTTTCTTATTTTTACTATTTCCTTTAAAAAAATTTTGAAAATAAAAATAATTGAATATAAAGTGTCATTTTTGTAATTAAAACTATAAACAAGAAATTAAAACAAAAATCAAATAAACCTTTAAAGTTATTTCATTATTGACCAACAAAAGAAACAAGTTATGAGGAAAAAAGAAAACCATTATTTTGTTGTTATGAAAAAAACGTGTTATTTTGAATTAAAAATTCTTTGAAAAGCAATAAATACAAAACTAAGTAATAAATATGTCATTTGATTTATGTGTGGGGCCATGAGTACAGAAAGAAACTCAGAGGAAGAAGGGCCTGGATTTTTATTTTTTATTTTTTATTTTTTTTGGTAGCAGAAGAGAAAAAAGAAAAAAGATAAAAGAAAAGAAACAACAAAGAAAATTAAAGAGTATCACACATCAATAGGGTTTTGAGGCTATCAAATGGAGTCTCCCAATACATCAAAGTAGAATCAGCTGTGTCTCCAACATGAGCCAGAAAATTAGCACAGCAATTTCCAGATCTCAACACATGTGACAACCAAACACAACCCACACTAGCAGCCACTTTCTGAGTCTCTAAAACCAACATTGCAGAGCTATGGCGATGGGGAAACAGCCCTTGAAGTAACAACAGAGAAAGCCTCAAGAGAATCAGTCTCACAAACCACATTTGTATAATTCTTAGCCTACATTAGCTTTAGTCCATGCAGGATAGCGACCAGTTCCATGCGAAGGATATCACAGCTAGTTTTTGCACCACAGAAGCCAATGACGCAGCTTCCGTTCTCATCACGAGCTAGCCTTCCAAAATTGCCACGATGCAAAGAGCCATTGGTTGGTATATCGGTTAAATTTGAATGCCTTATTCATAATGTATTATATATACAGATCCTGACTAAGAGTGGACAATCGCAACGGGTCTTTCATGAAGCACCTAGTAATGTACTCAGCAAGGCCATAAATACGACATAAATAAGTCTCTATGTCCACTTCAAGCTTCTTCACCAAAAACATGGTGGTTCCTCTAGCGCCAAATCCACCACAAGCCAATAAAGAAAAGATTGGACACATCCAAGAGGGACGCTCTCTTAACCTAAGTGGTAACTTCAGTTTTAGAGAAGAACCCTAGAGAGCTAAAACCAAGTTTGTGCCAAACCTCTGAGCTGAATTTACAGTCATGGAAACAATGAAACAAGGACTCAGCTACCTCTTGACAGCGAAGGCAAACAAAGTTAGAGCCGATATGTCTATGGGAACAGATTAGATTAGTAGGAAGGGCCTGATAAAGGAGAAGTCAAACCAAAACGCTGACCTTCTTGAGGGGGGCTCTAATACATCAAATCCAAGCCCAATCTTCTATAGTACTCCGCGAAGCATTCTGATTCAAGAGCCAAAAGTAGCCATTAGCAAATGTGTATACACTTGAATTGGAGCCACACCAATTCCAACCTTTAGCACGGTCCACAGATGAGGGAATAGGAATATTAGGGAGACAACATTTTATGTTAATCCTACGAGTGGATTGCTAGAAACTCATGAGCAGAGTGGGAGCAATTAATGCCTTAAGGACAAGGTGATATTTGATAATGTTTTAGATCTTGCAAAGATTCCATCATTTTCTTTTTCCCTTTTTATTAACAATCTTAAGATGTTAATTTAAAATGAAGTCTTTGTAGGAATCTACATTTAAAGTTATAATTTAGGATCTCATGAAACTTAGTCATTTTGCTAGGACAAACTTTTATTGATGGGGAGATAAGATGATATCTCTCTTGACTGCTTTAAACATTTCATATGTATTTTATCCCAAATTGGAGACTATTCCTAATACCATCAATGCGGATACTAAAGAAATCAAAGCAAAGCAAAACAAAAAGGTAGAAGATGAATTGCTATGTAAGGGATACATTTTGAACATTTTATTAAATCGCCTATATAACCTTTGGTAACTATTGTTCTCCAAGAGAAATTTGGGAAATTCAGGAATCCAAACACAACTCAAAGAAGCAAGGAACAATAATTTTCTATTTATGAGATATTTTGAACTTCAAATGTTTGATAAAATTTCTAATATTGATCTAGTGTAAGAGTTACGAGCACAAGTTTTTTAATTTAAAGAACTTAAAGTTAATACCTCTAAATATATTCAAGTTGGGGCAATCATTACTAAACTTCCTTCCAATTAGGATGGATATAGATAGAAATTAGGGTGTATTTGGCATGCATGATATATTAGGCATGATAGGCTAATATTATATATTATACTCTTATTTGTTGTTTGGGGCATGAAATATATTGTATAAATTTTAATAATAAAAAAAGTTGTATTGTATAAATTTAGTTATTATAATTCTCCTATATGTCAAAATGATTGATAACTTAATCAACTCTAGAAAGACCAGATTAGGCCTTATTAGATTTTGAGAAATGATTTTAGTTTTTAAAGGTCTCTTTTATTTTTTAAATATTTTATAATGAAAATATTTTATTTTAAAACTTAAATTTGAATAACTAATAAAAATTATTATTTTAGTATAATTTTCTTTTTTATATAGTATGATGAAAAGTACAAGTCTCATATATTAAAATATTTCAACACCAAGAAAGTATTAAAATATATAAGAAAACAGAGTATTATAATAGAAATTATAATTTTAAGTAATAAAAATTAATAAATATTTATAATGAATGTAACTACAAATAATTAGTATTTATTTTCAATTTTATAATTAAATAATTAATAAAATTTATTATTTTAATATAATTTTAATTTTTTGCTAAATATTTTCTTAAAATTAGAATTACTTACGATAGTAAGAGGATTGTAGCATATTATATAATGTATTATCTTATATGATATCATATATCAATCACTATGTAGCATTATGATCTTAACAAACCTTATACTATCAAGTTTTATCCTATTAAACATTATCATATTAGTATACTAGATAGGCCCCTATTGCACAGCATAGAAATTTTCAATATAGAATAGGTTTCGAAGCATTTGAGAATTGAAGAGAAAGATTATTTATGCACTCAAAATTTATTTCTAAGAATAATCATGGTGCTGTAGGAAGTAAACCCTAGAAAGATTTTGGCGTATCAAGCAAAAGAATCCACAAACTTATTTCTAACACTGATGCATAAAAAAGGGAAAAGACTATTTTTTCTATGGTAAGCTTGGGTATCTCAAGAAACAGTGCAAATATTGAAACAAGCAAAAACTTGGAAATACATAAGGAACAACAAATATGGTTGAAGATGAAATCAATGAAATTGTTGTCGTGATATTTGAATTGAATACTTATTGATGGCTTGATTCTGGTGCAACCATTCCTGTTTGTCATGATCAAAATTCATTCAAGAATTATGAAACAATTATAGAAAATCATGAAGTCCTCGTGAGGAAATGATGATACAACAAGGGTTTTGGCAAATATGCTTCTAAATTGCAATTCACTTCTAGAAAGAATTTGTGCTACTAAATGTGTTTCATGCTCTTGGGATTAGAAAGAATTTAAATATCTACAAATTTATTATGTAAAAAAAGGCTAAAAATTATAATAGAATATGATAAGCTGTAATCTACCTTTTTTGTGAACTAAAGTTGTGGGAGACATTGTTCTCACAATTTTGGAGAGATAGAGCATTTAAGATTACTCTACTTCTTAATAAGTGTGCTTCCTGAGATTTGAACTTATGTCCTTGTTCTTATAAGAGATGGAGCTATTTACTACTCATCCAATAGCTTGGTGGTTGTAATCTCTGAGAATGAAGCATTTGTAGGCAAGGATTACTGTTGTGATGAAATGTTCAAGCATTAATAATAAAATGTTTCTACTAATATGACATAGCAGATTAGGACATGTGAATTTTATGTAGTAGTAAATGTGAAATTTGTATGCATGATGAAATGCCTAGAAAATCTTTTCATTTTATAGAAAGAACATAAAAAATATTAGAGTTTATGCCTTTCGATAGTTGTGAATTGAATGGCACAATAATTAGAGGCGAGAATAGATATTTTATCACATTTGTTGTTGATCACTCTAGATATATTCATTATATTTGATGAAATCTAAAAGTCATCCTTTTGATATGTTTAGATGTTATAAATCTTTAGTTGAAAATCAAATGGGAAAGAAAATAAAAAACTTGAAGAGATTTTACCAAACTTGTTCATGCTCAAATAGATTAGCTAGCCACAATTAATCTAGTGTTTTTAATGCTTAACTTTAGTGTTTCAAACACTACAATGGCATATAGGTTTTTTTTTCAAACTCTTTTAAATGAGAATTGTACTTTATTCTTTGTAAAAAAATAAAAAAAAATGTGTTGTGTGTTGGGCCAAAGCCATTTTCTTGGCCTTAACAAATACTTAGAAAAAAACTCAAAAAAAAAAAAGAAGAAAAGAAAGCCAACCCAATCATAAAAGGGAAGAGATGCAACCTTTTTCTACTTCTATTTTTTTTAATTTTAAAGTAAACTCTAAAAAAAATGACATTTGAAAAATTAGTCTCTAAGATGGGCAAAAAATAAAATAAAATAAAAAACTCAGCTCAAGGTCTCTTACCATTAAAAACATTAGGTACGTTAGTTCTATTGTTAAATTACCACTGTTAAACTTAATAGAAGTGACACATCCTCTCCCCCCTTTTTTTGAGTAACAACCTTTTTGGTCTTACGTTTTTATATTTGACATCAATTCAGCCTTGAAAAAATTTTGACATCAATTTGGTCATGACATTTTAAAATTTGACATCAATTTAGTTTCACTGTTAAATCTCATTGACACTATTAAATGATCATCCTACATGGATTTTTCATAAACTCCAAACCTTCAAAATTTAAAAAAAGAAAAAAAAATACCCATCCCCCATAATTTTCAACAAGAGACACTGCCTAGCAACTCTCAAGTTGCCTCCCCTTCCTCTCCCTTACAACTAGCCACCACCGTGTCATCAATAACCCAGCTACCACCACCACCACCACCACCACCACCACCACCATGCCATACAAGTTAGCCACCATCACACCACCCACCCACGTTGCTCAAACCACTACATACCATGCCACCTAACTCGACCATCAGAAACTACCCATATTTGCAACCACGAACCACCCACCTCTAGCAAGCGTGAACCACCCAACTCTAGCAAGCACAAAACCACCCAGCTTTAGTGATTACAATGCCCCCCACCTCTGGCAACCGTGAAGCCACTCGCCTCACGCATGCCATACCTTTCCAATTCAACAGTAAAAATCGCTCTCTTATCTCTTCCCTCTTATTTTGTTGATTTCATTTGGCCCCTTGAGTTGAAACATTATCTCGCATTTCCCTATTTTAGAAAGAAGCAGAGCTTGTTAGATTCCTTTCTTGTCGTTTCTCTTGAGCCAAACCATGTAAGATATGAAGTTCATAAAATAACTATCACTACAAGAAAGTTGACCGGTTGTAATCGATTTTTTGGTCACAAAATGGGGCAATTCGATTGCAAAATTTGTGTACAGCTGATTTAGGGCAACCATATACTAAGTCTTATTTGGTCGCTTGTTGACTTTTTTGCGATCGAAAAATAGGTCACAAATGTCAAAATTTGTGACCGATTTCTCGGTTGCAAATTTAGAATTTGAATAGCCATTTTTCATATATTTTATGGTAGCAAAATTGGTTGCAAATTAGAATCAGATAAATTGGTTGCAAAATCAGTCACTAAGTAGGAAATTCAATTTCTTAATCGATCGCAAATTTTGATTGATCGCAAAATCAATTGCAAAATAGTAAACAAAAAAAAATATTTAAATTCTATAGAATCTAAATTTCATAACCTGATATTAGCAGTAAACCATATGACAATGTCAACATTTTCAGTTGCTAATAATGAATTCATGCATCTTTTTGTCAAAATAATATTCAACAAGAATAAGTTATCCAATATACATAATATAATCAGCATCATTATCAACTAAATATATCCTAAACACAATATATATAAACTACCACAATATAAAACTACAACAACATATATTGTCAACCAAATTACAAGGTTCTTCTTAATAAAACTTTCGAAAATAAATTTTTAGCATACTTTTAATTAGTTTTCGTTCGTATTATTCTTGAATTCTTTCCATTGAATCTTCAACTTTCTCCATTGAGTCTTCAACAATTTCTATTGAGTTTTCAATTTTATCTATTGAGTCTTTTAGTAACTCTATTAAGTCTTGAATTTGCTCAATTGATTCTTTCCATGATCACTATGTTATTTTCAGGTCTATCTATTTAGTAATCAGCAAATTAAAGAGATATTTAATAATCGTTGACTTTACATTCATTTAGTATAAATTAATTTTACACAAACTCAAGAGCACAATAATTAAATATAGTTTAGTAAATCTAAATTTTTGTTCTCAATTACACTTTACTATGCAAGAATAATAACATTAAATAGTAGACTATTCTATGACAAATTATATTATACTACACAATTTGAAAATATCCTTAAGTAAGAACAAAATTACAAAATGCTAACACATAACCACATAATCAATGCCCTTAATCACTAACACTAAGCGAAAAATAAAATTACAAAATATTTCCATTAGGTCCCAATAATAAACAAGTGCATCCACATTTAATTATATCACGTAAGACAATTTGCAAGCACCTCCTAAGGAAGGAAAAAATTGAGGCAGTATTGAACATCCAAAAAGCCCAATTCCTCAAGCGGACAACAACAATCTTCTTAATATTTAAACAAAAATAATATGCTAAAAAACCCAACAACTACTCTAATTCTTAACAAAATATAAGATGCACTCTAAAGCCAACATTTTCAAGCAACCACAACCATAAGTCTCTTGACATTTAAACGAAAATAGCTATAATTAAAACTCAACAACAAAATAAGCAAAAAACAAATCAATCCAAGCCAAAAAAACAAACTAAGCCTTGGTTCACCAAAACTAAGTCAAAAAAAGAAAAAAAAACTAACCCAAGCCTTCCTTCATAAAAACTAAACCAAAAACAAAATTACAAAATGCTAACAATCTAACCATATAATCAATGCCTTGAATCACTAAAATTAAATATAATCACAAAATTTTTTCACTAAATCTAATTCTCAAGTAATCACAACACCAACAACATCACAATACCGACATAATCACTACAAAAAAACGAAGAAACAGCGGCAATTATATCTCGGTGATTTTTACAACTGCCCGGATATTGTAATTCTACGACGGTTATCTCAGCGGTTCATGTTAATTGCCGTGGATAACATTGTTTTTCGGGAGTTTGTGTTTCAATTCAGGGCAATTTGCAATTCCTGGCAGTTTTAATGGAACGCAACTGCCGCGAATATAAAATTAAAACCTTCTTTTTTAAATTAAAAATAAAAAAGAAGCCTAATCCCTAAAATGTTTTTCCCTCGTATTCCCTCACTCAATCGCTCTTGGTTCCCTCTTTCAAGTGCCCACCAATTTGGCACAGAGATAGTTTCGATCAGCAACAGCAAGTTGCGGAAAGGGGTACCGACTTCTTCTCTCTCTCTCTCTCTCTTTCTCCCCCTTTCTCTCTCCCTTATCTTTCTTCCTCTTTTGCATTTCTTCTCTTTTGCATTCCTTTTCTCTATTTCACGTTCCCTCTGGAAAGAATAAACCCCTATTTTGCAGGTCACTCATAGCTTTACTCAAGAGCCCATTATTTTGTTAAAGAATAATGGGACAACTGTGAAGGAGATGAGGGGTATTTAACTTTTTTACCGAATAATTGTGCTAATGTAGATTTAGTTTGATGTGTTTCCTCTCTTAAGAGATATTTGCGGTTCGTGTTTTTTAAAATGATGTTGATAGTGTATCTAAATGTTTGGTTTGTGCATTTTTGTAATATGTAGTCGTTGATTGCAGTGCTTTTTTCCCCCCTTTTGATCTAGATGCATTCACATTTGTGTAAATAGTCCTCAGTTGAGACTAATATGCCTCAATGCACATTATGAGTTCATGTCTTTGTAAATGATAATCACGGTGGATTGTGGTTTCCTATTCATTCTATTGATTTTGAGATTTCTTGTGGCGTGTACTAATAGCTATATATTGCCACTTCACCTATCGTAGTGTTTTGTGCATCATTGTTTGTGTAACACTAATCATGGTTGTCATGTGGCATGTACATCTCAGTTTTGTGAGTAGGCTTGCTTTCCATGTTCTATCATTGGAGAAAGTATGTGCCTATGCGGTAATTGTGCTTTGATAACTGCTGGTGGCCTATTATGTTAAACTTGATAGCTATGCACTTTCATGTTTCAATTGAGCCACATATGATTTTGTGTTCAGGTGAGAAAAATGATGAACTCTTTTAAGTTACAGATTACTGAATTAAATGAGCATGAAAAATGGATGAGTGTTGGTTTGGGAATGACATTTCGCTTGCTTTAGGATTCTCTCTTTTTTGTATTGTGCTTTTTGAAAGTTGAAGCTCATTTTCTATTTAATTGATTGCCTCAACATTGTCTATTGTTTTAATTGACACATTATTTTCCACTATTACCAAGAGTAAGCTTCTGCCATCAAGGCTGCAAGAAAGGTGTGGTATCAAACTAAGCTCATTGAAATGAAATTTATGAAAGAAGACAAAAGAATGCAAAGGGTTAAAGTTATATTATATTATACTATAATATAAAACTTGACTTTTTACTTTAGTCATCTCTAGAGATGTGTGAAATGATAAGGAAAATGCATGCTTTACTTCCTAAGTTTTTTTGTTTCTTTTATTATCCACCAACTTTCTCTTATTACTTTGTTTGTTTCATACACTAGTTACCATATAGTTTAATTCTATTGTTTTACATCAAAAAGAAAATTATTATATATACACACATATAGTCGTATCTATTTTAAATATTCAATAATAATTACCGAAAAAAGCTTGAAATCATTGAGGGCTTGATCAAGGATGTAAAATGTTAGTGATGTGTTAAAAACAAAAAAAGTTAGAGATACATTATTAATAAAATATTTTGTCTGAGCTAAGAACCTACATCTGTCTTATAATTTTGTGCTTTTGTACTTTATGATATATATATATATATATATATATATATATATATATATATATATATATATATATATATAAGGATGTCAGTTAGTCCCTTTTACCTCTCTTTTTCTTGTTTTGGGGGACAAGGTGATCTTAGACTCTTCCTTTTAATTCCATTACTGAATATTCATATATAGCTGTCATGACTAATGTTTTACAATTATTTTTGTCCTCTTTCATTCTTAAATATTTGATTCTAGATTTGTGATCATACACAGTATTTCAGTGTAACGAGTGGATAGGAGATGCTATTTGGAGCTTCACCGGAAGTGGTATTGATTAAGGCAGTTCTATTGGAGCAAAGCAGATACATCTACTCTTCTATTCCTAATTCCCAATGTCACTCTCACGTAACACGATGCTTTCACATTTTTAGAAATTCATTCTTTATTTTTTTATTTGTATGATTCTTTATTAATTGTTTAAAACTTCATTGTAATTGGATGATAGAAAGATGAACACAGATTAGGTTCTCAAGTTAGAAAGCATTTATGTCAATAAGCAACAAGTTTAGTTTGGCCCAAAAAACTTATGAATGACTAAGTGCCTTATTGTTGGCTATGTTCTTAATTAGTTAGTGACTCCGTAGTTTTCCACATGTAGCTTTCCTGCTATTAAAATATCTCAAACTTTCTATAATCAATCCTATCACATGAAAATAGCCCACGGCTTATGTTAGATAACTAATCATATAGATGCTTCAATCGATGGAAAGTACCTTACTATTTTGGAACGTTCAATGCCAATTCATATTAAGGCTTCTGTCTAACTTGGACCATGGCCATTTACATACAGGAGTAATTTTTAATTAATAGTGAAGTAAGAAAAACATTTTAAATTGTATTATTTAATGAGTAATACTTTAAATACAAGATTAAAAGTATTATTAAATAAAAGATAAAAAAATAGTGATAAACTATGTAATTATATATGATCATCGAGCTACAAGCACATCATGTTAATGTGGCCTGATGTTCACCCATTAATTGGAACACAATAATGATAACTAGCAAACTTTATCTAAAAGGCCAAATATCATAGTTTCATTTTAGCATAGCGTTGGCATTTAGAAAGTGAGGAATAAAAAAATAGAAGCTTACGAACTCAAAAGAAAGTCTAATAGAATTTTAATTTGCGATTGCAATGATTTGCTTTTTGATCTTCTAAAATGAATTGCTTTGTTAATAGAGCAAAGAGTGCTTGGCGGAAGTTGCTGAAAACAATTTCTTAGCTCAAATAGCCTAGAAAGTCTTTTTTACTTCTTCTCACAGGTAAAAGTGAATTTTATCCTATTATCTTTAGTATCACTACACTGCAACTGATATTTTACTCTCAATAGAATGTTCATGATGAGATGAGTAGTATAAACAATTATATATATATGTTTCTATTTTTTGTCTAGAATCAATTTGGAATTAGTGAATATTACTAAGCTGTGTTGAGTCCTCTTTAAATAGATCATAACATCTTAAATGTTGCTTGTAAATACTTCTCGAGAATGCCATGTGGTCAAGCTTGTCTTGATATTTCTTGAAATGCTTTACTCATTGCTCTTTTCTTATTTTATAGATGTTGCCTTGGTTCTTTCACAATTCAAAAGCATTTTCGTTTTACAATTCAAAAGCATTGCTAGTTCTTATATGTCTTAGTTAGTGTTCTTTTCTAGTCCCCACTTTAGCATGCCCCTATTTTAAGTATTTCTTGTTTATTTAGATATGGACAAAAGTTGGATTTCAAGGCCACGAGATACTCCAGAATACATGGCTGGACTGTTGAAATTTTTTGGACTTTGCATTTGCTAATGCATCATCTGATAATAGGATAAAGTGTCCTTGTTCTCTTTGTGGATTTAGACTATTTCAGACTAGAGAAGAGGTGTACGATCACTTATTGTTAAAGACCTTTCCCACCAAGTTTTACTGTTTGGTTATTGCACGGTGAGGAGGTGTAGGAGAAACTTCCAGTTATAGAAATGAATTACAACATGTTAGATCTCATGAAGTGCCAATGCGTGACATGATCTATGATGCTTTTGACTCCTCTAGACAACCAGCTGGCAAAGATTCCAGAATGCATGAACCAGTAAATGAGGTGAAGAAAGGATGCCGCATTTACATGAGGGTCTAAGTGGTCAAGCTAAAGAGTTTTATGAGTTGCTTAAAGATGGGGAACAATAACTATATGAAGGATGCACAAAGTATTCAAAGCTATCTTTCTTGGTGAAGCTGTATCATATCAAGTGCATTTGTGGGATGAGTCACAAGGCCTTGTCGATGATAATCAAGCGATTACATGATGCCTTTGAGCATGCAAAGATCCCCAAATCATTGTATGAGGGCAAAAAGATCATAAAAAAACTTGGTCTTAATTATAAGAAGATAGATGCATGTCCAAATGATTGTATGTTCTATCAAGGATCGGGTAGAAGTTTGAATGAATGCAAGCGATGCGGCACATCTCAATGGAAGCAAAAGACTAGGCAAAATTCTTCTAATGAGCATGAGCCTAAAGTTGATAAAAAGAAAAAACTGCAACCAGCAAAGGTTCTTCATTATTTTCCTTTAATTCCATGGTTGCAAAGATTGTTCATGTCTAGTAAGACATCTGCTGATATGAAATGGCATGCTGTTGAGTGTAATAAGAATGGCTTCTTAAGGCATCCAAGAGATGCTGAGGCATGGAAAAAATTTGACTCCAAATTTCTTGAATTTTCTTCAAATGCACATAATGTTTGCCTAGCCTTAGCTAGTGGTGGGTTCAATCCTTTTGGAAATATGAGCGCTAGTTATAGCATTTGGCCAGTAGTTCTCATTCCATACAACATGTAACACCTTACCAGATAAAATACTATGCTTAAATCATAATATATTATCTGATAAGTTATTATATGTGACTAGCTGATTAAATTCCATTCTCTGCTTCATTATTCTTACCGATTGCTTTTCACAATTTCTATTTGACGATGAAATAAATACTAGATAATCGTTGAACCGAAAATAAAGTAATATAAATAAAAATGTGAAATAGACAGAACTATTGAAAACTGCATCATCATATATATATAAATAGCTATTTTTTAAGTTTGACTATGATACAATAAATGGTATACGATACTAAAATGAGGCTACTAACACAAAAATAAATCGGTCTGTCTATATGAACAGTATCCTATCTGGTCCCTACGAGACATTTTATGTATGACTTCTATCTCCTACCTATCTGCCCATAACCCAGATTACCAAAAGAGGGTCATCCTGTACACGTACTCTTGCTACGGCGGTGATGTGGCTTTGACAAGTATACCGAATTGTACAAGTAATAAAGTGATAAGTAAAGTATCGTTCCCATGAGGATAGACCAAATACCAAAATAGTCTAAGGGAATAACTATTTAGATAGAATGGAATTACTGATGAGGAAATTAAAATAAAAAGAAGAAGTTCATAAATACGAAAAATAGTAATCAGGACGGACGCAAGAACTGTTGACTAAATACAATGGAATGAATGCTAGGGCTAATTAATTTCACTTATTGTAAATGCCTAGCTTATGAATTTCTGTTAATCCATTCTATCCTAATTGACTCACAGTCGGTTCCTTTTAATTTATTCTTAGCCTCTCTCGAGATCAAGCAATGCTCTTTTATCCTAAATTGATTACCTAATCTCTTAGCACAAACTAATCCAGGAAAAGGTTGAAGTTCTATGGGTTCCTATGTTGACTGCATGGATTGCGTTTGTCTATCTTTAGTTTTCGCTCAGCTCATGGTGTTTATGTTAAGAAGCTTTGTTTACAAACCCTATCTCTAGTTATTGCAAACCAACAAATCGATTGAATGGTGGCCAATCACCCAAAAGCATTAAGCACAAACAAAAACACTAAGCAATTGAAATAGAAACAAGATTAACATTAATCCATGAAGAAATTTGTCATACAAAAGGGTCCATTAATGCCCTAGCAAAAGAAATTTAGTTCATGTCTAAGAAAAGAAACCAATAATAGAGTAAAAAGACAAGGAACAGAAAAACAAAAAGCCATGGAGAATTTTGGTTAGAAACAAGGAATTCAAAAAAATTTGGATCTCTCAGTGTTGATGATTAAGCGCCGAAATTCTTGAATCTTCACCTTCAATCTCTCTAAAAAAGTTTTCTATCTTGAAAAGTGTGTAAATTGTCTGGGGATGCCTTTGTGATCTATGTGACCTCCTTTTTATAGTGCATAGATCCCCCCTTTTAATCTTCAGCTCGAACTGATAATCTATTGCAAATGGGCTTGCGCTATAGTGCATGCCTCAATTCTTGGCTCATTTGCGAAATACGGTGGCGTGCTATAGCGCAGCAAAAATTGTTGATAGAGTCTACGAACACGGCAGCGCACTATAGCGCAACTTAAAAACCTTGGGAATTTGACAAAACGAGAGCGTGCTATAGTGCGCATGTTGCGCTATAGAGCAACATGAATGTGGCATTTTCTTTTGTGTGCGGCAGTGCGCTGTAGCGCACTGGCTTGCGCTATAGTGCAAGGTGTTGAGTTTGAATTTATGGCTCGGCCTCTTCTAACTTTTTTTGGGTCCACTTGCATTTAAAATAAATCAAATAAAACCAAAATAAGTATCTAAACAAGTAACAGAAAATAATAAAAGGCTAGAATTATGAATTATCTCAAACTATATACTAAAATGCAACAAAAACAAGAGCTAAATTAAACAACTATAACTCAAATTCAATAAAAACTAACTAAAAATATGACTCATTAAATGGAGTTATCACAACCCCCAACTTAAGAACTTGCTTGTTCCCAAGCAAGACTCAAAATAAGGACTAACAACAGAGGAAAAAAAAGGAGGTGGTATCGACTAGAGGAGATCTGGTGACAGTTGCTGCCTCATAAGTGTCTCAAGACCCTGGATGCCTCCATAAATAGAGGAATACTGCCTGCTCGCTCTGTTCTAGAGAGTGGTTCGTGTGCTCCTCATGTCTAGGCGTAGCTCATCAATCTGGGCCTGAAGCTAAAGCCATGGCGGCTGGGATGCATCAGTGTCTTCGACTTTTGGTGGTGGTGGCGATGGTGATGATGCATCTCCCTGTTCTCAGCCTATCGGGTCCTCCTGGTCCTTCAAGTCGCTCTGTTCAGTGTCATAGAGAGGCTCTCATCCGAAATCTTTGGACCTCTATCCATCATGCACTCTGCGGGATCTACAACCACACTCGCCTGCAGGGCTAATTCAGTGATCAGGGATGGGTAAGGTAAGGAATAGTTGCTGCTCGGTATAATTATCATCTGATCCTTGATCAACTGCCCCAAGTTCACCTCCATCTGAGTGATGAGGCAATACAGTAGCAGACACCTCTTCCTAGTGATAGAATAGGTGTGCCTGCTAGGCATGAGGCGAGAGAGCATAATCTGGGCCCACACTCTAACAGCTGGATTGAGGTGCTTATTCAGCAAATGCTTCGGGCCAGTAGATGGAGTATCATAATAGGCCCATTCGCTATTCGGCAGGGCAATGGTCTGAAGAATCTCATCCCAATCTACATTCTGCCCTCTCAATGTAAAGAAATCATCCTGCTGGATATTAGGAGTACACATGAAGGAGTTGATGCTGGAGGGACAGATGTCTACCCACTAGCCTCTCACCCAGACATGGCCTTCAGGTTGGTTAGCCCCACTAACCACCATCAGGTTGGCATAGAATTCTCTCACTAAATTGAGACAACCTAATGGTGGCTCATCCAACTAGCTGTGCCACCCTCTCTTCTCTATCTTTTCCATATATGCTCGGAATGTATCCGAACTCAGCTGAACGCCTTTCTCTATCACCAACTCCCGTTTGTAGGGGGAGGAATTATACCGATGCTGATAGTTCGCCCTGATGAGTTGATGTTTGTCAAAGTCTTCCTGGGTATGAGAGGGTTGGGAAGAGGAGGAGGCTCCGGTAGTCTTCGTTCTTTTTCTGGATGCCATGGTCCTGAAAATACAATTAAAATAACAAAAATCCAAAGACAACTAGTCACTAATCAATAAATCATAACAGAATGTTCCAAGATTACGACCTCCAACTTACTTACTGGCATAGTCAAAATTAATCCATAAAAGGAAATAACCTAGAATCCAAGCACTACAATTCCATAGAACATAATAGAGCATATGCAAGGATTCGGAAAATAATCAATGAGGATATGGCTCTTAAGCACATTCAAATATGGACCATGTCAAGTAAATCTTCCAATCCTATTTTAAAATCCAATTGTCTTAAATCAAATATGTATAAACATCCAAATGACTCATCTCATATTCTCAATTCAGAGCCAAACATTCAATAACTCAAGCCAATAACATAATATAGCAACGATACTCACAACTGACTCAAGTACTGTGTTTAATCAAATGAAGCAGCATCAATTCATTCTACCATAACAGCGCACATGTTATTTATGATAAATTCAAGGTGAGAACTAAACATGGCAATGTAGGTATCACATGAACATCAAAAATCAAAATTGAGAGAGTAAGAAGATACAAACCAGGTATGGATGACTTTCAACAACTCTCAACAACTCAGGTGAAGCAACTCCTTCAAAAAAATTGGTGAGAGTTCTGCCTCCCATCCAAAAATTCCCAATTCTGCAAGTTCGGGCTTAACTAGGGGAAAAACAGTGATTATGATGGAGAAATAGGTGAAAATGTGAGGGGTGAAGGCAGTTTTGAGGTGAAGAATGAATTTGAGTGGAAGCAATTAAGTGGGAGAATAAGTGGTTGTGTTTGGGTGTGTGAGGGAGTGAGGAGAGAAGAGAACTATGGGTGTGTGTGTTTTTGTTTGTGCTGCAGCTGCGATATTTGAATCTGTCATGAAATTGGGTTTGCGCTATAACGCAAGGTAGCGCGCTATAGTGCAACCAAAATATCCTTTGGTACATCACTAAAACGGGCTTGCGCTATAGCGTAACATGACGCGCTATAGCGCAAGCAAATGTTCTCTTCACTTTCTACAAGCACAGGCTTGCGCTGTAGTGTAAGACACAGCGCTATAGCGCAAGAAAAATTTTCAAAATGCATACTCCCTTCAACATCGTGCTATAGCACAATGCAGCGTGCTATAGTGCGCTGTTGCTGCTGCAACTTCTGCATTTTCTCTGCTGTAAACCCAATTTCTTCACTTCCTCCACTTATGAACTTCCTAATTGCTCCATGAACCTAAAAAGAAAAAAATCAGACTTGAATAAATTAACTTGATTCTAAACAAATTTATACCTAAATAAAAAATAACAATAATAAAAAAAACTAAAAATGATCCTAAATAAGAAAAATTAAAAGAAATCAAAGAAAAGTTAGGAAAAATTGGGTTGTCTTCCAACAAGCACTTTGATTTAATGTCCCTAAATTGGACATGACTTTATCTATCAGCATGGATTAGAGAGAAGAGCTAAAGCCTTGAGTTTATCATAGCTTTCATCAACATATGGCTTTAACCTTTGGCCATTGACTTTAAACATGCCTTTTGTAGGATGTGTGACCTCAATGCCTCCAAAACGAGATACTTTGGTGATCTCAAAAGGTCCTGACCACCTTGATCTCAGTTTCCCAGGGAATAACTTCAATTTAGAATTGAATAGTAGGACTTTCTGACTTATGTGGAAGTCTCTTCTCAGTATGTTCCTATCATGCCACTTCTTAATTTTCTCCTTATAGAGCTTAGCATTTTCAAAAGCTTCTTGTCTAAATTCATCCAACTCATTAAGTTGTAGTATTCTTTTCTCATTTGCCTTTTTGAGATCAAAATTGAGCAGTTTTTTGCCCAATATGTCTTGTGCTCTAACTTAACTAGCAAGTGACAAGCCTTTCCAAAGACCAATCTATATGGAGACATTCTAATGGGAGTCTTGAAAACTGTCCTATAAGCCCAAAGAGCATCATCTAACTTAACTGACCAATCCTTCCTTGAGGAATTGACAGTTTTCTCAAGGATTCTCTTCAACTCTCTATTGGACACCTCCACTTGGCCACTTGTCTGAGGGTGGTGGGGAGTGGTAACCTTATGATTCACACCATATTTAGCAAGAAGGGCTTCAAATTGACAGTTGCAGAAGTGTGTGCCTCTATCACTGATTATTGCTTTTGGGGTGCCAAATTTTGAGAAAATATTCTTCTTTAAAAACTTTGTGACGACCCGAGCATCATTAATAGGAGATGCTATAGCCTCCACCCATTTAGACATATAGTCAACTACTATCAACACATATTTGTTGTCAAAAGAAGTGGGAAAGGGGCTCAAGAAGTCAATACCCCAAACATCAAACAACTCAACCACCAAGATGTTGTTTAATGGCATCTTATGCTTCCTAGAAATATTTCCAGTCCTTTGGTATTCATTGCACCTTCTCACATAGTCATTGCAATCTCTGAAAATAGTGGGCCAATAGAACCCACACTGGAGGACCTTAGCAGCTGTTCGGGTTGTAACATCCACCAAAATTTTCTTATCATTTTTCGTCTAATTGTTCGGTTTTATCGAATAATTGAGATTAATTAGAATTCGGTTAAATAATTGTTTAGGATAAATTGATTAGCAATTAATTGAGTTTAGATATAAGTTAATTAAGTTAGAAGTATAGAAGATTTCATAAAATTTTCTTGAAACCGATTTACCGATTTAAAGGAAATCGGTAAGATTACGGTATTTTAAACTATCGGAACTGAACCAATAGAATTTTAACTCTTTAACCCTACTTTAAGTGGCTGAGAACCCCTAAAAGTGGTGATACGCGCTCCGGAGGACAAATTGGACGTTCCAGCACTAAAGGGCAAGATGAGAATTTCAGCATGCCCGTGGGACCTATCACAAGGGCAAGAGCAAAGATGCTGAAGGAAAGCTTTGGGAACTTGACTAAAGCAATTATGGAAGACATGTATCAAGAATGGGCCAAGAAGATGCCAACACATACTAATGGACAACCCAAGATCTTGTTATTTGCTGCTAATTGGGCTTAGAAGCTTATACTGGCCATGTTGGGCCATTATCCTATTTCGGTATTGTTTAATTTAGTTAGTTTAAGTATTTAGGACATCTAAACTTTTAGTTATTTTATTTAGCCCATATTTTATGTTTTATGTTTTATCCAGCCCAATTCATATTATTTAGCATTAGAACACTTCTTATTGGGCTTGGACTTAGTTTAAGTGTTTAACCTAGTGTAAGAGGTTATAAATACCTCAAGGAACATATTGTTTATTAGTTTTTGATTAATTGAAATTCTGTTCTGTTTTCTTTCAAGAAAACAGTGGTTTTGTGTGCAAGTGAGGTGAGTGATTTGCTTTGCTTGTTGCATCAAGAAATTGAGAGAATTCATCCTAAGGTAAATTCCTTGCGATATTTAATCAATTTCTGTTCTATCTTTTCCCTGTTATCTACGTTTCCAAGGACAGGTGTCTTGGGGGTTTAATAGGGAGGGTCTTTATTCTACATCTTGTTTTCTATCAAAGTGTGTGCCTGGGGTTTCTGGATCTTTATATCCACGGGGTTCCCGCATCATTTGGTATCAAAGCAAGGTCTAGATAAATTCCTATTTATCTATCTGTCTTTTACGTTTATCTTTTGTCTTCTTTTCTTGTCTGTTTGCATTCTTATTTTTGTGTCTATCCTTTTGTGTTGCGGTCATATCTTTGTTCTATCTTTGTATTTCTCCTGTTTTGCTTTCAATCTTTGTTGCTAGTTCATATTTGAAAAAAAAAAAAGAAGGTGCAGAAAAAAAAAGAAAAAAAAAAGAAGAAAAGAAAAGAGAAGTTGACAAAAAAAAAAAGAAAGGAAAAGAAGGACGAAAAAAAAAAAGAGAAGAAGGAGGGGAAGTTAGAAAAGATTGAAAGGATTATACTCAGATTTAGTTTTGATTCACATCAGATTACATTATCCTTTGTTTCAAATTCAAAAAGATTGTGTTTAGATTCAGTTTTAATTCAAATCAGATTACATATCTTGTCTTTCCTTGGAATTTAAATTTTGATTTTTAAATTTGATTTACATCAGATTTGGTTGATTTACACTAGATTTTGTGTTATTTTGAGTTCCTTGGAGTCTAAGTAATCCTTAGTTGTGTGTCTTTTGCATTTCTTTTCCTTGCAAATTAAGTAATCCATTTTGAGTCTTCAACTTGAGTTTCTCTTAGTAGTCCTTGTCATTAAATTCTGATCGTAATATTACTTGTGGATTTGCCTTACTTGATTTCATTTAATTTCTAAAGTGCAACATTCTAAAGTGATCAAGAGTGGTAAAAGGCAAGAGTAGTGAGCACAAAAGAGGGTAAAAGCCAAGAATTGAGTGAAAACACGAGTGTACCCAATTTTAAGTGCAAACACGTGAGGGAGTGCTTGTGAGGTCCTTTTCTTTTATTAACATTTTGCAGGTTGTTCAATGGCTAACAACTCAAGGAAGGAAGGAAAAGAAAATTATGAAGAGGAACCTAGTATGATACTTGACATGAAGCTCATGTACCAAGCTTTCACTAGTCAATTTCAGAAGTTGAATAGTAGACTTGATGAGATGGATGAGTGGAGAAAGGAGATGACACAAAGCATGTCCAGAGGTAGTTGACGGGTTGATCTGAGGAATCGACGTCACCATGATTCCAGCCATGAGCTATCTGGGAAGGAATTTGATGAAGTTGATTCAGCCAGAAATAGGAGAACTAGAAACAGAGCTTGGGATAGCAACATTAACGCTATCAAGATGCAAATACCACCATTCAAGGGTAGGAATGATGCTGAAGCTTATTTAGAGTAGGAAAGAAAGGTGGAGATGATTTTTGCTTGTCATAATTACTCTGAAGAGAAGAAGGTCAGATTGACTGCTGTGGAATTTTCTGATTACGCTCTAATTTGGTGGGATGAGCTAGTTAAGTCCAGAAGGAGGAATGGGGAATACCCCATAGAAACTTGGGATAAGATGAAGAGGATAATGAAGAAGAGATTTGTTCCTTCCCACTCCTATAAGGAAGTGCACCAAAAATTGCATAGGCTCATTCAAGGCTCCAAGTCAGTAGAAGATTACCACAAGGAGATGGAAATGCTCATGATTAAAGCCAACATTGAGGAGGACATGGAAGCAACTATGGCTCGGTTTATAGGTGGTTTAAACAAGGAGATTGCAGATGTGGTAGAATTACACCATTATGTGGAGATGGAGGATTTGGTTAGCATGTCAATGAAGGTGGAGAAACAACAAAATCAAAGAAGGGCAACTAAGGCATTTTTGAATTCCAACTCGAAGTGGGGTTCAAAATGGCCTAAGTATGAGGACACAAAGAAGAATAAGGACTCAAATCCCAAGGAGAAGAGACTGGACATAGTCAAGAAGAATGATACTTCTAATTCATCTTCTTCTACTGCTACTTCTAGACATAGAGATGTTAAATGCTTCAAGTGCCACGGCTTAGGCCATTATGCATCTAATTGCCCGAACAAGAGAACAATGGTCATTAGGGGAGGTGAAGTTGTATCTGAATCTGATGATGATGGTAAGTCTGATGGTAGTGATGATATGCCACCATTAGAAGACTGTTCTGATAATGATGAGAATGTTGAATATGCTGTGCATGGTGAGTCTCTTGTTGCTAGATGTGCTTTGAATATGCAAGTTAAGGAGGATAGCCTAGAGCAAAGAGAGAACATCTTTCACACTAGATGATTGGTTGGTGGAAAGGTGTGCAGTTTGATTGTTGATGGTGGAAGTTGCACCAATGTTGCTAGTACCACCTTAGTGGAGAAGTTGGGATTGAAGCATGATAAGCATCCTAATCCATATAGGTTGCAATGGTTGAATAATAGTGGGGAAGTGAAAGTTACTAGACAAGTTGTGGTTGCATTCTCCATTGGGAAGTATAGTGATGAAGTAATGTGTGATGTAGTATCTATGCAGGCTAGTCATTTGTTGTTGGGGAGACCATGGCAATTTGATAGGCGTGTGCTACATGATGGGTACAAGAATAGGTATTCCTTTGAGTATAATGGCCACAAGATCACTCTTGCACCATTATCGCCCAAGGAGGTGTATCTTGATCAAATGAAGCTTCAAGAAACTTGTATGGGAAATTTGGGAAGTGAGGAAAAAGAAAAAGAGAGAAAAGAGGCCATGAGAGAAAAGAATAAAGAACAAGACCCAATGGTGAGAGAAAATAAAGAAAAGAAAGAGAGAGGTGAGAAAAATGCAAAGAAAGAAAAGAGTGAAAAGAAAGAGAAGAGTGAAAAAAATGAAGAGAGTGAGAGGAAATGTTTTTATGCAAAAGAGAGAGATTTGAAAAGTGCTTTGTTAGGCAAAAGAGCTTTGATTATGATTCGATATAAGGAGGTTTTACTCTATGAAATTGAACTTAACCCAAATTTGCCTAGTTGTTTTCTTTCTTTGTTGCAGGAGTTTGAAGATGTGTTCCCTAGTGAGGTGCCAAGTGGATTACCACCATTGAGAGGGATTGAGCACCAAATTGATTTTGTGCCTGGAGCTAGTATTCCAAATAGACCAACCTATAGAAGTAATCTTGAGGAGACAAAGGAGCTTCAAAGGCAAGTGGATGATTTACTGGCTAAAGGGTATGTGAGGGAAAGCATGAGTCCATGTGCTGTTCCAGTTTTGTTGGTTCCAAAGAAAGATGACACTTGGAGGATGTGTGTGGATTGCCGTGCAGTCAACAAGATAACGGTAAAGTATCGCCATCCTATTCCTAGGTTAGATGACATGCTTGATGAGTTAAATGGTGCATACATATTCACTAAAATTGATTTGAAAAGTGGATATCACCAAATTAGAATGAACTAGGGGATGAATGGAAGACTGCATTTAAAACAAAATATGGTCTTTATGAGTGGTTGGTTATGCCTTTTGGGTTAACTAATGCACTTAGTACTTTCATGCACTTAATGAACCATGTTTTGAGGGACTTCTTGGGGAAGTTTGTGGTTGTTTATTTTGATGATATCTTAATTTATAGCAATTGTTTGGATGAACACATATTACATGTTAAGGCTGTTTTAGAAGTTCTTAGGAAGGAAAAGTTGTATGCCAACCTTAGGAAGTGCACATTTTGCATTGATAGAGTTGTGTTTCTTGGTTTTGTTGTGAGTGCACATGGTATTGAGGTTGATGAGGAGAAGGTGAAGGCTATTCAAGAATGGCCAACGCCTAAAAGTGTTTCTGAGGTAAGGAGTTTTCATAGTTTAGCTGGGTTTTATAGGAGATTTGTGAAAAATTTCTCTACCATTGCTGCTCCTTTAACTGAAATTGTTAAAAAGGATGTTGGGTTTAAATGGGGACAGGAACAAGAACTTGCTTTTAACACTTTGAAAGAAAAATTATGTTCTGCTCCTATTCTTGTTTTGCCTAATTTTGATAAGATTTTTGAAGTAGAATGTGATGCTTCTGGGATTGGTATACGTGCTATTTTGATGCAGGAAAAATGTCCAATTGCATTCTTCAGTGAGAAGTTGAATGGAGCTCAACTCAAGTATTCTACCTATGACAAGGAGCTATATGCCTTAGTTCGAGCTTTGGAGGTTTCGCAACATTATGTGCTGCCCAAAGAGTTTGTGATTTACACTGATCATGAGTCTTTGAAGCACCTAAAAGGTCAATGTAAGTTGAACAAAAGACATGCCAAATGGGTAGAATTTATTGAGACCTTTCCATATGTGATTGCTTATAAGTAAGGAAAAGAGAATGTAGTTGCTGATGCTTTATTTAGGAGATATGCTTTAATCACTACACTTTCTTCTAAGTTGTTAGGATTTGAGCACTTGAAAGATTTGTATGCAACTGACTCTGATTTTGCTAATATATATGCTGCATGTGAAAAGGGTGCATTTAACAAGTTCTATAGGCATGAAGGTTTTCTATTTCGTGGCAATAGAATTTGTGTGCCTATTTGCTCAACTAGAGAATTGCTTGTTAGGGAATCACATTATGGTGGATTGATGGGTCATTTTGGTGTGCATAAGACTTTGGATGTGTTGTCTGAACATTTTTATTGGCCTCACATGTGAAAAGATGTTGAGAGAATTTGTGCTAGATGCATTGCATGTAAACAGGCTAAATCTAAGTCTATGCCACATGGTTTGTATACGCCCTTACCTATTCCTACTCATCCTTGGATTGACATATCCATGGATTTTGTGCTTGGATTGCCTAGAACTAGGAAGGGTAGAGATAGCATTTTTGTTGTAGTGGACAGATTTAGTAAAATGGCTCACTTTATTGCATGCCATAAAACTGATGATGCAACAAATATTGCTGATTTGTTCTTTAGAGAAGTTGTGCGTTTGCATGGTGTCCCTAGAACTATTGTTTCTGACCGTGATGTGAAGTTTTTAAGCCATTTTTTGGAAAGTGTTGTGGGGTAAGTTGGGAACAAAATTGCTTTATTCTACTACTTGTCATCCACAAACTGATGGTCAAACTGAAGTGGTGAATAGAACTTTAGGGACTTTATTGCATGCAATTGTTGGTAAGAATTTGAAAACTTGGGAAGATTATTTGTCTTTTATTGAGTTTGCTTATAATAGGACTATACATTCTTCTACAGGTTTTTCTCCATTTGAGCTTGTATATGGTTTTAATCCTTTAACTGTTGTGGATTTAATGCCTTTGCCTTTGAGTGATATTGTTAGTTTAGATGGTGAAAGCAAGGTTGAAAGGGTTAAAGAGATGCACATGAAGGCACATGAGATGATTGAGAAGAGAAGCAGGTTGACAGCCCAATGTAACACCCTACTTATTTAATGTTATGCTTAAGTCATAGCAAGAAATTAAGTAGTTTGTGTTACTGTGTTAATATTCTATTTATGTTTCATTTATCCGAATCATTTGGGGGAAATGGGATGCCATACAATGAACGTGATAGAGTTTATTTTGTTATAACCACACAGTAAACATAAATAACACACATACTATCAACTGTATATAGGTATATATATATAGACGGGAACCACTGTTTTGATTTATTGACAAGTTTCAAAATAGGATACATAAGTGAGGTCGGGTACCAAAAAGAAACATAAGACCCATGTCAGTCGATCCGATCCCACGTGGTCCTCAGTGGACGTTTCAAATCTATCACTGCATGTATGACCCAAAGCCGCATACTACCAAAACAGGGTCATGCTGTACAATACGGCCTGTGGCTGGCCTACTCAGTCAGGTAGCCGTTGGCCACATCGGGCCCGGCTGGTGAGTAGTCAGGAACTGATCCAGAGGAGGAGGAAGATGAGCCGGTGGCCTCCGAGGGGTCGCTCTCGGAGCCGCGGGATGTCTGGGACTACCTGCGGAGGGGACTCCTGCGAGGTCGGCAGGGGCTATAGGTGCCGCAGTGCGGCGGTGGAGGATGTGCCGCGTACAACGGGACCTCAAAGTATTGGGTGGTAGGATCAAAAGTAGGATGATGTAAGGGGACAGTAAAATCCCTATCACTAAATAGATACAAGCGAAACTGGCAAGAGCCGGCTATATACAATGAGCCTACTGCCGGATCATGGTGGAGCTGCAAGTCTGGAATCTCAATGAAAAGGGTAGCTGTCGTGTCCATCGTCCACGTCTGAGAATGAGGCGGAAATGCGAAGCGAGGTGAGAACTTGAAGAAATTCTCGATGGGGTTTGCATATAGTGTATCTCGACCTCGCGTTCATTCTCAGTTGCCTCGGGTTTTATGAAATTTTCTTAAAACATGAGATTAAACTTAACTACATATACTCAGTAAGGTTGAGAAAAATGTCTAGTCCGAGGCAAGGTTCAGTTTTACTTAAATAACATAAGAAACAGAATAAACCATCAACATTAATACATAGGACAAAGGGGCAAGATAGTGTATATACAACCACAAGTAAACACAACGGACAAACTGCAAACAGTATGCAATGACATGTTAAATGCAGCCATGCACTTGATGTAATTATGCAAATCTCATTCTTCATAACTTTTCCTCTTACTTTTCATCATTTTCCATCACTTGGTCCCCTGGGAGTTCTTGGCCATTTTAGACTCCTGGGTAATAGTCTGCTTATCAGGATCGAGCTCGTTCCTATACAGGAATGCCGGGTTTACTTTCCCCGACCTTCCCACCAATCTATTCCCCTTAACTTTTTATCCGGGGCTGGCCCAAGTAGCATGGAAATCTCATCATAACATGTTCTTTGAGTTCATCATAACATAGCTTTCATAGCTTTCTTGGAAATGCACATGCCTCTACATGTATCTCATAATTCATGCATAAGCTTTACCGCAATTTCGATGGCATAACGGAACGTGTCCGCTTCCCCATGAATAGTGCCAGTATTTAGCATATCAATTTGTCAAGAGAAACACTTCATTTCATACATAAATCAACATATTTCATTCATGCTTCAATCCTCAATTCAAGATATAAGTATTGCACTTTAGAATATGCTTACTGCCTCATTGCTTGTATTCAACCTAGTTCTTGTAAATTATGCCATAATTTCTATTTAGGTCGTTTGGACCTAAATTTTGGATATGTTGAAGTGTTATATGTCTATTTTCTAACCTCTTTAGTCGCATCTGATTTGGATAACCATAACTCAAGATATTCGGGTTTTATTCCGGCCTGCCCTGTGGGTGGCCAGAATTGCATACTTAGAAGTAAAAATCTACTAAAAATCGAAAACTGGGTCAAATCATATGAAATTGGCCTCATATTAAAGCTAACAGGACAACCTTTCATATACAAAAAGTCCCATTTCATTTGCCTCAGTAGGGCTCGAGTTACAAGCCCCGAAACTTAGCCTTCCTGAATTGCCCTGTGTTGGCTTGGTTTGGACAGAGGGTAATTTCTTCGGATCACTGGGAACAACTTAATTGGTAACAAAATCGGAATCTTACATTGGGGTGTTCCCCTGTGTGTAAGCTTTCTAACAAAATTGGTTCTACTCGATTTGGAGCTGTATAGGGTGAGTTACACCCTTCTCAATCCATACTGCCCGGGTGGGTGTCCTGATTCCTAGGTCGAACTTCAAAAATTCATATCTCACTCAATATCATTTCAATAGTCTTATATGATATATGTGTAGAAAGCCCTGGGTGTCTAGTTTTACCTAAAAATGGTTTCATAGATTTTGAACGGCGAGAGGCGGAGCCGTACACTCCGCCGTACGGACTACCGAGGGTTTTTGAGTTTTCTAGCCTCTCAACCCTTCCTATCTTCATCCTTCCTTGTGTCTAATCCAGTTTTAATCTCATAGACAGCCAATAAACCAGCTATAATTCATCATAATCAATCAATCCACATATCAAAATTAAGGATTTAAATCACCATCAATTATCCAAGAGTCAGAAAATCAAGCAAGAAGAAAACCTCTACCTTTATGATCAGGTTAAGCTTGTTGAGTTGGTAGCTAAAATGAGAGTTGGATGGAGTGGAGAAGAGAAAAGAGGGTTGAATTGAGGAAGAGAAGACAACGTGGGAAGAGTGGGGCTGAAGAGGCAGGAGGAGGATATATATATACAAGGCTCTGAAGTGGTAGTTAGGATATGTGGCTTTGATTGGGTGAAATTCTTGTGGGTAAAATTCAGCCATGTCTCCTTCTTGTGTGACAAAAATGCTCTCCACGTCGCTTAAGAAGTGAAACTCGCTGCCAGCGCATAGGAATGTGACATCGGAACTCGTGAGATTGTTAAAGTCGGAATTCATGCATAGCTATTCGGATGAAGTCGGAACTCGTAATTATCTTCTCATTTAGTGAGAATTTGGGTAGGAAGTCGTAATCCGGAAATCGTAAGGCACAGCTACCTTAAAAGCGAAAGTCAGGGCCAGAACGTGAAACCAAAACACTCAAACCCGGAAGTCGGGGTCATCCTTGAATCGATTTTTAAGCATAGCACCGGATATAAGGATTCAAAACATAAATTCTGTGTACCCGGAACTCGGAATTTATAGAACCTGGCACTCCAACTCGATATCGGAACTCTGGAACGAGGAGAAAAGATCTTGGTAATGAACTCGGAATCCAATTTAGTTAAACTCGGAGGTCGCACTTCGTGTCTATTTTGAATCACCTAATATTGGAACTCGGATATCACGTTCGTTCCTATTTGAGCATAAGGTCGGAAATCGTAAGCTACATGCATGAGGTCGGAAGCGGAATTATAAGACGAACTCGGAACTCGGAACTCGGAATTTTTAACATTGGATGGGATCGGAAGTCGGAAATCGGACGTTACACCCAAAGAGTGTATAAGGGCCGTAAACAAACTGTGTTTGAACCTAGTGATTGGGTTTGGGTTCATTTGCGAAAGGAGAGGTTTCCTACTCAAAGGAAATCCAAGCTTGATGCTAGGGGAGATGGTCCATTTCAAGTGCTAGAGAGGATCAATGATAATCCATATAAGATTGACCTACCAGGTGAGTACAATGTTTCAGCTACTTTTAATGTTTCTGACCCTTCTCCTTTTGACATGGATGTAGATTCGAGGACGAATCTTTTTGAGAAGGGAGGGAATGATACGCGCTCCGGAGGACAAATTGGACGTTCCAGCACTAAAGGGCAAGATAGGAATTTCAGCATGCCCGTGGGACCTATCATAAGGGCAAGAGCAAAGATGCTGAAGGAAAGATTTGGGAACTTGGCTAAAGCAATTGTGGAAGACATGTATCAAGAATGGACCAAGAAGATGCCAACATATACTAATGGACAACCCAAGATCCTGTTATTTGCTGCTAATTGGGCTTAGAAGCTTATACTGGCCATGTTGGGCCATTATCCTATTTTGGTCTTGTTTAGTTTAGTTAGTTTAAGTATTTAGGACATCTAAACTTTTAGTTATTTTATTTAGCCATATTTTATGTTTTATGTTTTATCCAGCCCAATTCATATTATTTAGCATTAGAACACTTCTTATTGGGCTTGGACTTAGTTTAAGTGTTTAACCTAGTGTAAAAGGTTATAAATACCTCAAGGAACACATTGTTTATCAGTTTTTGATTAATTGAAATTCTGTTCTGTTTTCTTTCAAGAAAACAGTGGTTTTGTGTGCAAGTGAGGTGAGTGATTTGTTTGCTTGTTGCATCAAGAAATTGAGAGAATTCATCCTAAGGTAAATTCCTTGCGATATTCAATCAATTTCTGTTCTATCTTTTCCCTGTTATCTACGTTTCCAAGGACAGGTTTCTTGGGGGTTTAGTAGGGAGAGTCTTTATTCTACATTTTGTTTTCTATCAAAGTGTGTGCTTGAGGTTTCCGGATCTTTATATCCACGGGGTTCCCGCATCAAGTGGTGCCACTTTGGCCACAAGAAGGGAGGAAGGTTGGCTGAATTTTAGCCTCCCAAGTTTCAACCAATCAAAGCCACCTATTCTAACTACCACTTCATGCCTATATAACACATCCTTCTCTTCTCATTCAGACCCATTTTTCTGCGCCCTCCCTTCTCCTCACTTCAGCTTTCTTCTTCTTTTCTTCACTCATTCAACTCCATCAAAGCTTCAAGCTCAACAAGGTTTTGATAGTCCAAACTCCAAAATCAAGCTAAATGACACATAATAAGAGGTAGAGGTTTAATTCTTATCTTAATTCTCTGATCTTAGATGGCTGGTGGTGGTTTATTCTCTTAGTTTTTGGTGTATTGATTGAATGATTATGATGATACATGGCTGGTTATTGGCTGTTTGTGAGGTTAAAACTGAATTGGAAGTAAGAAAGGATGAGAATAGGAAGAGCTGAGAAGTTGGAAAACCAAAAACCCTTGGCAGTCTACACGGAGGAGTGTACGGCTCTGCCTACCGCTATTTAAATTTGATGAAATTATTTTTATAAGAAACTAGACATCTAGAGCTTTCCATACATATATTATATAAGTCCATTGTATTAGTATTGAAAGAGATATGAATTTTTTAATTTTGACATAGGTTTTTGACTTTGATTCTGGGTAGATTGGTTTGTTCAGCGTAGAACTCGTCCTATACTACTTGGAATTGAATGAAATAACCTTTTTATAAAGCTTACATATAGGAGAATATCCCATAAAAATTTCAGAGTTAAATAAGATCTCGTTTGCTCCTGGTGATCCAAGAAAGTTGCCCTATGTCCAAACTAGGCCAAAACCGGGCAGTTTAGGAAGGTCAGATTTCAGGGCTTATAACTCGAGTCCTACTAAGTCAAATGGAATAGAACTTTTTGTAAATGAAGTTTTGTCCTGTTAGCTTTAATATGAGACCAATTTCGTATAATTTGAATCAGCTTTCGATTTTTAATGGATTTTTACTTTTAAGTGTTTGATTCTAGCTAGCCATAAGGTAGGTCGGGATGAAACCTAAATAATTTGAGCTATATTTATCAAAATTAGATGGGACCAAAGAGGTTAGAAAATAAACACATAAACTTTAACATATCCAAAATTGAGATTCAAATGAGTTAAATAGAAATTATGACTTGATTTACAAAAATCGGGTTGAATAATCATGTTGAGGTAGTAACTCTGCCTTAATGGGACTAATGTTTCTATGAGTTCAATGATGAATTATGAATGCAATATTGTGACTTCTATGAGAAACTGGTGTTCTGATGTACTGGCACTATTCATGGGGAAGTGGACACGTTCCGTTATGCTGTCGAAATTTCGGTAAGATCTATGCATAAGTTATGATATGCATGTTAATACATGTGCATTTTCAAGAAAGTTATGAAAATTGTGTTATGATGAACCTAAGGAATATGTGATGATAAAAGTTCCATGATACTTGGGCCAGCACCAGATAAAAAGTTAAGGGAAATAGATTGGTGGGAAGGTTGGGGAAAGTAAACCTGACATTCCCGTATAGGAATGAGCTCGATCCTGAAAAGTAGACTATTACCCAAGAGTCTAAAATGGTCAAGAACTCTTAGGGGACCAAGTGATGAAAAATGATGAAAAGTAATGGAAAAGTATATGAAGAAAGGATCAAGAATCAGTTTGCATGATTACACGGAATAGTCATTTGAAGATGTTTACAGTTATTTGCTATATTTACTTACTGTTATATGTTCATTTATTCTGCTCAAATATTCTGAGTGTCAGTATTTATTAATTTATTCTATTTCTTATGCTGTCTTAAGTAAAATTGGACCTTGCCTCGGACTAGACATTTTCTTAAACTTATTAAATATGGATCGTTAAGTTTGATCTCATGTTTTTATAATTAAATAAAACTCGAGACAACTGAGAATGAATGTGACATCAGTTAAATGTCATACATGAACCCTACTGAGAATTTCTGTAAATTCTCACCTCGTTATGTATTTCTGCATCATTCTCAGACCTTGATGATGGACTCGACCGCCACTCTGCTTATTAAGATTCCGAACCAGCAGCTCCACGACGATTCCATAGTGCACTCGTTGGACATAGCTGGCTCTTGCCATTTCTGTCTTTACTTTTTCAGAAATAGGAGTTTTGCTGTTTCCTTATTTTACCCACTTTTGAACCCCTACACCAACTGAAGCTTGGTTTTCAACTCTCATTTGTATGTATATGACTGATGATATACTATCTGTTTTATTTTCTATAGTGCTTTTTTTTAAATTTTGCTACGTTCTACAATACTGATCACGTTTATAATATACAGCGCGCCGTTTCGTAAGTGTATTCGTCAAATATACATATATATCAAAGAAAAAGAAAATATAATATAATGAATACAGCTATAAATGGAGAACTAACGTGGTAATGTAACTTATCCAATTTCATGCTATGACTTAAGCATAACATTAAGTTGATAAGGTGTTACACAGGTGGCTCTGAAGTGATCCCCAACTGATGATGTGTGATAATGGTAAAGAATGCTAGCCACTTCTTTTTGAATGACACATCTTTTGATAATCTGATCTGAGCAATGCCTATAAAGGAATGGCTCCTCCCAGAAATAGCATTTAAGGTCAGAAAAGAATTTCCTCTTTTGGGAGTGTGAGAGGCCCTTAGGTAGAATTCTCTTCACTAGGTAATTGGTATAGTTTACAAACTATGGTGCTACTTGTGCTACCCATAGCTGCTCATCAGGAAATGTTTCTCTAATCTCTTCCTCCTCATGCAGAAAAGAGGAGGTCAGTCTAGATAGGTGGCCAGGTTCTCTGCTCCCTTTTTATCTCTAATCTCCAAATCAAATTTTTGAAGCAGTAGAATCCATCTAAGGAGCCTAGGCTTAGCATCCTTCTTATCCAACAAGAACTTCAGGGCTGCATGGTCCGTGTAGACAATCACCTTAGCATATATCAAATAAGAACGGAATTTGTCAAAAGCAAAAGCAACAACTAAAAGTTCTTTTTCAGTGGTAGCATAATTAAATTGTGCATCATTCAAAGTTCTATTGTCATAATAAATAACATGCAATAACTTATTCTTCTTTTGTCCTAAAATAGCATCTATGGCATAATCATTAGCATCACACATAAGCTCAAATGGTAAATCCCAATTAGGTGCAACAAGAATGGGGGCTGAAACTATATTTGTTTTTCAAAAGTTCAAAGGCATGCAAGCATTCATTATCAAAATTAAAAGGAACATCCTTAACTAATAGATTACTCAAAGGCTTAGCAATTTTAGAGAAATCCCTAATAAATCTCCTATAGAATCCAGCATGGCCTAAGAAACTTCTAACTTCCTTCATATTGGTTGGTAAAGGTAACTTCTCAATGACTTCAATTCCTTTAGCTAAGATCCGATGTCCAAGAACTATGCCTTCTTGCACCATAAAATAACACTTCTCCCAATTCAAAACAAGGTTAGTTTCCTGACATCGTTTCAAAATCAAAGATAAATGATACAAACAATCATCAAAAGAAGAACCAAAAACTGAAAAATCATCCATAAAAACTTCTATAAACCTCTCCACCATATCATGGAAAATAGCCAACATGCATCTTTGGAAGGTGGCTGGGGCATTGCACAACCCAAATGGTATTCTCCTATACGCAAATGTCCTATATGGGCAGCTGAATGTAGTCTTCTCCTGATCTTCTGGGGCAATGTATATCTGGTTGTAACCAGAGTAGCCATCTAAGAAGTAATAGTAAGTATGACCTGCTATCCTCCCCAACATCTGATCTATGAAGGGTAGTGGGAAATGGTCCTTGTGGGTGGCATCATTAAGCTTTCGGTAATCAATACACATCCTTCACCCGAAAATCATACGAGTTGGAATGAGTTCATTATTCTCATTCTTCACCACTGTAATTCCTCCTTTCTTGGGTACCACCTGAACTGGGCTCACCTAAACATTATCTGAAATGGGATATATGATCCTTGCATCTAGGAGCTTCACCACTTCCTTCTTCACAACCTCTTTCATGGTTAGGTTTAGTCTCCTCCGTGGTTGGACTAGTGGCTTGAAATCATCTTTCATAAGGATTTTATGCATGCAAAAGGTGGGACTGATACCCCTCAAGTCTAAAATCTACTATCCAATAGCTATTTTATGATCTCTTAGTACCCTTAGCAACTTATCTTCTTCTACACTACTCAGTGAGGCACTAATAATAACAGGATATGTGTTACCCTCACCAAGGAATGAATATCTCAGATGGATAGGAAGTTGCTTGAGCTCTAGTTTTGGTGGCTCTTCACTCATTAGTTGTAGTTCCTTATCCCGTGTTAGAGTGTTAGAAAAGGCTGGGAAACTACTGGTTGAGCTTCCAAAAGTTCATGGCACAGATGCAAGTTGCTGTCCTCCAATTCTTCTGCCATTTTAGAGTTCACCAAGTATGCCTCTAAGGGAATGGTGGTGGAAACAGCTCCAAATAAAGAAGTCACCACCTCTTCAAAGACGTCAACTCTAAGGCATGAATCAGCTTCCAATGGAAACTTAGTTGCATCAAAAACATTGAAAATGACTTTCTCATCTTGTACCTGCAACTCTAACTTTCCCTCTTGGATATCTATGAGAGCTCTCCTACTAGCTAAGAAAGGTCTCCCAAGAATAAGGGGTACTTCTCTATTTTCCTCCATGTCAAGCACTACAAAATCCATTGGGAATATGAGCTTATCCACCTTTATCAGAACATCCCCAATAATGCCTCTTAGATGCTTAATTGATCTATCAGCCAGCTGTAAAGACATCATGGTAGGCTTAACTTCTCCAACTCCAAGCTTCCTGCTTAACTTCTCCAATTCCAAGCTTCCTGAAAATAGACAAAGGTATTAAATTAATACTGACACCAAGATCACAAAGAACTTTATTAAAATAAACATCACCAATCACACATGGAATAATAAAACTCCCTGGATCCTTAAGCTTGGAAGGCATCTTGTTCTATAGGATGGCACTGCACTCTTCAGTAAGTAGGACAATTTCATCATCTCTGATTTTTCTCTTATGAGAGAGGATTTTCTTCATAAACTTAGCATAACTAGGCATTTGAGTCAATGCCTCCACGAAGGGTATATTAATTTGCGACTTCTTGAAAACTTGTAAAAATTTTTCAAATTGTTTATCTTGCTGCTCTTTCTTCAGTTGTTTCACCCTCTATGGATAGGGAATAGGAGGGTCATAGGCGGGTGGTGACACATACTCTGGCGTCTTTTCTTCTTCTCCCACACCCTTGCTATGTCTCATAGGAATCTCATATTTCTTCCCTTTTGTAGTTTGCACTTCAGTCTCAGTAGGTTGTTCTTCTTCCACTTCTGGCATCTTAGGTTCTTCTAGTTCTTTGCCACTTTATAGAGTAATTACCTTAACTTGCTCTATTGGATTTTTCACTATTGCTAGGCAAAGTACCCTGTGGTCTTTCAGCTAGTTGTTGGGATATCTGTCCTAACTGAGTTTCAAGGTTTCTAATGGAAGCCTCCTGGTGCTTGAACTGTGCTTTAGTTCTGTCCACAAAATTAGAGTGAGTCTGCATAAATTGTTGGAACATTTCCTCTAAGTTAGACTTCTTCTCTTGGACAGGTGGGTTGTATGAGTGCCTAGGAGCACCCTGATTCCTACGAAATTGACCAGAATGACCATAGTCTCTATCCAGGAGCATAGCTGTTGGAATGGAAATTGTGCCTCTGACCATTCATATAATTGACTTGTTCATCAGAAGTAGGCTCTGTGGCACATTCTCCATTAGGATGATTCCCTTGGCAAAAGTTACACCGCAAGATTGGTGCTCGGAAAGTAGTATTGAGCATATCTATTTGCTTCTGAATGGCTGTATTTTGGATAGAGAGAGCTTGCACCTGGGCCAAAAGGGCAGTGGTGGTGTCAACTTCCAAAACTCTCCTCTTCTGAGTTCTCTCACTAGGTCTCTGGTAATTATTGCTAGCCATTATTTCAAATAGCTTCCATGACTGCTCTGGTGTCTTATTATTTAGAGAGCTGCCAGCTGCAGCATCAACTATGATTTGGGTAGATATGAGGAAACCATTGTAGAATGTTTGGATTTGTATCCAAAGCGGGATGCTGTGATGTGGACACTTGGCCAATAGTTGCTTATACCTCTCCCAAGACTCATAGAAGGATTTTCCATCTGCTTGGGTGAAGGAAGTGATGTCATTCTTTATCTTAGCAGACTTGGTAGGGGGAAAGTACTTCTCCAAGAATTTCCTGGCCAGCATATCCCAGGTAGTGAGAGTACCTTGTGATAGAGACTTCAACCAAGCTCTGGCTTTGTCCCTCAATAAAAAATGGAATAGCCTCAACCGAGTAGCATCATTCATGGCACCATTAATTTTTTTGGTGTCACAGATCTCCAGGAAGTTGCTTAGGTGTTCGTTTGGATCCTTACTAGGTAGTTTAGCAAACTGGCAATTTTGTTGCACAAACTGAATGAGTGGTGTTTTCAACTCGAAGTTGTTTGCTTGGATAGGTGGTCTCATAATACTTGATGAGCACACTTCAAGAGTGGGTGCCAAGTAGTCCTTCATGACTCTTTTATCATACTCATTTTCATTAGCCATGGCAACTTCAGGGACTTCTTTAATTGCTCTCCATGCTTTCCTGATATGATGCAAGGAGCGCTCGATTTCTGGATCAAAGAGCAAGTCTTTAACAGATTGGCTCCTTCGCATAAATTGCAAAAATAGGACACAAGAACAAGTGAACAAAATAACAAGGCTAAATAGAAATAAATAATAAAACAAAATAAAATAAAATATCCAATCTAGTGTCCCATCAACTAAGAATGATATTCATACTATCCCCGGCAATGGCGCCAAAAACTTCATGCGGCTCTGGTAAGTATATCGGATCGTACAAGTAATAAAGTGATAAGAAAGTATCGTTCCTACGAGGATAGACCAAATACCGAAATAGTCTAAGGGAATAACTATTTGGACAGAATGGAATTACTGATGAGAAAATTAAAATAAAAAGAAGAAGTACATAAATACGAAAAATAGTAACCAGGACGGATGCAAGAACTGTTGACTAAATGTAATGGAATGAATGCTAGGGCTAATTAATTTCACCTATTGTAAATGCTTTGCTTATGAATTTCTGTTAATCCATTCTATCCTAATTGACTCACAGTCGATTTCTCTTAATTTATTCTTAGCCTCTCTCGAGATCAAGCAATACTCTTTTGTCCTAAATTGATTACCTAACTCTTAGCACAAACTAATCTAGGAAAAGGTTGAAGTTCTATGGATTCCTATGTTGACTGCATGGATTGCGTTTGTCTATCTCTAGTTTTCGCTTAGTTCACGGTGTTTATGTTAAGAAGCTTTATTTACAAACCCTATCTCTAGTTATTGCAAACCAACAAATCGATTGAATAGTGGCCAATCACCCAAAAGCATTAAGCACAAACAAAAATACTAAGCAATTGAAATAGAAACAAGATTAATATTAATCCATAAAGAAATTTGTCATACAAAAGGGTCCATTAATACCCTAGCAAAAGAAATTTAATTCATGTCCAAAGAAAAGAAACCAATAACAGAGTAAAAAGACAAGGAAATAGAAAAACAAAAAGCCATGGAAAATTGTGGCCAGAAATAAAGAATTCAGAAAAATTTGGATCTCTCTTTGTTGATGATTAAGCGTCGAAATCCTTGAATCTTCATCTTCAATCTCTCTGAGAAAGTTTTTTGCCTTGGAAAGTATGTAAAGTGTCTGGGGATGCCTTTGGGATCTGTGTGACCTCCTTTTTATAGTGCATAGATCCCCCATTTTAATTTTCAGCTTGAACTGATAATCTGCTGCAAACGGGCTTGTGCTACAGCGCAAAGGGTTGTGCTATAGCGCAAGCCTCAATTCTTAGCTCATTTGCAAAATATGGTGGCGCGCTATAGCGCTCTACGTTGTGCTATAGCACAGCAAAAATTGTTGACAAAGTCTGTGAACATGGCAGTGTGCTATAGCGCATTTGGTTGCCCTATAGTGCAACTTAAAAACCTTGGGAATTTGACAAAACGGGAGTGTGCTATAGCGCGTTTGGTTGCACTATGGTGCAACATAAATGTGGAATTTCTTTCGTGTGCGGCAGTGTACTGTAGTGCACTGGCTTGTGCTATAGTGCAAGGTGTTGAGTCTGAATTCATGGCTTGGCCTCTTCCAACTTCTTTTGGGCCCACTTGCATCTAAAATAAATCAAATAAAACCAAAATAAGTATCCAAACAAATAACAAAAAATAATAGAAGGCTGAAATTATGAATTAACCCAAACTCTATACTAAAATGCAACAAAAACAAGAGCTAAATTAAACAACCATAACTCAAATTCAATAAAAAACTAACTAAAAATATGACTCACTAAATGGAGTTATCAGGCGGGTACTCTAACTAGATGGATTCCGAGGAAAGGAATCCGTTTGCCATGCCGGCGTCTGCAGGAGCGTAGTCCACGCTCGGAGCAGAGGACGAAGAAGATGAACTCTCTACCTCAGATGGATCATCCTCAGGCGTTGAGACTAAGGGTATCTGCTACGGTGGTGAGGCTGGCGGAGCCAGGGGAGCTGCTGATGTTGCTGCCGGTGCTGCTGCGACTATGTGTGGAGTTGGAAAGGGATGCTCCATGTATAGCAGGATAGCAATGTAAGGTACGGTAGGGTCGAAGAGTGGGTGACTAAAGGGTATAGCAAAATCTCTACGAAAGAAGAAATAAAAATGAAACTGACATTTACCAAATACATATAGATAGTCTAGAAACAGGTCTAGGTGGATGTGAAGCTCAGGGAACTCAATGAATAGAATCTCAGTTGCGGCGTTCTCCATGATCTAAGAATGACGCGAAAATATATAGTAAGGTGAGAAATAAAGATTTCTCACTAGGAAATTCTAAATCTATGCATTTCTGTCATCATTGTTATTCTCAGGTGTTTCAGATTTTGATTAATTAAAAGAAAATGTTATATGAACAGGATATTCTACTCAAGTAATTTTAGAAGTCATAACTCGAAACACAATTTAGTTTTACTTAAGGAAATAAAGGAAATTAAACAGAGAAAGAAGCAACCATACATGGGAGTTTAAACATCCAATGGTTCAATAAACTTAATGCATGATAACAGAAATTATGGATATGCATAAGAAATAATACACTTGACCTTAACTCATATTTTTTTATACTTGGTTCCTTGGGAGTGTATTGGCCATAAGACTCCTGGGTAATAATCCGCTTTTCAGGATTGAGTTCGTTCCTATATAGAGTTGTCGGGTTTACTTTCCCTGACTTCCCCACTGATTTATTCCCCTTAACTTTATGTAGGGGTTGGCCCAAGTTACATGAAAATCCTACCTTATTCTTATAAGGGTAGCATTACTTATCTCATGCTTTGACCAATTTATGCATAAGTTGTTAATTCATATTAATTGTAATCTTTGCCGAAACTTCGGCAGCATAATGGATCATGTCCGCTTCCCTATTAATAGTGCCAAACAACCAGGAAATTTTAATCAAACAGTAAATCCAATATAGAACATCATATTCATACCAAGAGTATAACAATATCAATAGAGGCAAATTTTAAATCGTAAGTCTTAATCTATCTTGCAAACTTTTAATTCCTATTGATGTTCCCAAGTTTGACTTCTAAGATTAAATGGGGTCCGATTCCGAGCTTATATAAGTTCCAACTTTCGGGGTTATGTTCGACTTCCGATATTGATTCTGGGTCGTGTTTCAGAATTATGAGTGTAAGAGTTTTATGGGTTTGTGGTCCCGATATTCGACCTTAATCCATAATTGGTTTTTCAAGACTTTTATGAGTATGTCTCTAATTTTCGAATTTTGACATTAACTATGCCCGATCTAGTTTTTTATTCACTAAGTTCCGAGTTCAACATTAAGTATACTCGATCTAATCTCTGTTTTGCTAAGTCCTGAGTTCAACTTTAAATATACCCGATCTAACTCTCTATTTTGCTAAGTTCTGAGTTCAACCTTAAGCATATCCGATCTAGCTCTCTATTTTATTTCAGACTGCTCTATTTCTAGCCAGAATTACACTCTTATAAGAGAAAATTCACTAAAAATAGAAATCTAGGTGAAATCATGCGAAATTTATATCAATGTAAAGCTAATAGAGCAAGCTTTCAAATAAAATAAGTTGCATATCATTTGAATAAGTATAATTCAAGATATAAGCCTTGAAACTTGATCCTATTGGACTACCCTATTCCAGCCCAAGTTGAACTTAAGATGAATTCATTGATTACTAGGAATAGTTGGCAACAAATCTGACTTTAAAATTTTTATGGGATGTTCCCTCATATGTTAGCTTTCAAACAACATTGGATTCACTCAATTTGGAGTTTCGTAGGGTGAGTTACAGCCTTCTCAACTCACACTGCCCGAATGGAAGTCCTGATTTCTAGGTCAAATTTCAAAAATTCATAACTACCTCGATACTGATCCAATGACCTTATATTATATATGTATGGAAAGCCCTAAATGTCTAGTTTCATATAAAATTAGATTTATGAAACTTAAATGGTTGTAGGAAAAGCCATACACTTTGCCGTACGGACTGCCGAGGAAAAACCCTAACAACTTCTTGAGTTTTCTCTTTTCTTCAAGTTCTTTCATACAAATTCCAATTCTAGTCACAACACACATGCAAGTTCAATTATAAACCATCATCATCACTCCAAATCACTTGAATATCATGAGGAAAACAAAATCCTCACATAGCCCAAATCAATAAAATAAGAAGAAAAATTGGATTCCTACCTTTCCTATGTGTGATTCTTATTAGATTTGTGGTTGGAGTTGAAGAAATCTTGTTATGGCTTGAAGATTTGTGGGAGAGGAGGATGATATGAGTTGAGATGAGATGAATCGATGGAGAAAAGAATAAAGAGAGGTTAGTATATAGGGACCGAAACTTGCAAGGATAGAAAAGGAAGATTTTAAAAACTTCTAAAGTAAGTTATATATGATTGGTGGATTTGAGTTGATTATTTAACTTATTTTGGTAGCCCATATGGAGGGCTGAGATGGTGCCACTTGCATAGGTAAATTGGCTAAATCTTGGTCATCCATCCTAGGGTTCTCACAGTATAATTTCTATTGATCCGATTTCGACAGTTTAAATTACCGAAATCTTGTCGATTTTTCTTAAATCGGTAAACCGGTTTTAGAAAAATTCTGTGAGATTTTCCATGTTCCTAATCTAATTCCATCAAGTCTAATCACTTCTAAATCAAACTTAATTGATTTTAATTAAATACTTAATCGAATTCTGATTAAACCCACTTATTTGATAAAAATCGAACAACTCGATTATTAACGATAAAATTTTCTTTCGGACGTTACACAACACCCCTCCTTGGATACTTAGATGTTTACTTACAACCTTTGATTGATGAGTCGAAGAAGTTGTAGGATGGCGTTGAAACATTTGATGCTTTATCAAATGAAACTTTTAAAATATGGGCTACATTGATGTGGAAGACTAGTGATTTTCTAGGATTAGGGACCTTATATGAATGGAACACATATGGTAAGCTAGCTTGTCCTACGTGTGACATTGATGCTGAGCCATGTCGACTTCATTATAGTAGAAAATGGTGTTTTATGGGCCATCGTCGTTTTCTAAGTGTTGGACATAGGTTTAGATTTGACAAGGTTCAATTTAATGGAAAGGTTGACAAAAGAAATTGTCACAACCTAACCCGGGCCGTGACCGGCGCATGGGGGACGGGTCCTATAGCAAGCCTCAATCACACAATTTCTTAAAAATTTGGGCAGAGTCTCCTTTGTATTCAGGACTATTCCTTAAATACAGAGCCTTTCCTTGTACGAAGAAACACAACACATAATCTATTGGGGATCCAGGCATTCTCAGAATGCACCCCACAATACGCAATATAAAAGTAAAATATATAATTATAATTATCCATCCAAAATACATAACTTTAATTTTTATTAGAAAACCAAATCCTTTTTAAACAACTTTAATCCAACCACATAATTCTAATCCTTTAGGAAATTCAACAATTTTAATAAACATAAATAAGATATAACAATAACAACAACAACAACAATACAATCAAGATAAGGCTGGATCCTGCCTGTAGTACCATGGAGCTACCATAATCTAAGAGCTTCTCAAACTTAAATAATTTACAAAAAAAAATGGCCCTTGAATAAAAAAGGGCTCACCACGATTATAGAAATACCCTATTGAGGGTCAAATGCTCAGATCAATTGAACACCTATAACTGAAAAAAAGGAAACAACAGAGTGAGTTTATAAAACTCAGTGAGAGATAGAGTGTCCCTAATCCATATGAGACGATGTGCAAAATTATAGATATTAAGGTAATATAATAATATGTATAGTAAAACCAAAATAGAAATCTTAATCAAACATTATCCAACTTTTTTTTTTTTCCAAAAGTATAGAGTCCATCTATTCTAAGATAATTAGGCAGGAATCACACTTACGTGGCTCTTCCTTCATGTGAATCCCATAATCAGGCATGCACCACACCATATGTATGGATGTGAATATCAGACACGCACTACTTCCTTGAGTGGCTGTGAAATTCATAATTCAAGGTGTACCAGGGCTAACGTCTACTGCCGTTAGCAGGTAGAACCTGGTCTAGACTTCCCAAGTCTTTCCTTTTCATTATACATAACATATACTAATGATTCTCATAAAACATACCAATATATCATAAATAAAACATAAAATCGTATTTTTAGACAAAATAAAGCTTTATTTAGAAAACCTTTCATTTCATCTCTTACTCAATCATTCACAATTCAGATACGGAGCAAATCCATACCAAGCTATAGACTATTAAGTATATTAAATCCTTTCAAAACAAGATTTATTTTCCAAAGTTTAATAGGAAACTAATATAATAACAATTACTATACTTTTTGAAAATCCAGTCATTGTCTCATGTGGTAAATTTTGAATAAATAGACTATCAAGTTTAAATCAAAATTCTAAGATATACCAAAGCATTTGCACACACACACACACACACACACACACACACACACACACACATATATATATAAACAAAATATATTGCAAAACTAAGATAGAAATAAACTATCTACTCATAGTTCACCAGCCAAAGGTGAAATTCGATCCTATGGAGCTCCGGGGCTCATATAGCGGTCATTGGAGTCACCTAGCACCACAATTTCAATCGATTTACCAACAATCAAATGTTAACACAAGCAATTAATGCTAACCACCTCCTAAAGCATAAAATCCCCCAATTCCTAGCTTAGGGTTCAAGAACAACTTCAATCCAAGTGTAGATTCGAATTTCTTGTAAAAAGAAGGAGGAAGGATGTTAGGATTTACCTTTGGGAAGTCAATGGGAGTGAGAATCATGGTGGATTTCAAGTTCTTCCTTCTCCAAGCTCCATGCTCATCCATGGAGGTAGAGAGAGAGAAAGTGAGATAGATTTGATGATGGTCGAAGTTGATTTTTTGTGTTTAAGGCGTGTTTATGAGTGATTTAAGTGAAATAAGTTGATGGGGAAGGATTAGGATGAAATTGGGAGAGTTTAGAGGGAGAGAGAGATGAGTTTGGGGGAGAAGAGAGAGGAGAGAGAAAGCATCGAAGAAAATGAGAGAGAAAACATCATAGGTGGTTCTATAGATGTCTGGTAATCGATTACAATACTTTGTAATCGATTACATGGCACCCAGAATTGGTAATCGACTACAATACTGTGTATTCGATTACCAAAGAGCTAGCGGAACCTTGGAAACCCATTTAGCTTCATGTAATCAATTACGTAATCGATTACTTGAAGAAAAAGGCTTGATCATCACATATCATCAGTCACTGGTAATCGATTATAAGAAAATGCAGCATCAGAACAACTCAGAATAGACTCACAGCTTGGAGACATGGGTATCATACACTTATTTATATTTCTTAACTTTAAGCTAATAATTTTAAAACATAAATATAAATAAGGAAATATCCCCTATTTGGATTCAATAAAAATATCCAAAAATTCAAAATCCTTAGGATTCAGAATCCAACTTTTGGGTTTTAGTTCAAATATCCAAAAACTCACATTTTAATAAACTTGAGGGTTGAAATTAAAGGGTTTAGCCATTCCCTAAAATTCATTAAAAATCGCTCTTTAACTTATTGGTGCCCAGAGAACCATTACCGGGGCTTTTGATACTAAGAAAATGCCTCAATCCTATAGCCTTCTAAGGAGGCATAGGGTTCAGATTCAGAATTTTCAAGACCCGATATCGACTGATCACTGAAACTCATACTGGGGTATTACAGAAATCCACTAATAAAATTATCAGGCTCAGACATTCTAAAACAAGTGGAGAATATTTGAGTTTCATTTGGAAAGGCACTAGAGGTTAAAGGGAAAAGAGTGCCCAGGCAGTGAAATCCCAATAAAGATGATTCACGTTGGAGAAAAAAGAGTATATTCTTTGAACTTCCATATTGGGAGTTCAATCCCTTGTGTCACAATCTCGATGTAATGCATATTGAGAAAAATTCATGCAACAATGTAATATACAATTTGCTTAATGAAAGTGGAAAGTCAAAAGACCACCTTAGTGCTGGAAAAGACCTACAAACTATTAGAATGAGATTTGATCTTTGGCCATATGGAAATGGGAAATATCCTTCTACTATTTTTACTGTGTCAAGTGAACAAAAGGATATATTTCTTAAGACCTTGAACAATATGGTTGATCCAGATGGTTACTCTAGCAACATTTCGAGGTGTATTGATTTGAAGCAACGTAAGTTGTTTGGGTTGAAAAGTCACTACTGTCATATTTTGAATGAACAATTACTACCAATTGCTTTGAGGAATGCACTTCCTAGTGTAGTGTCTACAGTTTTAGTTGATCTTTGCTCATTCTTTTGGCAAATATGCAATAAAGTATTGAACCCTAATGAGCTTGTTACCCTCCAAGGTCAAATCGTTCACACTCTATGTCATATGCAAATGATTTTCCTTCCATCTTTTTTCATAGTCATGGTTCACTTAGGTGTTCATTTAGTTGATGAAGTAAAATACGGTGGCCTCGTGCATTATCGATGGATATATCCATTATAAAGGTAACCTTGATATAATAAACTTCTTTGTTCACTCTCTTTAAATAAATAGATTGCATTACTAAATTCACAAACTTTCTACGATGAAGGTACTTAGGCCTTTTAAAGTATCATGTGCATAACAAGGCATAACTAAAAGACTCGATTGTTGAGGGCTACTTAGTCAAAGAAATTCTACCTTTTGTTGAAGATATTTGGATAACATTGAGACAATAATCAATCGGCCAGTGCGTGTTGATGATCAACCTGATGATGCCGAATATCATGAAAAGGATACTATGTTCCCAAGAGTTGGCAAACCAATAGGGGCTTTCTCATATTTTAAACCAACACCAATGGAGAAGTTACAAGCACATTGTCATGTGTTGGTCAACTGTGCAACAATAGATCCATTTTCCATTAAGTAAAAGATAAAATTTTAAACAAACCTCATTACAATTCAATGATTTTGTTAGTATTCTACATTAATTTATTCTTACATATAGGGCATTTAGGGCAGCAACAAAAAGAAGGTTAAGGAGTCATACACGATTGCAAGCTGAAATAGATAAAGTTGTACACAAGGAATTTGCTAGCTGGTTTCCGAGGCACATAAGTAGAAGTCATGCTATCATTTTTCTTTCTATTTTAGAGGTTTAATCAATAATAAAACCAAAATTGCTAATTCTTGATGTTAGATTACCAATGAAGGTGCCCAACATTCAAATGAAATAAGGTGGCTTGCACATGGACCACTTGACCAAGCCAAATGATTTAGTGCCTACAATGCAAATGGATTTAAATTTAGAACCCTTTCTTGAGAGCATGTGTTGAAAAGTCAAACTAGTGGAGTATTTGGTACATTTGATGCTAGGAGTTATGCAAGCAATCATGACAACAATGTGGTAGTTGGAGGTGTTCCATATTATGGAAAACTAGTGGACATAATTAAGCTGAACTACAACGGTCAATTCACTATTACATTATTCAAATGTCAATGGGCTAATACTACTACTGATAGAGGCATTAAACGAGATGAATTGGGCTTTACCAGTGTTAATTTCTTTCGTTTAATACATGTTGGTGATCGAGAAGATGATGAGCTGTATATATTGGCATCAGAGGCTCAACTTATATATTATGTGGATAATGAAATGGAAAAAGGATGAGTGTTGTTCATCTAAAATCAAGAGACTTGTATGACATGGGAGAAGACAAAGAAGAAAAGCCAACTTATGATTTTGTTGCTTCACCACGATCAAACGTGGATAGGTGGTTTCAAGATAGCAATGGAGATTTACGGTTGGCAAGGGATGATGACATAGAAGATGAACTTGCAAATAATGTTGACAATAATGATGAAGCTAAAAACTTTGTTTAATTTTTATTTGCTATGTTTATGCGTCTATATACTTGGACAATTTTATTTGCACACCATGGAATTGCGTATATTTTATAATGTACAAATTAGTTCTATTGGCTATTATTTATTGACTATATTATACTAATTATTTATATTGGGTATTATTTATTGACTTTGATTTATTGACTATTTTCATAATTTTAATCTATCTCTTTCTCTCTAACTTTAACTTGGTTAGAAATTTGTAGCAATGCCTAGGAGTAAATGCTTTAAGGTTGCACCATCAGTTATAGAGAAATGAAGTGCAACTAGGTCACCAACTCATAGCAATGCTCATCGTATTCTACCAACTCAAGATGGAGCTCGTTCAAGGCAGCCTCTCAAACATAATACCCATCTTGTGCCACCAACTAATAGTGGAGCTCACTCAATACCACCAGCTCATAGTGATGCTCGTTCAGTCCTAACCTCTATAGGTGATGTTCATTCTATGCAACAAACTGATAGCAGAGCTTGATTAGAGGCACCAACAAAGAGTGGAGCTCGTTTAGTGCCACGAACTTCTAATGGAGCTTGTTCTCACTCTTTGCCATTGACTCATAGTAGATCTAGTGCTATTCCATCCCATCATTCACTTGATTTAGAGGCTAAAGATATTTTTTCATTTGATGAATATGTAGATAATCTTTTTTCTACATCTAGTGACACAGGTTCGAGCTGTCATAAGAATAATAACTACTGGATTGTTAATGTTATTGGTAAGAATTTTGTTCCTTTCATTTTTTTAATATAATTGTTAATGATTGATTTTGTATTTTAAATTAGGTTTTATAAAATTGTCATTTAGTTTGAGGAACTCAGGTTTTTAGAGATTCTTTTACTTACAACTTTGTATGCATGAATTTGTAAAGTTTCTATTGCTTTTAGCCATTCATTTTTCTAAACTTGGCAAGTGAAAAAATACTATTTATTTTAGATGAGGATGAGACCACCAAGAAGCAGGATTGAAGGTGCAAGATGTTTGGTCACTCCCTATGGGTAGGAAAATTATAGTAACATGCAATGAATTTGGGTAAGCTATAGGTGATACGGTAGCCTTTTGGGTGGTTTTTTAGGAGTATTAGGAAGTGACTAGTCTAAGTTCCCTATTTGCTATGACTCTTGGCATAAGGTTCCAAATGGATACAAGGAGAAAGTGTATGATGACATTATAAAGGTACACAATTTTTTTATTGTATTTTATAATCTCTTTGTGACTTAGTTACCAACATCCTTGATTTCTTATGCAAAAGTATTTTTGTGTAGCAGATGACCAATTGAAGGATATATCATGAAGAGTATGGGGAAGACAAAGAAAGATACTAGGCATAACTTGTTTCATCAATTTTATAAAGACACTCTGAGCATGGAAGAAAATATTGCAAAACGCCTTGCTAGAATTGATGAAGACCATTGGAGGTTGTTCCTTAAGTATCGCTTGTTTGATAAAACACAGGTAACATAGACAAAATAAAGATGATATTTTGAATTGAAGTAATCAAATTAGTTCATAATTGTGTTGCAAATGATGCAAAAATAGGAAATATACAAGAAAAATGCTGAAAATAGGAAGAAGCAATTACATGCCCACATCGGTGGTTCAAAAAGCATACCAAGGAGAAAAGATAAAGAGGTGATTAAGAGTGTTATAACTTAATTCTTAGTCCATTTTGAACTAATTTAATTCTTGAGTATATGATTGTACTAATAATGATATAGGAATAGTAACGTGGGAGACATATTAGTAGAGGAGAGATTTGGATTATGGTGCATAAGAGAAAGGATGGTTCTTATATCCATGATGATGCTCAAGTTATTAGTCTAAGTATTGTACTAAAGTTATCATAACTTGTTTAATTTTTTTCAAGCTGCTGCATTATTTTTTTTAATTTACTTATATATATATATATACATGAAGATGACTCATTAAAGGAATTTTCACAAAATGATTCACTTTCTCGAGCACTAGGGAAGGAGCACTCTGTTGGAAGAGATAACACGAGAAAGGGGGCTGAATCGTGTTCTTTTCAAATTTTAAAATAACACGAAAAGTTGAAATTGAAAATCTATCTCAAGTCCTAGACTTGGATTATAGAAGCACTGTGTTAGTTAATAAAAATTTATTTGTTTAAATTAAAAAAGGGAATGAATAGATTGATGTAAAAACACAAATAAAATAACTTCTGTGATCTAGATAAAAGGCTAAATAGCTAAGGAAGAAACACACAAGAGATTTTTATACTGGTTTGGCCAACCACTTGCCTACTTCCAGTTCCCAACTCTTTGTTGAGATTTTATAAAATCTGAGTATTCTTTGTCTAAGCTTCTTTCAACATAGTAGTCTTTTCTCAAGCTTCTCCAAGCTTTACCTCAAGTATTCTTTGTTCTAGCCTCTCCAAGCTCTACCTGACTACTACCAGGTTTGTGTACAAGTTTTGAGATTTGAAAATAATTTGTGAACACTCACACTAATTATCATTACAGAGGATAAACAATATTTTCTCAGTGTGTGTGACTTCTCTAAATTCTCAAAGGGAGAATCTTATCAAATGCAAAGTGAAAGAGAAGATTTTCTATTGAACAGAAGTTACGATGAGTAACTTTCTGGAGGTTCAGAAGGTTGAGAAAGTTGACAATGAAGCTCTATAAGCGAAGAAGATATTCAGTCATTCTAACTATTTTTTCTTCTACTTCCAGCGTTTTATAGACATTGAAATATATCCGTTGAAGCTTGTAGATCTTGACTTTTGTAGTTCTCTTTGGACTGCTAGTCTATGACTGGATAAAGAAGCAATAGTCTTCATTTTCTCATTCTTCAAAGCTTGTGCAGAGATAGAAAAATAGCCATTTATTGACATACCAACTGTGCAGACTTGTCAGCGCTTCTTCTGCATCTTGTCAAATCACCTTTTTGACTTTTTGAATTTGTTTATGAAGTGTGCTAAGGAAGCTTTGAAGGAATGACACTTCATGAGAAGTATGTTTTTGGTGATATCCCTTTTGGATAGGGTCATTTCTCTGGACAGAGTCATCTTTCTAAATTGGTAGAATTTAGCTTTCTAGACTCATCTTTCTTTTTTGAAGTGTAGTTTCAACCTTCTAGAATTCTTCTTTTCTATTTCTAATCAAAATAGCTCGAGAGATACAAAGCATATATTCCATATAAAGCATATTCTAGTATAAAGCTATGGGCAATGAGATGACTTTTAACCACTTAAGCCATTTGATTAAATTCTTTTTCACAGAAGAATTTATTATTCAAATAAACTTTTTCATGGTCAAAAAGATTTGCTTGTATCCTAATTTGGTATTCATCAAAACCTTAAAAATCAATTTGGTTCATAGCCTCGAAATAGCTTCTAAGAGGCATTGGAGCTAACAATCTTCCCTTTTTTGATAATGGCAAATCAGTATTTAAGAAATGCTTTTTATTATCAGAAAATACCTTTTGAAATAACATGATTTATTGTTTAGAAAGAAACTTCTTTCTGAAAAGAGTGATCAATTCAAAGATCATCATCTTATCATAGTACATCATCTAGACATATTAGAGAAAAAGTTTAAGATAATTTAGCTAGGATACATATGGTTAGAGAATAACTAGCCAATTATCATCTCAAAACATCAAATCAATATTTAATGAGTACCAAAGCATTTCATTTGAGTAGGTTTCAGACCATCAAGTATCAAGTCAGTTAAGATTGTTTAAACAAGAATCAGAGCATTCAATAATTCAAAGTATCAGAGCATTTTATAGGTAACAGAATATTCAATCAGAGCAACTAAAATATGATAGAGAAATATTGAATTATGATCTAGAAAGCATTTGCAGCAATATACTATTAAGAAAATTAGAAAATGTTTCTGATAGATATAAACAGAGCTGTAAACATAGATATAGACAGGAATTGTTTCAAATATTGAATTCTAAGAATGTGTGTGTATGCATGCATGCTCTCCCTAAGTGTATGCCCTTATGCTCCCTCAACAGCTTGAACTTTCTTAAATATTCTTTCTTTAGTATTCTTCTCCCCTTTTGACATCATCAAAAAGAATGATGTGGGATCATGGAAGGACCATCACTAATTGCCTTTTGCTTTCTGAATGGTCTCCAAAATTTGCATGAGAAAGTTTTCCATTTTGTCCATTTGGCGATCCATTCTCTACTGATGGGCTTGAAGTTTAGCTTGATTTGCCAAGATGGTGTGTTGATTGGCAAGGAGCATATCCATCTGCATGTCAACAACTGGGAAACACTTCAGCAGATGAAGGTTCTTCAAAAGGAAACTTTTCAGTGTGTTGACAGTGATTGGCTGAGGATTATTGGGGCTCAGATACAACAGGAGTGGTTATTCTGTCAAAGCTTGGTGTGAAGGTGAGCAGTAGCAAGGTTTGAGCGGTAACAAGAGTGGTAGGGGCTTCTTGAGATGTAGAAGTAGTGGCTAGATGAGGCATTGGAGTGCTCAAATGAATAAGCTGGGATTCAGCAACAGTGGCTTTAGTTTTTGGTTCTGCTACCAGAACAAAAGTTCTTTTATGCTCTGATCTTTCTGGAGCAGACTCTGTTGGTAGAGAAGGTTACACTAGTCTTCTTGATGGTTCTTCAGAAAGTAAAACCACTATCCTCATTTCAGAAGGTGGATTGACTTCTTCAATGACAATGAAGTCTTGTTCCACTTCCAAAGAGGTTAATAAGCTCCTTGTTCTTCTGACAGTGCCACCAATTCCAGAAGCTTTGTCTATTTGCCTTTGCAGCCATGCTTCATTTCTCAGACTGTCCTGAGCAGGTTCTAGCATAGCTCTCTTGACATAGGCTTTCTTTTTCTTCCTTTTCCTGATTTTCTTAGGGCCCTTATTTTTTTTGAAGCTTCTGCTTCAGATTGTTCTTTTGGAGGAGCTTCAGAAGGCTGTTCCCTGATGACAATCTCCTTTCTTCTAGGGGGTTAGGGTGCAGATGTTACAAGAGCAGCAACATTCATGGGCTGTGTGTAACGTCCCGATTTCCGAGTTTCGGCTTCGCCATCAGGATTGACCAATTCCAATTTCCGACTTCATATTCTAATTTCGAGGGACTCCGAGTTCCAATCTCAGTCAAGTTCAAGTATATTGGGTATAATTTCCGACCTCCGATTTAAACTATTATATTTTCGTCATTTCACGACTTCCGACTTGGCCCTCTCATCCGAACACATGAACTATTTCCACGAGATCCGACTTCATGTCTCAAGGAAAATATACCCGGCTTCCGATGTCGCACGCAGTGTATAAGTCACGACTTAGAGTTTAATTATTTGGGTTTGGAAATGTGATTCGAATTCCAGAGTTCCGACCTTAATGTTAAACTCAATTGGGGTGGATACGAGTTCGGACCCTTGAGCCAATTTCCACACGAGTTACGGTATTCGATTTTACATCCAGCATTGGCATTCAGAGTTCAAATAGGGAGTTCCGAGATTATAGGATTGCCCGTGCATGACTTCCGACCTCCGACCTTGATACAAGATTTCCTCAAGTCTCAACTGGTATAACACGAGTTCCGACTTAAGGTGTAAGAAAGACGAGCTCCGATTTCAGATAGAGCAGAAGCGTACCCCAATTTTTGGAACGGCGTGGAGAGCAACACAGCCACAAAAACAGGCGACATGGCCGAAATTCAATCACAAAACTTCAACCAATCAACACCCACAATTCCAACTACCCCCATCTATTTAAGTCAGACTTCCTCTTCATTCCCAGCTGATTTATGTCTCCCTCTCCTCCTTGCTGCAGCCTTCGATTTCCTTTCCTCTCCCAAATCCAACTCCATCAAATCTTGAGGCTTTGGCAAGTTCCATCAATCCAAACTCCAATTCAGCAAGATCACACTCCGGAAAGGTAGGATTCTACTTCTACTCTTAAATTCCTTGCTCTATGATTGCATGAGATTGAATTCTTCTTTGCGTATGTGATGAATTATTGGATGTATTATGATGGATTGTGATTAAATTCATAGAGGATTTTGAGTTAGAATTAGAATTAGAAGAAGAAAACAAAGAGAAATGGATGGATGAGGGTGCTGTCTTGGTGGAGATTCCACGGCAGTCCGTATGGCGGAGCGTACGGCGCCGCCTACAATCGGTCAAATCCAATGAAACCATTTTTAGATGAAAGTAGACATTCAGGGCTTTCCATAGCTATATCATATAAGGTTATTGGATTAGTATTGAGGGAGATACGAATTTTTGAAGTTTGACCTAGGGTTTAGAATGTTCATCCGGGCAGGGTGACATGAGGAGGGTATAACTCACCCTATACAACTCCAAATTGAGTGAAACCAATTTTGTTAGAAAGCTTACACACAGGGCAACACCCCAATATAAGATTCCGAGTTTGTTATGGTCCCAATGGTTCCCAGTGATTCGAGGAAGTTGTCCTATGTCCAATCTAGGCCAAAACGGAGTAGTTCAGGAAGGTAGACTTTCAGGACCTATAACTCGAGGTATACTTAAGCAAATGGAGTGAAACTGGTGGCAAATGAAAGGTTATCCTGATAGATTTGATATGAGACCAATTTCGTAAGATTTGAGCTTAGTTTCGACTTTTAGTGAATTTATATTCCCAGGAGTGTAATTCGGACTAGCGACTGAACAGGCTGAAGTAAAAGTTGAATATCTTGATTTATATAAATCAGAATGACATGGGACCAAAGAGGTTAGAAAGTAGACATATAGAGCTATGACATATCCAAATTTCAGATCTAAATGAGTTGAATAGAGATAAAGGTGGATTATACAAGATTCGGGCAGAACCGAATAGAATTGGCAGAATGGCCAAAATGATAATTTTACAAGTGTTAGTGAAACATAGAAGGTTTGAATTGAGGATTGCCAGCTTGACATTGTTATATGTGTGTTAAGTTGATTATGTTGCTTTGACTAATTTGTCCGTGAAATGCTGGCACTATTCATGGGGAAACGGACCTGATCCGTTATGCTGCCAAATTTACGGCAGAAATCTATGAATGTTATGCTCATAAGGTTTAGATATGCAAGTATGAATTTAAGTATTATATGAGTTATGAGAGATTATACTTTGAATATATTACATTCACATGTTATGTTCATGTATGTCATGCATGCGAGCATAATTAGAATATGATATGCAAAATAAGATATGAGGCATATTCATATATGCACAAAGCATTTGCACGCATGACAAGATATGGAAAGGAAAGATGACGAGAACTTTCAAGAAGGACGTACTAGCTACCACGTGAGGCATGGCATAGACCCAGCTAGCGTGGTGTAGAGCAGTACTGTCTAAGACTTGGGCCAGCCCTCGACTGATTTAAGGGAATAGACCGGTGTGAGGTCGGGAAAGTAAACCGTCACTCATGTATAGGTACGAGCTCGAACCCAAAAAGTGTGCTATTACCAGGGTGAGAAAGGCCATTCACCTCAGGGACCAAGCACAGAGAAGTAAGACCAAATGCAGGAAAAAGAAAGATACTGATTGAGTCAAGTGCACTTGCATACTGAGATAAGCACAAGCATTTCCATGTGCATCCTCAGTTATCCCATTAAATGATAAGATCATTAATATTCTTGTTGAAGCATATTGCACTACTGGTATTTCTATGTTTGTCATATATAATATGGCAAGCGATTATTAAAACATAACCCGCTTCGAGAAAGATGCTTTCCATTTAAAATTGAACCACTGTTTATGTATCTGTGCTCACATTTTCATAATAAACCGAAGCGGCTGGAATGTTTATGACGACATTATGAGATTTGTTTAAATTTACCTACTGAGAACCTTAGGTTCTCACTGCCTGCTTGTATGCTTTTCTTTCCGTAAACATTCCAGTACCCAAGTGGAGGTCAAACACGAGGCCGAGTACAAGGTCACTCATTGAGCAAGAATTGGGCACTAGCCAAATCAAAAGACTGTCGAAGCGAGTTATCTTAATCACAACTTCTTTTAGAGGGTAATTATTTTATTATCCATGTATCATAGATTATTAGTCAGAAATGAAGGAAGCAGTACAAGGGCCATGTATTCTATTTTTCACATTTTAAAGTTTACTTAGCATCGTGACGACCTTTTCATATAACTCCATGACTCGAGCATGGCTTATATGATAGAGGTGTTACACTGTGCGGCTGAGCCATTAGCTTCCGCACTAGAGAAGGAGGATTCAATAATTGTCAGCAATCTTCTTTTGCTAATTCTTCTCTTCTCAAGAATAGGTGAGAGATTTCTCTCGTGCCTTTTCTTGGATTTTCTCTCTTCAAAAGGTTTAGAGACATCCTTCTAAAAGGTGGTTGATTTTCTTTTCTTCTTCCTCTTCTCTTCTTCTTCTTCTTCTTCTTCTTTCTTCTTCTTCTTTTTCTCCTTCTTCTCTTTCTTTTCTACTTTCTCAAAACCTTGGGGTTTTAGACCCATAGCGGAGAAGGTTTTCATGGTGGTGGCAGGGCATTTCTCATCCTTCCTGTGCCCTTCAACAAGAAGTTGTGCTATTTGGAAGATGCAAGTTAGGAGCATGCCACAGGGCAAAGCAGCATGACTCCTTCTGGCATCATCCACAATAGAGAGCATGTAGTCCAGGATTAACCTGACCAGATTAATCATTCTTCTTGTCATGAGACAAAACATGACCATTTGATCTACTCAATCATGACATCAGTGTTTCCTATCCTTCGAAGCATTGTATGTTGGACAACAGAGTAAATTGCTCTAACATTCAAAATGAGAGAGGAAGTGTGAATATTTCTTACTTGCATGTCTCTTCTTCCAGTAAGGACTTTAGAGACATCTTCCTCTGCGGTTTCAAGCTGCTCCCACCATCTTGAACCACTTTTACATATAACCCCTTCATTTGGAGTGTTGGTGATATGAGTGAAATTAGAGGGAAGCACTTGGATCTCGAAGCTCCCCATGATGTTCCTCAAAGATGTATTGTCTTCATCAACAAGCACAAGGGTGTTGTAGAAAGCGGCAACAACTCCAGTGTAGACATCTTCAAAAATATTCAAGAAATTGTTCCATCCTTGCAACTCAAACACTTCTGTAATCTGAGGGAAGGTTGAGAAGTTCTCCAACTCAAAACTTCTTCCAAAAGCGATAGGTCATATGAAGAACTGCCTATGAAATCTGGTCTGCATTTCGTCATCATAAAAAATGTAAAGAACACTGAAGTCTCTTTTCTTAGTCATGATGAACAAATGAGATAGGCAACAGAAGGTAAAAGAGAGATGTGTTTGGATTAGGTGTATTGAAAATGGTATGAGGGTTTGAAGGTTTTGGAGTGGAGAGGATGAAGAATAGTAAAAGGTTTTTCTCTGGGACTTGTGAGATGAAAGGTTGATGTGATGTGAGGGAGGTAGATGATTAAAATATGTGAGCAATTTTCAAATAAAATGCTGCCGTTTTCAAAGTAGCCGTGTCTTTTGGAATTTTTCGCTTTATTAAATAATGGTCATCGTGTGATAGTCGGTGATTATCCAAGCGACGCACATAACGAAACTGTTTAATTTATCCAGAAACCACACTCTTCAGAGTATATAACCATCTTTCTGGAGGAATAAGAAGTTAGAGCCATGAGAAAGTTAATCTAACATTCTAAAGTTGTTATTCTCCTTATTTTCATCTTCACCGTTATCTGAAGCAATATTTCTAAATCATGAGAGAATACATTCTGAATAGACTCTTCAACTTTCTCTTGATGTGGCCTTTCTGAAGCAAACTTTGTCGTTGAAGAACAATTTTCCAGAAAGCAAACCCCATCGAGATACGACAATCTCAGCTTTTACTTTAGCTCAAGAGAAAGAGAGAGAGAGTATTCAGATGCAATGCATGTGAATGGTCAAAAGTTGATCATGTTAAGAATTTTCCTTATTTTGGCGAAATGATCTTCTGCTAAGGGTTTTGTAAAAATGTCAGTAATTTGACTCTTAGTATTAATAAACCTTAGCTCAATGTCTCCTTTATGAACATGGTCTTTTATGAAATGATGCTTTATGTCAATGTGCTTTGTAACGTCCGATTTCAGACTTCCGATCCCATTTAATGTTGAAACTTCCAATTTCCGAGTTTGTCTTATAATTCCGCTTCCGACCTCAATATTAGTTTCGATTTCCGACTTCGTTCCAAGGCTTACAAAGGGGTGGCTGTATCTTCCGACTTCCGACTTCAACTCAAGGTCTTGTGGGCTGACCGGATTTTCCGATTTCCAACCTTAGTCTTCGAATGGATAAGAAATCCGACATCCGAGTTTGTTTCAAGTGGGGTGAACGCGAGATCAGGTCTCTAAATTGGTCTACGAGTTCGAGTAAAAAAACTTCACGAGTTACAATCTCGAGTTCATTACCAAGATCTCTTCTTTTCACGAGTTCCGATATCGAGTTGGAATACCAGGTCCTATAAATTATGAGTTCCGACTTCATTCGAATAGAGATGCATGAATCCCGACTTCCGACTTGGACCTCTCATCCGGACACATGAACGTAATTCCATGAGATCCGACTTCATGTCTCAAGGAAAATATAACCGGCTTCCGATGTCACCAACCACACTGTATATAAGTCACGACTTCCGAGTTTAAGTACTTGGTTTGGAAATGTGATTCGAATCACACGAGTTCCGACATTTCAAGAAGTCCCGACTTTGAACTAGGAGTTCCGAGATCAGTTGATTGTCAGCTGCATTTCTTACGACCTCTGACCTTGATTTCAAGTCTCAACATAAATCGGATTTCCCCAAGTCACAAACAAGATGGTACAAGTTCCGACCTCAAGCATAGGAGGGACGAGTTCCGACTTAAAGCTGAATAGGGGCGAGTTCCGATTTTAAATAGTATGGCGGTGAGTTCCTCTAAAAGGGAGACGTAGCTAAACATTGTCCACAAGAAATTCAGCCAATCAGAACCCTCCAAGTTAACTACCACTCATGCCTATATAACGCCTCCTTCTCTGTTCATTCAGACCCATTTTCTGTGCCCTCTCTTCTCCCTCACCGCAGCTCTCTTTCCCCTTCTCCACTCACCCAACCCCATCACTCCTCCAAGCTTAGGCAGATCCTAATAATTCAAGTTTCAACACTTAACTCAAGATCACACTCCAAAGAGGTAGGATTCAATCTCTAATCTTAATTTCTCTAAACTAAGGATGCATGAAAGATTACTTTTTATGATTATTTGATGACATGTTGGATGTGTATGATTGGATTAATATGGGATTAATATGAAATCTTGAGTGGCAATTAGAATTAGAAGAAGAAAAACTAAGAGAAATGGATGGATGAGGGTGTTGTCTTGGTGGAGATTCCACGGCAGTCCGTACGACGGAGTGTACGGCTCCGCCTACAATCGGTCAAATCCGATGAGACCATTTTTAGATGAAACTAGACATCCAGGGATTTCCATATATATATCATATAAGGTTATTGGATTAGTATTGAGGGAGATACGAATTTTTGAAGTTTGACCTAGGGTTTAGAACTTTCATCCGAGCAGGGTGACTTGAGGAGGGTATAAATCACCCTATACAACTCCAAATTGAGTGAAACCCATTTTGTTAGAAAGCTTACACACAGGGGAACACCCCAGTATAAGATTCCGAGTTTGTTATGGTCCCAATTGTTCCCAGTGATTCGAGGAAGTTGTCCTATGTCCAATCTAGGCCAAAACGGAGTAGTTCAGGAAGGTAGACTTTCAGGACTTATAACTCGAGGTATACTTAAGCAAATGGAGTGAAACTGGTGGCAAATGAAAGTTCATCCTGTTAGCTTTGATATGAGACCAATTTCGTAAGAATTGAGCTTAGTCTCGATTTTTAGTGAATTTATATTCCCAGGAGTGTAACTCGGGCTAGTGACTGAACAGGCCGAAGTAAAAGCTGAATATCTTGATTTATATAATTCAGAATGGCATGGGACCAAAGAGGTTAGAAAGTAGACATATAGGGCTATGACATATCCAAATTTCAGATTTAAATGACTTGAATAGAGATAAAGGTGGATTATACAAGATTCGGACAGAACCGAATAAAATTGGCAGGATGGCCTAAATGATAAGTTTACCAGTGTCAGTGAAACATATAAAGTTTGAGTTGAGGATTGCCAGCTTGACATTGATATATATGTGTTAAGTTGATTATGTTGCTATGACTGATTTGTCCGTGAGAGCTGGCACTATTTATGGGGAAACGGATGCGATCCGTTATGCTGCCAAATTTACGGCAGAAATCTATGAATGTTATGTTCATAAGGTTTAGATATGCAAGTATGAATTTAAGTATAATATGAATTATGAGAGATTATACCTTGAATATATTACATCCACATGTTATGTTTCTGTATGCCATGCATGCAAGCATAGTTAGAATATGATATGCAAAATAAGATATGAGGCATATTCATGTATGCACAAAGCATTTGCACGCATGACAAGATATGGAAAGGAAAGATGATGAGAACTTTCAAGAGGGACGTACTAGCTACCGCGCGAGGCATAGCATAGACCCAGCTAGTGTGGGCTAGAGCGGTACTGTCTAAGACTTGGGCCAGCCCTTGACCAGATTAGTGGGAGTAGACCGGTGTGAGGGTCGGGGAAAGTAAACCCGTCACTCATGTATAGGTACGAGCTCGGACCTGAAAAGCAGGCTATTGCCCAGGGGTGAGAAAGGCCATTCACCTCCGAGGGACCAAGCACAGAAAAGTAAGACTAAGTACAGGAAAGAGCAAGATCAGGTTGCAAGTTAAAGAGAGATACAGATTAAGTCGAGTGCACTTGTATACAGATGAGTACAAGCATTGTTATGTGCATCTTCAGTTATCCCATTAAGTGGTAAGGTTATTAAGATTCTAGTTGAAGCATATTGCACTAATTGTATTCCTATGTTTGTAATATATTACCGCAAGTGATTGTTAAAACATAACCCGCTTCGAGAAAGATGTTTTCCACTTAAAATCGAATCACTGTTTATATATATGTGTTCATATTTTCATAATAAACCGAAGCGGCTGGAATGTTTATGATGACATTATAAGGTTTGTTTAAATTTACCTACTGAGAACCTCAGGTTCTCACTGCCTACTTGTATGCTTTTCTTTTCCGTAAACATTCCCGTATCCAAGTGGAAGTCAAGCACGAGGCGGAGTACAGGGCCACCCATTGAGCAAGAGTTGGGCGCTAGCCAAATCATAAGACTATCGAAGCTAGTTATCTCAATCACAATTCCTTTTAAAGTGTAATTATTTTATTATCCATGTATCCAAGACTATTAGTTAGAAACAAAGGGAGCAGTAAAAAGGGCCATGTATTGTATTTTTCACATTTCAAAACTTACTTAGCATCGTGACAACCTTATCATGTAACTCCATGACTCGAGCATGGCTTATATGATCGAGGATGTTACATGCTTAGATCTAGAATGCTGAATGGGATTCTTGGTGAGATTAATAGCATTTGTATTGTCACAAAGTATAGGAATTTTGGTATACCTCAAGTTGAAATCCTCTAATGTTGCTTGATCCATGGAATCTGGGTATTGCAATCCATAGCAAATACATATTTAGCTTCTGTAGTTGAAAGAGCAATAGTGTTCTACTTCTTGATTGACCATATTATCAATGATTTTCCAAGAAAGCAGCAGTAACCACTAGTGCTTTTTCGTTCAACTCTGTCTTCAGGAAAATCAGCATCACAGTAACTTGTAATATCATGAGAAGTACCTTTCTCGTACCATAGATCGAGATTAGTAGTACCAACTAAATATCTCAAAATTCTTTTAACAGCACTTAAGTGTGAATGTTTTGGATTAAATTGAAATCGAGCACAGATTCCTACACTTAATTACAAGTTAGGTCTACTAGCAGTTAGATTTAATAGTGATCCAATCATACTTCTATAGAGAGTTTCAGAAACTTTCTCACCATCTTCATCAGCTTCTAAAATTTGAGAGGGATGCATAAGAGTACTAATGCTCTTGGCTTTGTCCATATCAAACTTTTTGAGCAAATATTTAGCATACTTTTCTTGATGAATCAGGATTCCATCTTTCTTTTGTTTGATTTGTAGTCCAAGGAAGAATTTTTGTTCTCCCATCATGCTTATCTCAAATTCTCCTTGCATAAGATAAGAAAAATTCTTGCACAAACTTTGATTAGTTGCTCCAAAAATAATGTCATCAACATAAATCTGAACAATCAAAAAATTATTTTTATCATGATGAATGAACAAAGTAGTGTCAATTTTTCCTCTTACAAAACCATTTTTTATTAGAAAAAAGATGAGTCTATCATACCAAGCTCTGGGAGCTTGTTTTAACCATATAAAGTTTTTGAAAGTTTAAACACATGTTGAGGAAGGTTTTTATTTTCAAAACTAGGAGGTTGATTAATATAAACTTCCTCAAATATGAAACTGTTTAAAAAGGCGAATTTGACATCCATTTGAAATAACTTAAATCCTTTGAAAGACGCATAAGCAAGTAACATTCTGATGACTTCCAATCTTACTGTAGGAGCAAAAGTCTCATCATAATCTATGCCTTCTTGCTGATTATAACCTTGAGACACTAACCTTGCTTTGTTTCTGACAACTTTTCCATCCTCATCAAGCTTGTTTTTGAATGCCCATTTAGTTCCAATGACAGATTGTCTTTAAGGTAGTTGGACTAGGGTCCAAACTTTGTTCTTCTTGAACTAAGATAACTCCTCTTTCATAGCTTCAATTCAGTATTGATCCATCAGAGCTTCTTCAATGCTTTTTGGGTAAATCTCAGAGATAAGAGCGAGATTGGAAGCATTTTTGATTGATGATCTTGTTCTGATTCCTTGAGAAGGTTCACCAATAATTTGGCTTTGAGAGACAGCTCTCGAGTCTCTTACCCTTGTGTACCTTCTCCTTAAAGGAGTACCTTCTGGTTCTTCAGAAGTATTATCAGAAACATGGTGATGAGAAGGAACTTCAGAAACATTGTCATCATCATCTCTAGTGGTCATTTGAAGGTTCTGTTGAGAGTGAGAGCTTTCATTCAATGACATACTTTCCATTTCCACTTCCAAATCAGCAACTTTTTGACTCAGGTCATTTTTCTTTTCAATGAAGTTTATGTGGATAGTTTCTTCTATAGATTGAGATCTTTTGTTGAACACCTTGTAAAATTTTGAAACAAAAGAATATCCTAAAAAAAATTCTAAGATAAGATTTAGGATCAAATTTTGACAGCTTGTCCTTGATATTTAGTATAAAATATTTGGATCCAAAAATATGAAAATAGGAAATGTTGGGTTTTTTCCTTTACATAATTCATAGGGAGTTTTCTTGAGAATAGGCATTAAGAAAATATGATTTTGAATATAGCAGACAATGTTAACTACTTCTGCCCAAAAACCTTTTGATAAGCTACTTTCAAGAAGCATAGATCTGGCCATTTCCTGTAGTGATTTGTTCTTCCTTTCCACTACCCCATTTTATTGATGAGTTCTAGAAAATGAAAAGTTATGAGAAATGCCATTTTCTTCTCAAAAGTTTTTGAAAGCATGATTTACAAATTCTCCACCATGATCTGATTTGATGGAAGTAATGCAAAACCTTTTTCATTTTGAATTCTTTTTGAAAAGGATTTGAAAACCTCAAAAGCATCATTTTTATGGATTAGGAATATAACCCATGTAAATCTTGAAAAATCATCCACAATGACTAAGCCATATCTCTTGCCACCTAGATTGACAATTGTAGTTAGTCCAAAGAGATCAAGATGTAAAAGCTCAAGTGATCTAGTAGTTGAAACTATATTTTTGCTATGGAAAGAACTGTTGGTTTGTTTGCCTTTGAGACAAAATTCACACAAGGAATCATTTTCAAAATCAATTTTTGGCAAACCTATGACCAGTTCTTCCTGAGAGATCTCAAAAATCAATTTCATATTAGCATGACCAAATTATTTGTGCCATAGCCACTTTTTATCCAAAAAGGATGCTAAGCATTTTATATTTTGATCTAAGAGGCCATCTAGGTACAACACATATGTATTATTATGCCTCTTAGCAGTAAGAATAATCTTATCATTTTTAGAATCCTTAATAATACATTGTGAGGATTCAAACACAACTTTGTAGCCGTGGTCACAAAATTGACTAATACTCAGTGAGTTAATCCCTCTACTAACATAACATTAGTTATCAGGTTGGAATTATTCTTATGAACATTACCTACACCAACGACTTTGAATTTGATTCTGTCAGCAAATTTGATTATCCACCATCCTTGGGTTTGAGGTTTCTAAACTAGGATTTATTTCTAGTCATGTGTCTGGAGCATCCACTGTCCACATACCACTTCTTTTCCTTTTGATGAATTGATTTAAGGCACACTTACATCAGAAGTAGTTTTAACTTTAGGTACCCATATCTTCTCGAGTTCTTTTGGGTTAGTAAGTTCTTCGCCTTTTTCACGGTCTGTCATTTTGCCTTCCTTTTACAAAAGCATCTTACAGAAGTGTGACCTCCTTTTAAAACAATAGATACAATGGGAATCAAACTTGAAAGATCTTTTGTTGATTTTTCATCATCTTCCTTCTCATAGCCTAAATCAATTTTATCAAGATAAGGTTTTTGACCACCAAGCATCAAGTCCATATTTTTGGAGCCATTCGCCATTTCCTCAAGATCATATTTGAGAAGTTTAACTAATTTTTGAAGCTCAGAAACATTAAAAGATGTCCTATCTTGAGTTTCAGAAACTTTGCCTCTTATGAAGAGCAATATTTTCATTTTGTATGTCGTTCTTTTCATGCCCAATCTTCTAATTCTTAGTCTTGAGTTTCTCAAACTCTAAAGACAGTTTTCGAAAATCTCTTCTCAAAGTGCATAATGAGAAGCAAGATACTTGGAATCATCCAAGAGTTCATCATAAGCCTTTTGAAGATTTTCATAAGTAAGTTCAGGTTTAGACTCATGTACCTCAGTTTCTTTATGCGAGATGATATCAGCCATGAAACAGAGGTTTGCAACAATCTCTTCTTCCTCTTGAGATTCATTATTTTCTTGCTTTTCATCTAGATCTTCCCAAATGGCCATCATAGCCTTTTTCTTTGAAGTCTTTTCTTTCCAGCTTTCTTCGGTCTGGGACATTCTGATCTGATGTGCCCCGGTTCCTTGCACTCGAAGCATATTACTTCATCTGTATTGACTTTACTCTTCTTGTCCCTTTTTGGAGCAAAGTTTTTCTTTTTCCTTCTGAGCCATGCTTTTGAGATTCTTCTCGCCAAGTGAGCTATTTCATCATTTTCATCATCAGAATCAGGATCAAAGGAATTTTCATCTTCTTCATCTAATTCTTTTGAGGCCGTCATGGCTTTGGAGGAGCTGAACCTTTTTTGAGTGGTCTTAAGGGCAATGGATTTGCCTTTCTTGTTAGACTCCTTAGAAATTTCCTTCAGTTCGATCTCATGGGTCTTTAAGGACCCAATGAGAGCATCCAAGCTAAGTATGTTCAGATCTTTAGCTTCTTGGATAGCAGTAACTTTGGGATGCCAGGCCATTGAAAGACTCCTTAGGATATTTCTTACCATTTCCACATTTGGGTACCTTTTATCCAAAGCTTTCAGCTGATATGCATAAATCTGGTTGTCATTTCATCAATATTCTCAGGCTCTAGCATTTTGAACATTTCATATTTATGAACTAACATGTTGATTTTCGTTTCTTTAACTTGATATGTTCCTTCATGAAGCACTTGAAGTGTATCCCAGATTTCTTTGGCAGAATCACAAGATATGATTTTGTCATATTCGATTTTGTTCAGGCACATGTGAGCAAGTATTTTGCCTTCGCATTCATTTGAACTTTTATTTTGTGTTGATCAGTCCATTCATTTCTAGGAATGATTCTGACTACAACTGGTGGAAGATGTTCTGGATTAGCTACTACTTGTGGTGTTGGTTATTCCACAGTGGGTACATAGTCACAATTCTCTATTACTTCCCACATATCCAGACTTTTGGACTTAATGAAGAGCCACATTTTATCCTTCTAGTATGTATAGTCTTCACCATTGAAATAAGGATAGCAATTTATGGAGTAACCTTCTACGATATAATGAATTTGTTCGGCCATTTGATAGGATCTTTAACCTCTGCAACCATTAGGAAGCTCAACTCCAGAGTTAAGCTCTAATGCTAATTATTGGAAGAGATAAAACGAGAAGGGGGGTTGAATCGTGTTCTTTTCAAATTTTAAAAACAACCTAAAAAGTTGAAATTGAAAATCTATCTCAAGTTCTAGACTTGGATCGCGGAAGCGTTGTGTTAGTTAATAAAAACTTATTTGTCTAAACTAAAAAAGGGAATGAACAAAATGATGTAAAAACGCAAATAGAATAATTTATGTGACCAAGATAAAAGGCTAAATAGCTAAGGAAGAAACACACAAGAGATTTTTGTACTAGTTCGGCCAACCACTTGCCTACTTTCAGTCCCCAACTCTTTGTTGAGATTTTACAAAGTTTGAGTATTCTTTGTCCAAGCTTCTTACAACAAACTAGTCTTTTCTCAAGCTTCTTTACCTCAAGTATTCTTTGTTCTAGCCTCTCCAAGCTCTACCTAACCACTATCGGGTCTGTGTACAAGTTTTAAAATTTGAAAACAATTTGTGAACACTCGGACTAACTCTCTTTATAGAGGATAAACAATATTTTCTTAGTATGTGTGACTTCTCTAAATTCTCAAAGAGAGAATCTTATCAAATACGAACCAAAAGAGAAGATTTTCTATTGAACAGAAGTTGCGATGAGTAACTTTCTGGAGGTTCAGAAGGTTGAGAAAGTTGACAATGAAGCTCTACAAGTGAAGAAGATATTCAGCCGTTCAAACTATTCTTTCTTTGATTTCCAGCCTTTTATAGATATTGAAATATATCTGTGAAGCTTGCAGACCTTGACTTTTGTAGTTCTCTTTGGATTGCGGTCTATGACTGGACAGAGAAGCAATAGTCTTCCTTTTTCTCATTCTTCGAAGCTTATGTAGACTTGTCAGTACTTCTTTTGCATCTTGTCAAATCACCTTTTTGACTTTTTGAATTTGCCTATGAAGTGTGCTGAGGAACCTTTGAAGGTATGACACTTCAAGACAAGTATGTTTCTAGTGATATCCCTTCTGGATAGGGTCATCCCTCTGGACAGAGTCATCTTTTTGAATTGGTAGAATTTAACTTTCTAGATTCGTCTTTCCTTTTTGAAGTATAGCTTCAACCTTCTGGAATTCTTATTTTCCGTTTCTAATCAAAATAGCTCAAGAGGCACAAAGCATATATTCCATATAAACCATATTCTACTATAAAGCTATGGATAATGATGCTTTGATGACTTTTAAGCGCTTAAGCCATTTGATTAAATTCGTCTTCACAGAAGAATTTGTTATTCGAATTAGCTTTTTCGTGGTCAAAAAGATTTTCTTGTATTCTGATTTGATTCATAAAAATATTAAAAATCAATTTGGTTCATAGCCTCGGAATAGCTTCTAAGAGGCATTGGAGCTAACACACTTTGGCCGAGTTCGAGGTGTAGGGTTTGGACCTTGCCTTACTCAAGTCTTCGGTCAAACTATACATCAATTACGTGGACTATCTGTAAATGCACCTGTTGATCACATAATTCAAATAGAGATGAATGACATGAAGTCTTAATTAGAAACTGAGAGATTGACAGTGCAGAATCTTGAATTAGCGGTGGAAGCAGAGAGATTGAGAAGGCAAGCATTTGATGATGCTGCAAAGTATTTTCTACAAATGTAAGGAGACAATTTGCCACATCATTTGACTGCTATGATTAATGCGGTGGTATGCATTTTAAATTTTGAAGTTATATTATATTACTTTAAGTTTTATGTGCTATACAAAATTATGTACATGATGTTATTGAAAAATGTATATAACTTATTTTTTATTTCTATTTTTAGGTTCCAAATGAAAGGAGTGAGCCAATTTCACTAGGTGTAAGACCATCTTCCTCAGCTAGTCATGATGCCCAACGCCACCATCATTCTAACTAGAGTGGAAAATGAATGTATCAAGACTGGAGGCTACTTTGTTTCAATTTCATTTACACGTAGGGTAGTATTTTATTTATTGTGGATGTTTCTTTGCTTAAGTACTAGATTTGTTTCTATAATTTTATTTTGGTATATCTACTTTTTTATGGTACATGTTTAAATACTTGTTTAAGATTATGCTACAATAGTAATTGTTAAAACATCTATTCTTTATTTGAAAATTTCTATAATTTTGTTTAATATAATTATTAATTATTTAGTGTTCAACAGGATGTCTTGCTAAAATGCTCCAAAAAATTTTAAAAAAATTACACAAATTGGCAGCGGTTTCAAACTGCCCTTATATGTGGAATGCAAAATTTATTCTGCGCAGTTTAAAACCGCCAGGAAATGGTTAGTTCTTTTCGTGGCCCTTTAAAACCGTCGCTTATTATGTTATTGTTGTCCCTATCCACATCTATTTTCCGGCAGTTTAAGACTATCGCTAAATTTATTAAAACCGCCGCAAAATGGTTTTAGGACGGACACATCTGCAGCGGTTTGCGAACCGCCGCAAAACCCAAGAAAAACCGCCGCTAATTACACTTTTTTTGTAGTGAATCAACCAACAAATCTACTCTTATTTGAAAAAAAAATTCAGAATATAAAATAAAACCAAACAACAAATTGAGTTAAAAAAAAAATTAAGCCAAAAACTAAGCTAAAAACCAAACTAATCTAAGCTTTGGTTCACCAAAATTAAGTGGAAAAAAAAAAACCTAATAACATCAACCACCCTTAGTAACAGCATACTCTCACAATCAACTAATAACAGTAAAAAATCAATTTCAACAACCTTAACCAATTTAACAACATCAACAAACCAATAACACCAATATTCTCAATATTTAAATAAAAACAAATATGAAAATAAAAATAAAAATAAGAAAAGAACAACAACATGAACTCACACTCAATTAATAACATCAAAAAATCAATTTCACAATCTCAACCAGCCAACATAATCAACTAACAACACCAAAACTATCATTATTTAAAAAAAAAGCAGATTTGAAAATACCCCAAAAAAAAAAGGAATCGAGGAATGGGTGAAAGAAAACAAGTATGTTGGAGAACCTCCCTCTATAGTAGCGACAGCAGTGCAGTTGGTCACCGAGTACAACGATAGTGATGTGGCGGGGATGGTAGGGAGAGCTTGAGCAAAGAAGAAGAGAGCAAATGGGGGAGAGTGATAAGGGTTTTGATTTGGCGATTATGGATTTAAAGATTTAACTCATTTGTGACCAATTTTTCAGTCGTAAAATTGATTGCAAATAACTAAAATTCAAAATTTGAATTTATGACCGATTTCATATCATAAAATTTTTTCTTGAACATTAAAAAATCAGTTGCAAATTCAAAGATTTACAACTGATTTTGCAACTGATTTTGTGACCAATTTTGTTTTCAATCTTTTCTTTTTGTATGTTAAAAAATCGGTCGCAAATTTTCGCAAATTCAAAATTTCCGATCGATTTGATATTGAATTATATTTCATGATATCAAAGATATCGGATGCAAATTCAAAGATTTATGACCGATTTTGCAACCAATTTAGCAATGAATATTATTTCTTGTACATTGCTAAATCGGTCGTAAATTCCAAGATTTGCGACTGATTTTTTTCCCCTTTCTATTGCGTTGATCTTGAAAAATCAATTGCTACAAATCCTCATTTTGTGATCAATTTCTTTTCTCACATTTTTTTCCTTAATTTCAAAAATTGGTCACAAAATACAATTTTGCAACCAATTTATTTCCCTAAATTTTAGTCCCATGTTACTTGAATCGATTGCAAATTTATTTTTTCGAAATCAACAAAATTCAGTTGCAAAAGCAATCACTATTCGGATAATACTTAGTAGTGTATGAACCTCAGTAAGCTTTTTTAGACCAAGTGGAAAGTTTTGGAGAAAAAATGGGTAATTGAGAAGGCAAAGTTAGAGAAAGAAAAGCCAAAGCTTAAATGTAAAGAAGGAAACAAAAGGAAATCACTATATGATGCAGAGTTATCAATACAAAAGGCCATGGATATTGTCAATGTTGGCTATCAAAGTATAAGAGAAAGGAAGTTGCATAGAAAAGTTTATTTAGTTGCAATGTTGACTTGCAAAGGAAGAAGGAAAGGGAGATGCTATAAAAGATGGAGAGAACAATTTTCATGGATGATAATTTGAAGTCATTTGAAGAGTTGGAACAATTGAGTGGCCATTCATTGACAGATTGCACACAAGGAAATTCATTGAACATCCTTGGTCTGGTTCTTATGGAAGGGTTTATGACACTACCAAAATTTGATGAAGACAAGTTATTTAGTGTTGGTTGGGAGGAAAGAGAAATAATGTGTTCTAATTCAAAAGTTTTTTATTGTATTAGTTTTCTTTAATTTTTTTCCCACAGGTTTTTATTATGCAAAAGAAAAAGATGGCCATCTGTTAGGAATTGGCTGTAGGCAGAGCCGTACACTCCGCCGTACCGACTACCGTGGGGTTTTGGTCTTCCAACCCCTCACTTCTTCCTATTCTCATCCCTTTTTACTTCTTATTCTATTTAAACACAAAAATAGCCATCAAACCAGCCAATAATCATCATATACATCCAAATACCACATCAAAAAGTGAGAAAATAAAAGCCCCAAATAGCCACCCATAACCAAGAAGACAAGAACAAAGTTGAATCTCTACCTCCTTTAGGTGTGATCTAGCTAAATTTGAGTTTAAATTGATAGAATCTTATCAAAGCTTGAAGGTTTGATGAAGTAGGTTAAATGCAGAAGAGAAGAAGGAGGCTGGAACAAGAGGAGAGAGGGCGCAAATCTACTGAAGGAAAAAGGAAAGAAATACGTCATAAAGCCTTAATAAGGTAGTTGGAAATGTGAGTTTTGATTGGATGAAATTTTGTGGCCACATTTCAGCCATATCTCCCCCTCTATGTGGCTTGTGTGGCACCACCAAGGGATGATTAAGTGGCTGAGTATTAAGCCTTTGAGTCATAGGGTTCTGGGTATATAATTCTATTGATTCGGTTCCGATAGTTTAAAATACTGAAATTTTATCGATTTTCTTTAAATCGGTTTAAGAAAATTTCTATGAAATCTTCTATGCTTCTCATCTAATCCCCTCACATCTAATTTCTCTAATTGCTAATTAATTGATCCTAAACAAATATTTAATTGGATTTTAATTAACCTTAATTTTTCGATAAAAACTGAACAACTAGGTGAAAAATGATAAAAATTCGGTGGATATTACATTACCACCTCTTAAAAAAAATTTTGTCCTCAAAATTTAATACCTGAGAATATTCCATGATATCTTTCCTCATGTCTGATTCTAATTCCCATGTGTAGTCTGTAGCATCTTCTCTTCTCCATGATATCTTTACAAACTGCACGATTTTGTTTCGAAGTTGTCTGCTGCTTCTATCTATAATTCATGCCGGCGATATGTGGAAAGTCAAGTCCTCTTTCAACTATATTGACTCAGGTTCTAGCAAGGGTGTAGGGTCACGTTTATGCCTTTTGAGTTGAGAAACATGAAAAACATCATGAAGGTTTGACAAATATGGGGCTAAAGTGACTCGATATGCAACTTATCCGATTTGCTTCGAGATTTGGAAGGGACTGATAAAGCAAGGACTTAGTTTCTTGACCTTGATGGCTCTACCTATCCCTGTTGTAGGCGTAACCTTCAGAAGTACATGATCTCCTTCTTGAAATTCTAGTGGTTTCCTCCTGGTATCCACGTAACTCTTCTGATGGTTTTGAGTAGCAAACATCTTACTTTGAATTTTCTTGATCTGCTCAGTAGTTTGTCCAACTAAATTAGGACTCAATAGACTTGATTCTCCTGTTTCATACCAACATAGTGGAGATTAGCACTTCTGTCCGTACAACGCTTCGTAAGGAGCCATGCCAATGCTAGCGTGATAGCTATTGTTGTATGCAAATTGGGCTAGCGGTAAGTATCGATCCCAATTCCCACATTGCTCCAATATATATGCTCGCAACATATCTTCCAAGGTTTGAATTATCCTTTTTGTTTGACCATCTGTTTATGGGTAATATGCAATGCTTAGGCACAATTTAGTACCAAATGCTTTTTGTAAGGCTCCCCAGAACCGTGAAGTGAATCTTGGGTCTCAATCAGAGATAATGGTTGAAGGGGTCCCATATAGCCTTATAATTTCTTGGATATATAATTGTGTTAATTTTTCCAATGGATAATTTGCTCGAATGGGTAGAAAGTGAGCAGATTTGGTTAATCTATCCACAATGACCCATATGGCATCATATACTATTGGCATTCTTGGTAATCCCATTACAAAATCCATGGAGATACTTTCCTATTTCCACTCAGGGATTTTCAGAGGTTGTAATAACCCGAAGGGTTTTTGATGTTCTGCTTTCACCTTCTAACCGACCAAGCACTTGTTCACGAGGCTCACCACATCTGACTTCATGCCTAGCCATCAAAGCATTTTCTTGAGGTCTTAATACATTTTGATAATGCCGGGATGTATGGTGAATTCAACTTTTTGTGCTTCTTCCAAGATTCTCCTTCGAAGATCATTTCCCTCGGGCACACACACCCTGTCATGACACCACCATATGCCCTCTTTATCTTGAGCAAAACCCGTTAATTTTCCTGATTGCATGAGATTGATTGTATGTTGGAAACTAGTATCCTGCTGTTGTGCCTACCGAATCTATTCCTTAAAGCTACTGGCTATCTTAATTTGGTGTAGATGAATAGTCTTAGGAGTTATAAGGATTCCCAAATTAATATCTCGAAAGCTCTTAATAAGCTCTATCTCTTTAATCATCATCTAGGCTACTGTCAAAGATTTCCTGCTCAAAGTATCTGCCACAATATTTGCCTTGCCCGGGTGGTATTTCAATTCAAATTCTTAGTCCTTAAGAAGTTCCATCTACCTCTGCTGCCTCATATTTAATTCCTTCTAATCAAAGAGGTACTTCAAACTCTTATGATCAGAAAAGACCTCGAATCTTACACCATAAAGGTGATGTCTCCATATCTTTAAGGCAAATACTACTGCGGCTAATTTGAGATCATGCATTGGATAATTCTTTTCATGTGGCTTTAATTGTCTAGAGGCATATGTGACCACGTTTCCGGTTTGCATCAACACGCATCCTAATCCTTTTTTGGAAGCATCACAATAGAGCTCAAATGGCCCACGAAGGTGGAGGCTAACACTGGTGTCGTGGTTAACCTCCTTTTCAAGTCTTGAAAACTCTGCTCATACTCTGGTGTCCATTCAAATGGAATATTCTTCCTGGTTAGCTTGGTCAAAAGCAAGGCTATTCGAGAATAATCCTTAACAAATCACCTGTAATATCTAGCTAAACCCAGAAAACTCCTAACTTCAGTGACTGTGGTCGGCCTTTCCCAATTTAGTACTACTTTTACTTTGTTGGGGCCTACGGAGATTCCCCCATAGGATACTACATGGCCGAGAAATTTTACTTCTTTCATCCAAAATTCATATCTAGATAACTTTGCATAGAGTTTCTTTTCTCTTAAAATTTGCAGAACCAGCCGCAAGTGTTCCACATGCTCACGCTCCGTCTTCTAATGGACAAGTATGTCGTCGATGAAAACCACTACTGTAACACCCTAATAAACCCATACTACGCTTAAGTCATATTACGGCGTTTTATTAGTTGTTACTTATGCTCGTGGAAAATTAAACTTCACTTGAAATTAAATTACGCGGAAAATACGGTAAGATTTTTCTTTTTGTGAAATACGTCATCTCTTAGGAAAGTAAAGCCTTGAGCGAGAAGGTAGATAGAGAAAGAGCGTGTCGCATAAAATAAATACCCAAATATCATAAGACAAGAGAAAGGTAAATAAATAGAAATTCACAAATACATTGCATTAATTCACTAATCATGACATCCATATGAGTTCATAATATATATATATATATATATATATATATATATATATAAACATTACATCGAAAAAAGCTCATGGTCATGCCATGACCTAAGTACTAGGTACTACTACAGACTTCAATGACAAAGCTCCTCTCAAAAAGAATATGCGAAGATGTAGAGTGACAGTCGCTATGAGTCCCAAAATAGCTTCGTCTGGCATTCCAAGTCGTACGTCCGCTCGTAGTGCGGTGGCTCCAAGCTCCACTCCATTGGGTGTGCCAACAAAAATCTGATGACAATGCGGAAAAGTAACTAGAGTGAGAAATAAGATTTCTCAGTAGGACTCAAACCCGACACAGAGGTGTCATCGTCATCGTCCCAGCCACTTCGGTTTTATAATGAAAACAGTGGGCATGCATAAGGTTCAGTTCTTAGGTTTTCGAAAATGTGAGTATCCGAAGTGGATTCAATTTTAACATACTCTCTAATCATTTATATCATAACATACATGGGCATAAGTATAAGCACATAAAGCATGCATGACTATACTATAAGCTTCTCTTAACTTTTTCTCTTTAAAGGTTTGGACCAAAGTCCCTTTTCTTTTCTTTTCTTAACTTGACTTATCTTAAGCCCTTTTCTTTTCTTAACTTGACTCATCTTGAGTCCTTCTCTTTTCACCCACTAAACATAAGTGGTAATGAGCTCATACCGTGGCCGTCGCCACCATAAAATTTCGGTACTTACACTAGCTGGGTCATGCCATGCCTCATGTAAACCCTATCCCCTATACTCACACTAGCTGGGTCATGCCATGCCTCATGTGAGTTGTGGGTGAGGGGAACTTACTTTGGGTCACCTTCCCTTTTGAATGATCACACCCTTAGTTTACCTTCTCTTCTTATTAAAGCTTATGATGCAAAATATTTCGAAGTCCACAATTTCTACAAAATTTCGCAAAGATAACTGCTAGACCAAGCTTCCCAAAATTTTGCCAAACAGAATACCAAGATCACAAAGCATCATATCATATCATCATATCATATCATCATCATCATATCATCATTATCATGGCATCATAATCACATCATCATCATAACATCATGCTTGCAACATAAACAGAGGCATATTCTCAAGCAAAGTCTTATGAGCTTAGCTTAGTAAATTAGGTGCAAGCTTTTACATTGGCTTTTGTTTTATTGATTCCTTCTCCTCAATTATTCTAACTTGACTTATATGATTTTCATATTTTAATTTGGAAGATTTATAGTTTAGGTTTTGCATTATAGTTTGATTAGAATCTTATGAACTTAATCTAGTACATTAACTACTTTTACATTCTGTTTTTCGTTTTATTCGCTTCTTTTGTTAAGGATTAGGTGAGCTTAGTATTTTATTCTATCTAGTCTTCATTAAGTAAATTATGAAGTTTCATTACTTTAGGCTAAGGCCTTTTACCTTTTTAAGTCATTTATGCATAGTCTTATTTAAGGTTAAGTTTTGACAGTTTTACTTTTACCCTAGGCAGTGACTTTAAAAATTCACCATAATTTGGTATTTTATCATTTTAATGCGAAATTTTATATGCTTATAGGGTTCTGAGTCTAGTTTTTAACAAAACAAGTCCCACTCAAAAATTCGTTGTCTAACTCCAGTTATGCATATTTCATTCTGACTGTTCAGTTTCTAAGTTCACTCCCGGTACAGTGGATTGTTACCTCTCATTATAATTGCTCAGAAGGAATCTGAGAAAACTGTTTTATGGGTTTGTTCCTCTATGTCTTAGATTTCATTTAAACTTGGTCTCACTCAAAAATCATTTTTGTAGTTCGAGTTATACACATTTTAGTGTAGACTGCCCAGACAGAAACCAATCCGAGAACAGTCCACTTTGGAAAATCATATCTCACTCCTTTTAACTCCGAATCTTATGTATTTTATATGCATGGAAAGCTCTCTGAGTCTATTTTCATATAAAATTGGTTCCACTAATTTCTGAGTTTTCTGGAAAAAGTTATACCGTTCGGTTTACAGACTGCTAGAAAATCTAGATTTTTACATTTTGATTTTTCTCATGTTTTCTCCAAAACACTCAACTTCACTTTCAAGAAAACATTCTCAAGTTATAAAACACTCATATACCATGAAAGATTAGTGAAAAACTAACATGTTGGAGTTCAAAAATATTGAGTTCAATCATGCATCACACCAAACCGAAAACATGTTTTCAACAAACAACCATACAAGCAACAACATCTCATTTTATGACAAGAATGACTATGATGCCCATAATCAATCTTTAAAATCACCTAGCTATGGAGAGCATAGGAGTTCTAAAGCTTGAAAAACAAGAGAGAAAAAGAGTTTAGAGCCACTACCAAGAAGCTTTCTTTGAAGGAATTTGTGATGGAAGAAGGTGATGGTGGTGGTATTCCTCCTCTTGGATCTTGAAAGAGGCTTGGTATGTGATTGTCTTTGATTCTCCAAGAACAAAAAAGGTGGCTCTTGAAGAGCTTGTGAGTGGGATGAGGAGAGGAAAGGATGAGAGAAGTGGAAGGATTCTAGAGAGAAGTTGGAGAGTTTAGAGAGAAGAAGGAGAATTTTGAAATTGAGGAGAGAGAAGAGGATGAGTGAAATGAAAATGAAGAGAGAAAGAGAGAGGGAGGGAGGCGTACAAGGGGGGGAGGGGGCTGATTGCCCTTGCTTCTCTAACAAGCATGGGGAGTGGGTGAGTTTAGCTAGGTTGAAGGCTAAGAACTTTGGGGTAAAAGAGAGGGTTGTATTTTCCTTGAGTCTTGGAGGCATTCTAATGTCCAATTTATGTTTTTCTCTAGGGGTTAAAGGGGAGTACCCCTCTTAGGATTTGGTTGCTTGTCTAAGACTCATCCAAGTGTCAAGATCTAATGGTGGATGACAAGGATCCTAGTCTTGGCTTTTGATCTAATGGTGTAGGATTAAAGAGATTGAATGAAGGGTGAGATGTTGCTCCTCCTTGGTATGTCCTTTTAGGGCATATGCATGGGCACTTTTATCTCTAAATGTTATTAGAATTATTTAAATGTAATTTAACTTAATTGGCTTAATTACCCATGAGTTAACTCTTGTCAATATCACTTTTTATGAGGTCTTGCATTACGGTTAAGCATATGCTTAATTTGGGGTTTAATTTTTCAAGAGTTGTCTCAAGTGTCTTAATCATTATAAACTTAATTAGTAAGGTTAGGTTGTCTTACTTTTGTTTTGGCACCTTCGAGTAATTAAGGATTAGACGATTAAGGTTTTATTAAAACGCTTAGGATATTATGATTAAATTGTTGGCTAGACTTAATTTACTAAGCTCTTGCTCTTGCTCTTGAGATTAGCCGATTAGTTCTCAATTAATCGCTAATCTCTCTAATTAGCCGGGAACACCGAGCTAATTAACTTAGGTAAAATGGGGATGTTACAACTACAAACTTGTCTAGATATGGGCAGAATATGTGATTCATATAATCCATGAATACTGCTGGTGTGTTTGTCAGTCCGAACGACATCATGGTATATTCAAAGTGCCCGTAACGAGTTCAAAAGGCCGTCTTCGGGATATCTTGCTCTCGAACCCGAATTTGATGATATCTGGAACGCAAGTCAATCTTGAAAAATACCATTGCACCTTGTAGTTAGTCCATGAGGTCATCAATTCTTGGTAGTGGATATTTATTCTTAATCTTTACTTTATTCAGCTGTCTATAATCCATGTATAGGCGCATGCTCCTATCTTTCTTTTTGACCAACAAGATTGGAGCTTCCCATGGCGATGCACTTGGCCGTATAAATCCTTTTTCCAAAAGTTCTTCAATCTGTCTCTTTAGTTCTGTCAGCTCCAGAGGTGACATTCTTTACGAAGCTATAGATATTGGTCCCGTACTTGGAACCAACTCAATAGTCAACTCAATTTCTCTCTCAGGAGGCAATTCAGGAATATCTTCTAGGAAAACATCGGGATATTCATTAACAACTGGGATCTCTTCTAGTTTCTATTCAACTTCCATCACATTAGCTGACAGGAGAATGTATCCTTGACTCTTCGACCTACTACAGTTTACTAATAAAGAGTTCAGATAAAAGTGTGTTGAGACTTAGGATTCAAAAGACGAGATAGGGGAGAATACCACCGTCTTATCGGAACAATGGAGCATGACTCAATTGGCGGAAAGCTAATCCATGCCCAGAATTATATCAAGTCCAGATAGAGGGAGATAAATCAAATTAGCTGCAAAGGTCCTACCCTCAATTTGAAGAGGAACATCGATACAAATTTGACTAGTTTTAACAAGTTCATTGGTAGGAGTAGAAACCAGTAGATCATAAGGCAATTCGAAAATTGATAATTGCAAAACAGCCATACAATCGGGAGAAATAAACGAATGTAAGGCACCTAATGCATAGAGTACAGTTAGAGTCTCACCGTCCACTTCACAGGTACCTTTGATTAGTCCTTCAGACTTGTCAACTTCTTCTGCATTCACTATAAAGACCCATCCTTGATGTTGAGGTCTAAATGTTTGTGGTGGATTCCTGGTTGGCACTCATAAATTTTGTGGCCTGACTTGCCACACCCATAGCAGATATTCTGGCCTACCAAACACGACCGATCATCATGATACTTACTACATTTCGTGTAAGTCAGATTCGGAAAAGGCTTTTGGGGCTGCTTGCCTTTGTTGCCTACTAGTTGAAACCTTCTTTGCTGCTGAAAGTTGAGCTTGAATCTTGGGCCCTGCAGTGCTAACCCCTTCTTAAAGTTGCCAATAGACACCTTGGCGGCAGCTAGTTTCAAGTTGCAATCTCCCACAAGTCAGCATTTATTCACCAGTGAAGGGAAATATCTAATCTCCATTGGCCCAACTGCTGCAAGAATATCTTCTCGTAATCCTCCCTCAAATTTGATGCACTTCCAAGCTTCATCAGGGTTCCTCTAGTAAATTGTAGAAAACTTACACAATTCTTCAAACCTGGCAATATATTCGAATACCATCTGTTTTCCTTGACGAAGCTACATAAATTCTAACTCCTTAGCATTTTGAACTGAGGGAGGAAAGTACTTTTGGTAGAAAATATCTCTAAACACCATCCAGGTGACTGCTGTCTAAGATTCTTCGAATAGTCTTCATACACTGTTCCACCAAAACTCTGCGTCTGCTTCGAGCATATAGGTGGCAAAAGTCACCTTCTAATTATCCGACCAATCCAGGACAGAGAAAATCTTCTCCATAGCCTTAATCCATTCATCAGCCTTATCTGGGTCATATGCTTCTCGAAAGCTGGGCAGGTTTACGTTCCTGAACTCAGCAAATTTAAGGTAGTCCAGGTCAACTCCTGGGCTATGTAGATTTCCTCCACAGCTTGCCTTAGGTCACCTGCCTAATTGATCCATCGTTTGGTGAGCTGCCGCAACCTACTCTCACATCGCATGAGCCATCTCTTGTATTGTGTCCATAAAGTCAGCCGGGTCCTCTTGAGCAGGTTCTGTGCATGGCCTATCTCGCCTTCCAGAAGCCATTAAGTTCTGAGCATACAAAACAAAATTTATTGAGTTGATCAGGCTCAATACTAAGTCTAATATGCTAGCAAATAACAACTTACACAGTCAGGCACCTCATACACATGCACATTTATATCTCAAGTTCCAGACAAGATTTAATGCATACTATCATCTAAAAATATAGAATATGCACAAAGTATAGTCAATCCAATCCTCAGGCCTTAGCTAGGATGAATTGCTCTGATACCAAAAATGTAACACCCTACCAATTTAATGTTATGCTTAAGTCATAACATGAAATTGAGTAGATTGCCTTACCGTGTTAGTATTCCGTTTATAGCTGTATTCATTATATTATATTCTCTTTTTCTCTAATATATATATATATATATGACGAAATATATCTCGGGGTGCAGAGATCATATGGATATATGTAAACAAAAGAAGTGGCACGCTGTATACAATAAAACATGATCAGCATCACAGGATGTGACAGAATTTAATAAAAAGCACAACAGAAAAGATAAAGATGGGCAATATGTCGTCAGTTGTATACATACATATATATGTCAAAAGCCAACGCTTCAGTTTATATATAGATTCAAAAGAGGATACATAAGTGGAGCCGGTGTATCAAAAAGACATAAGGCTCGTGTCAGTGAAAACAATCCTATAAGGTCCTTAAAGGACATTTCAAACTAGCTGGTATACATATGACTAAGTCTATGGCCCAATGCTACACACTGCTAAAAGAGGGTCATACTGTACAATGTAACCTGCGGCTGGGACCTACTCGGTCATGTAGCCGTTGGCCATACCAATCTCGGCTGGGTAGTAGTCAGCACTTGGTCCCGAAGAGGAAGATGATGATTCGGTAACCTCCAAAGGATCGCTCTCAGGACTGAGCAAAATATCTGGAACCACCAGCAGAGGTGACTCTGGTGGAGGGCCGGCAAGAGCTGCAAGTGCTGCGGGTGCTGCAGGTGGAGCAGGGTGTGCTACATGCAATGGGGCTATGAAATACAGAGCAGTAAAGTCAAATGCAGGGTGAAATAAAGGAACAGCAAAATTCCTATTACTAAAAAGATAGAGGCAGAAGTGGCAGGAACCGGCTATGTACAATGAGTCAAACATGGGGTCATGGTGGAGCTGCAGGTCAGGGATCTCAATAAATAGGGTGGCTGTCATGTCCATCACCAGAGTCTAAGAATGATGTGGAAAGACAAACGAGATGAGAATTTAAAGAAATTCTCAGTAGGATTCGAGTACAGTATTAAACTGACATCACATTCATTCTCAGGTGTCGTGATCTCAATAAATAGGTGTTTGTCATGTCCATCACGAGTCTAAGAATGATGTGGAAAGACAAACGAGATGAGAATTTAAAGAAATTCTCAGTAGGATTCGAGTACAGTATTAAACTGACATCACATTCATTCTCAGTTGCCTCGATTTTCATTTAATTAAAAAAAATGGCATCAAATGGAACTATCCACATTTAATAAGTTTAAGTAAATCTCTGGGCCAAGGCAAAATTCAATTTTACTTAAGACAACATAAGAAATAGAATAAACTACTAAATAGTATTCCACATAATAATGCGTAAAATAAATGAACATATAGAGTAAGTAAACATAACAGTCAAACTATAAACAACTTATAATGACTATTCAATGCGACCATGCAAAAACTCATTCTTAAACTTAGCATCATAAACTTTTTCGTTACTTGGTCCCCTAAGAGTTTTTGGCCATTCAACTCTTGGTTAATAGTTTGCTTTTCAGGATTGAGCCCGTTCTTATATAGGAATGCCGGGTTTACTTTCCCTAACCTTCCCACCGATCTATTCCCCTTAACTTTAATCCGAGGCTGGCCCAAGTATTATGGAACTTTTATCATAACATAACCTTTATAAATTCTTGCAAAATGCACATGTATCTAAATATATCTCATAATTCATGCATAGGCTTTACCGAAATTTCGGCAGCATAACGAAATGTGTCTGCTACCCTATGCATAGTGCCAGTACTTAGAAAACCAATTTTTTAGAGAAATTATAACACTTCTGATGAAGAACCCCGTGGATATAAAGATCTAGAAACCCCAAGCACACACTTTGATAGAAAATAAGATTTAGGATAAAGACCCTTCCTACTAAACCCCTAAGAAACCTATCCTTGGAAATATAGATAACAGGGAAAAGATAGAATGGAAATTGATTGAATATCACAAGGAACTTACCTTAGGATGAATTCTCTCAATTTCTTAATGCAACAAGCAAAGCAAATCACTCACCTTACTTGCACACAAAAGCATTGTTTTCTTGATAGAAAACAAAACAGAATTTCAATTAATCAAAAACTGATAAACAATGTGTTCCTTGAGGTATTTATAACCTCTTACACTAGGTTAAACACTTAAACTATGTCCAAACCCAATAAGAAGTGTTCTGGTGCTAAATAATATGAATTGGGCAGGATAAAACATAAAACATAAAACATGGGCTAAATAAAATAACTAAAAATTTAGATGTCCTAAATACTTAAACTAACTAAACTAAACAAGACCAAAATAGGATAATGGCCCAATATGGCCAGAATAAGCTTCTAAGCCCAATAGCAAATAATAAGATCTTGGGTTGTCCATTAGTATGAGTTGGTATCTTCTTGGCCCATTCTTGATACATCTCTTTTACAATTACTTTAGCTAAGTTCCCAAAGTCTTCTCTTAACCTCTTTGCTCTTGCTCGTGTAATTGGTCCTACGGGTATGCTAAAATCTCCATCTTGCCCCCTTGTGATAGAATGTCCAATTTGTCCTTTGGAGCATGTATCATTCCCTCCCTCCTCAAAAAGATTCGTCCTCGAATCTGCATCCATATCAAAATGAGAAAGGTCAGAAACATTAAAAGTAGCTAAAACATTATACTCACCCGGAAGGTCAATTTGTAAGCATTATCATTGATCCTCTCCACCACTTGAAATGGACTATTACCCCTTGAGTCAAGTTTAGATTTCCTCTGAGTAGGAAATCTCTCCTTCCTTAAATGAACCCAAACCCAATCACCAGGGTCAAAGACAACTTGTTTGCGGCCTTTGTTAACTCTTTGAACCGTTACCTTGTTTTTCTTTTCAATCAACTCATGTGCCTTCAAGTGCATTGCTTTAACCTTCTCAGCCTTTTCATCACCATCTATGCTAACAAGATCACTCAATGGCAAAGGCATCAAGTCTAAAACAGTTAAAGGATTAAAGCCATACACAAGCTCAAAAGGAGAAAACCCTGTAGAAGAATGGATGGTTCTATTATATGCAAACTCAATGAAAGGCAAACAATCTTCCCAAGTTTTCAAATTCTTACCAACAACTACACGCAATAAATTCCCTAAAGTCCTATTCACCACTTCAGTTTGACCATCAGTTTGTGGGTAACAAGTAGTAGAATATAACAATTTAGTTCCTAACTTACCCCACAACACTTTCCAAAAATGACTCAGGAACTTCACATCACAATCAGAAACAATGATCCTAGGGACACCATGAAAACACACAACTTCTCTAAAAAAACAAATAAGCAATATTTGCTGCATCATCAGTTTTATGGCATGCAATAAAGTGAGCCATTTTACTAAATCTATCCACTGCAACAAAAAATGCTATCTCTACCTTTCCTAGATCTAGGCAATGCAAGTACAAAATCGATAGATATATTAACCCACGGATGAGTAGGAACAAGCAAGGGTGTGTATAAACCATGTGGCATAGACTTAGATCTAGCCTATTTACATGCAATACATTTAGCACAAATTCTTTCAACATCTTTTCACATGTGTGGCCAATAAAAATGCTCAGATAACATATCTAAAGTCTTATGCACACCAAAATGACCCATTAGACCACCACTATGTGATTCTCTAACAAACAACTCTCTAACAGAGCAAACAGGCACACAAATCCTATTATCAGGAAATAGAAAACCTTCATGCCTATAGAATTTGTTAAATGCACCATGTTCTCATGCAATATAACTATCAGAGAAATCAAAATCAATAGCATACAATTCTTTCAAATGCTCAAATCCTAACAACTTAGTGGTAAGTATAGTGATTAAAGCATACTTTCTAGACAAAGCATCAGCATCCACATTCTCTTTCCCTTTCTTATAAGATCACATATGGAAAAGTCTCAATAAACTCAACCCATTTAGCATGTCTCTTATTCAGCTTACCTTGTCCTTTTAGATACTTCAAGGACTCATGGTCACTATGAATCACAAATTCCTTAGGTAAAAGGTAATGCTGCCATGTTTGCAATGCCCTTACTAATGCATACAACTCTTTATCATATGTGGGATAATTAAGAATAACACCATTTAATTTTTCACTAAAATAAGCAATTGGGTGCCCTTCTTGCATCAAAACTGCCCCTATTCCCACACCAGATGCATCACATTCAATCTCAAAAGATTTAGCAAAATTAGGCAATATAAGAATAGGTGCATGAATTAATTTATCTTTGAAGGCAGCAAAAGCTTGCTCTTGTTTTGCACCCCATTTAAATCCCATATGCTTTTTAATTACTTCATTCAAAGGTGCAGCTAATGTACTAAAATCTTTAACAAACCTCCTATAGAAACTATCTAAACCATGAAAGCTTCTTACCTCACTAACATTCTTAGGAGTTGGCCACTCTTGAATAGCTTTCACTTTCTCTTGATCAACCTACACTCCTTGTGAGCTAACATCAAAACCAAGAAAAACCACATGAACTATACAAAAAATACATTTTTCCATGTTGGCATACAATTTCTCATGCCTAACAGCTTCCAAAACACTCCTCAAATGCACATGATGATCATCATAGGATTTGCAATAAATCAAAATGTCATCAAAATAACCCACAACAAACTTTCCGAAGAATTCCCTTAGCACATGATTCATCAATCTCATGAAGGTCCTAGGAGCATTTGTTAATCCAAAGGACATGACCAACCATTCATACAATTTATATTTGGTTTTAAAAGCAGTTTTCCATTCATCCCCTTCTCTAATCCTAATATGATGATACTCGCTTTTAAGATCAATTTTAGAAAACACATAAGCACCATGCAATTCATCCAACAAATCATCTAATCCAGGAATGGGATGTCTATACTTTACCGTGATGTTATTGATGGCTCTACAATCAGTGCACATCCTCCAAATTCCATCTTTCTTAGGCACTAGAATGACTAGAACTACACATGGACTTAAGCTTCCTTGCACCCACCCTTTTTGCATCAAGTCTTCAACTTGCTTTTGAATCTCCTTGGTCTCTTGAGGATTACTCCTATAAGCTGGCCTATTAGGCAATGAAGCTCCTGGAATAGATCAATTTGATGTTCTATGCCTCATAGAGGGGGTAGTGATAACTCTTTGGCAAGTGCACCAAATCGTTTAAGTAATAACCACGGAAAGTAGGCATTGTCCCACAAGGATTGATGCTATCAAATAGTACTTCACTAACCAAATTTCTATTTAAATAATAACAACTGTTTGGATTGAAGAAAGCTCTAATCCAAAATGTAACCAGAACTGAGAATGAAAACAAAATTTATAATAACGTAAAACAAACAAAAGATAATCTCAAATTTTCAAAACACTAGAGGTTGGGATGCTCTGAATTTTTTTACTTTTTAATTGAATTCCTCAAATACTTAATTTAGAAATCTTAGATTAATGACAGGATGATTAGTGAACTAACCCCAATTCCTTGCTGAATCAATTCTCCTATTTGTGATAAAATATGACAATTCCTTGACTAAATCTCAACACAAATAAAGATTAAGCATAGAACTCAATCCCTATATCACATAAAATTCAAGAAATATTCCTAAACCTTGAAATTCATGTAGTTCATCTTTGAAGCCAATTCATATATAATTTTCCCAAATCATATAAGAACCTTAGTTCAATCATGAAATACAACTCATAATTTCTTGAATATAAACACAAAAGATGAACAATTAATCCGAGAAACCCAACATCAAGTATTAGAAATTCAGCCCCAATACATCCATTTTAGACCAAATCCCTTCCCCTAGCTAATGAGTTTAGCAACTCATTCTATGGAAGAACAAAGAAAGGAAAAGTGCAGAAAATTTCATAAAGAACCAAAGAATTGGAAGGATGAGTATTCAATCTTCCTCCTCCTCTTGTTCCCAAGTTGTTTCCCTAGCTTTAGAGCCTCCTCTCTCTTTTTCTCTTCGAGTTCCCCTCTTTTATCCTCTAGAAATCACATCCGTCTCTTAATTAAATGTAACAAAAATTTGACAGCATGCTGTGGGCACCTAGGTGCTGAGTGTTGGGCGCCTAGGCGCCAGGTCACCTAACAGCAAAATGAAATCAGCAATTTCAGCACCTGAGCAGTGGAAGTTTAGCGCCTGAGCACTCATAAATCCACAAAAATGCTAAAAGAAATGAAATAATATAAATAACTAACAAACAAGCATAAAAAACACTCATCAAAAGTAATTTTAAAAAGGTTTTGGATGGTTGTAAGCTCTAAAAATTTCAGCAACTTAATGGAACATCACACCCATAAACCTAAGATGTTGCTTGTCCTCAAGCAAAAAGAGAAAACTCAAAAGAGCAATTATGGCACCTAACAAGAATTATGTATCATATGTGCTCTCAGAAAACTCCTCAACATCAGTTCAAAAATAAACACAATGGACAAATAAAATCATACAATCATCATCTGCACTCTTTAACCCAAAATAAACAAGATCATCGATCAGTTCTAGATCAAATAATCCGGATTGGATTATGCAATTACTTAAGTAATATCTCATACTCAGTCCATATTGTTCATCCCTATCTCCACTAATATAGAATTAATGCACCAAAGTGATCAAAAGGGTCTTTTAAAGCTTGTAATGTCAGGCCAAAGGTGAAGGTCAAGAAAGAAGGGAAAAGGAAAATTTAAACTATGTTGAGTAATTAGAGTATGCATCACAGTCCAAAATAAAAACAAAGCAGTGCCACAATTCTTGATTTTTTTGTATTTTTGTTTTTGTTTTTTTTCAATAATGTGCTTTGCACTTTTTTTTTATTTGATGGAAACAAAAACAGCTTGACTTGCAAAAACTATGGCACTAACTATAAGATGGACAGAACATGTAATGCACCACTTAAAGAACCCAACAAAAATTTATTCCAGGCGAGAAATTTTTTTTTTTTAGGTTAAAGAAAGGTAGGATGAATGAAGGTTAAAACAAAGAAAAAGGCCTTTTTATCATCATTTTCTTTTCAGCTTCAAAGGGGACCTAAGGATATACTTTATCGGGTTGGCTAGAAAGACTCAAATGATCCAAAGAATGCCCTGATCATTTCACCATGATACATTATCCTAGGATTTCGCCTCAACATGGAATCAAACATGTTCCAAGATAAGCGTCAATCCAAGTATTCCACATAATCTTTCTCTAGAAAATTAACTTGGTTCATCCCCAAGAAAATGCACATCCTAAATCAAAGCAATAATAGGAATGATGAATGAGAGTATGATCCATTGAAAACATTATGCTCATGATACTCCAAGTTTATGAAAATTCATATAATCATTGAGCACTCAACACAATTCTCAAAACAAAACTTTTAAAACTGTACAATCAAAAGACTCTTTCTTTTAAAAAAAAAAAAAAAACAGCACTGTTATAAAGAAAACATAAAAGACACCTAAACTCCTAAACTCCAACCAGAAAAGCAATAACTAAAAGCAATAAACAAAAGGAAAAAAAATAAAATAAAAAGAAACAGTAAACTTCCCCCATTTTTATTCAACTTCAATCTTCATCAGCATCTTCTTCTTCTTCTTCTCCAACCTCTTACTTGTGCTCAAAATTAGCTGGCCGTAAAAGATCCTCATCCGGTACTAATGGTTCATCCAGTTCATCAGGTCTTATTCCTTGCTCAATAGCTATTCGTCTCACCATTACTTCTAATCCTTGAACAACTAGAATGCGATATTGATTCTGATGAATGCTTAACCTTTGAAAATTCTCCAATTGTTCAAACCTCTGAGCAGTGGTGAGAGGATGCCTTGGCCTACTAGAACTAGGCTGTGTAGAAGATGATGGTTGCTCTTGTCTTCTCTGTTGAGTTCGGGGTCTCCGAGTCTCCTAGGCTGTAGAAGCTGCAGTTATCGGCCGCTCAAGTGAAACTGGAATATCTCCTTCAATATCCACACCTGCTCTCCTACACAACTGTGTAATTAAACTCAGATACCCCAAACTTCCAAATGATGGCTGAGCCATTTCATGAATTTTCGAAGCAATTAAACTCCCCACATCAATTTGTCCACCTCTCATTATACAATGAATGAGGACAGCCTATTCCACATGCACTTTTGAATGATTCAGCTTAGTGATAAGTTTGGACTGAACAAATGTACACCAAGCCCGTGGAACTGGTATTAAATCAACTTTCCTTAGACATAAGGGTCTTCCATGAGCATCCATTTCCCATGTTGCGCCTTCCTTGCATAGATCTCTTAACACATTAGTCAATCTTTGTTCATGCTCCATCCTGTGATCATAACTACAATAATCAGGGTAATGATATCCTATGCCAAAGAAAGCATCTATGGCTCTTGGACTGAAATTAATTTCTTTCCCTCGAACGAAACTCTTGAATTCACTTTCTTCACTTTGCTCTTGTTCATCATTGGCCACCATATATGCATTGGCATAAAACTCCCGAACCAGATTCATTTTTCCTGCTAGAAGACCCGCACATAAAGCTATCCAGTTCCTTTCTTTAATTTGATCTTGGATCTCAGGGTATTCTCCTTCTTGCAGACTGAATCCTCTCTCCCGCACCAATGACCGAGTCAAGAAGACGTTCTTAAACCGCTCTTCATGTGCACGGGTCTTGAAACCAGTATGATCAAATGTGTTTGCTGAACTAGAGCCAGCCTGTCAATTCCCCTTTTCTTTCTTGGAGGCATGAGAATTAGTCACCTAAAAATCAACCCGACAAACTGTGAAGATAAAAGTCCCAAGTTCATTCAAAATGAATCAGATTATTCATTTAACACCTACTTGGGACAACTTGCTAAAAGTCTATGTTTCAAAGATAATTAGCAACTCATCAAGCTAACATGGACTCTTACAACTCAAGTTTTCATTCACAACGAACTTATGAAACATAAATTCTTTACTCTTTACCATTAACATTGACATTCTAATCAACACAAAAATTAAGCATAATATTCAAACAATTTGAATGTACATTCTGCTGGGTTCATGGCAACACTACATGAAGGAAGAGAAAATTTATCTAGCTTAAATTCAATGCCTATTCACAAACAATTTCTATTCACCATGAATACACAACTCACAATTCTTCCAAACCAATGCTTTTATCACTTCCACACTCATATTCATTCACATTCTAAATTTATTCCAAGAACATACCACTCTAGCACAATTTCTCAACAAATTTTCAACAACATCACACCAAATCATGCTCAAAAACATACAACCAATTCAAAATATGCACTTAACCACGTCAATTCTACCAAGCTCATCACATTCAAATCACCACCTTGTCATTTCTTCAAACACTAAGTGCTCACTCATCAAACATGTTGATTCTATGAATATGAAACAACTCAAGTGCCCAATATCAGTCATGCATTGTACCAAACACAAATTATAACAACAATTTACACCCAATGGCACCTATTTTTCCAATTTATTATTTTCCCCAATTCGCAAACCCTATCTATGATAGAGAACCATCCATTCACTTTTGTAACATGCAATAAGAATTAAAGAGAGTTGGAAGAGAGTTGAAAGGGAGGGAGATCTTACCTCAACAAGAAACCACCATCAAAGTGCAGAAATTCACAAAAAATCCCCCTAAACCAGCGGTTACAGCTCACAGAAATTTTTTTTTTTTTGCAGGAAACGGAGGTTCTTTGAAGAACAATGGAGGTTATGGGGTAAGAAGGTGAAAGGAGAGGAAGGAAGATGGATTAAATCTCCTAAATAACTATGAATATGAATGAGTTAAGAAGAGGAGAAGTGAAACTTAAATGGAGATTTTTACATAAAAGAAGAAGAAGAAAATAGGGGTTGAGGAAAAGAGAAGATAGTCAGCTTTTTACGTTTTAAATTTTTTTTTAAATAACGACAGCGCTTGGGTGGTATGGGTACAGCGCTCGAGCGGTGGATCACCTGAAAGTGATTTTTTTCCTTTGCACAGACAGCGCCCAAGCGGTGTAACAGAGCGCCCAGGCGGTGAATAGCCTGAAACCAATTTTTTCTTTCATGCAATGAACACCTAGGCGGGGAGTGTTGAGTGCTTAAGCGCTATACAGCCTGAAAGTGGCTTTCTTCTCTTGAGCAAGGAGCGCCTGAGTGGTTGGCTTTTACTTTTTTTTCACACAAATAAATAAGCAAAATAGCAATTAAAATAATAAAATAAAATAACTAAGGAACAGTATAAAACAACTAAGGAAAACTAATAAATGGAAAATAATAAAAAAATAAAAATAAAATTAACTAAAACAAAACAAAGAAAATAAAGAAAATAAAACGAAACAAAATAAAATGAAAGGATACTAAAAATTGGGTTGCCTCCCAATAAGCGGCTTTTCAACGTCATTAGCTTGACGTCTTGCAATTTTTTAGGACAATGCTAAGATTGATCTCTGCCTATCAATCTTTTCTCTAAAATAATGCTTCAGCCTATGCCCATTTACTATAAATTTTCTTCCAGAACTTGGCTCAAGTAACTTAACAGCATTAAATGGAGAAACCTTGCTTATCACAAATGGTCCAGACCATCTTGTCTTCAACTTTCCAGGAAACAACTTTAACCTTGAATTAAACAGTAATACTCGTTGTCCTGTTCAAAACGCTTGAAAGAAATCTTCTTGTTATGCCATTTCTTTGTCCTTTCCTTGTACAAATGAGCATTTTCATAAGCCCTGTACCTAAATTCCTCAAGTTCATTGAGTTGGAGGAGCCTCTTTTCCTTAACAGCTTTGGCATCAAAATTCAGAAATTTAATTGCCCAAAAAGCCTTATGTTCCAACTCCACTAGCAAGCGGCAAGATTTTCCAAATACCAATTGATATGGAGACATTCCAATGGAAGTTTTAAAAGCTGTTCTATGAGCCCAAAGTGCATCATCAATTTTCCTTGCCCAATCTTTCCTGGACGCACCAACCATCTTTTCAAGAATTCTTTTTAACTCCTTGTTAGACATCTCAACTTGACCACTCGTCTGAGGATGGTATGGAGTAGCTATCTTGTGTTTCACTCCATATTTCTGCAATAACATGTCAAGTTGCTTGTTACAAAAATGACTCCCTCCATCACTAATAAGTGCTCTTGGAACTCCAAATCTTGTGAAAATGTTCTTTTTCAGAAAATTCACAACAACTTTTGCATCATTAGTGGGTGATGGAATGGCTTCCACCCACTTTGACACGTAATCCACAACAACAAGAATGTATAAATTAGAGAATGATGAAGGGAAAGGACCCATGAAGTCTATCCCCCACACATCAAACGACTCCACTTCCAAAATGTAGTTCTATGGCATCTCATTTCTTGTTGACAAGTTCCTCATCCTCTAACATCTATCACATTTTTCAATAAAAGACCGAGTATCTTTAAAAATTATGGGCCAATAAAGACCACTCTATAAGACCTTAGCTGCTATTCTTTCCCCACCAAAATATCCACCATACTCAAAGCCATGACAATGCCATAAAATACTTTGCACCTCCTTTTCTGGAATGCACCTTCTAATCATCCCATCAGCACACCTCTTGAATAGATAAGGTTCATCCCAATTGCATCATGTAAGAACTTCTTCTTTTGATTCCAACTCAAACCTTCTGGAAGAACCTTTGTAGCTTTGTAATTGACCATATCAGCAAACCATGGAAGTACCTGAATTACAAATAATTACTCATCAAGAAATTCTTCTTTAATTGGTAACAGCTGCACATCCTAGCCTCCATCTTGAACAATCCTGGACAAATAGTCAGCAACCAAATTTTCTGTGCCTTTCTTGTCCTTCAACTCCAAGTCAAATTCTTGTAATAATAACACCCACCTGATTAGCCTTGGCTTTGCTTCGTGCTTAGACAAGAGATACTTAAGAGCAGAATAGTCAGTGTAAATAATTACTTTTGACCCAACCAAATATGACCGAAACTTGTCAAAAGCATAAACCACAGCAAGCAATTCTTTTTCAGTAGTTGCATAATTACACTGTGCATCATTCAACACATGACTAGCATAATAGATCACATGCAACAATTTATTTTTTCTTTGACCCAAAACAGCACCTGTTGTAAAGTCACTAGTGTCACACATCAATTCAAATGGCAAACTCCAATCAGGTGCAGAAATTATAGGAGCACAAGTCAATTTTTCTTTCAAAGTCTCAAAGGCATGTAAGCAATCATCATCAAATACAAAAGGTGCATCCTTAACCAAGAGACTATACAAAGGTTTTGCAATTTTTGAAAAATCTCTAATAAACCTTCTATAAAAATTTGCATGTCCTAAAAAACTTCTAATGCCTTTAACATTCATAGGAAGAGGCAATTTTTGAATAATTTCAACCTTAGCCTTATCTACCTGAATACCTTTGGATGAAATCCGGTGCCCAAGAATAATACCTTTAGTAACCATAAAATGACATTTTTCCCAATTTAGAACAAGGTTTGTTTCTTGTCACCTTTTTAAAACCAAAGATAAATTATACAAACAGGTATCAAAAGAACTACCAAAAATAGAGAAGTCATCCATAAATACCTCAATGAATTTTTCTATCATATCAGAGAAAATGGAAAGCATGCACCTTTGAAATGTAGCTGAGGCATTGCATAACCCAAATGGCATCCTCTGATAGGCAAAAACACCATAAGGACACGTGAATGCTGTCTTCTCTTGATCTATAGGGTCCACCACAATCTGGTTGTAACCTGAATACCCATCCAAGAAATAGTAATAGGCATGCCCAGCTAACTTCTCCAACATTTGGTCAATGAACGGCAAGGGAAAGTGCTCTTTTCTTGTTGCTGCCTTCAGCCTGCGGTAATCTATGCACATCCTCTAGCCTGTAACTATCCTTGTGGGTATCAACTCATTGTTCTCATTTGGCACCACAGTGATGCCACCCTTCTTAGGCACCACCTGAACAAGACTTACCCATGAAATGTCAGAAATAGGGTAAATAATTTCAGCACCCCACAATTTCAGAATTTCTTTCAGAACCACTTCCTTCATTGTTGGATTTAGCCTTCTTTGAGGTTGCACCATCGGCTTGCTACCTTCCTCCAACAGAATCTTGCGCATACATATAGTTGAACTTATCCCCTTCAAATCACTGATAGTCCAACCAATAGCAGTCTCGTGCTCTCTCAAGTCTCTCAACAATTTTTCTTCTTCCAACTCACTCAAAAATGCACTAACAATCACAGGATAGGAATTGTTACCTCCAAGAAATGCATATTTGAGAGTTGATGGCAAAGGCTTCAAGTCAAGCTTTGGAGGCTCTTCTTTCACAACTTCCTTTGTCAACCACAAATTCTTCTTCTCCTTCAGATGCATGATTGGTGACAAAGCTTCCAGAAATTTAACACATTCAACAACTTCTGGTTTATCTTCATTATTTGTTGACATCTTTGCATTTACCAGAGTTGTTTCAAGAGGACATGCTAACACTTCTTTATGAAAAACTTCTTTAACCAAAGGATCAATTACATCAACTCTTAGACAATGCTCCTTTTCTGTTGGATGCTTCATAGCCTCAAACACATTAAAAATTACTTTCTCATAATGCAGCCGCAACATAAGCTCTCCTTGTTGGACATCAATCAGTGCCCTTCCTGTTGCTGAAAACGGTCTTCCTATAATTAGAGGCATCTCAGAATCCTCTTCCATATCCAACACCACAAAGTCTGCAGGAAAAATGAATTTATCAACCTTTACTAACACATCTTCAACTATCCCATACGGAAACTTGATAGACCGATCAGCTAGTTGCAATGAAATCATGGTAGGCTTTACTTCCTTAATCTCCAACTTATGCATGATAGACAACAGCATCAAATTGATGCTTGCCTCAAGGTCACACAATGCTCTACCAATGGTCAAACTACCAATGGTGCATAGAATATGGAAACTACCTGGATCTTTCAGCTTCTGTGGTAATTTCCTCTCGATGATACCACTACACTCTTCAGTTAGCATCACTGTTTCATCTTCCTTCAATTTCTTCTTCCTGGAAAGCAAATCTTTCATAAACTGGCATAAAAAGGAATTTGCTCCGAGGCTTCAACAAATGGAATGTTAATCTGCATCTTTTTAAACACTTCCAAAAACTTAGAGAATTGCTTCTCTTGATTCTGCTTCTGAAGTCTCTGTGGAAATGGAGCTCTAGCATGTAGAGACACTTCAACTGGCTTGTCCCAATCTACTTCTTTCTTTTTCCCCTTCAAAGGCTTATTAAATTGCTTCTTCACCTATTCTTGAGAATTGGTTGGAACTTTAGATGAAGGATCTTCAACTTCCACTGTATCATCTACTAGAGAATTTTCACCTTCTTTACCCTTGCTCTCCTTGGGATGCACCTCCAATGTCTTGCCACTCCTCAAAGTAATCACCTTGCAATGCTTCTTTGGATTTGGCTCAGTGTTGCTAGGGAAGGTTCCTTGTGGTTTCTCTGCCAACTGTTTAGCAATCTGCCCAACTTGATTCTCCAAGTTTTTGATTGAGGCCTCTTGATTTTTAAAATTGGCCCTTATTTCATGCATGAAACTAGAGGTCTGCTGTACAAAATTCGTTGTTGACTGAGATAACTTTTCCAAAGCAATTTCTAATGTAGATGGTTTTGGCTGAGCAGGTGGTTGAGCTAGTGGTGCTTGAAAAGGTGCATTAAAAGTTTTCTAACCACCCTAATTACTCCAAGAAAAATTTGGGTTATTCCTCCACCCTGGATTATATGTGATAGAAAAGGGGTTGTTCTGCTGCCTTGGAGGATTTCTCATGTAGTTTACCTGTTCAACAGATGACTGAGCTACTGTACTAGCTTCACATTCTCCATTTCCATGCTCACCACCACAAAAGTCACACATTAAAGGTTGAGAACCTACAGCTCCAACTTGCATTTGCCCAAACTGTTGAGTGAGAGTAGACAATTGCCAAGACATGAGCTTATTCTGAGCCAATATAGCATCAAGTGTCTCCAGCTCCACAACACCTTTCCTTCCCACTGACCTCTTATTTGACGCCATGAAGTTATTCGCAGCCATAATCTCAATCAATTGAAGTGCTTCCTCCGAAGTTTTAGTATGTAAAGATCCTCCAGAAGTTGCATCCACCATTGATCTTACAGACGATATCAATCCATCATAGAATGTTTGAATCTGAAGCCAGTCTGGAAGGGCATGATGCGAACATTTTCTTAACAACTCCTTGAACCGCTCCTATGCATCATAAAGTGACTCTCCATCCTTCTGACAAAAAGTATTCATTTCATTTCTCAGCTTTGCAAGCTTTTGAGGTGGGAAAAACTTCATGAGAAATTTGCTGACTAAGTCATCCCATGTGGTAATGCTCCCTTGTGGTTGAGATCGGAGCACACTTTTGCCTTGTTTCTTAGTGAAAATTGGAAGAGTCTTAGACGAATTGCATTTGAACTTGCTCCATTAACTCTGAAAGTGTCACATAGCTGCAGGAAATTTGCTATGTGCAAATTCGAGTCATCTAGCGGCCCTCCACCAAACTGCTTCTACTGAACTAACTATAGAAGTGAAGGTTCCAACTCAAAATTATTGGCTTGAATTGGTGGTCTTGTTATACTGGATGCACATTCATCAGCATTAGGTGTGGCATACTCTCCCAATGTTCTCCTAGCATTCTGATTCCCATTCTCTTCATCCATGTTTGCCTCTTTTTCTGCTTGTCTTCTTGCCTTAGCTTCTTTCCTAAGTCTCTTTGTTGTCTTCTCAATTTCTGGATCAAATAGCAAAGACTCTAGATTAATTGTACCTCGCATACAAGAAACTAAGCAACTATGAGAATAACGTTACCAAATAAAACGAAATAAAATAAACAAAATTACATACAAAACTAAAGCAGATAAAAAATAAAAATAAAAGTATAGACAAATTATATACAAAAATTAAATATCTAAATTAGAAATTTCCTTAGCTACTAATATTGTTGATAAAACACTCAATCCCTGGCAACGGCGCCAAAAACTTGATAACTCTTTGAAAGGTGCACCAAATTGGTTAAGTAATAACCACAGAAAGTGGGTATCGTCCCACAAGGATTGACGCTATCAAACAGTACTTCACTAACCAAATTTCTATTTAAATAATAACAATTGTTTGGATTGAAGAAAGCTCTAATTCAAATGTAACCAAAACTAAGAATGAAAACAAAATTTATAATAATGTAAAACAAACAAAAGATAATCTCAAATTTTCAAAACACCAGAGGTTGGGATAGTCTGAATTTTCTTACTTTTTAATTGAATTCCTCAAATACTTAATTTAGATATCTTAAATTAATGACAGGATGATTAGTGAACTAACCCCAATTCCTTGCTGAATCAATTCTCTATTTGTGATAAAATATGACAATTCCTTGACTAAATCTCAACACAAATAAAGATTAAGCATAGAACTCAATCCCTAGATCACATAAAATTCAACAAATATTCCTAAACCTTGAAATTCATGTAGTTCATCTTTGGAGCCAATTCATATACAATTTTCCCAAATCATATAAGAACGCTAGTTCAATCATGAAATACAACTCATAATTTCTTGAATATAAACACAAAAGATGAACAATTAATCCAAGAAACCCAGCATCAAATATCAGAAATTCAGCCCCAATACATCCATTTCAGACCTAATCCCTTCCCCTAGCTAATGAGTTTAGCAACTCATTCTTTGGAAGAATAAAGAAAGGAAAAGTGCAGAAAATTTTATAAAGAACCAAAGAATTGGAAGGATGAGTCTTTAATCTTCCTCCTCGTCTTGTTCCCAAGTTGTTTCCCTAGCTTTAGAGCCTCCTCTCTCTTTTTCTCTTCGAGTTCCCCCTCTTTTATCCTCTAGAAATCGCATCCGTCTCTTAAATAAACGCAACAAAAATTTGACAGCATGCCATAGGCGCCTAGGCCCTGAGTGTTGGGTGCCTAGGCACCAGGTCACCTGACAACAAAATGAAATAAGCAATTTCAGCGCCTGAGCGGTGGAAATTTAGCGCTTGAGCACTCATAAATCCACAAAAATGCTAAAAGAAATGAAATAACATAAATAACTAACAAACAAACATAAAAAACACTCATCAAAAGTAATTTTAAAAAGGTTTTGGATGGTTTTAAGCTCTAAAATTTCAGCAACTTAATGGAACATCAGGTAGACTGTAAGGTACCTCCTTGGGAAAGACATCTCCAAATTCCTGCAACAAAGAAGAAACTTCACAAGGAAGAGAGTTGGTAGCACCTGCTTCATTTAATTTACTTTCTTTACTCGAAAGTAAAAGCATTGGCTTTTTCATGAGGATAGCTTTTTTCATCTCTTTTTCTTTAATAAACAAATTTTGCAATTTTCCCTCTATTTTTCCACTCCCTTTTTCCTTTTTCTTTTCACTCTCTTTTTCTTTTCTTTCCTATTTTCTTTTATCTCTCATTTTGGATTGATCCTCACCAACCCCTCTTGGAGACAAAGGGGCAAGAATAGTCTTGCGCTCTTTATGTACAAATGAAAACTTATTTTTGAACCCATCATGCAGAGCTTTCTTATCATACTACCAAGGCCTACCAAGAAGTAAATGGCAAGCCTCCATAGGCACCACATCACACAAAACTGCATCATCATACTTCCCTATGGAGAATTCCAACTCCACTTGCTTACTCACAGTCATTTCACCATCCTCACTAAGCCACTTAAGCTTATATGGTCGTGGGTGTGGTTTAGTCTCCAAATTCAGTTTTGAGACCATCCTTGCACTTGCAACATTAGTGCAGCTCCCACCATCAATAATTAAAGAACAAACCTTCCCTTGGATAATACACCTTGTGTGGAAAATATTTTCCCTTTGGCTTTTATCCAAATCCATTGCTTGGCTGCCTAACAACCTCCTCACCATGAACAAATCTCCTTTGGGTGCAATTTCCTCATCATACTCATCCTCACTAGTTGGGGCAGATTTGAATGAGGACTCACTAGTGATTTCTCTATTGTCTTTGAAAAGCATAGTCTTCTTGGCTGGGCATTTGGATGCTATGTGTCCTCTCCCCAAACACTTGAAGCATTTTATCTCACTACTCCTTGTCTTTTTAGAGGTCTCATTGGCTTGAATTGAGTTCTTTGAGGTGCAGCCATGGTGTTGCTAGAAGAGGTACCTCTCTCATTCTTATTTTTTTCCTTCCAATTTGAAGAATTGAAATTAGAAGAGCTCCTCCTCAATGTACCTTTTCTCTTAAGTTGCTACTCCACTTTGGTAGCTTGATGTGCCAAGTCCTCCAACTCCACATAATTTTGTAGCTCAACCACATCTCTAATGTCATTATTTAGCCCATTCAAAAAGTGTGCCATAGTAGCCTCCCTATCTTCATTCACATTGGCTCTAATTCAAAGACACCTCCATCTCCTTGTAATATTCATCAATACTCCTACTACCTTGTATGAGTCTTTGGAGCTTGTTATAAAGGTCCCTATGATAATAAGAAGGGACAAGTCTCCTCCTTATTAACCTCTTCATTTCAACCCAAGTATCCACTAAAGGTTCTTCATATCTAAGTCGCTCCTTTTGCAAGTGATCCCACCAAATGAGAGCATAATCTGTGAACTCCATGGCTACTACCTTCACTTATTTATCTTCAGTATAGTTGTGGCAAGCAAAAAGTTGTTCAATCTTCATTTCCCACTGTAAGTATGCCTCTTGATCACTTTTCCCTTTAAAAGAGGGAATGTTGAGTTTTACTCCCTCAATTCTATCCTCTTCTGGATCCACTTTATGATCTCTTCTTCTCCTTCCATCAAGCCTCCTTCTACCTCCATCAGTATCATGATGTCCTTGATTTTCTAACTGCTCAATTCTCACATATAACTCCTCTATATGCTCCCTTATCATCCTTTCCATTTGAGCAATAATAGCCTCCACTAACAATCTGTTATTTCCTTCAGGAGGAGGGCTGCCACTACCACCTGTTCCTACCATCATTCAAGTAAAAGAAGACAAAAGTGAAAGCAATGGGACCTCACCATACTTCTCACGTGTTTACACTCTTAGAGATGTATCACTTGTGTTTGTTGCTCTCTAATAGGCTTTTGTGTAAGTTGCTCTCTTGCCTTTTGCCACTCAAGTGCTGTTGTAGGCTCTTAAATGGAATCACAAGTTAATTCAAAGAGAAACTCCAAAACACTTATGTCAAATCACAAAACAAACAAGAGGTCAAATAAAAGAAAACTCTAGGACAAAACTTTTAATATACAAAACAGACAAGCAAGAAAAACTAGACAAGGACAAGCACACTCAAACCAGAGGCCAAACCAAACAAGAACAAGCTAAAAGTTTGAAGAACAATAAGAAACAAGCTAATGTTTGGACCTTTTTTTTTTCCAAATTCTGCATTTTTTTAATTCTATTTTTTTTCCAATCTGCTCTTGATGATTGTAGATGAATAGACCAACTGGAATCACATCATAACAAGCACATATTTAACAACCAAACATCAAACTAACAAAGCTTAGAATGATTAGAATGAAACAATTCCCAAGAACATCAAGAACATATGATGAACATTCTGCACCTTTTTTTTAACCCATTGATCCAATGTAATATCAACAAAGACGAAAATGGAAATTAGAAGAACATCAAGAAACTAAGCAAAGTAAAAAAGATGAATCACATAAGAGCACAAAGAAACCAAAACGCGAGGTCCCACCAGACTGAGATCGGAAAAAAAAATCACTCTATCTCGAGCTACAAAATTCAGATTTCAACGATTCAAAAACAAGATGAAAGATGAGATTCTGAACTTCAGAAAAGACCCAAGAAACACCGAAATATAATGTGCAAAACTCAAGATATGAACCAAAGAAAACTGACCACTTCTGCAACTCGAAGAACCTGGCTTTGATTACCAAATGTTATGAGGAACTCCGTGGATATAAAGATCCAGAAACTCCAAGCACAGACTTTGATAGAAAACAAGATTTAGGATAAAGACGCTCCCTACTAAACCCCCAAGAAACCTATCCTTGGAAATATAGATAACAGGAAAAAGATAGAATGGAAATTGATTGAATATCACAAGGAACTTACATTAGGATAAATTCTCTCAATTTCTTGATGCAACAAGCAACGCAAATCACTCACCTCACTTGCACACAAAAGCACGGTTTTCTTGAAAGAAAACAAAACAGAATTTCAATTAATCAAAAACTGATAAACAATGTGTTCCTTGAGGTATTTATAACCCCTTACACTAGATTAAACACTTAAACTAAGTCCAAGCCCAATAAGAAGTGTTCTGATGCTAAATAGTATGAATTGGCCTGGATAAAACACAAAACATAAAATATGGGCTAACTAAAATAACTAAAAGTTTAGATGTCCTAAATACTTAAACTAACTAAACTAAACAAGACCAAAATAGGATAATGGCCCAATATAGCCAGAATAAGCTTCTAAGTCCAATTTGCAGCAAATACCAAGATCTTGGGTTGTTGATAACTCCCTTTGGTGAGTTATATTTTTAGTTAGTTTTTATTTAATTTAGGATGTAGTTGTTTAGTTTTGCTGCTATTTTGTTTTATTTTAGTTAAGTAGTTTAGATTAGGTGGTATTCTTATTTTCTATTATTTTCTTATATTTTGGATACTTATTTTGGGCTTGTTTTGACTATCATTAGGCAGAAGCACTCAAGTTGGAATTTGGAGCCATAAGAGAGCTTATCTTGAATAAAATCAAGACCTTTCAGCATTGGAAATTCAATATCTAACTCTCTAAAAATCAAATTATGATGATTCAAGATTCTTTGGAAAGAAGGGAAGAAGATCTTCAACTTTGCTTTCAGACACTTTTTCCAGGTCTTGAGTCTTCTAGGAGAAAAAGGCGAAACAAGATTGAAGTTTTATCTTGTCTCTGATGCTATTAAGTCTGACCTTCCATCACTCTTTCACCTTTACCTTAGGCTATAGAACTCCAATTGACGTGATTCTTATTGCATTGGAAAGCTTACTTAAAGATCTACAATCGCTATTGCTACCTCCGAGGAAAATTCTAATTATTCTGACCGCTACAGAGCTTGGAGTTGTATAAACGAGATTAGCGCTATCAGGCAAGCGCGCTATAGCATGACCCCGACTGTAGAATTAGTGTACTCGGGCTGAATTTCGAGAAAAGGGATCTGTGGACTATAAAAAACAACACTTAAGGTTAAAAACACATACCTAGACACTTCCACACACCTCCCAAGATAGAAGACTTCTTCTAGAGAGATTGAATGCGAAGATTCAAGGATTCCAGAGCTCAAGTTCAACACGGAGAGATCTATATTCTTTCGAATCTCTTGTTTCTAGCTTCAATACTTTATGGCTTTTGTTTCTTCTATCTTCTTATCTTTATACTCTTTCATTGTTTTCTTTTCTTTAGTTATGAACTAGTTTTCTTTTGCTAGGGCGTTAATGGACCCTTTTTGTATGGCAAGTTTACTCATGGATTAATGTTAATCTTGTTTTCTATCTCTATTGCTTAGTATTTTTGTTTGTTCTTAATGCTTCTAATTGCTTGATCACCAATTAATTGATTTGGGGGTTTACAATAACTCGAGAGAGGGTTTGTGAATAGAGCCTCTTAACATAAACACCGTGACCTGAGCAAAACTTAGAGATAGACAAACGCGATTCATGCGGTCACCATAGGAACCCATAGAGCTTCAACCTTTACCTAGATTAGTTTATGCTAAGAGATTAGGCAATCAGTTTAGGATAAAGAGTATTGCTTGACCTTGAGAGAGGCTAAGACTAAATTAAGGGGAACCGATCATAAGTCAATTAGGATAGGAACTGATTAACAGAAATTCGTAGTAAATATGTCTGCAATAGGTGAAATTAATTAGGCCTAGCATCTATCCCATTGCATTTATCCATATTATTAGAATTTTTGCATTAGTATTTTTCTTATTTATTTTATTTTATTTAAATTTTAATTTCCTTATCAGTAATTTCATTCTATCCAAACAGTTATTTCCTTAGACTATTTTGGTATTTGATCTATCCTCGTGGGAACGATACTTTATTTATCACTTTATTACTTGTATGATCCGATATACTTGCCGAAGCCACATCAGTTTTTCATTAGTATGAGTTGGCATCTTCTTGGCCCATTCTTGATACATCTCTTTCACAATTACTTTATCCAAGTTCCCAAAGTCTTCTCTTAACCTCTTTGCTCTTACTTGCGTGATTTGTAACATCCCCACTTTAGTAAACGGAACGTAATGGAAACTTTGAATTATTCCCCTTAGGCAGTGTGAGAATTTCTCAGGCAGCGCTATGCCATGATGATCCTCACACTTGGAATTATAGAATAGTGTAACACTACCATTGAAAATACGGCACTACCGTATGTTAAAAATTAAGAAATAACAAAAGTGCCCCTATAAACTTTTGTTAATTATAGAAATGCCCAGGATTTTTAGAAATTATATTTTTGACCATAAAGAATTATTTTCACAATAACCCTAGATTTTTTTCATAAAATGACTTTTATATCCCTACATCTGTAGAATTAGCAGAATGGGGTCTTAAGCGGAGCAGAATCACGTGGCAAAACCGTAAAAGTTTAAGTCTCTGCCAATTGGGCCACGGAGGCGGTCTGGTGTTAAATTATGTGAGGTGCCCCTAGACTTGCTCAAAATTACGAAAATGTCATTAGTTATAAAAACCAAATAGAAAATGATAAAGGATTTATGAAAAAGCGAAAATATAATAGTTCAAAAAAATGGTGCGATTGATTTGCACTGCTAATCAACTTATCAAAAAAATAAGGATAAGTAAGGATGAATTATAAATATTAGAGCTAAAGAAAATTTAGATTATTATGTAAAATACTATGAGAAATTATTTAGTATAACGTCCGAAAATACTCTATCGTTTTTGTTTAGCAAACTATTCGATTTTATCAACTACTTGAGATTAATTAGAATTTGATTAAGCTTTCACTTAAAGCCAATTAAGTGTGATTTAGAAGGATTAGACTCGATGGTATTAGATTAGAACCATAGGAAACCTCATAGGATTTTTCTAAAACTGGTTTACCGATTTGAAAGAAATCGGTAAGATTTCGGTATTCTAAACTGCTGGAACTGGACCAATAGAAATTATGCTATGAGTACCCTAGGATGGATGGCTAAGATTTAGCCAAAACACCTCCATATGTGGCGCTACATCAGCCCATAGAAGGTAGCCACAAACCAAGTTGAACTACCAACACACATCCACCAATCAAATGAAACTTGCTTCAAAAGTTTTCATTTCTCTCTTCCTTCTCCCTTTAAATTTCGGCCTCCCCACAACCAGCCTCATTTTTCAACTTTCCTTCATCTTCTTCCACTTCCTCTCATCCTCAAACTCAAGTCCAACCATCAACTTCACTCCAAGATCAAGTTCCACCAAGATTTCACACCACCAAAGTAGGAATTTCAACTTCTTTTCTTGTTTTCTTTGAATTAGGCTGATTGGAACTCCAATGTCTTCCCTCTTTCTTGTATGATTCTGATGTTATCTTAAGTGATGATGATGAATTAAGGCTGGTTTAAGTTGTATATGTGAGTTTGAATTAAAGATTCGATAGATTGATTTAAGGAAAGCATGAATTCAAGAAGAATTCAAGAAGCTATTAGGGTTTTCCCCTCGATGGTCGTACGGCGGAGTGTACGGCTATGCCTACAGCCATTTGAAGTTGATAAATCTATTTTTATATGAAACTAGACATTCAGCGCTTTCCATACATATACAATATAAGGCCATTGGATTAGTGTAGAATTAGTTATGAATTTTTGAAGCTTAACCTAGAAATCTGGATTCTTATCCGGGCAGTAAGAGTTGAGAAGGGTATAACTCACCCTACACAACTCCAAATTGAGTGAACCCAAGGTTTTTTGAATGCTAACATGTAAGCAAACATCCCGTTAAAATTTTAGAACTAGATTCATTGCCATCTGTTCCAAACACACCAATGAACTTGACTTAAGTTTAAATCAGGCTGAAATACAATAGTCTAGTAGGGTCAAGTTTTGAGACTCATAACTCAAAATATACGCGTGCAAATGACATGAAGTTTAATTCATTTAAAAGCCTGTTCTGTTAGCTTTCATTTGATATAAATTTTATATGATTTCACCTAGATTTCTATTTTTAGTGAATTTTCATGTATAAGAGCATAGTTCTGGCTAAGAACAGGGCAGCCTGAGGAAAAATACTTATAACTTGAATTATACAAATCAAAATGAGATAGGACGAAAAGAGTTGGAAACTAGACACATAAGGCTATGACATATCCAAAATTTAGACTTAGATGAGTTGAATTGGGCAAAGGGTGGATTATACCAAAATCGGGCAGAATAGGAAGGAGTAAACCGAAAACCCAATAGATACTTGAATTGAACTTGATGAATGATGCTATGAATATCTATATAATTGCTTATCCATATTGAATTGCAAGTTTGAAAGATTGTATTAGTTGTTTGGCCCTATTCATGGGGAAGTGGACTCGATCCGTTATGCTGCCAAATTTTCGGCAGGAATTTATGAAAACTTATGCTATGGGTGATTATGCTTTGAGTATATTTATATTTACATGTCACATTTATGTACATCATGCATGCAAGCATAATTAGAATATGATATGAGAAATAAGGTATGAGACATATCCATGAATGCACATAGTATCCCAATGCATGATAAGATATGGAAAGAAAAAGATAATAAGAACTTGCAAGCAGGAAGTACCAAGCTACCACGTGAGGCATGGCATAGAGCGGTACTGTCTAAGACTTGGGCCAGCCCTCGACCAGATTTAAGGGGAATAGACCGGTGTAAGGGTTGAGGAAAGTAAACCAGTCACTCATGTATAGGTACGAGCTTAGACTTGAAAAGCAGGCTATTACCCAGGGGTGAGAGAGACCATTCACCTCCGAGGGACCAAGTACAGAAGAGCAAGATCAAGTTGCAAGTTAAAGAAAGATACGAATTAAGTCAAGTGCACTTGCATACAATCAAGTATGAGCATCTATATGTGCATCTTCAATTATCTCGTTAAGTCATAATGCTATTATGATTCTTATGAAGCATATTATACTATTCGTATTTCTATGTCTGTCATATGATATGGCCAGTGGTTGTTAAAATATAACCCGCTTCGAGAAAGATGTTTTCAACTTAAAATTGAACCACTATTTGTTTATATGTGCTCATATAAACCGAAGCGGCTAGAATGTTTATAATGACACTATAAGATTGGTTTGAGTTTACCTACTGAGAATCTTAGGTTCTCACTACCTGCTTGTATGTTTTTTTTTTCGTAAATATTCCAGCACCCAAGTTGGAAATCAAGTACGAGGCAGAGTACAGGGCCTTTCATTGATGAAGAATCGGGCGTAAGCCAGACCAAGAGACTTTTGAAGCCAGCTAACGACTAGTCGAATGTAAATGTTGTGTACTATGTCAGTCACAATTTCTTTTAAAGTGTAATTATTTTATTCTCTATATATCAGAGACTATTAGTCAGTAATAGAGTGAGCAGTTAAAGGGCCATGTATTATATTTTTCATATTTTAAAGATTCTCTTAGCATAGTGACAACCTCTTAATATAACTTCATGACTCGAGCATGGCTTATATAATAGAGGGTGTTACATGATTGCTCCTGTGGGCATGCTAAAATCTCCATCTTGCCCCCTTATTTGATGTAGGTAATGAGGAGCTAAATTCGAGGACGAATTCTCTTGAAGAAGAAGGGGATGATGTGATCAAGAAAGATAAAGTAGACTCGAGAAAGCAAAAGCAAGGAGGAGATCCTTTGGAAGGACTTGGTGGACCAATAACTAGATATAGATCAAAGAAAGCTAAGTAAGCTTTAGGCCAAATGATTTCAAGTTTGTTTGAGGCAAAGCTCATTCAAGAAGATAACAACTTAAGACTAGTCCATTGCATTCACATGGCTGAACAAGCTTAGTTATATCCTTGGGCTTGTTAATTTTAAGTTAATAATAATCTAATTGGGCTTGTAATTTCATACAGCCTATCACTTGTTTTTAGTTATTTAGTCTTTTTTCTCATTTTAAATAAGTTTAGATTTTAATCTTGGGCTAAGTGTTGCAGCACATTTGCTAAACTTCAGTTTATTTTATAAACCTTGTAAACACTTTTTGAGAGGGGATTTTTGGCAAATTAAAATCAGAATACTTTTTAGTTAAAGTGTTTCTTTGGTTCTTACTTGGAACCCTAGGTCTTATCAAGAGTTTCCAATTGCTCTTGTGGCGATCACCCTTGGCTTATCAATCATCCTTGATTGTGGCGCCCTCTAATCTATTTCTATCCCTTGTCTCTTCCATCTTTTGTGAATTTTATTTCTCCTTGATTGAATTACAACCAAAATACATCAAAAATTAGGGTTCATGGATAATGGATCATAACAACTTCATTCACAATTCAATCATCAATTTCATAGAAATAATTGTTGCATTTAAAATATAGTTGCTATCTCAGCATTTTCATTCAACCTAATTTTTATAAATTAGGCCACAATTTCTATTTAGCTCATCTGGACCTAAATTTTGGATATGTTAGAATGTTATGTGTCTACTTTCTAATGTCTTTAGTCCCATCTAATTTTGATAAAAGTAGCTTAAGTTATTTAAGTTTTATATCGACCTGCTCTGTAGTTGGTTAGAATTACACACTTAAAAGTAAAAATCCACTAAAAATCAAAAACTAGTTCAAATAATATGAAATTGGTATCATATTAAAGCTAACAAGACAAGCTTTCATTTGCAAAGTTCCATTTCATTTTCTTTAGTAGATCTTGAGTTATAAGCTCTGAAATTTGACCTTTCTAAACTGCCTTATTTTGGCCTAGTTTGGACATAGGGCAAATTCCTCAAACCACTGGAAGCAAACGGGACCGTATCTAACTTTGAAATTTTTATGAAATATTCTTTTATGTGTAATATTTCGGTTTCATTCAATTCGAATTGTATAGGGCAAGCTTTACCCTGAACAACCTAGTCTACCTAGAATCAAACTCAAAAACTTAGGTCAAAATACCAAAATTCATATCTCCCTCAATACTAATCCAATGGCCTTATAATTTATATTGTTGGAAAGCCCTAGATGTCTAGTTTCACATAAAAATATTTTTATCAAATTTAAATAGCTATAGGCATAGCCGTATACTCTATCGTACCAACTGCCGTGGGATTTTGGTCTTCTAGCCCCTCACTTCTTCCTATTCTCATCCCTTTTACTTTTTATTTGATTAAACACAAAAACAGCCATCAAACCAGCCAATAATCATCATATACATCCAAAGACCACATTAAAAAGTGAGAAAATAAAAGCCCCAAACAGCCACCCATAAACAAGAAGACAAGAATAAAGTTGAATCTCTACCTCCTTTAGGTGTGGTCTTGCTAAATTTGAGTTTAAATTGATGGAATCTTATCAAAGCTGGAAGGTTTGATAGAGTAGGTTGAATGGACAAGAGAAGAAGGAGGCTGAAACAAGAGGAGAGAGGGTGCAAATCTGCTAAAGGGAAAAGGAAAGAAATATGTCATAAAGCCTTAATGAGGTAGTTGGAAATGTGAGTTTTGATTGAATGAAACTTTGTGGCCATATTTCAGCCATATCTCCCCCTCTATGCCTTGTGTGGTGCCACCAAGGGATGATTAAGTGGCTGAGTATTTAGCCTTTGAGTCATAGGGTTTTGGGTATATAATTCAATTTATTCGATCTTGAGAGTTTAAAATACCGAAATCTTAACGATTTCCTTTAAATCGGTAAATCGGTTTAAGAAAATTTCTATGAAATCTTCTATGCTTCTAATCTAATCCCCTCACATCTAATCTCTCTAATTGCTAATTAATTGATCCTAAATAAATATTTAGTTGAATTTTAATTAACCTTAATTATTCGATAAAAACCGAACAACTAGGCGAAAAACGATAAAAATCCGGTGGATGTTACAGTATAACCATATATGAATGGTCAAGATTTAAAGTTATTTAAAAGTCAGACAATTACTTAAAAAAGTCACATGACTTTATGTTTTAATCTTAACCATTCATCTAAGATCCAATGATCAAGATTTGCTCATCTCACTCTCACAATTAACCACTCCTATCACCTGATCCTCTCGCTATATATATACATCAATTTACACCAGTGTAAGTTAAACTCATATCTTACACCATTAACTAACTTTTTATTGAAGAATTTTTTTTGTAAAACTAACCCTTAGATTGAAAGTTCATATGTTATAAATCATATCTATAAAATTTCATATAACATCTCTAACTCTGAGAGCTATCCAGTATGGAAGGAAGCCTGATCCTGAATCAATTGGGATGGTGGCAATGACAATGATTGTTTGGTTAGATTTGAATTTCTACTAAGAATGCAAATTCTTACTCCTATGTGTATTCCTGTGTCATCTTCAGATAGCAAAGGTAGCAGTGGCATGGAAGAATGAACTCCACATCCCTTGAAACTAGCAGGAAGTTCATAACTAAGGCTACTTTGCAGTGTACATGTAATTGAGTATAACTAATAGTTATGTAAATATACTATATATGATTCTCCAGAATTAATATTTGCAATGATTGAGATATGTAACTATGACCTTGTAAAAGATATAATGTTAGTGAATGAGAATTTTATAATTCAAATAGAGGCTCAATTTTCGAAAAATTTATACAATCATATTTATAACCCCTATGTTCTTTAAAAGTATTTTAAAGAGTAAGCAAAAGAAAAGGCGTAACAATGTCTAATTGGGTATCATGACTTAAGCATGATATCGTAATTAGAAGGGTCTTACATTTCACATTAATCTAAAATCGTTAAAACACTTTTTATCTACATATAAATCAATGTAATAAATATTTCTTAAATGTATATAAAAAAGAACTATTTGATCACAACTTATTGATATACAATTTTTAAAAATTTGGCACACATGGTCAAGATGATATGTAGTTACAATTCAATAATTGGATTGATAAGAACTATATTCTATAAAAAGTTATTGAAGATGTAAATATATCAAATCTTACACTTGTCTCAACGGATCCCTCCTAATATATTTATATTAGCAAAAACAATGTTATGTTAGAGAATAATGTGTATCATTTGTGGTGAGATTGTGAGTCTGCGATTATAAGGTTACATGTGTTCAGATATGATATATACGTTTTGCTGAATAAAATTGATAATTTGAAGCAAGATTTAAGTATCAATTGTTTGAATAAGCAACTCTCAAGTCTCTTTTAATCATTGAGGCGTTGACAAGAATCTGAAAAAAGGAGCTTTGTAATTCGTAGTTTGGAATGAGACATAGTCACTCCTAGTTGAATCTTTTGCTTTGCTTACTCGCAACTTATGAGTGAAGTTGGTGGTGACATCAACTTCAAGTCAAATTGTACATCTTTTTTTCATTCGACATAGTTACAAAAGGAACTTCAAACCATGGGAGTTATAAAAGCAACGAAACAATAAAGTGAAGTCATCTAAATATGTAGTGTAAGAAAAAGAATTTTTCTTTGATTCAAGGCTCAACCAGAAAGATACTTTTTTAAATAGTCATAGGAATGCATACACCTACATACCACTCAGTTTTCAAGTTTCAAGCATATAGAGCTGGATAATAAGTGTGAAAATATATTAAAAACATATATATGTATCCTATCTCAAAGGTAATTACTATCCTAAACAAGTACGCAAATAAAAAAGGAAAGTTCCTTAGTAGGGCTGGGAAATTACAACAACCAAGATACAATACATATAATGCTCCTCAACATTAATATCAGCAGGACTTGTGTAGGCTGAAAAGAAATATAGAATACGAAAAAGGCATTCTAATCCTTGCCATCAATCATTTAGTACCATAGAAAAGTTGCAAGTAGTTCAAATCCCCTAAAACATAATTCCCAGAGTAGGAGGTTTGAGAATGCAAAATGCAAAAGACAAAAGTATTGAGCGTGGGTGGCACAACGATGGTTGACTTGGGTGGCCCAGTCATGGTCCAAGTAGTGTAAACTGGAGAGTGCGATGGTGGCCAGCTTGGGTGACGTAGTGGCGGTCGGATTGTGGATGGCACAGTGGTGGCTAGGTAGGTGGGAGGAGAATGGTGCTGAGGGAGAGAAAGGGATGACAACGTGGGTGGATTAGGTTTCTTAGGCAATCTTTCTCGATGAAAATTGTAAGGGTGGGTAGTTTTTTTTCCTTTGTTTATTTTTTTATTTTTCTATTTTGATGATATGGAGTTTATGAAAAATCCATGTAGGATGATCATTTAACAATGTTAGTAAGATTTAACGATAAGACTAAATTGATGTCAAATTTTAAAATTTCAAGACCAAATTGATGTAAAAAATTTTCTTAGGCCTAAATTAATATCACTATAAAATCTTCAAACAAAAAGGTTATTTACTTTTTTATTCTTTATTTTTTGGTAAGTACATGTTTCCGATTAAGTATATGACTTGGCATGCTTTTATGCTAGATAGAAATGCTAGTATTCTACTTAATAAAAAATAACATTGTACGGGAGATGTTACGTACCTTCTTTATCCTCTTACCTAAAATCTCTTATCACACCATGATCTTCTTCTTCCCCCTTCTCATTTCATAGAAACCCCAATCCACAAGTTACATATTCTTCCTACCCTAAAATCCAAATTTCACATTTGTCTTCCTTATTGGACTAAATCTTCTTCCTCTTCCCGCTTGAAAGATTGGAGTTATCTTGCTATGGCATCCTTGTAACATCCCGATTTCCGAGTTTCGACTTCGCCAGTAGGATTGACCATCCCCGATTTCCGTCTTCATCTTTGAAACTCAGATAAGAGGATTATTTCCGAGTTCCGAGTTCGCCTTCGAATTCCACATAATTTCCGACTTCACATCCTGTCCAACTTCCGATTTAATCTTCAATTTTGATTATTACCGATTTCCGACTTAGAGGTATATTGGGCATAATTTCTGACTTAAAGTGGCATAATTTACTACTTCACGACTTCCGACTTCATGTCTCAAAGGTATTTATACACGGTTTCCGATATAATCAAATGTAAGATACCGACTTCCGAGTTTAAGTACTTGGGTTTGGAAATGTGACTCGAATTCCCGAGTTCCGACCTTAGTGTTGAACTCAATTGGGATGGACACGAGTTCGGACCCTTGAGCCAATTTCCAATCACACGAGTTCCGATATCCGATTTTACATCCAGCGTCGACATTCCCGAGTTCAAATAGGGAGTTCCGAGATTATAGGATTACCAGCTGCATGACTTCCGACCTCCGACCTTGATACAAGATTTCCTCAAGTCACAACGAGATGGGACGAGTTACGACATACGACTTCAGCTCCAGTCTCAACTGGGATGACACGAGTTCCGACTTAAGGTGTAATAGAGACGAGCTCCGATTTCAAATAGAACAGAAGCGTATCCCAATTTTTGGAACGACGTGGAGAGCAACACAGCCACAAAAACAGGCGACATGGCCGAGCTTCAATCACAAAACTTCAACCAATCAACACCCACAATTCCAACTACCCCTGTCTATTTAAGTCAGACTTCTCTCTTCATTCCCAGCTGATTTACGTTCCCCTTCCTCTTGCACCAGCCTTCTTCTTCTTCCCTTCCTCTCTCAATCAACTCCATCACTCCTTCAAGTTTAACAAGGTTCTATCAATCCAAGCTTTAACACTTAGCTCAAATTACACTCCAAAGAGGTAGGATTCTACTTTTATTCTTGAATTATTTGCCCTATGGCTGTATGAACTTGCATTCTTCTTCATGTATTCGATGAGTTAATAGATGTATTATGATGGATCATGATTGAGTTAACATGAAATATTGAGTTGGGATTAAGATTAGAAGAAGAAAACTAGGAGAAGTGAAAGTTGGAATACTGTCTAGTTGAGGAATTCCACGGCAGTCCGTACGGCGGAGTGTACGGCGCCGCCTACAACTGGTTAAATCTGATGAAACCATTTTTCAATGAAAGTAGACATTCAGGGCTTTCCATAGATATATCATATAAGGTTATTGGATTAATATTGAGAGAGATACGAATTTTTGAAGTTTGACCTAGGGTTTAGGACTTTCATCCGAGCAGGGTGACTTGAGGAGGGTATAACATACCCTATACAACTCCAAATCGAGTGAAACTAAGTTTGTTAGAAAGCTTACACACATAGGAACACCCCAATATAAGATTCCGAGTTTTTTATGGTTCCAATTGTTCCCGGTGATTCAAGGAAATTGTCCTATGTCTAATCCAGACCAAAACAGAGTAGTTCAGGAAGGTCGATTTTCAGGACTTATATCTCGAGGTTTACTTAAGCAAATGGAGTGAAACTTGTGGAAAATGAAAGGTTATCCTGTTAGCTTTGATATGAGACCAATTTCGTAAGAATTGAGCTTATTTTCGATTTTTAGTGAATTTATATTCCCAGGAGTGTAATTCGGGCTAGTGACTGAACAGGCTGAAGTAAAAGGTGAATATCTTGATTTATATAAATCAGAATGACATGGGACCAAAGAGGTTAGAAAGTAGACATATAGAGCTATGACATATCCAAATTTCAGATTTAAATGAGTTGAATAGAGATAAAGGTGGATTACACAAGATTCGGGCAGAACCGAATAGAATTGGCAGGATGGCCAAAATGATAATTTTACAAGTGTTAGTGAAACATATAAAGTTTGAATGGAGGATTGCCAGCTTGACATTGATATATATGTGTTAAGTTGATTATGTTGCTATGACTAATTTGTCCGTGAGAGCTAGCACTATTCATGGGGAAACGGCCCTGATCCGTTACGCTGCCGGATTTACGACAGAAGTCTAAGAAGCTATGAATGTTTAGATGTAAGGATGAATTAAAGTATAAATGGGTATATAGAAACCCTATATTCAAGAATGACATAATTATGTGATGAGGTATGTGAGGGTAAGTGATGTAGCATATGTATGACTATGCTTGAATATGTTTGAGAATGAAAGAATGTGAATATATTGAATGTGAATCCCTTCACTTGGAGGCAGTTACTTGAATCCCTCCCTGTGAAGGCAGCTAAGACAATGAGATCCCTCTACCTTGGAGGCATGTGGTCAGATGAGATCCCTCTATGTTGAAGGCACGTGGTCAGATGAGATCCCTCAATTTTGAGGCACGTGACTAGAAGAGATCCCTTCAACTAGAGGCACGTGACTAGAATGAGATCCCTCCAAGACTAGAGGCACTGGGTCCCCTTGTGGGTGAGTCGGTGTGACGACAGTCACGGGTGAAGTTGACGAGCTCACTCCAAGGCCAGGCTACCTAAGGGCAGTAAATGCACCCTAGGGATGGCGATACGTAACGCCTAGGTGTGCCAAGTAAAAGACTAAAGACTAAAGATTAAAGTATATGCAAGCACCCCAATCACATGAGGCATGGCATCGACCCAGCTAGTATGAGTACAGGGGACAGAACTTACATGAGGCATCGCATGACCCAGCTAGTGTAAGTACCGAATGAAAGAGAAGTAAATTTTATGTATATGTATGAATTCAAATGCAAGTTAAGTTAAGTACAGATGTTATGTTTCCAGTAGATTAATGCTATGTGCGTTTTATATGTTGAAGCTATTATCCATGGTATTATTCATGAATTAATCTTGTGTACATTCCCCCAAAGGACCAGTATATGAGTAAAAATGAACTTTGCTTCGGATAAGACATTTTTCGAAATGTAAAATTAAACAGTTTGTGCAGCATGTTCACCTTTTTCAAAATAAATCGAAGCAAACTGGAGACGGCCATGATGACACTATGTATGAAAATTATAGAATCCTACTGAGAATTTTATAATTCTCACTCCTATTTCCATGTTGTCTCCAGATGATTGTAGAAGTTTCCGAAGACGGCTGAAGTTGCCGTCAGATGAGGTCCGCTCAGGTAATAGTAACATCTCCAGGGTGTGGTACTATGGCCTAAGCATAGTACTATGCTTGGGAGGGTGTTACAATCCCCAACTCTTAAGGTAGACCAATATAGAAGAAAGTCCGAGCCCGATGTAAGGGTCAAATAGTAAATAGATGAACTGTAGCAAAAGAAGGGGAGAAATTGTAATTATTAGATCATAATAGCAAAATTGTAATTAACGATTTATGGATGTTAGGATGAGGCATTAGTAGAAAAATCCCAATTTCAAGAATATATGAGCCCCATGATACTAGTAGATAACTAATATACATGTAATAACTTTATGATTGATATTTTTCACACATGATTTTAAACAAAAGTGTGGGATTACTCACACACATAAATAATATCTCAAGTAACTCAAAGTATCCGAATTAATAGCCAGATACCTTGAATTAATCTTCAAAAGCCCCATATTATCTTTGGACATAAAAAATCTAGGGAAATAATCCTATAGAGATTAGATAGATAAATCATGAGAGTAGCCATAGTAAGTGGCCAGAAATGAGTTGCACCCTATGTTGGGTAAACGAGTGGACATGAAGGTGCCACACTAACCCTAATTGGTAGATTTATCACCACCTCACCTTCTACAAATATCCTAACAATCTTATCCTCTCCTCCTCTTTTTCATATTCATGCCACCAACACATACACACACCTCATCATCATTACTTTTTCCATCTTCTTTCTCACCACCACATAGCCATGAACTTCAAGATCATGGTTGACGGCCTATTTTGCCTCAAAACACCTTGCTCTTTTTATGAAAATTAACCCCAATCTCTTCTTATTCAAAACCCCTCAAAAGATTAAAGGATTCAAGTTACTTATGGAGCCCTTCCAGCCCTTGACAGTTGCAGCCGTGAGTGGAAAGGAAAGGTAGGAGTTGTTCTTAACTTCTTAGCTTCCATGGCCCCCAAGAACCTTGAGGTAAGTAGCCCAAATCCTAGGTTATTTTCCTTTAATGTTTTTTGTTTTATGTCTTGCCCAAAACCTAGGTTTCCAACTAAAATCTGACATTGATTGGATTATGATGTTGATGATGTTGTTATAAATTGGTATGCCTTGAAATGTTGATTTAAGTTTGATTTTGCACTTAATTGTTGATGATTCTATGTGCATGTGTTTCTGCCTTCATATGAATTGAAATAAATGTTTAGTTAAACCCAAATAAGCCTCTTGAGATCCTTAAGGAAGAATTGGATGAAATGAGTTCATAAGAATTGGGTTAAGAAGCTTTGAAGTAACTACATATCAAAGGAAGGTGATTGAGCCACTACCCTGAACACCCTATACCACAAAAATTGTTTTTGGAGCTACAAATGTTAGATTTAAGTGTAACTTATTTTATTTGAAAGTTAACACATAGGATTACCTTTAATTAAAATTTGGTAGAAATCTGATTTGAAATGAATTTTTGGGAATTTATACAACTGGCTACTAGAAATGAGGGTCTAAAATAAGATAGTAGAGATGTTTAGAAAAAACTACACTAACTAGGAAATCTCATGAGGTTAAGGTCATTTTTCCCTATTAGTATAAGAAGAGTAGAGTGTATAAACCAAAAATCTTGGTCATTCAAGCCCAAGTGAATTAGATATAAATTTTAGAACAAAACAAGACAAAAGTTGAGTTCAACCCGTGAACCATTTCTCTTAAACATATAACCCGGAACTCAGGGCACAAGGAAGAAGTGACCCATCTCCCTTAAGCTTGAAACCTAGAACTCAGGGGACAAGGAAGAAGTGACCTTTCTCCCGTATACCCTTTCTCTTAAGATTGGAACCCGAAACCCTTTTCCTTAAGATCGGAGTTTGGAACTTCAGTAAACTTAGAACCCTCTTTCGTAAGATCAAACCTAAGAACTTGGGTAAACCCGGAACCCTCTTCCGTGAGATCAAAACTTGGAACTTGAGTAAACCAGGAACCTTCTTCTGTAAAATTGGAACTTAGGTAAACGATGATCCCTATCCCTTAAGCTTGAAACTCAGAAAATTTGGGGAAGAAGCAGTAAGAACTTAGAACCTATGCTTGTGAAAGCAAGACAACTTTAGTTAAATGGTCATAACTTGAGAAACGCTTAAGTAGCTTACCTAGGATCAAGAGAGTTAAATAAAGGATATGATAAGAAATATTCGTATAAAATATATATAAGGGTCAAATGATAAGAAATGGAACTATGATAAATTTCCAAAGTGAAGGCAGATTTGTAGTGGCTTATAACTTAAGCATTAAGCAAGACAAGTGTGAAGCAAGACATATAACTATGTGTTAGGTTATGACAATTGTTGTAAGGCTTACTTTATGGGAAAATTTGAGCTAGAAATGAATACTTGAATATTACTATGTTCTTGCTTACTATTATTATACGGAATATTGACCCCCTGAGGATGGCGATACATAACGCTTAGCAGTGAAGGTTAAAAGAACCACACGGAGGACAGTAATATGTAATGCCCAAATGGAAAGATTGGAATATAGATGTATGAAGCATGTGTATAAGTATATACAACATCCTCATGCATGACCATATATAAGAACATATAAAGTAACATAAACTTGCAAGACATGTTGAGCCTCCACCTAGTAGTAGATTAGGGCGATATCATCAAAAATGATCACTTGGGCCAACTCCTAAACATATTTAAGAGGAATAAGTCAGTGTAAGAGTCAGATAAAGTAAATTCGGCAATCACGTATAAGAGCAAGATCAGTCTTGAAAAGTAGGCTATTAGCTAATAGTGGGAAAGGCTATCTACTTCTAGAGAATTGAGTATAGGTGTTTAAGTCGCAAGTTAAAGAAAAGACAAGAAAGATAAGTGCACATGCATGATTCAGTTATGTGCATCTGCATATGCATATTCTACTATCTCATTGTGCTATACAGTTACTATTACTCTGGTTGGAAATTTTACTGTTATTGATGTTATACTTGCTCTAGAAGATACTAAGTGATTTTTAAAGGTAACTTATTTCGAGAAATACATTTTCAAACTTAAAATTGAGCCTATGCCTATGTGTATTTATCCATATTTTCACAATAAACCAAAGCGACTCGAATACTTATGATGACACCTTATGTGCTTAGTGGATGGGTGTACCTACTGAGAATTTGAAATTCTCATTACCTGTTTATATGTCTCCATAAATATTCTAGTACAAATAATAGGCTTCAAGTCTACAACAGGATTTTGGGACTTCTATGAATCGTGAGATATGGGCTTAAGTCCAACACCTGAAGTTCCAGCTCAAGTATCAAAGTGTGAGGCCAGCATAATGAGGCGAAGAATGCAGAACAAGACATGTTTCGGGTAACAAATTGTATTTTAAATCATATATCCATCATATAAGTTAGATTGTAAACCCTTACTTATTCAGGAGTCATATGTTGAGTCATATGCTATGTTCTCTTACTTGAAAGTCTCCACAACACCATAACAACCTCTAGATATAACCCCATAGCTCGAGTATGGCATATATATTTGGAGGGTATTACATGCAACACCTCTAAATATAACCCCATAGCTCAAGTATGACATATATATTTGGAGGGTGTTACATACAACACTTCCCATAGGAGCACTTAAGTGATGCAAAGCATGTTGGTGTTTACATGGTTATTTTGCTCTTGCTCCTGTCTTAACTCCTCTTGGATGCAAGCCAAGGTTTTAACTTGGGCTAACATATTTTGATTTTGCTCTTAAAGCTATTGTACATCATGAAAGAGACTGGCCAAGGTAGGTGGAGTGAGAATATGGTTGTTCTCGACTTGGTTTGGTGGAATAGAGTTTGTGTTTTAGCTTCGAGTAACTGCCACTAAGGGGTAGAATAGTTTAGTGGCCCCTAGCTAGCGCCAATGTTCTAACTTGTGATATTGAGGTTAGCCCAGTCAGGCTAATGCACCTCACAATGACAATAAGGCTTACAAAAGAACTCTGGCCCTGAAGTCAATAAGTGACTTAGAAGAAGTAGTGGAAAATAGGCTAGATAAGATGGTGATTGATTCATTAGTCCACCTGCAGTTGTGGACTAACATTAGTCCCCCCATTAAAATAACAAAATGACCCCTTCATGTGTTTTTATAATAAGGCCCGGTGTAATTTTTCTACAAATAGATCCCTTGCTCTTTTTCTGCATTTTGTCTTCGAGGAATTGGTGTGGCCGTGGTGGCCCTGCACCTTGCATTTCAAGCTGCGAAGACAATGTTCATGGGCCGAACCTAGAGGTAGTAAGTGGAAATTTTTGGCTATTCATCTATTAAGGTTGTTCATGGAGGGTGACTGATCTATAAAAAGGAGGAAACTTTGCTGCGGTAAGAATGCTACTGACTAGGTGATCGGGCAAGCTGTCAAGAATAACCACTCCAATGTAAGACTTTGATGACAACAAAGTATGGTGTTCATCCGCGATAGACCAAAATTACTGACCTATGAAAGACAAATGTGGGGTACAATATCCAGAGTTTAGAAAATAAAATAAAAAAACCTTGACAATTCATGCATTCTTAATAGAATAAAAAGAGTATCACTGAATTTTTAAGATTGCCACACTAATCTAATACCACATTAAGTACTATGTTTTAACATGTGCAAAATACGGTCTAGACAATTGCCATATGCATATCTAGGAGAATACTTCAATTCGACATGCATAAACACTCATGGGTTGAAGGATATGCTACCCATGATTTGAATCAAAATCACCACAAACAAATATTAAACAAAATTATCCAAGTTCGAAATTACCGTTCCCCCAATCCACTGGTATAATTATCCAAATAATGCAAGTAAGATTCCAATGTAGGAAGCAAGTTGTAGCATAAGGTGAGATAAGTTGTCCTTGTATGTTTCAGCAGCCTTCCTTAGCTCTTCAATATTTATGTTTCCCTTGGCATTTCCATTCCACACATTGTAGCACTAGCAGGATTTGTACCATGCAGTGATGGTCTTCTCTTGCCTACAGTGTGCAATTGCCAAAAGAATTAAGGGTCCCAGGAATTTAATAATATTCATCAAAGGCAGTAATGTAGGGGAAGGCACTGCATCTCTTCTAGACACGCAGCAAGAGAAAATAACACAATTGAGGTTATCTGTTATTGATTAAATTGCAAAATACAAATTGTTAAAACTAATAATAACTGAAAAGCTTCTAAATAATAAAAGTGAATAAGGAGAAATGATGAATTGCCCCAATAAATCAACAAAACTAGCAACCCAAGTAACTGATATTGTCTACTAAAATCCACCAAAATTAAGCAAACATGTTCGTAATAACTAAAGTCACCATACCAAATTATATGCACGAATAACCAACAGTCCAACATCTTCTCCAGCAGCACCAGCATTAGGTTGCAAAGAGAAGGAGTCAAACCCAGTGATAGTACATAATAGCTTACCCAAGAATCTTCGAAGTTCATAATGTGCCTTGCATTGCCAAGTTTTGGTGCGGTGATTTCACCTCAAGTTGGCCTTATTGTTTGCTTCTTGTATCTGATGGCACTTACACTACATCATCGTCATTATTCTCAATCAATAATTCTAATAATATTTCTAATTATTTTTATCAAAAAAATAAAAAAATAGTTTTTCTAATTGCACAAGATCAATAGACGAACAACAATTTCTTTAAAAACTCAATTAAGTCCGCGTAACAAATCGAGTAGCCATTAACGAAATAAGCAAAAAAATTCCACCTTGGGTCCCGATGTGTTGCAAAACAGAGCACACAAAACTGGCTTCTTTCAAGAAGCTAACATACCATTGACATATTGACATAAAACCTTGTTGCCCGTGAACTTCATGGCACACAAGGACACGATGGCAGAGCAGGTAAGGGAAATAGTTGCACAAAATAATGTTTCAAGTTCGAAAACTCCTGTTCACTTACCGATGGTTTCCCACCATCTGATGTTCATTTGGGTATTAGGGTTTCTAATCAAACCACTAGTCATCAACATGGTTGTCTACCACCTCTTCCCTTCTAGTTCTTCGATCGTCACACAAACGTATTCCTCCGATCACTTCCAGTTCTTTGATCGTTTGTTTACGCACCTCCTCTCACCCACAAAAAAGAAAACACCAAAAAACACTGGTGCAAATCACCGGCAATTAGAAAAATTTAGGACTGAACTACAAAATTAAACATTCGCGATACTTATTAACAATTTCAAAGCAAAAAAACACGGGTTACAATTCATCCATTAAATTTTAAGTAAAACACATCTAACAGTGAAATTTGGGTGGACTAATGTTAGTCCCAAAGATGGGATAGACTAACGAATCGGCACCCAAAATGCACCTCACAATGACAATAAGGCTTACAAAAGAACTCTGGCGCTCAAGTCAATAAGTGACTTAGAAGAAGTAGTGGAAAATAGGCTAGATAAGATACCTGATCAATGGGAGAGTTTGTATTTTTTTTTTTTTTTTGAAGGGTAGGAGAGTTTGCATTCCAAATAGAAAGAGAATGGCATCCGTTTGCATGGCTATAAACGTGCTATGATTTGTAAATCTTGGAGATGAGGAGGTCTTTTTGTTTTTTTGGGTCAGTAAGATGCGGAGCTCTTTGACTTCAAACAGAGGCGCTCCACTTTGGGCTTTAGTGGTCTTGTGACGTTTCAACCTTAACGCCTAGATGCATTCGAATTATGGGCCATCGGGCCGTGATAGAATCTTAGAGGAATTAGCTGAGTCCACTTTTATAATTTTAATATTTTTAGTTCTATATTTGTTAAATTATGAATGAATTAATTACATATGTCTTATAGTTTAAATATTCTTTCTTAAATAAATTTTAATTTATATCATTTAGATTAATTTTAAATTTTAATAAAATTTAAAAATATTTATAAGATACATAAGGAATTAATATTTATTTAAATATTGGACGTGTTTGCTTACGTTTATTTTGTCAAAGAGTACATTTTATTAAAAAAATCACTTCTTAAATTTTTATTGAACATTTGAATAATATTATTAAAAAATAATTAAAATAATTTTTTTAAATTTTAGGAAAATCAAATAAGAATTGCTTTAAATAAATTAGTGTTAGAAAATTAATTTAGATACTTTTTAAAATTATTTTTAACAATTTATCCAAAGGCACCTATTAAAAGACCACATTAGTTTATAAAGGTTTGAAGTTTCATTTACAGTGTCATTTTTTTTTTTTTTTGGGGATAATTGTGTTGTATAAGTTTTGATTTAGCAAATTTTTTAATACATAAAAATTTTGGTGAAAAAGTTGGTCCAAATTTAAGTCATGCTGATACATATATAAAAAGTCAATCAAGTAGATCAATGTTGTTAATTTTAACGTAGTATTTTTGTTTTTGTCTTTAATATATCTATTTATAATAAAGAAGTCCTTTTAATAATTATCTTTTTTAAGGTTTGAATTTTTTTTCTTTTTTTTAAAAAAAGTGTAACCCATTTACTAGTTAATGTAGCATTAATTTGAGTATATAGCTTATATTTAAACTAAATCTTTTATTTAGAAATCAATAAAATAACATGCACTTACTGCCAAATTTTTATAGAGGTTTATCCACCCTATCATTTGGTGAAATACAGAAATTTACATACATAATGTACTTTATCAGAATAAGAATACATAAGCAATTTCTTACTTTAGACTAATCTCCAAAATAATTCCTGGAAAAAAAAAGGTGCTTCTCTCTCAAAAAAAAAAAAAAAATGTCAGATACGTGGGGCATACATCAATCAATATCCAATAACCATAGTCCGGATTTAGTTAGCCACGTCGTGGCACCAGGAAGGGCCAACGCTTGGAGTTTACTATGGAAGGAGGTATCCTACGTGGTTGACCTTTCTTAAACAGGTTTTTTTTCACTACAACAAAATATAAAAATTATTATATACCTAAATACCCTATTTCAATATTATTTATTGATTTATCCTATTTTTCTTATATTAGAAAAATTGGCCTAGGTTAAGCAGATTTTCATGTTATTAGTTTCCTAAAACAAGTTTAAAAAATAAAATAAATGATGATAAATACCTAAATTAAAGAAAACTACTTAATTGAAAAAAAAAAAAAAGAGAGATGGAATACTTGATTAAAAGTACAATGATGAATATTAAGCTATTCCACTCTTATACTAACGTCATATGATTTTTACTATTAATTTGCTCCATGAAATTTTTCACCCTAATTTTTTTTCATACCAATTATACCCTTAGTTGTACTAATTAGAATATTGATATAAATAAATACATAAAAAAAAGACACATAGTAATACTTTGTATACTCTCTCTCTCAAAAAAAAAAAAAAAAAAGCTAGTACTTAGTAATGTGTATATAATATTTTTCAAATTCTCGCAAAATTACTTTTGTGAAATTAATATGATGGGTTTGTGAAAATATTTTCAAAATTACTTTATCAATTTGGGGTAACCTTTTTCATGACAGATAAAAGAGTGTGTGTCTAAAATTTAAATATTAGAGTTGTGTCAACTTATTAATGAGTGATTATTATATTGTTACTTATTAGTGCCGATAACTATAACTCATTGTGTGTGTGCATAACTGTGGAATAAAGATGAGATATGTGGGTATAGCACATTGGTGGACGTGAAACCATTGGGGTGCGGGTAAAGGCAATGGGTCTGGTTCTGTTCATGAACAGGGAAGGGTGCGGTGCATGCTACAAAGTCAAATACTTGGACTCATCCATATGTTTGAGGCGAGTTGTGACAGTCATAATTACGGAGGGGTGTCTCACGTGCCCCTCCTACCAAACCCACTTTAACCTCAGTGGTGCAGCCTTTCGACGCATGTCTATTATTGGCAAGAGTGGTCAATGCAGTGATTATAATCAAATCCTTATCATTTGTTGGAGGTGGATTCATAGTATGTCAAACCCCCCAAAAATATTCATAATCATTTTAATTAAGTATTTTTATCTCTTTTCTTTTCCAGTTAAGTATTTTTTTAATTCAAGTATTCATCATTGTTTTTTATTTTTTAACTTTTTTTTTAAAAATTGGTAACATGAAAATTTGCCTAGACTAGACTGATTTCCCTAATATATAAAAAGGACAAATTTGTAAATAATGTTAAAATAAGGTATTATATAATAAATTTTTAATTTTATTTTAGTTACAAAAACCTTCTTAAATAAACCAATATAATATGAATTCATTAGTAACCAGAAAAGTCTTAATTGGGACACTCAAGTAGCAAAATCCTTAAATAGAAATTTGATCATTGAAAAAAAAATATTTTAAATAAAATAAAGAAAGCTGTAATTTGCTAATTTTTTTAGTGATTTAAATGATATATTATAATTTGATTATTAAAATAATTTTTCATTTTGAGATGATTAGATACATATTTACTTGTCAGTACAAATGAGATAATTATTCTATTGATATTTTTGTATGTGATATTCTATTGATAATTATTCTATACGGTTCTTTATTTTGTAAATAAAATATACAAAGTACAAGGAGACTAAATGATGTAATAAAAAATATTTCTTCATCTAATGTTTTACAGTAAACACGTACTAAAAGGTAAGTGATTGTTATTCTATTAATTAAAATAATAAGAAATTCATTTTAAAATATTAAACATTAAAATCGATTATTCATTGACCATAGTCTAACATCGTACGACACATTACATTGTATGAGTAAGTACTTATTCACCCTCCACTTCATTCATTAAGTTTAGATAAATAATAACTCTCTACCCAACTTATGGGCTATCTATAATATAGTATAATAAATTTGTACAAATTTCTAGATTTAAATTTTATTATTACTGATATACAAATAAACAAAAAAGAATATGATAAGTTTTTTCAACATAAAAAATTAAAATTTATTCATCATTACGCATTATTTTATCAGTGTAAATAATTAGGCGATCTTATCATGCAAATGGTGGTATAATAAGTGGGGAATTTGAAATATTAAGGTTAAGCTTAAGCATAGGGTGAGGTTGGCGGGACATTATCTCCAAAGGCTTACATGGCAGGCTACCCATCCAATCGCTGTTTCGTCGGTGCTCTTCGTTAGCTACCAACCAACTCACACTATTAATAATTTCCCCTAACTCTTTGTCTTACCCTGTACAATCTCAACAATGACCATTCTGTCCCCATGCCATATTCTTTTAAATCATGAATTCCACGCGGTGAAATTACGAAATTGTCCTCACCATGTTGAACACCGACAAACGCATAATTTCCCAAAAGCTTCATAGTATGTGGTTTTGCTTAATGGATGGATAAATCAATTTCGACGGAATTTTACAAAACCCTTACGGACTCTTGACCCCTTCCCAGGCAAAAGTGGTGGTGGCTCAGTCAACACGACATGATACTCCAAACTCGCCGTTTCGACGTAGGCCGATTTCATCAAATCGAGCTTCTTCCTTTTTTTTTTTTTTTATTATTTAGGGTTTAGGGTTAAGAGTCGAATACAGAACATTTCAAAATCAAATGAAATATATAAAAAAAATAATCACTAAACTATAGACTCAAACATTAAATCAAGCTCTTGCTTGTAATTAACTTCAAAGATTTCATCAAAGATCATAAAATTATACAATTTTAGGCGCCACCACGCAATTTTGATATTATACTAACTAATGATTATGTAATATCAATTGAGGTTAATTTTGATGTTATATTAATATAAAATTTTTTAATATTATCTTTTAATTTATATGTTGATATTTTTTTAATAAATTTGATTGAGTCAATAGTTATATGAAATATTAAATTTATTAAGTAATATATCAATTAATTATTATGTATGAGTATATTTCTTATAGTATCACTATATTAAAAATAATTTTATATTACCATATAAAATAAAATTTATATTAATTTATTAGATATAAGTCACAAAGTTTAAGATCAGGCATTATATAATTTTTTTCTCTTTTTTTTTTTGGGGGTCATGTTTTCTTTTTTGTGTTAGTATATACTAAATAATAGGTTTTGTGATGCCTTTTGGGCTGTTAGTTGAGAATTGAAGAAAGAGTGTGGGATATCAAACCTCCCCACTGCGAAATCCACGATCCTTATCTAAGGTGTTTAAAACCCCTCCCGTTTTGGTTGTCCATCTCGCGATTCTCGCCTCGTTGTTAATGAGGTTAAGCCCAAGTTACGATCGTTAGATTGTATTATTTTATTTTAGTTGGGTTCGAGTTTGATTTTGAAGTTTGAACTATACTAGGCGAACTTATTTTACATAATTTTTAAAAATTATATTTTTTAAAATAAATAATAATAAATTATAATTTTTATATTTAAATTGATACTTTTATATAACATAGTAACATTTTTATTAAAATAATTTGATTAAAAATCATATAACATCCCTTACTTTTATGATTTAACTATGTTATATAATGGCCTGGAAGTGCAACGCTATATTTAGCAAAAGGTGAAGACCTCAGTTTTTTAGGTTTATATTGTTTGGAAGGCTAGGAGAAAGTAATTTTCTTCTATTATTTGAGAAATGTTATTCCACTATCTTCTCTTTGTTTCATTTAGTTGAGAAAGTTGAGTGCATGCACCGATAAAAAAAAATACTACTACATTGTGAATATCATATTTTATCATTTCTTTTAATAAAAAAATAATAATAAAACAAAATTTCCTTTCTATTAACTTCTAGAATCTCATCCTAATCTTAAACTTTTAATTGCTTTTCAAATTTTTTATTTCATCCTATCTCAAACGTTCAACTACTTTTCAAATTTTTATTCTCATCTTATCTCAAGATTTTCAACTGCTTTTCAAATTTCTGATCAATCTATTAGCAAATATCTCTCTTATTTTTCTCTATATAAAGCCAAGTCTCTCACTTCAAAAGAGAGGAGGAATTCGATCAATCAAGGATCACTTTTATTATTTTTCATTTCCATTCTCTTATCAAGTCTTGAATCTTATCACCATTACACCATTTCTAACACCAATATCTTTCACAAAATCAATCACATTCTTATTCTAATCCCATAGTTGAGTCAAACCATAGTCCATTTTTATCTTTCCATCCACCACTATTTTCCTCACTATTGTGAAGCCACACAGCCACTACTCCCATTTAGCCTCCACCAAACCGCTCTATCATCATCACTGTCATTAATATCCCCAGCCTCCTCTGTATAGTGGTTTATTCTTCTTCCTGTGGGCAAATTGGGTGTTTTTTGTTTTTGTTTTTGTTTTGTATTTTTTTTTACCTTTTTTTATTTACTTTTAAAAAGAAACTTACACTAATTTTTTTATATTAAATATTTTCTTTTCCATCATAAGCTTTTTTTTCTCATTTGATATTTTATTTGTTTTTGGTATTTTACTCAAGTTTGTGTTTTTTTTTTTTTTGCATTTACCTTTTTTTATTTGACATGTTTTTTGTAATTAGTTAAATTCTTTTAAATTTTGAAATATCACATTAGCTTTAGTTAAAAAATTTTCTTTTTTAATGGTTAGAACATTTTTTTAATCTATGCGATAAACTTACGACATTGATGTATAATTTGACCGTCCTCAAGAATTATGAGAATTGTAAGAATTTATTGTATAACTTCTACTATCTTGAATCTTATGCAAGAATAGATTAAGTTTTTCTTTCTTTCTTTCTTTTTAAAATTTTTTTTTTCGTAAATAAAATCAACCCAACACATAATTATGTTCTATAAGAACGACTTTGACTTTGAGTTCCTCATTATATCGGATGATATGTAGGAATGGGTAACTTCCATCGAGTCAAATTAAATTTTCTTAAATTTTATTTTTTCTTCTATTTTATCTATTTATTTATTTATGTTTTTGTAAATAATTATTTTTTTTATTTTCTTTTGTAAATAATTGTTGTAAGTTTTTTAAAAGGGAAAAATATAGTTATAATTATTGATTAATTTGCATAATAAGCTCTAGGTAATCATTGAAAGACGAATGTAACTAAGGTGCAGTGGAATTAAGTTTCCATTCTTCCTCGTCCATAATTAAACTCTCAAATCCAGTCTCTTTAAAAAACCAAAATTGCAAAAATAAAATATTTTTCTGATTTTTTCCTTAAATAAAAATTATTGGCGACTCCATTGAATATTTTTTTAATAATTTTTTGTTGCCTCTTGTCGTGATACCCTCCGGGCACGTTGTGACAGTTTGGTGACTCCACTAGGGATGGTTAGAGAGTCAAGCCTATTAGAATCAATTATGCAAATTATATAACTAAAATAATATTTATTTCTTTCCCTTCTTGTTGTTCTTCAATTTTTGTGTTTTGTTTTTAATTGTAAATAATATTTTATTTTATTTGTCATCCAAATCTTAGGGTAGTAGACTTTTTTTTTCCTCTCTTTTTGTATATATCTCAAACCTTAGGATAGTCAATTTTTTGTAATATTGTTGGGTCTTTATTGTGTCATTTTTAGGGCTTTAAGGTTTTTTATGCTTCTTACACACACTTCACTTTCACTTACCTCACACACCATTTGGGCTCTGTACCGGAGTCTTGGAAATCCACAGGAATAGAAGAGGCTTTGACAAGGTTATTGTGAGGCTTATGCTTCCTTGATAGTTGTTGATTCTCCTATTCAGATTATTACGAGAATTGTGAGCTACCATATTGTAACTTCTATGTCCCTATGACCATGCTCACAAAATCAGGTCCTTATCTCTTGGATAGAGGCAATCTGGGGACTTTGACTTGTAGGGACTTAGATCAGTCCCAAAAATCATGCACTAATGGATTGAGTTTAGTGGTTTCTATCCAAATTAGGGTCTTGACAATAGAAATTTCCAACCTTAGGTTCCACCTTACTAGGACACAAAGGAGCATTTTTTCTTCTTATCTTGTAATATGAATTTCAAATCATGCATCTAAATAACATGCTATGCATATTCTATTTTTAACTCTTATGAGTCTCCCTTTTCCACATCAATTATTGCAACATGCATAATATTCACTTCTTTGTTACACATGACCGCATGCATAAATTAAAAAAAAAAAAAAATCATTGAACATGTATTTTCTTTCTTTTCATTCAGTCCCTTCTATACATTCATGACATGCATAGAGAAGCTTTAAAAAAAAAAAAATTCATAACATTGCTTCTTTCTTTTTTTCATCTATCATTTCCATAAATTCATATCATGCATAAATAAACCAAAAAAAAAAAAAAACTCTTCAAACATTTTTTTTTTTGCCTTTATCCTCTATCCCTTCCATACATTTATTAGGTTGCAACATGCATCAATAAGCATTTTATTTTTTAAAAAAGAGAGACTCCATATAACATGCATTTTTTTCATACCACATGTCATATCATGCATCAACAAGCGATTAAAAAAAAAAAAGATTTCTCAAATATGCATTTTTCTCTTCTATTCCCAAACATTCATGTCATGCATTTTTTTACATAATTGAACACACCAATAAGAATTTAGGGAAGAGTTCATCTGCCATGCACTTCATTACTTTCTCTATACATCCTACACCCTTCATGCATTTGAACATTGTCACATGCATTCTTAGCTTTTTATTTTCTTCAACAGAGCCTTAGCATGCATACATCAATAACCATCTAGGAAGAAGTCATCTAACATGCATTTTTGCCCTTTGCTTTCCATCTTTTCCATATCATGATGCATATCATACATATTCTCTCATTCCTTAATATGCATTTTTTTTATAACCTCGAAAAGAGGATGCACCATTCTGTCTCCAAACATCATTCATCTGAGGAAAAATTTGTTTGATGCAAGTAGTTGTGTTTAAGAGTCATGAGCAAATTGAAAAAAAAAAAAAATAAGAGAGAAAAGAAGGAAAAAGAGAAAGTTAAAATTGAAGAAAAGAACTAGAAAGAAGGAATACGACCTAAGGAACCACTGAAAAGAAGATCTTACATATTTGGAAGATGTTCTTAGACTTTGCAAAAACTGGGCCTTCGATCTTGATGAGACCAGCCAAGCTTTGGAAGATGTGAAAATGTGTCTTTACTGCGATGAAGAGGCATTAACTAGGAATGGGAATCTTCATTTGACTTGTTGTATCTTGAGTACTAAAAAATAGACTTCTATTGCCTTTGCTTCTATTTGAAATCCACTGAAATAATGACATGATTATGCATAGTTTCCTTTTTTTCCTTTTTTTCAAATCAACGCATTATCTTTCATATCTTATCCATATACTCTTTCCTTCTTCTACACCTTTTACACATTCATTCCTTCCTTTTGAAATTCCTCTCCTATGTAGATAATCATGAAAAACCCATTAGTTGATTCTTGCGATACAAAGGACATGAATGATCATGAACATGATGAAGTTCCTAAACTATTTAGGCAATTTGCTTAGACGTTGAACCTTGTGGAAATTGGCAAAAGTAGTTGGTAGCTAAAAAATGAATCATTGCCCTATGTACTCCTATTTAATCATCTATTGGGGCCATTTTGCATTTGTTGATATGAAGATAGCAACAACCAAAGAGTTAAAGGTAAACGAGAAGAAGTAATTAGCATCAATATGCTATGGGCAATCATACTAAAAGAAGGATGACAAGAGCATTTAACAAAAGCGTTTAGCATCCAATTGTGGTCAAATGTCATAGTTTTGAAGAAGATCCTACCAAATCAAGATGATGATCAAGGCAAATAGACACCAATAACTTGATAAGGTAGTCAATTCTTGTGCAACTGAAAAACAAAATCTTGAATAAAAAAAGGGGAAAAAGGCTCGCTAGATTGAAAACTCAAAAAGTCGATCTAGGCAAAAATTAGAGCCTAAAAATATATTTTTTTTAGAAAAAGGAAAAAGCTTGCTAGATTGAAAATAGAAAAGATGGTCTAGGCAAAGATTAGAGCTAAAAAAAAAGAAAATGCTTGCTAGACTGACAACCCAAAAGGACAGTCTAGGCAAAAGTTAGAGCAACAAAATATTTGTTAAGTTGAAAACACGAAAAAGCAACCTAGGCAAAGGTGTATCAATTGGAAAGTCAAGCACAAGAGTTTATCAACAAAGACTCCCAAACAATGCTAAATTGGGGCAATTTGATGGCAGAGGATCAATTCATAGAAAGTCAAGAGTCAACAATCAAAAGTAGATTGATTTGTCGCATAGCAAGGGATTATAGTCTTGATCATGACTTTAAGTTTGATGTAACTAAAGAACAATTGAAATGGGTAAATCGTGTGAAATCTGCATTGCAAGTCTTTCCAATCCTTTTGTACCCTATCCATTTCCCTATAGTTACTCATGTCTTGTAAATACTGTCCAATTTTAAGTACAAAAAATTTGTTTTGTTCCTTTAGTTTCCTTTTTACCCCTTATTCTCCATTTTCTTTTCTCTATTTCTCTCCTTCATCATCAAAAGCAATGTTTTACTTGGTTCATCTATCCTCTCTTAAGTCATGCATAATTAGGATATTACATTTGAATAAAGCAAAGAGGCATCATCCAACAAGTCAATACAAGATTCATTGCAATTGGCTCAACAAAAAAAAAAAAGAAAAGAAAAAGAAAGCTCGCTACATTGAAAACTCGAAAAGGGCAATTTAGGTAAAAATTATAGCATAAAAGAAAATAAAAAAGCTCTCTAGATCGAAAACCAGAAATGACAGTCTAGGCAAAAGTTAGAGCAAAGCCAGCAAAATAAAAAAGTTCACTAGATCGAAAGCCAGCCATGGCAATCTAAGCAAAAGTTAGAGCAAAATCAAAAGAGAAAAAATATTGAAAGCACGATAAAATAAATGATCAGTTGAAAATAGAGGTCAAGTCAGATAGTCATGAGACAAACAGTTCATAAAAGAGGTCAAATATAATAGCTTTTCAATATGCAAGGCCATAAGTCAAAAGCCAAAGAAGGTCAAGGCAGAAATTCAAGAAGCAAGCAGCTCATAAGAGAGGTTCTTTAGCATGCAAGACCAAGAATCAGTTAAAAATAAAGGTCAATGTAGAAATTCAAGAAGCAAACAGTTCACTAAGAGATTCTTTAGCATGGAAAGCCATGAGTTAGAAGCCAAAGTGAGTCTAGGGACAAACAATTCAAACAAGTGGTCAAATGCGATGACTCTTCAAATAGAATGACTGTAACACCTTGTATCATATAAACTATGCTCGAGTCATGGAGTTATATTAAAAGGTTGTCACTCTGCTAAGAAATCTTTAAAATGTGGAAAATATAATACATGGCCCTTTAACTGCACACTTTATTGCTAACTAATAGTTCATAAGTTTCGTCGTCTTTGATACATAGATGATAAAGTACCTATAATTTAAAAGAAATTGTGACTAACATAATATATAGAACTTGCTTTCGACTAGTCACTAGCTAGATCCAATAGCCGCTTGGTCTGGTTTGCGCCCGAGTCTTGTTCAGAAAATGTTCCAGTACTCTGTCTCGCACTTGATTTCCAACTTAGGTGCTGGAATATTTACGGAAAAGAAATACATACAAGCAATCAATGAGAACCTAAGGTTCTCAGTAGGTAAACATGAACTATTCCCATATAGTGCCATCACAAACATTCCAGCCGCTTCCGTTTATTATGAAAATATGAGCACATATATGCAAACAGTGGTTCAATTTTAAGTGGAAAACATCTTTCTTGAAATGGTTATGTTTTAACAACCACTTGCCATATTATATGACAAACATAGAAATACGAATAGTGCAATATGCTTCAACAAGAATCTTAATAACATTATGACTTAATGGGATGATTGAAGATGCACAAAGATGCTTGTACTTTTCTGTATGCAAGTGTATTTGACTTAATTCATATTTTTCTTTAACTTGCAACTTGATCTTGCTCTTTTTTGTACTTAGTCCCTCGGAGGTGAGTGGCCTCTCTTACCCCTGGGTAATAGCCTGCTTTTCAGGTCCGAGCTCGTACCTATACATGAGTGACGAGTTTACTTTCCCCAACCCTTACACTGGTCTATTCCCTTTAAATCTAGTCGAGGGCTGGCCCAAGTCTTAGACAGTACTGCTCTGGTCCACGCTAACTGGGTCTATGTCATGCCTTATGTGCTAGTTTGGTACGTCCCTCTTGCAAGTTCTTATTATTCTTTCCTTTCCATATTTTATCATGCATGCAGATGCTTTGAGCATTCATGGATATGTCTCTTACCTTACTTCTCATATCATATTCTAATTATGCTTGTATGCATGACGTACATGAATACGACATATAAATATAAATATATTCAAAGCATAGTCACCCATAGCATAAGTTCTCATAAATTCCTGCCAAAAATTCGGCAGCACAATGGATCGAGTCCGCTTCCCTATGAATAGTGCCAAGCTACCAATACAATCAATTAAGTATGCAATTCAATGTAAAACAGTAAGTTACATCAACATTATTGATCATATGGTATGTCAAAATTAATAGAAATATCAACAAAGTTTTCTGCTCACTCTATCCTCTTCTGCATGAATTTTTTAAAGTCCACCCTTACTCCTATTCAACTCATTTAGACCTAAATTTTGAATATGTTATAGCTCTATGTGTCTAGTTTCCAACCTTTTTGGTCCCATCTCATTTTGATTTGTATAACTCAAGTTATTTAAGTTTTACCTTGACCTACCTTGTAGCTAGCTAGAATTACACTTTTATAAATGAAAATTCACTAAAAATAGAAATCTTGGTGAAATCATACAAGATTTATATCAGTTTAAAGATAACAGAATAAGCTTTCAAATGAAATAAGTTTCATATTATTTACATATGTATATTTTGAGATATAAGCCCTGTAATTTGACCCTGCTAGACTACCCTGTTCTAGCTTGGGTTGAGCTTAAGGTGAATTCATTAATATACTAGGAATAATTGGCAATGAATCTAACTTTGAAATTTTTATAGGATGTCCTCTCATATGTTAACTTTCAAAAAACATTAGGTTCACTCAATTTAGAGTTGTGTAGGGTGAGTTACACCATTCCCAACTCTTACTACCTAGATGAAAATCTAGATTTCTAAGTCAAGATTCGAAAATTCATAACTAATTATATACTAATCCAATGGCCTTATATTTTGTATGCATAGAAAGCTCTGAATGTCTAGTTTATATAAAAATGGATTCATCAAATTTAAATGGCTGTAGGTGGAGCTGTACACTCTGTTGTACAGACCGTCGAGGGGAAAACTCTACCAGCTTCTTGAATTCATGTTTTCCTTAAATCTCTCCATCCAATCTTCAATTCAAACTCACATATACACCTTAAACCAAGATTAATTCATCGTCCCCACCCATCACAATATCAGAATCATGGATGAATAATAGACCCTAGGCAGCCCCAATTCAAAGAAAAGAAGGAGAAAGTTGAGATTCCTACCTTGGTGGTGTGAAATCTTGATATAACTTGATCTTAGAGTGAAGTTGATGGTTGGGGCTTGAGCTTGGAGATGAGAGGAAGTGGAAGAAGATGAAGGAAAGTGGGAAAATGAGGCTAGCCTACACCTATTGTGGGGAGGTCGAAAATGAAAAGGGAGAAGGAAGAAAAAAATGAAAATTTATGAAGGAAGTTGGCTTTTGATTAGTGGACTTCTCTCATATTCAAACTCAACTTGGCTGCCCTCTTTTGAGCTGATTTGTGGCGCCACTTGTGAGAAGTGTTAGCTGAATCTTGGCCATCCATCCTAGTTTTTTCACAGTATAATTTCTATTGGTCCGGTTCCGACAGTTTAAAATACCGAAATCTTATCGATTTCTTTTAAATTGGTAAGCCGGTTTTAGAAAAATTCTATGAGGTTTCCTATTGTTCTAATCTAATTCTATCAAGTATAATCTTTCTAAATCACACTTAATTGGCTTTAAGTGAATGCTTAATCGAATCCTAATTAATCCCAATTATCCCATGAAAACCGAACAACTCGGTTATTAATGATAAAATTTTTCGGATGTTACACCATCCACTCACTTGGCAGCCAATTGGCGCCATCCATAGAGGTAGAAGTGGCTCAACTTTCAGCCACTCAAACTAGTTGTGTTAGTGTGAAATTCTATTGATTCGATTCTTGTGGTTTAAAATACCGAATTTCACCAATTTCTTCAAATCGGCAAAACTTTACTAAATAACTCTAAGAGAATTTCTATATCTCTATTCTAATTATTCCTAAGCTTCATCTCTCTAATTAACATCTAATTAACTCCTAATTAATATTTAATTAACTCATGATTTCCTTTACATAACTATTGGAACTGAATAAATAGATTAATGTCATAAATTAGACATTTTTGCAAATTCAAAGACTTTTTTTTTCTTTTTTTTGTATAACTAATGGCATTTCCATAATTTTGAGCAAGTCCAAGGGCACCCCATGTTATTTCACACCAGACTGCCTCCATGGCCCAATCGGTAGAGATTTAAACTTCTACGGTTTTACCATGTGATTCTGCTTTGTTTAAAACCTGATTCTGCTAATTCTACCGATGTGGGGATATAAAGGTCATTTTATAAAAAGTTCTAGGGTTATTGTGGAAATATCCACTTGGGGTTAAAGTACAATTTCTAAAACTTTTGGGCAAGATTGTAATTAATAAAAATTGACAGGGGTACTTTTGTTATTTTTTAATTTTTAGCATATGGCAGTGCCATATTTTTAACGGTAGTGTTATTCTACCCTATATTTCTGAGTGTGAGAATTGTCAGGGTATATCACTGCCTGAGAAATTTCCATACTACCTAAGAGAAATAATTGAAAGTTTTTATTATACTCCACTTAAGAAAGTGGGGATGTTACAATGACTTATTTGGATCTAACAAGGTTTTCCCAAGAGTGCAATGTTTGGAAACTATAAATTGGGGCAAATTTTTTTTTCTTTTCGCTTTCTCATCATTCATCTTTTTGCATCATCATATCATCTAGGTCAATGCACATATCATTAACACTAAACCTTCTTCATATCATCATCACCATATCATATCATTCATCCTTGCCATAAGAGCAATGTTTGGATGCCTTAAACTAGGGCAATTTTGTTTATAAATCCTCAATAGTCATTCATCTGTTGCATTATCACCATAAGCATTTGCAATTTCTGAAGGCTTCAATTCCAAATTCAATTCAATTTCGATTTCAAATTTAATTTCAATTTCAAAGCTATATTTTCAATTCAATTTCAATTTCAATTCCAATTTCGAGGCTATATTTTCGATTCAATTTCAATTTTAATTCCAATTCCAATTTCCAATTTTAAGGCTGCATTTCCAATTTCAAAGCTATATTTTCAATTCAATTTCAATTTCAATTTTAATTCCAATTTCAAGACTGCATTTTCAATTTTAACTTCAAGTCCAATTCCAATTCCAATTTCAATTCCAATTTCAAGGCTGTATTTTTAATTCCAATTCTAATTTTAAGGCTGTATTTTTAATTTCAATTCCAATTTTAATTCCAATTCTAATTTCAAGGTTGCATTTTTAATTTCAATTTCAATTTCAAGGCTGCATTTTCAATTTCAATTTTGCATGATTTCATTTTCAATTTCATGTCTACACTTTCAATCCTAATTTCAATTTCAATTTCAATTTCTCATGACTGCATTTTTAATTTTGCAAGGCTGTATTTCAATTTCAATTTCAATTTCCATTTCAATTTTACAAGGCTACTTTTTCAATTTCAATTTTGCAAGGCTGCATTTTCAATGTCAATTTTGCAGCTACAATTTCGATTTTAATTTCATAAGCTACATTTTCAATTTCAATTTCACAAAGCTACATTTTTTATTTTGCACGGCATCTATTTTCATCATTTGAACAAAATATGTGTTCATATCTTTACAAGTTCCTTACCATGAAAATATCAAACCCTGCGATTTTGTATTTTCTAGCAAGTAACAATCAAAGAAGAGCAATTATGAATACTATATTTTATCCTTTCTTTTAATAAAAAAAGAAAATAATAAAACAAAATCTTCTTCCTATTAGCTTTTGGAATCTCATTCTAATCTTAAACTTTCAACCGCTTTTAAAATTTTTTATTTCATTTTATCTCAAGCATTCAATTGCTTTTCAAATTTTTATTCTCATCCTATCTCAAGTTTTTCAACTACTTTTCAAATTTCTGGTTAATCTGTTTGCAAAGATTTCTATCATTTTTCTCTATATAAAGCCAAGTGCCTTACTTCAAAAGAGAGGAGGAATTCGGTTAGTCAGGGACTACTTTCACTTTTTTCACTCTCATTCTCTTATCAAGTTTTGAATATTATCACTATTACACCATTCCTAACACCAACATCTTCCACAAAATCAATTACATTTTCATTCTAATCCTATTGTTGAGTCAAACCATAGTCCATCGCCACTATTGCCACACTATTGTGAAACCACATAGTCATTACTCTCGCTTAGCCTCCACCAAATTGCTCTACCAACATCACTATTATTAATATCCCAAGAATTCTCTGTATAGTGGTTTACTCTTCTTTGTGTGTGCATATTAGGTGTTTTTTGTTTTTGTTTTGTATTTTTTTTTTGCCTATTGTTTTTATTTACTTTTAAAAAGAAACATATACTAATTCTTTTTTATATTAAATATTTTCTTTTCTATCGTAAGCTTTTTTTTACTCATTTGATGTTTCATTTTTTTTGGTATTTTTACTCAATTTTGTGTTTTTTTTGTATTTGCCTTTTTTTATTTGACACTTTTTTGTAATTAGTTAAATTCTTTTAAATTTGAAATATCACATTAGCTTTAGCTAACAAATTTTCTTTTTCAATGGTCAAAACATTTTTTTAATCCATGCAAGAAACTTACGATATTGATGTATGATTTGACTTTCCTCAAGAGTTGTGAGAATTGTAAGGATTTATTGTATATCTTCTACTATCCTGAATCATGTGTAAGAGTGGATTAAGTTTTTTTTTCTTTCTTTCTTCTTCTTTTAAAAAATCTTTTTATAAATAAAATTAACCCAACACTTAATTATTTTCTATAAGAATGACAAAGGCTTTGAGTTCCTTATTGCACCAGAGGATACGTAGGATTGGGTAACTTCCATTAAGCCAAAAATTAAATTTTCTTAAATTTTATTTTTTTCTTCTATTTCATTTATTTATGTTTTTGTAAATAATTTATTTTATGTTCTTTTGTAAATAATTGTTGTAAGTTTTTTGAAAGGGGAAAAATAAATATAATTATAATTATTGATTAATTTGCATAATAAACTCTAGGTAATTGTCAAAAGACAGATGTAACAGGGGTGCAGTGGAATTAAGTTTTCACCCTTCCTTGTACGTAATTACACTACTGAATTCAGGCTCTTTAAAAGACCAATTTTTCAAAAATAAAAGATTTTTATGATTTTTTTCTTAAATAAAAATTATTGGTGACTCCATTGAATATTTTTTTCAATAATTTTTTGTTGTCTCTTGTTGTGGTGCGCTTCGAGCATGTTGTGACAAAAATATTTTGAGTTTATTTAGGGTTTAGAATTGAATAGTGTGAAAACTTATTTTATATTCTCCATTATATTTTCATTTTAATTACATAAGTCATCTTTGCTCGCATATGTAGACTATACACCAAACCACATTTAAGCTTATAGATCCATTTACTTCTGCTAATTTACAACAAACTATGTTTATTGTTTAAATTTATATATTTTATCTAAATATTATGTTAATTCAGTTTCGTGCAATCATTAATTAAGTCATGATCAAATCAATTTTTTTTTTTGTTTGAAAAAAAAGCCAATCAAAATATCAAATCAAACTCAGGTCATGCAAGGTCCATATCTCAACCGCATCGTTTAACACCCTACCCTCGTTAACTCAAGAATGTGTCACTTGGCTAAAAGATCATTGGCATAATAGAGATATTTCTTTGTAAACTCAGGCTACAAACAAGTTTTCTCGTTGTCTTCATAATAAAAGAGTTTAATATTTTGTAAAACAAAAAAGAGTTAAATATTTTAGAAATATTTTTAAAATCTGATGAATATTAGTTAAAGTATAGGAGTTCTAATCTACAATCGATGCATACTCAATTATCACAGCCGATTTATCTTATGATCCTATGCGAAAATGGACACTAGAATTGTAGAGTCAGTTTCAATCAAATGTATAAATTGTTTGAGAATTAATAAGTGAAATCATGGTTTGAGAATGATTAAATATAATTTTGTTAACAAAAATGAACTTTAATCTATGTAAGTTATCAAAAAAAAAAAAAAAAAATGGCACTAGTATAGAAATTTTACTAACTTTTTTCACCAATGAGAATTGGTTCATTTGGTCGACTTTTCACTCATTTATTGCTATGACTTGGTTTCAATTGTCAAATTCTTTATTGGTAAGTGGTCTCCAAGTACCTCTATAAATGCTCAATGAGTTTCAATAGTTTAACTAACTTTTGTTTAGACAAGGAAAGAAATTTCACTAACTTTTTTTTTTTTTTACCAATGAAAACGTATGATTTTTCACTTAAGAGTTTTAAAATACAAATATGTGTATTTTTATTGAAATTAATTTTGATAACTAGTTGGTGTAAAGGAGTTTTATATTATCATTTAATCATATGATAGTACCATATGTGACACTTTTAAAGTAATGGGTGTAAAAGTTAAATACTTTTATTGATATGGCAATACATAATTAAATATTAATATAAAATATTTTTACACTGATAGTAAATCAAAATTTAATATATTTTTATTCAAAATTTCGTTATAAATTCAAATTGCGCAGGCTTGGATGAAAAACCTTGGCTTAAAAATGGGCCTCAATTGGAGTTTAGGCATATTGTTAGTGGTTGGTAGCATCAACTCAACCTAGCGGCAGATAGGGGATAGATTAGGCATGTAATATCCCGGTATTCAGGACTTGTGGCTGTCTGTCATTTCGAGTCCTAAAAATGTTCTAATTAAGTCTAAACTCTATGCTTTCTTGAAAAACTAGAATTGGGACATTTTCTTGGGATCAAAAGCCTTAGTAATTATTCCTTAATATCAAAAAATCAAAGAAGGATTTTTAATGAATTTTAAAAGATCATTAACCCTTTTGTTTTTAGCCCAAAGTTTATAAAAACACAAGTTTTCCCAAATTTGAACTAAAACCCAAACAAGATTTGATTCTGATTATTAAAGACTTTTCATTTTCTTGATATTTTATTTGAATCTAATAGGGAGTATTTCTTTATTTACATTTATGTTTTAAAGTTAATGGAAAGTAAAATTAAAGATAGAAATGTTAATGGAGAACAAAATTAAAGAGAACATTAACTTAGAAATGTAAATGAGGGTATTATATGACAACATAGCCTAACCCTCCTTCTCATAACTCATAGTTCTTTCTCTCTCTCTTTCTTCTAGCGCCTTTCTTTTCCTCCCTCTCTTCTTTTTCTTCTTCGTCTCTTCCTCCACTTCTATTTTCAATTTTCCCCTTCCCCTACCCAAGACCTATTCCTTCTTCATCATCATCATCTATCTCCATCTAGAAAACTCCATTGAAGGAGTTTAGAAACTTACGGATCACAGTTTGAGGGTGAACCATCCACTCCCACTTCAAGTTTCTTCTCCCTTTGGCTCCCAAAGGTGTTCCTAAAGCTTCCATTTCTTCCTTTATGCTTGGGCTAGCTAAATCTCATCATGGGTGTTGGATATGAGTAGTTGATGTTAACAACCTAGGGTTCAATTTGGGTTTTTGTGATTTGAACTAGAATATGCTAATCTATGACTCCTATATCTAGTAAGTGTTCATTTTGTTATATCTACGGTGTTAGATTGCTTCAAGCAACTCCCTTTTGGCTTTATAGCTCTGGATAATCAAAACCTCGCTTCTTGAGCTTTATACTGTGAATAGATATTGTATCTCTAGTTGTTTTCTAGTGTATCTTATTATAAATGTCAAAAATGATTTGAAAAGACATGAGGTTTAAGTTTGGTTTGTGATGATAATTTATGTGATATAAAAGTCCTTTTATTTATGATTTATCTAAAAACTTTACACATGGGAGAAGAATGTAATTTCTATGATCTATATGAAAGTTGTTTTGGAAAGTTGAGACCAATTAAAATATGTTATTATGTATTTGGTTTGAGTTTTGATTGAAACCTTGGAAAGGCTCATTGTAACACCCTAATAAATCCATACTACGCTTAAGTCGTATTACGGCGTTTTATTAGTTGTTACTTATGCTCGTAGAAAACTAAACTTCACTTGAAATTAAATTACGCGGAAAATGCAGTAAAATTCTTTTCTTTTTGAAATACGTCGTCACTTTTGGAAAGTAAAGCCTTGCGCAAGAAAATAGCAATAAACGAGCGTATCGCAAAGATTTTGGTATAAATGGAAGGAACAAGGGATAGATCATAATATCATGCATTCAAATTTTAACAACAACCATATAATTATAATTAGTCTCATAATATCTAACAAATACATAAAAAGGGAACTCATGGTCATGCCATGGCCCCAAAATATCAAAGGTACACAAGTTTGACAAGGTCTAATACAAAATGAAATACAATAGATAAGGAGCAATAATGGGATAAGCCCACATAGACATATACTGGCTTCTCTGCCCCTTCCACGCCTTTCCATCAAATGGACTCAGGTCCTCGAGTGCCTGGTCCCCCTCGCTCCTCGGCCTCGGGGAACATGAGGAGTATGGATGATACGATGGTGCCAGCTGTTCACCTCTATGCGACGAATGCGACGGCCAGGAGTATAGCTGGCGACCGAAGAACGTTCCTCAGAGGGATCCTCCTCGGACGCGGCGGCGAAGCGGCTGCGGCCCTAGGAGTAGCTATCGAACTCACATCGATCACAGGGATCTCTGGCAGTGGCACGGGCTCGGCTACAGGTAGACCCGGAGACATTGGCTCCATCTCGATCTCTGGCAATGGCTCAGGCGGGAAATCCCAAGGACCCAGTGGCGGTCCAAGGTGCGCCGATGATACATCTACAGGGGCAGGTGGGATCTCTGGCTCCTCCTGCTCAAAAACTTGACCCAGGTAGAAATATGTGCGGACTACTGTGGTGGTCATGGTCACAATAGCATTGGCGTCCTCATCATAGGCCCACTCATGGTAGGGAAGCTCCATGCTCAACTCCACGGGGTGTGCCATGAGTATCTGGTGACGAGACGGAAAAACAGCTAGGGCGAGAAATAAGATTTCTCAGTAGGACTCGACCCTGACACACAGGTGTCATCGTCATCGTCCCAGCCACTTCGATTTTATAAATGAAAACTGTGAGCATTCAATAGGTTCAATTCTTAGGTTTTCGAAAACATCAATGTCCGAAGTGGGTTTCATTTTAAGTACATATTTCTCATATGCTAATATCATGGTATACATGAGAACTTGTATGACAATTTGTATCATGCATGCACATCTTATGAGTTTCCTTCTTTACTTGGGTCGGACCGAGGTCCCTTTCTTTTCTTAGCTTGACTTATCTTAAGTCCTTTTCTTTTCACCCACTAAACATAAGTGGTAATGAGCTCATACCGTGGCCGTCGCCACCATAAAATTTCGGTACTTACACTAGCTGGGTCATACCATGCCTCATGTAAGCCCTATCCCCTATACTCACACTAGCTAGGTTATGCCATGCCTCATGTGAGTCGTGGGTGAGAGGAGCTTAAATTAGGTCACCTTCCCTTTTGAAGGATCACACACTTTATTGAATCTCTTCTTATTAAAGCTTATGATGCAAAATATTTCTAAGTCCACAATTTCTACAAAATTTCGGCAGCATAACAACTAGATCGAAGCTTCCCAAAATTTTGCCAAACAGAGAAACCAATATCACATTATCATTAAGCATCATATCATATCATCATCATCATATCATCATTATCATATCATCATCATAACATCATGCTTGCACATAAACATAGGGATATTCTCAAGCAAATTTTTATGAGCTTAGCTTAATAAATTTGGTGCAAGCTTTTAATTGAGGTTACCTCTTGTGTGTCCTCTTTGATTAGTTGTAGGGCCAATTTTGTCTAATGTCCTTTTTGATACTTTTTAAGTTGAGTTATGAAGGTTTTCTAATACTTAATATAAGGGTATTAATGTCTTAACGCTTATTCTTCATTAACCTTTAACTTTTACCCTAACTAGTTTTACTTTTACAGTGGGGTAGTAACTTCAAAAATTCACCATAATTTCATCTTTTACTCTTTTATTTCGAATTTTGGTATATTACACTTTTCTGAGTCTATTTTTAAACAAAAGAAACCCCACTCAAAAATTCATTTTGTAGCTTGAGTTATGCACATTTTATTCTGACTGTTCAGACTTGAAAGTTCATCTCGGGTCAGTGAATTTTAAACATTACCGTGAACTCCTCACAAGGAATCTGACAAAATTGTTTTATGGGAATGTTCCTCTATGTCTTAGCTTTCTAACAAACTTGGTCCCACTCAAAAATGTTCTGTATAGCTGGAGTTATGCACGTTTTATTACCTACTACCCAGACAGAAACCCATCCAGGAATAGCAAACTTTGAAAATTCATATCTCTCTCGTTTTAAGGCCAAATCTCACATATTTTATATGTATGAAAAGCTCTTTGAGTCTACTTTCACAGAAAATTAGTTTCATTGAATTTTGAGTTTTTTGGAGTGAGTTATACTGCACGCTTTACAGACTGCCAGAATTCCAGATTAACTCATTTTTAAGTTTTACATATCAAACTTGTGGAAATGTTGCTATACCACTTCAAATCACCATTTTCATGTTTTAACTCATCACCATATTCGAACTTTTAGTCACCAAATCAGTATTTTAAAACAAAATAGAGCAAGATACATAAAACTATCATGCCACATAATCTCATTTCAAAACAACACTTTCAACAAGATAAGAAAACTCATAGAGAAAAATATAGTCATGAGACCTTGAAGCAAGCTTTAAAACCAGCTAACTATGAAGAGCTTAGGGGTTCTAAAACTTGAAAAATACATGGAGAAGAAGGATAGAGTCACTACCAAATGAGTTTCTCTTGGAAGCTTGAAAAATGAAGTGGTTGCAGATGGCCTCCTTCCTCTTAAGCTAGCAAATGGGGCTAAATAAGTGTTTGTTTTGCTCTACCAAGGACCAACGAATGTGATCCTTGATAAGTTAGTGAGGGTGGTGATAAAAGATGAGGGTGATGGTGGTGGAAAAGTGATGACTTAGAGTAGGAGAAACAAGAAGAACAAGAAGGAGAGTAGGAAGAATAAAGAAAGGTTTAGAGAGAGGTGAGAGCTTTGTGTGTGTATCTTTGTGAGAGGAGTGAAAAAATGAAATGAGGGGGGGGGGGGAGAAAGAAGGCTGATGGCGCAAAATAGGGGAGGAGATTGATGTGGATTTTGCTTCTTACACAAGCTAGGGAGTGGGAAAAACCATAGGGCAAAAGAGAGTGTTGTGTTTCCTTTGAGTCTTGGCACTTGGGTAAAGGCTTTGTAGTGTTTTTGTCAAATGGTTAAAAGCATGAGCTATCTTAGGATTGACATTGGATGATTGTGATCACTCCAAGTGTCACAATCTTGATGGAGAAGAGTAGATCTTTTGTCTTGACTCAAGGGATCTACTAACATGGTCTCTTGATCTAGTGGTGTATGATGAGAAGGCAATTGAATGGTTGGATTTGGCTCTTACTTTGACCAAACTTTCAAACAATAATTAAAGGGAAGTTTCTACATCTTTATAATTGTTACAATTATCTAGATGTTAATTAATTTGATTGGTTCAATTATGCCATTAACACATTTTTATCGAAAAGGATTTTTCCTCGTTAATTATGTAAAGAAGATGTGAGAGTAAATTTTCATGTGATTAGGATGTGATGCTTATGTGCTCTTAGTTAATTAGGTTAGATCACCTTGATTTTATGTTCTAAGTCATGAATTAATAAGGATTGGGCAATTAGGCTTTTAATTGTAACTTTTAATGCATTATGTTTCAATTGTTGACTTGCCTTTAATTTACTAAGCCCTTGCTCTCGAGATTAGCCGATTAGTTCTCAATTAATCGCTAACCCCTCTAATTAGCCGGGAACACCGAGCTAATTAACTTAGGTGAAAATGGGGATGTTACACTCATGAAACTCTACAAGACATACCCTAAATTGCTATGAGATTTTGAATGAGATGATGCTTGATGCATATTGAGAATATGAAAGTGAGACATGAGACTTTGCGGAGATATCTCCTATTTTGTTGTGAGATTTTGTAATTGAATATGGTCATATATTAATTTAATAGAATAGAAAATTGATTTTGGGAAAGCCTCTAACAGGATCTATAGCTAACAATAGTAAACTATGTTGTTTGTTGTCTTTAGTGCTCCATTTTACCACAGGTAAGGTCTAACCTATTGTTAATTAAATTTGGTTTGATGGTGTAATATCCTCAATTTCCTATTGTGCTAAATTACCTCAGTAACCATGAGCAATTAGCCACTTATCGGGAAATTATGAGAGTGACGCTTAATTAAGGGATTGACGAAGTGTTTATGAGTTAACTTTGATGAGAGAGTCAAGAGAATGCTTAATCGACATTAGATAATCTCTAATTAAGCAAGTCAAATCCTTAATAACTTAATTAAATACTAATCACTCTTAATTAACTTAATCAAGTTTAATTAAGGATAATTGAGTTTAATTTTCTTAATCATATTCTTATGTATTAATCACTAATCCTTACTTAATCATATTGATTAAGTTGCAAAAGCACTTAATCACATGATTAAATTCAAATTTAGTCAACTACACAATAAAGCAAAAGTGATATCACCAAAGCATAAAGTATTAGGCAAGAGTGCTTTATGTAAGAGTAAGTACATAATTTGTTTCCCCATCATCCAATTTGTCTCCCTTAACCTTAATTAACACAAAATTAAGAAAATATCTTCTCCCCCTACCTACTACATGTTACAATCAACGACAATACACACACACACACACATTCACATTCATTTTTCATTTTTCAACTCTCATTCTCTTTCTTGCTTTCAAATCCTCCAACTTCTCTCTATACTTTTCTTCTTCTTCTTTATCTTCTTCTTCCTTTCTCCACCACCACCATAATCAAAACTCTCACGCAGCCCTTTGAAAACCACATCTTTTGGACTTTGGAGACAAGATCTAAACACTATAAGCCTCATTTTCAAGAGAGCTCAAGAGCTCTCTCCTTGTTCTTCCAAAATCACCACCTTCATCCACCTTGGGGAGCATCATCTTCTTCATTTTCTCCTTCAAGAACTTGCCACTTTTAACACTAGGTAGTGATCTCTACTCTTCTCTTTTGTTTACTCAAGAAAGCTTGAAACTTGGTTCCTCTCATGACCAAGATCTTTAAGTGAAAGCTTGAGAAAATCTTTCATGCTCTACATGAGCAAAAGATTCTATTTTTGGTAAAATATGTTCATGCTCTTGCTCATGAGTTATTCTTGATTCTTTTGAAAAGTTTCTTTCTTTAAGTGCTTCAAAGTTTCTATTTTTCCATTCTTGATGCATGAGATCTTGATGTTCTTGGTGGTGTTTGGGTTGGAAGTGTATATATATATATATATATATATATATATATATATATATATATATATATATATATGAAGCTAAAGCTTCAAATTTATATATAGGTGCAAAAAAGAGGATACATGTGTTAGGATAATATACACAAAAAGACATATGGCCCATGTTAGTGAAATGCAATCTTGTAGGGCCCTTAGAGGACATTTCAAACTAGTGGATCTAACTAACTACAAACATATGACTAAGCCTATGGCCCAATGCTGCACACCGCTAAAAAAGGACCAGATTGTACAACGTAGCTTGCTAGTCGGAGTCTACTTTGTCAGGTAGCCATTGGCCATATCAAGCTCGACTGGAGCATAATTTGCATCAGGTCCAGAAGAGGAAGAGGGTGAATCGGTCACCTTAGAGGGGTCGCTCTTAGAGCTAAGGTGTATATCCGGGACCACTTGTGGGGGTGAAGCTGGTGGAGGGTTTGCCTGAGCTGCAGGTGTTGCTGGTGCTGCAGGCGGTGGAGGAGGTGCGGGGTGTGCTACTTGTAGAAGGATAGCAAAATATGGAGCAGCAAGGTCAAACGTGGGGTGAAATAGTGGAATCGCAAAGTCTCTATGACTGAAAAGGTAAAGATGGAAACGGTAAGAGCCAACTATGTACAGCGAATCAAACATAGGGTCATAGTGCAGCTACATATCCGAGTTCTCAAGAAAAAGTACTGTTGTCGCCACCATGCCAGAGTCTGAGAATGACATAGAAACATGAAACAAAGTGAGAATTTGAAGAAATTCTCAGTAGGATTCAAGTGCTATGTTAACCTGACATCGCATTCATTCTCGGTTGCCTCAAGTTTCGTTTAATTATAAAAACAAGAAATTTGGTATTTAAGTAGACTACCCTCATTTATCAAGTTAAGAAATACCTGGTCTAAAGCAAGGTCCAATTTTACTTAAGACAGAAAAAGAAGCAAAATAAACTATTATATGGCAACATATAGTATAAAGAGTAGAATAAATAAACAAGTAGAAGTAAATGAACATAATATTCAATTTATAAACAACTAACATAACTATGTAATGCAGTCATGCAGGTACTCATGAGTTCTCTTATTCTCACTCATTCTTAAACTTAGTATCATAAAATTTTTTGGTACTTGGTCCCCTAGGAGTTCTTGGTCATTTAACTCCTGGGTAACAGTATGCTTCTCAGAATCGAGCTTATTCCTATATAGGAATGTCGGGTTTACTTTTCTCGACCTTCCCACCGATCTATTCCCCTTAACTTTAATCTAGGGCTGGCCCAAGTATTATGGAACTTTTATCATAACTCTTGTAAATCTCATGCAAGCATGCACATGTATCAAAGTATATTTCATAATTTATGCATAGGCTTTACCAAAATTTTGGTAGCAGGACGGATTGTGTCTGCTTCCCCATGAATAGTGCCAGCACTCAGATAATCAATTATTCAAAAAAATCACAACATTTGATTCACATATCAATATTAATCTCACGAAAATAATAGTTGCACTTGAATTTTAGTTGCTGCCTATGTACCTTCACTCTACTTAGTTTTTGTAAAATAAGCCAAAATTTCTATTTAATTTATTTGGATCTAAATTTTGGATATGTTGGAGTTTTGTGTGTCTATTTTCTAACCTCTTTAGTCCCATTTAATTTTGATAAGTGTAGCTCAATTTATTCTATCTTAGCCTGCCCTATAGCTGGTCAGAATTGCACACCCAAAAATAAAAATACACTAAAAATCTAAAACTAATTGAAATCATAATAAATTTATACCATACTAAAGCTCAGAACATGCTTTTATTTGTAACAAGTTTCATTTCATTTGCATGAGTAGAACTTAAGTCATAAGCTCCATAATTTGACCATTCTGGGCTGCCCTATTCTAGCCCAGTTTGGATTTAGGGCAATTTTATTGAATTACTGGGACCAACTGGGATCAAATCTAACTCTGAAATTTTTATGGGGTGTTCTTTTATATGTGAGGTTTCTAAAAAAGTTTGTTTCACTCAATTCCAAGTTGTATAGGGCAAGTTTTGCCCTGAACAATCTCGTTTGCCCATAATCAAACTTAAAAACCTAGGTTAAATTTCGAAAATTCATATCTCCCTCAATACTAACCTATGGCCATATATTTTATATGGTTGGAAAGCCCTAAATGTCTACTTTCATCTAAAAATAGTTTCATTCAATTTTTAGGGCTGAATGATGGTCTGTACAACTCAACAGTATAGATAGATTAGGGTTTCCTAAGTTTCCTAATTTCTATTTTTGGGGATTTTAATGATTTCCCCTCCAATCTTTGAACTAAGCCCATAAAAACCCTATTAAATCCATTCTAAATCACCTCATATACAACATATCACAACAGTTTAAAGAACAAATAAAGAGATGATATAATCCACTAATTCAAGAAAACACCACAAACCAAAGAATTCTACCTCTTCTAGGTATAGTCTTGCTAGATTTGGGTTTTTTTGATTGAAGGAACCTTGTTAAAGCTTGAAGATTTGATGTAGTGTGTTGAAAGGAGAAGAGAAAGAGGAGATTGTAAGAGAGTGAGGGGGCCAAATTCTTGCTTGAAGGGAAAGGGAAGAAAAAATCTCACTAAAGCTTTAGGGAAGTAGTTGGCAATTTAAGTTTCGATTGGTTAAGAGTTAGCGGCTAAATTTCAGCCAACTCTCCTCATTTTGTGGCTTTTCTTGTGCCACCAATTGGTGATATGTGGCTGACTATTCAGGCATTGAGTCATAGGATTTTTGGGTGCATAATTCTATTGATTCGGTTCTGACAGTTTAAAATACCGAAATATTACCGATTTCCTTTAAATTGGCAAAATACTTTTCGAAAAATTCTATGAGCCTCTTAGGTTTCTAATATAATTTCCTCACATATAATCTCTCTAAATGGTAATTAATTGACCTTTAAATAAAATACTTAGTCGAATTCTAATTAACCTCAATTATTCGATAAAAAACCGAACATTTTCTTTTGATTTGACAAGACTAAACACATTCTTGATGCATGAAATTTCAAAAAATTTGTTGCTTGCAACCTTAAAAAGTCTTACTTTGTCTTGTCTTGAAAACAAGAATATATGTAAAAGTCTAAGCTTTTTAGAATATGAAGCCTTTTTAAGTTATGGAAATGATATCTTGTCACTTCATGTCTTAAAGATTGACTCTTGGATACAATCCTTTTATAAAGTTTTTAACTTTAATTAAGAAGGTAAGTTTAAGTTATAGAGTTATAAGTTTGCACTTTATTCTTGTAAAGGTTGAACCTTGAGATGAAAATGTTGAGTAAAGTTTGAAGCTTTAAGCAAGAATGTCATTTTTGAGTCATAAAAATGTTAACTTTTATAAAGAACAAAACTTTCTAATTCTAAAGTTAATGTCTTGTATCATTATTTCATAAAGTAAGAATCTTTTAAAACTTTAGGGCAACTTCAATTCATAAAGTTAAGACCTTGATGGTCTTAGAATAATTGAAAGTGTCAACTTTCATAAAGAACAAGACTTTTAGTTCTAATGCTAATATCTTGTATCATTATCTCATATAGATTGAATCTTTAATAAAAGAGCATAATTTTATAGTCACATGCTTTCTTAAAGAATGAAACTTTATAATTATTTTATAAAGAATGACAACTTTTATAATATTCAAGGTAAGATCTTGTTATATTAATGATAAAAGCTTGAAACTTTGCAACTTGGATAAGTTAAATCACCTTTGGTGATCGGTGAACATGGTATTGTTGGGTTCATGAGTATGGTTATATGTTATTATGACCCAAGGACCAGAAGGATCTCGAAATCTTTGGGAACAGAAGTATGATTAGGGCCTCTGAGCATACCATGAACCTAGGAATCACTAAGTGCGCTGTCTCAAGGAAAGAAAATAATTACCTAACTTAGTTAATTTGAACAAATGTTCCATAAGACATGTTTACAAATAAAGTGTAATTTCACATAAGGATTCAGTAACTAAAAGACTGCATACACATTTATTTTAACTATGTGATCCTCTCATGGGTAATCACGGGAAATTATATAATGGCTCACAGGACTATCCACAAAGAATAACACAACTATGAATCCATTAAATTTTTTGAAGTATTGTTTAAATCTGAATTTTTAATATGTTGAAGTATTGTTTGTCTAATTTTTATTCTCTTTAGTCCCATTAAGTTTTGATAAGTATAGCTTAAGTTATTGAGGTTTAACCTAGGTTTGCCTTGCTATTAGGTAGAATTAGGTACTAGCAAGTAAAAATTCACTAAAAATAGAAATCTTATTAGATTTACCTAAAACCTATGTCATTTTAAAGCTAACTGAATTAGCTTTTATTTTTTGTTTCATTTGAGTGGGTAGAACTAAAGTTATAAGCTCTCAAAATTGACTAAAGTAGTCTACCCTGTTTCAGTCTAGTCAGGACATATGGCAACTTTGGTGAATTACTGGGAGTAAACTACTTAGGTTTTGAATTTGAAATTTTTATGGCATAATATATGTGCAGCTTTCTAACAAAATTAGTTGCACTCAATTAGAAGTTGTATTGGATGAGTTATGCTCTTCGCAATCCATACTGGTCAGAATAGTGAGCATAATTCTAGGATTAATTTCAAAAATTCATATCTCACTCATTATAGATCCAATGGCCTTATAATTTTTATGGTTGGAAAGCTCTAGATGTCTAGTTTCATCTATAATTGTTTCATCAAATTTTGATGATCATAGGTGAAGCTGTATACTTCGCAGTACGAACACGTCTAGGTTTTTCATCCCAACCAATTCTGATTCAACTATTCTTTAAGCTTTTCACTCAATTTCCAACCCAATCCAAATATTTACATGTTAATTCAACCATAACAACTCATATGAAGACAATATATCATCAAATGAATAAGTAGAAATAAAATCTCAATAAGCCACCTAATCAGAAATAGCAAGAGAAGATCATGAATCCTACCTCAAAATTAAAGTTTGAGCTTGGAAGATGGAAGCTTTGGGTGTGGAATGGGACGAAGAAGCAAGAAGAAGAGGATGCAAAAGGGAGAGCAAAGTGAGGGAGAGAGCTCAACCTTTCTGATGCATGAAAATGAGAAAGAGAAAATGAGGAATTGTGAGTGTTTTGGATCATAATTGAAGAAAAGGACAGTGAAGTTTGATTAGTAGATCCTTAGGTGGTGGAAATTTGGCCAAACCTCTCCACCCATTTTATGGCTGTCCAAGGCGCCATTTATGGGGGTGGTTCAGCCACCAAATTTAGGATTTTACAGTATAAAATTGCACTAATTCGGTTCTTGCAATATAAAATACTGAAATTCAACCGATTTCCTTCAAACTTATGAAACAGTGCTAGTAACCTTCTTAAATATTCTACATAATTATTTCAAATTCTCTTAATCCTAATCCCTCTAATTCAATTCTAATTATCCTTATTTCTCTAATGCAATGAAGTAAATCAATTAACAGCGCTAATCAGATGCACCACTTCGTTGGGATGTTAACATCATACCCGATCAGAGCGTGATCGTTGTGTCGCACATCTTAGGAATATGGAATCATCATTATATCTTTACTCATAGAATTATGAATGCACATGCTTCATACCTTGCTTTCAAATGTTCCTGCTTACATGATATTTATGTACATATTTTTGCTGAAATTTCGGTAGCATAACAGTTTGAAATAAGCTTCCCCATGAATAATGCGCATCAAATCAGGCAACTAGTCAAGATACTAGAATCAACATAATTCACATATCATCATCTCAACAAATTAATAGAGAGTTTGCATATATAAACTCAATAAATTTGCAAGTTATAGGTTAAGAGTTTGCAACCTTGAAAAGTTGGTCATTCTACCCCTTATCCCTGTTTCTGCCCTATTTTGTAAATTATACCATAAATTCATCGTAGCTTATCTAAACGTGAAATTTGAGTATGTTATAGCATTATGTGTATATTTTTAACTCGTTTTAGTTTATTAAGTTTTGATGAGTACCCATTAAGTTATTGAGTTTTTCCTTCAGGCTATCGTGATAAGGAGTAGTTTTGGGCACTTAAATATTCAAATCCACCATAATTTCAATTCTTGCTCATTTTATCCGAAATTTAGCTGAACCATCTTTAATTCCCTATAAGTTTTCCATTGAATCAGTAAATGTAGCCTAAGTTATAGATCCTCAAATCAGGCTGAAATGCATTGCCTAATTTCACATGTACAGAATTTTAGGTCAAGTTTGAGGAATTACTGAGAGCAACTCAGTTGGAATTTGAATATGAAATTTTACTGGCATGAACATATGTTAAATTTATAAAAAAAAAAAATTAGTTGCACTCAATTTGAAATTGTATAGAGTGAGTTATATCCTTCCCAACCTGTATGGGTCAAGATCCTAGACAAGATTCAAGGAAAAATTTCAAAAATTCATAACTCTATCATTTTTAATCCAATCCTTTCATTATTTATATGGTTGGAAAGTTATGAATGTTTAGTTTCATCTAAAAATATTTTCATTAAGTTTTGGCCTCTGTAGGTCAAGCCATATAGTTCAATGTATGGATAGGTTTATGGTTTGGAAATATTAGCAAGGCAGTTTAGGTTTCCTTTAAGTTTCTTGATCAATTACCCAACCAAATCAAGAAGCCCCATGTTAATTCAACTAAAACAAGTCACATAATCATCAGATGACATCATATTAAAGAGGAATCAAGAAACCCTAACTAGCCACATAAACTCTAATATCCAATAAAGTTCAAGAATCCTACCTCAAATCTAAGTTTGAGCTAATAAGATAGCAAGTATTAGGTGAAAGTATATGAGTAAGATGAGGAAATAAAGATGGAGGATAAAATGGAAGAAGAAAACAAAGGAGAAAGGTCTAAGATGAGGGCCAAATTATGGGGGAGAGAATAGGGATTATTTGTGGCTTGAATCATAATAGGTGAAAATGACTCATAGCAATTGATTGGTGGATGTGCGACTTCTCTTCATTTTAATTGAGTTATGTAACACCCTACCAATTTAATGTTATGCTTAAGTCATAGCATGAAATTAAGTAGATTGTGTTACCATGTTGATACTCTGCTTACTATTTATTTATCATGTCACATCTTTCTCTCTCTCTCTCTCTCTCTCTCTCTCTCCCTTTTTAAACAGGTGAAACGGCGCGTTTTATATAATAACTGTGATCAACATCACCAAACATAACGAAATTTAATAGAAAAGATACAGGCAGGTAATACATTATTAACTATATATATATATGTTAGAAGCCAACGCTTCCGTTTATGTATATATGTAAAATAGGATATATAAGTGGGGCTGGTGTACCAAAAAAAAGGCCCGTGTCAATCAAATCAATCCTATGGGATCCTCAGAGGACATTCCAATCTAATCGATATACATGCGGCTAAGTCTATGACCCAATGCTGCACATTGCCAAAAGATGGCCATGCTGTACAATAGAACTCTCGGTCAAGACCTACTCGATCAGGTATCCGTTGGCCATATCAGGCCCAACTGGGGAGTAGTCCATACTAGGTCCCGAGGAGGATGATGAGCCTATAGCCTCGAAAAGGCCGCTCTCAGAACTAAGCGGAATATCTAGAACCACCTGTGGAGGTGACTCTAGTGGAGGGCTAGTAGGAGCTGCAGGTGCTGGAGGAAGGTGTGCCATGTGCAACAGGATCGCAATATATGGTGTGGCAGGGTCAAAAGCAGGAAGAAATAGAGGAATAGCAAAATTCCTATCGTTAAAAAGGTAGAGATGAAAATTGCAGGAGTCGGCTATATACAGCGAATCCACTATGGGATCATGGCGGAGCTGCAGGTCAGAAATCTCAATAAATAGGGTGGTTGTCAAGTCCATCACCAACATCTGAGAATGATGTAGAAATATAAAGTGAGATGAGAATTTAAAGAATTTCCCAGTAGGGTTCAGGCATGGTATTCTACTGACGTCACATTCATCCTCAATTGCCTCGGTTGTTATTTAATTATAACAGCATGGCATCAAATTGAACTATCCACATTTAATAGGTTTAAGAAAAATGTTTAGTTCGAGGCAGTGTTCAATTTTACTTAAGACAGCATAAGAGATAGAATAACCGCTAAATAGTAATGCACAGAATAATGAGCAGAATAAACGAACATACAGTAGTAAGTAAACATAACAATTGTACTGTAAATAACTTATAACAACTATTTAATGTGATTCATGCACAACTCATTCTTGAACTTATCTTCATAAACTTCTCCATTACTTAGTTCCCTAGGAGTTCTTGGCTATTTAGACTGCAACGCCCTCTATTATATAAGTCATGCTCGAGTCATGGAATTATATTAAGAGGTTGTTACCATGTTAAAAGAATTCTTAGAATGCGAAAAGTATAATACATGGCCCTCTAACTTCTTACTTTATTACTGGAATATAGCTCGTAAATTCCGTCGTCTCGGGTATATAAAGAATAAAATAAAGTAATTACAATTTAAAAGGAATTTGTGACCAACATGTCACATAGGACTTGCCCCCGCTGGTCGTTAGCTAGCGTCGGGAATCTCTTGATCCAGTTTGCTTTTGAGTCTTACTTTGTGAATGTCCCAGTATTCCACCTCATACGCGGCTTCCAACTTAGGTACTGGAATGTTTACGGAAGAGAAAACACACAAGCAGGTAATGAGAACCTATGGTTCTCAATAGATAAATTCAATCCATACAGTGTCATCATAAACATTCCAGCCGCTTTGGTTTCTTATAAAAATGTGAGCATATATATACATAACCAGTGGTTTAGTTTTAAGTTGGAAACGTCATTCTCGAAGCGGGTTATATTCTTAACAATCACTTGTCATTTCACGTGGTAGTCATAAAAATACGAATAGTATGACTTAATGAGATAACTGAAGATGTGCTTATAGATGCTTATGCTTGACTGTATGCAAGTGCTCTTGACTTAATTCATATCTTTCTTTAATTTGCAACTTGATCTTACTTTTCTGTGCTTGGTCCCTTGGAGGTGAATGGCCTTTCTCATCCCTAGGCAATAGCCTGCTTTTCAGGTTCGAGCTCGTACCTATTCATGAGTGACGGGTTTACTTTCCCCGACCTTCACACCGGTCTATTCCCACTAATCTGGTCGAGGGCTGGCCCAAGTCTTAGACAGTACCGCTCTGGCCCACGCTAGCTGGGTCTATACCATGCCTCACGTGGTAGCTTGGTACGTCCCTCTTGAAAGTTCTTAGCATCTTTCCTTTCCATATCTTATCACGGTGCAGATGCTTTGTGCATACATAAATATGCCTCATATCTTATTTCTCATATCATATTCTAATTGTACTTGCATGCATGGCTTACATGAACATAACATGTGAATGTAATATATTCAAAGTATAATCTCTCCTAGCATAAGCTCTCATAACTCATATCATGCTTAAATTCATCCTTGATAACTCGTATCATATTCAAGTTCATCCTTACATGTAAATATTGTTAGTTTCATAGACTTCTGCCGTAAATCCAGCAGCATAACGGATCAGTTCCGCCTCCCCATGAATAGTGCCAGGTCTCACAGACAATTCAATCATAGCAATATAATCAATCGAACATATATATATATATATATCAATGTAAAACTGGTAGTCCTTAATTCAAACCTTATATGTCCACCAACTCTTGTGAAACTATCACTTGGCCATTCGGCCAATTCTATTCGGTTCTGGCCGAATCTTGTATAATCCACCTTTATCTCCATTCAACTCATTTAAACCTGAATTTTGGATATGTCGTAACTCTATGTGTCTACTTTCTAACCTCATTGGTCCCATATCATTTTGATTTATATAACTCAAGATATTCAACCTTTACCTCAGCCTGTTCAGTCACTAGTCCGAATTACACTCCTGGAAATATAAATTCACTGAAAATCGAAACTAAGCTCAAATTATGCGAAATTGGTCTCATATTGAAGATAACAGGACAACCTTTCATTTGCCACAAGTTTCACTCCAATTGCTTAAGTATATCTCGAGTTATAAGTCCTGAAAATCGACCTTCCTGAACTACTCTGTTTTGGCCTAGATTGGACATAGGACAACTTCCTCGAATCACTGTGAACAATTGGGACCATAAAAAACTCGGAATTTCATACTGGGATGTTCCCCTATGTGTAGGCTTTCTAACAAAACTGGTTTCACTCAATTTGGAGTTGTATAGGGCGAGTTATACTCTCCTCATGTCACCCTGCCCGGATGAAAATCCTGAACCCTAGGTGACATTTCAAAAATTCGTATCTCCCTCAATACTAATCCAATAAACTTATATGATATGTCTATGGAAAGCCCTGAATGTCTACTTTCATCTAAAAATGGTTTCATCGGATTTGACTGATTGTAGGCGGAGCCGTACACTCCGCCGTACGGACTGCCGTGGAATTCCTCACCAAGACAGCATCCTGATTCTTCACTCCTCCTAGTTTTCTTCTTCTAACCTTAATTCCAACTCAAGATTTCATATTAATCCAATCATAATCCATCATAATTTATCATATACATCCAATATATCATCAAACAATCATAAAAGAGAAATCTTTCATGCATCCTCAGTTTAGAGAAAATCAAGGTTTGAGATTGAATCCTACCTCTTTGGAGTGTGATCATGAGTTAAGTGTTGAAACTTGAATTGTTAGGACCTGTCTAAGCTTGAAGGAGTGATGGGGTTGGGTGAGTGGAGAAGAGGAAGGAGAGCTGAAGTGAGGGAGAAGAGAGGGCGCAGAAAAATGGGTCTGAATGAGTGGAGAAAAAGGTGTTATATAGGCATGAGTGGTAGCTAACTTGGAGGGTTCTGATTGGCCTTAAAACACTAGGCTGAAATTCAGCCAAACTTCCCTTCTTTTGTGACAATTTGCTCTCCACGTCGCCCTAACAGTGGGACTCGTTTCCAGTATATTCTGAAGATGACATCGAAACTCGTACTCCCTTAAAGTCGGAACTCGGAAAACATATCCCATTTAGCCGAAACTTGAAAGCAGAGCCTGATGTGAAGCCAAGCACTTAACGTCAGAAGTCTGGAATTATATGATCTCGATCTCGGAACTCAAAAAGATATAGAAATGAGAGCTATTGATATTGAACTCGAGATCGGAACTCGTACATTGTGAACATAAGGTCGGAAATAGGAATATAGCCAGTTCACTTGAGCCTTAGAGACGAGGTCGGAAATCGGAAATTTTTTGATCTTTGATCGATAAGGTCGGAAGCCGTAAATTGTTCTGTAGTCAAGGACGAACTCATAAATCGGAACCATCAGTCACTACATTTCAGCTTCCAAAATCGGAAACCAAAATTTTTCACTGATGAGGTCGGAATTCATAAATCCTTGCTGGTCCAGCATTGAAGATTAAGTTGGAGGTCGGGAGTACTGATGGTCTCGGAGGTCAGAAATCGCGGACGTTACAATGCCACCCCCCTTAAAAAATTTTGTCCTCAAAATTTAGTGCTGGAGAATAGTCCAGGATACTCTTTCCTCGATATTTTAACTAGGAGTCTTATCTTACAACTCCTTCTCCTTGGTAAAATTTGTCTAATGCCTAATGCTTGTAGGAGGATTTTAGGTTGCTTCCATTATACGGATTGAGTTCTAAGACTCATGACTCTATTAGTCTAATATCCTCATTGATTCCTAGTTATTGAGATATAGGCAATTTAATGTGAAAACCAAGATTAAAAGTGAGATCCTTTTTATCGAAGCTGTAGAGTTCCCTTATCATACTGTCTTACAAAATGCCTTTCGAATATTTATGCATAGAGTTATCATGGATCATATGGGTGCCAAAATATACTTTGTTTTGCTAACGTTCTGATTCATCATCAAGTCCATCGAGTAAATTCCTTATTTTCCTTGTCATGTGTCTGACCACTTGTGTACTATGTTTTCCAGTAAACTCTCTAATACTTGTGCCCTGGGTCCTAAATACCGACTGAAAAGTTCTGTCATTACGAAAACTATTAGTTACAGCAGCAATCGATGTCAATAAGTAGTGATCATAGTGGGTTCGCCGAAGTTTTTCGGGAAATTGCTCAAGCCCTATCCAAACCTTTGCCTACCTGATTCGCTTTGATCAGTGACGAATCCCCCTTCCGTTAGGTGCAAAGGTAGAGCTTCCTTCTAAACTATAACTGTGGTCCTTGCTTCGAAATCTCTCCTTTTCTTGAAAACTTTATTCCCTTTTTCATTATTTGCCAATTGGATCCCGTGTCATTCTTGTTGAATTCCTCAATGAATATTGCAATACTTATCTCCTCAAAATATGATTAACTTCATGTAATGAAAGGATTATGGGACAGTTGAAGTCCCAGCCACTCTTCTACTTTGTTCACTTGGTTAGCATGGAGATTTCTTAACTATTGTTTTGATGTCCACCTTCCACTTTTATTGGCGCCAATGTTATCAATCTCTTTGGGGGTTTCACCTTAACTGCTAAGCTTTCTAGCTATTCTTCATGACTTCTTGTCCCTAGGATGTAATCCATTTGTTGGGAGATATGGAAATGATGGTCTTGCTATCTTGTTGAAGTTTCAATATGAAGACTGACCATATGGTCACCCATTTTCATATTACTTTTGTCCAAGCATGCTTAACTATGGAATTCTAATGGAACCTAGTGCATTAGTGATGATCGTATTTAGTCCAGCCCAAGGGATGAAGATTCTTCTGACTGCCTTTAGTTTTGATATCAAAACTTTGCCCTTCATGGGGTACGTTTACAAGTCTTCTTTGATCTTATATTGGTGCATCACCCAGTCTTGCTTAGGGCGCGTTGGGTTTGTTGCACTTATGACCGATGCCAAGGCAACCCTGCTTAGTGTTTCATACACAATCTTATTTGCACCATGATCTCGTACTAGGTAACTTTTCTTTCCTCAATAGGCCATATGAAATTAAAACTTTCCTTTCTTCTATTTCTTACCTATAGTATCCATTTTCCCTGATTGCACGAGGTTGATCGTATGTTGGGGATTAGCACCCTGCTACTGTGCTTGTTGAATCAACTCCTTAAAGCTACTGGCTATCTTAATTTGATGTAGCTGGAGGACCTTGGGAGTTATAAGGATCCCCAAATTTAAGATTTCGGAAGCTTTCAATAAGTTCCGTCTCTCTGGTCATCATCCAAGCTATAGTCAGAGATTTTCTACTCAAAGCATCTGCCACAATGTTTGTCTCGCCTGGGTGGTACTTCAATTCAAACTCATAGTCTTTAAGGAGTTTCATCTGTCTCCGCTGTTCCGTGTTTAATTCCTTCTGATCAAAGAGGTACTTCAAACTCTCGAACTTTACTCTATACAAGTGATGTCTCCATATCTTCAAAGCAAATATTACTGCTGCTAATTCGAGGTCGTGAGTCGGGTAGTTCCTTTCGTGTGACTTTAATTGCCTGGAGGCATACGCGACCACCTTTCCGGCTTGCATTAACATACATCCTATTCCTTGCCTGAAAGCATCATTAGAGACCTCAAATGGTCCATTAGGGTCTTGCAGGGCTAACACTGGTGTCGTGGTTAACCTTCTTTTCAAATTCTGAGAATTTTGCTCGCATTCTGGTGTCCATTCAAAGGGAATATTCTTTCGAGGTAGCTTGGTCAAAGACAAAGCTATTTAAGAAAAGCCCTTAACAAATTGTCGATAATATCCAGTTAAGCCCAGAAAACTCCTGACTTCAGAGACGGTGGTCGGCCTTTCCCAGTTTAGAATTGCTTCTACTTTACTGGGGTCTACAGAGATTCCTCCAGAGGACACTATGTGGCCGAGAAATTTTACCTCCTTCATCCAAAATTCACATTTAGATAATTTGACATAGAGTTTCCTTCCTCTTAAAATTTGTAGAACTATGCGCAAGTGTTCCGCATGCACTGACTCCGTTTTTGAATAGATAAGTATATCGTCGATGGAGACCACTATGAACTTGTCCAGATATGGACGAAATATTCGATTCCTGTAATCCATGAATGCTGCTGGTGCGTTCATCAGCCCAAACGACATCACGGTGTACTCATAGTGCCCGTAACGAGTTCGAAAAGCTGTCTTAGGGATATCTTGTTCCCGAACTCGAATTTGGTGGTATCCAGAACGCAAGTCAATCTTCGAGAATACCGTTGCACCTTGTAGTTGGTCCATGAGATCATCAATCCTTGGCAATGGATATTTATTCTTAATTGTCACTTTGTTCAGCTGCCTATAATCCACGCATAAGCGCATGCTTCCGTCTTTCTTTTTGACCAATAAGACTGGAGCTCCCCAAGGTGACGTACTTGGCCGTATGAATCTTTAAAAGCTCTTCGATCTGTCTTTTAATTCCGTCAGCTCCAAAGATGACATTCGATATGGAGCTATAGGTATTGGTCCCGCACCTGGAATCAACTTGATGGTGAACTCAATCTCTCTCTCAAGAGGGTATTCAGGAATATCTTTTGGAAAGACATCCGGATATTCCCTAACAACCGGAATCTCCTCTAGTTCCTATTCAACTTCTGTCATATTAGCTGACAAGAGGATGTATCCTTGACCCTTCGACCTAAAAGAGTTTAGATAAAAGAGTGTTGAGGCTTGGAATTCAGAAGATGAGACAGAGGAGAATACCATCGTCATATCAGAATAGTCAAGCATGACTCGATTAGCGGAAAGCCAATCCATACCGTCCACTTCAAAGGTACAATCCATCAGACTTGTCAGTTTCTTCTACATTCATTATAAAGACTCGTCTGTTATGTTGAGGTCTAAATGATTGTGATCACTAAGGAGTCGATTTTTGTTATTCTTGAGGGAAAACCTACTCCATCCTCTAGATGTGGACTTACAAAAGGCTCCCATATACCTAATCGAAACTTCTGCCCCTAATTCTTTTACTGGTGCTCTACTTCATCCGTTCACTCTACAAATCTTCTTAATGGAGGATCAGGTCTTTATAATGTGGCATTACCACAATCCAAAGTAAAAACCATGGACTGAATTTACTGACAAGGCATCTTCAGGGTAGTCCTGTTAATAAGGATACCTTCTCTGCCGCTTAAAATGGCCTCATCAGCGATTGATAATCTTGCTTTTGTCAAGTACTAAAGATACAAAGCTAGGCAGAAGAATCCCCTAGATTCAATCTTAGAAAAGATGGGTCAGATTAGATAATTGCAAGAAAGCTCAAATCAAGCCCCATCACAATCGTTTCCGATTAACATTTTTGCCCTTGACGATAAGAAGTCTTTAGCCACCTAGCAACATCTTGCAACAACCCCCCTGGATATAACTAGGTTTACTATGTCCATTGTAAATCGTTCGATGTAACTCCTTTGATTCTCTCTCTAATTCTCTGTACTCTTCAACTTGCTCCATTGTCAATTCCTTTATACCGTCATTACTTTCTAGGAGACTTGTTCCTAATAACTATATATAGAAGGTGCCTAATAAGCCTGTTGGGTGCTTTAGGCTTCTGTTTACACAAAACCTTATATTGAGGTGATCAGGCTCAACATTCAGTCAAGTGCAACAGGTAGTCCACAACACTCACAACAAGACTACCACGCATAATATTTCTATGTCCTCTTACTGCAAGGACCTAAAGCATGGTTTATCTAGATGCTCAGAGTATGCCTCAGAAGCATAATCAGTCCATCCACGGGCCTATACAGGAGGAACTGCTCTGATACCAAAATGTAACGCCCTCTATTATATAAGTCATGCTCGAGTCATGGAATTATATTAAGAGGTTGTTACCATGTTAAAAGAATTCTTAAAATGCGAAAAGTATAACACATGGCCCTCTAACTTCTTACTTTATTACTGGAATATAGCTCGTAAATTCCGTCGTCTCGGGTATATAAAGAATAAAATAAAGTAATTACAATTTAAAAGGAATTTGTGACCAACATGTCACATAGGACTTGCCCCCGCTGGTTGTTAGCTAGCGTCGGGAATCTCTTGATCCAGTTTGCTTTTGAGTCTTACTTTGTGAATGTCCCAGTATTCCACCTCATACGCGGCTTCCAACTTAGGTACTGGAATGTTTACGGAAGAGAAAACACACAAGCAGGTAATGAGAACCTATGGTTCTCAATAGATAAATTCAATCCATACAGTGTCATCATAAACATTCCAGCCGCTTCGGTTTCTTATAAAAATGTGAGCATATATATACATAACCAGTGGTTTAGTTTTAAGTTGGAAACGTCATTCTCGAAGCGGGTTATATTCTTAACAATCACTTGTCATTTCACATGGTAGTCATAAAAATACGAATAGCATGACTTAATGAGATAACTGAAGATGTGCTTATAGATGCTTATGCTTGACTGTATGCAAGTGCTCTTGACTTAATTCATATCTTTCTTTAACTTGCAACTTGATCTTACTTTTCTGTGCTTGGTCCCCTGGAGGTGAATGGACTTTCTCACCACTGGGCAATAGCCTGCTTTTCAGGTCCGAGCTCGTACCTATTCATGAGTGACGGGTTTACTTTCCCCGACCCTCACACCGGTCTATTCCCACTAATCTGGTCGAGGGCTGGCCCAAGTCTTACACAGTACCGCTCTGGCCCATGCTAGCTGGGTCTATACCATGCCTCACGTGGTAGCTTGGTACATCCATCTTGAAAGTTCTTATCATCTTTCCTTTCCATATCTTATCACGGTGCAGATGCTTTGTGCATACATAAATATGCCTCATATCTTATTTCTCATATCATATTCTAATTATGCTTGCATGCATGGCTTACATGAACATAACATGTGAATGTAATATATTCAAAGTATAATCTCTCCTAGCATAAGCTCTCATAACTCATATCATGCCTAAATTCATCCTTGATAACTCGTATCATATTCAAGTTCATCCTTACATGTAAATATTGTTAGTTTCATAGACTTCTGCCGTAAATCCGGCAGCATAACGGATCAGTTCCGCCTCCCCATGAATAGTGCCAGGTCTCACAGACAATTCAATCATAGCAATATAATCAATCGAACATATATATATATATATATATATATATATCAATGTAAAACTGGTAGTCCTTAATTCAAACCTTATATGTCCACCAACTCTTGTGAAACTATCACTTGGCCATTCGGCTAATTCTATTCGGTTCTGGCCGAATTTTGTATAATCCACCTTTATCTCCATTCAACTCATTTAAACCTGAATTTTGATATGTCGTAACTCTATGTGTCTACTTTCTAACCTCATTGGTCCCATATCATTTTGATTTATATAACTCAAGATATTCAACCTTTACCTCAGCCTGTTCAGTCACTAGTCCGAATTACACTCCTGGAAATATAAATTCACTGAAAATCGAAACTAAGCTCAAATTTTGCGAAATTGGTCTCATATTGAAGATAACAGGACAACCTTTCATTTGCCACAAGTTTCACTCCAATTGCTTAAGTATACCTCGAGTTATAAGTCCTGAAAGTCGACCTTCCTGAACTACTCTGTTTTGGCCTAGATTGGACATAGGACAACTTCCTCGAATCACTGTGAACAATTGGGGCCATAACAAACTCGAAATTTCATACTGAGATGTTCCCCTATGTGTAGGCTTTCTAACAAAACTGGTTTCACTCAATTTGGAGTTGTATAGGGCGAGTTATACTCTCCTCATGTCACCCTACCCGGATGAAAATCCTGAACCCTAGGTCACACTTCAAAAATTCGTATCTCCCTCAATACTAATCCAATAAACTTATATAATATGTCTATGGAAATCCCTGAATGTCTACTTTCATCTAAAAATGGTTTCATCGGATTTGACTGATTGTAGGCGGAGCCGTACACTCCGCCGTACGGACTGCCGTGGAATTCCTCACCAAGACAGCATCCTGATTCTTCACTCCTCCTAGTTTTCTTCTTCTAACCTTAATTCCAACTCAAGATTTCATATTAATCCAATCATAATCCATCATAATTTATCATATACATCCAATATATCATCAAACAATCATAAAAGAGAAATCTTTCATGCATCCTCAGTTTAGAGAAAATCAAGGTTTGAGATTGAATCCTACCTCTTTGGAGTGTGATCATGAGTTAAGTGTTGAAACTTGAATTGTTAGGACCTGTCTAAGCTTGAAGGAGTGATGGGGTTGGGTGAGTGGAGAAGAGGAAGGAGAGCTAAAGTGAGGGAGAAAAGAGGGCACAGAAAAATGGGTCTGAATGAGTGGAGAAAAAGGTGTTATATAGGCATGAGTGGTAGCTAACTTGGGGGGTTCTGATTGGCCTTAAAACACTAGGCTGAAATTCAGCCAACCTTCCCTTCTTTTGTGACAATTTGCTCTCCACGTTGCCCTAACAGTGGGACTCGTTTCCAGTATATTCTGAAGATGACATCGGAACTCGTACTCCCTTAAAGTCGGAACTCAGAAAACATATCCAGTTTAGCCGAAGCTTGAAAGCAGAGCCTGATGTGAAGTCAAGTACTTAGCGTCGGAAGTCTGGAATTATAGGATCTCGATCTCGGAACTCGAAAAGATATGGAAATGAGAGCTATTGATATTGAACGCGAGATCGGAACTCGTACATTGTGAACATAAGGTCGGAAATAGGAATATAGCCAGTTCACTTGAGCCTTAGAGACGAGGTCGGAAATTGGAAATTTTTTGATCTTTGATCGATAAGGTCGGAAGCCGTAAATTGTTCTGTAGTCAAGGACGAACTCATAAATCGGAACCATCAATCACTACATTTCAGCTTCTAAAATCGGAAACCGAAATTTTTCACTGATGAGGTCGGAATTCGTAAATCCTTGCTGGTCCAGCATTGAAGATTAAGTCGGAGGTCAGGAGTACTGATGGTCTCGGAGGTCGGAAATCGCGGGTGTTACATAGACTCCTGGGTAATAGCCTGCTTTTCAGGATCAAGCTTGTTCCTATATAGGAATGCCGGGTTTACTTTCTCCGACCTTCCCACCGATCTATTCCCCTTAACTTTAATCCGGGGCTGGCCCAAATACTATGGAACTTTTATCATAACATAACCTTTATGAACTCATAACATAACTTTTATGAATCTCTTGAAAAATGCTCATGTATGTGTATGCATCTCATAACTCTTGCGTAGACTTTACCGGACTTTTGGCGATATAACGGAACGTGTCCGCTTTCCCATGAATAATGCTAGGACTCAAAATACCAATTTTTCAGAGAACTCATAGCATTTTATTCATACTTCACACATCAAATTCATGGCACAATCATTGTAAAAACATGGTTGCTATCTCAACACTTACATTCAACCCGATTTTTGTAAATCAGGCCACAATTTCATTTTAACTCATCTGGACCTTAGTTTTGGATATGTTAGAGTGTTATGTGTCTATTTTCTAATCTTTTTGGTTCCATCTAATTTTGATAAGTGTAGCTCAAGTTATTTAATTTTTATCCCGGCCTGCCCTGAGATTGGCCAGAATCACATACTTAAAAGTAAAAATCTACTAAAAATCGAAAACCAACTCAAATCATACGAAATTGGTATCATATTGCAAGTTCCATTTCATTTGCTTTAATAGAGCTCGAGTTATAAGCCTTGAAATTTGACCTTCCTTAACTGCCCTGTTTGGACATAGAGTAACTTCTTTGAACCATTAGGAGCAAATGAGATCGTATCTAACTCTGAAATTTTTATAGAATGTTACCCTATGTGCAAGCTTTCTAACAAAATTGGTTTCATTTAATTCCAAGTTATATAGGGCAAGTTTTGCCCTAAACAACCTAGTCTGCCCAAAATCAAACTCAAAAACCTAGGTCAAATTTTCAAAATTCATATCTCTTTTAATACTAATCCAATGGCCTTATATGATAAATGTATGGAAAGCCCTGAATATCTAGTTCCATATAAAAATAGTTTCATCGAATTTGAACGGATGTAGGCGAAGTCGTATACTTTGCCGTATAGATTGCCGAGGTAATTTGGTCTCCTAGCCCCTCACATCTTCCTATTCTCACCCTTTCCTACTCCTTAATCAAATTTAAATAGAACAACAACCAAAAATAATCATATTCATTCAATAATCACATCAAAAAGTGAGAAGATAAAGCCAAAATTAGCCACCTACAATCAGAATTACAAGAACAAAATTGAACCTCTACCTCTTTGTATGTGATCTTGCTAAGTTTAGGAGTTTGGTTAAGAGGAGAAGAGAAGAAGAAAAGGAGAAGAGAAAAAGGAAGACTGAAACAAGGAGAGAGTAGTGCAAATCAGTAGGAAACAAGGGAGAAAAATCTGATTTAAGCGTTGAAGAGTTAGTTGGCTTTGTAAGTTTTGGTTAGCTGAAATTTTGTGGGTAAAGTTCGGTCATGTTTCCCTTCTTTTGTGGCTACAAATTATTCTTCATTTTGCCTAAAAAAATTGGAATTCGTTCTCATTCTGTCTGAAATCGAAACTCATCTCTATTTTGCTCAAAGTCGGAACTCATGTCCATTTTATACCTAATGTGGAACGTGAAACTTAAGAAGTGCAAAAGTCTTGGAAGACTAATTGTGGCTTAAAGTCGGAGATCGGAAATCACGCAACAAACAAATCACCTTAAAATCGAAAGTCAAGGACAAGAATATGAAACCTAAAATACTTAAACCCGGAAGTCGAGGATCTTCAGCATAAACTTGGAAGTTAGTACCAGAACATAAAACTTTATACCCGCATCTCGGAAGTCGATAACAAGGATGCTTTAAAACTTTTGTTACATGTGATTCTAAAACTCGGTCCAAGATCAATCTCGGAGATCGATTAACAACCCCGGAAGTCGGGAATCAAAATATTAACCTTATGCACCGGGAGGTGTAACACCCTCTATTATATAAGCCATGCTCGAGTCATGGAATTATATTAAGAGGTTGTCACTATACTAAGAAAATCTTTAAAATATGGAAAATATAATACATGGCCCTTTAATTGCTCACTTTATTACTCACTAACAATCTCTAATACATAGAGAATAAAGAAATTACACTTTAAAAAAACTGTAACTGACATAGTATATAGCGTTTACATCCGACTAGTCATTATCTAGCTTCAATAGTTTTCTTGTCTGGTTTATGCCCGATCCTTGCTCAATGGGAGGCTCAGTACTCCACCTCACACTTGATTTCCAACTTGGGTGCTAGAATGTTTACGGAAAAGAAAAACGTACAAGCAGGCAGTGAGAACCTAAGGTTCTTAGTAGATAAACTCAAACAAATCTTACAGCAACATCATAAACATTCTAGCCGCTTCGGTTTATTATGAAAATATGAGCACATATAAACAAAAAGTGGTTCAATTTTAAGTTGAAAACACCTTACTGGAAGCGGGATATGTTTTAACAGCCACTTGCCATTTCATATGACAGACATAAAAACATGTACAGAGTAATACACTTCAACAAGAATCATAACAATATCATGACATAGTGAGATAATTAGAAATGCACATGTAGATACTTGTATTTGATTGTATGCAAGTGCACTTAACTTAACTTATCTCTTTCTTTAACTTGTAACTTGACCTTTCTCTTTTCTATACTTGGTCCCTCGGAGGTGAATGGCTTCTCTCACCCCTGGGTAATAGCCTGCTTTTTAGGTCTGAGCTCGTACCTATACATGAGTGACAGGTTTACTTTCCTCGACCCTCACACTGGTCTATTCCCCTTAAATCTGATCGAGGGCTAGCCCAAGTCTTAGACAGTACCGCTCTGGCCCACGCTAGCTAGGTCTATGCTATGCCTCACGTGGTAGCTTGGTATGTAACACCCTCCCAAGCACAATACTATGCTTAAGTCATAGTACCACGCCCTGGGTATTCGCATTACCTGAGCGGACCTCATCGGCGACAACTTGACCGTCTTCAAATTTCTACAAACATCTGGAGACAACATGGAAATAGGAGTGAGAATTATAAAATTCTCAGTAGGATTCTCTAATTTTCATACATGGTGTCTTCATGGTCGTCTCCAGTTTGCTTCGGTTTACTTTGAAAAAGATGAGCATGCTGCACAAACTGTTTAATTTTACTTTTCGAAAAATATCTTATCGGAAGCAAAGTTCATTTTAATCATGCACTTAGCATTTGAAACCATAAAATCCATTCAAGTATAATACCATGAATAATATCTGTAGCATAGTAAAACGCACACAACATCACTATGCTAGGGAACATAACATCTACGATAACTTTACTCATACAAATTTATGCTTATACATAACACTTGCTTTCCTTTCTGCATCTTTCCTTTTCTTTTGTCATCATGAAATCTTTACGTGCCACATTCCAGAGTATGATCGCCATGTCATACCCCATCAGAGCGTGATCGCCATGTCACGTTCCTTAAGAATATGGGATCTTCCTTTGATACTTACACTAACCGGGTCAGCTAGGCCTCATGTAAGTTCTGTCCCTATATTCACACTGGGTCGATGCCATGCCTCATGTGAGTGGGAATTTACTGCATAAGCTTTAATCTTTAATCTTTAATCTTTAATCTTTATTCTTTAGCTTTTACTTGGCACACCTAGCGTTATCGCCGTCCTAGGTACATTTACTCCTTAGCTCACACTAGTGAGTCGATGCCATGCCTCATGTGATTAGGTACTTGCATATACTTTAATCTTTAGTCTTTAGTCTTTTAATTGGCACACCTAGGGCGTTACGATCTGTCGCCGTCCCTAGGTGCATTTACTGCCCTTGGGTAGCCTGGCCTTGGAGTGAGCTCGTCAGCATCACCCGTGACCGTCGTCACACCGACTCACCCACAAGGGGACCCACTGCCTCTAGGTTGGAGGGACCCAAGTGCAACTACCTCCAACATAGAGGGACCCAATGTCTTTAGCTGCCTTCACGAGGAGGACCCATGTGCAAGCGCACTCGGTAAAGGGACCCATGTCTTTATCATTTAACTGCCTTCACGAGTGAGGACCTCAATTAACTGCCTCAGTGAAGGGACCCATTCAATATATATTCACATTCTTTCATTCTCATGCATATTCAAGCATAGCCATACTGAGTGTACTCATACATATACTTCATTCATTTTCATGTATCATTGCACACATGATTTTCCGTACGTATGTTCATTACATATAAAGGCTCGTAGCCTCCTTACCCAATTCACGGTACTTCCTGCATATGCTTCATCACTTAGCCTCACATATTTCATAACATAATTAGGTCATTCTTAAATATAGGGTTCCTATATACCCATTTATACTTTAATTTATATAAACATTCATAACTTCTTAGACTTACTGCCGTAAATCGGCATATGGCGGATCAAGTCCGCTTTTCCCATGAATAGTGCCAGCTCTCACAGACAGTTCAATGATAGCAACATAAGTCAACTTAACACTTATATATCCAATGTCAATCGGGCAATCTCAACTTAAACCTTATATGTCCACTAACTCTTGTAAAATTATCATTTTGGCCATTCTCGCCAATTCTATTCGGTTCTGCCCGAAACTTGTATAATCCATCTTTATCTCTATTCAACTCATTTAAATCTGAAATTTGGATATGTCATAGCCCTATATGTCTACTTTCTAACCTCATTGGTCCCATATCATTTTGATCCATATAACTCAAGATATTTAAATCTTACTTCAACTCGTTCAGTCACTAACTTGAGTTACACTCCTGGAAGTATAAATTCACTAAAAATCGAAACTAAGCTCAAAACTTACGAAATTGGTCTCATATCAAAGCTAACAGGACAACCTTTCATTTGCCACAAGTTTCACTCCATTTGCTTAAAGTACACCTCGAGATATAAGTCCTGAAAGTTGACCTTCCTGAACTACTCCGTTTTGGCCTAGATTGGACATAGGACAGCTTTATCGAATCACTGGGAACAATTGGGACCATAACAAACTCGGAATCTTATATTGGGGTGTTCCTCTGTGTGTAAGCTTTCTAACAAAACTGGTTTCACTCAATTTGGAGTTGTATAGGGTGAGTTATACCCTCCTCATGTCACCCTGCCCGGATGAAAGTCCTAAACCCTAGGTCAAACTTCAAAAATTCGTATCTCCCTCAATACTAATCCAATAACCTTATATGATATATCTATGGAAAGCCCTGAATGTCTACTTTCATCTAAAATTAGTTTCATCGGATTTGACCGATTGTAGGCGGCGCCGTACACTCCGCCCTACGGACTGCCGTGGAATCTCCACCAAGACAGCACCCTCATCCATCCATTTCTCTTAGTATTTCTTCTTCTACTTCTAATTGCCTCAAGATTTCATATTAATCCCATATTAATCCAATCATACACACGCAATATATCATCAAGTAATCATAAAAAGTAATCTTTCATGCATCCTTAGTTTAGAGAAATTAAGATTAGAGATTGAATCCTACCTCTTTGGAGCAAGATTTGGCTAAGTGCTGAAACTTGGAGTTTGGATGAACAAGGCTGGAACTTAGCTTGAGCTTTGGACGTGTGAGTAAGAGAGAAAGAGAGCTGAAGGAGAAGAGGAAAGCAACGTGAATTATGGTCTGAATCAAAGGAGGAAGGATGTGTTATATAGGCATGAGTGGGGTTAACTTGGAAAGTTGTGATTGGCTTATAAACATAAGGCCAAGTTTCAGCCAACCTTGCTCTCCACGTTGCCCTTTGTGTGGTAGTTTCTAGCACATTCTGGAAACGAAATCGGAACTCGTAGGCTCTATAAAGTCGTAACTCGTGAACCTCATGTATATGAAGTCGGAACTCATCCTTATTATACTTGAGGTCGGAACTGTTCATCGCAATTGAGTTCAACACTAAGGTCGGAACTCGGGAATTCAACTCACATTTCCAAACACAAGTTCTTAAACTCGGAAGTCATATCTTACATTTTGATTATATCGGAAACCGTGTATAAATACCTTTGAAACATGAAGTCGTAAGTCGTGAAGTAGTAGATTATGCCACTTTAAGTCGGAGGTCGGAAATTATGCCCAATACCTTTAAGTCGGAAATCGGTCAGAATCAAGATTGAAGATTAAATCGGAAGTCGTAAAGAATGTGAAGTCGGGAATTTTGTGTAATCCGAAGGCGAACTCGGAACTCGGAATCAATCCCTTATCTGAATGTTCAAGGATGAAAGTCGGAAATCGGGAATAATACTCTTATCTGTGTTTCAAAGACGAAGTCGGAAATCGGAATGTATCAGTCCTGAGGGCGAAGCCAAACTCGAAAATCGGGATGTTACAATACTACCCTCCTTTTTTTTAAAATTTTGTCCTCAAAATTTGATTACAAAACTAACTATGAGTTTGAAGAAAAACTTCACACATAAGCACACTGAAGTTGAACAAACATAGTCAAAGAAAATACAGTAAACAGTTAGCGAAAAGTGAATCTTTGTTCTAGTTTATCCCATATATTCGCGATGGCTCCTCTGAGGAAGTAGTTCTTTCAGCTTTTGACCTTGGATATTACCGCTTAGGAATAGGTAGCTGATGGCCGGGGCATTTTCAATGTGTGTCCTGGCTTTCCACACTTAAAGCAAACCTTTTGTCCAGCCAAACAAGGCCTTCCTCCATGATACCTTCTGCACTTCGAACATTCTTGATTAGTGGTTAGCCTTTGCAGCTGCTTTTCTTCATTTCCGTTGGGTTGAAATGGCTTCTTTGGTGGGGGATTATACTGAAACTCCTGATCTTCAGGTGCCAACCTCTTTCCACAAACATCCATCCTGGCATCAGTGAGCTTCTTGTTATATCCCTCGACTAATCGACTCTTGTTTGCTAATGCAGCAAAATCCCTTATCTCCATTGGTCCCACTGAGGCTAAAATGTTCGCATTTAATCCGCCTTCAAATTTGATGCATTTCCAATTCTAAATGAGGGATTCTTGATAGATGGTGGAAAATTTGCAGTTCTTCAAACTTAGCAATGTATTACAGAAACACTCATGTGTCCTTGTTGAAGCCTCATAAACTCCAATTCCTTAGCATTCCGAGGGTGAAAATATTTGATAAAATGCCTCCTTGAACATGTCCCAAGTCATATCAACTTGGGGTTCCCCTAACGATCTCTTAGCGCCATTCCACCAAAACTAAACATTCGCTTCCAACATATAAGTGGCAAAGGCCACTTTACGGTGATCATTCTGAGCCAAACGAGAGAAAAGATCTTCTCCATTGCTTTGACCCATTCCTCGCTTTATCTGGATCGAAAGTTCCTCCGGAAGCTGGGAGGTTCGCTTTTACGAACTTCAAACAAATTTAAGATAGTCCAGTGCTCCTAGGCCATTGGAGTTTCCGTGATCGGCTCGGTTGTCTTCCCGGTGGTCCATCATTTGATGTCTTCTGCGCAGCTTGTTCACGCATGGCATGAGCCATTTCACATCGTATTCATAAAATTAGCCAGGATTTTCTGGAGGATACAGATTCGTGGCCTACGCGCCCCCTGGACGCCATTAGTTCCTAATCACACATAATCTGTTAAATCTTCTGCCACTTGTACATAAGATCTCAAATATTCAACTTATGAAAATATGCAATTGCGAGGCTTAGCAGTTACCGTATTAATTGACATCAATATATAGTAATGGTAATGACTTTGTCACAGAGGTTCCATATATTCTTTCCCAAAATGCTTATCCATTCAGCTACCTTTAATTCCGTTCAGCTACCTTTAATTCAATAATAGATTTGCTCCCTAATACGGTTCTTTAGAAACATGGGCTTAGACCTTTTCTCAACATTATAACTAGATGCCTTATCTTAAAACTCCGTCTTTTTGGTAGAATTTGTCTAGTACTTGATGCTTGGAGGAGGATTTTAGGCCGCTCCCACTATGCGGATTTAATTCTAAGACTCATATCCCTTCCTATTAGTCTAATATCCTCCTCGATTCCTAGTTGTTGAGATATAGGCAACTTAATGTGAAAGCCAAGGTTAAGTGTCAGATCCTTTTTACTGTAGCTGTAGAGTTCCCTTACCATATTGTCTTACAAGATGCCTTTCCAATATCCATATGGAAAGTTGTCGCAGATCATATGGGTGCCACAATATACTTTGTTTTGCCGACGTTCTGATCCACCATCAAGTTCATCGAGTAAATTCCTTATCCTCTTTGTCATATGTTTGACTACTTGTGCACTATATTTTCCAGTAAATTCTCTAATACTTGTGCCTTGGGCCCTAAGTGTCAACTGAAGAAGTTCTCTTGTGGACTTTATTTCATCTTTTCATAATTTGCTGATTGGACCTCTTGACCTTCTTGTTTGAATCTACGAATAATTCTTGCAATGCTTGTCCCCTCAGTCGATCAATTTCACATAATGAAAGGATTGTGGGGTGCCAAAGTCCCTGCCACCCTTCTACTTTCTTCAATTGGTTAGCATAAAGATTCCTCGACTATCGTGTTAATGTCTACTTCCCACTTTTATGGGCACCAGTGTTACCAATCTCATTGGGGCTTGCCTTAATACAATATATGGAGGTGTGTTAGTTTCAGTGACTAAATTTCATATCACCCTCACGCACTACACCTTGAGCCGGATTAAAAGTGATCCTTACTAATGCACCAAGTTTTCCTCAGACTTCCGTAGTTAAACACGCTCGGACAAAAGTAATATGGAGATGGATGACCACATGGGAAATCCTCATATTGAAACTCCAACAGGATAGCACGACCATCCTTTCTATCTCTCGCACAAATGGAGTGCATCCTAGGGTCAAAATGTTACGAGGGATAGCCAGAAGGCTGAATTCTACCCTCAAAATTTCTTCATCCCTAATAAGCCAGCTGAATGCCGTAGACCTCCGCATACACCGAACTTCATATTGAGGTGATCAAGCTCAATATGCAGTCAAGTGCGATAGAGAAACTACAACACACAACATAGCTGCCATACACAGACATCTATGTCCTTTTTCATGTAAGGACCTAAAGTATGGCCTTTTTAAACTTTCAGAGTTCTGCCTCCTTGGAAGCATAATCAGCCCATCCCAGGTCCGATTAGGACGATGCCTCGATACCATTAATGTAACACCCTCAAGCACAATACTATGCTTAAGTCATAGTACCTCGAGTCAAGTATCTTGTTACTGGCGAAAGGACCTCATCGACGGCAGCTTAAGTCTTCACAGTTCTTCTACAAACATCCAGACAACATGGAAATAGGGTAGAAATTATAAAATTCATTAGGATTCTCTAATTTTCATACATGGTGTCTTCATGGTGTCTCGTTTGCTTAGGTTTACTTTGAAAAAGATGAGAGCATCTTTGCATAAACTGCTTAATTTACTTTTCGAAAAATATCTTATCCAGAAGCAAAGTTCATTTAATCATGCACTTAGCATTTGGAAACCATAAATCCATTCAAGTATAATACCATGAATAATATCCGTAGCATAGTAAGCACACAACATCACTATGCTGGGAACATAACATCTACGCATAACTTTACTCATACTTAAATTTATGCTTATACATAACTTGCTTTCCTTTCGCATCTTTCCTTTTCTTTTGTCATCATGAAATCTTTCGTGCCACATTCCAGAGTATGATCGCCATGTCGCATCGTGGAGCGTGATCGCCATGTCGTTCCTTAGAATATGGGATCTTCCTTTGATGCCTTACACTAAGCGGGTCAAGCTAGGCCTCATGAGTTCTGTCCCTATATTCACACTCACAGTCGATGCCATGCCTCATGTGAGTGGGTACCTGCATAAGCTTTAATCTTTAATCTTTAATCTTTAATCTTTATTCTTTAGCTTTTACTTGGCACACCTAGGCGTTACGTATCGTAGTCCCTAGTGCATTCTGCGCCCTTGGCTCAGCACTAGTGGTCGATGCCATGCCTCATGTGATTGGGGTACTTGCATATACTTTGTCTTTAGTCTTTAGTCTTTTAATTGGCACACCTAGCGTTCGTATCGCGTCCCTAGGAATGCATTCTTGTAGGGTAGCTGGCCTCGAGTGAGCTCGTGGCATCACCGTGGCCCAGTCGTCACAATCGACTCACCCACAAGGGGACCACTTGCCTCTCCTAGGTTGGAGGGACCCAGGTGCAACTGCCTCCAACATAGAGGGACCCAATGTCTTTAGCCCTTCACGAGGAGGGACCCATGTGCAAGCGCCTCCAGGTAAAGGGACCCATGTCTTTATCATTTGCTTGCGCCACAGAGGAGGGACCTCAATTAACTGCCTCAGTGAAGGGACCCACATTCAATATATATTCACATTCTTTCATTCTCATGCATATTCAAGCATAGCCATCTTGAGTGTACTCATACATATACTTCATTCATTTTCATGTATCATTGCACACATGATTTTCACGCATACATGTTCATTACATATAAAGGCTCGTAGCCTCCTTACCAATTCTGGTACTCATGCATATGCTTCATCACTTACCCCACATATCTCATAACATAATTAGGTCATTCTTAAATATAGGGTTTCTATATACCCATTTATACTTTAATTTATATAAACATTCATAGCTTCTTAGACTTCTGCCGTAAATCCGGCAATGTGAGATCAAGTCCGTTTTCCATGAATAGTGCCAGCTCTCACGGAGACAGTTCAATGATAGCAACATAAGTCAACTTAACACTTATATATCAATGTCAATCGGGCAATCCTCAACTTAAACCTTATATGTCCACTAACTCTTGTAAAAGTATCATTTTGGCCATTCTGCCAATTCTATTCGGTTCTGCCCGAAACTTGTATAATCCATCTTTATCTCTATTCAACTCATTTAAATCTGAAATTTGGATATGTCATAGCCCTATATGTCTACTTTCTAACCTCATTGGTCCCATATCATTTTGATCCATATAACTCAAGATATTTAAATCTTACTTCAACTCGTTCAGTCACTAACGCTTGAGTTACACTCCTGGAAGTATAAATTCACTAAAAAATCGAAACTAAGCTCAAAACTTACGAAATTGGTCTCATATCAAAGCTAACAGGACAACCTTTCATTTGCCACAAGTTTCACTCCATTTGCTTAAGTACACCTCGAGATATAAGTCTGAAAGTTGACCTTCCTGAACTACTCCGTTTTGGCCTAGATTGGACATAGGACAACTTCCTCGAATCACTGGGAACAATTGGGACCATAACAAACTCGGAATCTTATATTGGGGTGTTCCTCTGTGTGTAAGCTTTCTAACAAAACTGGTTTCACTCAATTTGGAGTTGTATAGGGTGAGTTATACCCTCCTCATGTCACCCTGCCCGGATGAAAGTCCTAAACCCTAGGTCAAACTTCAAAATTCGTATCTGCCTCAATACTAATCCAATAACCTTATATGATATATCTATGGAAAGCCCTGAATGTCTACTTTCATCTAAAATTAGTTTCATCGGATTTGACCGATTGTAGGCGGCGCCGTACACTCCGCCGTACGGACTGCCGTGGAATCTCCACCAAGACAGCACCCTCATCCATCCATTTCTCTTAGTTTTTCTTCTTCTACTTCTAATTGCCACTCAAGATTTCATATTAATCCCATATTAATCCAATCATACACATCCAATATATCATCAAGTAATCATAAAAAGTAATCTTTCATGCATCCTTAGTTTAGAGAAATTAAGATTAGAGATTGAATCCTACCTCTTTGGAGCAAGATTTGGCTAAGTGCTGAAACTTGGAGTTTGGATGAACAAGGCTGGAACTTAGCTTGAGCTTTGGACGTGTGAGTAAGAGAGAAAGAGAGCTGAAGGAGAAGAGGAAAGCAACGTGAATTATGGTCTGAATCAAAGGAGGAAGGATGTGTTATATAGGCATGAGTGGGGTTAACTTGGAAAGTTGTGATTGGCTTATAAACATAAGGCCAAGTTTCAGCCAACCTTGCTCTCCACGTTGCCCTTTGTGTGGTAGTTTCTAGCACGATGCAGAAGCGAAATCGGAACTCGTAGGCTCTATAAAGTCGTAACTCGTGAACCTCATGTATATGAAGTCGGAACTCATCCTTATTATACTTGAGGTCGGAACTCGTGTCCATCCCAATTGAGTTCAACACTAAGGTCGGAACTCGGGAATTCAACTCACATTTCCAAACACAAGTTCTTAAACTCGGAAGTCATATCTTACATTTTGATTATATCGGAAACCGTGTATAAATACCTTTGAAACATGAAGTCGTAAGTCGTGAAGTAGTAGATTATGCCACTTTAAGTCGGAGGTCGGAAATTATGCCCAATACCTTTAAGTCGGAAATCGGTCAGAATCAAGATTGAAGATTAAATCGGAAGTCGTAAAGAATGTGAAGTCGGGAATTTTGTGTAATCCGAAGGCGAACTCGGAACTCGGAATCAATCCCTTATCTGAATGTTCAAGGATGAAAGTCGGAAATCGGGAATAATACTCTTATCTGTGTTTCAAAGACGAAGTAAATCGAATGTATCGATCTGGTAAGCCAAACTCGGAAATCGGGATGTTACATGGTACGTCTTTCTTGCAGGTACTTATTATCTTTTCCTTTTCATATCTTGTCATGCATGCATATGCTTGGTACATTCATGAGTATGCCTCATATCTTTTATATCATATCATGTTCTTAATATATAATTGCATGCATGACGTGCATGAATATGACATGCAAATGTAATTATATTCAAAACATAATAATCCATAGCATAAGTTCTCATAAATTCCTGTCGAAAATTCGGCAGTATAACGGATCGAGTCTGCTTCCCCATGAATGGTGCCAGACTTCCAGTACAATCTTTCAAACTTACAATTCAATATGGATCAACAATTATACATATATTTATAGCATCATTCATCAAGTCCAATTCAAGCATCTATAGGGTTTTCGGTTTACTTTCTCCTATTCTGCTCGATTTTGTTGTAATCCACTCTTTGCCCAATTTGACTCATCTAAGTCTACATTTTGCATATGTCATAGCCTTATGTGTCTAGTTTCCAACCCTTTTAGTCCCATCTCATTTTGATTTGTATAACTCTAGATATAAATGATTTACGTCAGACTGTCCTGTTCTTAGCCAGAATTGGGTTCTTATAAGTAAAAATTCACTAAAAATAGAAAAATAGGTGAATTTATATGAAATTTATATCAAATTAAATTTATCAGAACAAGCTTTCAAATGGATTAAGTTTCATGTCATTTTCATAAGTATATTTTGACTTATGAGTCCCGAAACTTGGCCCTACTAAACTACCCTGGTTCAGCTCGGTTTGAACTTAAGTCAAATTCATTGGTGTGATGGGAACAAATGGCAATGAATCTGGTTCTAAAATTTTTATGGGATGTTATCTTATATGTTAGCTTTCAAAAAACTTTGGGTTCACTCAATTTGGAGTTGTGTAGGGTGAGTTATACCTTTCTCAACTCATACTGCCTGAGTAAGAATCCAGATTTCTAGGTTAAACTTCAAAAATTCATAACTAATTCTATACTAATCCAATGGCCTTATGTTTTGTATGTATAGAAAGTCCTGAATGTCTAGTTTCATATAAAAATAGAATCATCCACTTTCTATGGCTGTAGGCCGCCAATACGGACGCCATAGGGTTTTCTCACAAAAATAGATTCTACCTAGCTCCCTTTTGAGTTTTTGATGAATTCATCAACTTAAACCAAGTTTCCTCACCTCAAAACATTAGAAGAACATCAAAGCCCCATCATACAAGTATGGCATAAGAGGAACATAGCAGCCACATAGTCACATAATACATCAAACAACTAAGGATTTGAGCTACCTACCTTAAAATCCTTGAAGCTATGGAAGCAAGGAGGCCAAGAATCAACTCCTAGCCTTCTTCCTTCATCATGGGAGCAGCTCATATGAATGTGGGGAGGCTCTATTTGATGCTTAATCATGAAATTTTTAGAGGGGTTTTGTAGAGAAGGAGATGAGGATCAATTTTCATAAAAGGAGTAAGAGGATTTGAGGTCAAGAGGGTGTCTAATCTTGAGCTTGAAGTTCTTGGTCATGGAAGTAGGGAAAGAAAGGAAGAAGAAGGAGAAGAAATGGGAGAAGGCTGAAGCATTGGTGGAGGCACAAAATGAAGGGAGGTGGGTGAGATTTTTCTAGGCTTTATGACCTAGATAAGGATGACTTGAGATATTTGATTTCAATGGTCATGATTTGGCCAAATTTCCCCATCCTATGGCTGCCATATGGCGCCATCTATGGTGGTGGAGGTGGCTGAATTTTAGCCATTCAACCTAAGGTTATCAGTGTAAAATTCTACCGATTTGGCTTTGGCAATTTAGAACACCGAATAGTTACCGATTTTCTCCAAACCGGTAAATCGTTACTTAATAGTTTGTAAGATATCTACATATTCATTTTAATTTATCTTAAGCCTAATCTCTTTAACTAATATCTAATTAGCTCTTGATTAATATCTAATTAACTTCTAATTGTCCTTACATAACTATTGAAACCGAATAAGTGAATTAACGGAGTAAATTAGACATTTTCGTAAATCCGTAGCCTTTCTGTTTCCTATTTTCTGTAACTAATGGCATTTTCGTAATTTTGAGCAAGTCCAAGGGCACCCCACGTCATTTCACACCAGGCTGCCTCCATAGCCCAATCTGCAGAGATTTAAACTTCTACGGTTTCACCACGTGATTCTGCTCCGCTTAAAACCCCATTTTGCTAATTCTACCGATGTGGGGACGTAAACATGATTTTATGAAAAGTTCTAGGGTTATTGTGGAAATAATTCTTTAGGGTTAAAAATATGATTTCTAAAAATGATTGGTATTTCTATAATTAACAAAAGTTTATAGGGACACTTTTGTCATTTCATAATTTTTAACCTATGGCAGTACCATATTTTCAATGGCAGTGTTACACTACCCTATAATTCCAAGTGTAAGGATCGTCATGGCATAGCGCTACTTGAGAAATTCTTACACTGCCTAAGGGAATTAATTCAAAGTTTCCATCATGTTCGGTTTATTAAAGTGGGGATGTTACATTCCACCTACCTTAAAAGAATTTTGTCCTCAAAATTCTAGGATTAAGAAGGGTCAAGGACAAATTCCTTTTAACTTATAGAGATATTCCTCCTTTTGAGTTTGCACCTTATCTTGAGATTACTTGCCGATAGTTATGAGGTAATGTCTTAATACGTACAAAGGATCCATGAGGGTTATGTTGGTGTCCGAGCTTACCTTGTCCCTATGACGCTCTGAATCATTGTTCAGTTTATTGGAAACTCTTACTTATCTCCCTTGCTCGATATCCCACTAGTCCTACTTGGTGATAGCTGGTAAATCTTTTGCCACTTGTACATGAGACCCCAGATACTCAACTCATGAAAATTTTCAATTGCAAAGTTTAGCAGTTCTCATAGTAATTGACGTCAACATGTGGCGACGATAATGCCTATGTAAAGGAGGTCTGTATATTCTTTCCCAAGATTCTTATTCACTCAGCTACCCTTAGTTCAATAATAAATTCGCCTCCGATACGGTTCTTTAGAAACATAGGTTTAGGCCTTTTCCCAAAATTATAATTAGGAGCCTTATCTTAAAACTCATTCTTCTTGGTAAAATTTGCCTCGTGCCTAATGCTTGTAGGAAAATTTCAAGTCACTCCTACTATGCGGATTAAGTTCTAAGACTTATGACTCTTCCTATTAGTCTGATATCCTCCTTGACTCGTGATTATTGAGATACAGGCAGTTTAATGTGAAAACCAAGGTTAAAAGTCAGATCCTTTCATCGAAGCTGCAAAATTTTCCTTACCATATTGTCTTACAAGATGACTTTCTAATATCTAAGCAAAGAGTTGTCGTGGATTATATGGGTGCCAAAATATACTTTCGCTGACGTTTTGATCCATCATCGCATTCATCGAGTAAATTCCTCATCCTTCTTGTCATGTGTCTGACTACTTGTGTGCTATGTTTTCCGATAAACTTGCTGATACTTGTGCCTTGGGTCCCAAATACCAACTGAAGAAGTTCTTGCCATTACGAAAACTATCAACTACAACAATGATCAACCTCAAATAGGGTTCATAATGGCTTCGCCGAAGTTTTTCGAGAAATTGACCAGGCCATATCCAAACTCTCGCCTACCTGATCCTCTTCGATCAGTGATGAATCCCCTTTCCGTTAGGTTTTAGGTGTAATTCTAGAGCTTCCTTCTAAATATATCTATAGTCCTTGCTTCGAAATCTCTCCTTCTTTTGCGGAACTTAATCCATTTCTCATTATTTGCTAATCGGATCTCGTGTCGTTTTTGTTGAACTTCTCAATGATTGTTGTGATACTTACTCCCTCAAAATATGATCAGCTTCCCGTAAGGAAAGGATTGTGGGACAGCAGAAGTTCTTGCCACCTTTCTACTTTATTCAATTGGTTAGCATGGAGATTCCTTGACTATTGTGTTGATGTCCACCTCTCACTTTTGTGGATACCTTAACTGCTAAACTTTTTGGCTATTCTTCATAATATCTTGCTCTTAAGATGTAATCCATTTACTGTGAAAGATGGGAATTATGGTCTTGTTTCCCTATTGAAGTTACAATATGAGGACTTCCCAGAAGGCCACCCATCATAATATTACTCTCGTCCGACCATGCTTAACTACGGAACTCTGATGGAACCTAGTGCGTTGGTGATGATCGCATTTAATCTGGTCCAAGATATGGAGACTCTTCTGACTGTCTCTAATTCTGACATCATAACTTTGCTTCTCATGGGACACGCTCCCAAATCCTTTTTGATCTTATATTGATGCATCATTCGGTCTTGCTTAGAGTGCATTGGGTCTATTGCACTCATAACTAGTATTAAGGCAACCTTGCTTGATATTTCGTACACAATCTTGTCTGCACCATACTTCTTATACTAGGTAGTTTTTCTCTCTTTAGTGGGCCAGCCATAAATCCAAACTTCCTCTTTTCTTGCTTTGTTCCTACTGTGTTCTATTATTGCTGCAAAAACTTGTCCATTTTCATTTGTCAGAACCTACTTTGCTGTTGTTCCCTCGGTCTATCAGGATTAGTTGTATACTTTAAATCTTTATTACTCTCGCCTGAATCTGAATACATTCCTTATCGAGTTACTCCCCCCATAGCATATATAATGGTGCCTAAAGGCGATTGTTCGACTTTGCCTTTCTTCTCTGAATAGACTCATTCCACTACTAATAACATGTTGAAGATGATTCCATCATCCAGTTCCTGTGGTGGCTGAGGTTGATAGAATTTGAACATGACTAAATTTTCTAACATTCCCCTTATTCCTAAAAGGTAGCAAAAATTACACTTGATTCGTATGCCACCTCTAGTCTGAAAGTGTTTCTACTTTAGGTTAGTAGGAGATATATGGTCTCTCTTTCTTGTTACACTTATAATTTCATCTGCTGCTTATACTGTGTATAGCCATATCTCCATCTTGATTCAATATATAGTTAGATGAGTCTTTTTATAGTTTGCTCAACTATTTCCCTTTCGACGCCAAGATTCCACTTAGTACTCTTCCAATTTGCAATCGCTACAAGGTTAGTTCCCTGTAACCTGGAGGGAGACGTCACTTTATTCTCTGGACGGGGACTTAAAAAGGTCTCCAGTGTACCTAACCGAAGCTTCTGCCCTTAGCTTCTTTCACTGATCTTCTGCTTCATTCATCCACTCTATAAGTTTCTTAATGAAGGAAGGTCTTTATAACGTGGTATTATCACAATCCAAAATTACTCCTATCGAATATTAAAGTTACATGACCAAGTAGAAAGATCCCCTAGATTCAAGCTAAAGGAGATAGTCTGGATAGCTTTACTTTGTTTTCGTACTATGAATAACTGTGCCTCTACTCTGATATACTGTATAATTAGATGAATTTCTTCAAAATTCATTAATGTTTTTCCTTGAGGCTAAGATCCTGCTTAATGCTTCTCAGTTTTACAAGCGCTCGAAAAAGAAAACCATTTTAACCTCTGAATAGAGTCTTGAAAAGGTTTTCCCTTATACCTGACTGAGGCTCCTAACCTTAATTCCCTTTTCTAAAACCTTGCCTCATCTGTCCACACTTCAAACTTCGTAATAAAGGATCGGCTATTTCTGATATGGCATTACCATAATCCAGATTAAAAACCATTAACTGAATTTGTCGGTGAAGTACTTTCGAAGGAATCTTACTTACGAAGGAAATAAAGGTACCATCAACACCGCTTGAGATGACTTACTCTTGACAAGAATCAGGTCTACTACACTAGGCAAGAAAATTCCTTTGATGACTTAAATTTTCAGCTACCCAGTAGCACTTGGGAGATGATCCTTCTTAGCTATGACCAAATTTACTAGGTCAATGTCAAACCGTCCAACACGATGTTCCTTGAGCGGAGTCCCAATTCTCTGCACCCTTTGACTTGCTCAGTCCTCTACCTCCTATTGCCATTGTTACTTCCTGAAAGCCTCATCCCTAATATTTATGTTTAGAAGATTCCTAATAAGCCTGCAGGGTGTCATAGGTCTCTGCTTACACAAAATCTTATATTGAGGTGATCAAACTCAATATTCAGTCAAGTGCAACGGGTAGTTCACAACACTCATAGCAAGGCTACCATGCATAATATTTCTATTTCCTCTTCATGCGAGGACCTAAAGCATGGTTTATCTAGATTTTTAGAGTATGCATTAGAAGCATAATCAGTCCATCCACGGGCCTATACAGGATGAACTGCTTTAATACCGATAAATGTAACACCCTCTATTATATAAGCCACGCTCGAGTCATGGAGTTATATTAGGAGGTTGTCACTATACTAAGAAAATCTTTAAAATATGAAAAATATAATACATGGCCCTTTAACTGCTCACTTTATTACTGACTAATAATCTCTGATACATAGAGAATAAAGAAATTACACTTTAAAAAAACTATAACTGACATAGTATATAGCGTTTGCATCCGACTACTCATTATTTAGCTTCAATAGTTTCTTGGTCTGGTTTACGTCCGATCCTTGCTCAATGGGAGGCTCAGTACTCCACCTCACACTTGATTTCCAACTTGGGTGCTGGAATGTTTACGGAAAAGAAAAATGTACAAGCAGGCAATGAGAACCTAAGGTTCTCAGTAGATATACTCAAACAAATCTTACAGCGTCATCATAAACATTCCAGCCGCTTCGGTTTATTATGAAAATATGAGCACATATAAACAAAAAGTGGTTCAATTTTAAGTTGAAAACACCGTACTCGAAGCGAGATATGTTTTAACAACCACTTACCATTTTATATGACAGACATAGAAACATGAACAGAGTAATACACTTCAACAAGAATCATAACAATATCATGACATAATGAGATAATTAGAAATGCACATGTAGATGCTTGTATTTGATTGTATGCAAGTGCACTTAACTTAATTTATCTCTTTCTTTAACTTGCAACTTGACCTTGCTCTTTTCTGTACTTGGTCCCCCGGAGGTGAATGACCTTTCTCACCCCTGGGTAATAGCCTGCTTTTCAGGTCCGAGCTCGTACCTATACATGAGTGACAGGTTTACTTTCCCCGACCCTCACACCAGCCTATTCCCTTTGAATCTGGTCGAGGGCTGGCCCACGTCTTAGACAGTACCGCTCTGGCCCACGCTAGCTGGGTCTATGCCATGCCTCACATGGTAGCTTGGCACGTCTTTCTTGCAAGTTCTTATTATCTTTTCCTTTTCATATCTTGTCATGCATGCGGATGCTTGGTGCATTCATGAGTATGTCTGATACCTTTTATATCATATCATGTTCTAAATATATAATTGCATGCATGATGTACAATGAATATGACATGTAAATGTAATTATATTCAAAACATAATAATCCATAGCATAAGTTCTCATAAATTCCTGCCAAAAATTTGGTAGCATAACGGATCGAGTCCGCTTCCCCATGAATAGTGCTAGACAACCAGTACAATCTTTCAAACTTACAACTCAATATGGATCAGCAATTATACATATATTTATAGCATCATTCATCAAGTCTAAGTTATAATCCTATTCTGCCTATAGGGTTTTCGGTTTACTTCCTCCTATTCTACCTGATTTTGTTATAATCCACTCTTTGCTCAATTTGACTCATCTAAGTCTAAGTTTCGGGTATGTCATATCCTTATGTGTCTAGTTTCCAACCCTTTTAGTCCCATCTCATTTTGATTTGTATAACTCTAGATATAAATGATTTACATCAGACTATCCTGTTCTTAGCCAGAATTGGGTTCTTATAAGTAAAAATTCACTAAAAATAGAAAACTAGGTGAATTCATACGAAATTTATATCAAATTAAATTTATCAAAACAAGCTTTCAAATGGATTAAGTTTCATGTCATTTTCATAAGTATATTTTGACTTATGAGTCCTGAAACTTGGCCCTACTAAACTACCCCGGTTCGGCCCAGTTTGAACTTAAGTCAACTTCATTGGTGTGATGGGAACAAATGGCAACGAATTTGGTTCTAAAATTTTTATGGAATGTTCTATTACATGTTAGCTTGCAAAAAACCTTGGGTTCACTCAATTTGGAGTTGTGTAGGGTGAGTCATACCCTTGTCAACTCATACTGCCCGAGTAAGAATCCAGATTTCTAGGTTAAACTTCAAAATTTCAGAACTAATTCTATACTAATCCAATGGCCTTATGTTTTATATGTATGGAAATCCCTGAATGTATAGTTTCATATAAAATTAGATTCATCCACTTTTAATGGCTTTAGGCAGAGCCATACACTCCACTAGTACGGACGCCGTAGGGTTTTCTCACAAAAATAGATTCTGCCTAGCTCCCTTTTGAGTTTTTGATGAATTCATCAACTTAAACCAAGTTTCCTCACCTCAAAACATTAGAAGAACATCAAAGCCCCATCATACAAGTATGGCATAAGAGGAACATAGCAGCCACATAGTCACATAATACATCAAACAACTAAGGATTTGAGCTACCTACCTTGAAATCCTTGAAGCTATGGAAGCAAGGAGGCCAAGAACCAATTCCTAGCCTTCTTCCTTCATCATGGCAGCAGCTCATATGAATGTGGGGAGGCTCTATTTGATGCTTAATCATGAAATTTTTAGAGGGGTTTTGTAGAGAAGGAGATGAGGATCAATTTTCATAAAAGGAGTAAGAGGATTTGAGGTCAAGAGGGCTTCCAATCTTGAGCTTGAAGTTCTTGATCATGGAAGTAAGGAAAGAAAGGAAGAAGAAGGAGAAGAAATGGGAGAAGGCTGAAGCATTGGTGGAGGCACAAAATGAAGGGAGGTGGGTGAGATTTTTCTAGGCTTTATGACCTAGATAAGGATGACTTCAGATATTTGGTTTCAATGGTCATGATTTGGCCAAAATTTCCCATCCTATGGCTGCCATATGGCGCCATCTATGGTGGTGGAGGTGGCTAAATTTCAGCCGTTCAACCTATGGTTATCAGTGCAAAATTCTACTGATTCGGCTCTGGCAATTTAGAACACCGAATAGTTACCGATTTCCTCCAAACCGGTAAATCGTTACTTAATAGTTTGTAAGATATCCACATATTCATTTTAATTTATCTTAAGCCTAATCTCTTTAACTAATATCTAATTAGCTCTTGATTAATATCTAATTAACTTCTAATTGTCCTTACATAACTATTGAAATCGAATAAGTGAATTAACGGAGTAAATTAGACATTTTCGTAAATCCGGAGCCTTTCTGTTTCCTATTTTCTGTAACTAATGTTATTTTCATAATTTTGAGCAAGTCCAGGGGCACCCCTCGTCATTTCACACCAGGCTGCCTCCATAGCCCAATCGGCAAAGATTTAAACTTCTACGGTTTCGCCACGTGATTTTGTTCCGCTTAAAACCCTATTTTGCTAATTCTACCGATATGGGGACATGAATGTCATTTGATGAAAAGTTCTAGGATTACTGTGGAAATAATGCTTTGGGGTCAAAAATATGATTTCTAAAAATCGTGGGTATTTGTGTAATTAATAAAAGTTTATAGGGGCACTTTTGTCATTTCATAATTTTTAACATATGGCAGTACCATATTTTCAATGGTAGTGTTACACTACCCTATAATTCCAAGTATGAGGATCATCATGGCATAGCGCTGCCTGAGAAATTCTCACACTGCCTAAGGTAATTAATTCAAAGTTTCCATCACGTTCGGTTTACTAAAGTGGGGATGTTACAGGAGGTCGGAACTTATATAACCTCGGACCTCAATTCAATTTCGGAAGTCGGTCCTACGTTCAAACTCGGGAACATCAATAGAAATGAAAGATAAATTCGGAGATCAGAACTCGTGTCTAACTTGGAAATCAATTCGAAGGTCGGAATTCGTGGTGGATGTTACAAGTTACCCACTTTGGAGGGCTCAATCATGAATGTCCAGATTAGGATCTAGCAGTGTAAGTTTCTACTGGTCTAATTCTTATGTTATATAATATCGAAACCTTTACCAATTTCACTTAAATTCTCAAAATATTTCCCATGGTTTTCTTAATTTTTCCACATAAAAACTCAACTTTCTCTAACCTTAATGTTTATATTTCAATCCTAATTAAGTGTTCTTTCTAATGAAACGAAATAATTCAGTCAACAGTGCTAATCAGAAGCACCATTTCTTTGGGATGTTACACTTTCTTTCTTGTCAAAACACAATTTGTTTCTTGCCAACCAAATTCCCCAAGCCAGTGAGACTAGTCATTCAGCTTCATTTTGGGGGAGTTTGTCTAAACTTTGTTGGATCCACACCTCCATAGGCTGCATGTTTTCTTCACCAATTAGCACTTTTAGCGTTGTATGAGATTAGATACTATTGACTCACCAACAATCTCATAAGGCATGTTCGATTGTTTCCTTTTTCTTACTACATCTTGGGCAATGTACTCCTTTTCTTGCCAATTTTTGTCTCACAGGAATGGTTCTATTATATATTCTCCAAAGAAACTGATGCTATTTTGGTGGAACATTCAACCTCCAAATATTCTTCCAAATATGTTGTTTTGCTGAAGGGTCTGAGTTGTTGGCAAATGCTTCACTTGGGTCCACTATTTTTATTAACATGTAGGCTATCTTAACTGAGTATTCACCATTTTTGGACTCCCCCCCTTCCATATGAACTTTTCTTGCCTCCCAACTGTTGGTAATGGAATGTTGAGGATTTGTTCTACTTCAAAGGGCAAGAAAACCTCATTTATCAACCTAGCCTTTCATTCATGTCCCTTCTTTTCCAATAGCATTGAAACCTTGGCTTTTTCTGGCAAAGCATTTTGGGGTGTCCATATTTTATGACCATTTTGAAGAGGTAGCCAGCTGTCTTTCCATATATTAATCTTTTCACCATTTCCAACTCTCCAATACCTCCTTTTTTAACCACCCAAGATGCCTCACAAATGCTTCTTTATGTAAAACTTGGTTCATATCCCATTTTCGCCTCCAAAATTGATTTCCTTGGAAAATTTTTGGCTTTTATACACCTAGCCATAAGGGAATCTTCATTGTTCATGATGCACCAGGATTGCTTTGTTAGTAAAGCTAAATTAAAGGCTTGAAAGTTGCGAAAACCTATTCCTCTCGATTGCTTTGGATTGCAGAGCTTCTTCCAACTATTCTAATGTAACTTCCCTTCTCCATCTTTACTGCCCCACTAGAAATTTCTACTAATCAATTCAATCCTATTACATATCTCCCATGGCAATAGAAAGCATCCCATTATGCAACTAAGAATAGCTTGAGCAACAGATTTTATGAGCACTTTTTTGCCAGCTTTTGACAAAACTTTCCCCTTCCACCCTTTCAACTTCTTCCACACTATTTCTTGGACAAATTCAAACACTTATTTCTTTGACCTACCAACAAAAGTTGGAAGACCCATGTATTTGGAATACCTTTTAACTGCCTTTATATTCAACCATCCTTGGACATCAATCATTCTGTCTATTAGCACGTTGCAGATAAACGAGAGTTCTGACTTATCCAAGTTGAGTATTTGGTCTAAAGCTTGTTGGTACAGAGACAACATAGCCTTAATTTGCTTAGATTCCTGTTTAGTCACTCTAATAAAGAATATGCTATCATCAGTAAAAAATAAGTGAGATATTTCTGGGGCTTGACAAGTTATTCGAATGCCATGTAGACTCTTTCTCTCTATAGCTTTCAAGACAAGACCCGATAACACCTCTACACACAAAATGAAAAGGTAGAGTAAAAGTGGATCGCCTTGATGCAATCCTCTTTTTGGCTTGAAAACATCACATGGAAAACCATTTAGAAGCACAAAGAAAGAGATAGTATTTACACTTCTACCAATAAAGATTTGCCTAATATGATGGGAAATCCGTACTAGTTAGAACCTTCTCTAAAAAACCCCCATTCCACCATATCATAAGCTTTGGCCATATCTAATTTCATGGCTACATGGCCTACTTTGCCAAAAGACTTTTTTCTCATATAATGGAATGTATCAAAAGCAATTAATGCATTGTCAGTTATGAGTCTACATGGCACGAAAGCACTTTGATAGTGTCCAATCAGATTTGGCAACACCAACTTCAATATGTTTGTAATTGTTTTCATCATCAGCTTCATAAAGACATTGCACAATTAGATAGGCATCTTTAGCATGGTTAAGCCTCTTGATTTTCGGAATTAAGTAGATGAAGGTCTAGTTGATAGGGCTTGTGTTATCACCATTATTCAAAATATTTAGCATAGAGTTTGTTACTTCATTGCCAACAATATCCCATAATTTCTGATAAAAAATGGCTTGCATATTGTCTGGGCTTGGTGCTTGCAGTGGGTGCATCTAGAACAATGCTTGCCCTACTTCTTCTTAAGTAAAAGATGTCTCTAAAGTCTATTTCAGCTCTATAGAGACTCATCCTTCAACATCTTCAATTGCCCCCTTTCTAAATAGTTCCTAGAAGAAACTTGTTATCACTTGTGCTATTTGCTCTCCTTCATAAAACGTTGTTCCGTGGTCACCTCTACTCTTTGACACCCAATTTCTATCCATCCTTTGTGAGGCCTTTTTATGAAAAAATTGGGTATTTTAATCTCCAAACTTTAGCCAATCAACTATTGATCTTTGTGCCCACATAATCTCTTCCTTTTCTAGTAATTCATCCAGCCTTTTCTCTACTCGTTTATACTCATCCATGTTACCCTCCTTGTACTAATCCTATTCCACCTCATTCATGTGTTGTGGCAATTTCTTTATGTCTTTGTGGAGGTCTTTCATTGAACTTTTTCCCTACATATCAAGAAATTTCAGGTAGTGTGCAAGGTTTTCCTGAACCATACCTTTGTTTTGTGTCCACAATCTATGCACCATTGATTGGAAGCCCTCCTCTATCATCCAAACTTCTTCAAATCGTAGCACCTTTCAGTTTTGGTGGACCTTCCTCACCTCAAATTTTTGCTTTAACAAGCGAACAGTGATTTAATCTATATCTAGGAAGGTGATAGATCTTAGTGGTTGGGTACATAGACTTCCACTCCATAATTGCCATGCCTCTTATCATAGTTGTTCTTATCATAGCTCAGGTGAAACAATTGTTGTTATCATAGTGTTGGCTAATTTAAAATTTTAAAGCATATTTTTTTCAATTCATTTAATTTTATACAACATACGGAATAAAAAAATATAATATAACAATAAGTACAATTAATAAAAAATCATAAAATAAAATAAATATTAATTTATTCTTACTTAAATTATAATTATAATGTCTCATTCCATTCACTCTATTCCAAATTAAAAAATTATTACCATTTAATAATATTTTTAAAAAACGGCGAACCATATTCAGTATATACTACTAATTTTTAATTGATAAATATACCCTTTATTTTTTCCTTTTAATAGGCATATGCCTAGATTTTATTGATGACCTAAAATGGAGATTAGCTTGACTTAGGCATAAAGTACATATATTATAATATATAGTCAGCTAGTAATAGTGTTAGGCCCAGCAAGAGATCAACCTTATCTAACGTTTTTCAATCCATATTTAGAATGAAGCATTATTTTTCATTCAAAATTGTGGTTTTATCTGAAAAAAAAGTATTTTATTTTGTTCCATTCTGATTTTATATATAATATATAAAACAATCGAATATAAGAATCCTAGTTAAGGGAATAAATTTTTATATGGGATTTTTGTGAAAAAATTTGAAAAATATAGTATTTTTGATAAAATTGATTTTTTCCCCCTCTTTTCTTCTCTCTTCTTTTTTTTTCTACCACCTTTTTTCTTGTTCTTTCCTCTTTTCTCTCTCTCCTATCTCCTTTCTCATTGTTATTCTCTCTTCTCTTGCCTCTTCCCCATTTCTCTTTCTCTTTCTTTCTCTCTCTTTTTCACACACACAAAAATGTACACGCACACACAGATACAGTAACACAAATACCAAAAAAAAAAGTTGCAATTCGCTGCATTTGTACGTGGGTCCCAATTTTTTTTTGAATTCATTACATAATCCAGCGAATACATGAGCGATCTTTTTTAAATTTTTTTTTCTCAATACGCTGCAAACTCTAGTAAACTCATGATTTATTATTATTATTATTTTTAAATCTATTGAAAATTCTAACAGATCTTACAAAAATCACATATTCTGCTAATTTTTTCAAAAAATCTATGTCCCATTAATTATTCCATCAAAATCACATATATTAAAAAAGTCAGCTCATGGTTTTAATTAATGTATATGAATAAATAATAAAAAAAATCATCATAATTTAAAGGGGTGATCATTTCTCTTTTTTTGAAAAAAAAAGTATAACATTAAAATATGAAATAAAATCCTAATTTAATTTTCTTTTAAATATTCTTTAGTGACTTTTCAAATCTTAAAAGTTACGAGTTGTAAATTGGGTTTGAAGTTCTCTCCTATCCACAAAGCGATAAATGAGGGCTGATGAAGATGAATATTTCATATTTTGTTGTTTGCAAGTGTATGTTGCGGTTACTAGATCAAGTATGTAACACTATCTTAAGTACAGTACTATACTTAAGTCATAGTACCATATTTGGCAGTGTTACTGTTTCTTGAGTAGACTTTGTCTAATAGCAACCTCTGGCCGTCTCCACTCTCCTAGTCAACTCTACTTAGGATGACATCTTCAGAGGTCCTTGAACTATCTGGAGATAATACGGAAATAAATATAGAAGTGAGAATTTAAAATTCTCAATAGGATTATTCAAACTATCACACATAATATCATCATTATTATGTCCAACTGCTTTGGTTTATTATGAAAAAGGATGAACATGTCATATAAACATTTCAGTTTTATAGTTTGAATACATAGTGTCTGGAACATAGTTTATTTTATTCATGCACTTGATAATCAGAGTAAGAATCATAGCATAAGTATAGCAAATTAAAAGCAATTTCATAATAATAATAATAATAATAATAATAATATAACTTGTAATGTCATAATAATCATAACAAAAAATAACTTTTGCATATGCGACTGCTCATCATAAAATCATGCATATACTTTTCTCCTTCCTTTGCTTTCTTTACTTGACATACCTGGGCATTATGTATCACAGTCCTTAGGGTGTTTGTATGCATATATCTTTGTCTTTAACCTTTTTTACCCTTGGGTAGCCTAATCTAGGAGTGAGCTTAACTTGTGACCATCGTCACACTGTACCAACCCACAAGGGGACCCACGTGCCTGTAGATTGGAGGAACACATCTGGCCAACTATCTCAAACATAGAAGGACCTAATAGTTTTAGCTGCCTTCACATGGAGGGACTCATTGTGCAACTGCCTTCGAGTGAAGGGATCCAAATAACTGTCTCCAAGTGAATATATATATATATATATATATATATATATATATATATATATATTTCTTTATTCATATACAATTATGCATGCTTTCATAAGGATAATCATAACCACATCATCATAAAATGCTCATATGTATTTTTATGCAGTTACTTTCAAACATGATTGAATGTAAAAGTTTTCCATGTTCATAATTATATATGTATTCATATCATAAATTCTTACAACATAAATTCTCATAATTTCATAAACTTCTGCCAATAATTTGACAGCATAATGAATCAAATCCGTTTCCCCATGAATAATGCTTTTTAAATCAAACAGCCAACCAAGGGATCAAAATCAACATAACATATTAACTTTTCAACATTATCATATAATTATAACATTTAATTGTAAACAAAGCCTATACACATAGTAGAGTGCCCAAGCACTCAATTTAGTAACTTTACATAAGTTCCTCAATTCTTCCCCATTTTCTAAAATGTCCATAATTCCATCTTAATTCATTTGAGTCTGAATTTTAGATATGATGTAGCATTATTTGTCTAGTTTTTAACCTTTTTGGTTCTACTAAGTTTTGATAAGTATAACTTAAGTTATTGGAGATTAACCTAGATCTGCCCTGTTGCTAGGCAGAATTGGGGTCTAAAATGAAGAAATTTGTAAAAATAGAAATCTAATTAGATTTGATTGAAACTTATATCATTTTGCTAGCTTTAATTTCTAATAAGTTTCATTTCATTTGAGTGGGCAGAGCTCAAATTATAAGCTCTCAAAGTTGGTTGAATTGGCCTGCCTTGTTTAAGCCTAGTCAAGACATAGGGCAATTTTGGTGAATTATTGGGAAAAGTAAGGAAGGAATCAAGTTCTGAAATTTTTATGGCATGCTACCTATGTGTTATATTTCTAACAAAATTTATTGGACTCTATTTGAAGTTGTATACAATGAGTTATGCCATGTAAAACCTAGTCTAGTCAAAACTAGAGGCAAAAATCCAATGTTAATTTCAAAAATTTATATCTCACTCAATTCAAATCCAATGGCCTTATAATTTATATGATTAGAAATCTCTAAATGTATAGTTTCATATACAATTAGTTTCATCAAATTATGATGTCTGTAAACGAAGCTGTATACTTTTTAGCACGGACAGTCGAGGGTTTTCAATTTGGCAGAATCTGTTTTGCTACTCTTTTGGTTTTTCTCTCAATTTCCCACCCAAGACCCAACTTGCACATGTTAATTCAGCCACAAAACTCATATAAATACAATATAATAAGAATTGAATGAATGAAGCAAACCTCTCAATCAATCACTAATTCATAATTAGGAGAAAAAAACTTGAATCCTACCTCAAAATTGATGTTTAGGCTAGCTAGATTCAAGTTGTCGGTGAAAGGAATTGATGAAGGTTGAAGATGGAGGGAGGATAAAGTGAGGTAGACAAAGAAATGGAGGAGAGCCCAGCAGATGGGGGTCAGATTTTGTGAAGGAGTAAGGAGAAATTTTTGAAACCTTATGACACAAATGATGATGATTTGAAGCATGTCATTGGTAGTTGGCTTGGGTGGTTGAGATTTAACCAAGTCTCCTCCATTTTTGTGGCTGCATAAGGCACCAATGAGGGGGGTGTAAGTGGCTGAATTCTTAGGGTGAAGGTGGCTAAATTCTTAGCCACCAAATTTATATTTTTATAGTATAAAATTCTATTGATTTGGTTTTTGCAATATAAAATACCGAATCTCAATCTATTTCCTTCAAACTAGTAATGCATTACTAGTAAATTCCTAGAATTTTATGCATGATTATTTCAATTTCTTATAATCCTAATTTCTTTAATTACTTCTAATTACTCTTACATATCCATTAAAATCGAATAAATTGATTAACAACATAAATTAAACTTTTTGTAACTCGAGATGTTACAAAGTACAAGATGATCGTAGGTATAAAGTCATATTTTATGTAATTGATAATGAATAATTTTCCAAGTTATACTTAGACAAAAAATTAAGATAAAAATAAATAAAACAAATAGTAAATGTAAATAACCAAACGACAATCAAGGTTTAAAATCCACATAAATCAATTTCAACACTAATTATGTTAAATGTTATTTTTAGTCGATTTACCTCATGAATATCTAACGATATAACATGTGCTTGCAAAAGATCTATCAATGCATTAATTAACAAAAAAAAAAAAAAAGATCTATCAACGCATCCCTCGTAAAACATGTATGTTTTATTTTCTGAATTAATAATATAATTAATTTCTTAAATTACCAAGCGTTATTTAGAAATTATAACTGAAATTTAATAATTACTACCGAAATTGGTTGTCACTCAAATTAAATTGAGTTTTATTTAGTTTCTCTGAAATACCTTATTTTTTTCTTAGTAATCAACACAAAAGTCTAATATTAATTCTTTGCTCAATTATAATCTTATCGAATTTTGCTATTATTAATTTAATTAGTAATAGATAATTTATTTTTTTTTTTGGAAAAAATTAATATGATTCTTAAAAAGGTACCAGTTTCTTGGAAAAGATAAGCAAGGATGAAAGAATCGGAGAGAATTCTTGTATTGAACTAAACCGAAAAATTTACAAATGAACATTCTGAGAGTGATTTACATGAGAACTTCCCCTTTATATATAATCTATCTACCCTGTATGTCAATTGCCAGCTAAGGGCTGAGGACTAACTAGCTTAACTAAGTGGTAAAACGATTACAACTGAGTAACTAACTTGACAGTTGTCAAGTGGATTAAGACTCGGGTGACACCTCCTCCTACTAATTTATATATGGTCAATAAATATTATAAGTATTAATAATTAATTTATTTAATATAGTTATTTATTTTTAAATATTAGAATAACTATGTGTTAAATTAATTATTCATGTACTGGGTATGCATTATCATTACTAGTGGACACATTTAAGTTTTTACTTTTTATGATAATTAATTTATTTGGAAGTAGTTAAAGTATAATTTATCTAATAAAAAGTGAATAATTTAGTCACTACAATATAGCATGGAGACAAAGGAAAATTTTAACTTCATAAACTCCTTTAGATATAGGTATGTAACTAATTTAACGTACCAAGTTATTTTGATTAATTTTTCAGAATAAAGATAACAAAAAGAAAGTTATAATGAAAATTAAGGAGCAAATGCCAACAATCTTTGGTATCATATGTCTATTCAATGCTTTTTTAAACTATATAAACACTTGATGGTAAAACATGGGAATGTGAATCGTATGTCATGATTTACTAATTTTGCTTATATATATCATTTTGATTCATTATTTTTTTAAAAGATGTTCACCGTTTATATAATTATTGTATTAAAAGGACATTAACATTAATTAATATTTAAAGTAAATATTACTAAATACTTAATTATAAATACTTATAAAACTTAGTAACCATACAAAAGTAGTACATGAGACTCCTATTAAAATTTTTTTAAGGAATTATATCAGTAACAATAGGTGTAGATAAAGTTATAATTGATAATAAAATGTTAATATTAGAGATTATGTTGATTAACAAAGAGAAAGAAGGATATTTTAGATAAACTATTTAGAATATAATTAAATTAAAATGACAATTGACATATAGAAATGGCGATTGGTACTTCCTCAAAATTCATATACTGTAAATAAATTGTAAATCAATAGAAGAACATAACTTAAATAATCTAAGATTTAGTGACATTATCGATAAGCAAATAAAACAATAAACAATAAAACTAAACGATAATAAATTAACAATTGTTCATGCTAAAGCAATTTTTTATTGATACCCAAAAAGATTAAGTTGAGGGGAAGATTCGTTTTAGGTTAGGGTCAGGGTATGCCTTCAGGTTCACAATTGAGTACGACAACACATATATTTTGTAACGCCTTAATAAGATCACACTACGTGTACATTGTATTGTGATACTTATTACTTATTACAACTGAATTAGCGGAACATTTGTAGTTATAATGTATGTCGGTTAATGAAAATAGTATATAATTTTTTTTGAAAATAATAATTTTTAAAATTGAGCCTTCTAGCACATATAATCGATAATATTATCACGGTGTACAGTATTGGAATCCGTAATTAAATCAATATCATAGTAAAGTGAAATAAGGAGATAATATAATTTACATGGATAATTGATAAATTCATATATTTAGATATATAAGTACTGGGCATACACATTTACATATTAGTATCTAAATGGCACACAAGTATGTCAGGCTAAAAAGGTTTTAGACCATCCTAAAAAAAAAAAAGAAACACACACACACACACACACACACACATATATATACACAGTTATCCCAAAAGAGCGAGTCTATCATAGTTAGCTTCTACACATATGCTAAATAGGCAGCTGAAGAAAAGTATAAAGTTTAAAGCTATTGCGGGCTACTAGGACCAATGAGTCCAAGACATGATCGTAGTGCCAGTCCACTCAGGCTGTTCCAAGAAAATCACTGCAGACACCATTAGCTTTGTCTAAGGATGACACGAGAACATACAAAGGTAAGAAATAAAGTATTTCTCAATAGGGATTCCTAACTAATCATGTAATTGACGTTGTCATCACCTCAGCCACTTCGGTTTATTTAATAAAATTGTTGAACATGCATAAAGAGAATAAAGGTTCCTTTTAATAAATTTTGAAAACATAATCTTCGAAGTGGGTCCATTTTTATTCATTCACCACTTAAATCAAGACTCTAGCGTAAAATAACATTAATAACATATTAAATCATCACTCCAATGCCAACATGCAATGAATGCCATGCAGATCTTGTAATGCATGCATATGCTCCTGATTCTTTTGTCATTAAGGTTATCTTTTGGTATGTGCTCTTAATTATTACATGCCCTTGGATAGACTATTCTAGGATGTGAGTTCACTCCATGACTATCGTTACACAGTACTATCTAAATTAGACTTTGGCTGACAAAGGAATCTCATACCTCTACAATTGGAGGAATCTATCTCGGCTGCGTGCCTTTAAAGTAGAAAGATATCTTGGTGGGTCACTTTCCCTTATCGAAGGCTCATACCTAATTATCTTTTCTTTGTGAATCATCTTTTCCTACCAAAGAGTCACTTCCAAGTCTTAATTAAAGAATTATGCTTTACTTTGACATATAACACTCTTTTACTCATGGCATAGTTTTCTTTTTTCCCATGCTCTTATGCATTATGATGCAACTTCATAAAAGCTTTCTAGCAAAAATCTAGTAGCATAAAAGGTTGTACCAAGAGAAATAAAAAAATTTAAACAACATAAATAGATAGCCAGAAAATTCCCAGTCATAGCATCAAGTCAATGAATACTCATCAGCCCATAATTTCAATATATTGTTTAGGGTTTACCTCAACTAAAATCATCATCATCATAAGTCACAGATAAGGGAAATCAAGATAAACTATCAAGGTTCCAAGAATCAAAAATAGGACACATACCTTGGCTTCCATCCTTGGCGTCAATGGTCCTAAACAATCATCCAAACATTTCAATTCCAAGTGGTTCCCCACCATATACTTCACACTTTAAATAGATATATATAGTAACACTAGAATGCACTCATAACACTTTTCTTAGGAATTCTTGGCTTCAAGATTAGAGTTTTGTTTAAAGGGGGTTATTTCAACCCTATTACACTTTAACACAATTAATTATAAATTCCAAGCCTTTTGACCCATGCTAAGGGGATAGTCTAATACCCTTGTCCCAATCTTGGTAACATACCTTTTTCTTGCTATACACACCTTTAAACCAAGTCTAAACCTTCTTAAACTTACCCCATATCATTATATATGATCCAAGGCACTTAAATTTAGCATAATAACTCTAAATACTCAACTAGAACATGATTTTAGCTACCTCTCAAGCACATGGCCGAAAATGACTCCATAAGCTAGGAAACTTGACTAGTTAACACCCAACTCTCCAATAATTTACCTAAAATCAATTCTGATCATTCAAGGACATTTCTAAGGTCTATATAACCCAATCAAGCCTAAAAATAGTTTTGCTATCTATTGAGAGATAGGAACCGAAATTTGCCCTTCTAATAACTTAATGGAACTTGTTTGGGCCTAAAATTATTTCTATTTATTCTTTAATCAAACCAACTACTCAAAGACAATTTTAGCCTCCATATACTATGTATTTTGATGGGTAAAATCAGTTTACACTAACTCCTTTGGCATGATAATTAAATTTCCATATTCCATAGTTGTTAATATAGGATTCTAACTACCCTTTTTGTAACATCCCCATATAACATTATAGGAAATGATAAAAACGTCCTTGGGCAAACTTCTATTATTCACAACCTTGTCCCTGAACTATTTAGAAAATGACATTTAGGTCCTTATATCAATTGAATTAGCAGAATAAGATTTTAAACGAAGCAGAACTACGTAGCGGAAACATAGAAACCCAATTCTTGGCCAATTAGGCCACAGAGGTGTCCACATGTAAAATGACATGGGATGCCCCAGATTTGTTTAAAATTATGAAAATGCCATTAGCTATGGAAAACAGAAAACAAAGGGCCATAAATTTGCAAAACATTTAAGTTACATTGTTGATCGATTTATTCGATTTTATTGAGTTTGTAAAGTTAATTAAAAGTTAATTAAAGGTTAACTAGGAGTTGATTAGAAGTTAATTAGAGAGATTAGGATTAAGAAAAATTAAAATAGACATATAGAAACTCTTACAAAACTATTTAGTAATATTTTGCCGGTTTGAGGGAATCGATAGAGATTCGGTATTTTAAACTGCTGGAACCGAATTAACTGAACTTATTACACCAAAACCCTAAGTTTAGTGGCTAAAAATTTAGCCACTTCATCCCTTAAGGTTGGCGCCATGTCAACCACAAAAGGAGAGGAGAGATTTGTTCAACTCATCACCACTCAATTCCAACAAATGAGAACCAAGCCTTCCAACTACCCACATCATAACAACTTCATTTTTTTTCTTTTCTACTTCAAACCCAATTCTGCTCTCTCTCCTTTGCAAACCCCACCCCCATCATTTTCTCTCATCTTCCCTCTTTCTCACTTCACCTCTTTTCCATTTCCAAGCTCCAAGCAAACCCAACATCAAACCTCTCCATCTAGTCAAGCTATCCTTCAATCTAGAGGTAGGATTCACTCCCTTTGTTGGTTTCTTGTTAATCGGTGGCTGTTGGAGACTCATCCATATTCATACAATTGATATCATATTGAGTCTATGTATATGTTTATGGCTAGATTGTTGGATGTTTAGTGGGTTTTGGTGGATTGATTGATTGAAGAATCAAAGAAGGAGGCAACTAGAGTGAGTTAGCCAAGAGAAACCCTATGGGAGTCCGTACAGTGGAGTGTACGGCTCTGCCTACTACCACCAAAACATGATAAAAATATTTTTAAATGAAACTAGACATCTGGGGCTTTCCAACCATATAAATATAAGGTCATTGGATTAGTATTGAAGGAGATATGAATTTTGGAAATTTGACCTAGGTTTTTGAGTTTGATTCTGGGTAGACAAGGTTGTTCAGGGAAAAACTTGCCCTATATAACTTAGAATTGAATGAAAACAACGTTTTTAGAAAGCTTACACAAAGGAGAATATCCCAAAAAAATTTTAAAGTTAGATTCATCTCAATTGCTCCCAGTGATTCAAGGAAATTGCCTTGAGTTCAAGCTAGGCTAGAATAGGGTCAAGCAGCGGAGCTTATAACTCAAGCTCTGCTCAAGAAAATGAAATGGACTTATTTCAAATGAAATCTTGTTCTGTTAGCTTTAATATGATACCAATTTTTTATGATTTGAACTAGTTTTCGATTTTTAGTGAATTTTTACTTTTAGGTGTGTAATCTTGGCCAGCTATAGGGTAGGCCAAGGTAGAACCCTAATAACTTGAGTTATATTTATCAAAATTAGATAGGACTAAAGAGGTTAGAAAATAGACACATAATACTTCAACATATCCAAAACTCAGGTCCAATTAAGTTAAAATGAATTTATGGCCTAAGTTACAAAAACTTGGTAGAATCAAAAGGAAGTGGCAGAAAACTAATTTAAGATCAAGGTTATGAAACTTTGTTTGATTATTGGAGCATTTATACCTTGCATTAATTTTTCTCTATGAATGACTGTCTGATTGACTAGTACTATTCACAGGGAAGCGAACTTGATATGTTATACTGCCAAATTTTCGGTAGAATTTTATGAAATTATGATAGTTTCTGTTATGAATATTCATGATATGAACATGAAATTTTATATGCAAGGATATATTTTAGTAAATGATGAAGCATATGTATGAGTGTATTCAGCATGTCTATACATGATTATGTATGAGAATGAAAGGATATGAACATACTAAATATGGATCCTTTCACCTAGAGGCAGTTTTGAGATCCTTCCTTATAAAGGCATTTAAATAAGATAAGATTGGATCCCTTCACTTAGAGGCAGTTAATTGGGTCCCTCCCTGTGAAGGTAGTATAAAACTATGAGATCTCTCTGCCTTGAAGGCAAGTGGTCAGATGAGATCCCTCTATATTGAAGGTAAGTGGTCGCTGAGATCCCTCTATTCTTGAGGCACGTGAATAGGAAAGATCCCTTCAATTTAGAGGCACACTGCCAAAAATGAGATCCCTCCAAGACTATATGCACGTGGGTCCCCTTGCGAGTCAGTACTATGTGATAAGGGTCACGAGTGAGCTCACTCTTAGATTAAACTATCAAAGGGCAGCAAAGACTAAAGATTAAAATATATGCAAGCACCCTAAGGACAACGATACGTAACGTCTAGGTGTGCCAAGGAAAGGAAGTCAAAGAAAGTTAAAGAAACACAAGTGCATTTTGCATGAACTCAAGTGAACGTATTTGCATATGCATGATATGTTCTATTTCTTCATTATATTGGAATTATATTTGAATATACTATAACTATTATTTAAGTTATGAATTGTAAATTTATTTTATAATAACTCTTATATCTTAAGTGTATGAATAAAATGAACTCTGCTTCGAACAATATATTTTCAAACTATAAAACTGAACAATTTATTTGGTATTATCACCTTCTTCATAATAAACCGAAGCAGCTAAAGATAATAACGATGATACGACATGTGATATTTTAGAGAATCTTACTGAGAATTTAAAATTCTCACTCCTATTTCCGTGTTATCTCCAAATAGCTCAAAAAGTTTTGAAAACTGCTGAAGTTGTTGTGAAATAAGGTCTGCTCAGGTAACAGTAACAACTCTTGAGTGGAGTGCTATGACTTAAGCATAGTACTTTACTTACGAGGGTTTTACACCTTTTGTGACAAAGCTCAAAATAATGGTCCTAACAAGTTTGTGTCCATAATTTCACTTATTTTTAGGGTCAACTAAGTTATTTAAACCTATAGAAACTTTAATCTCGCATTAAATCTTTGAATTTCAAGTCTTGACACTATTAATCCTATTCTAGCTAGTTTATTCCATAACTTGATTGATTATCTTCCTAAGCGTTTAGCTTCACAAAAACCATTTTAGGACACTCACTTAGGCTAATATAAGCTAAATATAAGCTTTAAACACACCACTATGTGTAATCTTTTGAACTCGAGAATAGTAAACCCTAATTATAGAGCACATATTTCTTCAAGAATCATAACAAAGAGATGTTAGAAATCCCTACCTCTTCTTTCTAGCTTGAAAACCTCTTCTAATCCTAAGCTCTAACTCCTTTAGAAGCACCACCACAAGAGAGAAATCCCTTGCTCTTCCTTTGCTTCCAAACCTCAGACACAAGGAGAAGGCAGAGGAGATTTTGCTTCTTGAGTTGACGAAGAAGAGAGGAAATGAGAAGAAGAAGAAAAAGAAGAGATCTTGAGATTTGAAGGAGAGATATGAGATTTATGGAAGTTGAGGAGAGAAAAATAGGGGGGGTTAGGGGAGGGGGTTGCCATGAGATAGAGAAAATGGTGAGGGAGGGTGTTTTGCTTTTGTTTTATATTTGAAGAGAGTGTGAGTGTTTCGATGGTATTGTAACACCCTCCCAAGTACAAAACCATACTTAAGTCACAGCACCATACTTTCCAGTTATTACTGTTATTTAAACAGACCTTGTTTGACGACAACCTTTAGCCGTCTTCAATATTTCTTGAATTATCTGAAAATAATACAGAAATAAACATAGGAGTGAGAATTTAAAATTCTCAATAGGATTCTTTAAATTATCACACAGTGTTATTGTTATTATTTCCATCTACTTCGATTTATTAGGAAAAAGGTGGACATGTTATATAAACTATTCAATTTTATAGTTCGAAAACATATTGTCTAAAGCAGAGTTCATTTTATTCATACACTTGTTAAATAGAGAGAGAAAATCTAAACATCAACATAATAACATGAAGGAAGATTGAATAAGGTGCATAGATTTATAATAAAATAAGAAACAATTGAATAACATGCATGACTGGATGTAATTAACTTCTTGATGTGAGTGCACCTTCATAATAACAATAACAATAACAAGAACACAGCGTATGCTTATGTAGTTGCTCTTTATAAAATCATGCAAATGCACTCATACTTTCTTTACTTTAATTGATACACTTAGGTGTTACGTATCGCCATCCCTAGGGTGTCTACTGTGTTCTTAAATCTTTATTGCCCTTAGGTAGCCTAATCTAGGAGTGAGCTCAACTTATGACCATCATCAGATAATTCTGACTCGCAAGGGGACCTACGTGCCTCTTTATTGGAGGAACTTAGCTAGTTAACTGCTTCCAACATAGAAGGACCCAATAACTTTAGCTGCCTTCACAGGGAGAGACCCAATGTTCGATTGCCTCTGTAACACCCTCCCAAGCACAGTACTATGCTTAAGTCATAGTACCACACCCTGGAGATGTTACTGTTACCTGAGCGGACCTCATCTGACGGCAACTTCAGCCGTCTTCGGAAACTTCTAAAATTATCTGGAGACAACATGGAAATAGGAGTGAGAATTATAAAATTCTCAGTAGGATTCTCTAATTTTCATACACAGTGTCATCATGGTCATCTCCAGTTTGCTTCGGTTTATTATGAAAAGGGTGAATATGCTATACAACCTGTTAAATTTTATAGTTCAAAAATATACTTTCCGAAGCAAAGTTCATTTTATTAATACACTTGTCAATTCATGAGTTATATTATGAATAATAACTGGAACATAAATAGAGTATAATAGCATCAATTCCCTGAAAACATAACCTCTACTCATAACTTTACTTGTACTTGAATTTATACATATACATAAGATTTACTTTTCTTTCATTCGGCACACCTAGGTGTTACGTATCGCCATCCCTAGGGTGCTTGCATCTGTCTACACTTGAGCGTTACGTATCGCCGTCCTCAAGTGCAGCATCATGCCATATTCCAAAGTATGATCGCCATGTCATACCCCATCAGAATGTGATCGCCATGTCACGTTCCTTAGGAATATGGGATCCTCATGCTATATTCCAGAGTATGATCGCCATGTCATACCCCATCAGAGCGTGATCGCCATGTCACGTTCCTTAGGAATATAGACTCATCATCATATCTTTACATGCCACATTCCAGAGTATGATTGCCATGTCATACCCCATCGAAGGGTGATCGCCATGTCACGTTCCTTAGGAATATGGGACCTTCATTTGGTACTTACACTAGCTAGGTCATGCCATGCCTCATGTAAGTTCTGTCCCCTGTACTCACACTAGCTGGGTCGATGCCATGCCTCGTGTGATTGGGGTGCTTGCATATATTTTAATCTTTAGTCTTTAGTCTTTTACTTGGCACACCTAGGCATTACGTATCGCCGTCCCTAGGGTGTTTTTACTGCCCTTGGGTAGCCTGGCCTTGGAGTGAGCTCGTCGGCTCGACTCGTGACCGTCGTCACACCGACTCACCCACAAGGGGATTCACGTGCCTCTAGTCTTGGAGGGATCTTATTCTGGCCACGTGCCTCCAATTGAAGGGATCTCTTCTGGTCACGTGCCTCAATATAGAGGGATCTCATCTGACCACGTGCCTTCAATATAGAGGGATCTCATCTGACCACGTGCCTCCAAGGTAGAGGGTAGCTGCCTTCACAGGGAGGGATTCAAAGTGCAACTGCCTCCAAGTGAAGGGATTCATATCTTTATCATTTAACTGCCTTCACTGGGAGGGATTCAATGTGCAACTGCCTCCAGGTGAAGGGATTCACATTTTCTCATTTAATTTCCTTCACAAGGAGGGATTCAATTAACTGCCTCCGAGTGAAGGGATTCACATTTAATATACTCATGGCTTTTCATTCTCATATAAGGTCATGCATAGTCATATTAACGGTACCTATACTTCATTCATTTTCATATGTCATTGCACACATGATCTTCACGTACATATTAAGTAGCATTATAAAGGCTCGTAGCCTCTTTACCATTCTACCGACACTCATACATATGCTTTGTCCTTTACTTTAATATATCTCATCTCATACTTATGTCATTTGTGAATATAGGGTTTCTATATTCCCATTCATACTTTAATTCATCCTTGATAACTCATATCATTTTAAAATTCATCCTTACATCTAGACATTCCTAGCTTCTTAGACCTGTAGTGAATAAGAAAGATAATCTGATCAGGTCTGTTTCCCCATGAATAGTGCCAGCTCTCACGGACAAATCAGTCATAGCAACATAATCAATTTAATACATATATATCAATGTCAAACTGATAATCCTCAACTCCAACTTTATATGTTTCCCTAATACTTGTGAAATCTTCAATTGGGCCACTTTGTGAAACTATCACTTTGGCCATTCTGCCACATTCTATTTAGTTCTGCCCGAATTTCATATGACCCACCTTTATTTCTATTCAACTCATTTAAACCTGAATTTTGGATATGTCATAGATCTATATGTCTACTTTCTAACCTCTTTGGTCCCATATCATTTTGATCTATATAACTCAAGATATTCAACTTTTACTCAACCTGTTCAGTCATTAGCCCGAATTACCCTCCTGGAAGTATAAATTCATTAAAAATCAAAACTAAGCTCAAATCATGCGAAATTGATCTCATATTTAAGCTAACAGGACGACCTTTCATTTGAAATAAGCTTCACTTGATTTGCTTAAGTATACCTCGAGTTATAAGTCCTGAAAATCGACCTTCCTGAACTACCCTATTTTGGCTCGATTTTGGACATAGAGCAACTTCCTCGAACCACTGGGATCGACTAGGGACATAACAAACTCGAAATTTCATACTGGATGTTCCCCTATGTGTAGGCTTTCTAACAAAATTGGTTTCACTGAATTTGGAGTTGTATAGGGTGAGTTATACTCTCCTCATGTCACCCTGCTCGGATGAAAATCCTGAACCCTAGGTCAAACTTCAAAAATTCGTATCTCTCTCAATACTAATCCAATAACCTTATATGATATATCTATGGAAAGCCCTGAATGTCTACTTTCATCTAAAAATGGTTTCATCGGATTTAACCGATTGTAGGCGGAGTCGTATGCTCCATCATATGGACTGCCGTGGAATTCTTCATCCAGACAGCATCCTAATCCATCCATTTCTCTTAGTTTTCTTCTTCTAATTCTAATTCCCACTCAAAATTTCATATTAATCCCATATTAATCCAATCATACACATCCAATAATCCATCAAATACAAGAAGAAGGATATAATTTCATGCAATCATAGTGCAAGTAATTCAAGAACAGAAATAGAATCCTACCTCTTTGGAGTGTGATCTTGCTGAATTTGAATTTGAGCTGAAGGAAGCCTTGACAAAGCTTGGAGGTTTGAGAGAGTAGATTGAGAGAGGAAAGGAAGAAGAAGAAGGCTAGGAAGGGGAACGTAAATCAGATCAAAATGAAAAGGAGAGTCTGATTTAAATACATGAAAGTTGTGGTGTTGATTGGTTGGAATTTTGTGGTTGAAGTTCAGCCATGTCTCCCACTTTTGTGGCCAACTTGCTCTCCACGTTGTCCCAAAACTGGGATACGCTTTCGTTCTACCTGAAATCGGAACTTGTTCTTATAATACTTTAAGTTGGAACTCGTGACCCTTTTACATTGCTTGAAGTTGAAGTCGGATGTCGGAACTCGTACCATATTGTTTGTGACTTGAGGAAATCTTGTTTATTTTGAGACTTGGAATCAAGGTCGGAGGTCGGAAGTCATGCAGCTGACAATCATAAAATCTCGGAACTCCCTATTTGAACTCGAGAATGTCAATGCTGGATATAAAATCGGATATTGGAACTCGTGTGCCTAGAAATCGGCTCAAGGATCCGAACTCGTGTCCATCCCAATTGAGTTCAACACTAAGGTCGGAACTCGTTACATTAAACTCGGAGTTCGGTATTTTTACCATTGTGTTAAACTATTACTTCTGAAGTCGGAAGGCACGTACACTATTTGAAGCATGAGGTATGAAGTCGGAACTCGGGGACCTTTATCTGAAACTTGAAGCTACATTATGAGACCGGAAATCAGATACATTAAGTCGGTTATTGGAACTCGGAAGCCTCTCATTTAACTCGTAACTAGAACATGAAGTCGGAAATAAGGAATCACGCCATGTTGTTCGGACTTGAAGGTTAAACTCGGAAGTCGTGGAAATAATCCAGACGAAGTCGGAAGTCGGACAAGACATGAAGTCGAGAATTCAGCAAGACAAACTCGGAAATCGGGATGTTACAGCCTCCAAGTGAAAGGATCCATATTTTATCTTTTAATTGCCTTCACAGGGAAGGATCCAAAGAATTGCCTCCAAGTACAGGGACCTCATACATACATATATATATATATATATATATATATATATATATATATATATATATTCAATCATGCATGGTTTCATAAGGGTAATCATGACCAAGTCATCATAAAATGCTCACATGTATTTTTATGCATTGACTTTCAAACATTATTGCATGTAGAAGTTTGCCATTTTTGTAATCATATGGATATTTACATCATAAATTCTTATAACATAAATTCTTATAATTTCGTAAACTTCTGCCAAAAATTCAGTAGCATAACGGATTAGATCCATTTCTCTATGAATAGTGCCAGCTTACAACAGACAGTCAGCCAATTCACATGATACAAACATCATAGTCATATATCATCATTTCAATGGCTTAATAAGAGTTTTGTTCAAAGAAACTAGCTAAGTTTACAAGTTGGAGTTCAAGAGCTTGCTATTTCTTAGAGTTGCTCATCCTGCCTTATATCCCAGATTCTAACCGATTTTGTAAATTATGCCATAATTTATACTTAATGTAGTAAATTCTGAGTTTTTATTTTGTTGAACCGTTGTTTGTCTAATTTTTAACCTCTTTGGTCTCATTAAGTTTTGATAAGTATAACTCAAGTTATTAAGGTTTAACCTAGGTCTATCTTATTGCTAGGCAGATTTAGACACTAAAAAGTAAAAGTTCAATAAAAATATGAAACTGATTGGAATGATACAAAACCTATTAATTTTAAAGTTAACTGAACTAGCTTTCATTTCCAGCAAGTTTCATTTTATTTGAGTAAGTAGAGTTCAAGTTATGAGCTCTTGAAGTTGGCTAACTTGAGCTACTTTATTCTAGCCCAGTCAGGACATGGGGCAACTTCTATAAATTATGAATTTGACTTTTAAATTTTTATGGAATATTTCTTATGTGTTAGCTTTCTAACAAAATTAGTTACACTCAATTTGAAGTTATATAGGGCGAATTATGTCCTGTACAAGCCACTCTGATTAGATTCAAAGGCAAAAACCTAGGGTAAACTTCAAAAAATCATATCTCATACACTGCACAAGTATGGACACCATACGGTTTCCTAGTTAATTCTACTTTTGTTGCTTTCTTTTTGGTTCTTTCTCTAATTAATCAATCAAAACTCAATATATACCTAATAATCTAGCCATAAACATATACATAAACTCAATATAACATCAAATACATGAATATAGATGAATTTCTCATAACAACCAATTCACAAGAAATCAAGAAAAGAGAATAAATCCTACCTCAAGATTAGTGTAAAACTAGCTAGTCTTAAGTTTTTGATCAAGAAAATGGGTGACTCTTCAAGATGAAGGGAGGATGAAGTGGAATAGAAGAGAGAGAGAGAAAGAGAGAGAGAGAGAGAGAGAGAGAGAGAGCCTAGCTGATGAGGTAGGGGTGAATTTTTGTGAGGAGTAAGGAGGAATTTTGATGTTTTGTAACTCAAGTGATGATGTCAAATGGGTAGTTTGGCTTGGGTGGTTAAGGTTTAGCCACTTCTCCTTTATTTGTGTGGCTGAATGTGGTGCCACTGGTGAAGGGTGAGGGTGGGTGAATCTTAGCCACCTATCTTAGGGTTTTACTGTGTAAAATTCTACTAATTCAATTCTTACATTATACAATACCAAAATTTGATCGATTTTTCTTTGAACCCATGAAACCTGACTAGTAACCTTCTAAAATTCTCTATATAGTTGTTTCAACTTTTCAAATCCCTAATCTCTTCATAATTCACTTCTAATTATTCTTGCATATCCAATTATGAATAAATCACTTAACAATGTAAATTAAATATATTGTGATTTTAGAAAGTTACAGAAATCGTTACCGTTTCTTTTAAACTCTCAAAACATTGTCAATGATCAAATTTTCTACATAATAAATTCAACTCTTTTTAACCCATAATATTTATATTTCAATTCTAATTGCTCTTATTTTCTTTAATGCAATGGAATAAATCAATTAACCATGCTAATCAGATGCATTGTTCTTTGGGATATTACAATATTAGTGTCAATGGGTGTCAAATTTTTAACCTTTAGATCAAGGGACAAGATTTGTAACTTGATTCAAGCCTTTGGTTAAAAAGGTTTGTAGTGATAGTTATTACTTTATATCACTCATTGGTACTTTGTGACATGACATGTGTACTCTATTGTATTTTAAACCCTCAAACTAAAAAGCTATAAGAGCTTTGAGAAGCTCTAACAACAATTCTAAATTGTTTCTAAATGTTTTTAACGAGGACATGATTTATTAAATTTTTATCCTTCATAGGATTTTAGCTATGCAATTTAATCTGCTATTATCTTATTTTATTTCTCTGATTCATTTTTATTAATTGCATTCAAGCAAATAAATTTTTTGTCGGCTTTTTATTTAAAATTTATGGTCTCCATTCCTTTGATCAATGGACTAATTTGATTAGGGAGCTTAGTCCACAACCCGACTCCATTCTTAAAGACTTTTATCAAGTTAAAAAATTAGTTTCTGATTAAGAGTTGAAAGAAGAAAAGATTGATTGTTGTATGACAGGGTGCATGCTTTATTATTAAGATGATATTGCCCTCACTCATTGCAAATTCTGTGAAGAGCTGAGGTTTAAGCTCAAGAGAGATGAAAGTGGGAGGTATAAGGATGTTTCTCGGGAAAAAAAAATGCATTATTTGCCCCTAATCCCCAAGCTTAAAAGATTATATGCATCAATGAGCTCAACACCACACATGAGATGGCATATTCAAAATAAAAGAAATGATGGTGTAATGACTCATCCATCTTCGGGTGAGGCTTGGCAACATTTTAATCAAACCTACCCTAATTTGCCTCCAACCCCCGAAATATAAGGTTAGGGCTTTTTTCTGATGGTTTTTCTCCTAACAATCAATTTAGTAAACCATATTCTTATTGATTTGCGATTGTTACTCCTTATAACCTTCCTCCCAAGATGTGCATGAAATATCCTTATTTGTTCCTCGCGTGTATGATCCCTAGTCTGGATAATCCCAAAGTGAAGATTGATGTTTTCCTGTAACCCTTGATTGATGAATCAAATGAGTTGTGGTGTCATGGTATATTGACTTATGATATTTTAATGAAGCAAAATTTCATGTTGAGGATAGCATTAATGTGCACTATTAATGACTTTTCAGCTTATGGGATGTTGTTTAGATGGATGACACAAGGTAAATTAGCATGCCTAATTTGTATAGACAATACAAAGGCAGTCGCTTTGAAGTATGGAGGAAAGAATTCATGGTTTGATTGTCATAGAACATTCTTAGATAGTAATCATCCATATAGGCACAATAGGTATAGATTTAGAAAAAATGTTGTAGAGAATGATGAGGCTCCAATTAGGCTAAATGGTCACCAAATATAGGAAAGGGTTAGGCATCTTCTGAAGATAACAAAAATCAGGAAATCTATAAGATTGATAGGCTTTGGGGTAGAGAACAATTAGACCAAACAAAGTATATTCTGGGAATTGTCTATTGGAAGGATCATTTGGTTCATCATTGTTTGGATGTCATGCATATAGAGAAAAATGTGTTTGACAAAATTATGAACACTGTGATAAATACCAACTGAATTAAAGACAATGACAAGGCTATGATGGATTTACAAGAGTATTATAGGTGGCCCGAGTTGAACTTGCAACAATTAGGAGATAGTAGATTGTGTAAGCCAAAGGCAAGTTATACATTAAGCTCTACCCAAAGACAAAATGTGTATAGGTGGGTGTAAGAGTTGAAAATACCTAATGGTTATGCTTCAAACTTAGGTCAGCATGTCAATGTTGCACAAGGAACATTTTTTCAGATCGAAGAGTCATGATTGTTATGTATTTATGGAGTGTTTGCTTCCTATTGCATTTAGAGAATTGCCTAACCATGTGTGGAAGCCAATGACTAAATTAACCGAATATTTTAGAGACTTGTGCTCATCCACTTTTAGGGTTGATGATCTATTAGTGATGGAGAAAAATATTTCCACTATTTTATGCAAATTAGAGAGAATCTTTCCCCTTGAATTTTTTTACTTCATAGAACACTTGCCAATACACTCGGCATATGAAGTACGTGTGTGTGGCCCAGTTCATTATAGATGGATATATCTATTCGAAAGGGAAATAGGAGGGTTTAAAATAACTATGAAAAATAGGGCTCAAGTAAAAGGAATAATATGCCAAGCATATATTTTGAAAGAAATTTCAAATTTTGCTCATATTACGTTGAGCCTTATGTTCAATCCAAACGAACTAGGATTGGTTAGAATGACAATGAGGTGAAAGCTCAATTGAGCCCCAACCTTGTCCATTTTCAACCAACCTACTTGTGTTTTTGGGTAATGAAAAGACCAATGGTTGACAGGAAATGACAGAATTCTGCACATTTGCATATATTGATCAATTGTAAGAAAATGCAACCATTCTAAATGTAAGTGAATTCTTTGTTTTTTTTTTTTTTTTTTTTTTTTGCTGTCCTAAGTTGATTATGCACATTTTCAGTGTTGACCAATTTTGTTTGAAATGTTGCAATGTCTACAAGTATTTCAAACAAATGCATGGTCAATAATCACTTGAACAATTTCCATCATGGTTCAAGTCTTATGTATGTGGTATATAATAATTTCATCAACTTTTCCATAATTTATTTCTTCATATTGTCATAAATATTTGAAATTTGAATGTTTGTTCATAGGTGCATGATACAAGAAATAACATAGCTGACCTTTACTTAGTTAATTTAGTTTGGGGCCCTAAACATAAAGTTGATAGTTGACCTATATATTATGTCAACGGGTACAAGTTTCATACAGTTGAATAAGGATGGGGGAAAAAATAAGCAATAGTGGAGTTTGTGTTAAAGGTGATGCTGGGGAGGGAGAAATAGATTGGTATGGAGTGATTAAAGAAATACTTGAGTTGAAGTATTTAGGTAAGCACATGAAAACGGCTGTGATATTCAATTGTGAATGGTATGATCTAATGCGTCTAACCAGAACACATAAGTATAACCATTGTAAAATCACTGAAGTTAACTATACCAAAAGATATGGAAGATATGACTCATTTATTATTGCCTAGAATGCAAGACAAGTATATTATCTCCCTTATCCTGGAAAATGCAAATCAAATTGAAGGATGGTTATCAAGACTAAAGCAAGGGATCAAGTTGAAGTTGAAGAAGTATTAGATGAATCTTATCAATTAGATGATGACCCAATTCCTTTGAGACTAGTTGTTGATATAGACATTTCTTCCAGCCTATTTTTTGGTTCTAGTGAAATTGATGTAATTGACCTTTTGTGCCAACATCGAGGTGAACAAGAGGAGGAGGAATCTGAGGATAATGTTCAATCTAAAAATGCTGAGGAAAGCCCAAAACTTTCGGATTAATCAAGGTTACTATTTGTCTTTTCTTTTTCATGTTTGTATATATTGTGTTTAATTCAGATATGGCAGGTAGAGATATTGGCTGTGGTAGAGGTTGACCATAGAAGGATGGCTAGCCTCCTCAATCCACACTAGGATCTTCTAGCATAAGGAGCACTCAATCTAGCAACTCCACTTCGACCTCCACCTCTCAACCCGTTCAGCCCGACCTGCAAGGTATCCACATGATACCTACTCCTAGGCATATGATTGCTGATGCTCCATCACCACCACCACCATCCATCCAGACACAGTCTATACCTATGGGTGCTTCTATTCCTTCCTCTTCGCTGGCTAGAGGTGACACTAGAGCAGCTGCCTCATTATCTACACAACAGTCACAAACAGCCTTTGAAGGATGCCGCCACTAGCATTTGCAGTTTGACAGAGATACTTGGTAAGTAATTTGTATTTTAAATCCAATTTTAGTGTTAAGTTATGATTTCTTAATAATTAATGACTAACATTTTTTTCTTTTGTTTATATACTATTTGGTTAGGAGCCTTCTATGTAGGGATTCTGTCATATCACAAATGTGACAAAGAAGTTGTATGATGCATCGTATGAGAACTTTGGCAAAATTCCGAAGACCACAAATTAGAGGTGGTACGAGGAGTAGAAGGTAATAAGATAACAATTTTTTTATTCAATGTTTTAATTTTATGTAGATTCATACATGAAAAATTTTACTTTCCTATATGCAGAGAAATTTCATTATTGACTTAACAAAGGATATAGTCATGTACAAAGTTTGGAGATCTCGGGGTTCCAAGCACCTCCGCTACATGTATTAGGATGTGCGGCTTGGTAAGGATACTGATCACTCATGGTTGCAGGAGGCCCGCTTGTGAGTATTGCGGAATATTGGACTATCCTTGATTTCCAAGCAAAGTCAAGGAAGAACAAGACCAACAGGGCCTCCATTAAGGGTGGATCCCTGCATGGTGGTAGCTTGACTACCTTGGTCGGTACAAAGGCCAATATGGTAAGTTAATTTAATTAATGCATTTAATTTTATATTTTGGATAATATTATGTATTTAATTATCTATTGATCAATAACGTCTACTTAATTTGAATCGTAGTTGAGGCTTTTGAACAGGACACCCATGCAAGGAAAGGTTTTCAAGTAGACATACACTTAGAGGGTTGATAAGATGATGTGGGTGGACGCCCGCTTTGAGACCACATATGTAATTTCTAAAATTTATACTTCATTTAGTTCTTATTTTTATATCTAACATAATGTAAATTTAATACTTGTTTCAATTAATTATAGGCTGAGTACATGCAGAAACTCAAGGAGGCCAGATCTTAGCAGACTCAACAAACATCCGAGGATGGGCTGCTACTCACTGGTTGACAAGGATATGGTGTGGTCATAGACAGTTGGCGGTCCTTATAAAGGTCCCATCTATGGCATGGGGAGTTTTCTATCTATTGTGAATTCCTTCTCCCCTGCATCTGTGATCGGGGATGTGCTTGCTAAGTCTGAGTAGGTGGAGAAGGTCGTTCGCACTCACATCCATGCCCTGAATGAGGAGCTCCAACAATAATTATAGTAGTAGGAGGAGCACTTTCAGGTAAAGGAGGTGAAGCTGAAGAAGAGGCTAAAGACAGTGAAAAGGAAGATGGGGAAGAAGATGATGAGATGGATCATAAGGCAGATGCAGAAATACTTCCAAGATCCGTGGCTCTGTAGCTCGTCACTTTCTTCTCTCGAGTGGTTAGCGATATTGGACCAGAAGTCTTCATCATCATCTTCTTCTTCTTCGCCTATTACTGGTGATGATGACAACATCCCTGACACTGACGAGCAGGAGTACTCCTAGACTAGTCATTTTGTTTATTTTTTATTATATTTGTAGTATCTATTAAATTGTTTAATATTGTTAGTTTATATTATTTGATGGATATTCATTATATTATTTTCTTCTAATTATTTTATTCCTTATGCTTTTTATTACAATTAATATATTTTATATTTTTAATTATGTAAAAATTTAAATAATTAAAAGAAAATTAATGCAAATAATAACAATTAATTAATCATAATGATCAATCAATTGAAATAAAAAATAATTAAATGAAATTAAAATTAATTAATTAATTATTATTTTTTACTGACGGAAAATCCGATGGTAAATTATGGAAATATATATCATTTCCAATGAAAAATCCATTTTCAATTAGTAAATTAAGGAAATATGTATCATTTTCGACAAAAAATCCATCGATAAATTAAATAAAGCCGTTAGTGATTTTCTAAAAATCAATGAAAATTTGTAAAATTTTCTATTTATTTACCAATGGATTTTATCTGTCGTAGAATCTATCAGTATAATAAAATCCATTGGTAAAAAATATACATCCATTGGTAAATTCATCAATATTCTTCATGTTTCTAGTAGTGCTAAGAATAAAAGAGGAGTGTAGAGAGAAGGGGTAATGGATTTCTTTTTTATTTTTGTTTATAAATTCTCATTAAAATCTTTTTAAAATATCTCACTTAAATAAATTTTGCTTATAAATTTATACATTTCTTTACTATGATTTTTTTATTTTATTTAATACGAATTGTCAATCATTTTTATTTACCCAATAATAAAGGGGTAGAGGAAGATGGAGGGGATGATGATTTTTTTTTTTTATTTGTTATTGTTTGTTACTCGTCAACTTTGTTTCAATAAAAGATTTTCACAATTCTTACTACTGTGTTTGGTAATACTATTTACTTTATGAATTTTTATTAAAATCTTATTTCACATATATATCTTATATATCAAACACGCGATTAAATTCCCCGTGCATTGAACGGTTCCGCACTAGTGTTGTACATTCGGGATTTATGTAAACAGTGCAACTTTACAGCTATCTTTCGTTGTAATTCAATTTCAATTACCCAGGATGTCATACTGCAAATCCTTTGGTCTTGTTTTGTTGCCAATAATGGTGTCAAAATCGTTATAAATGTGGAATCTCCTAATCAAGCATCTCCATTTGTTAATTTTGTTTAGCACACGCAATAAAAGAGATAACAAAGAGAAACAAATTTGAAACGTGGAAAAATACACATGAAAACTTCTGCAAAAAAGTGCACATGTAAAGCTGCTGAGGATTAATTCGAGAGTAACTGAGAAAACTGGAGGAATGACCTGAGCACGATCACTGTAATGTTCTAACGATGCACCCAAAATTACACCTCGATCACAATGTCCTCCAGCTGATTTTAGAGAGTTCATCATCTTGGCTCTCATTAAAGTTCTGGCAATAAAGGGATTAATTGTCCCTGTATATAACATAAGTTCAGTATAAATATAAGTCTCGCGCATAAATTTAAGAAAATATCCATAAGCCAAAAAAGTTTCAAGAAAATATACATAAGTCAAAAAACTTTTACCAATGTAGAGTTAGTTAAAGTTACTAGGTGTTTCAACTTCTTAATTAGATGTTTTAGGTTTGAGTCATGAGAATAAAAAAATAACTATTGAAAGACCTTAAACTCCCCTCTAAAATCTCTACAGGTCAAGCCAAATTAATCAAGTTCTGGTAATAAGAGCCGGTGAACCTATGGGTTTCACTCAAAAATTTAGAAAACTTTCAAATATATATATAAGTCCTAGAATAATAAACTACACGAGTTAGTTACGATCATTAGTTGACATAATTATTGACTTCAGTCTCACTCTTTTTAAAATATTCACTATTATCACATATATATGGGTTGGGTTGGGTTATGTTAGTTAAAAAATTTCAAAACACACAACATGGTCCACATCTTATAAGTTAGAGATTTTTCAATTCAACCAAATCCATTGACTCAATTCAACTTGTATTTTGTAGGTTGGGTTAGGTTAAGATCTATGGATTTATAGATTGACTTAATCTGATGGACATCCTTAATTGTGTATATCTTTTTTCTAATTTTAAATATTTTCTATTATTTTTAAAGTTATGGAGCTTCAAGCTTAATTACGGTATATTTGTTTCAACTTTTGTAGAAAGTGATTTTAAAATTAAAATTTTTTATATGATTGAAAAAATTAAAAATAATTTTTTTTAAATTCTGATTATTTTTAAAAATTTATCTAAATATATCAAAAATAATATTTTTAGTAAAAAATATAATTTTTTGGATGAAATAATCTTATCCAAATATACCGTACTTTTTGGATTTCACTTGAATTAATTATGCATATCTTTTGTGTAATTTAAAATTTTTCTCGAATATCTTTTTCTTTCAACTTATATTTTCTGATTCTTTTTGAATTCAACCTGAATTTTTTGAAAACAGGACACCGACACTTATAGTTAACTGTATAATCTCCACTTCAATTTCTATTTCCTGGTAGCGTTAGATATTTTTGAATTTTGATAAGTATTTAGATAACTAGTTCCTGAATTTCGATACTTACTAGACTGGTTCCTGACGGCATTTTGGTCAGTAAACACCAAACACCAACCTCAGTGCCAATAAATATACAATTATCCAAATAGCTCACTGCCACAGGGCAATATGGTAAAAGCACCAATGTCTCCAATGTACCTAACCTTGGTGGTATTTGTTGGGCCTTTTAAGGGCAGCATTGGCATTAAACCCAATTAATAAAAAAGGTACTCAGCGGCTACGTTCCCATGCCCTTTTTTTCAACCCTCTCTCTCTACAAGACTTTCTCTCTCTACGACCATTATACCACCTCCTGTGCCACCCTTCCCTCTCCTATACAATTCACACATACAAGAGTGGAAGAGAGAGAGAGAGAGGGGTCACAAAAAAACAGAAAAACAAAAGCAAAAACAAAAGGTGGTAGATGCATGAGCCACAGCACAACACAACACAACACAACACATAACACACACAATATCTCATCACACAGGCTCACCACCTTGTCTTCCCTGAAAATTCCTATAATTCCCTTTGTTGGATTCTCTCTTTCTCTGCTGCCACCTTATCTGACCCTTTACGGTTTCAGGTACCAAAACTAACAGAATGGCTTCCCTCTGTTTTCACTCTCTCTCAATGGCACTTTTTGTCTCTTTTGTTGAGGCTCTCTGAAGGGTCTTTCACTCCTGTCGTCTTTTGCGTGTGGTGGGTTTTTCTTGTCATGGGCATTTTGGGTTGACTCCTTTATAGTCTGAGAAGACTTGGCCTTTTCTCTCTTGTGTTTGGGTCTTTGTGTGGCTTCTTGAATTTTGCTGTTGTGAATGAATGTGTGTGTGTGTGTGTGTGTGTGTGTGTGTGTGTATTTTGGTTTGTGTTGTGTGTTGGTCAAATGGGTTTTGTCTTCTCTTTCTCTCTGTTACCATCCCCTTTCCAAGAAAGGTGGTAGGTTGATGGGGTTGACTTCAACCCGCGGAGAGAGACTTGGCTTATGTGCCCTTATTTTTGTTTCCAAATTGTGATTCCAATTAATGTTCCAACTACGTGTGGTGTTTCCTTTATCAAATTATGATATCAACTTAAAACAAAAGAAGTTTTTTTTTCCCCTCTTTGAGAATAGTTTGTCATCTGTTAGTTTTCAAGGTGTTGGTGATACTTTATGCTGTGATCAAATTGGATCACCGATTTGAGCGATTGTTTACAAAGGTTTGTTCTGGATAACAGTGGTGGAAACTGTTTCATGATCAGGGTTTCTATGCATTTTTATCTGTTTTTTTGTTTATGTGTCTGTGTGTTTGGCCGAGTTGGTCTAAGCATGAAGTCATAGTAGTCAAAGCAGGACCAAACTAAACCTTCTATTTGGGAATCTTGGTCTCAATTTTAATTAATGTTTTCCTTCTTTGCTGTTAATTTCTGATGATTGTCTACTTTTTTCTAGCACTAAAACTAGGAAAAGACCATTTCCTTTTGTGGTAGAAAGTGGATCCTTCTAAGATGCTTTTTGCCATTACTCATTGGTAGTAAATTATTTTCTTGTGGACTCGGTAGTAACTATTTTGATGTTTATATTATGACATTATTCGGTTTTTGCAGTATTGAACTGATGTTGGTACTTTCTTCTTCCTTTATTATAGGTCTAACTTATAGTTCTCAGCTGCCTGAAACTGTTCTATTTGTGTTATTGCTGCTCTGCCTCTTAAGTTGAAGGAAAAAGCTGGTACAGTAAGAAGTAACCGTTGTGCTCGGATGACTTTGTGAGAAGACTGGAAATAACAATGGTAAGCTTGAGAAGGCGCAGACTTTTGGGATTATGCTCAGGTAATTGTTGGTAAACATGTTTTTATCCATTGTGGAAGGTTCTTAAGGAAACAAGATAAAATCATGTCTTCGTAGAATGGAGTCTACTATTTTGAGTTGCATCTTACACTTAACTGACATTATTTAGCAATGTTCTTTGGCGTTTTCAGGAAGCAGTTCCTATGTCACCCCACTTCCACCATATTGTGAGAATTTAACTGCTGCTGAAAAGTCAACCCGGGATGCTCGACCTAAGAGTGAACAGCTTATGCTGTCAGATGATGCAAGCATGCCGGACAGTGTAGGAACACAATTACTACTAGTAAATAATTATTGAAGCTTTGTTTTTTATTTTCTATAAAGGTAGTTCTGAGGTTGTGGGTCTTGAAATCTGTTTAGGGCTTCTTTTATTTGGTATTCCATTCTGATAACCTAGCTATCAAAGTCATCCAGAATTGATTCTTTGAAATGATGATTGACTTTTATTTTATTTTATTGCATTGCTGCAAATTCAATTGAAAGTTTGAAACGTTGGGTTAGGAATAAACTTTGATATCAATTACACTGTTCTCTATGTCTCCCTTCAAGAATGTTTGAACATTAGAGAATGCAGCAAATGAGAGTTGGTTAACTCAATTTCAAGACAAATAGCTTTCCAATAATGAGTCGTTCTGATCATAGACATTCCCATGTAGATGCTTACTGTCTTTATCTCTCCAGAATGAGTGTACACAGTAGCTAACTGGTTGGTTGAATTCTCTTTTTTCTCTTAGATTTTGGCTCGTTAGTTGGATAAACTTGATGGTCCATCTCATCAATTTTAATCTTTATAGAGTTCACAAGATAAGGTAAAAAGATGAGCGGTAAAATTTCATCGTGTCTTCAAATTTTCTAGTTTTTACAGAACGTCTTAAATTTCAGTTCTCTACGCAGATATAAAGGATCTTGCACAATTTGCTAGTCTGCTTCCTTTCCTAATACTTTTGCTTTATCTATTTGACTTTTGTGTCATATTCTTTCTTTTACTCCCCAAACTCTCAATATGAAGAGTTTATGCCTTAGCCCAACAAGGCCACATATTCATACTGAGTAATTATCATTTTTATTATTAACTGTTTGAGCCTTTTGAGTTGCATACTGTGGCATTGAAAAGTGAAAAATCTGTTTGGGAAGATTAAGTTGTAAAAGTGATTATCATGTATATTTCATTTCTTGTCTATTCCATTTTTGGTTTATATCTTGTTTCAGACCTAATCTGTACCTCAATGCAAAAATAAGGAAAGTGGTTATGTGTGCCAACTGTAGCATATTGGATAAAATGGTAGAAAAGATAGCTTCACTCTGAATTTGTAAATAACAGAGGTTTTCAGCTTAATCTAGATACTGAAATAAAGGATATTTAAATGCAAATAAACCCTCATGGGCAAGTCCACTGCATCCGAGGACATCTCTGTAGTTGGCAGAATCAATGTTCCTTGGCTGCATTAATTAATTGACACAATAAAGCTCTGTCTTTTATAGTGGAATCAAGAAGATTCTAGATTGATTGCCATCAATGGGTTGATTGATTAGCATTTATTGAACATGTGAGATCATGTTTACCTAGTTGACAAAATTAAAGAGATATGCCCTTGGTAGTCTATCTTTTATTCATGTCTTAGATAGCCAGGAACTTATACAAAACTGTTTTATTTATTTTTCCCAGAATGCCATTGTGCAAGAAGAACCAGGATCATCAAATGTATCTGGTTCTAGCTCGTCGAAAGATCAGCTTATTCAGCAAATTGCAGGTCTGTTTTTTAATAGGCTAATCATTTTTTGATTCAGTTTATAAGGACTAAGCTGAACTAGTAATTAATGGTATTTCATTTACAAAATGGTCATTTATCATTTTTGAGTTATTTATCATTTTTTCCTCCTTGAACTTAATGTATTCCATTCATTTTATACACTGTGGACAAGCATGAAAAGTTAATATCATGAAAGGGAGTCATGCAACACAAAGCATAGACATATGTGAAACACATATGACATGAAACTAATAAGCAACAAGAGTTGGGTAATGGAGTAAAACTTATCCTTTGTGGGAGGTTGTTAAGTTATCCATGGGCAGATATTGTGCATTATACTTTCATTCAAAAACTTTGTCAACACTGGGAGAAGGGCCTCTTTGGTAATTAAAAACTCTATTTTCACAGAATACACATTAGTTACTTATGTGAGAAGTAGTTGTGCTTTATTTTTCCTAACGTATCACATATTCTTTTTCCTTATTTGCTGCAGTTTGTCCACTTGCTAATCTAATTAGATATCTTAAAGTGAAGCCTAGCTAATTTGATGTTATTGGTTGATAATGTTTAAATGTTATCCAAATAAGCTTATTCCTTCGAGTTTAGGAGGTCATCAATAACACCTTTGCTTGATCCTATTCATCTCTCCTAGTCACCTGACTCAAGAACCTGGACTCTTGACTCCTCAGGAGTTTTTTCTTGTAAATTTTATTTTTAGTTCTTGACTTCTTCAAATAGAGAAAGATTTTTGCTGGATAAACCCATCTGAAAATCTAACGCTCCCTCAAAGGTTAAGGCTTTTGTTTGGACTGATGAATAGGATTAACACAAATGACCTGCTCCAAATTGCAAGCCTCTCACTGCTCTGTCCCCAAATATGTGTATTATGCGTGGGTTGGATTTCGAATTGAGGGCTCATCTTTTTCTGCACTAGCCTATGGTGAGGTCACTTTGGAACACGTCTTTTGGTACCTTTGAAGAATTGTCAGTTTGCCCAATGGGTTACATCTTTTTCTTCTTAGTAAATTCAGAGGTTTTGACTCTTGTAAAGATGCAAAGATCTTGTGGCAGTCCTCGATTTATGTTGTGCATGGTGTATTTGGTTGAAAAGGAATGCTAGAATTTTTAATAATTCCTTTTCAGCTGTAGACATTATTTGGGATAGGACTATTTTTTGGGCTTCCCTTTGATGCTTTGCTCTTGGTTTATTTTATGGAGTGTCATTATCTGACATACAAAGGGACTGGCTGCATCGTTGCATGACTTATCTTATTAGAATTTAGCTTTGTTATTTTGGTTTCTTTGTGAGGATGCCTCATCTTCTTTGGTACTCTTTGCTTCTCTTATAATAAAATTTCTTTTTCTATCATAAAAGAAAATGATCATCAACAGCTGCTTCATTGATCTATGATGCAATCATCATTCCATGAATGACCTTTTAAGTGTTAAATAAAATCAGTCTATTAACTTGACTGAAATGCATCATTTTGGCACATCATTTTACACAAAACTCTTAACATGGAGAATTAACAATAATAAATGAATAATCCTCTAATGGATAACCTGTACAACATATTTGGCTTATGTAACTAACTAAAGCAACTGGTGAATGACCAGCTGGCATGTGCGCTTGGACATTTGTTCTCCCTGTCTCTTTTACATGGCATTTTGTGCAAACTGAAGGAATGTGATTTTCATGGATTCCCAATGTTCCTGGCTATCATGCACTGCGTCATTGATTAATTGCTAGAAAGATACTGAAAGTGGAAGACTTTATGATGGAAATTTAGTTTGATCATAAGCATATCTAAACTTAGGACACATGCATTTAGAGTTTACTTTTCTCGTTTTCTGTTTTAGGGTGGCATTGACTTTTCTGCTAGCTTTTTCAGTCTCTATTTGTCTGTTGCTTATTTTACCTTGAATTTAGCAGGGCCTCCTATTAAACGCAGAAAGCGGCACAGAAGAAAGAATTTGCACAATCAAGAGCCATGCTTAATGAGAGGCGTTTATTTCAAAAATATGAAATGGCAAGCAGCAATAAAAGTGGACAAGAAACAGATCCACCTAGGTACTGTTGGTTCACAAGAAGAAGCTGCCCACTTATATGATAGGTATTACTTTGAACTGTAGCATTTTAATACCAACAATAGTCCTTTTTGATAACTCCAAGTCAGTGAGAATATGTGCATCTTTCAGTTGCGTTTGATATGCTGCCAATATACCTGCTTCTGTGCTCATTTATTTTTGACTGTCCTATCGTTTATACATTTTGTTGTATGAGGTTTTAAATGCTTAGGCCATCTCTCTACCGTTTGCTGACATATAATTTTTTTATTTTTTACTTTCTATTTTTATTCTTATTTTCTGGGTTTACAATCATACATTTTGGGAGCTTTAGTAGCTGCAGTTAAACTGGATTAGTTCTGTACCTATTTAAAATAAAATTAAACTAATTTGAATTTGAAATGCACCTACTTTCTTCATTGCCCCTTTTATTCTTAGTGTGTTCTTTTTCTTGAATGATTTCATCTGTGGTGTTAGGTTTGAGATAGGAACACTGCCTCCAGATAAACATTGTTGAGTGGTAGGGAGTTGAACAATTTGAAGAAATCTTTGCTCTCATTTCTTGAGAAAGTAGGGGAGCTGCATAGATTATATGTCTATGGTAACTTTTTTGTGATCATTTGCACTAGCAAGGCCGCATATGAATAGTTTTACATGCATGTATACTTGCATGTACAATTCTATACTCGCTTGTATATTATTACAATGTTATGCAAGATCATCTAGCTGCTTTGACTATGGTTGATTTAGTTTGTGTTTGGATAAGCTTATTTCAGGTTCATAATAGCTTATAATGAAAAACTTCCTGGGACGGCTTTTGAAGAAAAATCTAGGCTATATATAATCTATTCCAAAACATGCCTTTAGCTACTAATTTTGCATTAACTTTGTCAGTTATGCAAGCAACCTTTTGTAGAATTCTGTATAATGCCCGTAGGAAAGGGGAAAAAAAATTTGTGGTACTTGACTAGAAAATGAGTATAAGACAAAAAATGTGTTTCCATTACAGAATGGAGGAGATTTGGCATTGTAATGGTTATATTCTCTTTTCAGTCCGTTATATTAGCTATGAACTATGAACTATGACCTAATTAGTATGTTTGTATCTCTTTATTTATCTTTAGGGCAGCTTTCATGTGTGGGAGAGAGCCCAATTTCGAGCTTCCTGACGAAGAGAAGCGGGAACTGCGCAAATTCAAATGGGATGAGTTTTTGGCTGTGACTCGGCAGGCGATTACACGCAAAAGTAATCTTTTTCACTAAATTATTTCGTATATTTTCATATTTTTTGGCTTAACTTTTAACAGTTGTTACCATACAAAATTGTAGAACACAAGAGAAGGCTTGGTCCCAGAGCCAGTGGTGGTGTTGAGCTGCCTCCATTGAACAAAGATGATTGGGACAACAAGCAAGGAGTGAGTAGCTTGTCTGCTTGTGAAGATGCAGAGCAAGAAACATCAATCTCTTGATTTCTTGAAAATTATGATTCAAGAATAAGTGAAGATGAAAGCATATTCTAACAGTCCAATTCTACATGCTAAATCCATTTTAATTGTAGAAAAGACCAGCATTATCACAGACCTTGATAGCATTGATTATCCTTAAAATATGCAAATTGCTACATCTTAACCCAATAAAGAGTCCCATATTAGACATGTCAACGGTCAGTTGTTGCAACCACCATCAGTCCACCAAACTAGTACACAGTGAAAATGAATATGTTTCTCTTGATTTCCGCTTGTGTGGAATTTCTAACTATCAAAATATCCATGAACATAGTTTCTAAATGAAAATTTTCAAGGAATTAATGGCAGTGCCTTTAATCACTGTGTGCATCCTTACTGAACTTCTAATTTAATGTTGGAAAAATATGTTTGTACACAGGACCATTGCATTTTGGCAGGATCTCAGTTCATTTTAATTTATTGGATCTTAAGACTAAATTATGGCCCTTAAATAAAAATTTCAAATTATTTTTTTAAAGATATGAATAGTTGCATAACTCTTAACATTTCTGCGTCGCTACAAAATCGTGTACCAAAGCAAAAGCCTTTGACACAACTAATTTCATGCAACAACTTGGTAACAAAATGCGTTCTTTACCTCAAATGCCAGAATAATTTAAAACGGACGGATTTTAACTTTGACATATTATCCATATAAAATATTTTACATTGTTAATTAAAATATATTATCATATTGGAAATTTTGAAATAGTGTAAGAGTTAAATATTGTTAATAGCGTAATCATGCTTGATTGTATAATAGCACATGTAGTAAAAAATTTGGATAGGGGAATTGTGTAAAGAAGATACGTGATAACGACGATGAAAGGCTAGCGTAAAAGAGGGATTACCTATTCAAAGGTTCTCCTAAAAGTTAAATTGAAACCCATTATCCACCTTCAAGGAGAACAAAGACTAAAAAGTAGTAAAACCTTGAGAAATAAATTTCCAAGGGCCAGAGTGAGAAGCTTCGGCTGCGATATTAACATTCTACCCATTCTTGTCCAAGCCATATTTACTTTGGACTACTTGATGTCATAAAGAATGAGGCCCTTTTGACCAAAAAAAGAAAAAAAAAAGGAATGAGGCTCTAAAGGAAAACACAATAGCTAGATTAGTTGCCAAGTTAACATTTTTAGACGTTGAATTGGAAAAACCCAAACCCACTTCCTTCTTAGAACAACAACTCCCAACTTGCCAAGTGATCATGATTCATATCCAAAACGCTTGACCAAAGAAAATCCCTCATGATCTTTTCAACAACATTAGCTATCCACTGATGTATGAAATGGAGACAAGAAGTAAAGTAGTATACTACAAAGACAAGCTTGGATAAAGGTGATTTGATCGCCTAAAGAAAAGTAAGCCCCTTTTCAATTTTCAAGGCACTTAGAAATCTTTTCTACTATGGGATTTTAAAACGAAATAGATCTAGGGTTATCACCCAAAGGTACACCAAGTACGCAAGAGGTCACTCCAAAATTTGAAAATCTACTAAAGTAATTGTGGTAGGAAGTTTTTAAAGGTCTATAATAGTATTAGTTAGACCGTTATTGGATAGATTAATCTTCAACACAGAAGATAACTCAAAAATCCGAAAAAGAAAGGGCATTCAAATAATTGTTGTTATCATAATCTAGGAACAAAATAATGTCATCACCAAATTGCAAATCAAATAGCGCAATGCCTTCATATCCTATTTTGACACCTTTAATTAACCCATTTGCCATTGCCCTAATAATCAAGCTACTAAAAATGGGGATAAAGAATCTCCTTGCCTTACACCCCTCTAGCCATGAAACCAAACTTTTGGCTTTTTGTTAACAATCACTTAAAAACTACTTGTTGCAAGTAGGGGTGGAAGTAGGCTAGCCTTCACCCTTAATAAACTAAGCTTGTGTTGCAACACCTTGGTTGGAGCTTGGCCTCTTCAAAAGGCTGGCCTAGTTTGAAATTTGTTTACAAAGCCTACATATTAAAATGCTTTAAACATGCTAACATGCCAAATTATTAAATAGGCAGAACACAGGCTTTGTAAGGTTTTAAAATTATGAACTATGTATAAAAAAATCACAAGAAATTGCTATGGTCTAATAATGAAATAGTTAGTGATCTGAAGGTCTTGGGTTTGAGACTCTATTTCAAAACTATATATATAGTTACACTAATGTAGCTTTAAACATAGTTACAACACTTAATAACTTTCTCTAAAATGAATTTTTTATCGACCAATCATTGAATTCTAGTTACATATTATAAAGATCATTTGTGTCAAATCTAATAAAAATTGAATATCAATAATAATGTATTCGCATGTTAAGGTAAATGGACATTCAAACAAGCCTAAGCATAGTTCTATTTTTAAATGGTCAAGTCAAGTAAGTCAAATATAGGTCAGGCCATGGGTAGTTGCAAGACAACCTGAGATCCATCCTCTCTATCTAAGACTAAACCTTTTCTCTATAAAAGCTGCTCAAAAAACTCCAACTAACTATGTCATATTACTACATCTTTATTAAGGATTTTCCCTACTAGTTTGCCCTTGGCTAAATTGACTAGGAAAGGAGTTCCTTTTGTATGGAGTAAGGAATGGGAGGCCAATTTTCTGGATTGAAAAACAAAGTAAAGATTGCCCTAATATTAGCGATACTAGGCCCTTTAGGTAGTTGTGCATCGGAAAAGGGATTGGGTTGTGCATTAATGTAGGATGGGAGAGAAATGACTTATGCCTTTAAACAACTTTGGCCCCACGAATAAAACTATCTAACTCATGATTTGGAAGTCATGACTATCGTGTTCACTTTTAAGAATTTGAAGACGCTATCTATATAAGGGAAAATTTGAGCTTTTTAGTGATTATAAAAGTCTAAAATATCTATTTGATAAAAGATAATCAAATGTAAGGTATAGAAGATGGTTTGAATTTCTTAAGGATTACGATTTTGAGGTGAAATACCACATAGGAAAGGCTAATGTAGTTGCAAACACCCTTAGTAGAAATTCACTACGTATGTCTCGTATGATGCTTAAGAAATTATTGTGAATAGAAAAGTTCAGAGATATGAAATTAATGGTGGTAAGTTTTCAACCAACTAGTATATATTTGAATACCTTCAGGATTGTTTATGATTTAAGGGCACAACTCAGGTATATTCATACATACCTTCAGAGAGAAAATTTCATTAGAGAAGTAGATCAAGTTTAATCTAGCAAAAGATGGAGTGGTTAAGTACAAATTATGTATTGTGTCCCAAATGACCCTAAGTTAAAGAAGAAAATTTTAGTTGAGGCTCATAGAAGCAAGTATACGATCCACGTAGGAATAAATAAAATGCATCAGGATATTAAGCAATAGTTTTTATGGCTGGGGATGAAGTCGAATATTGCTAGATGTCTCACAATGCCTAACTTGCCGGAAAATAAAAAATGAACACCAAAATCTTGCAAGGCTACTTCAGCCTTTAGACATCCCTAAATGGAAACAGGACAATATTTCTATGGATTTTGTAGTAGGATTACCAAAACTTTCTACAAGACATAATGCCATTTGGGTGATTGTAGATAGATTAACCAAATTTGCCCATATTATACCTATTCAAACAACTAGTTTTGTTGAAAAATTGGCTTAACTATGCCTCAAGGAGTAGTGTTGTAACACCCTACCAACTTAATGTTATGCTTAAGTCATAGCATGAAATTGGATAGGTTGCGTTATCATGTTAGTATTCCATCTATAGCTGTATTCATTATATTATATTCTTTTCTCCTATAATATGTATGTATATATATTTGACGAATATACCTACGAAACGATGCGCTGTATATAATAAATGTGGATATCATTGTAGAACGTAATAAAGTTTAATAAACCACAACAGAAGGGATAAGAATAAGTGATATATCATTAACTGTATACGTACATATATAGGTCAGAAGCTAACGCTTCAGTCTATATATATATATATATATATATATATATATATATATATATATATATATATATATATATATATATATATATATATATATATATGCTTCAAAAATAGAGTGAAATAAAAGAACAGCAAAACTCCTATTGCTAAAAGTAGAGATAGAAATGACAGAAGCCAGCTTTGTACAACGAGTCCAACCCGAGGTCATGGTGGACCTACAGGTCTGGAAATCTCAAGGAAAAGAGTGGCTGTCGAGTCCATCACCAGCATCTGAGAATGATGCGGAAATGCAAAACGAGGTGAGAATTTAAAGTAATTCTCAGTAGGGTTCGCGTAGGGTGTTTATTTGACGTCACATTCATTCTCAGTTGCCTCGGTTTTTATTTAATTATAAAAATATGTGCTCAAACTGGACTATCCATTTTAATGAGTTTAAGAAAACGTATGATCCGAGGCAAGGTTCAGTTTTACTTTAGACGGCATAAGAAACAGAACAAATTAATAAATAGTGACACTCAAAACATTGAGCAGAATAAATGAACGTACAACAGTAAGTGAATATAACAAACAACTATAAGCATCTTAAAATAACTACTTCATATAATCATACATTCATGTAATCATGCAAACTCATTCTGGAACTTTTCTTCATAAACTTTTCCATTACCTGGTCCCTGGGAGTTCTTGGCCACTTAGACTCCTAGGTAATAGTCTGCTTTTCAGGATCGAGCTCGTTTCTATATAGGAATGCCGGGTTTGCTTTTCTCAACCTTTCCACCGATCTATTCCCCTTAGTTTTAATCTGGGGCTGGCCCAAGTATCATGGATTTTCATCATCACATATTCCTTATTTTCATCATAACATAACTTTCATAATTTTCTTGAAAATGCACATGTATCAACATGTATTTCATAATTCATGCATAAATTTTACCGAAATTTCGACAGCATAACGGAACATGTCTGCTTACCCATGAATAGTGCCGGTACATCAGAACACCAATTTCTCATAGAGGTCACAATATTGCATTCATAATTCAATATTGAACTCATAGAAGCATTAGTCTCATTAAGACAGAGTTACTGCCTCAGCATAATCCTTTAACCCGGTTTTTGTAACTCAAGCCATAATTTCTATTTAACTTATTTGGACCTCAATTTTGGATATATTAAAGTAATATGTGTCTATTTTCTAACGTTTTTAGTCCCATCTAATTTTGATAACTATAGCTCAAGTTATTTAGGTTTTATCCCGGCTTGCCCTGTGCCTAGCCAAAATCAGACACTTAAAAGTAAAAATCCACTAAAAATCGAAAACTCATTCAAATCATATGAAATTGGTATCATATTAAAGCTAACAAGAAAAAAATTCATTAAAAAGAAGTTCCATTCCATTTGACTTAGTAGGGCTCGAGTTATGATCCCCGAAATCTAATCTTCCTAAACTGTCCTGTTCTGGCCCTGTTTGGATATAGGACAATTTTCTTGGATCACTAGGAGCAAACGGGACCTTATCTAATTATGAAATTTTTATAGGACATTCTCCTATGTGTAAGCTTTCTAAAAAAGTTAGTTTCATTAAATTCCAAATAGTATAGGGTGAGTTCTATCTTGAATAACCCAATCTGCCTAGAATCAAATTCAAAAACCTAGGTCAAAATTCAAAAATTCATATCTCTCTCAATACTAATCCAATGGCCTTATATGACATATGTATGGAAATCCCTAGATGTCTAGTTTCATATAAAAATAGTTTCATCAAATTCAAATGGCGGTAGGCGGATCCCTACACTCCGCTGTATGGATTGCCGAGGGTTCTAGGTTTTCCAGCTCCTCAGCTCTTCCTATTTTCATCCTTTCTTGCTTCCAATTCGGTTTTAACCTCACAAATAGCCAATAGATCAGCCATATATCATCATAATCATTCAATTAATATATCAAAAATTGAGAAAATAAGCCACCACCAGCCATCCAAGATCAGAGAATCAATACAAGAATTAAACCTCTACCTCCTGCTATGAGTGATTTGGCTTAATTTTGGAGTTTGGGCTATCAAAACCTTGTTGAGCATGAAGCTTTTTTGGAGTTGGGTGAGTGGGGAAGAGAAGAAGAGAGCTGGAGCAAAGGGAGAAGAGAGGGCGCAGAAAATGGCTGAAGGAAAGAAAGGAATTGTGTTATAAAGGCATGAGGCGGTAGTTAGAATGAAGGGTTTTGATTGGTTGAAGCACATATGGCTGAAATTCAGCCAACCTTCCTTATGCTTTGTGGCCTTGTTTGCGCCACTTTTCTGCGTTAAGTGGCTGAGTTATCAGCCACTCAAAGTAGGGTCAATTAGTTGAAATCTCATTGGTTCGGTTCCGACAGTTTAAAATACCATAATCTTACCAATTTCCTTTAAATCGGTAAATCGGTTTCAAGAAAATTTTATGAAATCTTCTATACTTCTAACTTAATTAACTTATATCTAAACTCAATTAATTGCTAATCAATTGATCCTAAATAATTATTTAACCAAATTTTAATTAATCTCAATTATTCGATAAAACCGAACAATTAAGTGAAAAATGATAAGAAGATTTTGGTGGATGTTACATTACCCCCCTCCTTAAAAAAAATGATAAGAATAGTGCAGGATACTCTTTCCTCATATCTGATTCCAGTTCCCAGGTGTAGTCCTTAGTATTTCCTTTTCCCCATGCTACCTTTACTAGCAGCATGGTTTTGTTTCAAGTCGCTCGCTACTTCGTTCACGATCCGTGTTGGCTGTACGCGAAAAGTCAGATCCTCTTTTAACTGTATTGATTCGGGTTTTAGGAAGTGTGTAGGGTTAGATTGATATTTTCTGAGTTAAGAAATATGGAAAACATCATGAAGGTTTGATAAATGCGGAGGCAAAGCTATTTGGTATGCAACTGATCCAATTCACTCTAAGATTTGGAAGGGACCGATAAAATGAGGACTCAGCTTGTTGACCTTAATTGCTCTACCTATTCTTGTTGTAGGAGTAACCTTCAAAAATGCGTGGTCTCCTTCTTAAAATTCCAGAGGTTTCCTCCTAGTATCTGCGTAACTCTTCTGGCGGCTCTGAGCGATAAGCATCTTACTTCGTATTTTCTTGATCTGCTCAGTGGTCTGCTCAACTAAATCAGGCCCCAATAAAATTGATTCTCCTATTTCATACCAACATAGTGGAGATTGGCACTTTCGTCCATACAATGTTTCATAAGGAGCCATGCTGATGCTAGTATGATAGCTATTGTTGTATGCGAATTTGGCCAACAGTAAGTATCGATCCCAATTCCCGCGTTGCTCCAATATATAGGCTTGTAACATATCTTCCAAGGTTTGAATTGTCCGTTCTGTTTGGCCATTCGTTTGCAGGTGATATACAGTGCTTAGACACAACTTAGCACCAAATGCCTTTTGTAAGGCCCCCCAGAACCGTGAGGTAAACCTTGAGTCTCGATCAGAGATAATAGTTAAAGAAGTCCCATGCAACCTTATAATCTCTTGAATGTATAACTGAGCTAATTTTTCCAATGTATAATTTGCTCGAACGGGTAGAAAATGAGCAGATTTGGTTAATCTATCCACAATGACCCATATGGCATCATATCCTGTTGACGTTCTTGGTAACCCCATTACAAAATCTATGGAGATACTCTCCCATTTCCACTCAGGGATTTCCAAGGGTTGTAACATCCCAGAGGATTTCTAATTTTCCATTTTCACCTTCTGACAGACCAAGCACTTACCCACGAAGCTTGCCACATCTGACTTCATGCCCAGCCACTAAAACATTTTCTTGAGGTCTTGACACATTTTAGTTTTGCCAGGATGTACAGCAAATTCATCTTTATGTGCTTCTTCTCGGATTCTTCTTCGGAGATAGTTCCTTTCGGGAAAACACACCCTATCATCACACCGCCAGATGCCTTCTTTATCTTGGGCAAAACCTGTTAGTTTCCCTGATTGCATGAGATTAATTGTATGTTGAAAATTAGCATCCTGCTGCTGTGCTTGCCGAATCTGGTTCTTAAAGCTACTGGCTATCTTGATTTGGTGTAACTGAAGGGTCTTGGGAGTCATGAGGATTCCCAAATTAAGATTTCGGAAGCTTTCAATAAGCTCCATCTCTTTAATCATCGTCCAGGCTATGGTCAATGATTTCCTGCTCAAAGCATCTGCCACAATATTTGCCTTACCTGGGTGGTATTTCAATTCAAATTCGTAGTCTTTAAGAAGTTCCATCCATCTTCGCTGCCTCATGTTTGGTTCTTTCTGATCAAAGAGGTACTTCAAACTCTTATGATTAGAAAAGACCTTGAACCTCACTCCATATAGGTGATGTCTCCATATCTTCAAAGCAAATACTACTACTGCTAATTCGAGGTCGTGAGTAAGATAGTTCCTTTCGTGTGGCATTAATTGCTTGTAGGCATAGCGACCACATTTCCAATTTGCATCAACACGCATCCTAACCCTTGTTTGGAAGTGTCACAATAGACCTCAAATGATCCATGAGGGTCTAGCAAGGCTAACACTGGTGTTGTAGTCAACCTTCTCTTCAAGTTTTGAAAACTCTGTTCACACTCCGGCGTCCACTCAAACGGAACATTCTTCCTAGTTAGCTTGGTCAAGGGTAAGGCTATTCGAGAAAAATCCTTAACGAATCGCCTGTAATATCCAGCTAAGCCCAGAAAACTCCTGACTTCAGTGACTGTGGTCGACCTTTTCCAATTTAGAATTGCTTCTACTTTGTTGGGGTCTACAGAGATTCCTCCAGAGGACACTACATGGCCGAGAAATTTTACTTTCTTCATCCAAAATTCACATTTGGATAATTTAGCGTAGAGTTTCTTTCTTCTTAAAATTTGCAGAACCAGCCGCAAGTGTTCCGCATGCTCTCACTCCATCTTCGAGTAGAACAGTATGTCGTCGGTGAAAACCACTACAAATTTATCCAGATATGGGTGGAATATTCGATTCATGTAATCCATAAATACTGCTGGTACGTTCATCAGTCCAAACGACATTACAGTATACTCATAGTGCCTGTAATGAGTTCAAAAGGCTGTCTTAGGGATATCTTATTCCCGAAGTCGAATTTGATGATATCCGGACCGGCAAATCAATTTTGGAAAATACCGTTGCACCTTGTAACACCCTAATAAATCCATATTACGCTTAAGTCGTATTACGGCGTTTTATTAGTTGTTACTTATGCTCATGGAAAACTAAACTTTCACTTGAAATTAAATTATGCGGAAAATACAGTAAAATTTTTTTTTGAAAAATGTCGTCGCTTTTGGAAAGTAAAGCCTTGCGCGAGAAGATAGCGATAAGCGAGCGTATCGCAGAGATTTCGATATAAATGGAGAGAACAAGAGATAAATCATGATATCATGCATTCAAATTACAACATCAACCACATAATTATAATTAATCTCATAATATTCGACAAATACATAAAGGGGAACTCATGGTCATGCCATGGCCCCAAAATATTAAAAGTACAAGTCTGATAAGGTCTAATGCAAAATGAAATACAACAGATAAGGAGCAATAATGGGATAAGCCCACGTAGACATATACTAGCTTCTCTGCCCCTTCCATGCCCTTCCATCGAACGGACTCAGGTCCTCGAATGCCTAGTCCCCCACGCTGCTCGGCCTCGGGGAACGCGAGGAGTACGAATGATGCGGGGGTGCCTGCTAATCACCTCGATACGACGGATGCGACGGCCAGGAGTGTAGCTGCCCACCGAAGAACGTGCCTCGGAGGGATCCTCCTCAGATGCGACGGTGATACTGGGAGTGGCGTGGCGCCGCGGCCCTAGGGGTGGCCGTCGAACTCACATCGACCACGGGAACCTCTGGCAGCGGCACAGGCTCGGCTACGGGTAGACCTGGAGACATAGGCTCCATCTTGATCTCAGGCAATGGCTCGGGCGGGAAATCCCAAGGACCTAGTGGCTGTCCAAGGCGTGACGATGATACGTCTCCAAGGGCTGGCGGGATCTCTGACTCCTCCTGCTCAAAAACTCAACCCGGGTAGAAGTATGTGCGAACTATCGTGGTGGTCGTGGCCACAATAGCGTGGGCGTCCTCATCATAGGCCCATTCATGGCGGGGAGGCTCCATGCTCCATGCCATGTGATGCTCCATGAGTATCTGGTGACGAGACGGAAAAACAACAAGGATGAGAAATAAGATTTCTCAATAGGACTCGACCCTGACACACAGGTGTCATCGTCATCGTCCCAGCCACTTCGGTTTTTGAATGAGAACAGTGGGCATTCAATAGGTTCAATTATTTGAATTTCGAAAACATTACTATCCGAAGTGGATTCCATTTTTTTGTACTTATCCTAGTTGTATTAACAACATCATGGCATACATGAAAGCTTATATGACTATTCATAACATACATAAACAGGTTGAGAGTTATATTCTTTACTTGGGTTGGACCGAAGTCCCTTTCTTTCCTTAACTCGACTTATCTTAAGTCCTTTCTTTCCACCCACTAAACATAAGTGGTAATAAGCTCATACCGTGGCCGTCGCCACCATAAAATTTCGGTACTTACACTAGCTGGGTCATGCCATGCCTCATGTAAGCCCTATCCCCTATACTCACACTAGCTGGGTCATACCATGCCTCATGTGAGTCGTGGGTGAGGGGAACTTAAATTAGGTCACCTTCCCTTTTGAAGGATCACACACTTTATTGAATCTTCTCTTATTAAACTTATGATGCAAAATATTTCTAAGTCCACAATTTCTACAAAATTTCGGCAGCATAACGGCTAGACCGAAGCTTCCCCAAAATTTTGCCAAACAGAAAACCAGTATCACAGCATCATATCATATCATCATATCATATCATCATCATCATCATATCATCATTATCATGGCATCACATCATCATCATAACATCATGCTTGCAACATAAGCATAGGCATATTCTCAAGCAAAGTTTTATGAGCTTAGCTTAGTAAATTTGGTGCAAGCTTTTAATTTAGGTTACCTCTTGGATATCCTCTTTTAATTGTTGTAGGGCCACTTTTATCTAATATACTTTTTGATACTTTTTAAGTTGAGTTATGAAGGTTTTCTAATACTTAGTATAAGGGTGTTAATGTCTTAAGGCTTATTCTTCATTAACCTTTAACTTTTACCCTAACCAGTTTTACTTTTATAGTGGGGCAGTAACTTTAAAAATTCACCATATTTTGGTATTTTATCATTTTAATGCGAAATTTTATATGCTTATAGGGTTCTGAGTCTAGTTTTTAATAAAATAAGTCCCACTCAAAAATTCGTTTTCTAACTCCAGTTATGCATATTTTATTCTGACTGTTCAGTTTCTAAGTTCACTCCCGGTACAGTGGATTGTTACTTCTCATTATAATTACTCAGAAGGAATATGAGAAAAATGTTTTATGGGTTTGTTCCTCTATGTCTTAGCTTTAATTTAAACTTGGTCTCACTCAAAAATCATTTTTGTAGCTCGAGTTATACACATTTTAGTGTAGACTGCCCGAACAGAAACCCATCCGAGAACAGTCCATTTTGAAAAATCATATCTCACTCATTTTAACTCCGAATCTTATGTATTTTATATGTATGGAAAGCTCTCTGAGTCTATTTTCATATAAAATTGGTTCCACTAATTTCTGAGTTTTATGGAAAAAGTTATACCGTTCGGTTTACAGATTGCTAGAAAATCCAGATTTTACATTTTGATTTTTCTCATGTTTTCTCCAAAACACTCAACCTCACTTTCAAGAAAACATTCTCAAGTTATAAAACACTCATATACCATGAAAGATTGGTGAAAAACTAACATGTTGGAGTTCAAAAATATTGAGTTCAACCATGCATCACACCAAACCGAAAACATGTTTTCAACAAACAACCATACAAGCAACAACATCTCATTTTATGACAAGAATGGCTATGATGCCCATAATCAATCTTTAAAATCACCTAGCTATGGAGAGCATAGGAGTTCTAAAGCTTGAAAAACAAGAGAGAAAAGGAGTTTAGAGCCACTACCAAGAAGCTTTCTTTGAAGGAATTTGTGATGGAAGAAGGTGATGGTGGTGGTATTCCTCCTCTTGGATCTTGAAAGAGGCTTGGTATGTGATTGTCTTTGATTCTCCAAGAACAAAAAAAATGGTGGCACTTGAAGAGCTTGTGAGTGGGATGAGGAGAGGAAAGGATGAGAGAAGTGGAAGGATTCTAGAGAGAAGTTGGAGAGTTTAGAGAGAAGGAGGAGAATTTTGGAATTGAGGAGAGAGAAGAGGATGAGTGAAATGAAAATGAAGAGAGAAAGAGAGAGGGAGGGAGGCGTACATGGGGGGAGCGAGGGCTGATTGCTCTTGCTTCTCCAACAAGCAAGGGGAGTGGGTGAGTTTAGCTTCTTTTGCAAGCAAGAAGGCTAAGAACTTTGGGGTAAAAGAGGGGGTTATATTTTCCTTGAGTCTTGGAGGCATTCTAATGTCCAATTTGTATTTTTCTCTAGGGGTTAAAGGGGAGTACCCCTCTTAGGATTTGGTTGCTTGTCTAAGACTCATCCAAGTGTCAAGATTTAATGGTGGATGACAAGGATCCTAGTCTTGGCTTTTGATCTAATGGTGTAGGATTAAAGAGATTGAATGAAGGGTGAGATGTTGCTCCTCCTTGGTATGTCTTTTTAGGGCATATGCATGGAAGAACTTTTATCTCTAAATGTTATTAGAATTATTTAAATGTAATTTAACTTAATTGGCTTAATTTCCCATGAGTTAACGCTTGTCAATTACACTTTTTATGATGTCTTGCATTACGGTTGACCATATGCTTAATTTGGGGTTTAATTTTTCAAGAGTTGTCTTAAGTGTCTTAATCATTATAAACTTAATTAGTAAGGTTAGGTTGTCTTACTTTTGTTTTGGCACCTTCGAGTAATTAGGGATTAGACGATTAAGGTTTTATTAAAACGCTTAGGACATTATGATTAAATTGTTGGCTAGACTTAATTTACTAAGCTCTTGCTCTCGGGATTAATCGATTAGTTCTCAATTAATCGCTAATCCCTTTAATTAGTCGGGAACACTGAGCTAATTAGCTTAGGTAGAAATGGGAATGTTACACACCTCATAGCTGGTCCATGAGATTATCAATCCTTGGCAGTGGATATTTATTCTTAATCGTCACTTTATTCAACTGCCTATAATCCACGCACAGGCGCATGCTCCTATCTTTTTTTTTGACCAACAAGACCGGAGCTCCCCATGGCGATGCGCTTGGCCGTATGAATCCTTTTTCCAAAAGCTCTTCGATCTGTCTTTTGAATTCCTTCAGCTCCATAGGTGACATTCGATACGGAGTTATAGATATTAGTCCCGCACCTGGAACCAACTCGATGGTAAACTCAATCTCTCTCTCTGGAAGGAATTCAGGAATATCCTCTGGAAAAACATCAGGATATTCCTTAACAATTGGGATCTCTTGTAGTTTCTGCTCAACTTTTGTCACATTAGTTGACAAGAGGATGTATCCTTGACTCTTCGACCCAAAAGAGTTCAGATAGAAAAGTGTTGACGCTTGGGATTCAGAAGATGAGACAAAGGGGAATACCACCGTCTTATCAGAGCAATTGAGCATGACTCAATTGGCAGAAAGCCAGTCCATGCCTAGAATTACGTCAAGGCCAGATAGAGGGAGACAAATCAAATTGGCAGCAAAGGTCCTACCCTCGATTCGAAGAGGAACATTGATACATATTTGACTAGTTCTAACAGGTCCATTGGTAAGAGTAGAAACCAGTAGATTATAAGGTAATTCAGAAATTGGTAATTGCAAAACAGCCACACAATTATGAGAAATAAATGAGTGGGAGGCACCTGAATCATAAAGTACAGTTAGAGTCTCACCGTCCACTTCACAAGTACCTTGAATTAGTCCTTCAGACTTGTCAGCTTCCTCTGCGCTCATTGTAAAGACCCGTCCTTGATGTTGGGGTTGAGACAGCTATGATGGATTCCTGGTTGGACACTCATAAATTTTGTGGCCTGGCTTGCCACACCCATAGCAGACATTCTGGCCTGCTAAACACGGCCGTTCGCCATGATTCTTACTGCATTTTGTGCAAGTCGGATTCGGAAGAGGCCTTTGGGGCTGCTTGCCTTTGTTGCTTGCCGGCGGGAATCTCCTCTGCTATTGTATGTTGGGCTTGAATCTTGGGCCTTGTGGGGCCAACCCCTTCTTGAAATTACCACCAGATGCCCTGGCTGCCGCTAGCTTCAAATTACAATCTTCTACAAGTCAGCATTTATTTACCAACATAGGAAAATCTTTGATTTCCATTGGCCCTATTGCAGTAAGAATGTCTTCTCGTAACCCTTCTTCAAATTTGATGCACTTCCAAGCTTCATCTGGGTTCCTCTGGTAAATCATAAAAAATTTGCACAAATCTTCAAATCTAGCAATATATTCGGATATCGTCCAGTTTCCCTGACGAAGCTTCATAAACTCAAGTTCCTTGGCATTTTGAACAGAAGCAGGAAAGTATTTCTGATAAAATACATCCTTAAACACCATCCAAGTGATTGCTGTCTGAGATTCTTCAAACAATCTTTGTATGCCGTTCCATCAAAACTCAGCATCTGCTTCGAGCATGTAAGTGGCAAAGGTCACCTTTTGATGCTCCGAGCAATCCAGGACAAAGAAAATCTTCTCCATAGCCTTGATCCATTCGTCGGCTTTATTAGGATCATACGCCCCTCAAAAACTGGGCGGATTCGCCTTCCTGAACTCAGCAAACTTGAGATAGTCCAAGTCAGCTCTTGGGCCATGAGGGTTTCCTCTGTAGCTTGCCTCAGCTCGCCTACCTAACTGACCCATCATCTGGTGAGCTGCTGTGGCTTGCTCCCGCATTGCATGAGCCATTTCTCGCATTGTGGCCATAAAGTCGGTCGGGTTCTCTTGAGCAGGTTCTGCACGTGGTCTACCTCGCCTTCCGGAAGCCATTAAGTTCTGGGCACACAAAACAAAAGTTATTGAGTTGATCAGACTCAATACTAAGTCTAATGTGCTAGTAAATAACAGCTCACATGATCAGGCACCTCATATATATATATATATATATATATATATATATATATATATATATATATATATATATATATATATATATATATATGTAATACAGAATATGCGCGAAGCATAGTCAGTCCAATCCTCAAGCCTTAGCTAGGATGAACTGCTCTGATACCAAAAATATAACACCCTACCAACTCAATGTTATGCTTAAGTTATAGCATGAAATTGGATAGGTTGCGTTACCGTGTTAGTATTCCATCTATAGCTGTATTCATCATATTATATTCTCTTCTCCTCTAATATATATGTATATGTATTTGACGAATATACCTACAAAACAATGCACTTTATATAATAAACGTGGATAGCATTGTAGAACGTAATAAAGTTTAATAAACCACAACAGAAGGGATAAGAATAAGTGATATATCATCAACTGTATACGTACATATATAGGTCAAAAGCCGATGCTTCAGTCCATATATATATATATATATACTTCAAAAACAGAGTGAAATAAAGGAACAATAAAACTCCTATTGCTAAAAGTAGAGACAGAAATGACAGGAGCTAGCTTTGTACAACAAGTCCAACTCGGGGTCATGGTGGAGCTACAGGTCTGGAAATTTCAATGAAAAGAGTGGTCGTCAAGTCCATCACCAGCATCTAAGAATGATGCAAAAACGCAAAGCGAGGTGAGAATTTAAAGTAATTCTCAGTAGGGCCTGCATGGGGCGTTTATCTGACGTCATATTCATTCTCAGTTGCCTCGGCTTTTATTTAATTATAAAAACATATGCTCAAACTGGACTATCCATTTTAATGAGTTTAAGAAAACGTCTGGTCCAAGACAAGGTTTAGTTTTACTTTAAACAGCATAAGAAACAGAACAAATTAATAAATAGTGACACTTAGAACATTGAGTAGAATAAACGAACATACAGCAGTTAGTGAATATAACAAACAACTGTAAACATCTTGAAATAACTATTCCATGTAATAATGCATTCATGTAATCATGCAAACTCATTCTTGAACTTTTCTTCATAAACTTTTCCATTACTTTGTCCCTTGGGAGTTCTTGGCCACTTAAACTCCTGGGTAATAGTCTGATTTTCAGGATCGAGCTCATTCCTATACAGGAATGCCGGGTTTGCTTTCCCCGACCTTCCCACTAGTCTATTCCTCTTAACTTTAATCCGGGACTAGCCCAAGTATCATGGACTTTCATCATCACATATTCCTTATGATCATTGTAACACACTTCTAATTCGATGTTATGCTTAAGTCATAGCATGAAATTAGGTAGTCTGTGTTACCGTATTAACATTCTGCTTAAATCTTGTGATTAGTATCACTAAACAGTTGAAACAACGCGCTGTTATATAATAGATGTGAATATCGTTATAAAACGTAATAAAGTTTAATGTAATATAACAGAAAGGATATGAATAAGTGATATATTCTCAATTGTATATATACATACGTAGGTTAGGAGCCGACACTTCAGTCTATACATATAGATATATATTAAAAACAGATGAAACAAAGGAACGTCAAAATTCCTATTGCTAAAAGCAGAGGCAGAAATAGCAAGAGCAGGCTATGTCCAATGAGTCCAACTCGAAGTCATGGTGAAGCTGCAGGTCTGGGATCTCAATGAAAAGAGTGGCCGTTGAGCCCTTCGCTAGTGTCTGAGAATGATGCGAAAATACAACACAGGGTGAGAATTTAAGGAAATTCTCAGTAGGGTTTGTGTATAATGGTTAGCTAATGTCACATACATTCTCAGTTACCTCGGATTTTATTTAATTGTAAAAAAAAAAAAAAACGTGTTCAAACTGAAATATCCATTTAAATGAGTTCAGGAAAATGTCTGGTTCGAGGCAAGGTTCAGTTTTACTTTAGATGGCACAAAAAACAAAATAGATTGCTAATAATGATACATAGAATAATAAACAGAATAAATAAATAAACAACAGTAAGCAAACATAATAGACAACTGTAAACATCTTAACACAATTATTTCATGTAACCATGCAGTCATGTGATCATGTAGACTTAATCATGAACCTTTCTTCATAAGCTTTTTCCATTACTTTTCATCATTTTCCATCTCTTGGTCCCCTAGGAGTTCTTGGCCATTTAGACTCCTGGATAATAGTCTGCTTTTCAGGATCGAGCTCGTTCCTATACAGGAATGCCGGGTTTACTTTCCCCGACCTTCCTACTGATCTATTCCCCTTAACTTCTTATCCGGGGCTGGCCCAAGTAGCATGGAACTTTCATAGTGACATAATTCTTATCATAACTTTCATAGCTTTCTTGAAAATGCACATGCATTAACATGTAATTCATAACTTATATATGGATTCTACCGAAATTTTGGCAGCATAACGGAATGTGCCTGCTTTTCCATGAATACTGCCAGCACAACAGAACATCAATTCATCACAAAGGTCACAACATTACATACATATTTTAATATGAAACTCATAATAACAACAATCTCATTAAAGCAAAGTTTCTGCCTCAGCATAGTCAGCCAACCCGGTTCTTCTAAATCATGCCATAGTTTCTATTTAACTCATTTAGATCTCAATTTTGGACATGTTAAAGTGCTATGTGTCTGTTTTCTAACCTCTTTGGTCCCATCTAATTTGATATCTATAACTCAAGATATTCAGGGTTTATCTCGGCCTGCCCAGTGGCTAGCCAGAATCAGACAATTAAAAGTAAAAATTCACTAAAAATCGAAAACTGATTCAAATCACACGAAATTGGACTTATATTAAAGCTAATAGGGTAAGTTTCATTTATAAGAAGTTCCATTCCATTTGACTTAGTAGGCCTCGAGTTACAAGACCCAAATTCTGACCTTCCTAAACTATCCTGTTCTAGCCCGGTTTGGACATAGGGCAAATTTCTTGGATCACGGGGAACAACTGGGACCTTATCTAATTCTGAAATTTTTATGGGACATTCTCCTATGTGTAAGCTTTCTAAAAAAGTTAGTTTCACTCATTTTCAAGTAGTATAGGGCGAGTTATACCCTGAACAATCAAGTCTGCCCAGAACTAGAGTCAAAACCCTAGGTCAAAATTCAAAAATTCATATCTCTCTCAATTCTAATCCAAAAGCTTTATATGATATATCTGTGGAAATACCTAGATGTCTAGTTTTATATAAAAATGGTTCCATCCAATTTAATCAGCTGTAGGCGGAGCCGTACACTCCGCCGTATGGACTGCCGAGGGTTTTTGGTTCTCTAACCCATCAGCTCTTCCTATTTCCATTCTTTCTTGCTTCCAATTCAATTTTAATTAAACAAATAGCCCAAAACCAATCACATATCATCATAATCATTCATTTAGCACATCAAAGATGGTGAAAATAATCCAAGCTCAGCCAGCCAAGACCACAGAATTGATGCAAATATTAAACCCCTCCTTTTCTTCTAAGTGATTTTGCTGGATTTTTGAAGGCTTGGATGAGCAAAACTTGATTAAGTTTGATGTTGGCTGGAGTTATGTGAGTGAAGAAGAGAAGAAGAGAGCTGAATGAGAGGAGAGAAAGGGCGCAAGAAAAGTGGTCTGAATGGGTGATAAAAGGGTGGAAAAATCTGATTACATTTGAGTAGTTGTGGTTGGCTTGCTTTGGCTTTTGATTGGTGGAGATCCTATGGCTGAGTTTCAACCAGCCCTCCTTGCTTTTGTGGCCAAAGTAGCGCCACATTTGGTGCTAAGCAGCTGAGTTATCAGCCACTCAAGGTAGGTTAAAAGAATTGAAATTCTATTGGTTCGATTCCGACAGTTTAAAATACCGTAATTTTGCCGATTTCTTGTAAATCGGTAAATCGATTTTCAATAAAATTTTATGAAATCTCCTATACTTCTAACTTAATTCTCTCATATCTAAACTTGAGTAATTGCTAATCAATTGATTCTAAATAATTATTTAATCAAATTTTGATTATTCTCAATTATTCGATAAAACCGAATATTTAGGCGGAAAACGGTGGATGTTACAATCATCATAACATAACTTTCATAATTTTCTTAAAAATGCACATGTATCAACATGTATTTCATAATTCATGCATAGATTTTACCGAAATTTTGGTAGCATAACGGAACGTGTTCGCTTCCCCATGAATAGTGCCAGTACATCAGAACACCAATTTCTCATAGAGGTCACAATATTGCATTCATAATTCAATATTGAACTCATAGAAGCATTAGTCTCATTAAGGCAGAGTTACTGCCTCAGCATAATCCTTCAACCCGATTTTTGTAACTCAAGCCATAATTTCTAGTTAACTCATTTGGACCTCAATTTTGGATATGTTAAAGTGTTATGTGTCTATTTTTTAACCTCTTTGGTCCCATCTAATTTTGATAACTATAGCTCAAGTTATTTAGGTTTTATCCCGGCCTGCCCTGTGGCTATCCAGAATCAGACACTTAAATGTAAAAATCCACTAAAAATCGAAAACTGATTTAAATCATACGAAATTGGTCTCATATTAAAGCTAACGGGACAAAATTTCATTTAAAAAAAGTTCCACTCCATTTGACATAGTAGGGCTCGAGTTATGAGCCCCGAAATCTGACCTTTCTAAACTGCCCTGTTCTGGCCTGCTTTGGACATAGGGCAACTTTCTTAGATCACTGGGAGCAAACGGGACCTTATCTAATTCTGAAGTTTTTATGGAACATTCTCCTATGTGTAAGCTTTTTATTAAATTCCAAGTAGTATAGGGCTAGTTCTACTCTGAACAACCCAGTTTGTCCAGAATCAATTTCAAAAACCTAGGTGAAAATTCAAAAATTCATATCTCTCTCAATGCTAATCCAATGGCCTTATATATATGTATGGTAGATGTCTAGTTTCATCTAAAAATGGTTTCATCAAATTTAAAAGGCGATAGGCGGAGCCGTACACTTTGCCGTATGGACTGCCGAGAGTTCTAGGTTTTCTAGCTCCTCAGCTCTTCCTATTTTCATCCTTTCTTGCTTCCAATTCGGTTTCAACCTCACAAATAGCCAATAGACCAGCCATATATCATCATAACCATTCAAATAATACATCAAAAATTGATAAAATAAGCCACCACCAGCCTTCCAAGATCAGAGAATCAATACAAGAATTTAAACCTCTACCTCTTGCTATGAGTGATTTGGCTTGATTTTGGAGTTTGGGCTATCAAAACCTTGTTGAGCTTGAAGCTTTGATGGAGTTCGGTGAGTGGAGAAAAGAAGAAGAGAACTGGAACAAAGGGAGAAGAGAGGGCGCAGAAAATGGCTGAAGGAAAGAAAGGAATTGTGTTATAAAGGCATGAGGAGGTAGTTAGAATGAAGGGTTTTGATTGGTTGAAGCACATATGGCTAAAATTCAGCCAACCTTCCTCATGCTTTGTGGCCTTGTTTGCACCACTTTCCTGCATTAAGTGGCTAAGTTATCAGCCACTCAAAGTAAGGTTAATGAGTTGAAATCTCATTGGTTCAATTTCGACAGTTTAAAATACCGTAATCTTACTGATTTCCTTTAAATCGATTTCAAGAAAATTTTATGAAATCTTTTATACTTCTAACTTAATTAACTTATACCTAAACTCAATTAATTGCTAATCAATTGATCCTAAATAATTATTTAACTGAATTTTAATTAATCTTAATTATTCGATAAAACTGAACAATTAGGCGAAAAATGATAAGAAAATTTTGGTGGATTTTACAAGTGTGATGACATAGTGTCCCTTGTGCAATAATTTTTTATACCCATAGGTTCACCTCTCGATCTTTGGAATCTTTACAACATGCTTTTGGGACTAAGTTATATTTCACTATAGTGTATCACCCCCAAACAAATGGATAGACTATCAAGATCATTTAAACTTTGGAGGATATGCTTAGTGTAACATCCGAAAAAATCTTATCATTTTTAACTAAATTGTTAGGTTTTTATCGAACAAGTGAAATTAATTAAAAATCAATTAAATATTTATATAAGGCCAATTAAGTATCAATTAGGAGATTAGGCTTATAAATAATTTGAATAGCAACATAGAAAACTTCACAAAATTCTTCAAAACCGTTTTGCCAATTGAAGGAAAATCGAAAGAGATTCGGTATCTTAAATCACTAGATCCGATTCAATAAAATTCTTCATTGAAAACTCTTAAATTGGTGGCCAAGAACTCAGCCACCTTCACCCCATCCCAAGTTGCCACTTGTAGCCTAAGAAAAGGGGAAACTTGGTAAAACACCATCCACCCAAAAGCCTCCACCAATCACATGTCACAACACCTTATTAATTGTGTTATAAAGTTTCAAAATCCATTCATTTTCGTGCTACCTCTTCAGCTGACTTCTTTCCCTTCATTCTTCTTCTTCCTCACTTTCTCTTCCTCAAATCTCCAAGCTCTGCCCACTTCCTCTACCAAAAAACTCAAATCTAGCTAGTTTCTACATCAATTTGAGGTAGGATTCAAGCTTTATTTCTATTTTTATGGATTTGTGGTTGATTATCATTCTTGATTCATCCATCTAAATGAAGATATATGATGCGTTTTTGATGATTTGTGACTGATGTATTAAGTAATTGGTTGACTTGGAGTTGAATCTTGCATGAAAAACTAGAAAGGGAGGAAAATAGGAAATCTGGAATCTCTTGATTCCTAGGGCATCTGTACTCACGAACTGCACAGACTCTCACAGAGCCATCATAAATTTATGAGACCATTTTCATGTGAAACTAGACATCTAGAGCTTTCCAACCATATAAATTATAAGGCCATTGGATTAGTATTGAGGGAGATATGAATTTTGGAAGTTTGACCAAGGTTTTTGAGTTTAATTCTGGGCAGATGAGGTTGTTCAAGGAAAAACTTGCCCTATACAGCTTGAAATTGAGTGAAACCAACTTTTTTAGAAAGCTTACACATAGAATAACACCCCATAAAAATTTCAAATTTAGATTCGGTCCCAATTGCTTCCAGTAGTTCAAGGAAATCACCCTAAGTCCCAAACCGGGCTAAAACAGGGCAGTCCAAAAGGGTCAAATTTTGAAGCTTATAACTCAAGCTCTACTCAAGAAAATGAAATGGTACTGAAAGCTTGTCCTGTTATCTTTAATATGATATAATTTTTATATGATTTCAACTAGTTTTCGATTTTTAGTGAATTTTTACTTTCGAATGTGTAATTCTGGCCAGCTACAGGGCAGGCCGAGATAGAACCCTAATAACTTGAGCTACATGTATCAAAATTAGATAGGACCAAAGAGGTTAGACAATAAACACAACACTCCAACATATCCAAAATTCAGGTCCAAATGAATTGAATAGAAATTATGGTTCATTTTACAAAAATTAGGTAGAGTGAAGGTAACTAGGCAGTAACTAAAATTCAAATACAACTATTATTTCTATGAGATTGATATTGATATATGAATGCATTGTTGTGATTTTTCTAGATAATTGATTGTCTGAGTATTGGCACTATTTACGGTGAAGCGGACTCGATCCGTTATGCTACCAAAATTTTAGCATAAGTCTATGAAACTATGAGTGTTTATTTTATGAGAAATTTATGATATGAACAGCTATACAATTATGAATATGTTATGGTGATATGATCATGAATTATTCTTATGAGAGCATGCATATTTGCATATGAATGAAGGAAGAATATATGAGATCCCTTCACTTGGAGGCAGTTATTTGGGTCCCTCCTGGTGAATGCAGTTAAAAGATAAAGATGTGGGTTCTTTCACTCGGAGGCAGTTGCACATTGGGTCCCTCCCTATGAAGGCAGCTAAAACTTTTCTCTATGTTGGAAGCAGTTGGCCAACTGAGTCCCTCCGACCTAGAGGCATGTGGGTCCCCTTGCGGGTCAGTATTGTGTGACAACGGTCACGAGTTGAGCTCACTCCTAGATCAGGCTACCCAAGGGCAGTAAAGATTAAAGGCAAGGACATATGTATGTCGACATCCTAGGGATGGTGATACGTAACACCTAGGTATGTCAAGTAAAGAAAGTAAAGGAAACATAAAAGCATATGCATAATTTTATGATAAACAATGCATACACACAAATAATGTTTGTTATTATCATTATTATGACATTGCAAGTAGGCTCTTGTTATCAATATTATTATTATTATTATTATTATTATTATAAAATATTGTTGTACTCATGCTTGAATCCTTACTCTGTTTAACAAGTGCATGAATAAAATTAACTCTACTTCGGATCATATGTTTTCAAACTATAAAACGGAATAGTTCGTATAACATGTTCACTTTTTTTTTTTAATAAACCGAAGCAACTGGAGATAATAACGATGACACGATATGAAATTTCTTAGTGAATCTTACTGAGAATTTAAAATTCTCACTCCTATTTCCATGTTATCTCCAAATAGCTCGAGAAGTTTAGAAGACAGCTGAAGTTGCTGCCAGAAAAGGTCCGCTCAGGTAATAGTAACAACTCCTGAGTATGGTACTATAGCTTAAGCATAGTACTGTATTTCGGGAGGATGTTACACTTAGAGCCTGTGTCTTGGAATTTAAAGGGAACTAGGAAAATTGTCTAGTTTTAATAGAGTTTGATTACAATATCAACCACCATTCTAGTATTGAAATGAGACTTTATGAAGCATTTTATGGCAGAAAATATAGATCTCCTCTCTGCTGGTTTGAAGTAGGTAAGAAGAATTTAATTCCACTTGCATTGGTAGAAAAAATCTCGGGACATATAAAGCTCATTCGAGAAATGATGTTGACCGTTCAAAGCCAGTAGTAAAGTTGTGCAAATAAAAGAAGAAATCCTTTAGAACGCTAGAAGGAGAATGAGTAACGTCCCAAATTTCATAGAAGTAGTACTATCAAGTAATTGAATTTTTTGATACATTATAGATATACAAGTAGGCAATATCAAAATATATCTTTTAGAGTAAGATAAATTCAAGTTTCATTTGTAGAAAAAATTTAACAAGACAAATAGAAATGTTTTGTTAGTTTGAGGAAAAATGGTTTAATCGCAGTGTCTTGCAATGCAAGAACCGAATTAGTAGGAATCTACACTGTAAGATGACATGAGTATCAGTTAAACTCTAGAATATGTGGCTAGAAACTAACCACCTAAGCAACCTTTGTTGGCCAAATTATGACCACATAAAAAGAAACTCAACAAAGTTTAAATCCCTTTTGAATCCACCAACCATGCTCCTTCATTACACACCAACTTATGAAGGAAGTAAATCACATTTTTTCCCCATTTTATCCCCAAAATTCGTACAGTCAGCCTCATACTCTCTATTTTCATTTTGTTCTCTAACACACAACTACTCACCCAAAACTCTTGTGCTCTTGCACCCTTTGATCAAATCTTTCACTCTTTCTTTGTGCTTCCTTAAGAAAACTCAAGATAAGCTCATAAACTCCTTTCCTTTGAATCATTTAACTTTAGCCACCAAGAGGAAAGACAGGAGTCATCAACTATTTGGAGCCCGAGTGAAGAAAAGCCATCAAGAAACTCCAAACTAGAAGCTACAAGTGGCGTTTTTAGGTAGAATTTTTTAGATTAATTTATTTCTATGGATTATATGGCTGTTAGGCTTTCTTATGTCATCCTTTGTTTGATGACATTTGATATTAATACGACTTGTTTTGAGTGATTTAAGACAAGAATTATTGGTTTAGGGTGAAGATTTGATCAAATACCAAATGAATACATAAACAGGAATGTTGTGAGATAAACCCTAAGGGAGTCATATGTACAATGAATGGTGGTTCTCACCCTATAGATCTCAAATTCGAGTGAAACCAATTTTAAATAAAACTAGACTTCCAAAGCTTTCCAACCATATAAATTAGATCCATTGGATTTAAATGAGAGAGATATAATTTTTAGAAGTAGAAAGTTGATATCCACTCACTGTCCTGACCAGTAAAGGTCATAACTCGTCCTATACACTTCAAATTGAGTGCAGCGAATTTTTAGAGGAAGCTAACACATAATATAATCATGCCATAAAGATTTCGGACTCAGATATTAAGTATGTTGCACTAAAGTTGACCTATGCTCTGTTCGAGTCAAAATAGGGTAGCCTATTTGAGGAGCTCATAACTTGAGTTCTACTTACCCAATTAGGATGAAACTTCTTTGAATTGAAAGATAATCCAATTAGTTACAATTTGAACAAAATTCGAATAGAAATGATAAAATATGGAATTTTAGTGATTTTCTAAAACTAGATGCTTGAGTCTGTCCTGAAATAGGGCAACCTTGAGTAAAATTTTAATAACTCAACTTGCACATATCAAAACTTGGTGGGACCAAAGGGATTTAAAAGTAGAGTAATAAGGCTACAACATATTCAATTTTTAGATTAAAATAAATAAAAATGAAATTTTGGTGCAAATTACAAGAACAGGGCAGAATTAAAGAATTTAAGATGAATTGCCAACTTTGAGGGTTAGAGACCCTATAAGTCATAAAGGGTCAATAGCTGAACTTTTAGTTGAAATTCCTTGTTATATTAATGTGATATTGATGTATTGACCTTATGATTCTGCTCATTGTGATTGTCTGGCTAGAATGATATTATCTGTAAATGAGAAAATCCCCTATTTCAGCTATTATGCTGCCAAATTTTCGGCAGAAGCATACGAATGTTATGAATATGTATGTATTAGGTACATGGAAATTATTTATGCAAGAATATTTAAAAGTAAGATATGAAGCATATGCATAAGTCTCTCGAGTATATTGATACATGAATATATGAGCATATGAATTATGAAATAACATGAATAGATAAAATAAAGGTCCCTTCACTTGGAGGCAATTATTGGATCCCTCTTTGTCAATATAGTTAAAACTATTAGGTCCCTCTATGTTGGAGGTAGTTGGCAAGCTGAGTCCCTCCAATTTAGAGGCATGGAGGTCCCTTGCGGGTCAATACTATGTGATGACGGTCACAAGTTGAGCACACTCCCAGATCAGGTTACCCAAGGGCAGTAAAGATTAAAGATACAACAGACACCCTAGGGACGACGATAATAGCTATGTATGTCAAGTAAAGAAAGTTAAAGAAAGCATAAGTGCATTTACATGATTATATGATGTGCATATGCATAAATTATATTCTTATTGTTACTATTATGAAACTACTCTCTCATATGACAAGTGTGTTGATAAAATGAACCTGCTTCGGAAGAATATTTTTGAACTTTATAAAAATGAAATTTATAGTTTATATGACATGATTACTTTTTCATAATAAACTGAAGCAGTTAGAGATAATGATGGTGACACTGTATATGGTAGTCTAGAAAATCCTACTAAGAATTTATAATTCTCACCCCTTCGTATGTTCCCATGTTATTTCCAAATAGCTTAGGAGATAGTGAAGATGATCAATCCTAAACAAAGTTGATTGAGATTAGAGGATGGTCGAAGGTTACTGTCAAACAAGATCCGATATGTACTGGTAATAACTCCTAAGTGTAATATTATGATTTAAGTATAGTACTATGCTTAGGAAGGTGTTACAGAATATGTTTCTTCATGTTGCTATTACTGCTAAGATAGGCAGGTCTATAAAATCCAAAAAGTTGAGCCCCAAATTTCTCCAACCTTACCATATTCTCCAGAAAATTAGATCTGTAGCTTAATAGATTACTTTACCTCTTCTCTTTCTTCCCTTCATGATGTTTTCCATGTTTCCCAACTTAGAATATAATGCTTCAATCCTTCACACATCACTCTAACGAAACCTTTACTGTTAAAAGGAAATTTAACCTCTCAGGTAAAGTCCATATAGGTGATTGATTGTACGTTCAAACTATTGAGGAGCAATAGTATTCCAATGGTCAAAATTTTATCGGAAGGACTTACATCGAAAAAAGTCACATGGAAGTTGAATAAAAAATTTTTAAAAAGTACCTAATGAATTTCAGTATAGGTAAGAAGTGAGATTTTTTAGGACAAGATTTCCTTGGGGGCTGAGGTATATAACGCCCCATAAATTTAGAAATTTTCACCAAAAAAAAAATATAATTATACCAACATTTTATGGATAAAGAATATTATTTTCTAATATTATTAATATATAGAAAACTATAAAATCTAACAATAACAACTCCAATTAAAATTTCGAGATAGTCATGATTTGAAGGAAATATATATATATATATATATATATATATATATATATATAAATTAAGAAAGAAAAATGTGTCATTTATGAAAAAAGGAGATTTTAATGGAAAAGGTATCGCATGTCCTCTTGCCCTTATTTTAAAATGACTGAGCAAACCGATACCTTCAGCCTACACCCTCATTACATGCCCTTTACAACTCTCACTTCATTCACCAAAACATGCAACAAAACAACATGCTAAGGGAGGAAAAGCTATTGCAAACACAAGACAAGATTAAGAGGGGGGGAAGGAGTCTCTGTGAAACTTTTCTTTCTTCATAGATTTTCCACACATAGGTATAAAAGAGAGAATACCTTCCCTTATTATGCTATCATGCCTTGTTTTCTTCGCTAAATTGTTTTTGAAAATTTCCTCCTATCTTGGCCTGAAAATTGATGCCAACATGCTAGACCAATTAACAATTTCAATTTAATTTCTATTCTTGTCTTTTTCTTGTGTTGTTCTACCTTCACTTTGTTTGCTGGATTGAATTCTAGTCTTGTAGTGCATTCATTAAATCCAAGAACGGGTTCTGAAGAAGTGATGGACCAAAAGGAGACCCCAAATTTAAGTGGCATGTGTCACTATAATAATTTTATTGCTAAGCCTAAAATTCTAGTCTAAGTTGCATCACACTAAAACTTCAATCTATATATTAAAGTGAAGTTATAGATTTATAAAAATTATCCCATGTGGAAAGATGATTTCAAATCTAAAATTATTTGCTTTCCATATTTCTGCTTTAGGGAATTACCATTGTTGTATTTTTTAGTTAAACTACAATTATGTTTTCTAGAATTATGCTTTCAGTATCTTTGTTTGGTTGTAACCTTGATGCTACTATTGAAATTCTATCTTTTTATGAGTCTAAACATATAGCTTTGTGTTGTTAGATTTTGTTTTTCAGATTTATTCTCTAAGGATATATGCAATGCCTTAACTAACAAACTGAATTATATATTTCAAATAAACCAATATTTAAGTCATAATAATAGTCATGAATCATAGTGAAAAAATAGTGACTTTACATGTTTTGTCATTCTTAAAAAAATATCAAAAAGAGAAGACCCACTAGGTAAGACAATAAAGCATAACATAGTAGACTAGAGAGCACAACAATAGACAGCAAACAAAAAAAAATACCAACAAGCTCATGTAGCATGAGGTGTTTGAAGCAAGCTCATGTGGGGTGGGGCAGTGCACATGATGGGTGGAGACAAAAAAATCATTCTCTTTTTCTAACTGAGATTATCTCTTATTAGTCGATATTTTTATATTAGCAACAATGGCAATCTTTTAGGCTGCTTGGAGATCACCTATGATTGAGTTTACTTTGCCATAACTGATAGCGATGTAAAGGTCAACACTAGCATTAGACTTGTAACTTCCCAAAATAGCAGATTGTTGAAGACACAACACTTAATATTAACTATATTTACTAATGTATATGAAAAAGACACATCCATTAGTAGTTTCGACATGGTTTTGAATGCTTTTGGTGCTAAAATTAGCCATTAATTATCTAATTTATTAGAAATTGGTACACTCCTTGGAATTTATATTTGTTCGATGATTTCAGGTGCATTTTGAGATTTTTGCATGGAATTTGAAGTATCTTGACAATTGGAGATTTAAGGAACTAATATTGAAGTCATTCGAGTGCTTAGATCACACACAACTGAGTAAGAGCAAGGTGGAATCTTCACAACTTCTTCTCTAAGGATACAACATTGATGATTCATGAGGACTTAGAAATTAGAGGTAAGGAGATAAAACTTTAATCTTCAGCACTTTTCCAAATTTTCAGACTTCATGTAGAAAATGTGAAGACAAGATAGAAGCTAAAGTTGTCTCCAACCTTGACCTCTCTACACTAAATCATCTATATCTTAAGCTATAAGAGTCCAATTGAGGTGGTTGCAAAGGAATTGTGAAGTTAAGATATGAGTCGTATCTTCATAAAGATGTTTGAGCTAAATCACACTGTAGAATGCCACACAAACCCGCAGAAGTGAGCAATTGACATGCTAACAGACTATAACATGACCACCTTGTCCGTGAACATGTGGCCATGTTGCCATATGTAAATCGACTTCAAATTAGTCGTAACAACTTATCACATGGCCTCCTTATGTTAGTGGACATGAGGCCATCTCTTGGATACGGAAAACACCCACACTTGATTATTTTGGGTCTTAATGTGTTGTAGGCCCATATCTTAGGCATAACCATGATAATTAAGATTCAACTAAACCCTAAGCATGAGAAGGCTATAAGCACAGCTACTTAAGAGTCATGACAGGGGTCTCTACTCAATTGTTTTGTGACATTTGGCCATGTTTGGCCAAGAAGTACTAGGTTTTGGTGGCTACATCAAGAGAATTTATGCGTTTGATTTCATCTATGTTTTTTTTTTTCCTTCTCTTGATTTATGTTTGAGATATTATTTCTTTCATTAGATTTTGGATATTTTAAACATGTTTAGTGGCTAGATCCTTTATATGCTACGATGATGATGTAACCTATGTTAGGATGAAGATTAATGTTTATTCTTCTTTTTAATTGAGTTTTTTTTGTTTTTTGGTGCATCATACTTTTGTGGCTTGATGACTTATAAATTAATATCGTGGGTTCTGTAGGCAATTCTAAAATTGGTATATAACTTAGACCTATGGATAAAAACCATGATTATTGATTGGCTAGGAATAGAATTTGATAATTGTGTAGGATTTCACAGAATAATTGTCTTTAACCTTAGGATTTATGTTAAGGAATTAATTGGGTTTTAAGGATTAAAGAGAATTGATGTGTCAAGTAATCGAGTATTAATTAGAATAGGATGCCTCTCATTAATTAAATAGATGGATCTTCATTAGATTTGGAACTCAATTACTCATAGGAACAACAAGGTGAAGTCGAAACCTTAGCGCCCAATTCATCTTGAATCTCCCACATCACAACTTTCCTTGATTTTCTTGTTAGTTTATATTTGATTTTGTTTAGATTTGCATGGATAGAATTGAGATTAAGGAACTAATAATCTATCACATTAATCCCTATGGGAACAATACTCTATTTATCACTTTATTTCTTGTACGACATGGTATAATTGTCAGAGTTGCATCAAATTTTTGGCGTCATTGCTGGAGATTGAGTTGTTGGCCCATATAATTAGCACCTATGAAGGACATTAATCATTGCAAAATTTTCTTTTTCGTTTTATTTTTAGGTTAATTTCTTTTTATCTTTGATATTTTGTTAATTCGAATTGTAGTTACTTGGAATGGATGTTACATTTGATTATTGCAAAACCTTAGCTCAATAGATGGATTAGATGTAGTGAGGAGTTGTAAATTATTCTCCAATGGTGTGACTTCTACAACGGAAATAATTTGAATGGTTATTATATGTTTGAAGCTCCTAATCAAGGCCCAATGACCTATTTAAGCGAGATCCCTCCATGGATGTGTGATTTCTATGGCAGCAATTACTATGAGGCCAACTATCCTATACCTCAAGAGCATGTTAATTATATAGGTATTCATCCAAAATCCAAGAATAATCCATACTTTATAACTTATAATTCAAGATGGAGGAATTACATCAATCCACATTGAACAACCAATGCTCATACCAGTACATCCAACATAGCTATTGTAATACCTTCCCAAATACAATATTATGCTTGAGTCATAACATCATATTAGGAGTTAATATGGTTAATTAAATGGACCTTGATTTATTATTCACTTTATTTTCTACGCATGTAACACAATATTCTTTTTTACATTCCACAAGTTATGGTATACAAGATAGCTTTGCAATTTACATGAATAACTCTACTAAGAGTTTCAACTAGGACAATAGCCATCAAGTGTATATATATATATATATCAATTAACTTCAACAACCGGTCCATCTTCTGATCTGTTTGGAAATGACACGAAAACACATACAAGGATGAGAAAATATTCTTAGTAGGATTCCTAGAGTACCTAGTAATCCATGTCATCTTTGTCATTCCAATTGCTTCGATTTATTTTAAAAATGTGATCTAATACATAGGGCTAATGATTCGCTAATTAAGTTTAGAAAATGTATTCTTCTGAAGCAGATTAATTTTAACTCATACATTTAGAAATGGTATGGCAATAAGTATACAACTACTAAGTGTGCATTTTCTGACAAATCAAATTATTAAATACAAATAAGTATGCTCCATGCCCATGCAACTTGATGCACCTTCTCCCTTTCATTCTTACTTTGCATATATCTTTAATATTTACTGCCATTGGGTAGCCTGATCAAGGAGTGAGCTCAACTCATGACCGTCATCACACAATACTAACCTACAAAGCAATCCACGTGCCTCTATTTTGAAGGGATCTTATTTTGGCCAATTACCTTCAAAATAGAGGGATCTCATAACTTTCACATAACTACCTTTGCATGGAAGAATCTTATAACTATCTCCAAGTGAAAGGATTTTTATCTTACTTACTCACATATTGTTTGAGTTCGCATTTACATGTACATGTCATATGCTCATATATTCATGAATGAATATGCTAGAGAAACTGATAATCATGATACATAATTCATGTATTTGCTGAAAATTCGGCAGCATAACAACTGAAACATGAGGCTTCCTAAAATAAACAGTATATTTATAGGCTACCAGTCACAATCATAAGAATCATCATATCAATATATCAAATTCACGTCATTATGATAAGAAATTGCACAATTTGTTCAGCCATTGACTCCTCATAGTTTAGGAAACTCCTAAAACTTAAAGCTGCCAATTTATCTTTATTTCCTCAAATTTGCCCTAAATTTCTAAATTCCACTATTATAATCCATTTTAATTCATTTTAATCTAAAACTCTAATAGATTATAGCCTTATCAATCTACTTTTGAACATCTTTGGTCCCATTATAATTTGAGATGTATAACTTGAGTTATTAAGATTTCACTCAAGGTTGCTCTATTTCATGATAGACTTGTACATCTAAACTTATAAAATCACTAAAAATATATTTTTCATCAATTTGATCCGAAACTTATTTTTAATGAAGCTATTTGGGCCATCTTTCATTTACTACAAGTTTCACTCTGATTGGGTATGCAGAACTAAAGTTATGAGGTCTTTAAGTAGGCTATTCTATTTCAACCCAAATAGAACATAGGACAAATTTAAAGAATTATTGGGAGCAACGTACTCATGTTCTAATTCTAAAATTTTATGGGAAAGATTCTCTATATGTAGCTTCCTAATAAAATTGGTTACATTCAATTTGAAGTTATATAAGGCGAGTTATGCACTTCGCATCCCATACTGGTTAGGATAGTGATTGAATCTTAATAGTCTACTTCTGAAAATCATAACTCTCTTATTTTAAGTCCAATAGACCTATAATTTATATGGTTGGATTGTTATTGAAGTCTAGTTTCATGTAAAATTTGTTTCAACGAAAAATCATAACACTGTATGGATGGTCTCTTTAGGGTTTCTCTCATAGCAACTTTATTTGTGTGTGTGTGTTTTTTTTTTTTTTTTTTTTGATCTTTTGATCAAGTCTCCAACCCAAACCAAGTGTATCTGTCTTAAATCACTAGAAATAAGTCATATTAACATCAAGAACATCAAATACAGGATGTCTCAAAAAATCCTAGTAGTTACATAAACCCTAGAAATTTATTAATCTAAGAAATCCTACCTCAAAACACAATTTCCAGCTACTAAATTAGAGTTTCTTGATGGCTTTTCTTCACTAAAGCTTCAAGATGGTAATGACGCCTTTTTTTTCTTCTTGGTGGCTAAAGCTAAATGATCTAAAGAAAGGAAGTTTATGAGGTCATCTTGAGTTTTCTTTGAGGAAATGCAAAGAAAAAGTGAAAATTTTGAGTAAAAGGAGACAAGATTCACTTGGGGTTTGGGGTGGAGACTGAGAGGATGAAGAAGATAATGAGGTTGAAAAAGAAAATGGAAGGTTAGGGTTTGGTGGATGATGGCTGAAAATTTGTGGGGGTATGGGTGGAATTGTTGGCTTCTTGAGTCACAAGTTAATATAACTCTTGAAGAATGATGATTGGTGGAATCCAACTTGGGTTCAATTTCAGTTACTCTTCCAAAATTTGTGGTCATCCTTTGGCCAACAAAGGTGACTTGGTTATCTAGTTTCTAGTCACATATTCTAGGGTTTTTAACTGATACTTATGTCATCCTATAATATAGATTCCTATCAATTCGATTCTTGCGTTACAAGACACCGCAAATAAACTGATTTTCCTTAAACTAGCGAAACATTGTTATTGGTCTTCATAAAATTTTTTTACAAAGGAACTTGAATTTATCTTACCCTAATAGATATATTTCGATATAAACTACTCGTATATCTTTAATGTATAGAAATAAATCATTTAACCATGTTAGTTAGATGCACTATTCTAGGGATGTTACAGCTATCAACTTGACGACACCTCATCACTAGAAGTTGCATTGGTGAAGCTTGTACTGTAGAATGCTCAATTTATCAATAGTTTTATGTAGGAAACAAGGGGGAATATAAAATATCTAGAAGCCTCTCTTCGAAACTTGGAAAGTTAGCTTGAATGAATCTTAAGGTAGTTGGCTGAAGAACTACATGGCACATGCTCAAGTGACGCAATTGTTAATCCAAAGGAGTAGTGCAATATTATTACTCCAGAAAGGTGGTGAATTGTATGAAAACTTGAGAATGGAACATAAGTCAAAGGTTGATGAGGAGGCCTCCCACAAAATTATGCTAGTAAATGATTCATCCTTAGAGCAAAAATTTAATGCAAGTCAATGGGAATGAAGAAAGAAGAGTTAAATTGGGATACACTATATACACCTTCACCCTATGATCAAATTCCAACCCCTTTGTTGTTGAATAAGCAAAAGTAGTAGATTTAGATTGCTAAATTTCTTAAAATATCTAAAAAGCTATCGAGCAACATCCTCTTTGTGGAAGCCTTTGGGCAATCATGTTCATATGCTATATTTAGGAAGGAGAAAAAAAGGGATTAAGATATGGGATCCATGCATTACTTAAACCACCTGGGAAGTAGTTTAGTCGAGCTTACGACTATAAACAGGCACTTATTGGGAGGTAACCAAGTCTTTTTGTTTTTATTTTGAGTTACTTTGTTTCTATTTAATTTTCTTATGTATTGCATCATTTCGAACTAGTTACTTTTTGGCAATTAACTTGATGTCCTATGCATCTATTTAAGGGAATTGAGTAGACAGATAAAGAAAACAACAAGTTGAGAGCAATTAACTTGATGTCCTATGCTGCAGATTCCTTGATTAGCTTTTGATTGTGTGAATGAAGCATAAGTTCGTGAAGTGAATGCAATTTTTTTATGTGGGTAAAATAACTTTCATATTGCATCTATAATTGCCAATGATCTTTGACATAATTTGATTCTTTAGTTGGTTAGGACTTTGCCAATTTTAGAAAAAGAGAATGGAAAACAACGAATGCTGCACGTTACTTGACATGGGGCTATGCTAATGCCCAATTTAGAATCCGCTTTTTGATATCTCACGATTCCCTATGTCCATGGGTGAGGCTGTGTTAACACTCATACACACGAGATTTGTTTCACTATCGTATGCTCCTGTGTCCAATGACATGAGGTCATGTTAGCATCACAAAATGCGGTTTTGCCCTATGTTTTCAACCCAAAATTTTCTAACTTTTCTTAAAACCTACCACGATCCCGTCTTCGTCTCTTTCTACCATGAGCTTATGTGATGCTCATTTCAATTATTGCTATGCTTATTTATGTGTTATCTACACCACTGACAACATTGCTGCATTCTAAGTTCTGGGGTGTATACCCCGCGGGTTCTTTTTTATTATTTGGCTTAGTTTAGTTTTGAATTTTATGTTGTTTTGACTTATGTTATTTCTCCATTATGCCTTCTTTCTTTTATGTTTCGTAGTTAGTTTCGAATCAGTTTAAGTATCTTCCTGAGTTTTGCAGTTTTTGTAGGGGCACATATATAGCTTTTGACTACATAAAAATATTTTTCTTTTTTTTTTTCAATAATTGAATAACAACTCGACATTCATCAAGAATGAAGCGGGCATTATAACATAGTATCTCAACAATAATAAATCTCCTACAAGTACCTAAAACTCTCTTCTAAAGAGCAGAACACTAAAGCTTGCACAAACAATATACTCTAACATCAAACAAAAGTATGCATCTCAACTAGGCTTTATTTTTACAGTCTATTATTTGCATCCCCTCTTGTCTCTATTCTTGCGAGACTTGGACTCATTATCTAGATGATTATTTTCACAGTCCATATTAGGAATTGGGCTTATAATATGTTCACAGTTCAAAGGGCCCAATTCTAATACTCCGAATTCATACTCAAGTCCAACATGTCCAAGCCTAAATCCCTACGTACCTTAGTAATTAATTCAATTTCCACACATGCTTTACTCCTCAACAAACACTACATGGGAACAATGTTATTATTGATGGCCACGATAGACGTGAAGTCATCCTTGAAAGCCATCGCATAATTATTAGTATTCCCATGCAACAAGGGCCAAGCAATATGATGGGTTGATTCACTTCTACCGCCCTATACAACCCCACCAATCATCGCCTCATTCCGGTATATAGCCAAAGGGTGTGCAACCATAACTGCCTGATCCACTTAGATGCATACTAGGGAAAATTCCTACAAAAATAGATAAAGAGTACAAGTGATCATCTGTTTTAACCTCTCTATTGGAGGCCACCGCCTCATCAACCTTGCATGGGCTCCTTTTGTAATACCTTACCAGACAAAGTATTATGCTTAAGTCATAATAAAATTATCCGATAAGTGATTACATGTGCTACTGGTTTAATTCTACTTTCTATATTAGTACTAATTACTCGCCTAAGAATGCTTATTCACATAATAAAATTTCTGCATGACGACGGAATAAATTCTGCTTACTCGGTATACTGTAAGTAACATAACATAAATAAGAGTGCGATAAGGACGGAATTTCTGCAACATATATATATATATATATATATATATATATATATATATATATATATATATATATATATATATATATACATAAACATCTGCCTTATCTGTTCGACAAAACAATACAGGGTAAAAAAATATGAGGCCGCTAGCACAAAATAAAACGGCCGGTCCCTAAGAACTCTACCCTGAGTGGTCCCCATGGGACATTTCATATACTACCCCTCATCCATATTCATCTACTCATGACCCAGATTTTCAAAAGAGGGTCATTCTATACATCTACTATCACTACAGTACACCTACTAGCTAAGCAGAATCTGAAGAGAGAAACCCATTCGCCATGGGTGCATATGCGGGAGGGTGGCCCGTACTGGGAGCAGAGGAAGAGGAAGAACTTGCTGCCTCCGATGGATCCTCCTCGGACATCGAGGCGGAGAGCATCAGCTGTGGTGGTGGAGCAGGAGGGGCCATAGGAGCAGGGCCGGCCGGTGCGGGTGGTCTTCTTTGGAGGAGGTGGGAATGGCTGGGCCACATGAAGTGGAATGGCGATGTATGGGACAGCGGGATCAAACAGGGGATGCATCAGGGGTACGGCAAAATCTCTCTGGAAGAAGAAATATAAACTAAACCGCACTGCCGATATATATATACAGAGTCCAGAAATGGATCGATGTGTATGTGAAGCTCGGGGAACTCAATGAAGAGGACTCCTGTCGCGGCGTGCTCCATAGTCTGAGAATGACGCGGTAATATACAGGAGGGTGAGAAATAGGAATTTCTCAGTAGGAATTCCTAGTTCTAAACATGTGTCATCGCTGTCATTCCCAGTTGTTTCGGTCGTGCAATAATTTTCAAATAATATGGTAAAATAATAAAAATTTAACTTAAATACTCATTTGTAAAGCATACACCGAAACAAGTTCAATTTTAATTAACTAATATACTAAGGAACTCAAATAGTAATCACAGCGGAACAATAGCAGGTTCTGAATAATAAACAGAGATCTAGGACAATCAATAGAAAGTACTACACTGTACATATGCATGTGCAATGAGAAGATGCATCTTATTCTTGGAGGCTTTCGCCCATTAAAACTCATTTCCATCCTTGGTCCCCTGGGAGTCATTGGCCATATACTCCTGGGTCATAGTCCGCCTTTCAGGACCGAGCTCATTCCTATACAGGATGGCCGGGTTTACTTTCCCCGACCTTCCCACTGATCTATTCCCCTTAACTTATTCTGGGGCTGGCCCAAGTGATATGGAATTCTTTATCATATCATGAAATGAATGCACATTCATACAACTTGTAAATTTCGTACAATACATCATATTCGTATCAAGAATATAACAACATTGATAAGTACAAGATTCAAAGTCTCAAGCATCAATCTAACTTGCAGGTTTGTTAATTTTTTTGTTAAGGTTTCCGAGCTCGACACCAATACTCAACGTTATTCCGAGTTCCGATTTTATCTTTGTTCCGAGTTCCCTGCACTACGTTCGGTTTCCCGAGGTTACGTCTCTTTTCCGATCTCCGAGTTTCTTGACTTCCGACCTTAATCCACCATTAGTCGTTTGGGATTCTGATAGGTATATTTCATAATTCCCGAGCTTCCTAACTACTAAATCCCGAGTTCGACGTCAATATACCCGATAGGGACTTCTATTTACTACATCCGAGTTCAATCACTTAAGTAAATCCCTCCAAGTCTAACCTTAAGCATGCATTTCCGGGTTCGTCCTTACACGCTACCGACCTAGCTTTCTGTTTTACCGAGTTTAGAATTGAATTCCAAGATTTCCGACCTAGCTTCTCATCCACTATCTCCCGACTTCCGACATTAACTCAGATTCTTTTGAGGCTTATTCTGCTTTGAATCAGAAATGCACTATTGAAGGGAAAATTCACTAAAAATATAAATATGGGTGAAATCATACGAAATTTATATCCATGTAAAGTTAACAGAACATGCTTTCGAATGAATTAAGTTTCATGTCATTAGGATAATTATAACTGTAGATATAGGCTTTAGAACTTGACCCTACTGGTTTGTCCTGCTCTAACTCGGATTGGACATAGATTAACTTTCTCGACTTGCTAGGGAACGAATAGGACCTTATCAAAATCGCAAGTTTTTATGGGGCATTCTCCTATGTGTTAGCTTTCAAACACCGTTGGTTGCACTTAATTTGGAGTTGTATAGGGTGAGTTACACCCTTCTCAACCCATGCTGCCCGGGTAAGAACACAAGTTTCTAGTTCCAATTTCAAAAATTCATAACTAATTCTATACTAATCCAATGGCCTTATATTTTATATGTATGGAAAGCTCTAGATGTCTAGTTTCATGTAAAAATGGTTTCATCAAATTTAAAGGGCGGTAAGCGGAGCCGTACACTCCGCCGTACGAACCGCCGAGGGAAATCCTATCCTGCTCCTAGGTTTGTCTCCTCCCTTCAAGCTATTTGCCCCCAAATCAAATTTTAATCACAACACTCATGCAAAATCAATCATAAAACATCATCATCACTCTATAAAACATCCAACCCTCAGATTAGACAAACCCCACATGCAGCTCCAAATCAGAGAAACAAGATGAGAAGTAGGATTTCCTACCTTGTCTTGAGTAGATTAGGCTGATTTGTGGTCTTGGTGCAAGTAGTTTATGATGGGGCTTGAAAAAGAGATGAAAATGGAGTGGAGGAGAGAATGAGGAGAAGAAGAATGAAGAGAGGTCAGCTGGGGGAGTGGCCGAAGTATTATGATGAGGATGCAAGGAAAAAGTGAAGATATTTCAAGTTGGCTCAATTTTGATTGGTGGACCCAAAATGATCAAAAAATCTGATTCAATCCTCCTCATCTAATGGCTATCTAGGCGTCACTTGGGGGAGCATTTGGCTGAATCTTGGCCATTGATTCTAGGGCTCTCATGGTTTAATTTCTACTGGTCCGGTTCCGACAGTTGAAAATACCGAAATCCTACCGATTTCCTTTAAATCGGTAAATCGGTTTGAAATTGTTCTATGAAGTTTTCTATGCTCCTAACCTAATTCTATCTAGCCTAACCCTTTTAAGTTACACTTGATTGGCCTTAAGTAAATGTTTAATCAAGTTCTGATTAAACTCACTTATTTGATTAAAAATCGAATAATTCAGTTGTTAACGGTAAATTTTTCGGTCGTTACACCTTTCACTCGAACCATCCAGCCCCACAACCTCACAAATGGGACTTGGCTTAGACGGTGGTCGGAGGCCCATCACAAGGGGTAGGAAAGAGAAACCAAGATCCTAGTAGAGAAATGGAGCACCTATACAACAACTTTCTAATCGGCAGCAAATTCAAACTTTCCAAGACAATCCATTTCCAAACTAGTTCATCTTCCTTGAAAATAAAGCTTGGTTTTGTGCAATTTTTACTAAGAAACACTTTCCAATCAAATACCCATGCAAACAATAACGCAATAAGAAATCAACAACAAACAAACCACGTGTGGAATTGGAAACAAGATCAATAAGCAAGAAAAAAAAGATAGAGAAAGAAGAAAGAGAGAGCAAAACCTAAGCTACACAACCACCGAGACCCATCCCTTCAAATATCTAATGAAATGCCAAAGCAACATTATGGTGCAAACATTCTGAGACATCCCTATTGTAACCCCAAAAATCACAGGTGAAAAATTATCCTAATCTCCAAAACCTGCGACGCTATCTTCTACTTTAACCTCAATATCTCCTCTTCTGTCGTCGTCATCGCCACTGTGACATCCAACTCAACCATTCAAATCTCGACTCCGCCACCACCACCGATGACTCCATCTCCTATGTCACCATCGACACGCACTGCGCATGCTCCACATGCGAGCTCGCAATGAGGTTAACCATTAGAGCGAAAAGCATGCCAGAAGACATGGACAAGCAAGGTGGAGAGGATGACACTAGTGGCAAAGCACTTGATAATGGTGACGATGTGGTTGTAGAGGGATATCCCCTAGAAGAAGCGAGTGAGGAGGACGTAGGATGACTTGCCGAGCATGGAGGTGATGAAAATGACGAAGATAGAAAGAAGCTTGAGGTGCGCCATTAGAGCGCCATCATGGCACGCAATGGCACAGAAGAGTAGGTCCGTCGTATATGGTGGTGCTGACATGGTAGTGTGTAACAAAGGCTTTGAACGAAATAGTTGTCTCTTGGAGTCCACATGAATACTTCAAATGTTTTTTCATATTTTTCTTTATATTTTTTATTTAATTTTTCTTTTCTTTTATCTATGTTTCCTCAATGCCATCACTCAACTAGTATCATCATCATTACCATATCGATTGAAGAAAAATAAAAATTTGGAATGAAAAAGGAAAGCACTGTGTATGAGATGAGTAGATAACCTAGTTAAGTTTGAGCAATTATGGCAACTTTTTTGGGGTTGAATAGCATGTGTTCATGAAGGTCATGCATGCTTAGCTTAGGGCATCCTATCTTACGTTGTACACTGCAATTGACTTTTAATTGAGTTTGTGAGTGTTTAGAGAAGACCTATATAGGCTAAACTGAGCCCACCAATCCTAGAATAATCCCTTTATTCCTTGTCAAGACAAAATCCTAGCATGCATCAAGAAGATAAGGATTAAGACACTTTTCTCTTTAACCTCATCACGACCTTAAACCACCCACTACACATTAGAATCCCTTGATTATCCCTTTGAGCCTATAACTTTCCCATATTTTTCTTCGTTAACCCATATTATACCCTTAACCTTACATACCCAAAAGTTTGTGTGAGTTCCGCATCAAAGAGTGAATATAGAAGCGAATGACTTATTTGGGATTTTTCCAAAACACAAGGTGAAATCAAAGAGGAAAAAGAAAAGAGATTGAGAGCTAATAACAAGCATAAGCACCACCCAAATTCATTAGAATAAAATAAGTTTGGGGTGGAAGAAAAAGAAAAAGAAAGTGCAATATCAAAAGTGAGAAATTAGGAAACAGAAAAAAAAATGAAAATAAATTTGTGTGCTAGCCAACCAAACAATTGAAGGTTTTTCCAAAGTTTTGCATTACAATACTTGTTTTGATGAAAAGAGAAGTGATCCTTAACTTCTTTATTCTATTATTACTTGAGGACAAGCAATAGTTTAAGTTTGGGGGTGTTTGATGTGTGTGTGAAAATGACACGCATCCATTGCTAGTTTTTGGTATGGTTTTGAGTATTTTTTTGGACAAAATTAACCATTGATTATCTAATTTATTAGAAATTGATATATTTCTTAGACTTTATGTTTTTTCAATGATTTCATGTGCATTTTGAGGTTTTTGGGTGGAACTTGAAGTATCTTGGTAATTTGAGATTAAAAGAGTTAATATTGAAGTTGTTTGAGTGCTTAGATCGCATGAAACTGAACCAAACCAATTCTTTTCCAAGGATATAAAGTTGATGATTCAAGAGGATTTGAAAATTAGAGATAAAGAGCTACAACTTTAATGTTTAGCACTTCTCCAAATTTCCAAATATTCATGGAGAAAAAGTGAAGTCAAGATAGGAGCTGAATTTATCCCCAAGCCCGATCTCTCTGCACTAAATAATATAGGAGTCTAATTGATGTGATTCAAAAGTCATTGGAGAGCTAGGACATATAGCTACAACTTTTATAAAAGATGTCCATCCTTGAATCATACCAGAATGCCACCTTGACTCAAGAAACGACCAATTCACATGCTGACAGAACATAACATGACCTTTTTGTTTGTGGACATGAGGCCACGTCTTTATATGTAAATCAATGTCAAATTGGACCTAACAACATATTGCATGGCCTCCTCGTGCTATGGACATAAGGGCTATGTCTTAGACGCGAAAAATACTCGAACTTGGTTATTTTGAGTCTTAACGAGTTGTAGACTCGTATCTTGCACTTAATCATGACAGTTAAGACTCGGTTAAACTTTAAACATGAGAAGGGTTATAAATACAACTTCTTAAAAGTCATGAAAGTGGTCTTTGCTTGGTTTCTTCATGGCCTTTGGCCGTCTATGGCCAAGGAGTCCAAGGTTTGGTGGCTATATTAAGAAGAAGATTTATACATTTGATTGCATCTATCTTTCTTTATTTCTTTTGATTTAAGTTTGAAATATTCTTTTTTTTCATTAGATTTGGATGTTTTAAACATGTTTAGTGGTTAGATCCTTGGTGTGCTAGGGTGATGATGTAACCCATGTTGGGATTGACTGCTTTACTTGTCAATTGAGTGTTTATCTTTGTGCTTAATACTTTTGTAGCTTGATTATCCATAAATTGATATCATTGGTTTTGTAGGCAATTGGAAAGTTAGTGTATAGCTTAGACCTAAGGATAGAAACTATGATTATTAATTGTCTAGTAGTAGAGAATGATAAATGTCTAGGATTTAATTAGGGATTTCATAGAATAGTAAAGTCTTTAACTTTAGGATTAAAGTTAACAAATTAATTGAGTTTTAAGGATTAATGAAAATTGATATGCTAAGAAATCAAGTTTTGATTAGAATAGGGAACTCCCCATCAATTAAATAGATAGATATTCATTAGATTAGGAACTCGATTACTAATAGGACCAACTAGTTGAATTCAGAACCCTAGTGCCCTATTCATCTTGAATCTCCCACATGGCAACTTTCCTTGATTTTCTTGTTAGTTTCTATTTGATTTTGTTTAGATTTGCATTTGAATTCATGATCATGATTTGTGCATCTAGATAGCTTTTAGATTATGGAATTGGTAATCAGTCACATCAATCCCTATGGAAACATACTCTACTTATCATTTTATTACTTGTACAGTTTGATATACTTGTTGGAGTCACCTCATTTACTACCTTTTGACCACTACATATGACTCATTAGTTGACAACCCCATATTTTACTAATTATTGATTTAGGGTACAGCATGAGGTGATAGAAAATTAAGTAGTGCCTCTAATCCAATTTTGTATAAAGACATATCTTTATGATAATTCTATGTAAATTTGAGACATAGAGCTAGCTGCTACTGATGATGTGAATTATGTCAAGTGTTCAAAGCTATATTTTAGTACTAAATCGAAACTTGCGTAAAACGTGTGGGACAAACAAAGAGCGTTAACCAAAAGTTACTATTACATGATTAAAAAAATATTCTGAAAAGAAAAAGAAACTGTCAACTATGATTTTGAAAATGTTCACACAATTCAGGAACATATTGGCAGAGGTTTTCTTGACGTCTATTACAGTGACTCTAAGAACAAAGTATATTGCTCAAACCAATGGATTATAAATAATCTGTAAGTGCCAATAAACTAACTGTTTTAAGAGCAATGAACACTGCAGTTAATAATAGTCAACAGTTCATACTATTTAATTGATTTGTGAGGAGCAAGGTGGAAGTCAACGTTACCATGAAAAGTTGACGAAAACTTCTATTACCATACATTGTGCCAAGTGCTAACACTACTAGATACACCGGCTCATTAAGAGGAGTATATTTTCTAATGTGAATTTTGGATGCTTGAAAAGCATTACTCAAGACAGAACAAAAGCCAAAAAAGAGTAGCATTTTGGACCCAATAACTAAAAGCTACAAAAGTATAGTTTTATACAGGTATGGTGCTTGAACAGATATCACAATAAAAGTGAAGTAGAGACAGCAATTCTGTTAATTCATAAACTACAGGAGATGTTATCACTATCAAAGAAGCAACTACTGATGAGATTTTACGAGAGCAGAGAGACAAGAGAAACAAATTCCAGGGTGACCCGGCCCTTGGACCTGGTGTTGATAACAAAATGCTCTGGATACTTCCTTAATAGCATAAGTAAACCATACCAAGGCTTCCCTTTGGATTCAGGACCAGGCCAATCCTCTGATGTGAGATACCTCCTTACTCTACTGTGGTGCCAAACACTGCTATAGTGCTCCACCAACTAAACAATAACACAGAAGCAAAGCATTCAGAGCTTGAAGATACAAGCATGTGCATGTTACCAAATGTAATTTAGATGCATGACAGTGGATATCAAACATATATAGGGGTAATTTTGAGTTATTCTACATTCTTCCATCTCTGCAAATCGCCAAGTGCTAGATGTTTAAAGTATAAACTTGTTGAGATATTGTGTATTACCGTATATTATTGTGTACAGATTTATTTACTTATTTCCATTTATAAGATAGATGTGTTGCGTATCTTTGTACATTAATTTAGGCAGATTATTATCAGCCAATAATTACTAATTATTTGATAACAATTGTCAAATGTCAATATATTGTAAATTATCCGTACGTTTTACATATTTCATTTCAAGTTGGTATCAAAGCTCCTAATCTAGGAGCCTCTGCATCTTCTGCTACCTTCAAAGTGTCTTCTTCCGGCCTTTATTGCCAAATCTTTTGAGAATATTACATGATTACATCCTTCATTGCTGTTTGAGGGTTTCTCCTCACCCTATTCAATCCTAAGCCTCTCTATCCTCTTTTCTTTTCCCCATTTTCCGTTTCTTCTTTTTCCCTCTTATTTTTCTCACAACAATAATATACTCCCTGCCACTGTTACCACTGCCGGCCACCTCTCTAGCCACTTGTCCGACCAGCCGATCCCATTACCAACGTCACCACCCACTGATCGTCCAATGCACTAGAGCCCAACCGGAATCACTGCCTGACACGCCTGCATGTGCTGCCTCTGTCTTCTGCACGTGAAGCCTTCCTTCTGGCCACCCTTTCATCTCCAACCACTGCCAGCCAAGCCCTGCTACCACTAACCCTCCTTTCACCATAATAGAACCTGAAAACCCTAAAATCAACCCTCAACCAACCATTGTTAACCAACAACCCACCCCAGCTCAACCCACACCTTCAAACCCTATGACCTTCCTGTTAACACCCTACCTATCATCTTAATGGGACGACCACAAGTGTCTTGTCAATCCTCCTTTTCACTTACTTAGGTCTATGTTTCCATCTTTATTTTTAAATGAATCAGTTGAATCTCTTCATTGTGATAAGTGTCAAATTGCAAAACACCATCATAAGAGATTTCCATCTAATTCTAATAAAAGTAATGAGCTTTTTGCACTATGTTTGGGGTCCTGCCTCTACTGCTAATCATAGTAGTCAAAAGCGATGCTATCGCACATCACAGAGTGGAGCAGAGGTTCGGCGCAATGCAGCTGCAGGTGCGGAGTGTTTTTCGGTGGCAACGTTTCACAGCCGCAATAGTCTGCGAATCTTGGAATCGCAGCCACGATGCTTTTCTGGGGCTGAAACCCTAATTTTTTCTTTCTTTTTTCAGCAAAATTCCCTCTTTATCCCCACTTAAATCAATAGAAGTTCTGTTTCGACCTCACTTAAAATTTTTGAAGATTCCATTTTGTCCTCAAATAAATAAGCAAAGTCTCTATCTTACCCTCACTAAAACAAGGACAGTCTCTATTTTACCGCACTTCAACTCATCTTCTTCAACCTATCAACCCCTGTTGAGTTTATAGCAGCTCCTAAAACAGAGCAACACATTGGAAGCTGTTGAGCAAACCCATCACACCTGTTGAGCAAACCAATCGACCCCTATTGAGTTTACAGCAACTCCTTCACACCTTATTGCTTTGTCTCAGGTTGTTTTAAGCTTTTCTAGCCTAGTCCCTCTATGTTTCTCAGCTCCTCCAGCCTCCAGTAACCATGTCATCATCACTTTATTTACTTATTACTTATTAGTTATGTCACCATTTCTATCTCTGTCATACTACGCTTCCCACATTAATCTCTGTTGTCTTGTCTCTCTATGGCCTCTGTTTTTTCTTACTCTTGAATATTTATTTGAGTTATGTACAAATTGCATAATAATTACTTGTATTTTTTAAAATAGCGGTCATCCCGCTATCCACTATCCTATTATAGTGTTTTTGGGGTCGACCACTCTGTGCCGCAATCCACGATTGGCTATTATGCTCCTAATATCAATGAATGTAAGTTAGGAATAAGACAGAGATTGAATACCTATGAGGGGAAGGATAGAATATTCCGGAGAAAGGATTGGGAGTGGGAGAGGATAGATCTCTCAAATATTCTATCTGATGTTACAGAACTTCCTTTTACTGCCAACTCTAGTTCAACTGATCCAGAGTACAAACGGATACAACATGGATAAAAATGGATAGTAGGATTACTATAAGCAAATGCAAAACAACATCACAATATATGCATTGTAGAATTCTGGTGACAACTAAAATGAATAAAAACAGTTCCCCTTTTCTTGTGGTTTATAGAATCATGAAAGCAATGGTGTTATATAGCAAGTAGCAACTTGAATAAAATAATGGTCAGAACTAACCTCTGCATGAAGTTTCTCCATAGGCATCCACTCTCCAGGACCACAAAGATCAGAGAGAACAGTAGCTACAGATGATACTACATCCTTTTCTTCCAACTGCTGAAGCTGAAGATTATCAGCATCCCGATCTACTCGGGATCTTCCTTCTGACTTCTTGTCTGCAGGAACCAAACCATCTCAATAATACCCAAAGCTACAAAATCTGAGAATAATCATGTAGAAAAGAAGTTGGAATCAAAGCAAAAGCATAAACAACCGGGGTAACATGAATAAAGAACACATACACAAGCTGGGTATTATTATGCCTGAGAGCCTTAAGCTTGCTGTTATTTTTTGTTTCTTTCATCTTTAGCAGGATTCCTTATCCTTCCTTAGATAAACTTTTCAATTCCATCTTCCTTTTAATTTACTCTTTGTTCATTGCCCGAAAAAAAAAAAAAAAAAAGAGTTCCATGTTTAATGATTTTGAAGCCAAAAACTCTTCTGTTCGGAATCTTTTATTTTATTTTCCTCACAGCATTCAGTAGGAAAAGAATCATTTGAATAAATCCATACTGAAAAACAAGCCCTGAGGAGGGTAACCCTTCGCACACCAGTAAGGTTGATGCCTTGTGACTTGAAGGTCACAAATTCAAATTTCAAATCTTGGAAACAGTCTCTCCGCTTGCAATGAAGGCTATGTACATCTAACCTCACAAACCCCACCAGGTGAGAGCCTTGTGGGCTGCCCTTTTTAAAAAATAAGTCCTGACAGAAGCTGGTCAATTACGATTTAGCATTTTCAAGAGGGCACTATAACTTTTCCATCTACCTACAATTGCGTTGACCAGTCATAGTCTAACTGCAGTTTCCATACATGACCATGCAGTTCTCATTTTTGTGGAATATAACCCATCTATTTTCTAACTAATTAACAGTTTAAGCTAGTTTGACTCCTTTGACCTATACTTAACCTGTAAGATGCAAGGAAATATTAAACTCCAATAATAACATAAAGCCATCATAAGCCATAAGTCATTAGTAAAACAAATCAGTTGTAATGGTTGATGTGTTCTCCCTAAATGGTTCTTCATCCTAAATGCACAACAGCAAATTCTTTATGAACAATAATTCCATTTAACATACAATCTACTGCCAAGAACAGTAAATGTTTTCATGGTAAGGCTGCCTACCAAAGACCAATGCAGTGGGCTTGACCCTTCCCTACACTCCATGCATAACAAGAGCTTTGTAGCATTAAGCTACCTTCTTAATTGAAAGGAATAAAGAATAGTTTATAAGTAAAGGAGATGCTTGGTGAGAGGAAAGATTATCAACTTAAGGAAAATGTTTAAAAAATAAAAAGATCGTCTTTATTTATTTAAAATTCACTATTAATGTTTCATTTTCCATATACACATTCTGTTAATTTTATGCTATATGTGGTAATTTAGGAGCATAATTTCCCTTCAAGGTCATGAATATCATCTACACATTGACACTCGTTATTAATGACATTGCAAATTTGTGGGCCCCATCAAGCATTGTTTCTTCAAGTAGGTATGATTTGTTGCTCCATTTCACAACAATAGCAATCTCCATTCAGAGTAAAGTAACATTTGATGACTCCTCAGAGTTTGGTGGAATTTCTTGTTTTCTTTTTAAAAAGAATATTTTGAAAGGTTTCTAGGGCAGAAAGAGGGCATGTAGAGGTGTGCCAACTAATTTTTTCGTCTAGTATATGTGGTTAAGTCCTAGCTTGATTGGATAAGGTACGGCATCCATACTAGTACTAGTAAGGGTATGAAGTACGGCAATTCTTTTTAGTATACAGGTAAAGTATATACACACATAATTCATATACATACATATATGTACATATACATATATGCATACCTATATGTACAAATACACACACACACACACACACACACACACACACAAAAGTGAGGAAGTAAAAATCTAGTACCGCCATAGATTTCCATGCCATTAATTTAATTTCATTTGGATGAAAGAAGCACATACACACTCACCTATAGAGGATACCACCATCCACTGTTACAGCCTTCTGCACAGTGCCAGATAGGAATGGTACCAAACTCAGCTAAACAAGGTCAAGACTGGGCAACCTTTGACTTCGATCATAGAATGGGAAATGGTGTGTCCACAGAGAAACACAGTGTTTTGGCAAACCAAAGCCATACCTAGACATATTAGGTACATATACGGCCATGCTATATGTGTATCCATACCAAATATGTACCTGGTATGTTGCACACTCTCTGGTTGCCACAGCCATGCTACATTGGTTAAGACAGATTGATTTTCAAAATGAAATCAATTGCACTAGTTAAAGTACAATATGGCTTCAATTGCCTCCTTATTGGTCCAGAGGAACCGGAAAGCTATCATATTAAACGGCTTGGGTCTCCATTTCAAGATTTTCAATTTTGTGCCTCAGCAAGGGGTGACATCTTCTCTTGTCACAGATGATGTCTTATCCTGTCCCTTATCTTTCCTACTCCTAATAAAATATCTTATTCTATGAAAAAAAATGAACCACAGGTATAATTGATATGTGAACTTGACTCCTGCAGTTCATGATCTTTAGTTTATTAGTGCATTGGCACTGCAACAACTTCTTGCTGGCAAAAAGCATCAGTTCACCCAGCAGTGTGTGGTATGGTTGCTGGTTCCCGTCAAATATGAATTACGTGACCTAAGGTTTGGTCATTCTCCTTAATGGTTTAACAGACATGTTCATGGAAATGCATTGAGATCTCTAACAACCTATATGTTATACCACTTGTCCAGTGTATCATTCCCCTAGCTATGATATTTTATGTATTATCTCACCCTCTCCCCGAATAAAAGAACTAACTCCCTAGCTTGAAACTTTCAGACTTCACATCCTATTCCTATGATCCTAACTTTCTCCTTTTCACATTTTCCTTCTCTTTAATGAATAAGTTCCCTATTTATAGTATGTTTGGATTTTCGTTTGAAACTCCAAAACCATGGTTTGGGAAAACGCTACGAGAGAAGCTTTTATCCAAACCATGATTTGGAGATTTCCAAATGGGAAATCAAACATGCTGTTAATCTCTATCTAATTAATTATGCATATCTTGAAGATCAAAAATCTTTTATTGATGGAAGAAGACAATAAATTCCTACAAGATCTTATTTGAATAGCTATTGTGGAATTTTACTTAGAATTTTCTTTTCCGTACTTGCAATCCACCAAGCCCCATATCAATAGGACAACCTTAGATTATGACGTCTAGGTCACAAATTCTAGGCCAACCTTAGATTATGATGTCTAGGTCACAAATTCTCTATCATGATGAGTGGGGGCACACTACTATGCCCAAAACCATTGAAGGAGAGCATAAAGGATGAAGGGGCACCAATAATGTTATCAAGGGTGATAGCAGCAATGATGTGGTACATTGTTGATTTTGTGACAGTTTACACTCCAAATATTGTGTATTGATCGATAATCCAAACATTAGTTGAAAGGAATAATATAAACAGAAGATTGTGTGATTTGAGCATTGTGCAAGGATAATGGTTTGAGGCATTTGAAATTTCTACAAGTGATAAAATTATAGTTGTTAGACTTAACTTCTAATGATTTGTCTATAAATATGGTTTATGATAGAATCCAATGGCATCATTTAATCCATGTCGTCAACTCCACCTAGTGTCAAAAGACCTAGTCATTGTTGCTATTGCAACAAGCATAGTTTTCAATCCCAGATAGCTATGCAATGCTATAGTGGGATAGTGGATAGCCGATAGCGAGATAGCCGCTAAACCAAAGAATATGGGAATTAAGAAATATGCAATTTATAGTTCACACTATAAATGCTAAATAATGACAAATTACTCACAATTAAACACATTCATTATTAACAATCAGAAGTCATCATCTAGATTCTAAATATTCTTCCGAATATTTATATCCTTCATCTGATTCACTGCCATGGCTTATCACTATTTTCATCCACAGGTTTCACCAAAGCACAGGAAGAGATTTAGGCTGAGATGTCCTATGATTGAGATTCAGATGCTACCGTGGCTGAACTTGACATTGGAAATAAAAACAAGAAATTGAAATTTGAAATCAAATGAAAGTCATGGTAGCTTATCAGAGCAATGAGAGTGAAAATAGAGGCGTGATTGCAAGAACAGACTGGTGTTAGTACGAGCAGAGTTAGAAGAGTGTTATGGTATGCTCACATCAACCAGAAAACAATGAACAAAGGAAAGAGTAGTTGAACCAAAAAACAAAAAACGAAAAAACAGGGAAAAAAACAAGAAGGGCCAGAGGAGGAAGAACGGAGTTCAACTCAAACCTGCAACAAAGGAGGTAGAAGCGAACATGTATGGTTGACTGAAATGACTGGGTTTTCAGAAAGTTGCCAGGTTTGGCCCCAAAAAAAAAAAAATGGCAGCAGTTTCAGTGAAGAGAGGGTTACTCGAATCCTAGAACGCTTCGCAAGAAATAAAAGTAAAATCACCAAAAAGAAAAATAATAAACCAAAAAAGCCGATGGAAAACAAGAAGGGGGAATTCTCAGGTTTTCAGCCCACATAGTGTAGCAGCTGCGATAGCCGCTATAGTGGCCACAATCTGACACTATTGAAAAATGCAACGCAACGGCTTCACCGTCACTGCCTCCCCGAGCAATGCTCCACCACATTGCAATCACCCCACTATTCCCAGCTATTGACAACGCTGGTAAAAGATCTTTATTAAACAAGTTGATGTCACAACAAACCAAAAAGTTTTGACCTCAAAAGGGCCCTAGCCTTCTGCAATTTTTATTGCATAAAATAGACTTCAAAAAAAAAATCAGCTTGAAAACTGGAGTGAATTCAAGGAAAAATTTATAGATAATGATACTAAAACTACAAATGTCCGGATTCTTTGATAAATGATCGTTAAGTTTACAAGGACACTGGCAGAGCAAGAAGCGAAACCAGATTCAAAGTTTCCCATCCATTAAGGTCGTTGGCAAAATTGAGATTACAATAAATTTAGGAATTGAACAACGCATACACGGAAATGGAAGTATCATGCAAAATAGAAAGATAACAAACAAGGAAACATAACAGATTTGCGGCTTCCAGAAAATCCTTGCAAATGAAGTGTGAGAACAACTACAAAATGCCAAGAGTGACATTTTAGAAAATGCCGCAACAACTTTTTTAATGTGCCAAATCATCTATATCTAGACAACCTTCTTTTCCATTCAAAGTTCATACTAGAAAGAACCTGCAATTGAACTTACTTAACAATCTCTTTCTTCATCCCCAACCGCAAAAGGAATCTTTCATGATCCTCTTAGTCCCCTCAGCAATAGTGACCTAAATAATGGTCTAAAAAAGAAAGAATAGATAATAAAGAGAAATACTACATTAAGATAAGATCATGCTCTAAATGGTTTTATTGAAATTGTGGTTTTTGGTAGAACCCCATGGCATTGGTTGATCCATGAAGACAACCCCAGCTAGTGGGATAATATTTGATTGTTGTAGTACTTGGCAAACGTACATAACCGTTATAATATGACTACATGACCTCCTAACAAGAACGACGCACTGCTCTAATCGTATAACCTCCTAATCCCAGAGATCCTATAAACCACTAGATCCCAGAAAAAGCCATTGCATATAATACTATGCAGAGGCACAACCAAATATAAGGACCACTACAAGGGACAACAACCATCTAACTTAGCAAAACCGCTTATCTTCATATGAAACACAGTTTCAAAACCATAAAAAATGTACATTTAAGAAGCTTCTCACTATCCTCAGTCAAACCAGAAGTTCCAATATAAGACCTTGACAGCCTCCTCATTATCCTCAAAAATCCATATACGTTTCTGTGGTGATGAAGAACAACCTCATTACAATTAAGACCAAGTGGTCTTAAAAAGCACAAAAATGTAGATTGTAGAACCCAAACCAACATAAATACTATTGCAAGAATCCTCCAAAAAAAAAAAAAAAAAAAAAAAACCACAGTTCCAAACTAGAACTATCACAAGAGTCTCTTAATCCAAATATACAATTCCAAAGAAAGTCGTGTTATTAGACTCAGGCCACGCTGAATCCTATAAGTGACAACATAAGCATCATTCAGAAGATAATTCTACATGCAATAATGCAAATTTCAAAAGCCATATCCTTTCAGGCAAGCACACCAACCTTACAAAACAAGAGCACATTTTTGTCCAGAACACCCAATTACAAGAAACCACAACACAAAGGCGAGAAAGGAACACTAACCCAATGATCCAGCCAACGAAGACTTGCCTCCAGAGCCCACACCACCGTACACATAACCTTCATACCCATCCCTCCTCACCTTCTTCCCACTACTGCCCCCGCCCGCACCCGCACCCGCACCAACATCATCCTCATCATCATACTCCTCCTCATAGTAATCCCTCCTCCCCTTCTTCACAATCGCGCCGGCCCCGGCCCCGGCCGCAGCCGCAGCTGAGGCCAAGTGGTAATTATAATGCGGCACCACGGGCCCTCCGGGTACCCCAGCGATGGAGGGGTTGTGGTTGGGGTAGTGGCGGGGGGCGATGGGGCCGCCAAGGATGCTGCGGACGGGAAGGAGGAAGTAGAACTCCTTGTCGCCGATCTGGAGGAGATCCTGGGAGTCGAGCTTGACGGGGGGGTTGCCGGGGAGGTGGAGGACCCCTTCGACGAGGCAACCGTTCTTGCCGAGGACCTCGAGGGCGAAGCGGCGGCGGGCGAAGTCGTAGAAGATGCGGGCGTGGTGGCGGGAGATGTTCATGCCGCCGCCGAGGCTCGAGAGGTCGACGTCAACGGTCGATTTCTTGGAGTTGCGGCCGAGGACGATGGAGTAGGTCTGCATGTAGTACTCGAAGTCCTCGCCCTGGAGCTTCGCGAAGCCCGCCTCCACGTCGCCACCGGCGCTGGCGGTTCCCATGGCGGTGGTGGTCGGAAAACAAGGAAGAGAGAGTAAGAGAAAGGAGGAAATGGAATTTCGGAATTGGAAATGGAATTGTTAGAGGCCGTGATTGGGGTTCGGAAAGTGTTGGGGGAAAGGAAAGGGGAAATTAATGGCAAGGGAAAATATTTTTAATGGTAGATCACATCGATCTCTCCTAATCTTTAATGTAATTATATTTGATGTTTTTTTTTTATAGATAATATATTAAACAAAACATATTAGGGGAATATCGAGGGTGATTATATTGAATTTTAGAAAAAATTAGTATAATTTACCCTATTTTTAATTTGTTTCAGGGGAAAAAAATGTAAATATTAATAAAAAAATAAAAACAAAAGCGTACAAATTGCAAGTCCATTATTATTTTGGATTATTTTCATAAGTCGTTTAAGGGCATTAATTAAGGAATTAAAGGAATTGAGTAAAACGTAAAATTTCATGACTTTTTAATGTGTTAAATGCATTAAAAATGTTTAAAAATTGGGATTTTTATTGTATTAAATGATTTGAAAAGAATTGAGGTAACGAGTTAATTGAGCTATTAAATAACTCTTAACTTATTAGGAAAACACGAGTTTTGTAAGGAGATTACATAACATTTTTGTTCTCCTAGTTAAACAAGAATTAGTTTTATAAACGGGTCATACAAACAAAACTTGTAAAAATAGCTTGTGATTTATATGTGTGTGTATAATTTAATTTTGATGTACTAATGTGATAAAAGATTTTATATTATCATTTAATTACATATTTCTATTTATAAGACTTTTAGGATAATGGATAATTGAGCTAATATTTTTATACTTTTAATTATGTAAAATAAATTTACACCAATAATACATCAAAATTATTGATACAAATATAAATGTGTATATTATTGATGTTTATATATTAAAAAATATATGAATATGAATTTGACTAAATATTTAAGCTTATAGCTCTGCTTGGTGGTCTCTGGCACAAAGCTATCTAGAAGCACTCTAGGTAAGCATGGCTAAACTGTTACACTACTTTCCCTTTCCGAATCTACTAATCAAGCCATTATATTCAAATCTCCACTATCACAGGAACGTTCCAAGATCCCAGGAACACTGCGAGCTATACAAGATAAGATTCCTATTAATTTCACTTTTGAAAATGATTGGCCTCTTGGTATCAGGTACAACCATGATTAAAAAAATTGGACCAGTTGGACCGGTTCGACCGAGAACCTCACCCCAGGCCAGTCCGATCATTTTCCTTAAATCGTATATCATCAAAATTGATGAGGAACCAAATCAGTTACACCGGTTGACAGGTTTCATTAGTTTTTTCTTTTTTAATTTTGGCCAAAACGCTGTTGTTTCTTTAAAAAAAAAAAAATTGGCAAAACATCATTTTGCAGCTTCAGAACAAAAGCCAAATTAGAAAGTGAAAAACAAGGACAACGGCTAGTGGTTTGGCTTCTCTCTCCCTCATTGCTTTATGCTACTTGCTGCCAAAGAAGGAACACAGCATTGCTTACTGCTTAGCCATCCGACGCGCCAGCGTCCATTGTCCATGCCACTGTCTGGAGAAATGTATTTTATATAGGACTCACCACTAAGTGTATTTTACATTGTACGTGCCATTGGCCATTGTCCATGCCACTGGCCAATCATATAAATGTATTTTACATGGAATCCATCACTAATACATAATCTCATACAAAATGCATTTACATGATCGATCCGGGAGCACAGCCACGTAGTACTCTTAGATCATACAAGTACTTCTCCACCATTTGTTGCCAGGCAATCATCCGTCAATGCAATTCAAGTGCAGTCCCACTATCGTGCTCTCTTTCTTCTTTGCTTTTAAATTTTGAAGTTTCAGAATCTTGATTCTATTGCTATGCTTATTTACTATATACTGTTAAAATAATTTAAAAGTAAAAAATTAAAAATGATTGTTGTTCTATCCACTTATGAGTACTTTTCAAAAGAAATGTAAGTAAAAATTAAAGTAAATAAATTTTATATTTGAGATATTTGATAAAGTGTCTTATAATAAATATTATTTTATATTAATTATGATATTGTTAATGACTTAGTGTAATTTTTTCCTTTCTAATTAATCATATGTATATATTTATATACTTAAATAACTAAATACATATATTTTATTATACCTTAATTGAATCCTTGATTAAACCGCTTAAATCTCTGAACCTTTGAATTAATGTCTTGACTAATTCGATGCTCGCTCCAATTTTCTTAACCTTGGGCGCAACATACACACCTAACACATACACCTCTATTCTTTAATCAATGACTTATGCGTCAGAGTCTCTTTACATGTCCCCTCCGAAATTGTGCATCAGTTTTCATGTGTACAATTTGTTGGCACATAGCTTTGAAAAATATAATAAAAAATATAAAATAAAAAAATGTTTGAGTTAAATTCTTGGAGCAAATATTTGGTCTTATTTACCTATCATTTGAGTTAACCTATGATTCATGCCTTGGAAAGTGTAGGGGAAAAGGAAAGCGGGAATTAATGTCAATGGAAAAATACTTTTAATTTGTTTCTCTGGGAAAAAAAATGTAAATATTACCAAAAAAAATAAAAAAAATAAAAACAAAAGCTACAAATTGCAAATCATTATTATTTTGGATTTTTTTCATAAGTCGTTTAAGAGCATTAATTAAGGAATTAAAGGAATTGAGTAAAACGTAAAATTTCATAACTTTTTAATGTGTTAAATGCATTAAAAATGTTTAAAAATTACAATTTTTATTGTATTAAATTATTTAAAAAGAATTGAGGTAATGAGTTAGTTGACCTACTAACTCTTAACTTATTAGGAAAAGGATGCGAGTGTCACAAGGAGATTACATATATTTTATTTTCTCATAGTTGAACAGAAATTAGTTTTATGAACAAATCATATAAATAAAACCTGTAAAAATAACCCATGATTTATATGTGTGTCTGTATAATTTAATTTTGATATATTGACATGGTAAAAAATTTTATATTATCATTTAATTATATACTTCTATTTATAAGATTTTGCAGATAATTGATAATTGAGTTAAATATTTTTATATTTTTTACTGTATAAAATTTTTTTATACTGATAGTATAATATTCCCAATTCTGTTTAAGATAATTAGCTCAGTATTACTGACTAATTAGATAAATTAGTGATTAGTCAAAGATTAATCAACTAATCTCAAGAGTAAGAGCTTAGTAATTAAAGAAAAGTCAACTAATTAACTAAAAATCAATAATCAATAAAAAAAGTCAATAATTGAACAATGATACACTAAATGATTTAGTTGAGATCATCCAAATCTTGCTAATTCATGACTATGAATATAATTAAGGTAATATAATCTTATTAATTAAACACTTGACAAATGTTCTTCCTTAATCAATGTGATAAATTAATCCTCACACTAAGTATATAAATAGTGAGAATCATTCCTTTTAGAAAGAAGTCTTAAAACTATATTTAACCAAAATTGTTTAAAGAGCAATTAAACTAATCTAATCTATTAACACCTAGATAAATTCTAATAGCAATGAAAATTTAAAATTTTAACCCTTAATCATGATGAAAAATTCGGCCACCCCTAGCCAATTATCCACCATTCATTTGCATCCTAATCTTACACCATAAGATCAAAGCTTATTATGGTTAGGTCACCTTAAATTGAGATTAACTAAAAAATGGTTATCCTACACATGGATCTCACTTGATTTAGTATAAATTATCAAAGTGGATCAATGCATTAATGGCATGGAGTTAGTCATTAACATTAGAAAAGCACAAAAAGGTTTGAGTCATACACCCAAGACTCAAGAGTGGAACAATTACTCTTTCATCCCAAGGTCACAAAGCCTATTCCTAATTGAATAAAGCAAGAAAGCACTCAACCCATGTCGTGTGATATACGCCCCAAATCAGCCCTCACTTTCATTCTTGCAACTCTCATTCTCTCACTAAAAGCTATAAGCTTTCACTTCTCTCTAGGCTTCAGACTACTTCCTCTTTGTTCTTCCTATTTTCCTTGTTCTTCTTATCTTTCCTACTCCAACCATTCTCATTTTCCACCACTATTCTCACAAGCTCTTCAAAGACCACCCTCTTTGGTCTTTAAAGAACACATTTAAACACACATTTAGCTCCATTTTCAAGCTCCAAAGGGAAGGTGACCCTCAAAGACAAAATAAGAGAATGTGATCCTTAAGCTTAGGGCATGATCCTTCAAAAGGAAATGTGACCCACACTAAACCTTCTCTCCTATGAAGGTTCCAAGAATTTATGATGATGACAGCTACGGTATGAGCTCATTACCACTTTATGTCAAAGGATGGAGCCCCAGCAACCAGTGAAGCTTCAAGTGGATGCTGAGGGTGCAGTTTTTAGGAGCCACTTGCTGTTGATCATGAGACTATCTTGCAAGTAGATGCTGCCAATGATCTTTCTTTGTTGCTGCTTTATATATTTTATGTTATGTTCCGCCACCACTTTTCAAATAATGGCTTTGTTTTTGTTGCTTATATGATTTAGGCCATGGTATAGCCATGAGCCTTCCGATGTAATTTATGGTACTATATATTATGTTATATGATATAGATATATTAATTCTGCCGTGCATGATTATTCCTCTTTATTACCTTTCTGCTTTACGCTTGGTTTTTGGTTCATAATATTTACGTGACACTCCTTCATGCTTGAGGCTTATGTTTTTAAAACACTTTAAAAGCCACAACGCATTTCAAAAAAAAAAATTAACCTATTTTCAACATAACTTAATTTAAAAGTGAAGTTTAAGTTTTCTATGAGTATAAGTAACAACTAATAAAACACCATAATACGACTTAAGTGTAGTATAGGTTTATTAAGGTGTTACAGATATTGTATCAAAATTAGTGATGCAAATATATATGTGTATATTATTGATGTTTATAATTAAAAAATATATGAATATGGATTGGACTAAATATTTGGGCTTTTATAGCTCAGCTTGGTGGTCTCTAGCACAAAGCTATCTAGAAGCACTCAAGGTAAGCATGACTGCACTATTACACTACTTTCCCATTTCGGATCTACTAATCAAGCTGTTATATTCAAATTTCCATTGTCACCAGAACTTTCCAAGATCCTAGGAGCCACCTGCGAGCTATACTAGATAAGATTCTTATTAATTTGACTTTTGAAAATGATTGAGCTCTTGGTATTAGGTACAAACATGGTTAAGAAAATCAGACTGGACCCCAGGCCGGTCCGATCATCTTCCCTAAACCACTTGTCCTCAAACTTGATGAGGAACCGACCAAAATCGAGCAAAACTAGTGAGTTGGTGTGAATCGAGCTAATTACATCAGTTGACTAGTTTTGTTAGTTTTTTTTTAAAAAAAATTTGATCAAAATATTGTCGTTTCTTTAAGAAAAAGAAAGAAAGAAAGAAGTTTGCAAAATGTCATTTTGCAACTTCAGAACAAAAACCAAATTAGAAAATGAAGAGTAGGGGCAAGGGCTGGTGGCATGGCTTCTTTCTCCCTCATTACTTTACGTTGCTTGTTGCCAAAGAAGGAACACAGTGCTGCTCACTGCTTAGTCACTCAACATGCCATCGTCCATTGTTTGTGTCGCTGTTTGTCACTACGCAATCATCCGTCACCGCAGTTCAAGTGTAATGCCACCATCTTGCTCTCTTTCTTCTCTATTTTTAAATTTTGAAGTTTCAGAATCTTGATTTTATTGGTATGCTTATTTGCTATATACTCTTAAAGTAATTTAAAAGTGAAAAACTGAAAATGGTTGTTGTTCTGTCTATTTGTGAGTACTTCCCAAAAGTAATGTAAGTAAAAATTAAAGTAAATGGATTTTACATTTGAGATATTTGATAAAGTGCCTAATAGTAAATGTTATTTTGTATTGATTATGATATTGTTAATAACTTAATATAATTTTTTCCTTTATAATTTATCATATGTATATATTTATATATATAGATAATAGAATACATATATTTTATTATATCCTGATCGAACCCTTAGTTGAACCAATTAGACCGCTAAACCTTTAAACTAATGCCTTGACTAGTTCGATGCGCGGTATAATTTTTTAAACCTTAGGTACAACATACGCACCTAACATATACACCTCTCTATTCTTTAATTGATGACTTCTGCATCAAAGTCTCTTTACAAGTCCATACCGAAATTGTCCTAGGCTCAAAGGCTGAGATCTGCACTACCTTCCAGACTTTAGGTAAGAACATTTGGTGTCCATTGTGGGGTTGATAAACAATCCTACCCATAATGACTATAACTTGAAGCTAAAATATGAACTTAATCATGCCAGATGATGTAGAGAACAACCTCTCTTAACTTCCACCTACTGTTTTAGGCTTATCTTGCCTCACACAACAATTGCAAGATCAAAATAAGAAGATGACAACACGGTTGGAAACCTTAGCTAAGGATCAAGAATGGTCTAGGCATGAACATGAAGGTAGTACTAATCAGAGAGGATGTTTGTGCTTTACAGACCATCCAACCCAAAGGCATAGAGACAATAAAAATGATTACAACTTCACTCACTCTTATTACTCCCTCAGGCTTCTTCTTAAAATTTATCACATTAGTACCCTTACGAGAAAGTTTAAGCTTCTGAACCTTATAATGGTACAAGTGACCCCTAATAACACCTCACAATGTTTAATCCTATAAAACTACTTAATTGTGCTACTAACCCCATTCTATATTGAGTTTTTCCAACTTTTTTTAAAGAAATAAGCTTATTTGTAGTTCTCAACTTTAACCCAGCTTAGTCTAAGATTTTTTCGAGCTCTCGACTAGGTTATTGAATCACTTTTCCTCTAGCTAGATTTATCAGAAAACCTTAGCCTCACTTGTTAATTTGAAGCAAAAGAAGGGGGAGGCCCTGAAATATTACTTCACTTGCTATAGCTAAGAAGATTACCTTACTTTCACGCTATCCTCTCTAGACTAAAGCCAAGACTATTTATTCATTCATTTGCATTGTATCCTCCAATAGACATAGAGGACCTCCTAGCCCGAGCTATGGGTTATATCCATAAGAAGAGATGCGTGAAGCTAACAAGTAAAGGCTTGGTCAAAAAGATCAATTGAAAAGGAGAAATTCCCCAAGATGAGAAGTTTGATAAGATTTGAGAAAGGATGAAAAAAGAAGATGACCATTATAAAGACCACAAACGAAATTGATGATTACGCTCCATTGAATACCTCCTATGAAAACATTTTTTTCCAAAGTATACAATTCCAGGATTAATTATTAAGCTGCCTCCTAATGCTAGAAAGTTGCAGGTGCTAGCAAGAGTGGATTGTACTAAATAGAGTGAGTATCACCAAACTTATGATCATACCACCGAGGAATGCATGGTCATTAAAGATCAGATGGAGAGATTAATTTCTTAAGGGCATTTGGACTCATTTATAAATCAACAAAAGAGAAGTTGAGAGGCCCATGAAGATATGAGACAAAAATGGAGCTGAAGATGAAGTAGGCCAAGAGAAAGTCAAGAGATGTAACATAACCTTGGAATGATCAAGATGAGCACAAAATCAAAGGGATAATTAATCACATAGCTAGAGGATTTGTTGGAGGAGTTGAGACAAACTCAGCAAGAAAGAAGCATTTCCACGTCATCATGTCAATTGAGAAATCGACTCTACCAACATTGATTATATCTGACCTTGATAATATCTTTCTTAGCTTTTGACTGTAAGGACATTAATCAAAATTTACATGATCATGTTGTAATCACTTTGATTATTATTAAATATATTGTTAGGAAAGTCTTGGTAAAGAATTGAAGCTTGGTGGACTTATGATACTTGTCAACATTTAAAAAAATGCAACTATAATTAGGACTTGGTAGGTTTCTCTGTAAAGAGAGTAAATGTCTAAGGTTATATCGAGCTATGAATCACTTTGTGGATAGAGCACCATGTCTAGATAATTGACGAATTGATGTGAGTCAACAAGTAAGAGACACATAGGAGATTGGCATGGAGGAAGATCCAAGATAGTTGAATTTGACCATAATTAAATACTTGGGCTAATTAGCGTGTATGCTATTTGAGCTCCATTTGTATTATTGATTATAATTAATTAATGTTTTGGGCCCTTATTAATACTTATCAATAATTTGAGTTTTATTAATTATTAGTTTTAGGCCTTAATTATTATTTATAATTTAGGCCTACTTAGGATTAGAAATCTAGGGTTTCTTTTAGATATGAATAAATCTTTTAGATAGGATCAAATCTTTTAGATAGAATTAAATCTTTTAAGAGTATCTTTTTAATCATTTTCCTATTTTTATGTTTAAATAGGCTTTTGGGACCTAGAATCATATTAGTTTTCATAATTCAATAATAAAATGCAAGAGAGTTTTATCTTCTTATTCTCCATTAAATATGTTGAACTTATCAATGGATAATTCCATCATGGCGCTCAACCTATCCTTATTTTCTTATCCTAAGGCTCTCAATTACAAGAGGGTTGAGGGCACAATTCATTATCCCAAGGCTCTTATTCACAAGTTAATTAAGGGTTGAGGGCATAATTTGCTATGCCAAGGTTCTCTGCACAGGTTGAATGAAGGTTGTAGGTTCTTATCCCAAAGCTCTCATTTACAAGTTAATTGAGGGTTGCAGGTTCTTATCCTAAGGTCCCAAGTGTTGAAGGTGCAATTCACAATACCAGAGTTCTTATTCACAAGTTATGTAAGGATAGAGAGCACCTATCCAAATTCAAATCTCTTATGAGTTTTGCATTTCTACACAAGGTTCATATCAATTTGGTATCAGAGCATCGATTCTATCTATTCTTTCTTTTTTTTTTTCTATTTCTGTTTTCTATTTTTCATTTCTTTCTGTAGTTTGTTCCTAGGTTCACATTTTTATCTTTCTTTTCATCTTTTTATTACCCAAAAAAAAAGGAAAAAGTGAACAAAAATAAAGAAAAAGTATGACAAAAAAGAAAAAGAAGCATAAAAATAAATAAATATATATATATATATATATAAGTATTGGGAGAAAATTTTTCAAAAATGTTCTAGTGAAAAAGAAAGGATTTGCTCCTTGTTAGAGACAAAGTATTGATATACTCATCTTACGGATTTGTTGTTATCTTTCATTAACTTCAGGATTAGATGTTATCTTTCCTTAATTTTAGGATTAGATGTTATATTTTTGAGTTTTAATTTATTGATATTGTTACTACAAAAAAAAATGCTAAATAGGGGAGGTTTTATAGAGGAAATTGTGTAGAACTGTCTCAAATAGAGAGAAAATAGCATTTTTGGATTAGGTAGCAATTAACTTAAATTAGGATGGTTTTTTTTTTATCTAATGGTGGGGTTTCAAACCTCCACAAATTAAAAACAAAACTCCTTGAACTAGTTTGTTTCCCTTATCTCCTATAATTGGTCCCACTCACATTTTCAATCCCTTAATTACTTTCCCTCCGTTCATGAAACCACCATGCACGCCACCATGGAAAACCTTTTCTCCTTGTGAACCACCGCAAATAACCACAAACCACTATGCACACCACTGCACATCTTAGTTCTGCCACTTCACAGACCACAACTACACCATCTATGACAACACCTTCCTCTTCATCCTCTTCCTCCCTTTCATCTGTAAGGTACTGATTCTTCTTCCACAATAGCTTTTTCTTCCTCTATTTTTAGAGGCAATTCCTCTGTTCCATTTGATTTCATAAATGTGTTAATGTGTGAGTTTGTGCATGTATGTGATGTGCTGAACAATTTGTGGAATCTGTTTTGTTGATATTTTGCTTATAATGTGAAAGTTGTTTCAATGTCAGTTTCTGGATTTTGTGAGCTAATAACAACCTTTTTTTTTTTTTTACTCAATTTCACGCTTATTTCAATTTCTACATAATTTCTCTATTTTGTTAGGGTTCCTTGTCCGAAGCTATTATTCTAATTTCATTGGCAACTAAATCATAGGGTGTTTGGTTTTCATAAGTTGTGTGTTTAATGCTTTTCACCATTATTAAGAGGACCGGACCGGACCGGTCGGTCGAACCAGTCTAATTGGGAATCGGACCCCAGGTCGGTCCGATTTTCACCATAAAATTGGATGTGGTCAAAATTGGTCAAGAACCAATCAAAACCAGGAAAAACCACTGAACCAGACCGGTCAAATCGATTGATCGGTTTGGTTTTTTGTTAATTTTGGTAAAGATGTCATTGTTTCTTTTATGAAAAAAAAAGAAGAAGTTCAGTCAGAACAAAAATTTATTTCTTTTAGAACCTTGATTCTTTTAGTATACTTATTTGCTATATACTCTTAAATTAATTTAAAAATAAAAAACTAAAAATGATTGTTATACTGTCTATGAATACTTTCCAAAAGAAATGTAAGTGAAAATCAAAATAAATAGACTTTATATTTAAGATATTTGATAAAGTGCCTCTTAATAAATATTATTTTGCATTAGTTATGTTATTGTTAATAATTTAATATAATTTTTTATTTTTTAATTAACCATATATATGTCCCGGTCAAACCCCTGATTGAACCTCTAAACCTTTGAACCTCTACCTTAACCGATCGGATTTTCTTAACCTTGGTTTTCACAAGCGATGTATACAATATTTCATCTAGCTGAACCTAGGTTGGAGGAAATTAACAAGCCAACAAGTGTTTTGCAATAGATTGGGAGCAAATATAAGTTTTTTGGTGTGAAGCAAATGAGGAGAGATGGCTTATAGGGATATGATATTTGTCTTGTTGGTGCTTATTTGCCTTTGGTCTTTTCATGTTCTTTTTTTTTTATTGGTGCTTCTACTGTTTTGTTGAATTTCTTTGGGCAACTCTCTTGTTTTGAGTTATACCAAGCTACTTATTAAAAAATGTCATCGCAATAGTGTGCTACAAATGATGCATCTCTCAATGTTGAGGTTTTTTTTAAAAAAATTTATAAAGCCTAAATAGTTATATCTTTTTCACTTCATATGATATAATTAATATTTTGAATAAGAATCCTGTGTGTGTGTGTGCGTGAGGGCAACTCTCTTGTTTTGAGTTGTTCTTGCCTTTCCCAATTCACGATGGCCTTATATAGACCCATGATGGCCTTTGACATAGAGTTGTATAAATATACGTCAAAACTTATTACAATAGTCATCATATAGTACAGATAATTTGCGAGATAGGCTACATGGCAACCTTTTTTGTATAAAATATTATATCTTTTCTTATTCTTTACAAAGTTGTTAGTGCATATAGCAATATTTTATTCTTTATTTTGTTCCTTTCAAATCAAGTGAGGTCAAAATAAAGCATTCATATAGTTTCTTTTATGTTGATTCTCAAAATAAAGCATTCATATAATCATATAGTATAGATAGCAATTTTTATTCAGGCTTTGTCATTAAGTACTGTACATATAAAGTGGATCTCTATGGGCCAGTGAATCTTGTTTGCTTTTGTTTTTTCTTAGATTGTGTTTGTTGGCTAGTTATAGTGGAGGTTCTATTTTTGCTTCTAACTTGTAATTGATACTTATGTTATGTTGTCCATTATTAATGACGAGATGGTGATTTGGTTCTAAGAGAATGCTTTGTTCTTATGTATAATTATTTGGGAAGTTCCTTAATGTAGAAATATGTATCTGATCAAGGAAAGTTTTGTAACCCAATATTGATTTAAGAAATAACTTTTGATGTGTTATCTTCATGTGGTTTCCATCTCAATTTGGTGCTGTCTTATTATTCTATTTTATGTGGATTCCATCTTAATATGCTAACTTGACTCAAATTCTAGAAGCTACTATGGGTTATACTTGCACAATATCTATGATAGCCTACCTGGCCTATAAATGTTAAATCTTTACTGCTTTACTTGAAATTGTATGAAAGTCACCCATTTCTCCTTTCATACATGCAACTTCCTTTTTCTTTCCATTATTTGACATGCTAGTAGCTCTTACTGGTACCTTGTACACATTTTGATTTTATTTTATTTTTGAACATTCACTGTGATACATGAAAGTGATTTGCTCTTGTAGGATGGTATTTTTTTATACATGAACGAGAATGCAATTTAGTATTAGATATACATGTAGACTAGTATGTGTCATTTCTATGTATATTATGTCATCCTTGATTGTTATTCAACTAAAATTCAGTTTAGTCATTGAATGCAGGTGACTATTTGTTGGTTCAAATTATTTACTAGTTGAAACTTCTTTTAGGGCGTGATTATTTGCTAGTTCTTCAAGAGATACAAGTGTGATTATTAGCTAAATAAGTGGCCTAGTATTTTTTTTCTCTATATTTTTATTTTGTTGATATTTTAGTATGACTTGAATTTATTGAAAGCTTTTCAATAGAATATTTTAACAACTCCAAGACTATAGGTTATAGAGTTTGAAGATATTTAGAAAAATTAAAAACTTATTAGAAAAAAATTGTAATGTATACAAAAAGGACTCATATGTTAATTTCTCTTTTATGCATCTAATTTTAATGTATTATTTGTGTGAAAATGATGCATTCCTTTGAAAGTTTTTTTCATGCTAGAATAATAATGCTTATGGATTTCATTTATTTTTCTCTTATGTGGGTAGTAATTTCAATTTATGCAGCATTTTCCACTTTGCTATTTTTTGAAGTTGTGTGTAAGGTACTTAGAAATGGATAAATCTTGGATTGAAAACCCACGAAACATAGCTGAATACCTAGATAGTTTAAGTAAATTCCTTGATTTTGCATTCGAGAATGTAGCTGTGGAAGATGCAATAAGTTGTCCATGTCCAAAATGTGGCTTTGGAAAATGGCAAACTAGAGATACAATGCATGATCACTTACTTTTGAAGCCATTTCCTAGAAACTATGTTATTTGGAATCTTCATGGTGAGAAATGTTCCGAGGTAGAAATGTCACTTAGAAAATACCATAGAGACAATGATAAATCATGCACTTGGGCATAATAGGAATCAAGCCACCATAGATAAATTATTAAATGAAAGGCGTAGGGATGATCATATTGAATTGTATGCATTTGTTTGAGATGGAAATCAAACATTGTATGAAGGGAGCAAGTTCACAAAGCTAGAATTTATTATAAAATTATATCATATAAAGGTCTTGTGTGGATTAAGTGATAAGGCAATGATTATGATACTAAATTTGTTAAGAGACACATTTGAAGATGCAAAGCTTCCTTCCTCTTTTTATGAGGCAAAGAAAATCATTACCAAACTTGGTCTAGACTACACCAAGATAGATGCATGTCCAAATGATTATATGTTACATCTGGATGATGATCTGAAAAATTTGCAAGAAACATGCAAGCATTGTAGTATTTTTAGATGGAATCCTAAGAAGAAAAAGAAGCAAGCTGCGAAGGTGTTGCAATACTTTCCATTGAAATCAAGATTGCAAAGATTATTTATATGTAGTAAGACAGCTGAATATGTGAAATGGCATGCTTTAAAGAGTAACAAGGATGGATTGATGAGATATCCAAGGGATAGTGAGGCATGGAAGATATTTGATTTAATACACCCTGAATTTGCTTCAGATCCTCGAAATGTTTGCTTAGGCCTTGCTATTGATGTTTCAATCCTATCGGAACCATGAGTTCTACTCATAGCATTTGGCCAATGTTCTTAATTCCATATAATCTTTCCCTTTAGATGTGTATGAAGCATACTTCCTTTATGTTATCAATGATCATTCCAGGTAAGTAGATGTATGGAAATAATATAGATGTATACTTACAACCCCTTGTGAAGGAGTTAAATGAGCTATGGAATGATGGTGAGGAAACCTTTGATTTGTCGGTAAAGGGAAACTTTTAAAATGTGGGTAGCTCTAATGTGGACAATAAGTAATTTTCCTAGACTAAGCATCGTATTTGGTTGGAACACATACATTTGTTTGGCTTGCCTAACTTGTAATTTTGACATTGAACCTTGTCATTTTCCTCATAGTAGGAAATGGTGCTTTATGGGCATCGACATTTTTTGAAAAATAATCATAAATTTAGATTGAATCGAGTTCGCTTTGATGGAGGTATGGAGGAACGAGGTCAACCAATAAATTATTTGGATCTGACATTTTTGGACAAGTGAGAAATCTTAACATAACATTTAGGAAAGGAGTAAAGTTGCATGGTAAGGGGAAAAGACCTAGACAAGAAACTAAGTAATGAATAGAGAAGAGCATATTCTTTGAACTTCCATAATGGGAGGCTAACCTGTTGCATCATAATTTGGATTTTATGCACATTGGAAAAAATATATATGACAATATCATATATACTATGCTTCATGAGAAAACCAAATCAAAAGACAATCTTAATGTCCAAAAAGATTTAAGAGAAATGGGCATAAGACGTGATCTTTGGCCAAATGATAATGGAACTTATCGCCTTGCTTTGTTTTCACTGATACGTGATACCAAAAAGCTATTTCTTTCAACCCTGAAGAATGTTATAGTACCAAATGGCTACTCAAGTAACATCTCTCGAAGTGTTGACGAGGCACAAAAAAAGATCTTTGGGTTAAAAAGTCACAATTGCCATATTATTATGGAGCAATTGCTACCATTAGCAATTCGCAATGTGTTGCCAGACCATGTGACTACAGCCTTGATAGAGTTCTACTCATTTTTTAGGATCCTTTGTGGTTCTACTCATTTTTAGGATCCTTTGTGGTAAAAGCTTGAATAATTTTGATCTTGATAAGCTCCAAGATCATATTGTGATTACACTTTGTCACTTAGAGATGTTATTTCCTCCATCATTCTTTACAGTCATGGCTCATTTAACTATCCATCTAGTAGAGGAAGTAAAGCTTGGAGGTCCAGTGCATTATCGATATATGTATCCTGTGGAGAGGTAAAATATTGTTGCTTTTAATTTAAGCTCATATGTATTAGATCCCTTAATATATCTTATCCTTAATTATCTACCATTTTTGTAGGGAACTAGGTCATCTAAAGTCCTTTGTACGGAATAAGGCACAACCAGAAAGTTCTATAGCCGAGGGTTACTTAGTTGAAGAGTCTCCTACTTTTTGCTCTTGTTATATTGAGGATATAGAAACAAGGTTCAATAGACCTAGACGTGTTTGTGATGACCCACATGAAACTGAGTGTTTAGCAATGTCTTCTATATTTCCTCAATGAGGTAAACTAGTAGGTGCTTCCTTAATGTTCACCTTAACTCAGATGTAGAAATTACAAGCTCATCAATATGTGCTACTTAATTGTGCATTGGTCTTGCCATTTGTGGAGTGAGTAAATAGAGTAGTCTTACTCTAATTTGTCTTATAATTTGAAATAGATAGTCATATGCCTTAAAATCAATGTATTATTTCATGTACTGAATTCAGACAATGAATAAAGAGGAGTTCAATGGGAAGGATGTTAGCTCCAATGCTTTTCAGAAACTATTCTGTGGTTGTAAACTAGAATGAGCATTAAGGTTTTGATGAATACTAAATCATAGTTTAAGCGAATCTTGCTATATATATATATATATATGAACGAATTGTTTTTAGAAGTGTTTCTTTCTTAACCATGTGCATTATATGATTGAGAGTCAATAAAATTGTTGTAACACCTTACCAGACAAAATACTATACTTAAGTCATAATATATTACCTGATAGGTTATTACGTGTGTCTGATCCATTAAATTTCATTTTTCAATTCAATGTTAATTACCCATGTAGAGTTGAGGTATCATTTATTCATTTCTATTGGCGATAAAGTAAATTAAAAATGAATTAAACGTTGTAACAGAAAGAAACTATGAAATAGACAGAACTACTAAACTACATCATACATATATAGGTACATAGATGCCTGTTTCCAAAGTGCTCCCAAAATACATAAACAGTACAACGTATAAAAATGAGGTCGCTAAAACAAAATAATTCGGCCTGTTTCTATGAAACAAAACCCTATGTGGTCCCCACGGGACATTTCATATGCTATCCAACTATGTATTGCATCCACTAAATCTCTACCTATGGCCTAGATTGCCAAAAGAGGGCCACTCTATACATCTCCTCCTGCTGCACTACATAAGTACTCTAGATGGATTCCGAGGAAAAGAACCCATTCACCATAATGGCATTAACTAATGGATGGTCCACGCTCAATGCAGAGGATGAGGAAGACGAGCTCATCACCGTCATTCCCAGTTTTTTCGATTTTTCTTAATTTTAAATGACAACATAATATTCAACTTAATTTAAATTGTAGAAAATAGAATCCGAAACAAAGCTAAATTTTAAATTAGAGCAATACCGATATATTTAACAGGCACACTAACGAAGCTAAAATAGTAACCATAGGCGAATGGTAATATAACACAAGAAATATACAGTTAACTATAAACTTAACTTAGAAACCCATAAATAGAGCATATACATGTGAAATGGAAATATGAATGTAGCCTTTGGAGATTTTCAACTTATGCAACTTTTATTTTCCACTCTTGATCCCCTGGGAGTCTTTGGGCGTATACTCCTAGGAAATAGTCTGCTTTTCAAGACCGAGCTTGTTCCTATACAGGGTTGCTGGATTTGCTTTCCCCAACTTTTTTGCTGATCTATTCCCCTTAAACTTATTCAAGGGCTGGCCCAAGTAATATAGAATCCTTTGTATCTTTCATAAATTGCACGCATAACTAACATTATCCTACTTGAACATCATGTATTCATACAAATATTTCATAAGGTATATGAATTTGTTGCCAAAATTTCGGCAGTATAACGAATCAAGTTCGCTTTTCCATGAATAGTGCTAGGCTACCAGTAGAATCAATTAAGCAAAAAGATCAACATAGAGTAACAAATCTATAACAATAATATCAAATATGTAGTGTGCTAACACCAATAAGGTTCACTACCCTTTATACTCTATTCTGCCCGATTTTGTGAAATTGACCATTATTTCTATTTAAATCATTTAGACCTAAATTTTGGATATGCTATAGTTCTATGTGTCTAATTTTCAACTCTTTTGATCCCATCTCATTTTGGTTTGTGTAGCTCAAGTTATTAGAATTCTATTCCAGTCTATTCTACTATTGGCTAGAATTGCACCCTTAAAAGTAAAAGTCACTAAAAATAGAAACCTAGGTCAAATTATATGAAACTTATACCAAATTAAAGCTAACAGAACAAACTTTTATTTGAAACAAGTTGCACCTCATTTGCATATAATTCGAGATATAAGCCCTGTAAGTAAACCCTTCTGGACTGCCCTATTCCAGTCCGGTTTAAATTTAAGACAACTTCATCAATTTACTGGGAATAATTGGGAGTAAATCTAACTCTAATATTTTTATAGAATGTTCATCTACATGTTAGCTTTCAACAAGCACTGGTGGCACTCTATTTCGAGTTTTGTAGGGTGAGTTACACCCTTCTCAACTCATACTGCCTAGAGAAGGGCCTAGAATTTCAGGCTAAACTTCAAAAATTCATAACTTACTCAATACTAATCCAATAGCCTTATATTTTGTATGGTTAGAAAGCCATAGATGTCTAGTTTCATGTAAAAATGGATTCATCAAGGTTTGATGGCTGGATTTTCATCTGTACAAGATGAACTTACGGATGCCATAGAGTTTTCACCCAACAACTCCTTGCTTCTCTCAATTTTCAAGTTTCTTCATTCCAATGTCAATTCAAATCACATCATACATACAAAATCAACCATAACTCATCATTTCTACTCAAGATAACATCAGAATCATGCAAGAAAGTGGAAAGAAAATGGAGTCCCAATTAGCCCTAATCCAAAGAAAATAAGAAGATAGGTTGAATTCCTACCTTTCTAAGGTGTGATTCTTGCTAGATTTGTGTTTTGAGTTGAAGAAATCTTGATGTAGCTTGAAGAGTTAATGGAGATGGAGTGAAGATAAGTTGAGGTAAAAGAAAAATGATGAGAGGCCAATAGCATATAGTGGCCGAAATTGCAAGGGGTAGGAAGGGAAAGAATTGAAAACTTTTGAAGGAAGCTATCATATGATTGGTGGTCCTCAAACCCTCATTCCAACTAGGCTTGGCTACCGTCGTCATGGCTGTTTGTGGCGACACTTGTGAGGGTCTATTGGCTAAATCTTGGCTATCCATCACACTATAAGTTCCATTGGTTTGGTTTCGACAGTTTAAAATATCGAAATTTTACAGATTTCCTTTAAATCGGTAAAACGGTTTTGGAAAAAGCCTATGGATTTCCTATGTTTCTAATCTAATTCCATCATATCTAATCCTCCTAAATCACACTAAATTGGCTTTAAGTGGATAATAAATAAAATTCTAATTAATCATAATTATTCGATAAATACAGCGCAACTTGGTTAAAAACGATAAGGTTTTTCAGACGTTACAACTATGTTATCCATTAGTATTTTAAATTTGAAGATACTTGATATAGAATATATGCTTTGTATACTTCTTGAGTTATCACAAAAGAAACAAGAAAGAAGGATCACAAGGATGAAACTGCAACATCAGAAAGGAAAATGGTGCCTCAAGAGTAAACACTGTTTATTCAGAAAGATGACTTTGTCCAGAAGGGAAAATCTCCAGAGACATGCTTCTCATGAAGTATTACGCCTTCAAAGCTTCCTCTGCACACTTCAATAGACAAATTCAAAAGTTAAAAAGGTGATTTGACAAGATGCAGAAGACCAGCAGATCAAAAGGATCACAAGGATCAAGGCCTGCAAGCTTCAACGGTCATATTTCAAAGTCTATATAAGGCTGGAAATTGAAGAAAGAATAGTTAGGCTGTTTGAATATTTTCTATGTAAAAAGAGCTTCCTTCTTTCATCCTGCTCAAGTGTCTAAAGCACCAGAAGGATATAAGAATATCTTCTCTTTTGGTCTGTAATAGATAATATACTCTCTTTGAGAATTTAGAGAAGTCTCATACAAAGTACTTCATAGTCCATTCTCTGTTGAGAAAGTTAGTGTGAGTGTTCAAACAAAATATATTATTCACATCATTTGTATCTGGACCCAATAGTGGTTAATAAGAAGCTTGAAGAAGCTAGAAAAATACTACTCGCTTGTATCGCTTGGAGAGGCTAGGTAAATACTACTCGTTTGTAAAGCTTAGAGAGGTTTGGAAAAAGACTACTCACATGTAAAAAGCTTAGATAAAGAATACTCATAGTATATAAAATCTCAACAAAGAGCTGGGGACTGGAAGTAGATAAGTGGTTTGGCCGAGCCAGTATAAAAATCTTATATGTAATTATCTCTATCTCTGATCTTGTTATTTGATTTTACCTCATATATAGGTTCAACTCTGTTTAAACTTTATTTGAAACAAAAGTTTATTTCTATTTTATATAGAAGTAAACTATTTTATAGACTAACACAATTGCTTCTCAATCCAAGTTTTCAGCTTAAGATAGATTAGTTTGAGAAAAGTTTTCAGAAACTAAAGATTTTTGAAAGCACGATTCAACCCTTCTTCTCATGCTATCCTATCTAACAATTGGCATCAGAGCCTAACTCTAGGGTTGTGCTTCCTAACGGTTGCAGAGGTCAAAGATCCTATCAGATGGCTCAACAGATAAATCATATTGCAGAAAGTAACTCTATAAATCATGCCCATACTTCAATGGTGAATATTATCCTTATTGGAAAAATAGAATAAGACTTTTCATAGAGTTCACAAGTCTGGACATGTAGGAAATTATAGAAAATGGTGACTATATACCCACGGTTGAGCAACCAGCACCTCAAGTAGTTGTTGATCTAGAATAACCTCCACCTGTTGTAGTCAGAACCATCCCTAGAAATGAATGGACTGATCAACACAAAACCAAGGTCCAAAGGAATGCCAAGGCAAAGTACCTTCTCACATGTGCCTTGAGCAAAAGTGAATATGATAAGAGCATATCCTGTGACTCAGCTAAGGAAACCTGGAATAGACTTCAAGTGTTGCATAAAGGAATAGACCAGGTCAAAGAAACCAAGATCAGCATATTGGTTCATCAATATGAAATGCTCAAAATGCTAGAACATGAGAATATTGATGAAATGACCACTAGATTCATGCATATCATATATTAGCTGAAGATCTTAGGCAAAAGATACACTAATGCAGAGATGATGAGAAAGATTCTGAGAAGTCTTTCAAAGGCTTAGCGTCCAAAAGTCACGGCTATTCAAGAAGCTAAGGACTTAAGTGTACTTAGCTTAGATGCTCTCATTGGATCATTAAAGACTCAGGAGATTGAGCTAAATGCAGTCGCTGATGAGGCTGTCAAGAAAGGAAAATCCATTGCCTTGAAGTCCACTCAGAAAAGGACTTAATCTCCCAAAGCCTTGAAAGTCTCAGAAGAGTCTGAAGAAGAAGAAGAGAATTCTTCTAATGATGATGATGATGATGATAGTGATAAATTGCTCATTTAGCAAGGAAGATTTCAAGAGCATGGATAAGAAGAAAGAAAAAAAACCTTGTTCCCAAGAAAGACAAAAAAAGCAAGGTCAAGCATGATGAGATCATCTGCTTTGAGTGCAAGGAACCTAGACATGTTAGATCTGAATGTCCCAGACTGAAGAACGCCTCGAAAAAGAAGCCCACAAAGAAAAAAGCTATGATGGCTACTTATGGACAAAGAACAAGAAAATGCAGAATCACAGAGTGAAGAAGAAATTGTAGCAAATCTCCGTTTTTATGGCTGACATTATTTCAGATGAAGAAACTAAAGTACATGATTTTGAACCTGAACTCACTTTTGAAAATCTTCAAAAAGTCTATGATGAACTCTTGGGTGATTTCAAGTCTCTTGCTTCTCATTATGTCTCTCTGAAAAAGGATTTTTGAAAATTATCTTTAGAGTTTGAAAAACCTCAAGATTGAAAAAGAGAAGGTTGGGTACGAAAAAAAAAGATTGCAACCTGACAATATCCTTCTTCAGAAGGATGTAACAGCCCTGAAAACCAAAGTATCTAAAACTCGCTCTAAGTCATCTTTCGATATTTTTGGGCTTCAGAAAACTATAAAACTTCTCAAATCAGATCTTGAGATAGTTAATGGCTCCAAAAATATGGATTTGATGCTTGGTGGCGAAAAGCCTTGTCTTGACAAAACTGATCTAAGCTTTGAGAAGGAAGATGACAAATAATCATCTAAAGATTCCTCATATCAGATTCCTATATGCATATATTGTTTAAAAAGGGGACACTTTTCTGAAAGATGCTTTTCCAGAAGGAAAGCCAAACAAAAAGTGAAAAAGCCCAAAAAATCTGCTAACACAAAGGACCCAAAGAAGATATGGTACCTAAAGTTAAAATTTCCTTTGATGGAGGTGTGTCTTAAATCAATATATTAAAGGGAAAAAAGCGGTATTTGGATAGTGGATGCTCTAGATACATGACTAGAAATAAATCCTGATTCAGAAACCTCATATCTAAGGATAGTGGAATTGTTAAGTTTGCCGATGGATTCAAATCCAAAGTCATTGGTATAGGTAATATTGGTAAAAACAATTCCAACCTAATATCTAATGTTATATTAGTAGAAGGATTAACTTACAACCTTCTGAGCATTAGTCAATTCTATGACTAAGGCTATAAAGTTGTACTTGAACCTTCATAGTGTATAATTAAAGATTCCACTACTGATAAAAGCATTCTTACTGCTAGAATGCATAATAATACATATGTATTATATCTAGATGATTTTCTTGATTAGAGTGTAAAATGCTTAGTTTCCTTTGTGGATGAAAAGTGGCTATGGCACAGAAAGTTTGGTCATGCTCATACGAAATTGATATCTGAAACTTCTCGAAAGGAGCTAGTAAAAGGTTTGTCTAAAATCAATTTTGAAAATGACTCTTCTTGTGAGTTCTGTCTTAAAGGTAAATAGACCAAAAGTTCTTTTCATAGTAACAATGTAATTTCTACTATCAAACCATTTGATCTTTTACATCTTGATCTTTTTGGACTAACTAGAACTGCTAGTCTTGGTGGCAAAAAATATGGTTTAGTCATTGTAGATGATTTTTCTAGATTCACATAGGTTATATTCCTAATCCATAAGGATGAAGCTTGTGAGGCCTTCAAATCTTTTTAAAAAAGAATTCAAAATGAAAAAGGTTTTTGCATTACTTCCATCATATTAGATCATGGTAGAGAATTTGAAAATCATTCTTTTGAAAACTTTTGTAATGAAAATGGCATTTCTCATAACATCTCTTCTCCTAGAATTCCACAACAAAATAAAGTAATGGAAAGGAAGAATAAGTTGTTTTAAGAAATAGTCAGAACTATGCTTCTTGAAAGTGGTTTATCAAAAGGTTTTTAGGCAGAAGTAGTTAACACTGCCTGTTACATTCAAAATCACATTTTCTTAAGGCCTACTCTCAAGAAAACTCCATATGAATTATGAAAGGGAAGAAAACCTAAAATTTCTTATTTTCTCGTCTTTGGATCTGAATGCTTTGTACTTAACATCAAGGATAAACTTTCAAAGTTTGATCCAAAATCTGATCCTCAAATTTTCCTAGGATGTTCTTCTATTTCAAAAGCTTACAAGGTGTTCAATAAGAAGACTCAAGCTATGGAAGAAACCATCCATATAAGCTTCATGGAAAATAAGAATGACTTTAATCAGAAAGTTGCAGATCTGGAAGAAGAAATGGAAAATATGTCATTAAATGACACTTCCCAGAATTAGCAAAACATTCAGATTGTCACTAGTAATAACGAGGATGGTATTTCTGAACCTCCTTCTCATCAGCATGTTTCTAATGAAATTTCTAAAGAACCAAAAGCTGTTGAATGTCTGAACCTTTGAAGCGAAGATACACTAGTGTAAGAGACTTGAAAACTGTTTCTCAAAACCAAATTATTAGTGAACCCTCTCAAGAAATCAAAACAAGATCTTCACTCAAAAGCGAATCCAATATTGCTCTTATCTATGAAATTCAACCAAAAAGTATTGATGAAGCCCTGACAAATCAAAACTGTATTGAAGCAATGAAAGAGGAGCAATCAAAATGCTTGATGAAAATGGAAAAGTTATTAGAGACAAAGTAAGACTAGTGGCACAAGGTTATAATCAGCAAGAAGGCATTGACTATGATGAAACCTTTGCCCCCGCAGCAAGATTCGAAGCAATCAAAATGCTACTTGCTTATGCCTCAAATAAAGGTTTTATGTTATTTCAAATGGATGTAAAATCTACTTTTTCAAATGGCTTCATATCTGAGGAAGTTTATGTAAATCAACTTCCTGGTTTTGAAAATGAAAATTTTCCTCACCATGTCTTTAAGCTTTCAAAAGCCTTGTATGGTTTGAAGCAAGCTCTTAGAGCTTAGTATGATAGACTTAGCCCTTTTCTAGTCAAAAATGATTTTATAAGAGGAAAATTTGATACTACTTTACTTATTCTTCATGACAAAAATGATTTTTGTAACATCCAAAAGAAATCTTATCATTATTAATTGAGTTATTCGATTTTTATCGAGTAAATTATGATTAATTAGGATTAAATTTTGTATTCACTTGAGTCTAATTAATGCAGTATGGAATGATTAGGTATAATGGAATTAAATTAGAACTATAGAAAACTTCATAGGATTTTTCTAAAAACCGATTTACCGATTTAAAGGAAATTGGTAAGATTTCGTTATTTTAAACTATCGGAACCGACCAATAGAAATTTTTCTATGAGTACCCTAGGATAAATGGCTAAGATTTAGCCAAATCACCTCCTTGTGTGGCACCTTGATTAGCCATGAAGGGTGGGAAGCCAAACCAAATTTGAGGGCAAGATGAAATCCACCAATCAAAATGAAGCTTGCTTCAAAAATCTTCACCTTTTTCTTTCCTTCTCTCTTTGACATTTCGGCCACCTTAGCTGCTGAAGCTCCCATCATTTCTCTTCCCCTCACTCTTATCTTCACTCCATCTTCATCCCCTTTTCAAGTTTCATAAAGAGTTGCCTCCATCTAAGACACCAAATCAACGAAATTTCAACTAGGCAAGGTAGGAATCCAACTTCTCTTCTTGTTTTTCTTGATTTGGGGCTATGTGCTGATTTTGTTCTCTTGATGCAATTTGGAGTGATGATGATGGATTATGATTATTTGTGCTTGTATGTTGTGATTAGAATTGGAATTGGTATGAAAGAACTTGAAAAATAGAGAAAATCCAAGAAGCTGTTAAAGTTTCCCTTGGCGGTCCGTACGGTGGAGTACAACCATTTAAATTTGATGAATCTATTTTTATATGAAACTATACATTTAGGGATTTCCATACATATAAAATATAAGGCCTTTGGAGAAGTATAGAATTAGTTATGAATTTTAGAAGTTTGACCTAGAAATCTAGATTCTTATCTGGGCAGTATGAGTTGAGAAGGGTGTAACTCACCCTACACAACTCTAAATTGAGTGAATCCAACTTTGTTTGAAAGCTAACATATAAAATAATATCCCATAAAAATTTCAGAGTCAGAAGCTTCCTCTGCATGCTTCAATAGACAAATTCAAAAAGTCAAAAGATGATTTGATAAGATGCAGAAAAGGCGCTGACAAGTCTGAATAGCTAGCAAGCCAACAAACGGCTACTTTTCTACTTCTATGTAAGTTTTGAATAATGCGAAAAAGGAAGGTTATTTCTTCTCTATCCATTCGTAGACTAGCAAATCAAAAGGATCACAAGGATCAAGGCCTACAATGATCATATTTCAAAGTCTATATAAGGCTAGAAATTGAAGAAAGAAGTAGTTAGACTGTTTCAATATTTTCTATATAAAAAGAGCTTCTTTCTTTCATCCTTCTCAAGTGTCTAAAGCACTAGAAAGTTAGTTATCATAACTTTAGGATATAAGAAAATCTTCTCTTCTGGTCTATAATAAATAATATTCTCTCTTTGAAAATTTAGAGAAGTCTCACACAAAGTACTTCATAGTCTATTCTCTATTGAGAAAGCTGGTGTGATGCTCAAACAAAACATATTATTCACATCATTTATATCTGGACCTAGTAGTGGTCAGTAAGAAGCTTGGAGAGGCTAGGAAAATACTATTCGTTTGTAAAGCTTGGAGAGGCTTGGAAAAAGACTTCTCGCATGTAAGAAGCTTGGAGAAGCTTGGATAAAGTATACTCTTAGTATATAAAATCTCAACAAAGAGTTAGGGATTGGAAATAGGCAAGTGATTTGGCTGAACCAGTATAAAAATCTCCTATGTAATTATCTCTATCTCTAATCTTGTTATTTGATTTTACCTCATATGTTCAACTCTATTTAAACTTTATTTGAAACAAAAGTTTATTTCTATTTTATATAGAACTAAACTATTTTATAAACTAACACAATTGCTTCCACAATCCAAGTTTTGAACTTTAGATAGATCAGTTTGACAAAAGTTTTCAGAAATTAAAGATTTTTGAAAGCACGATTAAACCCCCTTCTCATGTTATCCTATTCAACAAAGGAGACTTTCAACTACACATATAGAGCACAGAGTATATAAGGAGTTTGTTCCTTGGTTTGAAAAGTGGTGAGCAATCAACCATTAGTTTAGTTATATTTTTTATTCTTGATTTGAACTTAGAAAATTAACTAAGCTTTTTTATTTTAGATTATGAACCCAGACACAATAGACAAATTGTTGATGAGATGATGTGGTCAACAAAGGATGGAGTGTTGCAATCCATTTGAAACCAAGAGATTTGTATGAAATGAGAGAAGCAGAAGAGGAAATATATGAGAATGAGCCATACCAAGAGCAAGTGCTTGAACAATTTTTTAGTCCTGATGATGAGTATATGCAGCTAGCTACAAACTATATAAATGATGATTTAATTGAGACAAATGTTGATTCTAACTTAACAAGAAATGCACATATGTTTGAATAAAAATGTCATCACATAATATTAGCAACTTAGGAATATTCCTATTCATCTAAAGGTAATGTTTTCATCATTAAAGTTATAGTTATTTCACTTATTTGTTTCTGACGCACGTTTTGAAATATTATCATATGACACTTAATTTACATTCCATTATTTTCTAATTGTTTCATATCTAACTTTTTTAATTTGTTCATGAATGTACAATCATGCCAAAGACTAAACATTTTCCGAATCCACTAAAGTCAGCATCTCAACACAAAGTGATGTTCATCCACCAATTTGAGCGCTAACGCACTCTACTCCAACAACACATTATACACCTATATATCTCTCACCATCAGTTCATGCCACATCACATGGTCCAGCAACACATTGTAACATCCCCACTTTAGTAAATGGAATGTAATGGAAACTTTGAATTATTCCCCTTAGGTAGTGTGAGAATTTCTCAGGCAGCGCTATGCCATGACGATCCTCACACTTGGAATTACAGGATAGTGTAACACTACCGTTGAAAATACGGTACTACCATATGTTAAAAATTAAGAAATGATAAAAGTGCCCCTATCAACTTTTGTTAATTTCAATGTTGCCCAAAAATTTTAGAAATTGTACTTTAACCCCAAGTGAATATTTCCACAATATCCTTAGAACTTTTCATGAAATGACCTTTATGTCACTATATCTATAAGATTAGTAGAATGGGATTTTAAGCAGAGTAGAATCATGTGGTGAAACCATAGAAGTTTAAATCTCTGCCGATTGGGCCCTGGAGGCAGTCTGGTGTGAAATGACGTGAGGTGCCCCTAGACTTGCTCAAAATTACGAAAATACCATTGGTTACAGAAAATAGGAAACAGAAAGGCTCCGGATTTACGAAAATGTCTAATTTATTCCGTTAATTCACTTATTCGGTTTCAATAGTTATGTAAGGACAATTAGAGGTTAATTGAATATTAATCAAGAGTTAATTAGATATTAGTTAGAGAGATTAGGCTTAAGATAAATTAAAATGAACATGTAGACATCTTACAAAACTATTAAGCAACATTTGACCAGTTTGGAGAAAATCGATGAAGATTCGGTATTTTAAACCACCAGAACCGAACCAATAGAATTTTCTACTGGAATCCCTCACTTAAGTGGTTGAAATCCAGCCACTCCTACCACATATGAATGGCGTCAAGTGTTGCTCAAGATAGTGGAAAAACTTGGCTTTATCTTCATTAGATTTTTATAGTTTTCGTCTAGTGGTTCGATTTTATCAACTACTTAAGATTAATTAGCATTCGATTAAATTTTTTTTTCCTAGAGCCAATTAAGTATCATTTAGAGAAATTAGATATGAGAGAATTAGATTGAAAGCCTAGGAAACTTCATAGGATTTTTCCAAAACCAATTTACCGATTTAAGGGAAATCAGTAAGATTTCGGTACTTTGAATTGTCGAAACCAAACCAATAGAAATTATACTATAAAAACCCTAGGATCAATGGCTAGGATTTAGCCAAACCACTCCCTCATGTGGCACCTTGATCAGCCATTGAGGGAGGGAAGCTAAACCAAATTCTATGATGGAGTTACATCCACCAATCAAATGAAAACTTGCTTCAAAAGTTTTCATTTTTCTCTTCCTTCTCCCTTTAAATTTCGGCCTCCCCACAACCAGCCTCACTTTCCCACTTTCCTTCATCTTCTTCCATTTCCTCTCATCCCCCAACTCAAGCTCCAACCATCAACTTCACTCCAGGATCAAGTTCTATTAAGATTTCACACCACCAAGGTAGGAATTCCAACTTCTTTTCTTATTTTCTTTGAATTGGGCTGATTAGGACTCCACCTTCTTCCCTTCTTCTTATATGATTCTGATTTTCTCTTCCTTCTCCCTTTAAATTTCGGCTTCTCCACAACCAGCCTCACTTTCCCACTTTCCTTCATCTTCTTCCACTTCTTCTCATCCCCCAACTCAAGCTCCAACCATCAACTTCACTCCAGGATCAAGTTCCACTAAGATTTCACACCACCAAGGTAGGAATTCCAACTTCTTTTCTTATTTTCTTTGAATTGGGCTGATTGAGACTCCACCTTCTTCCCTCTTTCTTGTATGATTCTGATGTTATCTTGAGTGATGATGATGAATTAAGGCTAGTTTAAGTTGTATATGTGAGTTTGAATTGAAGATTGGGTGGATTGATTTAAGGAAAACATGAATTCAAGAAGAATTCAAGAAGCTGTTAGGGTTTTTCCCTCGACGATCCATACGGCAGAGTGTACAGCTCTGCCTACAGCCGTTTGAAACTAATGAATCTATTTTTATATGAAACTAGGCATTCAGGGCTTTCCATACATATAAAATATAAGACCATTGGATTAGTATAGAATTAGTTATGAATTTTTGAAGTTTAACCTAGAAATCTGGATTCTTATCCAGGTAGTATGAGTTGAGAAGGGTATAACTCACCCTACACAACTCCAAATTGAGTAAACCCAAGGTTTTTGAAAGCTAACATATAAAGGAACATCTTAGAAAAATTTTAGAACCAGATTCATTGCCATCTGTTCCCAGCACACCAATGAATTTGACTTATGTTTAAACTGGGCTAAGATAGTGTAGTCCAGAAGGATTAAGTTTTGGGACTCATAACTCAAAATATACTCATGTAAATGACATGAAACTTAATTCATTTAAAAGCTTATTCTGTTAGCTTTCATTTGATATAAATTTTGCATGATTTTACCTAGATTTCTATTTTTAGTGAATTTTCACTTATAAGAGCACAATTCTAGCTAAGAACAGGATAGCCTGAGGAAAAATACTTATATCTTGAGTTAAACAAATCAAAATGAGATGGGACAAAAAGGGTTGGAAACTAGACACATAAGGCTATGACATATCCAAAATTTAGACTTAGATGAGTTGAATTGAGGAAAGAGTGGATTATAATAAAATTAGGCAGAATACGAGGGAGTAAACTGAACCCATAGATGCTTGAATTGAACTTGATGACTGATGTTATGAATATCTATATAATTGCTGATCCATATTGAATTGCAAGTTTGAAAGATTGTACTAGTTGTCTGGTACTATTCATGGGGAAGCGGACTCGATTCAGATTATCTTTGCGAATTTTCGGCAGGAATTTATGAGAACTTATGCTATGGGTGATTATGCTTTGAATATATTTACATTTACATATCATGTTCATGTACATCATGCATGCAAGCATAATTAGAATATGATATGAGAAATAAGGTATGAGACATATTCATGAATGCACCAAGCGTCGGCATGCATGACAAGATATGAAAAGGAAAAGATAATAAGAAATTGCAAGAAAGATATACCAAGCTACCACGTGAGGCATGACATAGACCTAGCTAGCTTGGGCCAGAGTGGTATGTCTAAGACTTGGGCCAACCCTCGACCAGATTTAAGGGGAATAGACCGGTGTGAGGGTCAGGGAAAGTAAACCCGTCACTCATGTATAGGTACGAGCTCGGACCTGAAAAGCAGACTATTACCCAGGGGTGAGAGAGGCCATTCACCTCCGGGGGACCAAGTATAGAAAAGAGCAAGATCAAGTTGCAAGTTAAAGAAAGATATGAATTAAGTCAAATGCACTTGCATACAGATAAGTACAAGCATCTTTATGTGCATCTTCAATTATCCCATAAAGTCATAATGCTTTTATGATTCTTGTTGAAGCATATTATACTATTCGTATTTCTACGTCTGTTATATGAAATGGCAAGTGACTGTTAAAATATATTCTGCTTTAAGTAAGGTGTTTTCAACTTAAAATTGAACCATTATTTATTTATATGTGCTCATATTTTCATAATAAACCGAAGCGGCTGGAATGTTTATGATGACGCTATAAGATTGGTTTCAGTTTACCTACTGAGAACCTTAGGTTCTCACTACCTGCTTGTATATTTTTTTTTTTCCATAAACATTCCAGCACCCTAGTTAGAAATCAAGTGCGAAGTGGAGTACTGGGCCTTTTATTGAGCAAGGATCAGGCGTAAACCAGACCAAAAAGCTATTGAAGCTAGCTAACGACTAGTCGGATGTAAACGCTGTGTACTATGCCAGTTACAATTTCTTTAAAAGTGTAATTATTTTATTCTCTATGTATCAAAGATTATTAGTTAGTAACAAAGTGATTAGTTAAAGGGCCATGTATTATATTTTCCATATTTTAGAGATTTCTTAGCACAGTGACAACCTTTTAATATAACTCCATGACTCGAGCATGACTTATATGATAGAGGTTGTTACACACATCCTTCTTCTTCAATGCAAGCCCATCTAGAAAGTCCTACACAACACTTACCATCAGTTCATGCCCCATCACATGATCCAGCCACGATTCAAGGACCTTTACTTACTCTAACAAGTTCCTCATTTGGAAGTTATGTTAGACATGAGTCTACACAATATTGGTTTGTAGAGACAATAGGTACATGTATTTTATATATTTTTATTTAACTTGATGAAGTTTTTAGTGTTTCTTTTTTTTTCGCATTTAGCTTCATAACTTTTTTTTTTTAAAGACTTGGAGGGAGCTGCTGAGAAAATAAGAATCAAGGTTAGGGAACTAGACAACTTACCAATTGGTCAGTAGATTATTGCGGACTTTGATGATCAAGGATCAGTATATGGTGAAGCACAAGTTGTACTCGCTGGATATTGTGAAACTTTAGCAACTAATAGCAAGTTGTTTCCAATCAGTTTTCCAAGGTGGTCAAGGCCTTTAGGTGTACCCAAAGAATACTTTGATGAATGTTTTAAAACAATCATAAAGGCACATATTTTAGGGCATATAGTTATTTATTGCTATTAATGTTTTATAGTTGAATGAACACTCCATTATCAAACTAACTTTAAATTTTATTTGAAGCTTAAATATTGTTTCAGGACTTCTGTAGCCATTGCAAATTGATACCGTAATGCAAGTATTGCAAATAAGTGAGCTGCAAATAGACAAAGATTATGGAATGATTTCTCTAATACATCCATGAGTGGAATGAAATCATAAGCAATGTGGTAATTGGTATTGAGAGAGAATAACGAGCTTCTTTTGTTCATTACCGTTTACTCTCATCAACATTGGTGAGATGTTAATTGTTTCAATTGGTTTCTTGTTATAATGGAATACCTATTTTAATTTGTAATTGTTTCATTAATAGGAGGTTTGTAGCAAAAATAAAGAAGTTCAAAGCAAGCAAGCAAACAATTTCACATACTGGTTGTTCAAAACCTAACTCAAGAAGAAGATATGAGATAGTAATCACATAGCTTTAAGAGATTTTAGTTTTCCAAGTTCACATATCTATTTAGATTTATTTAATCTTTTTGTTTCTTTAGCTTTTACAAATTGGACAAAAAATTAGTCGTGGTCAAATGTACATTGAAACTCATAAGAAGAAGGATGGATCATTTACAAATAATGATACAAGGCCATAGAGGTAAGTTTAACTTGGGCATTTTCCATACACTAACATTGCTTTCTTATTTTATGACAATTTTGCATTTCACTTGCAGGAGGAAATTGAATTGGCTATGATGCAAGGCACTAAAGATGAGTCTGAAGCATCCCTTAATGATGCAACTGGTAGAGTGTTAGGGCCAGAGCATTTTGGGAGGGTACAATGCATGGGTATAGCAGCAGCTCTTGCTAATACTTTTAGGAATACTCGCCTTCGACTTAGCAATCTGTCAAATTCTTCTGCTTCATTGTCTTCTTCTACCAACTGGCAAGAGAAATTTGTCCATTTGGAGTCTCAAGTGCGAGGAAAAATGAATGCACAAAAGGCATACATTATATCAAAGGAAGGAAGAATTCCTGAAGAACTTGCTAGTTTCTTTGTTTCTCAATTACAGATAAATGTTACTTCCATTGGGATTTGAGACCATGTTAGATGTTTGATGAATTTGATGGTCCTTGGCGTGATTATAGATTCCAAACTAATTAGTGTGTGGTTATGGATTCAAAACTGTTTTGATCCACTATTGATTTGGATTTCAAAATTTATTTAATTTAGGAGATAATTGTTTATTTCAATTTTGGTGTACTTGTTTGTACGAAGACTTCTCATATTCCAAACTATTTTTATTTTTCATTTTTTATTATGACTTGATGCATCTTGGGATATTCATGTGGAGTGTGAAAATGTATCTTACTATCTGTACATGAAGGTATGAAGCAATGTCAACATACTTTCATGAAATATTCACAAGTTTTGTTTGATTTAGGAATTATATTTACCTAGTAGTTGTATCTTGACTTTTGATGTAGTGTTATATATTTTCTTATTGGCACTTAATTTGATAAATCTAATTTCATATTTTAATTTAATTTATTTATTTCTTAACGATTCTTTTTTATTATTTTAGCCGTGTGATGCTCGAAGTGAGCTTGCTATACCAATAGATGGAAGAAGATCATCTAGTGGTAGTAACCAAAATCATCAAGAGAATGCTTAGTGCTGCATTATGTTTATCAACTATTGGATCACTTCTAGTGGGAACTCAATTTAGATTTGCAACTATGATCTCTGTAACACCCTCCCAGGCACAGTACTATGCTTAAGACTGGGAATCCTCCCAGGCAAGCCTCTTTCCATACATATCAGACTGGGAATCCTCCAATTTCTTGTTACAATTCTCCACAAGTCTGCATTTGTTTACTAATGTAGGAAAATCTCTGATTTCCATAGGGCATATTGTGGCGAGGATATCTTCCTCACCCACCTTCAAATTTGACGACTTCCACGCCTGCCTGGATTCCGCCGGAGTAGATTGTGGAAAACTTACATAACTCTCAAACTTAATATGTACTTTGACACGCTTATTGCTTCCTCGGCGAGTTGCATAAATTCCCTTTAGCATTTCTAATCGATGGAGGAAAGTATTTACGGTAAAAGCATCCTTGAACACAATCCAGGGATCTTCGTCTGGGATTCTTCTAATAGCCGTTCACATTCCACCACTCAGATCCGCTTCGAGCATATAAGTGGCAAATGCTACTTTCCGCGATCCGCATAATCCAAAAGCAGAAAATCTTTCCATCGCCTTAATCCATTCACCACTTGGTCGTGGAAAGCTCCTCTAAAACTAGGTGGGTTTGCTTTTACGAATTCCGCAAGAAACTTGAGATATTCCAGTCTAATCCTAGGCCATGTGGATTTCTACACGCACTGGCCTCGTCGCCTACCCAAGCGGTCCATCATTTGATGAGCTGCGGCTGAAATTCGCATGTAAGTGAGCCATTTCACGCATCGTATCCATAAGATTAGCAGATCTTACGGAGTGGGTCTATTTAGTGGCCTACCACGCCTTCTGACCATTGGTTCCTAGTCACACACAAAGCATTGAGTTGATCAGCTCAACAATAAGTTGGTGACAAAGAACTAATAACAATCACAAAGTTAGCGATCATGCATATCTAATTTAATTTCCTATCCTATATCTTATCTAAGCGAGATATAAGATCGCTCACACGATGACATTCTCTCATTTTCTAAAAATTCAGAGTACACTGAAACGAGTTAGTCCAAATCCTCAGTCCTGAGAGGATAGAATCGCCTCGATCTTATTAATAACACCTCCAGGCACAAGACTATGCTTAAGCCAAGTCATAGTACCATACCGGAGTCATTCTTACTGACTATTGCCTCGACAAAGAACTTCAGCCCTGAAACTTCTAAAATCATCCGGAGACAACATGGAAATAGGAGTGAGAATCATAAAATTCTCGAGGATTCTCTAATCTTCATACATAATGTCATCATGGTCGCCTGGCTTTGTGATTTATTTTGAAAATAGATGAACATGCAAAGACAAATTGTTTAATTTTACATTTAAAAAATGTCTTATCCAAGCAAAGTTCTATTTTACTCATATTCGTTCCTTTGGGGGAAATGTACACAAGATTATTTCATGAATAATACCCGATAATAACTCTCAACATATAAACGCACATAACATTAATCTGCTGGGAACATAACATCAGACCTAACTTAACTTGCACTTGAATTCATACATATACATAAAATTTTACTTTTCTTCATTAAGCACACCTAGGCGCATGTGACGCCGATCCCGCCAGTGCTTGGATCTATCTACACTTGAGCGTTAGCATCGCCGTCTCAAGTGCAAGATCATGCCATATTCGCAGGCAAGATCGCCATGCCTCATATAAGTTCTATCCTCGCACTCACAGTCGGGTCGATGCCATGCCTCATGTGATTAGGGTGCTTGCATTTACTTTAATCTTTAGTCTTTAGTCTTTTACTTGGCACACCTAGGCGCATCGTATCACCGTCCCTAGGTGCATTTATCGCCTCAGGTAAATGACCTTGGAGTGAGCTCGCCGAAGATCACCCGCGGACCACGTCTGCCACACCGACCACCCACAAGGGGATTCACGTGCCTCTAGTCTTGGAGGATCGATTCGGTCACGTGCCTCTAGCTAAAGCGGATCGATTCGTCACGTGCCTCTAGTCAAGGGATCAGTCCGTCGCGCCTCAAAATTGAGGGATCGCTCGACCACGTGCCTTCAACATAGAGGATCTCATCTGACCACGTGCCTTCAACATAGAGGGATCTCATCGACCACGTGCCTCCAAGGTAGAGGATCTCATCGCCTTAACTGCCTTCACAGGAGGGATTCAAGTGCAACCGCACTCCAAGTGAAGGGATTCATATCTTTATCACTTAACCGCCTTTCACAAGGAGGGATTTCAAATAAGCGCCTCCAAGTAAAGGGATTCACATTCAATACATTCACGTTCTTTCATTCTCAAACATATTCAAGCATAGTTATACATATGCTACATCACTTACTCTCATATACCTCATAACATAATTATGTCATTCTTAAATATAGGGTTTCTATATACCCCTTTATATTTCAATCCATCCTTTACATTTAAACATTCATGACTTCTTAGACTTCGCCAGAATCAAGATAACGATCAGTCCGCTTTCCCCATGAATAGTGCCAGCATTTCACTGACAAATTAGTCAAAGCAACATAATCAACTTAACACACATATAACAATGTCAAGTCAATTTCTCAATTCAAACCTTATATGTTCCACTAACACTTGTAAAATTATCATTTTGGCCATTCACAATTCTATTCGGTTCTGCCCGAATCTTGTATAATCCACCTTTATTTCTATTCAACTCATTTAAATCTGAAATTTGGATATGTCATATCTCTATATGTCTACTTTCTAACCTCTTTGGTCCCATATCATTTTGACCCATATAACTCAAGATATTCAAATCTTACCTTAACCTGTTCAGTCACTAGCCCGAGTTACACTCCTGGAAGTATAAATTCACTAAAAATCTAAACTCAGCTCAAATCATGCGAAATTGGTCTCATATTGAAGATAACAGGACAACCTTTCATTTGCCACAAGTATCACTCCATTTGCATTAGTATACCTCGAGTTATAAGCCCTGAAAGTCGACCTTCCTGAACTACTCCATTTTGGCCTAGATTGGACATAGGACAACTTCCTCAAATCACTGGGAACAATTGGGACCATAACAAACTCGGAATCTTATATTGGGGGTGTTCCCTGTGTAAGCTTTCTAACAAAAATTGGTTTCACTCGATTTGGAGCTGTATAGGGTGAGAGTTATACCTCCTCATGTCACCCTGCTCGGATGAAAGTTCTGAAACCCTAGGTCAAACTTCAAAGAATTGTATCTCCTTAAATACTAATCCAATGACCTTATATGATATATCTATGGAAAGCCCTGGATGTCTACTTTCATCTAAAATTAGTTTCATCGGATTTGACCGATTGTAGGCGGCGCCGTACACTCCGCCGTACGGACTGCCGTGGAATCTCCACCAAGACAGCACCCTCATCCATCCATTTCTCTTAGTTTTTCTTCTTCTACTTCTAATTGCCACTCAAGATTTCATATTAATCCCATATTAATCCAATCATACACATCCAATATATCATCAAATAATCATAAAAAGTAATCTTTCATGCATCCTTAGTTTAGAGAAATTAAGATTAGAGATTGAATCCTACCTCTTTGGAGCAAGACTTGGCTAAGTCTTGAAACTTGGAGTTTGGATGAGCAAGGCTCGAACTTAGCTTGAGTTTTGGATGTGTGAGCAAGAGAGAAAGAGAGCTGAAGGAGAAAGAGGAAAACAACGTGAATTATGGTCTGAATCAAAGGAGAAGGATGTGTTATATAGGCATGAGTGGGGGTTAACTTGGAAGGTTGTGATTGGCTGAATTTCTTGTGGACAAAGTTTAGCTACGTCTCGTTTTCAGAGTAACTTGTCGCCATACCTGCTTAAAAATCGGAACCGCCCACCGCTTTAAGTCGAACTAGTCCCTCTTATGATTGGAGGTCGGAACTCGTGCCGTTTTTACCGAGCTTGGAGTCAAGCATGATATCAACCTCGTACCATCTTGTTTGTGACTTGGGGAAATCGGTTTATGTTGAGACTTGGAAATCAAGGCCTGAGTTCGTAAGAAATGCAGTACGACAATCACCGATCTCGAACCCCTAGTTCAAAGTCGACTTCTTGAAATGTCGGAACTCGTGTGATTCAATCACATTTCCAAACCAAGTACTTAAACTCTAAGTCGACTATATACAAGGGTGCTTGGTGACATCTAAGCCGGTTATATTTTCCTTGAGACATGAAGTCGGATCTCATGGAATCAATGCTCATGTGTCCGGATGAGAGGTCCAAGTCAAGTCGGAATCCATGCATCTCCATTCGAATGACTCAACTTCGTAAACCAATTTAGAGATCCGATCCCCTGTTCCTCGCTTGAAACAAAGCCTGATATCTGATTCTTGTCCATCGAGACTAAGGTCGAAATCGAATCCGACCAAACCACAAGACCTTAAGTTGAAGTCAAGTCGAATGAATCAGTCTTTGACACGGTTTAAATCGGAAATCGGGATGTTACAATCTCTTTGTGGATTTTTATTTTTTTGTGGAGTTGAATTTATGAGCTCTTTGTTGATTTTGTTATGAATTTGAAGTTATGAACTCTTTAGGATTTGAAGTTATGAACTCCTTAGGATTTGAAGTTATGAACTATTTATGAATTTTATTATAAATTTGAAGTTATGAACTCTTTAGGAGTTGAAGTTATGAATTATTTGTGGAATTTATTATGGATTTGAAGTTATGAGCTCTATGGATTTTATTATGAATTTGAAATTATGTACTCTAGTAAGAAGTTATTTTAGATTTGCACTTATGATCTTTTTGTGGATTTTATTATCAATTTGAAGTTATGAACTTTGTGGATGTTCATAATTGAATTTAGAGCACATATTGATAGCTTTAATAGATTATTTGCATTTGTGATTGTTCAAGATATAATTGTGCTAATTAATTGATTCATATTAGGAATAACTAAGAAAAAAATATTATATATAATAAGCAATTTTTAACCTCACTGAAAATTACAATACAAATATTACGATTATTACAATTAACAACTACTCTAAATTAATTTATAATGTGGCATTTAAATTGTGGTAGTCTCTTGATTATATATTGTGGCATTTATATTGTGGAGGTTTTCCACTTATGCAAAAAATTTCATTGGTTAAAAAATAAATCAAGATTAAGGGGGTTTGAAATTGCCTTTAATAAAATAAAATTGCCACAACTTGATGGGGTTAAAAACCATCACAAATTCAATTATATATTGTGGCGGTTTTCCACCTATGCAAAAAATTTTGTTTGTTAAAAAAAATCAAGATTAAGGGGGTTTACAACTGCCTCTAATAAAATAAAACCACCATAATTTGAGGGGGTTAAAAACTACCGGAAATTAACAAGAGGTTGTGGAGGTTGCATAAAAATTGCTACTAAATGATTGTAGCATGCATATTTGCGGAGGTAAAAAACCGCTGCTAAACGAGAAAAAAAAAACCCATATTTAGCGCAATTCTTGTAGTTTTACCTTTTAGGGGAAAAGATCTACTACAAAAAGAATCAAGCATGAAAGGGAAGAGGAAAGCATTCAGCTATTAATCTGGAAGAAAAATTAGATACATTAGAGAAAAATTTTTGATCACCGAAAGCCACCAAAAGAGTTATGCACTGAGCTGCTGATCTGGAAGCTATCGTTCCAAGAGCTAGTCGACGAGATCATGTAGGACTTCAAGATAGACATGTGGTTCTAGAGCTCTGCCATGGTGGCGCTCTAGAAGGAGGCAAAGGCTTTCCTTGTCAGACTGATTGAAGACACCAACCTGTGCCCCCATTCATGCCAAGAGAGTCACCATCATGCTGAAGGATATTTAGCTTGCGAGGTGCATTAAGGGCAAGTGAGCTTAAGCTCTAGTCTAAGCTATGCAGATAGTGGTTAGGTTCTAAGGTATTGATTTGGTCTTTGTTGAATGTGTGTTATTTTGTAAGATTGTATGGTTTTAAACACTTCATCAATGAAATTAGCAATTCTGTTACTTCACATTGGGAACAAAGGAAAGAGTACGATGGTTGGGCACTAGGAGGGAATGACTAGGAAGAATGGGAAAGAATTGGGGCGAAGAATTTGGCAAATTAGGTGATTATTTTTGTTGAATGTGTGTTATTTAGCTTGCGAGGTGCATTAAGGGCAAGTGAGCTTAAGCTCTAGTCTAAGCTATGCAGATAGTGGTTAGGTTCTAAGGTATTGATTTGGTTGTTGAATGTGTGTTATTTTGTAAGACTGTATGGTTTTAAACACTTCATCAATGAAATTAGCAATTCTGTTACTTCACATTGGGAACAAAGGAAAGAGTACGATGGTTGGGCACTAGGAGGGAATGACTAGGAAGAATGGGAAAGAATTGGGGCGAAGAATTTGGCAAATTAGGTGATTATTTTTTAATTTTTGCAATTTTGATGATGTAGATATTAAGAAGATTAAATTTGTAATTCAAATAAAATAATGATTAATAGTGTTACTAGTATTTGACAATCAGAGTAAATTAATGTCAAATTTTAAAATGTAAGGATCAAATTGATATCAAAAATTATTTTAGAACTAAATTAATGTCAACTATAAAATCTTAGAACTAAAAAAGTTATTTACTTCTTTTTTTTTTTTTTTGGCCAAGTCACTAACATGTTGGGGCCTTAAAAGAAGAAGAAAAAACTACTTTCGTTTTTATTTTTATGTGTACAATTTGTTGGCACATAGCTTTGAAAAAATAATAAAATAATAAAAAATACAAAATAAAAAAGGAACACACAAAATAAAATAATAAAATATAAAAATGTTTGAGTTAAATTTTTATTGTAAATATTTGGTCTTATTTATCTATCATTTGAGTTAGCCTGTGATTTGTACCTTGTTCCAATCAGTTGCTTACTCATTTTATTCTATCTCTATCCAATCGAACTTCAAATCAATTTTATTTTAACTGCTATAAATTCAATACTAAATAGTAATATTGGAGTTCCCTCTTGTCATAGACGAACAGAAACTAAGGTTTTAATTACTAAATTGTATCTAAAAAAAAATTGAATAAATAATTATTTTGACCCTTAAAAAATTAATATACTAATTAATTAGTCCTTAAAAAATATTTTATTATCCGATGGTATCTTAATGATCAGAGCCTTCACAAATTAGTCCTTAAATGATTAACATACTAACAATTTATTCCTAAAAGATCAATATGTTGACAAAAGAGTTCCTAAAACATCTTTTGCTAACACCAGTAGAGCTAATAACAAAAATGAAATTGATCATTGAGGTACCACAAAAAAAATAAAAATCTTACAAGGGCTAATTTATTATATTAACACATTGATCTTTTAAGGGTAAGAATGATAATTTACTCTACTAAATTGCCTTTTTCAATGATCACATATTTATATTTTTTACAATAAAATCTATAATCATATCTTCAATTAATTTCTCGTCAATCTACTTTAACTAGAGCAAATTGTGATTTTTAGAGTTAAATTAAAGATAAATTTCACCTCACAAAAATTGCGGTATAGTTTCAAAAATGGGGTAACTATCCTTTCAGATAGTATTATTGCATTTGTAGTAGAGCACAAAACTTTGGATGAGAAGCAATAAAAGAATGTGCAAACTTTGTTTATCATCCAACAAAATACCATCTTTACTAGAATCATTGATGCAAATACCGCAAAAAAGACATGAGATATTTTAGAGGAGTTTCATGGTGTTAAAGGTATGACATATTAAACTTCGATATTTAAAAAGAGAAATTAAAATGCTGAAAAGGAAAGATCTTAAGATCATAGATGAATATTACACAAGAATTAAAGAAATAATTAATCAAATGAAACTATATAGAGAAAATGTGACTAAAAAAAGGATGGCAAATAAACTACTGCATATTGTTGCTGTCTCAACTGAAGGTAGAGAGAGCGGAAGAAGGTCTGACATCTAGGTTTATTTGAACTTGCCTAACCCTTACCCAAGCTATGGTATTCATAGGAGTGAGGGAGGCTTTAACAATTAATATGAGGCACTTGTCAAGGCATGGATAAAGGTTGAGAGATTAGCGGCCAGAATGAGAGGGAATTTCCCTACGTGTGGTGAGGCGAGCTTGAGTTAGTGGAAAGGAAACCCGAACGAATTACAAGTGCCCCGCCACAAGTTTTGAAAGAATGAAAAGACTAAGAAATGTCTTAAACTGGATAAGGAAGGTCGAAAAGTCAGAAGATCAGACATATCAAGAGGTATATATTAAAAAAAATGCATTATAATTATTCTCTTAACTAATTTGTTCACTTATTTAGATTACTTAATTGTATAACTATGTGCCATTACTTTACTCAGTGCACTGTCACATTGTGGAGTTTACGTGAAGAACTAAATAACTTCAAGCTTCTCCTTGGTAGTCCTCCATTTGGATTTTCTATCCATTTCACCACATACATGGGGAAGATCTCTACTCCCTTCATTTGGGCCACCGATCTCTCATCTCTTATCCATGCCTTAACAAATGTCTCACATTAATAGCAAGGAACTCCCCCACCCTATAAATACCATAGCTTGGGTACCCTTTTTCATTCTCTTTATCTCTAGTCGAGACAGCAACACTTACCATAATCATAGGAAAATATGATCTTGTAATAATAGCTATCGAGCAAATTAAGGACCTATCATCTTAGTAACTAAACACGTAGGATTGCTTGATGCATATGAAAAGAAATAGGACCAAATGAAGAAAGGGCAATTCTTTGATGTAGATGGTACAAATCTATTGTGGCTAAAAGGGAGAGTGACACATGCAGTGTTGCTGTGCAATTCGCTTTTTTCAATTTTTTAAAGGGATGATTTGCCATGGGAACAAAATTTTTGTGTCCATCACAGAACCATCCCTTCTCCACCATTCTGTCAATTTCCACCACCAACCACCAGCCACCAGCCAACACCAACTGATTGAGAAGTGCTCTTGCCCATAAATAATATTTTTCTTTATAGCACCAACTGGTACACAAAATAATTGGACGAGTATTCCGCTTTTTTTTTTAATACAACAAATATCATCAGCAACTTGAGGCCCTAAAAAAATGCCTCCTCAAACACCATTAGCAAAACCCAACATGCTTTATTTCCTCTGCACCCATTGAAAGCTCTCCCAAAATTGCCCAACGATCCGTTGTGGCCTATTCTCCAATCACCAAACCATAACCCCTCCAAACCCAACAACAATACCAAACCCCAGCAACCTTTTGACATACAAAAGTGGCGGTGAGGATGCTTTTCTCCCAGAGGTGGCAGTGCTTTCTCTAGCGGTCCAATGCAAACTCAGCTAAGTGGTGGAAGGGGAAGAGAAGGTGAGAAAATACAAGTTTTTTCTCTTCTAGTTACTAGATCAGGTCCAAAGACAACCTTTACAACCATGGCGGAGAGAGAAGAAGAGAATTTGAATAATAATGGCTGTCTTGTGATATTTGTGGCTGGCATATTAACCACACTTGTGTTTAACCACATTTGTTAAGTGTTGTTAAATGTCAAAAAGCAGTTGGTCCACCATGAAGCCAAAAGGTTTCTTTCCCATGATAAAAGCTGCCCTTTTTAAAAATTAACCAGTAGCATAACGGAGGGTTTAAACATGTGGACACGTTATGTTTCCATTTGACAATCAACAAAATCTGCGCCAAAAGCACACTTGTTGATCTGCACTAGAGGATGGACCATGAAGAAAATATTAAAAGTGTCTTCAAATTAAAAGTAAATATTAGATCTCATATTCCCGCAAAACCAATGTCTTTTTCTTTTAATTACCCCAAAAAAAAAAATTATCTGATCTCTTTACACTAGGTAAATTAGATGGGATGTCAAAAAGAAAAGTTAAATTAGATGGTTATTAGTATAAATTTTTTATATAATCATTTAATTTTGAGATGATATATAAAGTATTTGAATTTTTTAATAATTAATTTAAAAACTACTCATACACTGATATATTATCGGTTGAAAAATATTAAGCATAATTTTATTTTATTTTTTGATAATCAAGATGTTAAGCATATTGGTACAATCAAAATTAATCTCGAAAAGCATAGCTTAAAAAAATATTAAGTTAAATAAAACCGTAAAAGGGTGGAGTGCCGAGTGCATCATTCTAGCGATATGTCAAGTATGAGTTTCTTCTGTCCTGCTGTTGAGGAGGCGCTCTTTTGTTTACGCAGAACACGGAGCACAGCAGCACCAGCGGGGTCTTTCTAAGCTCTCTGCAACTGCAAGGTAACGCTCTTTTTTCTCTCTTCTATCTCCACTTTCCTTTTCCTAGTTTTATAGTCTTAGTAACCCTAACCAATTATCTGTATTATTTTTCTGCGACTCTTGGACTATCACAAACTGCGAATTCGAACCAAGAGGAACATTTGATTGCTAACACTTTTTCTTTAATTTGGGGTATGATATTTCCAAACAAAATTAAAGGAAAATTCAGCACTTACCGTTGGAACTGTACTTGAGCAGTATAGTTCTAGTTGTTTGTCTAGTTTATGAATCAGTGAGATAGCTAAACTGCTCCTCCTATGTGAAGAAATCATTTGCTATTTATCTTACACAATCATCTTATGGCCCGTTTGTTTATAATTCTTCTCACCGCAAACTTAGTTGAGATGAAGGAGCAAGAAAGATTCTTTCGCTTTCGATGCATTGGGAAGCCAAATTTGACCATCAGGAATGATAACCAAACAGGCACTTAGCCATTTGTTTCTGATTAAGAATCTCGGTTTTCTTACTATTAGAGCACGTGTTGATGATGATTGTATAAGTTGCAGCACAACCTACATGACGTAGCACCTAACCTCTGAAATTTGTTGTCAGAAGAATATTCCCAAGGACACAACTTGTATAGTTAGTTAGTAACAGAATTAGAGCCTCATACCAGTATACTGAGGCATAGAATATAAGCAAATATAGGTGGTCACTGCACTCTATATATACCATGTGTAATCACACATAATCATATCAGTGAAAATCTTTCTCATTCTGTCATTAGTGTAAATTTTATTTTCCTTCAATTTCTTGGATCTGTCGTTGTTTCTCAACAAGGGTATTCCAAACTGAAAAGTTAAAGGGTGTAGTTAGAGAGACACCAAAGCCCTAACCCATGCTTTTTGCATGCATGTCCTAGAATCTTTTGAAGCATTGAAGCTCCTTAAGGCATTACTGCAGGTATTGGATGTTACTTGATCATCTGATAAACTTTGAATCAACCATCAACTGGAATGAACTTTTGTTATTGCAAACTTTCCCTACATCAATGCTGCATGTGTCCCTGCATCAGCACAGACCAAAAGGCATAGTGAAGCATCCCCTCCACTCCCTATGCACTTCCATCAATAACCCAGAACTCAAAGCTTCGGAAAACCATCTTTGCTTTCACTATCAAATTCACTATACCCAGCACCAGAAGCAAGGTCTCTTTTCCCCAGCCTCTACACAGTTGTCGTACAGCACATCAATCCAGCCCTCCACCCATCACAGACAGAAACAGATCTTGCTGCTGGACTTGTACAAAAAAAAAGTGGTCGCTTCATAATTCAGAAGTGGATGAACCAGGAACAAACGAGTGATAATAGCAACGGTGGCAGTAATGGCTCCAAAATAATTGAACCACCTTCGTAACTGCAATTTCTGGCACGTTGTTTTCACTTTTCAGCCTTTATGACTAAAAAGAGGCCAATAGGTTTAATCCTCTACAATTTTGAAATTCAGGTCAATTTTCATCTTACTTTCACAACGAATCCGCAGATGGCCTTAGAGAGTCCTCTGTCTACAAAGTGCTATTTACCCCTGTGACTTGTTGTTTCGGCTGATCAAGGACAGCATAGTGGTACAAAGGAGAAGGAGTAGAACACACATTCATTTAAAAAATAAAATATAAAACCCATTTCAGCTTTGCCACCATTGAAATGGGTTCATAGTCTTAGAAAAAAAAAAAAAAAAGTTGTTGGTTGTGGTAGAGTGAATAAAACAAAATATTTTGTGAAAAAATTCGATTAAAAGCATGATGGAGATCTTGTGGTAGAGTGAATAAAACAAAATATTTTGTGAAAAAATTCAATTAAAAGCATGATGGAGATCCACCTATTACAAAAGTTTACACTAGAAGGGGTAGGGAGCGACTAAGAGATAAGTAGGAGGATAAAGTGGGAAATAACCCACTGAACATGTAATTAACTGCCTGTGTTAGTGGGAAACATGGGTATCCAGGGGCAGTGGATAGTTTGTGGGTACTTTCTGCTAGTAATGAATAAAATGAGGTTTAGAGGGGGATGTGGACTATCTTGTAAAAGGGAAAGTTTGGGAAGAAGCAGGTCCCTCAAAGAACCTGTTGTATTCAGCTGTCTTTCTTCCATTGTTAATACAAATCTTCTTCCTCTGAACCAGAATCTATCAAAGCATCTAATAATACAATGAATTGTCTGAAAAATATTTCAGGGACTATCTTAGCACAATAACATAATTCATAGTTTCAAAAATAAATAGACCGTTCAAAATTAAAAATATAAAATAGAAGCAAGTTTTCAGGAGAGTGTGTGCGTGCGTGTGTGCGTGTGTGTGTGAGAGAGAGGTGTTTGCAGGCTTGTGCACAAGAGATAGTGAGAACATAAACATTTATTTCCGAAAGCTGTTCTGTACAGTACATAAATCAGGTATAATGTTTTGAAGTCTCCTTGTAGACTTCATACATAGATAGATTCACACCTACAGAGTGATAGCAAATTTAAAGCTTCTATGGTTGGTCAGCACTATTCCTATCAAATGATTGCTTAGCACTTTGAATTAATTTTCTTGCAAATGCATGATTAGCCTATGCATCTACAAAATGGTATTTATCTGTCTGTCATTCACTTGTGTGTTTAGAGGGCCTCTAGGCTGAACAGTCATTAGTGTTAACTGTGCTACTTGATATTACTTGCAGTTGCCAGTATACAGTTTGCATCTTATTCATGTGCAGGTGCTTTACAATGCACATAATGAAACTAAAATCTAAACCAGAATGAACTGTGTGTTTCTCAGGAAGTTTGTTCTGAGCCATAAAACTAATTATGCCCAGATGCAGATCATGTTAATGTGTTATATGACCAGACATTCTAGTTGCAATTTTAATGTTTTCCATGAGCTTTTGTTATTAATTGCACATCAAATTCTTTAATTCACTGTGCTTTCTAATATTTAATGTCGTTGTATTTATCATCCCACTATCATCTTGTGCCTGAATGAATGGCTGTTGGACAATTGTCAGTTCTGGCTATGCTAAATTATTTCTTCTATTCTCATTTGCCTTTAAATTCACAGTGCATCAAGGATAAACATCATTTGATTATTTTATAAAAATGGCTGAAACCGGTAGCTCTGAGTTGGAAACCACAACCAAACCTCAAGTTTTATACCGGTGTAAGAAATGCAGAAGAATTGTTGCTTCAAAGGAGAATATAGTGTCCCATGAGCGTGGAAAAGGAGAATCTAGCTTCAAGTGGAAAAAGAGGAGCACTGAACCCTGGGAAATGGAAAAGCAGACAGCTGATTGTACCTCAATATTTGTTGAACCCATGAAGTGGATGCAAGCAGGTACTTGGAAAATTTCCCTTATATATCTTAATTTCCATAATATCACTCTTCTTCAATCATTATACTAACAGTATTGATTCTGATTGACTAGTACAAGATGGTCATGTGGAGGAGAAACTGCTCTGCATGGGCTGTAACGCTCGTTTGGGTAACTTCAACTGGGCTGGTGTGCAATGCAGCTGCGGCGCCTGGGTTAACCCTGCATTTCAGCTGCATAAAAGCAGATTAGACGAGTGCTATATGTAAACCAATCACCCTTTCAGCTTTCTCAAACCAGAGCTTGAGTTATCTTTTTCATGAACAAAACATATGGCAGCTTAGCTTGGAAGATTGTCTGGTGCTGCTTTTCATCTTCAAACTAAGTTTAGGTTGCTAGGTGCTAGTCATTGAATGGAAAAAAAAAAAAAAAAAATACTGTAAATGGTTCTTATGATGCTAATCTGCATTGAAAGTTCATATGTTCTTCTTTCTTAGTGTAACCATAACATTTTTTATTTCCCTCCCCAATGCTGTATTTTATGTTTTGGTGGACTGACTGCCACGCCAGTAGTGGTTACACGCTATATGTGATTGTGCGATGCCGGAGGTTTGAATTTTTACTGGGAAACTGTTTGGAGTTTGGACTTCACGTTAGACTCATTCCCGAATTACCAACTTCTATCATAATTGTGAATTTCATTTTCTTGGATTTTTGGCTGTAGGAATTTTCTAAGTGACGTATTCCTTCCCTGAACTTATAAAGTGGTTTATATATAGTTTTGCAGTGAATATTGTGATTGTTTTCAAACTCTGAATATTTGAGACACAAATAGGAATACTAATTATTAGTTGATCTATTTCTGCATATTTTAGTGCACTTTAAAGTTTAAAACTTATGAATTCACATGCGTTCTAGTGGATCAACACTTTTTCTCTTCATGCCGCCTTAACTGTTTATATTATATTTTCAAATATGAAGGATAAATTACGTTCACAATTAAGTTTGTCATCATAATGTTTTTAGCCCCAATGTTTTCATAATAGAAAGGGTAAATTCCATTTACATTGCCTTCTCTCTAATTTGGTATATTCTTTTTCGTCACGATGTTCTGGTAATCCATCTGGGCCTCCATAACAAAAGTAGATCAGATAAACAATAGTTTTGTGGCTAGAGGCAGAGAGATACAGAAAAATTATAAGTAAAATTATTAAAAGAGATTTACATATTAATGGTATGGTTTATGATAAAATATTGTGGTGTTGTTTGATTAATATAGTTGATCTCACCTAAAGGGATAAGGTTTAGTTGTTATTCTCGTAGTCCATTTCAAAATGTTGTTGATAACAAGCAATGTTACTTCTTGTTATATTAAAATTTGTTATCAATTATGAATTATGATATACCATTTGCTTTTAGTAGAAGTCGAGAAAGGATATTTTAACTTGAAGACAAGTTTCAAAGGTTTCTTGAGAGAGTAGTGAAATCCCATAAGTGAGATGACAGTGGGAAAATCTCAACAGTTAACTAAGTTTCTGGAAATTCCCATAGCAAGCATTCCGAAAAGTTATGTCAAACGTAATCGGGACCAACGTGGAAATTGTAGCAATAACTCCTGTTGTTTATAAATGTTACTTTCCTTTTTGTCAAACTAATGTCAGAAGGCGATTTCGATTTTGTTTCAACACCGTTCAAACTCAAATAATCCAGAGGTTATATGAGTTGAATTATATTAACTCAAATTCTTAATAAAAGAATATGTTGCTTACTCAAGCCACCATTTTAGAGAAAACTCTCATTTTGATTTTTGAAACTATAAGCGCTTATTATTATCATAGTTAATTCTAAAAAATTTGAGTGAATTGAGCCAGACTTTCTCACAGATCAATTAATTGAGAGCTCTAGTTTTCACCGATTGAGATTTTTTTTTTGGGGGGGGGGCGAGGGATGTCTTCCATACTCACAAATGATGTAGTGAACGTATAATGCTCATAGAGATGCAAAAGACTTCGCGCCAACAGGGATCTGGATGTAATTTTATGGGAATTGTAATACATGCATAGGAGACATGAATCTTATTCTCTCTCCAATTTTTGTATTTCATAAATTTGTTTTACTAGAAAGCCGTATATAAAATTTTGGCGATTTTAATATATTGATTGGAGACGTGAAACTTACTCTCCCCAACCTCTTTTTGAAAGAGATAAAATATTTAATCCCTAGTCAATATATTAAAATTTCTATAATTATATGTATAGTTCGCTATTTATTATAAAATGTGAAAATAAAAAAATAAAGAGAGAAGATTTTATGTCCCAAATCACCATACTAGAATCCCATATATTAACACTTAAATCCTCATTAATATTTTGACATGAAATTTTTTTTATATCTCTTGTCAACATCACATACTAAATCATTTATGAGCATGGAAAACATCTCCTAAGATAGTAACCAAAAAAAGGTTTGAACAACGGCAAAACCCAAGTTTATATCTTCCAGTTAGGGGTGTCCATGACCTAGCCTGATACGATAACTCGTCTCGATTTGAAGTTTTATTTGACTTTGACTCAAGTTTTGAAATATTGACTTGATGTATTTTCGAATTGAGTTTTGGTCATATTTTAGGTTAGCTCGACCTGCTTCGAAGTTATATAGTCCTTTTAGAAAGTTATATTTTTCAACAAAATTAATATTAAATTACAAGACTTTTATAGTTTAATTAATACATTTTACACAGCAAAATATTATTTTTATATTGATATAATTTATTTTAAAATATACATATAAAATATCTCTTGAATTTTATTGTTTATTTTTAAAATTTTAAAATTTTATTATATGATAGAACCTAGTCTAGACTTCTAGAGTGTAAGGAGGCCCAAGTTGAATTAAAGCCCAACTTTAAAGTAGCTAAGGAAGGTGGGCCGAGTGACATCTTGAACCCCAAATTCGAAAGTCCAATGCCATTGGAAGTCAAGGTGAAGCTTGTCATGTGACTAGAACTAGTACTAGCTTGGACTCACAAGGGGTAGAGCCCTATAGCCCCCAACAATTCCCCCCTCCCCCAACCTTAAAAAAAAAAGAAGAAGAACGAGTACCAGCAGTTTTCAAGCATGGAATAGGGTAGTTATGAAGTGATTGTGCATGATGAGATAGATGAGAGTGGTCGTTTGCATGCAAAAGAGTGGGGGCGAGTTTTTCGAAAGGATACATTTGATTCTCGAGTGTGTAAGGACAGAATTAGAACACACATTCCTCAAAACATGTTATCTTTGTTTCCTTTTTAGCTTTAATATTTATGTTTAACATTTATGTCTCCTTTTACCATTATAAAAGTTAGTTTGATTGTATGTTTTATCGACATTATTCAGGTTCTTCATGTTAATGAAAGCTTGAGTATATTTCCTTTTCATTGATTGATCTTATTCAACACTTATTATTTAGTTAAAGAATCCATTATTGAGTAGCAGAGTATCCTTCATGGCTCAGTTGATTGAGTTTGAAGGTAATCATAGGACATAACTCTATTGGTTCTCCTTTATTTATTTAACCGAGTCCATTTTAATCCAACACTATGCATAATATCCAAAATTATACATCTTATTTGAATGTTGAGTTAACTAAGTCCATTAGTTAAGTCATTATTAGGTCATATCTAAATTTATAAAAATGACCTGATCCAAAAATTAGATGGAGCTTGAGTTAGTTGAACCTGACTCAACCCATTCTTTATACATCCTTACCCCTAGCCTTGTTTGAGCCGTTACTAGTAATGGCAAACTGGCTAATCTGCCCTGTCGCACCGTGGATCAACCTTTAAGCAGGGGTAGGGTGGCCAACCCGCTCTGCATCGGGGTGGCAAGTTGGTCTGCAAAAAAAATAGAAAAAAATATCTTTTTTTTATATGAATTAATTTATCTTATTTAAAAAAAAATAAAGGAATTTTTAATTAAATGCAACAAAATAACATCCACACAAGAATCTCATTCCATTTAATCAAGTATTGGACCATTTACTCAACTTTAAAAAAGTTAAAAATCACAATTCTTAATAAGAATAAGATGGAATTTTTAATTAAAATAACCACAACTGAGAAGCGCATAAGCCAATATTCAGATTCAAACACATTAAAAAAATTCACACTCTATAAATTAATCATATCCACAACAAAGTATAAATTCATAATCAATAAGACAACAACATAGTCCACAAAACATAAATATAATCAATAACATAGTCCAAAAAAAGAAAAGAAAACTATAGAATCCATCAATATTATATAAATACAAACAAAAGGGCTCAAATATTGTGTGTATTGTGTGGAGAAAAAAAAGATGAAAACAAAAAAAATGTGACTTACTGACCAAACTTGCCCCACCTTGCTTCAACCGTGGGATTAAGCAGGACGGGTTATATGGATTGAAATTTTTTTACAAGTTGAAATATTAACCCACTCGCCAAAAATTACGAGTTGTATGGGTCAACGCGGCTGGTCTGACCCGTTTGGCCATCTTTACCCGAAATAGACACTAATCATTTTAATATGGGTAAATTGCACTCACACCCCTCCAGGTTTGAAAAAATTGCAATTAACCACATTCTTCTCCCTAAATTGCATCCCATCCGAAGCCCATGTAGTAATTAACATTGTTGAAGGAATATTTGAATAGAATATTCTACCCATCGGTGATGAATTATTCACGTGGTTTGGTGAAACTTTTCTAACGACGTTAGGTGTGTTGAACACGGAATTTGGAAACATAAGGATATGGAAGAAATGAATTCACTCTGTTGAACTTCGAATTCGAAAATATGACGATAAGGAAGAGGCAAACTTTGTCACGTCTAACTTAGACCTTGGACTTCGAAACAAAAAACACATTAAGTGACATGTTGAACTCGAAAAATTGAGGACACGGAAGTAATGAACTCACTTTGTTAAACTCATAACTTGGAAGCTTGAGGGACAAGGAAGAAGTGAGCTTTGTCATGTTGAACTTAGAATTCAGAACACTAAATACGTTAATTGACACGTTGCACTCGGAGCTACAAGTTCCGAGTTCTAACGTGAGTCCCGTAAAATTCGCCTTTTTAAAGTTTAATATTTTGTTTGGTTAGGTAGAATATTATCTTCATATATTCCTTTAATACTATTAAATGCTATATGGGTTTGGCTGGGATGCAATTTAAGGAGAAGAGTGGGATTAATTGCAATTTACCCTTTTAATATTTTATGCTTACAATAATATCCTCGATGAACATTTTGTAATGGCAACCCTACCCTTCTCTCGTTGTCTTCTCCTCACGCTTCCCCCCTCGCTTTCTTCTCGCTGCTGCTCTTGCCTTCTCCATAAACTACAATCATTCCAACCGCCACCTGACCCCTACCTCCGCCGTCGCCGCTGCGGCTCTCGCCGTCATCTCCGATCTCTCTCTGCCGCTCGCTGTTTAACGACCTACCGCCGCGTTTGGCATCTCCTCACGGCAGGTTGACTCCATCACTCCAACTTTAACGATTCGAACTCTCTTTCAGACTTAGAACCAAATCATTTCTTGCTCTTTGGTTCGGCATTTCGAAGAGTATATTTCTTAAGAACCACGTTCTCTTTCCTCCATCGTGTTAAGTTTTGCGGAGTAGTTTGCCTTCTTTTCTTTTTACAATAGGTTACTCTGCATCTTCGTTTCCTTAACTTGCGAAATCGAAAGATACTGACATTGCTGTGCGATATTTCTGTTCCATCGATTTTAACGGCGATGGCTGTGTGATATCTGTTTTTTCTTTTTTCCCTTTTTCAAGTTCAGGAATTGGTCTGGTTATGAATTTGGTGAACGCTCTGTTTTGAATGCCTTTTATGCATGATTGATTTTTATGTTCACGGTTGCATTGATTGAGTAAAATGGAGTTAGCTGGTGATAGGGCTTGTGACTGAAACTTCCAAGTGATGCTGGGAAATCTGCGCATGGGCTTTGAGTCATTGTGATCTATGAAATAAATTTCATGGAGATCCCATCTGATGGAAGCGGTGAATAGTTTACTTTGATTAATTTAATTAACTCGTTGAGGATTTGGTTTCTCCATGATTCTTGATTTTGGACCTTGGCTTGTACTTGGAAATTATTGTGAAATGTTATATATTTTTTATGGGGAAAAGAAAATTTAACAGCGTGGACAGAATTAGAAGTTTAGAACCTCTTTAATATACTGGTTGTTAATTAGTTTTAGGCCTATATAAGGATTTTGAATACATTGGATAATCTGTTCCTTCTGTTATAACATCAGTGTTATAATATCAAATCGCCATATGATTTCGTGGTATTTGCTTTCTTAATGTAGAAAAACTAGTCTGATTAGGAATTTCATCGTAGATGTTTTCTGAATGGCTTTGATGTATGATGGATTTATGTTCATGATTGATTGATTGCATTGATTAAGCAACATGGATTTAACTGGTGGTGTGGGGCTAAAGGCTGAAACTTCCAAGTGATGCTGGGAAATTGTGCATGGGCTTTGAGTCATTGTGGACTATGAAATAAATTTCATTGGGATCCCATCTGATGGAAGTGGGAAATAATTTATGTTGATTAATTTAATTAAGGCTATATAAGGATTTTGAACTCATTGGATAATCTGTTTCTTCTGTTATAATATCAAATCATCATAAGGATTTGTGGTATTTGCTTTCTTAATTTAGGTAAATTAGTCTGATTATGAATTACATGACAGCTCTTTTTTGAATGGCTCTGATGTAATATGGATTTATGTTCATGGTTGCATTGATTAAGCAACATGGATTTAACCAGTGGTGTGGGGCTTATGGCTGAAACTTCCAAGTGATGCTGGGAAATTGCGCATGGGCTTTGAGTCATTGTAAACAATGAAATAAATCTCATAGAGATTCCATCTGATGGAAGTGGGAAATAATTTACATCGGTCAAGTAGGCAGAGAGGATTGGTCTATTCATGATTCTGGTTACTACTGATTCTTGATTTTCCGCCGCTGGTGGTAGCAAATGGCTCTAGAGTGTTGTATACTTATTTTTTAATTGTAATTGCATATGCAGCAATTGGAGCCCCTGCCCCTATAAGATACTGGTTGTTAACTAGTTTTAACTTTTAAGGCTATATAAGCCTTTTGAATACATTTGATATGTGATAGCTGTATGTTTGGAACTGCGTTCCATGATCAAATTCAACAAGGTTATGTGTTTTCAATATTTGTTTTCTAATTTGGAATTTATACTTTTCTGCTTTTCATTTTCAGTAGGCCTTTTCTAATATTAAATTTCTTCCATTATTTTTATTCAAAGCAGGTTAAGATAGAACATTTTCTATGCCTTTATCTGTAGTGAATCTGATACTTTTTATTGGATTATTTGAGCAATTAGAATTTAATTTGTGGGAATTTCTTCTTGAAACCTGCAAATGATGCTGGGAGAGTCCACAAATGGTTTTTAGTCGTATTAACAATCATTTGGTATTAGCTAGAGAGCGCTTGGCCCAAGCTCTGTCTAATTACATTGTGCTCTTCCATTCTTTTCCTTTGATATCTGTTGTCTTAATTTAGCCTTGTTGAAGGGTGTGTTTGTGAGTTGAGATTTTGGAGGGAAAGAGAGGGAAGGGAAGGGTTTGAAGACTAATAGTGATGAAGCTCTTGAAGAAACTGATATGTCTCAAATTTGTTTGCATCTTTAGCTACTTAAGATGCACTTCATATTAAGAAGATCTACACACCCACATATATTATGTTATATAATGGAGCATTTACAAGTTTAATCAGTGTTTGTATATAGAAATGATTAGACAGAAACATTTATACAATTAAACAAATTTCAGATTGATAAATGAAGCACATTGTGAAGATTTTGACGTTGGTGGTGGCCATCACTGCTTTATGGGTTGGCCTTTTACAAACTTCTATAATTCCACGTAGTCATACTTGGTTGGTAAGTATTTATGTCATTTTGTGCTTGATTCTTCATTTTTTATTATTTTTCGTTTTTGGGTACAAAAAAGTTTTAGGAAGGGGAGGCTGTCCTCTTTCCTTTCCAATGCAAGGGCATGCAATAGACCTCAATGTGTTTATAGTGGTACATGTAGAATGCCTACCAAGGGGGATTGGTTGCAGCTTGATTTGAATCTAAGCCTGACAAGCGAAGTGGCTTCAATCTTTTCCAGCTGAACCAATCCCTATCGGCAATTCTTTACTTTTCTTATTTATAGAATGTTAGTCTGCATAATGCTGACTATGCTTCCCGTCCTCTGTGCAGCTACCCATCTATTTTGTTGTGTCTTTGGGATGTTATGGTCTATTAATGGTTGGAGTTGGTCTGATGAATTTCCCAACCTGTCCTCAGGAAGCCCTGCTGTTGCAAGAGGTATTCTTCTACATCTTCTGTCTGTTAGAAATTACCATGTGATATTATCAATCCAGTGGTTGGATGTGTGAATATGGGTAGTTTACTCTCACACATTTGTGTGAGTATGCCTTGAAATAATTTCAGAACTGAAAAAACTTGTGTTCACTTCATGAATGCGTATTTTAGATGAAAAGCTAGATATTATTGAAAATAAAAATGTTGTCAGAGAAAATATCCTTACAGAGGTGAAGTGAAAAATGTAAAGAAAAATAGAAAAAATAGATTATTAAAAGTGAGTGACCACCAAATCAAGCCAATACTGAATGTCCTAAAACATCCTATCCAAGAAGCTTGTTCGAAAATAGACCTTACCTAATTTTGAGGACCACAAAACGTGTTGAAAATCCCTTCGTAAGCTTTCTCAGGTCCCCTAAACCTCAGACATTCTAGCTTCATTGCACACTTCGCCACCTGCCTTCTAAATTTTTATTTTTTGGTGTCAACCTGCCTGCCTCCTAATCTTTGGTCCTATGTAACTCACTGTTGTTCTCTATTGAAATGTGTTAGATTTTGGTATTAACCATGAAATTTTATAGTCCCAATGTGTGTGTTTCACTGCTGTTACTATCTACTTATTGATCCTTTTAATTATGGGAAGGTGAACGTGGGGGAAGAAAGAAAAGAATATGATTTCAGATCTCCAAATCTGAACTGAAAGTTGAAATAGTGGTTCAATTATTATGGCTATTATGAAGCTACCAGTTTTATCATTCTAAATACCCCTTAAAAGCAGTTAAACGGAGCAGATCATTATGACTAGATCATAATAGCCTAATGCTGGAATCATGATGTTCCAAATTGAAGCTGCCATTGATTCGTAATATAAATTCAGATATGGTCTGCTGTCTAGTGGCATGTCGCTTAAGAATGTTCATTATTTTGCTTCTCTTTAGGACATTGTCGAGGCCAAGGAATATCTGAAGCAAAGAGGAGTTGATGTTAGTCCTAGCTGATGTCATCTGTAGATCTTCCAGGAAGTTCAGAATTAGCTGCTAACAATTACCTGAATGGGAGTAGCGAAGGATTTTGGGGAACATTGTACACAAAAGTACAATTGCGGGAACACTTTGGATTTTTGCTAATGTACATGATTTTTTTTCTTATTAAAATAAACTTCTTTCTATTTTTTCTGTTTTGTTATTATATTTTGGTTGGAAATTTATATTCTTTGGGAGCACATAAAACTGAGATTATACCTAGCTACCTCACTCTGGCCCGATAGCCATCTTTGATGAATGGTTTCAATGGAACAATTTCAAGTTGTTTCCGCAGGAGTATCCGAAGTGCAGATTATTTTTAGTTAACCTATCAATTTGATATTCATGTTATCGTGAACATATATTTTTTTAATTTATTTCCAATCGTGATGTTATGTCAGTATATTGTTTGATAATGATGCGACACAGAGTGAAAATCATTTAATGATGCAGCCTGATAGCAACGAAAAAAAGTGTTAATAATGTATCAAAATTGAATTTTTGTGAGTAATGTAATTTTTATATTAACGGGTGTTAGACCTTACTAGTAGCCTGTGTAGCTGATGAAGAGCTCTGAATTTGTTGTTTAAAGTGAGTTCGGTATGCCTGATAAAAAAAAAAATAAAAAAGAGAGTTTGGTATGAGTGTAAGAAATTAAAAATAGAGGTAAAAAAATATAGAGATTAGTTTTATTAAAGGAAAAAAAAAAAAAGAAAAGAAAGAAACTGCTTGAACCTAGAAAAAAGACAGGTTATTGAGGTAGATTATACAATGACATTCAAGCATAACTTGTGACTACCATCAATTGGCTGAAGCTGGCTAAGTTTGCTGGGTTTCAACACGTTGGCTGTTAACATAGATTCGCTTGAGGCAATCCCTCTTGCTGCTGGTGTTAATGTCCCTTTCCACCGTTATGGTTTATATCCTTCTGCATATCAGTTGCAAGATTAAAGAGCAGAATGTCCTTGTTCTCAGGTCCTTTTAGAATATAGCGGCCAAACTACCGTGCGTGCATGCAAGGTTGACTTACTATCACAAGTTTTTGTACTTCATGTACTTAACAAGGATGAAAGCTCATTATTTCTCTCGTTGCTCCCCAAAATTTCGGTAACCACTCCACTCTTCTCGCTACTTCCATTTTCATCTCCATACTACTCAAACTCACCCAAACTCATGTATCTTGCTTGTTCTTGCCTAATTTTCCAACCTTTCTACTTATTTCTTCATCAAGCAAATCTCATACAAGCTAAAGCTCCTTCCTTTGAGTCATATAAATTCAACCAAGCAAGGAGCAAGGAGGGATTTGTGCTCCTCTTGAGGCTTTAGAGAAGCAAAGGCACCAAAAGATCAAAGTTAAAGAGTTACAAGCTTTGGATTTGAGGTAGGATCTTAAGAGTTGTTTGTATTCTAAGGTTTCCTGGAGATTAGGGTTTTTCTTGAATCATTTTGATCTATTCACTTAGGGGTTAGTATGATGTTAATAGAACTTTTTCTAGTGATTTAAGGTTAAGAAAACTTGATTGGTGTTAAAGAGTAGATTGGAAAAACCAAAATAATCACAAAACAGAAAACTACTGCAGGGGAATCTAGAAGCAGTATGTAATGCGAAGGCTATATCTCAAACTATAAAATTCAAATTGAAGTGAAACTAATTTCAGATAAAACCTGACTTGAAGATGAATCCAACCATATAAAATATAGGTCCATGGACTTGGGGTGAAGGAGTTATGATTTTTAGAAGTAGGCTGTTAGTTAACACTTGTCTTGACTAGTGTGTAATGAAATGGGCATAACTCACCCTATATAACCTCAATTTGAATGCAACTACTTTGTTAGAGAGATAACACATAAAGAATCATGTCTATAAAATTTCAGAATCAGATCCTTAGTGGATTAGTCTTAGTAAGTCCTTGAAGTTGCCCTATATCTTGTTCAGGTTAAAATAGGGCAACCCTAATGAGGAGTTCATAACTCGAGCTCTACTTATTCAATTAGAGTGAAACATGTTAAACTTGAAAAAGGGTTTATATAGGTATATTCTAGTCGAATTTTAGAGCAAAATAATGTCAGATGAAGTTTTAATGATTTTCTAATTTTAGGTGTGCAAGTCTATCCTAAAATAGGGCAACCTTGAATAAAATTTTAATAACTTAAACTATACACCTTGAAATTTAGTAAAACCAAAGAGATTTAAAAGTACAGGGCTACATTCTATTAAAATTTGAGATTAAAATAAACTAAAATAGAATTTTAGTGCAATTTAAAAGTTCTGGGTAGATTTAAAAAGAAGCAAGACAACTTGTGAGTTACATGGTTTAGAGGTCCCAAAGCCATGTAGAACCAAGTGGATTGAACATTTATGCAATTACATACTAGAATGGTGCCATATTGGCATATTATTTGTAGTGATCATGCTTGAACTCTTATTGCTATCATGTTGAGATCATAATTTCTGTGACTAGCTGGCTATTATTTGTATTGTCTATTTTGGGGAACCCTCATATTCAGCTGTCACGTTGTCGGATTCTCAATAGACATATGTGAACTATGTAGCATAATCATAAGCACATCAAGCATATTCATACATGAATATATGATCTTTAATATAATTATGATTCTATATTACTTGGACCGGCTCTGGAATGAATTTAGGGGAATAAGTTGGTGTGAGTATCGGGGAAAGTAAACACTATAATCACGTATAGGAACGAGCTTGGTCTTGAAAAGTAGGCTATTACCCAAGAGTTTACATGGCTAATTACTCTCAGTGGACTAAGTATGGATATTTATGATATAAATTATAATAGGAAAATTCAAGTGCACTTACGTCATGAATAATTTACATCTATCTATGCATAGTATTTAATTGCCTATTGACCTATTGTGATTATTATCTAATTTCCTTTCTATTTATCAAGTGTATGAATGAAATGAAATTTGCATAGGATAATATGGCTTCAAAACCTATAAAATTGGAATCTATGCTTTAATATCTTCATTTTCGACATTTTTGAAATAAATCAGAGTAGCTGAGAATGATTATGATATCGGTGTATGTGATAGTCTAGGAGACCTTACTGAGAATTTCAAATTCTCATACCATTTGTATGTATTCGTATCATTCTTAGACGATGGCAATGGCGGTGATGGCATTCTTCGCCGCAGTACCTGAGTAGTAGTAGCATTATGACCCTACCTTAGACTCTTTATACTTGATGGCGACCTCCTGTGTGCGTCTGTATATATTTTTCCAGCATTCTTTCTTTTGCTGTATATGTTTTGAGCCCGTTCTTTGAACCCGAGGCTCCTTTCGACATGATTCCATTGTACGTACCCTACTGCTGTACCACCTCAGATGTCTCATCCAACTGTCGTACCACCTCAGTCCTCACCACTAGCTTCTCCAGAGATTGAACCTTCAAAGGCGAGTGCTTCCATCTCCTCTTCCTCCTCCCTGCTCTTGGAGGTGGTGACCACCCACTTAGCAACCTTGGGACTACAGGCATCATGGAGAATGGTTTCCTTTCCTTTGAGTTAGTTTAGAGGAATTTTGATAGGCCTTTTGGGAGATCGTAGTTAGTTTAGAGTTGGTTAGCACTGTTTGTACTATAACATTTGAAAAATTTTATTATTTTTTTTTCAAGCAAGTTGTTCGACTTTATCGAATAATTGAGATTGATTAGAATTCAATTAAGTATTTACTTAAAGCCAATTGAGTATCGTTTAGAGGAATGAGATTTCAGGGAATTAGATTAGAAACATAGGAGACCTCATAGGATTTTTCCAAAACTGATCTACCGATTTAAAGGAAATCGATAAGATCTCGGTATTTTGAACTATCGGAACCGAACCAATAGAAATTATACTGTGAGAACCCTAGATTGGATGGCCAAGGTTCAGCCATCCAACCCCCTCTAAGTGGCGCAATATTAGCCTTAGAAAAGGCTAGCCACATCAAATTGGAAGGAAGAGTGAAATCCACCAATCAAATGCAAACTTCCTTCAAAAGTTTTCAAGAATTTCCTTTCCACTCCCTTGCAATTTTCATTTTATTAAATCGGTAGACCCTTCTTCATTTTCTTTCTTTCTCATTTTATCTTCACTTCATCTTCACCAAGCTTTCAAGCTCCAACAAGCTCTAACAACTTTGTTCAACCCAAGATTTGAATCTAGCAAGCTTGACATATAGAAAAGGTAGGAATTCTAAATTCTATTCTTGCTTTCTATAGATTTGAGCTGCTTGGGGTTCCTCTTTTTCTCGTTATTCTGATGCCATATTTGGTAAAGATGATTAATTAAGATTGGTTTAATGTGTATGCTTTTATTAGAATTGAAGTTGGAGTGGAAGAATTGGAGAATAAAAAGAAGCAAGATGCTATTTGGGTGAAAACCCTACGGCATCCGTATGTTCATTTTGTACAGACCAAAATCTAGCCATCAAAACTTGATGAATCTATTTTTACATGAAACTAGACATCCAACTATATAAAATATAAGGCCATTGGATTAGTATTGAGTGAGTTATAAATTTTTGAAGTTTAATCTAAAATTCTGGGTTCTCTTATGGGCAGTATGAGTTGCAAGGGGGGTAACTCACCCTACAAAACTCTAAATTGAGTGCAACCAATTGGGTTTGAAAGCCAACATATAGGGAAACATCCCATAAAAATTTTAAAGTTAGATTTGATTGCATTTAATCCCAGTAATCCGATGAAATTGCCTTAGGTTCAAACTGGACGAGAACAGGGTAGTCTAGAAGGGTCAACTTATGGGGCTTATAACTCAAGCTCTGCTTATGTAAATGAGATAAAACTTGTCAGGAATAAAAACAACTTTAATTTGGTATAAGTTTCGTATGATTTCACCTACTTTTCTATTTTTAGTAAAGTTTTACTTCTAAGGGTGCAATTTTGGCTAGTTGTAGGACAAACTAAGGTAAAATTCAAATAAATTGAGATATATAAATCAAAATGATATGGGACAAAAAAGGTTGGGAACTAGATACGTAGCACTATAACATATCCAAAATTGAGGTCTAAATGAATTGAATAGAAATTTTGGTGAATTTTACAAGATCGGGTAGAATTGAGTAGAATGAGCAGAAAACCAAAGTTATGTATTTATATTGACATATTATATGATTGATATTATTACTATAAAACTTGATGCTCTATGTTAGTTTTGTTGCTTTTATTGGTCTTTTTGATAGTTTGGCACTATTAATGGGGAAGCGGACTTGATCCATCACGCAAAGCCTATACATAGATTATGAAATACACTTTGATACATATGCATTCATGATTATGATTAGAGCTATCATAAAGGTTCTATATGACTTGGGCTAGCCCCTGAACGAATTTAAGGGGAATAGATTGGTGTGAGGGTCGGGGAAAGTAAATCCGTCAGTCATGTATAGGTACGAGTTCAGACCTGAAAAGCAGGCTATCACTCATAGGTGAGAGAGGCCATTCACCTCTAGGGGACCAAGAGCAGAGGAAAATAAGAAAGTACTGACACCCTAGGGATGGCGATATGTAACGCCTAGGTGTGTCAAGTAAAGACAAAAAAAGGGAAGCATAAGTGCATATAAGAATTTTATAATGAGTAAGTGCATCGAAAAGACATCTGCATCCATTTATGAATGTCATTCAGTTGTTGCTTATTTTATTTTTAATCTATGCATCTTATTCAATTATGCTTTATATTATTATGTTGGTGGTTGAGATTCTTTCTTTGTTTAACAGGTGTATATAAAATGAATCTACTTCGGAACAAATATTTTTGAAGTCACTAAAATGAAATCTATAGTTCATATAGCACGATCACTTTTTTTTGAATAAACCGAAGCAGTTGGAATGATAACGATAACATGGACTGCCAAGTAGCTTAGGAATCCTACTAAGAATATAAAATTCTCATCCTTATGTGTGTTTCCGTGTCATCTCCAAATAGCCCAGAAGGTCTTGAAGGAAATCAACCTGGAGGAGCGTGGCCGAGACTAGACTAGCTACAGATGAAATTTGTATATATGTTAAGATATATATTTATGGTTGATAATGTTTGAAGGGTTATTTAGTTATGCTCCTCTTCGCGGGATGTAATAGAACTCTATTTTAATTTCATGGGAAATAAAACAAATAATGAGTCAAGGTCTGTTTATTTAATTATAACAACTTCTAATAAGATAGTATGACTTAAGCATAGTATCAATTTGGGAGGACATTACATGTACATAGTAGCCCTTTTTTGGGTGTCCTTTTACATGACCTTGGGTCACAGACTTAGCCACTATTTTGCTTTTGATCTTATGTATTCCTATCTACTTTTAGTAGTCATCCTTGCATGGACATGTTCTGAGACCATGATGTAGAGATATGGATTGGATATATGATTTTTGATGATCCTCTAGTTTGTACTCAGAAATTTATGCCAGAATACATGAGTCTGTATATAATTTTGTGGATGTACTATAAATATTTACTATGAATTTTTTTTCATGTCTTTTATCTTCTTTACATTATGACATACTGTGCTCTTTTTTTATGAATTCATAGAGAATGGTTATTATGTAAACAAAGTAAATATATAATCTGCATTTTTATTAAAATTGAACTATGCAAGAACTAATCATCATAGAAAAAAAGAATATGACCTTCCACATGTGGCAAACTTTCGAATATAATATTATGACTTAATCATATTATTATATTTGGGAAGATATTACACTTGCAGTATGATTGGGTAGGGTTGTGGCTGTGTGTCTGATATTCGTTGTTCTTGGTGCTGTTTTTTGGGCCAAATGGCTTGTGATTACTACTAAATTTTTTGTTGCACTATATTTAGGGTGACGAATATGGTTTAGCCTTTTCTATTTCGATGAGCAATTTGCAGAGGGTGGTGCCGATTGGTTGTGGTGCAAGGTCGATTAGTGATGGGTTGTGTAACATCTCGATTTCACGATGTATTTGATTAGCACTATTAATTTTTTTTATTTTGTTACATTAGATAGACACAATTAATTAGAGTTGAAATATGAATGCTAGGGTTAGGAATAATTAGGTTTACTCTGTAGGAAAATCTTGGAGACCATTAGTAACATTTTGTCAATTTAGGAAGAATTGGTTTGATTTCGGTGCTGTGTAACACAAGAACTAAAGTAGCAGAAAATTTATATTGTAGAGTTGCTTAAATACAGTTAAAAACCCTATATTGAGTGGTCAAGATCTAGCCACACACACCCTTTGGGCTAGCACCATTTTAGCCACTCAATGGGGAAGCTAAGAGCAATTTAATTTGATCGAAGAATCCACCAATAAATTTCCTGTGAGTTACCTCTCTTTTATGACTCAACACACATGTTATTTTTCACTTTCCTCCTCTAATTTTCAGCCCTTCAAGCTCAGACCTTTTCTCCTCATTTTCTTCTTCATCTCATTTCTTCATCCTACTCCTACATCTCCACCCCAAATTTGCTTCTTTTAGTTACAACTCAAGTTTTAAGGTGGAATTCTTGAACTCTATTGGCTATTAAGGTTTATGTGGCTGGTTAGGTTTTCTTGATTCCTTTTTAATATGATGTCATGTGATGATTATATGACTTGTTACAATTGAATTAACCTAGGAAATTTTGGGTTGGGTTGAGGAATTGGTCAAAAACTCAAGAAAGGATTCAAATAGAATTGTTGGAATTGAACCCTAGAAAACTGTCTGTACTATGAATCATACAACTTGATCTGCAGAGGTAAAAAATCTATGAAACTATTTTTAAAGGAAACTAGGCATTGAATGCTTTTCAATCATATAAATTATAAGACCATTGGCCATGAAATGAAAGAGTTACAAATTTTTGAAATAACTTTTTAAATCCTGCCCATTATTCTATCCAATATGGATTATGAAGGGTATAATTCACTCTATACAATTTCAAATTTACTGAAACCAATTTTTTTAGATAGCTAACATATATATGATCATGCTATAAAAATTTTAGATCCATATGTAAATTGTTCCTAGAAATTCTTCAAAGTTACCCTATGTCCTATTCGAGTTGAGACAGGGCATTATAAAATAGTCTACTTTAGGAGCCTATAACTTGAGTTCTACTCATCCATTTGAAATGAAACTTGTGGTGAATGAAGACGGTCCAATTACCTTTATCTAGATATAAATTTTTGATAAAATCAATGAAGATTGGATTTTTGGTGAATTTTTACATTTAAGTGCTCAAGTCTGTCCAATAATAGGGCAGCCTTGAGTAAAATTTTAATAATTCAATTTATACTCATCAAAACTTAGTAGGATCAAACAGAACTAAAAAATAGACAAAGAATGGCACAATATATTAAAATTTCAGATTCAAATGAGTTAAGATGAACTTATGACACAATTTCTAAAATAGGGCAGATTTAGGAAATTGAAGTGTAAATGTCAATTTTAAGTACTTGAACACTCTTAGGCCATGAATGCCTGAGGATTGAAATTTTGATGATGCAACTCTGTATTATATTGCTAAAATGTTAGTGTAATATTATGTTGATTTTGGCATTCTTGATTGGTTGACTAAAAATGTCTCTGTTCGATTTTTAAGGAAGCATATTTTAAGTCGTTGTGCTGCCAAATTTTTGATAAAATACATATGAATGGTAAGTTTGATTAGTCATAAGTACATGACTTATGAAAAATATAAGGAATCCATATCATTTGGGCTGGTCCCGAAATGAAATTAAGGGGAATAGATCGGTGGAAAAGTTGGGAAAAGTAAACCCAGCTATCCTACATAGGAACGAGTTCGAGCCTAAGAAGCAGAATATTATCGAGGAGTTATATGGCCTAAAACTCCTAGCGGACCAAGTATGGAAAATTACGACATGAGTCAAGAAGGACAAAAAGTTAAGTGCATAACATTAAATTCTTGTTTGCTCTTCCTTATACATATAATATGATTAGTTATAGTCTAGTTTGAATTTCGAATTATTCACTATGATATTTACTCTGTTTATCATATGTGTTCTTTTCGATTTATTACTTCTATAAGTACAATAGAACTTTGCTTCGGACCACATTTTTTTAACGCTTATGAATTGAGGCCTTTACTTTATTGATCACACTTTTACTTAATTAAACTAAACTGAAGCAACTAAGAATGATTATGATGTTGGTATGTACTAGATAGAGAATTCTACTGAGAATTGGCTAAATTCTTATCTTATCATAGGTTTGTGTCATTCTCAAACGGTGACGATGGTAGCGATGGTCTTCTTCGCTAAGGTGCTCGAGTGGCACTGGCATTGTACTTGACTACTATCTCTCGAGTCTACTTATACATATTTTTCCAGTGAACTTTTGCTACACCCGTCCTTAGCCCCCTCTTTGATCCAATTGCTCCATTCCTAGGATTTCCTTTGTATATGGCTCATCCAGACCTTGTACTTTCGCACCAGGCTCAACCACCCATAGTACCATTGTAACATCCTCTTCTCTACAGTACTATGCTTAAGTCATAGTACCACAGTCAAGAGTTGTTACTGTTACTTAAGCGGACTTTATCTGACAGCAACTTCAGCTGTCTTTGCAACTTTTCGAACTAGCTGGAGATAATATGGAAACAGGAGTGAGAATTTTAAATTCTCAGTAGGATTCGTTAACTATTATACATAATGTCATCGTTGTTATCTCCAGTTGCTTCGGTTTATTATGAAAAAGGTGAATATATTATACAAACTGTTTGGTTTTATAGTTCGAAAACATACTGTCCGAAGCAAAGTTCATTTTATTCACACACTTGTCATTTGGGTGTGCCAACACAAAATCAATTCATGAATTACACTATAAATAATAACTGAAACGTATTAAAATATAATAGCACCAATATACTGAAAACATAAAATCTGCACATGCCTTTACTTATACTTGACTTTATGCAGATATACATAATTTTCTTTTATTCCTTTATCTTCCTTTACTTGTTACACATATTCCAAAGTACAATCGCCATGTCATACTCCATCTGGGTGTGATCACCATGTCACACTCTTTAGGAATATGTTCTTCCTGCTACGTCCCAAAGTATGATCGTCATGTCATACTCCATCGAGATGTGATCGCCATGTCACATTCCTTAGGGTGTGGGATCATTATGCCACATTCCAGAGTATGATCACCATGTCATACCCCATCAGAGTGTAATCGCCATGTCACATTCCTTAGGAATATGGACTCATCATCATATCTTTCATCATAGAATCTTTATATGCCACATTCCAGAGTATGATCGCCATGTCATAGCTCATTACAGTGTGATCGCCATGTCACGTTCTTTAGGAATATATAACCTTCATCATATCTTTCAATTGCCTTCATAGGGAGGAACCTAATTAACTGCTTCCAAGTGAAGGGACCCAGTCTTATCTTATTTAACTGCCTTCATGAGGAGGGACCTCATAACTGCCTCCAGATGAAGGGATCCACATTTAATATATTCATATCCTTTCATTCTTATACATAATCACGCATGGACATGCTGAATGCACTCATGCATATGCTTCATCATTTACTTTCATATATCCTTGCATCTAGAATTTCATATTCATAACTTAAATCTTCATAACACAAGCTGTTATAACTTCATATGATTCTGCCGAAAATTCGACAGCACAACGGAACGTGTCCGCTTTCCCATGAATAGTGCTAGTACTCAGAAAATCAATTGTACAGAGAAATCATAACACTTCATTCATAATTCAATCATCAAATTCATGGGCACAATTGTTACATTTAAAACATGGTTGCCGTCTTAACATTTTCATTCAACTCAGTTTTTTTTTTAAATCAGGCCACAATTTCTATTTAACTCATCTGGATCTAAATTTTGGATATGTTAGTGTGTTATGTGTCTATTTTCTAACTTCTTTGGTCCCAACTAATTTTGATTTAGGTAGCTTAAGTTATTTAAGTTTTACCTCGGCCTGCCCTGTAGCTGGACAGAATTACATACCTAAAAGTAAAAATCCACTAAAAATCGAAAACTAGTTCAAATCATATGAAATTGGTATCATATTAAAGCTAACAGGACAATTTCATTTGCTTTAGTAGAGCTTGAGTTATAAGCCCCGAAATTTGACCCTGCTGGACTACCCTGTTCCAGCCCAGTTTAAACTTAAGGAAACTTCATTGATGTATTAGGAGCAAATGTCATCGAATCTAACTCTGAAATTTTTATGGGCTATTTCTTTACATGATAGCTTTCAAATACTATTGGCTGCACTCAATTTAGAGTTGTGTAGGGTGAGTTACACTTTTCTAAACTCATACTGTCTGAATGAGAATCCAGATTTCTGGTTCAAACTTCCAAAATTCATATCTCACTCAATAGTAATCCAATAGCCTTATATTTCATATGTATGGAAAGCCTGAATGTCTAGTTTCTTATAAAAATGGATTCATCAAATTTAAACAGCTATATACGGAGCCGTACACTCCTCCGTATGAACCATTGAGGGAAAAACCCTAATAGCATCTTGAACTCATGATTTCCTTAAATCAATCCACCCAATCTTCAATCCTAACTCAATCATACATCTTAAACCATCCATAATCCATCATACTCAACCAATATAACATTAAAACAAAGGGAGAAGGGAAGCCCTATACAGCCCCAAATCAGAGGAAAACAAGAGAAAAGATGAAATTCCTACCTCAAATTGATATAGAAACTAGCTAGAATTGAGCTCTTGGTGGAAGAAGTGGATGAGGCTTGAAGTTTTGAGGAAGATGAAGTAAAATGGGAGAAGGAAGAGTGAGGAATGGCCAGTTGAAGAAGGAGCACAAAAATGAGGGAGTTAGAGGGCATTTTAGAGTCTTAAAGCATGACAAAGGAGTGGTGAGTGGTGATTGGTGGAGGCTTGAATGATGTACATTAAGCCAAGTTTCTCTACTCTTTGGCATTTTTAATATGACTTTGGCCATAGGCATAACTTCTTTTTGGTTTCCTCATGTACCTATATCAATTGAAATGTCCTTTGAGGACCCATACTGAGACGATGTTCATAGACATAGATCGAGTTCCTTTTTGTTTTAACGGTCCTATTTGATGTACTCAGTACTTACATATATGAATGCATGAGGTGATGTTTATAGATGTTTGAGATATATTGTGATCAATTACTACAAAATTTTTGTCTGTACCACTTTTATTTCATGATACATGTAACACGTTATTAGATGTAATACTATGCTTAGATCATAATATTTCATCTGGTCATTTGTTACATGTACGAATTTATTAATTTCTTTTTAATTCAATGTCATTTATCGGTTTGAGTAGAAAAACATTATTTTTCTTTTTTTTTTTTTTGTAGATGCAACAAGTTATTTGGCATCATAATAGAAAATCAATAAAATAGACGGAACGACATCATATAGGGTTAACTATGTCTCTCTGTGTGTGTGTGTATATATATATATATATATCTGGCATCAAGGTTTGCTACATCATGAGTACATATACAACAGAGGGTATAAAAAAAAAGGGCCGTTAAAACAAAATAAACCGGCTTGTTTATATGAAGCATAACCTCTTATGGTCCTTAAAGGACATTTTATCTACCATATCTCTGAGAAAAACAAAAAGAAACTAAACATGGCCCAAGGTCATAAACATGCCAAAAGAGAGCCATGCTATACATTGTAGTCAACTAGGTCAGATCTCCACCTAAATGGATTCTGAGGAAAGGAATCCATTCGCCATGCCTAAGTTAGCAAGGGTGTAGTCGTCGTTAGGAGCTTCGGAATAGGAAGAAGAAGAATCCATAGGGTCTGAAGGATCATTCTCTGAGGATCCCTAGTGGATAGGCTAAGGTGGTGGTGGTGCGAGTGAAAGTGCCATATATATTGGAATTGCTAAGTAAGGGGTGGTAGGGTCAAATAGCAGGCTAAACAAAGGTACAATAAAGGCATGGTGGAAGAAAACATAAAGACTAAATCAGGCAGTGGCCATCAGGTACAACGAGTCCAATGCAAGATCATAATGCCACTGCCATTCTGGCATTTCAACGTAGAAGATGATGGTCACCTCTATTCCCACCATCTGGGAATGACACGGATATAAAAAGATGATAATTTAAAATTCTCAGTAGGATGTCTATAATAATATACTGTCATCGTGTTCATTCCCAATTACTTCAGTTTTTATTTAGTTACGAAGAATAAGAATGAGTAACAGATTCTATGTTTCATTCTTTTGGGCTTTTAGAAAACATAATCCGAAACAAGGTTCAATTTTACTCAGAGCAGTAAGATACAAAGTAGACATCAGACATAACATCGTATCTGCTAAAATGAGGTGCAATAAGAAGTAACAATGATAATAGAGCATATATATATATATATATATATATATATATATATAATAGTGCATTCAAATTACAATCAATTAAAATGGCTGTAATGCAATGATGCATGAGAATTAACTTGTAGGTCATTGACCTTTCCATACTTAGTCCTCTGGGAGTTTCTTGGCCATATAACTCTTGAGTAATAGTCTACTTTTTAGGACCGAACTTGTTCTTATAAAGGAACACCAGGTTTACTTTCCCCGACCTTCCCATTGATCTATTCCCCTTAACTTTATTCTGGGGTTGATCCAAGTAATATGGAACTTCTCATAATTCTTATAAGTTTCATAATGAATGATAACTTGACTTGAACATTACATGCATGTGCAAGTGCATCATAAATTATGCATAGCTTCTGCCAAAATTTCGGCAGCGTAATAGATTGAGCCCGCTTCCCTGTGAATAGTATCAATAAGCCAAGCAGTCATTCACACAGAAAAAGCAGTGCAAGGTGTATATATTTCAATAATCAAACCAAAATTTCATAACCTTGGTCTTGAATTGGGTTTCTGCCACTCCTTCCAATTCTCCCCGTTTGCTGTAAATTAAGCCATAAATTTATTTTTACTCATTTTAGGCCTGAATTTTGGATAAGTTGAAGTGTTATATGTCTAGTTTTTAACCTCTTTGGTCTCATTAAGTTCTTATATATATATATATATATATATATATATATATATATATATATATATATATATAACTCAAGTTACTAATATTTAACCTAGGTCTATCCCTTCACTAAGCAAATTTGCACACTGAAAAGTAAAAATTCACTAAAAATAGAAAAATGGTTGGAATTATATGAAACTTATATTATCTTAAAGCTAACTAACTACCTTTTATTTACAAGAAGTTTCATTTCATTTGAATAAGTAGAGCTCAATTCATGAGCCCTTGAATTTGACTAATTTGAAGGGCAATTTTCATAAATTACTGGGAACAACAGAGATTGAATTTCGTTCTGAAATTTTTATGAAGTGTTACGTATGTCTTTTAAAAAAATTGGTTTCACTCAATTTTAAGGAGTATAGGGTGAGATATACCCTACTCAGCTCACCTTAGTCAGATTCAAGGACAAAAACCTATATCAAACTTCAAAAATGCATATCTCCCTCAATACTAATCCAATGGTCCTATAATTTATATTTTTGAAAAGCTCTAGATGTCTAGTTTCATATAAAAATAGAGTCATCAAGTTTAGGTGGTCATAGGCAGATTCATATACTCTGAACGTATGGACATCGTAGGATCTCCTAGGTTTCCATATCCTATTTTGCTATCTTTCTTGTCTTTCATGCAAGTTTCAATTTCAATCTAACCAAACACTTACTAAACCAGCTAAGAACACTTATAAAACCTCAATTGAACAACAAATACATGCATATGTTTGAAGGAATCATCTGCCACCAATCACAAGAAATCAGTCAAAAAAAGATGGAATTCTACCTAGATATCAAGCTTTGAGCCAATAAAGCAAGTGTTGAGTGAGAAGAGCTTGAGAAGATGATGAAGGAGAGTGAATGAAGTGAGAAAATGAAGAAGAGTATAACATGACAAACTAAAGCATAGTATTATATTTGGTAGGGTGGTGCAGGTTGGTTGATGGTTTACCCTTATTTGGGTTTGTTCATCTGATGTAGATTATGGCAGTGGTTGTACAGTGCGGTGCACGGTGGTGCAATGTGGTGGATGGTGGCACCAGGGAAAGATGAGGAAGAGAGCTTTTTTGTGCATTGGGTTTTTTTATTCTGTTCATTGCACTGGTAACAAGGGTGAAGTGGGCCTAACTGTAATTTGGTTAGGCCTAGTTTAGATTATTTTATTTGACTATTTGTATAGAGAGTAAAAAAAATCATAGCAAAAGATTACAAAGATCATGGCTAGGTTTAATTCATATGGGCCATCATTCTGTCTAAAGAAAATGTGGTATGTGGTGGAGTAATGAAAATTAGTTGGAGCTGTTGTGTTTACCAAAAAGGGAAAAAAATCCACCTTTATATGTATAGTACTTATAAAATAGAAGATGTTATAAGAAAAGTTTTACAGATGTCAAAATCTGGTGCATTTGACCTTTCTCTGTAACGTCCCGATTTCCGAGTTCGGCTTCGCCCTCAGGACTGATTCCTCCCGATTTCCGACTTCATCTTTAAAACACAGATAAGAGCATTCTTTCCGAGTTCCGAGTTAATTTTCGCCCAATTCTCGACTTCATGCCTTGTACGACTCAGGCTTCGTATGGATTATTTCCAACGACTTACGAGTTTAACCTTGAGTCCAAACAACATGAGCGTGATTCATAGGTATCCCGACTTCATGTCTTAAAGCAATGTCCCGACTTCCGATCTCATAACTTATGATCAAGTTTCCAGCAAGATGCGCGAGTTCAGACCTAAGACAACAAGGTTCAAAATAGTATCGTGGTTTCCGATCTCGAAGTTATGGTTTAACACAATGGTGCAAATAGAACTCAAGTTTAATATAACGAGTTCCGACCTTAGTGTTGAACTCAATGGGGATGGACACGAGAGTTCGGATCCTTGAGAATCGGTACACGAGTTCCTGTATACGATTTAACAACCAGCATTGGCATTTCACGGTTCAAATGGGAGTTCCGAGATTATAAGATTGCGATTACGAGTTCGACCTCGACCTTGATACAAGATTTCCTCAAGTCACACAAAGATAGGGCAGTTACGACATACGCACTTAAGCCCTAGTCTCAATTGGGATACGAGTTCGACTTAAGGTGTAATGGGGCGAGATCCGATTTCAGATAGAACAGGGTATCTCCATTTTTGGGACGACGTGAGAGCAATTTTAACACAAAAGGGAGAGACATGGCGAACTCTTGCCCACAAAATTTCATCCAATCAAAGCCACTTATTCTAACTACCACTTGAAGCTTTGTCTATATATCATCCTCCTCCTGCCTCTTCAGCTCATCATTCTTACGTTGCTCACTTCAGCTCCCTTCTCTCTCAATCTACTCTCTCAAACCTCCAAGCTTTGTCAAGGCTTCACTTCAGCTCAATTCAAATTCAGCAAGATCACACTCCAAAGAGGTAGGATTCTGCTCTATTCTTGAATTCCTTACACTATGATTGCATGAGATTGTGCTATTCTTTTTGTATTTGATGAACTATTGGATGTATTGGATGGATTTATGATTGAATTAATAGAAGACTTTGAGTCAGAATTATGATTAGAAGGAGAAGATTAGAAGGAGTGGAGAAGTGAGATGCTGTCTTGGTGATGAGAGTCCACGGCAGTCCGTACGACGGAGTGTACGGCGCCGCCTACGATCGGTCAAATCCGATGAAACCATTTTTAGATGAAAGTAGACATTCAGGGCTTTCCATAGGTATATCATATAAGGTTATTGGATTAGTATTGAGGGAGATACGAATTTTTGAAGTTTGACCTAGGGTTCAGGATCTTCATCCGAGCAGGGTGACTTGAGGAGGGTATAACTCACCCTATACAACTCCAAATCGAATGAAACTAAGTTTGTTAGAAAGCTTACACATAGAGGAACACCCCAATATAAGATCCCGAGTTTGTTATGGTCCCAATTGTTCCCAGTGATTCGAGGAAGTTGTCCTATGTCCAATCTAGGCCAAAACGGAGTAGTTCAGGAAGGTCAACTTTCAGGACTTATATCTCGAGATGTACTTAAGAAAATGGAGTGAAACTTGTGGCAAATGAAAGGTTGTCCTGTTAGCTTTGATATGAGACCAATTTCGTGAGATTTGAGCTTAGTTTCGATTTTTAGTGAATTTATATTCCCAGGAGTATAATTCGGGTTAGTAACTGAACAAGCTAAAGTAAAAGCTGAATATCTTGAATTATATAAATCAGAATGGCATGGGACCAAAGAGGTTAGAAAGTAGACATATAGGGCTATGATATATCCAAATTTCAGATTTAAATGAGTTGAATAGAGATAAAGGTGGATTATACAAGATTCGGGCAGAACCGAATAGAATTGGCAGAATGGCCAAAATGATAATTTTACAAGTGTTAGTGGAACATATAAGGTTTGAATTGAGGATTGCTAGCTTGACATTGTTATATGTGTGTTAAGTTAATTATGTTATGCTGGCACTATTCATGGGGAAACGGACCTGATCCGTTATGCTGCCGGATTTACGGCAGAAGTCTAAGAAGTCATGAATGTTTAAATGTAAGGATGGATTGAAATATAAAGGGGTATATAGAAACCCTATATTTAAGAATGACATAATTATGTTATGAGGTATATGAGAGTAAGTGATGTAGCATATGTATAACTATGCTTGAATATGTTTGAGAATGAAAGAATGTGAAAATATTGAATGTGAATCCCTTCACTTGAGGCGATTATTTGAGAAATCCTCCTGTGAAGGGAGTTAAATGATAAAGATGTGAATCCCTGCAGTTATTTGAAATCCCTCCCTGTGAAGGCAGTTAAATGATAAAGATGTGAATCCCTTCATTTGGAGCGTTACTGAATCCCTCCCTGTGAAGGCAGGTTAAGACAATGAGATCCCTCTACCTTGGAGGCACGTGGTCGATGAGATCCTCATGTTGAAGGCATGGTCGAGCAGTCCCTCAATTTTGAGGCACGTGACAGTCGATCCCTTGCTAGACACGTGAGAATCGATCCCTTCTAGAGGCAGACGTGACGCGTAATCGATCCTCCAAGACTAGAGGCACGTGGAGTCCCCTTGCGGGTGAGTCCGATTGTGGCGACGGCCACGAGTGAGTGCCGACGAGCTCACTCCACTCGGCCAGGCTACCCAAGAGGCAAGAATGCACCTCTAGGGGCCGATCATGCGCCCAGGTGTGCCAAGTAAAAGACTAAAGACTAAAAGATTAAAGTATATACAAGCACCCCAATCACATGAGGCATGGCATTGACCAGCTAGTGTGAGTATAGGCAGGACTTACATGAGGCATGGCATGACCAGCTAGTGTAAGTACCAAATGAGATCCCATCTTCTAAGGAGCGTGACATGGCGATCACGCTCGATGGGGTATGACATGGCGATCATGCTACCGGAATATGGTATGATCTTTGCGCGCACTTGAGACGGCGATACGTAGCTCAAGTGTAGAGATCCGCACCCTAGGCGGCAACATGTAATGCCTAGGTGTGTGAATGAAAGAAAAAGTAAAACTCTATGTATATGTATGAATTCTAATGCAAGTTAAGTGAGATATAGATGTGATATTCCCATTAGACTAATGCTATATGTGTTTTATATGTTGGACTTATTATCCAGGGTATTATTCATGAATTAATCTTGTGTACATTTCCCCAAAGAACCAGTGTATGATTAAAATGAACTTTGCTTGGAAAGATATTTTTGAAATGTAAAATTTAACAGTTTGTCTTGCAGCATGTTCTTATTTTTTAAAATAAACCGAAGCAAACAAACGACCATGATGACACTATGTATGAAAAATTAGAGAATCCACTGCGAGAATTTTATAATTCTCACTCCTATTTCCATGTTGTCTCCAGATAATTGTAGAAATTTCCGAAGACGGCTAAAGTTCTTTGTCGAGACAAAGGTCCGTTTCAGTGTGATACTTGACTCAGGGCGTAGTACTATGACTTAAGCATAGTACTGTGCTTAGGAGGGTGTTACATTCTCTATTTTGAAAATCTTTTTCTTTTAGGAATTAATGCATTACCAATGACATGCTACATTGCAATCACTTTTCAAGAGTAGGTGGATTCCAATGAACAATTAATAGGCTGGTGTCAATCATTATTCAAAAATTAATTAGCTGAGTGTAAGGACTTTTTTATCAATTATGCATTTTTTATTTAGTCCAAATTATAATGTAGGACTGAAACAAATTAAACCAAGATAATTGATTTGTTTTTGATTTATTCAAATCTATGTATTAATGGTTACATTTGTATTATGTGCATTATTAGTCATTTGGTTTAGTTATTTGTGTTAGGTGATTTTTTTAAAAGACGACTTAATCAAATCAAATTAAATAAAAAGTCGACTAAATATTTGATGTAAGGTACCAATCATGTATTACCATGAATTGCGGGACTACTTCAATCACCCAAAAAAGATCACATTACTCTTTATGTTCTATTTATAAATGAAATCAAGGATTGTGGAATAAATATTGATCAAATTTGAGAATTGAGCAATATATTCAGATTAATTGTTCAAGAATCAGCAAATAATATGTTAGGGGTAATCATTGTTACAAGAAATCATATCAATGACAAGATTTACATTCCTCGAATAAATATGATTCTATCTAATCCTCAAATTCATCTGATATTTCAAACAAGAGCATTTTCGGTTGCACTTTACTTTGCTATGATTTTTAATAAGTGTTAGGGGCAATCAATTTTGTATGTAATAATAGGTTGTACATAAAAATAATACAACACTAGAGTTTTTGGATCCATGCAATGCAGGGGATAAATTTTTTTTTTTAACAAATATAAAAAAATATTTGTAAAACTTTTGGTAAAGTTTTTATAATAAAAAGATTATGTATAAAAATTGCATAATTTGATGTAAAACTAACAAAATGATTGATAATCATAAAATTTGATATACAATTTCATTGAGACTTTAATAACTCGAAAAAACAAGTTTAATATGAAAGATAATAAAAAATAAAAATAAAAATAGTAAAATAAATTCTCCCTGTTTGATTTTATGTTAAAAATTCAAATCTTTTGTAAGACTCTAAACTGAAATAAGTTTAAAAATTACAAATTATATAATAATAGATTTTTAAATATTAATAAATGAAACTATATAATTTCAATTTTTAAATGATTATCAAACAACTGAAAAAAATATTTTTTTTCACCTTCCCTATTTTTTAACTTTCTAGTAAATTAATTTTAAATATAAAATTATATAAAAACTATTCCATATAACAATTAATTATTTAGATAAAACAAACAATTAACTATTAAAAGTGTAATATATTTTTTTTTTTTTGGGTTCTAAGGAGCTCCAAATAGAGCTAAGAGAAAGGAGGAAAGGATGGGCATGAAAGGATTGAACTCTAATCTAATACCAACAAACCATTGGCACAAGGACAAAGGGAGATGCTACTTGACGTACGCTCATTTTCTTAAAAGTGTAATTTATTTTATAAAAATATATACTTCAAATATTTATAAGAAATGATTGAAAATACTTAAAATCGATTTATTAAATTTATAATTTATATAGTTTTTATATACTTTATTATAAATAAAAAAGGTTGAGTTATATGTTCATTGTAGCCTAATACTTTTGTTTCTTTCAAAGTTAGTAATTTGAATAAGCCGTATATTGGCATTAATTAATTCTTGGAGGAAAATTGCTAATTGTTTGAAGAATGTATATTATAAGAATCATTTGCTCAAACTAAAAAGAGAAAACAAATAAACACATGTCATTCCATTAGTAATTCAGAGAAAATAAACAAATACATTTTTTTAGAGCAATATATATATATATATATATATATATATATATATATATATATATATATATATATATATATATATTCATGAAAGAAGGGGCCGAAGACCAGAAAAACAATTACAAAGAAACAAACCTATTACAAGTGTGTCCTCAAAGATTTGCCAACTACTCCACAGAGATACAAGCTGGCAAACTATCAAAAAGGGTCAAAACCAAAGGTAGCCCATGACCTATCTTAGCTAATTTATTTGCATAGCTATTGGCTTCCCTATAAATATATCTAACCTCAATATTCCAATCCTCATTTAGGAATTTCTTCATAGCATTTATGAGAGTTGTAACAACCTTCAAAGTACAGTACTATGCTTAAGTCATAGCACCGCACCCAAGAGTTGTTATTGTTACCTGAGCGGACCTTGTCTGGTAGCAACCTTTGCCACCTTCACCTCGGAGGGCCTTTTTCAAAACTTTTGAACTATCTCCTTTAGATGTGATCTTACTGAATTTGAGTTTAGGTTGATGGAACCTTGTGAAGCTTGAAGGTTTGATGGAGATGGTTGAGAAAAGGAGAGAACAAGAAGGCTAAAATTAGAGGAGAATGAGCCGTAAGTCAGCAGGAAGAAGAGCAAAATCTGATTTAAGTATTGAAGAGGTAGTTGACTTTGTGAGTTTTGATTGGTTGAAATTTTGTGAGTGAAGTTTAGCCATGTCTCCCTTTTTTGTGGCTAAATCATTCTCCACATCGCCTAAAAGTGGAACTTGCCTCCACTTTATCTGAAATCGGAACTCATCTCCATTTTGCTTAAGGTCGGAATTCGTGTCCATTTTATTTGAACTTGGAGCCGAAGTCGAATGTCACAAATTCGTACCCATCCTATTCGAAATTTGGAGATAAATCTGGAAATCAAAAATCGTGTCCGTTTTATTTGGAACTTAAACTTGGAAATAAAGTAAGAAATCGGAACTTGTGTAAATTCTGGTCGAACTTAGAGATCAACCTAGAGATCTAAACTCGTGTCCATTTTAGTCGAGATCAACTCTGAGATCAGAGCTCATGTCCATTCTAAATCAGCTCGAGGGTCAGAACTTGTGATAATCATAAACTCAGAGGTCGGAAGTCATGAACATTTCATTTGAATTGGAGGCGAGGTCGGATATCGGAAATCTTGATTATTTCATATAAAGCTCGGAAAAAAGGTCGGAAATCGGAAAATCATATAACTGGGAAATAAAGTCCGATATCGGGAATCACGTTCATATCGTTCGGACCTTGAAGGTTAAGTCGGAAGTCGGAAATCATGGACACTTGAAGGTGAAGTTGGAACTCGTGGGGATGTTACATTACTACCCTCCTTAAAAAAATTTTGTCCTCAAAATTTGATTATAGAACTAAATTGTTATAATTATAACAATTTAAATAAGGTTCACATATAAGCACACAGCAGATGTAAAACCGCTTAGCATAATAGGATAGACCAGAACTAAATTGGCCAATTTCTTATTCTCGTTTATCCCTAATTCTCACCATGGCTCCTTTGGGGTGTCGCCTTCTCCGTATTTATAGTGAAAACGCTTCCCGAATGTTGCGGTTTAGGAGTTGGTGGTTGGTTTTCAGGGCATTCTCTGATCATATGTCTTAGCTTGCCATATTTGAAATACACATACTGTTTAACCAGGCAAAGCTTATTTCCATGATTCTTCCCATACTTCGGACATCGTTGTTTGACCACTGATTCTTGCAACTGCTTGCCCTCATATTCACTAAGGTGAAATGGCTTCTTTGGTGGTGAGGCATATTCGAGTTCCTGGTTTTCAGGTGCAGGCCTCTTTCCATAAGTATCAGACTGGGAAATCTCCAATTTCTTGTCATAGTCTTCCAAAAGTCTGCATTTGTTTACCAAGATAGGAAAATCCCTGATCTTCATAGGGCCTATTACTGCAAGGATATCTTCACTTAATTTGCCTTCAAATTTGACGCACTTCCATGCCTCATCTGGATTCCCCTGATAGATCATGGAAAACTTGCCTAGTTCCTCAAACTTAGCGATGTATTCCGACATGCTACTGCTTCCTTGATAGTGTTGCATAAATTCCAACTCCTTAGCGTTCCAACTAATGGAGGGAAGTATTTCTAGTAAAAAGTGTCCTTGAACACAGTCTAGGTGATCTTTGTCTGGGACTCTTCTAATAGCTGTTTCACACTATTCCACCAAAATTCTGTATCTGCTTCGAGCATATAAGTGGTGAAGGCTACTTTTTGGTGGTCAGTGTAGTCTAGAATGGAAAAGACCTTCTCCATGGTCTTAATCCACTTGTCAGTCTTATCAGGATGAAAAGCTCCTCTAAAATTGAGTGGGTTCGCCTTTCGAAATTCTGCGAACTTGACGTATTCCAAGTCTAGTCTCGAGTTATTCGGGTTTCCACTGTGACCGGCCCCAGGTTGTCCTCCTAGTTAGTCCATAATTTGGTATGTTGCAGTAGCTTATTCACGCATGGTATATGCCATTTATCGTAGAGTGTCCATGAAATTGGCGGGGTCCTCTGTAACACCCTCCTAGACACAGTACTATGCTTAAGTCATAGTACCACACCTTAAATTCTTTGTTACAGGCGGACCTCATCTGACAGCAACTTCAGCCGTCTTCGGAAAACTCCTACAATCATCTGGAGACAACATGGAAATAGGAGTGAGAATTATAAAATTCTCAGTAGGATTCTCTAATCTTCATACATAATGTCATCATGGTCGTCTCCAGTTTGCTTCGGTTTATTTTGAAAATAGATGAACATGCAGTACAAATTGTTTAATTTTACATTTCGAAAAATGTCTTATCCGAAGCAAAGTTCACTTTAATTATATACTCAGCATTTGGGAGAACACATAAAACTCATTCAGTTATACCACCATGAATAATAACCGTCGCATATTAAAACACAGATAACATTAATATGCTGGGAATATAACCTCTACACATAAAATTGCTCGTACTTCAATTCATGCCTATACATGAAACTTGCTTTTCGTTCTTCATCTTTCTTTTTATCATAAAATCTATACATGCCATATTCCAGAGTATGATCGCCATGTCATACCCCATCAGAGCGTGATCGCCATGTCACGTCCTTAGGAATATGGGACCTTCATTCGGTACTTACACTAGCTGGGTCATGCCATGCCTCATGTAAGTTGTCTTGCATCTACTTTAATCTTTAGTCTTTAGTATTTACTTGGCACACCTAGGCGTTATGTATTGCCGGTCCCACAAGTGCTTTCGCCCTTAGGCTCACACTAGCTGGGTCGATGCCATGCCTCATGTGATTGGGGTGCTTGCATATACTTTAACCTTTAGTCTTTAATCTTTTGCCCAGCACACCTAGGCGTTACGTATCATAGTCCCTAGGGTGCTTTCTTTGCCCTTGGGTAGCTGGCCTGAGGTGAGCTGTCGGCATCAAGTGATCGTCTTGACTCACCACTGAGGATTCCGTGCCTCTAGGTCTTGGAGGATCGATTCTGGTCACGTGCCTCTAGCTGAAGGATCGATTAGATCACGTGCCTCTTTGAAGGATCGGAATTACGGTCACGTGCCTCAAAATTTGAGGATCTCATCGACCACGTGCCTTCAACATAGAGGGATCTCATCGACCCGCGTGCCTTCAACATAGAGGGATCTCATCGACCACGTGCCTCCAAGGTAGAGGATCTCATTGTCTTAGCGCCTTCACAAGGAGAGATTCAAGTGCAAGCGCCTCCAAGTGAAGGGATTCACATCTTTATCATTTAAGCGCCTTGGGGAGGGATTTCAAATAACTGCCTCCAAGTGAAGGGATTCACATTCTTTCATTCTCAAACATATTCAAGCATAGTTATACATATGCTACATCACTTACTCTCATATACCTCATAACGTAATTATGTCATTCTTAAATATAGGGTTTCTATATACCCCTTTATATTTCAACCCATCCTTACATTTAAACATTCATGACTTCTTAGACTTCTGCCGTAAATTCGGCAGCATAACGGATCAGGTCCGTTTCCCCATGAATAGTGCCAGCATTTCACGGACAAATTAGTCACAGCAACATAATCAACTTAACACACATATAACAATGTCAAGCTGGCAATCCTCAATTCAAACCTTATATGTTCCACTAACACTTGTAAAATTATCATTTTGGCCATTCTACCAATTCTATTCGGTTCTGCCCGAATCTTGTATAATCCACCTTTATCTCTATTCAACTCATTCAAAGCTGAAATTTGGATATGTCATAGCCCTATATGTCTACTTTCTAACCTCTTTGGTCCCATGCCATTCTGATTTATATAATTCAAGATATTCAGCTTTTACTTCAGCTTGTTCAGTCACTAGTTTGAATTACACTCCTGGGAATATAAATTCACTAAAAATCGAAACTAAGCTCAAATCTTTGAAATTAGTCTCATATCAAAGCTAACAGGACAACCTTTCATTTTGCCACAAGTTTCACTCCATTTTTGCTTAAGTACCTCAAGATATAAGTCCTGAAACTCGACCTTCCTGAACTACCCTGTGTTGGTCTGAATTAGACATAGGACAACTTCATCGAATCACTGGGAACAATTGGGACCATAACAAACTCGGAATCTTATATTGGGGTGTTCCTCTGTGTGTAAGCTTTCTAACAAACTTAGTTTCATTCGATTTGGAGTTGTATAGGGTGAGTTATACCCTCCTCAAGTCACCCTACTCGGATGAAGATCCTGAACCCTAGGTCAAACTTCAAAAATTCGTATCTCTCTCAATACTAATCCAATAACCTTATATGATATATCTATGGAAAGCCTTGAATGTCTACTTTCATCTAAAAATGGTTTCATCGGATTTGACCGATTGTAGGCGGCGCCATTGCACTCCGTCGTACGGACTGCCGTGGGCACTCCACCAAGGCAGCACCCTCATCCATCCATTTCTCTTAGTTTTCTTCTTCTAATTCTAATTCCCACTCAAAATTTCATATTAATCCCATATTAATCCAATCATACACATCCAATAATCCATCAAATACAAGAAGAAGGATATAGTTTCATGCAATCATAGTACAAGTAATTCAAGAACAGAAATAGAATCCTACCTCTTTGGAGCAAAGATTTGGCTAAGTGCTGAAACTTGGAGTTTGGATGAACAAGGCTGGAACTTAGCTTGAGTCTTGGATGTGTGAGCAAGAAGAAAAGAGAGCTGATGGAGAGAAGAGGAAAAGCAGCGTGAATAATGGTTTGATTCAAGGAGGATGGTGTGTTATATAGGCATGAGTGGGAGTTAACTTGGAAGGTTGTGATTGGTTGCCCTCTTTGTATGGTAGAATCACTCTCACGTCGCCTAAGTAATTGCGGTTTCTAGCATTCTGGAAACAATCGAACTCGCATCCATCCTACTTCAAGCGAACTTCGTCCATATTACGCTTAAGGTCGGAACTTCGTGTCGCTCTTACTTGAGCTTGGAACTGAATCCTAACGTCGGGACTCGTATCGACTTGTTTGTGTCTTGAGGAAATCTTGCATCAATGTCGGGATTCCGGAAGTCGAAAGATTACAATCACATAATTTGAATTCCAATTCAAACTCGGAAACCACGTACACTGTTTTGAACCTTGTTATCTTGAGTCGGAGTGAACTCATGTAGCGGCAATCCTATAATCTCGAATAAACTTCGGGAATGCCAATCTTTGGATATAAATCGGAACTTCGTGTGTGATGGTTTACTCAAGTCAGAACTTCGTGTCCACTCAATTGAGTTCAACACTAAGGTCGAACTTCGGTATGTGAGTCACGTTTCCAAACACAAGTTCTTAAACTTCGAAACCGTGTACATTTCCCTTGAGACATGAAGTGGATCTCATTAAGTTACGTTCATGTGTCGGACTTGAGGGTTAAACTTCGGAAGTCGTGGAAAATGATCTGACGCAGATTCGGAAATCGTGCAGGACATGAAGTCGAGGATTCAGCCAGACTAACTCGGAACTCGTGAATAATGTCTTATCTGTGTTTCACGGATGAAGTCGGAAATCGGGATGGATCAATCCTGAGCGCGAAGCCGAACTCGGAAATCGGGATGTTACATCCTTTAAAGTGGGTGCAGTTTGTAGCCTATCACGCCTCTGGGAAGCCATTAGTTCCTAGTCACGCACAACAAAACATTGAGTTGATCAGGCTCAACAATAAGTTAAGTGTGACAGCAACTAATATCATTCACAGTTGGGTGGTCATGCATATCTAATTCCCTATATCTTATCTGAGCAGATAAGAATTGTCGCATGACATTCTCTAAGGATTCCACAGTGCACTGGAAACATAGTCAGTCCAAATCCTCAGGTCCGGGGAGGATCGAACTGCTCTGATACCATTTTGTAACAACTTCCCAAGTACAGTACTATGCTTAAGTCATAGCAGCGCACCCAAGAGTTGTTACTGTTACCTGAGTGGATCTTGTCTGTTAGTGACCTTTGGCCACTTTCGCCTTGGAGGGTCTTCTTTGAAACTTTTGAACTATCTCCTTTAGATGTGATCTTGCTGAATTTGAGTTTAGGTTGATAGAACCTTGTGAAGCCTGAAGGTTTGATGGAGATGGTTGAGAGAAGGAGAGAATGAGAAGGCCGAAATTAGAGGAGAATGAGACATAAGTCAGCAGGGAGAAGAGAAAAATCTGATTTAAGTATTGAAGAGGTAGTTAGCTTTATGAGTTTTGATTGGTTGAAATTTTGTGAGTGAAGTTTAGCCATGTCTCCTTTTTTTTTTTTTTGGCTAAATCATTCTCCACGTCGCTTAAAAGTGGAACTTGCCTCCACTCTATTTGAAATCGGAACTCGTCTCCATTCTGCTTAAGGTCGGAATTCACGTCCATTTTATTTGAACTTGGAGCCGAAGTCGGATGTCGGAAATTCGTACCCATCCTAGTCGAAACTTGGAGATAAATCCGGAAATCGAAAATCGTGCCCGTTTTATTTGAAACTTAAACTTGGGAATAAAGTAGGAAATCAGAACTCGTGTAAATTCTAGTCGAACTTGGAGATCAGCCCAAAGATCTGAACTCGTGTCCATTCTAGTCGAGATCAACTCTGAGATCAGAGCTCATGTCCATTCTAATTCAGCCTGAGGGTCGAAACTTGTGATAATCATAAACTCAGAGGTCAGAAATCATGAACATTTCATTTAAATTGGAGGTGAGGTTGGATATTGGAAATCTTGATTATTTCATATAAAGCTTGGAAATAAGGTTGGAAATCGGAAAATCATATAACTTGGAAATAAAGTCAGATATCGGGAATCACGTTCATTTCGTTTGGACCTTTAAGGTTAAGTCGGAAGTCGGAAATCATAGATACTTGAAGGTGAAGTTGGAACTCATGGGGATGTTACATAGCATAGCAATGGAATGCTTAAAAGTGTTGGCTAATGAGCTGAAGGATGCTAGCTGAATCAAGCTCCACACAAATGTTTCTAAATCCTCGACTATGACCTATAAGAAAACCCCAAAAAACACCCCATAATTCTGAAGTTGTGATAGAACAATTTCCTATATTTACGCTCCAAGTAGCCAAGAATCTTCCTTCATGATTTCTAGCAATTCCTCCACATGCTATTGAAGCAACTTGTCCCATCAAGGAGTCATCAGTATTAATTATGATCCAGTCTTGAGGGGGAGGGCTCCACTTCACTTGCTTGATAATTTTGCTTGATCTAGTCTTAAGGGGGAGGCTTCCACTTCACTTGCTTGATAACTTTGTTTGGGATCTTTCCTTTTGCTGTTGAAATTAAACTCAGTTGGTATGCATAATCTCCTACAAGTTTTATTGTCTGGCAAAAAAGATACAAATGTGCATTACTATCTTTTTAAAAAATAAACTGGTTTTAGGTAAACCATACTAAGCAGCAGGCCACACTAAATACCAAAGACTAGCTAATGCCTTGAAAATTTCGAATTTCATTCAGAACATTCTCTTCAAGCCATATACTAAGTTATTGCTAAAAAAATGTGTTCTTAACAAAACTTGTGCGAAAGCTATTCCACAACTCCCATGCTTTAACACAATCATGGAGAGCGTGGAGCATTGTTTCAAAGTATCTACCATAGATTGCGGACAAATATTTGGAGCTAAACCCCTTTTGAACCTAGCCTGGTTCGTGAGAAGAGCTTTATTCATTACTAGCCATAGGAAAGCATTATTCTTTGAGGGGCTACCAAATTCCACATGCATTTGTATAGCCTCCTCTTGGTCAGAGCCTCATCATCTATCTAAACTTTATAGGGTAATTTTAAAGTAAGTACCCATCCAAATCTGGGAACCAAGCAATCACATCCTTATTTGTTCCTTGATCAGGGGCTTTTATTGGGGATAGTAATTCCAACCAGTCACTAGGCAGAAGATACTTCAATTTTTCCCAATCCTAGTTTCCATTTAAAGCATATGCATTAACTTTATCATTCAGATGGGATTCATCCAAATTAGTTGTTGCACAGTTAGCCAATTTATCCACTGCAGGGGTCTAGTGGTCCTCCAAAATTTTTTTTGATCCCCTTTCCTTATCCTCCAAATCAGGTTTTGTTTGAATACAGGCCAAACTTTTATTATCCTTCTGCCAGCATTTGAGATTCTTACTCTCGCTCTAATATTTGGAATCATATCCTCGCTCTAGCCATATTTATTCCGAATGACTTTGACCCACAATCTTATGGGATTTGCCACCAAACCCCAAGCCAATTTCATCATGCAAGCTAAATTAACCTTTCTAGCTTTTTTGAAGCCTAGGCCACTCTCCTTTTTGGGCCTACACACTTTACTCCAATTTACCAGGTGGCATTTCCTCCTAGCTTTTGAACCTCCCCAAATAAACTGCCTGCATGCTTTATCTATTTTGCAACAAACAAATTTAGGTAGTAGAAGCATTTGCATTGCAGATTATGGATTGTGGACAAGGCTGATTTTGCAAGAATAACCCTCCCAACTAGAGATAAAAACTTTCCTTTCCAACCATTTAATTTCTTAGATAGCTGATCAAAAATAAACTAAAAATCAGAATTTCCACATCTCTTATGAAAGAGAGGCACAACTAAGTATTTACTTAGATTTGAAGTGAGGTGGAAACCAAACATTTCGCCTAATTACTTCCTTTTGCTAAGGCAAAGATTCCTAGAGAAATAAATGGAAGATTTGTTTTGGTTTGTTTTCTGTCCTGAGAGTCTACAGAACAGGTCCAAAATGCCTTTAATTGCAAGAACTTGGTCACTAGTTGCTTTGGCTAATAAAATAATGTCATTTGTGAAACAAAGGTGAGACAAATGTGGACCATTCCTAGCTAAGTTAATTAGCTTCCACAATTTTACTACTAGGTTAATTAATTGGGATAGCCTCTTCATACATAAGACAGATATATATCATTTCATTGAATATAGAGAATAAACAAATGTAGATATCATTTCATTGCTAATTGATATATATCTTTGCAAATGTGAATGCACCACCTTCTTTTAAAGGAATTAGAGGGTTCAAAACAATATAAAAAGAGTTCATAGTCTTCAAGAGCAGCCCACAATTGAATAGTAAAGCACAGTGAAAAATCTTCTTCATAACATCAAACCTGTTTCCATACTATAGGAAAATCCAAAGAAAAAAAAAAACTAGAAATCCAAAATTCAAGTTCCTAAACCATAAAACAACATGAAACCATATAAATAAGAACATAGATTCAATGGTAGGAACAAAAGTTGTGAAACGAACTCAGTTTACATGGTTGTGATATAGATATAGAAAGAAATAATGGAATAAATCTCCATTTCTTTGCTATTAACTGCAAGAGTTCTTAATATTCTATCCATTGACTCTGCAAGAATAACTCTGACAACAACATCTAGTAGAAAATAGAAAATACAAAGTAGTCATTGTAAAAAGAAGGATATTATAGGCTTTTGATGAAAGATACAAATATATGAAGGGACAGATATATAAGAGATATGAAAGCTTCTCATGAAAGCTTGAAGATAAAAATAATAATGCTTCTATTGCTTTTTGATTTTTGATGATGTAACTCAATAAATTGTCATTGGCCAAGATACTTAAAAAAAATTATGTGATGTTTTTCAAGACATATGTGAGTTATAATGTCCCGAGCAACAGTGTGCATAATCAACACTATTAAATAATTAATTATTAGATACACTATAGATATGCAAGGAGATAATAAGGTAAAGTTAACTATAGGGTGTGTGATTATAAATTTTCTCTGTAGTAAAATAATAATATTTTACTCAATTAGAGAAAGTTTTCTACCAGTTGTTTGTTGTAACATAAGAAATTGACTCGGTAAGGATCTATAATACAAGAGAATCTAAATATACTATTTAGAACTCTAGAGTGTGTGACTAGAAATTAGCCACACTAGTCATTCTTGAGCAAAAAAAAAAAAAAAAAAAGATGACCACATAATAGAAATTAAAGAGATTTAATTTTTCTTTCACATCCAATTCTTATAAATTTCAAAAATTAGTAAAGATGAGCATAAGAGCTTATCACTTTCTCTCCCTCCCCTTCTTGCATTTTGTAACATCCTCCTGAATTGCATTATTATGCTTAAGTCATAATACCATACTCAGGAGTTGTTACTATTACCTGAGCGGACCTTTTCTGACAATGACTTCAGCTGTCTTCGAAAGCTTCTCGAGCTATGTGGAGAAAATACGGAAAAATAGGAGTGAGAACTTTAAGTTCTCAGTAGGATCCACTACGTAATTCCATGCTGTGTCATCGTTATTATCTCTAGTTGCTTTGATTTATTATGAAGAAGGTGATCATGCCAAATAAATTGCTCAGTTTTATAGTTTAAAAACATATGGTCCGAAGCAGAGTTAATTTTGCTCATGCACTTATTAAATGGAGTAAGGAATTCAAGCCTGAGTATGACAGTATTTCATAATGATAATAATAATATCGATAACAAAAACTTACTTGTAATGTCAAAATGATGATAATAAGTACTGCTCATCATACAATCCTGTATATGCGTCCAGCATACAGTCATGCATATGCAAATATGTTCACTTGAGTTCATGCAAAATGCACTTATGTTTCTTTAACTTCCTTTGATTCCCTTTCCTTGGCACACCTAGGCATTGTGTATCGCCGTCCCTAGGGTGCTTGCATATGTTTTAATCTTTAGTCTTTACTTACTGCCCTTATGTAGTCTGATCTAGGAGTGAGCTCAACTCGTGATTGTTGTCACATAGTATTGGCCTGTAAGGGGACCCACGTGTCTCTAGGTCGAAGGGACTCAGTTGGCCATCTACCTCCAACATAAAGGGACCCAAAGTTTTAGCTGCCTTCATAGGGAGGGACCCAATGTACAACTGCCTCCGAGTGAAGGGATCCACATCTTTATCTTTTAACTGCCTTCACCTAGAGGGACCCAAATAATTGCCTCCAAGTGAAGGGACCTCATATATTCTTTCTTCATTCGTATGCAAATATGCATGCTTTCATAAGAATAATTCATGATCGTATCATTCATAATTGTATAGTTGTACACCTTTGATCATATATGTGAATGCTCTACATTCTTGTACATGACTCACATTATACTTTAATCATATTTGTATGCATGATTATCGTAGTCACCACACATACTTACTCATAATTTTAAATTCATAAATAATCAACTTGACTGGTAAAAACTATCAATCCATTAGTCTTGCACTTTCTGTTGGAAATCCGGCAGTATAACAGATCAAGTTCGCTTCCCCATGAATAGTATCAAGCAACCAGGAGATTTTAAATCAAACAGCAAACCCAATATAGAATAAGGAACAACCCATTTTGAAAAATCATATCTCCCTCATTTTAAATCCAAATTTAATGTATTTTAATGCTTGAAAAGCTCTTTGAGTCTACTTTCCAAAAAATTTGTTTCATTACATTTTGAGTTTTGTAGGATGAGTTATACCATACGCATTACAAACTACCAGAATTTTAGCTTAAACTAGTTTTCATGTTTTACATATCAAGCTTATGGAAAAGTTGTTATACCACTTCAAATCACCATTTTCATGTTTTATCTCACTATCATATTCAAGGTTTTAGTCACCAAATTAGTATTTAAAACAAAAATAAAGCAAGACTCATAAGAACCATCATACCACAAAATCTCATTTTAAGACAACATTTTCAACAAGGCAAGAAAACTCATAGAGCAAGATATGGTCATGAGACCTTGAGCAAGTCCTAAAACCACCTAGCTATGAAGAGCTTAGGGGTTCTAGAGCTTGAAAAATACATGAAAAAGAAAGGTTAGAGTCACTACCGAAGAGAGCTTTCTTAAAGGATTTAGGATGAGGAGAAAGTTGAAGAGAGCCTTCCTACTTAAAAGCTTGGAAATGGGGCTTATGTATGAGTGGCCTTATTTTTTCCAAAGACCAAAAATGGTGGTCCTTGAAGGGATTGTGAGTGTGGTAATGGAGATGAGGTAAGAAGTAGTAAGAAGGTTAGAAGAAGAACAAGGAAGGTTGAAAGAAGAAGAGAGTGGGTATGAGACTTGGAGAGAGGAGAGAGCTTGTATCTTAGTAGGAGGAATGAAAAATGAAATGAGGGGGGAGAGAGGGAGGGTTGATGGCACAAAATGAGGAGGAGAGGATGATGTGATTTTGCTTCTTACAAGAAGCAAGAGAGTGGGAAAAACCTTGGGGCAAAAGAGGGAGTTGTGTTTCCTTTGAATCTTGGCACTTGGGTAAAGACCATGTAGTATTTTTCAAGTGGTTAAAAGCATGACCTCTCTTAGGATTTGGCTTGGATGGCTATGATCACTCCAAGTGTCACAATCTTGATGGGGGAGAGTACATCTCTTGTCTTGACTCAAGGAATACTACTAATATAGAGTCTTGATCTAGTGGTGTATGATGAGAAGGCAAATGGATGGTTGGATATAACTCTTGCTTTGACCAAACTTTCAAACAATAATTAAAGGGAAGTTTCAACATTTTTATACACTTGCTATAATTATCTAAATGTTAATTAATTTGATTGGTTCAATTACACCTTAACACATTTTTATTAAAAAGAATTTTCCTCATTAATTATATAAAGAGGGTGTGAGAGTTAATTTTTCATATGATTAGGATGTGATGCTTGTCATGCTCTTAGTTAATAAGGTTAGGTCACCTTGATTTTATATTCTAAGTCATGAATTAACAAGGATTGGGCCATTAGGCTTTTAATTGTAACTTTTAATACGTTATGTTTCAATTGTTGACTTTTCTAATTAGTCATTGACTTGCCTTTAATTTACTAAGCCCTTGCTCTCGAGATTAATCGATTAACTTTTGATTAATCGCTAACCCCTCTAATTAGCCGGAGACACCGAGCTAATTAGCTTAGATGAAAATGGGGATGTTACATCCGTTTCCCTACGAATAGTGCCAGCACTCAGAAAACCAAGAAAACCAATTGTATAGAAAAATCATGACACTTCATTCACAATTCAATCATCAAATTCATGGGCACAATTGTTACATTTAAAACATAGTTGCTGTCTCAACACTTACATTCAACCCAATTTTTGTAAATCAAGCCATAATTTCTATTTAACTCATCTAGACCTCATTTTGTATATGTTAGAGTGTTATGTGTCTATTTTCTAGCCTCTTTAGTCCCATCTAATTTTGATAATGTAGATCAAGTCATTTACGTTTTATTTCGGCCTCCCCTGTAGTTGGCCAGAATTACATAGTTAAGAGTAAAAATCCACTAAAAATCGAAAACCAGTTCAAATCATACAAAATTGGTGTCATATTAAAGCTAACAGGACAAGCTTTTATTTGCAATAAGTTACATTTTATTTGCTTTAGTAGAGCTCAAGTTATAAGCCCTGAAATTTGACCTTCCTGAACTACCCTGTTTTGGCTTAGTTTGGACATAGGGCAACTTCTTTGAAATACTGGGAGCAAATGGGACCATATCTAACTCTGAAATTTTTATGGATATTTTTCTATGTGTAACCTTTCTAACAAAGTTAGTTTCATTCAATTCAAAGTTGTATAGGACAAGTTTTGCCCTGAACAACCTAGTCTGCCCAGAATCAAGTTGAAAAACCTAGGTCAAATTTCCAAAATTCATATCTCTCAATACTAATCCAACGACCTTATATTATATACGTATGGAAATTCCTGAATGTCTAGTTTCATATAAAAATAGTTTCACCAACTTTAAACAGCTATAGGCGAAGCCGTACACTCCACCGTATGGACTATCAAAGGGTTTTAATCTCCCAGCCCTTCATTTCTTCCTACTTTCACCCTTTCTTACTTCTTAATCGATTTTAACCTAAAAAACAGCCAACAAACCAGCCAAAAATCATCATATTCATTCAATTCTCACATCAAGAAGTGAGAAAATAAAGCCACAATCAGCTACCCAAATAACAAGAACAAAATTGAATCTCTACCTCGTTTAAGTGTGATTTTGCTAAGTTTGAGCTTAAGTTGATGGAACCTTATCAAAGCTTGAAGGTTCGATGGAGTTGGTCGAGAGGAGAAGAGAAGAAGAAGGCTGAAGCGAGGAGAGAAGGTGGCACAAATTTTGCTGAAGGGAAAAGGAAAGAATATGTTATTAAAGCATTGAGGAATTAGTTGGAAACTTGTGGCCTTGGTGGTGCCACCTATAGGGGCTTAAATGGTTGAGTATTTAGCCTTGAGGCATAGGGTTTAGGGTATACAATTCTATTGATTCGGTCCCGATAGTTTAAAATACCGTAATCTTACTTATTTCCTTTAAATCAGTAAATTAATTTAAGAAAATTTCTATGAAGTCTCTTATGCTTCTAACCTAATTCCCTTACCTCTAAACTCAATTAATTGCTAATTAATTGATTCTAAATAAATGTTTAGTCGAATTTTAGTTAACCTCAATTATTTGATAAAAACCCAAACAACTAGGCGAAAAACGATAAAAATTCCGGTGGATGTTATAATATTACTCCTAGATAATAGTCTGCCTCTCAAGATTGAGCTCGTTCCTATACAGGATGGCCGAGTTTACTTTCCCCGACTTTCTCACCAATCTATTCCTCTTAATTTCATTCCAGGGCTAGACCAAGTGATACAGAATCCTTATATTGCTCATAACACATGTACTTGCGACTAATCAACTTGAGGGGAATAATGCACCATTCATATGTATTCTGCCCGAAATTTGACAGCATAATGGCTTAAAATACACTTCCCCAAAAATGCAACAGAGACATTTCAGCCAACCAATCAAGATATCAAATTCAAAGTAATAGTATACTAATATTTCAACAATAAAATAGAGAATTATATCAACAAATTTCAACTCCTAGCCTTTCACGGTCTAAGAGTGCTCAACTAGTTAAAATCTGCATTTTTGTACTTTAATCCCCTAAATCTATCTTGTTTTAGAAATTGTACCATAATTTTATTTTAGCTCATTTAAATCAAATTCTATATGTTATGGCATTAGCTATTTATTTTTAATTCTCATGGGTCCTACTATGTTTTGATGAGCATAAATTAAGCTATTGAAACTTTACTCAAGGCTGCATCACTATTGGACAGAATTGAACACCTAAATGTAAAAATTCACAAAAATTACAACTTTCATTAATTTTATTTGAAATTTATATCTAACTGAAGCTAATTGAACCATCTTTCATTTCTCCTAAGTTTCATTTCGAATGGGTAAGTAAAACCCATGTTATGAGCTCTCAAATTGGGTTAAAGAGTCTGCCCTTTTTCCACCCAGACAAGACTTAAGGCAATTTTCAAAAATTTTTGAAAGCAATGTATTAAAGATATGAATCTAAATTTTTTATGCCATGAATATGTACGTATTAGCTTTGTAAAAAAATTAGTTTCACTCAATATGAAGTTGTATAAGGCGAGTAATGCCCTTCGCAACCCATATTGGTGAGAACGAAGGATAGGATTTAAAGATTTATGTCAAAATTTCATAACTTTTTCATTTCAGGTCCAATGGGCTTATAGTTTCATCTAAAAATGGTTTCATAAAATTTTAACTTTTGTAGATCAAAACCTACTACATGCAGTAGGATATGTCCTAGGCTTTTGAATTTTAGCAATCCTATTTGAATTCTTTCTTGAGTTTTTGACCATTATCCCAACCCAAACCAAGAATTTTTAGATTAAATCAGTTGCAACAAGTCATATAATCATCATATGACATCAGATTAAGAAGGAATAAGAAAGCCCTAACTAGCCACATAAGCCTTAATATCAAACAAAGCTCAAGAGTTCTACCTCAATTTCAAGTTTGAGCTAGTAATGACGCAAGTCTTGGGTGGAGATGAATGCGTAGGATGAAGAAGTGAGGATGGAGAGATGAAATGGAAAAAGAAAATGAAGGAGAAAGGTCTAAGGTATAGGCCGACATTTGATGAGGAGAAGAATGCAATTATGTTCATTTTTGAGCCATGATGAAGAAGAATGACTCATAGCATTTCATTGGTGGATTTGGTGTTTGCTAATTTTAGTTAATTTCCCTCTTTTTGCGGTTGATGTAGCGCCAGCCTAAGGGGCTTATGTGGCTCAATTTTTTGGCCACTCAAATTAAGGTTTTAATTGGTATTCATGTGATTTTATAGTATGAGTTTCTATTTACCTGGTTCTTGTGCTATAAAATATCAAAATCAAATCGATTTTTCCTAAATTAGCATGACTTACTAGTTTTTCATCAAATTTTCTGTATCACAAAACTAAATATTCTAAACCCTAATATCTACATTTCGACCATAATTAAGTGTGGGTAAGAAGTTCACAGCATCCATATGTTCATCTTGTATGGACCAAAATTAAGCCATAAAAACTTTATGAACATATTTTTATGTGAAACTAGACATTTATATCTTTCCATACATATAAATTATAAGCCATTGGGTTAGTATTAAGGGAGACATGAATTTTGGAAGTTTGCCCTAGATTTCTATGTTTGATTCTAAGCAGGGGAGGTTGTTTAGGGCAAAACATGCCCTAGACAACTTGGAATGGAGTGAAACAAAATTTTTTGGAAGGTAAGACATAGTAGAACATTCGATAAAAATTTTATGGTCAAAATCATTTTCTATAATTCCGAGTAAATTATTGAAGTTTCCCTTTGTTATGTTGGGACAGAGGCAAGGCAATTCAAGCCTATCAATTTTGTGAGCTCATAAATTTAGTTCTCCTTAGTTAAATGAAGTGAAACTTTTTGGATATGAAAATTTGATCAATAAGCTTTAAATTGACATTTTTTTTTAATAAGAATCTAAGTTTCAATTTTTAGTGAATTTATATGGAAATTAGACAAATAGTACTTCAACATATCCAAGTTTGAGGTCCAAAGGACATAAATAGAAATTATGGCTTGATTTCAAAAATCAGCAAAAGTGAATAACATAAGTAGGAAAGTATACTTAGGTGAAAGTGTTATGTCTTTGTTAATGTTATTGGATAATATTGATAAATGAATGTGTGATTATGGGTTTTTTTGGATATTTGGCTATCTAAGTACTGGCACTATTCATGGGGAAGCGAACACAATCTGTCATGCTGCCAAAATTTCGGCGAAGGATTACGTATGAGTGTGAAATACGCTTGACACATGTGCATACATGCATGAAACTTATAAGAGTTATGTTAAGAGAAAGCTTCCATAATATTTGGGTCAGCCCTGGATTAAAGTTAAGGGGAATAGATCAATGGGAAGGTTGGAGAAAGTAAACCCAACATTCCTATATAAGAATGGGCTCGGTACTGAAAAGCAAACTATTACCCAAGAGTCGTATGGCCAAGAACTCCCAGAGGACCAAGTGTGGAAAAGAATAAGTCATCTGAGTTAAAGGATCACTGAAACTAAGTGCATTTCATTTTCATTTATGCGTTTATATAATTTTGTTTGTTAGTTCTGAGTTAAATGCATTGTAACTTGTATATCTCTTGTGCTCATATTGTTGTTTATATGATGGTTAGTGCCTAAATTAGGAATGTGCTTCTGTTTTCACCTCTCGTTATTTTAAGTAAAACTAAGTTTTACTTCGGGTTATGTTTTTCTTAATAATAATCAATTAGAATATCATGGCTATTTTACATTTTTTTTCTTTAAATGAAAACTGAAGCAACTAAGATTGAATGCGACGTCAATATCACATAGCACACGAGTCCTACTGAGACTTTCTTCAAATTCTTACCTTTTTTTTTTTTATATTTTCATGTCAATCTCAGACTTTAGCGATAGAGACGATGGCAATACTTTTCCTTAAGATCCCTGATATGCAGCTGCATTATGATTCAATGCTCGACTCACTGTTCATAGTTGGCTGTTGCTATAACATCCTTCTTGATATAGTACTATGCTTAAGTCATAGTACCATACTCAGGAGTTGTTACTGTAACACCCTCCCAAGCACAGTGCTATGCTTAAGTCATAGTACCACACCCTGGAGATGTTATCATACGAGCGGACCTCATCCTGACAAAGAACTTCAGCCGCCTTGAAACTTCAAATTATCTGGAGATAACATGGAAATAGGAGTGAGAATTATAAAATTCTCAGTAGGATTCTCTAATTTTCATACATAGTGTCATCATGGTCATCTCCAGTTTGCTTCGGTTTATTATAAAAAAGTGAACATGTTATGTAAACTGTTTGATTCCACAGTTTGAAAAATACATTATCCGAAGCAAAGTACATTTTATTCATACACTTGTCAATTCATGAATTATAATATGAATAATAACTGGAACATAACTAGAGTATAATAGCATCAATTTCCTAGAAACATAACCTCTACTCATAACTTTACTTGTACTTGAAATTATACATATACATATGATTTACTTTTCTTTCATTCGGCACACCTAGGCGTTACGTATTGCCGTCCCTAGGGTGCTTGCATCTGTCTACACTTGAGCGTTACGTATCGCCGTCCTCAAGTGCAGCATCATACCATATTCCAGAGTATGATCGCCATGTCATACCCCATCAGAGCGTGATCGCCATGTCACGTTCCTTAGGAATATGGGATCCTCATGCTATATTCCAGAGTACGATCGCCATGTCATACCCCATCAGAGCGTGATCGCCATGTCACGTTCCTTAGGAATATAGACTCATCATCATATCTTTACATGCCACATTCCAGAGTATGATCATCATGTCATACCCCATCGAAGCGTGATCGCCATGTCACGTTTCTTAGGAATATGGGACCTTCATTCGGTACTTACACTAGCTGGGTCATGCCATGCCTCATGTAAGTCCTACCTCCTATACTCACACTAGCTGGGTCGATGCCATGCCTGATGTGAGTGGGGTGCTATGCATGTACTTCAATATTTAGTCTTTAAGCCTTTACTCTTTAACCTTTACTGCCCTTGGGTAGCCTGGCCTTGGAGTGAGCTACTGAGCTCAACTCGTGATCGTCGTCACACCGACTCGCCCACAAGGGGACCCATATCTTTATATTCATATTTAATATACTTATATCTTTTCATTCTCACGTATAGTCAAGCATAAACATGCTGAGTACACTTATACATATGCTCATCATTTATTTTCATATACCTCGTGTCATACTTATATCATTCTTGAATACAGGGTTTCTATATACCTATTCATACTTTAATTCATCCTTGATGACTCATATCATACTGCTTCTTGATTTATTCTCATATATCTCATATCACTTATATCATTCTTGCATACAAACATTTCTAATTGCATAGATTTCTGCCGTGAATTCGGCAGCATAACGGATTAGATCCGCTTCCCCATGAATAGTGCCAGTTCTCACAGACAATTCAGTCATAGCATTATACTCAATCTAACACATATATATATCAATGTAAAACTGGCAATCCTCAACTCAAACCTTATGTATCCATTGACATTCGTGTAACCATCAACTTGGCCATTCTGCCAATCTTACTCAGTTTTGCCCGAATTTTGTATAATTTGCCTTCACTCCTATTCAACTCATTTAAACTTGGATTTTGGATATATCATAGATCTATATGTCTACTTTCTAACCTCTTTGATCCCATGTTATTTTGATTTATATAACTCAAGATATTCAACTTTTACTCAACCTGTTCAGTCACTAGCCCGAATTACCCTCCTGGAAGTATAAATTCATTAAAAATCGAAACTAAGCTCAAATCATACGAAATTGTTCTTTTATTAAGGCTAATAGGACGACCTTTCATTTGCCACAAGTTTCATTCTATTTGCTTAAGTATACCTCGAGTTATAAGTCCTGAAAGTCGACCTTCTTGAACTACCCTGTTTCGGCCTAGATTGGACATAGGGCAACTTCCTCGAATCACTGGGAACAATTGGGACCATAACAAACTCGAAATTTCATATTGCGATGTTCCCCTATGTGTAAGCTTTCTAAAGAAGTTAGTTTCACTCAATTTGGAGTTGTATAGGGTGGGTTATACTCTACTCATGTCACCCTGCCCGGATACAAATCCTGAACCCTAGGTCAAACTTCAAAAATTCATATCTCCCTCAATACTAATCCAATAATCTTATATGATATATCTATGGAAAGCCCTGAATGTCTACTTTCATCGAAAAATGGTTTCATCGAGTTTAACCAGTTGTAGGCGGAGTCGCACGCTCTGTCGTACAGATTGCCGTGGAATTCTTCATCCAGACAGCATCCTAATCCATCCGTTTCTCTTAGTTTTCTCCTTCTAATTCTAATTCCCACTCAAGATTTCATATTAATCCCATATCAATCCAATAATCCATCAAATACAAGAAGAAGGATACAATTTCATGCAATCATAGTGCAAGTAATTCAAGAACAGAGATAGAATCCTACCTCTTTGGAGTGTGATCTTGCTGAATTTGAATTTGAGCTGAAGGAAGCCTTGACAAAGCTTGGAGGTTTGAGAGGGTAGATTGAGAGGGGAAAGGAAGAAGAAGAAGGCTGGGAAGGGGAATGTAAATCAGACCAAAATGAAAAGAAGAGTCTGATTTAAATACATGAAAGTTGTGGTGTTGATTGGTTGGAATTTTGTGGTTGAAGTTCGGTCATGTCTCTCACTTTTGTGGCCAATTTGCTCTCCACATCGCCCCAAAACTGGGATACGCTTTCATCCTACATGAAACCGGAATTCGTCCCTATAATACTTTAAATCGGAACTCGTGACCTTTCTACATTGCTTGAAGCTGAATCGGGATGTCGGAACTCGTACCATGTTGTTTGTGACTTGAGGAAATCTTGAATCAAGGTCGGAGGTCGAAAGTCATGCAGCTGACAATCATATAATCTCAGAACTCCCTATTTGAACTTGGGAATGTCAATGCTAGATATAAAATCGGAGATCAGATCTAGTGTATGACTGAAATCAACTCAAAGATTTGAACTCATGTCCATTGAGTTCAACTCTAAGGCCGGAACTCAGGGACCTCTATGAACTTGAAGCTACATTATGAGACCGGAAATCGGATACATGAAGTCGGATATTAGAACTCGGAAGCCTCTCATTTAACTCGTAACCATCACATGAAGTCGGAAATAGGAATGGACATGAAGTCAAAAATTGGGCAAAATGAACTCGGAACTCGGAAATAATCATCCTATTGAAATCCAAAGGTGAAGTCGGAAATTGGGATTGATCAATCCGAATGACGTAGTCGGAACTTGGAAATTGGGATGTTACAGTTACTGTTACCTAAACGGACCTTATCTGACAGCAACTTCAGCTGTCTTCAAAGCTTCTTGAATTATCTAGAGATAACACGAAAATAGGAGTGAGAATTTTAAATTCACAGTAGGATTCACTAAGAAATTTCATACTGTGAAACCATTATTATCTCCAGTTGCTTCGATTTATTATAAAAAAGGTGGACATATTATATAAATTGTTTAATTTTATAGTTCAAAAACATATTATCTAAAGTAGAGTACACTTTATTCATACACTTGTCATTTGGGAAAGCCAATACAAAATAAAGTCATGAATCATACTATGAATAATAACTGCAACGTATTAAACTATAATAACACCAATATAGCGGAAGCTTAAAATCTGCATATGCCTTTACTTATACTTGAATTTATGCAGATACATATAATTTTTTTTTCTTCCTTTGTCTTCCTTTACTTGTCATACATATTCCAAAGTACGATCGCCATATCATACTCCTTAAAAATATGTTGATCCTGCCACGTCCCAAAGTATGATTGCCAAGTCATACTCCATTGGGGTGTGATCGTCATGTCATATTCCTTAGGGTGTGGGATCATTAGGCGACATTCCAGAGTATGATCGCCATGTCATATCCCATCACAGCGTGATCGCCATGTCACGTTCTTTTAGAATATGGACTCATCATCATATCTTTCATTATAGAATCATAAATACATAGGCTTCATACCTTATTCTCAAAGGATAATACTTGCATGGTATTCATACACATCACATAACATTAACACACAATCATTTAGAACAATCACTAATTTATGCCACAAATTCGGCAGCGTAACGGATCGAGCCCACTTCTCCATGAATAGTGCCAAGCTACCAAAAAGATCAATCAAGCATTCAAACCATCATAGATCAGCAAATGTATAACAACCATATCAATCATATAGTGTGCCAACATCAATAAGGTTTTTACTCAATTTTGTAAAATCCACCAAAATTTCTATCATATTCATTTAGCTCTAAATTTTGGATATGTTATAGCGCTATGTGTCTAGTTTTCAATCCTTTTAGTCCTATCTCATTTTGATTTGTGTAACTCTAGTTATTTGAATTTTACCTCAATCTGTCCTACTCTTCCCGAATTGCACTCTTAGAAGTAGAAAATCACCAAAAATAGAAACCTTGGTCAAATCATACGAAACTTATACCAATTTAAATCTAACAGAACAAGATTTTATTTGAAACAAGTTGCCTTCATTTGCATAAGTATAACTTGAGATATAAGCCCCGTAAATTGACCCTTCTAGACTACCCTGTTCCAATCTAGTTTGAACTTAAAGTAAATTTATTGATGTATTGGGAATAATTGGAAATGAGTCTAACTCTAAAATTTTTATGGAATGTTTATCTACATATTAGCTTTTAAACAATGTTGGTGAGACTCAATTTGGAGTTTTGTAGGGTGAGTTACATTCTTTTCAACCCATACTGCTCGGAAAGGACCTAGAATTTTCAAGCTAAATTTCAAAAATTCATAACTAATTCTATACTAATCCAATGGCATTATATTTATATGGTTGGAAAGCCCTAGGTGTCTAGTTTCAAATAAAAATAGTTTCATTAAATTTAGATAGTGTTAGGCGAAGCCGTACACCTCTTCGTATGGACTACCCTAGGGTTTCCCAGCTTATCCTATTCTGGTTGCTCTCCTTCATGGATTTTCATGCAAGTTTCAACCAAAACCCAAGACTTTCATGCCAAATCAGTCATGAATCATCATATATATGTGATATATCATCAAATAAAGGGTGTAAATCCCAACATTCATCAACCATACACAAGAGAACTATGGGGATTATTGAGCCTTACCTTCAATTTTTGATGTAAGACTAACTAGTTTTGAGCTTCTCTTGATGGGGAAGTGATGGAAGCTTGAAGATGAGGTGAAATAAATTGAAATGAAGGAAGAAATGGCGTAGAAGATGCAGCTGAAGGGGCAGCACAAAAATGAAGGGATAAGGAAGGAAAAGACTCACCCAAAAGCTAGATGAAGTGCTTGGCAAGTTTCATTCTTATTGACTGAAATTTTTGTGGCTGAATTGCAGCAAACTCCACTCATTTTGGGGCTGTTTTGCGCCACAAATTGAGTGGTTATGTGGCTGTGTATTTAGCCATTAAACATAGGGTTTAGGGTGTATAATTATATTGATTCAGTTATGACAGTTAAAAATACCAAATCTCTACTGCTTTCCTTCAAATCAGCAAAATAGTTTGGAAATTTTTTTTGAAAGTTTCTATGTGTCCATTCTAATTCCCTCAAGTCTAATTTTTCTAATTAACATCCAATTAATTTCTAATTGGCCTTTAGTTAATTTCTAATTATCTGTACATATTTAATAAAATCGAATAGATCGACTAACGGCATAAATTAAACATTTTAAAAATTTTCAGACGTTAAACTTGCCGTTTCAGTTTTTACCTTTTTAGTTATAGAGACTTTGCGATTCCCCTATTTCACCTTGCTTTTAACCCTGTTGTTCCATATTTTGCCATCCCTTTGCATGTAGCAAACCCTGCACTTCCTCCACCACCCGCAACACCTATAGCCCAAGCAGTTCCTCCACTAACTTCACCTCCATAGGTAGTCTCAGATATCCCGCTCAGCTCTGAGAGCGACCTCTCCGAGGCTAGAGATTCACCCTCCTCCTCTTCTGAACCTGACGCAGACTACGCTCTGACCGGGCTAATATGGCCAGCAGCTACCTTACGGAGTAGACTTTGACCAGTAGACTACGTTGTATAGTATGCTCCTCTTTTAGCTGTGTGCAGTATTTGGGCTATAGGCTTAGTCATATGTATGTAGTTAGATAGAACCACTAGTTTGAAATGTCTTCTAAGGACCCTATAGGATTGCATTTCACTATCACGAGCCATATGATTTTTTGGTGTATACTGGCCTAGCATATGTATCCATTTTTTACACTTGTACAAAACCTGAAACTTAAGCTTTTGATATACATATAATATATATATATATATGTATATATATATATATATATATATGTATATATATATAGTGGATGTTGTATTACTTAAATTTTCTTTCTCTGTTATGTTATTTATTTACTTTTAATGCTCTACGATGGCAAATGCACTTCTTATGTATGAAGTGCCGCATTTTCTACCTAGATATTTCCTATGCCTGACAGTATGTTTCTTCAAGATGCAAATAAAAGGAATATTAACACGGTAACACAACTTCTAAATTTCATGCTATGACTTAAGCATAATATTAAATTGGTAGGGTGTTACATTTTACACTGACAACTATAATATGAGTGACCAAAATTTAGCCACCCTCGACCATTTTGGAGGCGCTACTTGCAACCTCAAAGGATGGAGAGTCTTGGCTCAAAATGAGCCATTCACTCCTCTACCAATCAAAACCCATTCTTCCACCAACCCTCCCTATAAATAGCCCTTCAATCCTTCCCTTTTCTCTTCAAATTTTCACCCCTATCAGCCCCCTTTCTCCCATCTCTCTTCTTTCAACATTCTCCTTATCCTTTCCATCTTCACCCTTTTTACAAATTCAGCCCTCCAAGACACTCAAAAACAACAAAGTGCTGCCTCAAACTCAAGGTAAGGTCTTGAATCTCCTCTTGTTACTTTGTGTAGTGGTGGCTAGTGTCTCCCCTCTAATTCTTGATGATGTTAATTGATGTTTATATGGTTTTCATGATTAAATGATCATAAATTCATTAAGTTTGGGTCAAGTTGAGTGAAGGAGGTAAGAAGAGAGTGAAATAGAATCTAAAACCTAGACAACTCTACAGCATCCATACTGGCAAAGTGTACAGCTCTGCCTATGTCTACCGAGCCATAATGGATCCATTTTTATCTGAAACTAGGCATTTAGGATTTTCTAACTATATAAATTATATGGCTATTGGATTAATATATAGAGAGATATGATTTTTTAAAGTTTACCCAAGAATCCTATGTTCTGTTTTAGGTAGTACAGGTTGTGAAAGGTATAACTCACACTATACAACTTGAAATTGAGTAAAACTAATTGTTTTAGAAAGATTACACATAGGAAACATCCTATAAACATTTTAGAGTTAAATTCGGTCCCTATTGCTCCCAGTAAATTATTGAAGTTGCCCCAAGTCCTAACTAGGCTAGAATAGGGCATTGTAGGTTACCCAAATTCCAGAGCTCATAACTCGAGTTCTACTTATTCAAATGAGATGAAACTTGATGGAAATAAAATTTGGGTCAGTTAGCTTTACAAAAATATAGGTTTCGTAGAGTTTCAACCAATTTTCTATTTTTGGTAAAATTTTAGTTTTTGGTAGGCATCTCAGCCTAGTAACAAGACATACCTACGTAAAATATTAATAACATGAGTTATACTTATCAAAACTTAATGGAACCAAAGAGGTTAAAAACTAGACACAGAACACATCAACATATCCAAATTTTAGGTCTTCAGAAATTATGGCTGAAAATACAAATTTGGGTAGAATTAAGAGGGAATGGTAGAACCTAACTTAAGATGAAGGCTATGAATCTTGTTTGATTATTATGAGATTGATACATTACAATTGATTTTCTATATGAATGATTGCCTGGCTGTTTGGCACTATTTAGAAGAAGCGGACTAGATCCGTTATGCTGCCGAAAATCCGGCAAAATCTATACATAACATATAATATACTTGTACATGCATGCAATATTCAAATTAAGTATCCATTATTATGAGACTTACAAGAATGTTTGAAGATAAGTGTACTAAAATACATATGAACATTGTATAATGATATGATCATGATCCTCTTCGTGAAAGTTTGCATATTTGCATGCAAATGAAGAAAATATATGATTATGTATTAGGTCCTTTCACCTAGAGGCAGTTATTTGGGTTCCTCCTTATGAAGACAGTCAAAGCTATGAGATCCCTCTATCTTGGAGGCATGTGAATCCCCTTGTAGGTTAGTTCTGTGTGACGACGGTTACGATTAAGCTCACTCTTAGATCAGATTACCCAAGGGCATTAAAGATGAAATACAAAGATATATGCATGCAGACACCCTAGGGATGACTGTAACATCCCCATATAACATAATAGGAATGGATGAAAATGTCTTTGGGCAAACTTTTATTATTTATAACCTTGCCCCTGAACTTTTTAAGAAATGACCTTTAGGTCCTTATATCAATTGGATTAGCAGAATAAGGTTTTAAATAAAGCAGAATCGCGTAGGAAAACGTAGAAACCTAAACCTCAGCTGATTGAGCCACGGAGGTGTCCACATGTGAAATGATGTGGGATGCCCCTAGACTTGCCCATAATTACGAAGGTGCCATTAGCCATGAAAAACAGAAAATAGAAAGGCCATCAATTTACAAGACGATTAATTTACACCTTTAATTGATTAATTTGATTTTAATGGATAAGTAAAGCTAATTAGAAATTAATTAGATATTAATTAGGAGCTAATTAAGTATTAATTAGAGATATTAGGATTAGAAATAATTAGAATAGAAACATATAAAACTTCACAAATTTCTTCAAAACCAATTTACCGATTTAAAGGAAATCAGTAAGATTATGGCATTTTAAACTGTCGGAACCGAACCAATAGAATTTCAACTCATTAACCCTACTTTAAGTAGCTGAGAACTCAGCCACTTAACCCCTAAATGTGGCACAAATAAGGCCACAAGAAAGAAGGAAGCTTGGCTGAATTTCAGCCTCTTGTGCTCCAACCAATCATATTTCAAGAAGCCAATTAGCATCATCATTAAATCAGATTTTTTTTCCTTCTTTCTCCACCCAATTTTTGAGCTCCCTCTTTCAGCAGCCCTTCTTTCCTCTTTTCTTCATCCTCTTCATCTCATTCTTCCACTTTCAGCCTCCTTCAAGCTTCTTGCATCCAAATCCTTCACTAGAACTCAAGACTAGCTAGTTGTTACATCAAAATAAAGGTAAGATTCCAATTCTTGTCTTGATTTTCTGATTTGGGTGGCTAGTGGTGGTTTATTTTCTCAATTTTTGATGTATTGATTGAATAATTATGATGATATATGGCTGGTTTATTAGTTGTTTATGAGGTTAAATTCGAATTGGAAGCAAGAAAGAATGAAAATAGGAAGAGCTGAAGGGCTGGAGAGCCAAAACCCCTCGGTAGTCCATACGGCGGAGTGTACGGCTCCACCTACCGCCTATTAAATTCAATGAAACTATTTTTATATGAAACTAGACATCTAGGGCTTTCCATACATATATGATTAGTATTGAGAGAGTTATGAATTTTTGAATTTCAACCTAGGTTTTTGACTTTGATTCTGGGCAGACTGAGTTGTTCAGGGTAAAACACACCCTATACTACTTGGAAATGAATGAAACCAACAAAGCTTATACATAGGAGAATGTCTCATAAAAATTTCAGAATTAGATAAGGTTCTGTTTGCTCCCAATGATCCAAGAAAGTTTCCCTATGTCTAAACCAAGCCAGAATAGGGCAGTTCAGGAAAGTCAGAATTCGGGGCTTATAACTCGAGCCCTACTAGGTCAAATGGAATGGAACTTTTTGGAAATGAAACTTTGTCCTATTAGCTTTAATATGAGATCAATTTTGTATGATTTGAGCCAGTTTTCGATTTCTAGTAGATTTTTACTTTTAAGAGTGTAATTCTGGCTAGCTATAAGGCAGGCCGGGATAAAACCTAAATAACTTGAGCTATGCTTATCAAAATTAGATGGCACTAAAGAGGTTAGAAAATAGACACATAACACTTCAACATATCTAAAATTCAGGCCTAAATAAGCTAAAATGAATTTAGGGCTTCATTTCTAAAAATAGGGTAGAATTGATATAATGAGTAGAATTGAATATAAGAGTCTAGTCCCTACATGATTGACATTAATATGACATATAAGGGTTCAATCTCTACATGATTGAAATTATTGTGATATGTTTGCTGCTCTATGTTGAACTTTTGCCTGATTGGTTTTACTGGTACCTGGCACTATTCATGGGGAAGTGGACACGTTCCATCATGCTGCCAAATTTTCGGTAGAATTATAAGCATTTATGTGTTAAGAACATGTATATAGTACTCATATATGTAAGGTTATATGAAAGTAAATGATAAAGCATATGTATGAGTACATTCAATATGTCTATGTATAATTATGTATGAGAATGAATGCATATGAATATATTGAATGTGGGTCCCTTCACCTGGAGGCAGTTATGAGATCCTTCCTTGTGAAGGCAGCTAAATAAGATAAAGATGTGAATCCCTTCACCTGGAGGCAATTGCACTTTGAATCCCTCCCCGTGAAGGCAGTTGAAAAATATAATGAAGATCCCATATTCCTAAGGAATGTGACATGGCAATCACGCTCTGACGGGGTATGACATGGCGATCATACTCTGGAATGTGGCATGATGATCCCACACCCTAAGGAATGTGACATGGCGATCACATTCCGATAGAGTATGACATAACGATCATACTCTGGGACATGGCAGGATGAATATATTCCTAAGAAACGTGACATGGCGATCACGCTCTGATGGGGTATGACATGGCGATCGTACTCTGGAATATATACTCCCCTCACCCACATGAGGCATGGCATGACCCAGCTAGTGTGAGTATAGGGGATAAGACTTACATGAGGCATGGCATGACCCAGCTAGTGTAAGTACCAAAAATTTATATTTACTAGGTGAAAAGAAAAAGACGTAAGGCAAAGTTAAGTTACGAAAAGAAAAGGGACTTCGATCCAAACCCTTGAAGGGAAGTAGTTAAGAGAAGCTTATAGTATAGCCAAGCATGTATTGTGTAATTATTCTTGTGCCCATGTATGTTATAATGATAAGAGAATATGTTAAAATTAAATCTGCTTCGGATATTCATGTTTTCGAAAACTTAAGAACTGAACCTTATGAATGTTCACATTTTTCATAATAAATCAAAGCAACTGGAGATGACAAAGATGACATTATGTATGACAGTGAATGAATCCTACTGAGAATTTATAATTCTCACTCCTATATTTATTTTCGTATTATCTCCAGATAGTTCAGAAGTTCCGAAGAAAGCTCTTCGAGGCAGAGTCGACTAGTAAGATTAAAGGCGGCCGAAGGTTGCTGCCAGACAAGGTCCGATTAAGTGACAGTAATAACTCCTAGATGAGGTATTATGACTTAAGCATAGTACGGTACTTGGGAGGGTGTTACAATGACAATAAGTAATGCCTAGGCATGTCAAGTAAAGGAAGAAAAGAAAGTATAAGTGCATTCACATGAATTCATGATGAGCCATTGCACATGCACAATCTGCCATTGTTATTATTATGAAATCACTCACAATCTATTATGCTTATGCTTTAATTCTTACTCTATTTATCAAGTGTATGACAAAAATGAACTCTACTTCGGATAATATAGTTTCAAAATATAAAACTAAAAATATTTGTATAATATGTTCACCCTTTTATAACAAATCGAAACAGCCGAAGATAATAACGATAACATGACATGAAATTTCTTAGTAAATCCTACTGAGAATTTATAATTCTCACTCCTATGTATATTTATGTATTATCTCCATATAGCTCAGAAAATACCAAAGGCGGCCACCATAAACAGAGTTGACTAGAGATATTGAAGACGGCCGAAGAGTGCTATCATACAAGGTCCATTAAAGCAACGATAACAACTCTCGAGTGTGGTACTATGACTTAAGCATAATACTATGCTTGGGAGGATGTTACATAATATACCTGACTTACTAACTAAGTCTAAACAACATATGCTAACTGGTCATGGGCAAAAGAAACTCACAAGTGATGAAGGTGTGAACAACCCTATGGACCATGCAAAAGAACTTGAGAACTCAAACCAGGTAGACAGCTTTGTGGTAAATTTATTGGATAGGGATGATAAGACTGTTTTTAGTGAAGGCTTTTACATTATCCCCTCAGTGGTCATTGATATTGAGCACTCACCAAAAAGTCCAAAGAGCTGCCCTAGATGTAATATGATAAAAAGTAAGAATGATAACTTGATATCTAAATCTGTTAAGATAGCGCATGACCCACAGTGGGAACTGCTGCATAAGGTACTTATTTTCTCCTATGCAATCTTTGGAAAAAAAAAAAAAAACCTTGCACAGATATTATTTTAAAACATTCTTTATTTCATAGGAAGTGCAAGTCAAATTTAAACCAACAAAAGACATGCGGCTATCATTTGCAGAAGTTTATATGGCCACATATGTTTTTGGTATGCAATGGATGATAGGTATGTAATTTACATCAAAACATTGATTGCCATTCCTAGATTGGTATAGACATATAACATGATATTTATTCAATCCCATTGAGATCCTATTTAAGCATGGATCATAGACACTATGTCGGAAAGACCTACAATACATGTTGTCAGGAAAAGAAATTGATCCCCAGATACTTGAGCTAATGGCATTCAAAACTACTTGGCATCAAAAACATTCACTAAGAATCACAACTTGGACAGCTTCATTTTTGGTATTCTCGCTATCCAAATCTTCTACATGCTTCTGCATGATATAACTACTATCAATTATCAACTTTGGCCCTAAAGCACATGTAGGATGATGTTCTTTCTCTAAACTACAAGTTTGATGACACATTCAACAAATACTCTATGGAGTGGATGCAGCTAAGTATTACTCTAAAATATGTAAGTTACAACCCCTATCTTTCTTAAAAAAAAAAAAAAACTAATAAATTTTGTTTTCTTAAAATTGATGAAGAGATAAACTCCAACCATTATGTTTTAGATTTATGTCCAACTAACTAGTCAAGGGGTCCATTGGTATTTAATGGTTGCGTCAATTGATGAAGCCAGAGTGTATGTTGGTAACAGTTGTCATAGCCTGCTCCAAATTATAATTTTAAAATACTTAATTACACTAAATTTGAAGTTTAGTGTAACCAAGGTCATCTCACAAGGATGTTGTTGCTATCTAGTTAAGTAACAAGGGGGTATGTGCAAACATGCAGTCAATAAGCTATAAAAGAAAATTAGATGAAAATAAAAACACTAGTTCAAAGAGTTCCTTAGGTATAAGGTGAATCAATCATTAACGCATGATATATCAAACACATGGAGTGCGGCTAATTTGAGCTATTAGAGAAACCTCTACTAACAACCCCACAATTCTACCTAGAGAACTCTAGGAATTCAACCCTTCAATGCAAGTTTACAAATAAAAGAGGGCAAAGAATCAAGAAAACAAACATAATTGAAATTCAAGCATAGGGTTTCAAGATTACTACCATAATACCGTTGAGGTCTCCTTGAACTAGCTTGAAGTCCTGCTCCTCCATAGTAATGAAGGTTACAAACTAGAACCCAAAACAAGTATCTTACAAAATAAAAGGAAAAGAAAAGAAAAGAAGAGAAGAGGAGAAAAGAAGAAAGAAAAATGAAAAATGTTGGAAATGAGTCCTTTTTTTCATGTCTCATATTTCTCTCTTCTTCTTAGACTTAAAACATGAAAATCCAAAAATACCCTTGAGTCCAAATTAATCCTCAGTCTCTTAGCTTTAAGTGGACACCCAATTTCCTTAATTTGGACTTGAAATGAGAGAGTTATGGCCCAATCTTTATAGCATGTCTAGGTTGTACATTTATTCATGTTAGTTAATTTCAACAGCCAATAAGTCTATCAAGATGTCATTATTTTAGAGAGTTTTATAATATGAATTGAAGCTTTATATCTTAGCTTTCAAATGGAATCAATTTCACCTCAATCCAATGTCTACAACTCAAGTTATGGCCCAATTAGTGCACACTACTTAGCTTCCAGCGCAACATCCCTTTTCTGAATTCGTGGCCTAATTCATCCTAATAGACATTTGAACTAGTTTTTGACTTCTTCATCAAAGTTGTAGATCTTTCTCTCAGCTTTCCTACAATATAAAATTTGTAACTTTTAGAGATCGACAACTCAAGATATGCTCAAAATACAGAAATAGTATAAGTTTGTAATAATGCTAAAAAATACAATTAAGCTCAATTAAAGCCCAAACTCATAAAATGTGTCTAACATTGATCAATTAAGCACAAAAGAGATCGAATAAACTAAATATGAGAGTTAATTAATGTATCAAAATGTTACTTACCATATATACTTGACTGTTTCCCTGACAGGGATAACACATCCCGCAAGATTGCTGTGAAAAAAGTGGTCAGTCTACATATTGGTCCTTGCTTCATAATTTTTTTTGATATGATATTCACCTTTGTGATCCATATAGTAAGACAACCATTTTTACAAAAATATGATATTTGTGCTCTGAAAAAGTTTGTGCCAAACTAATCCCTTTAGTGCCTGTGTTGCCAATTTGTTAAGTAATCATAAGTTAGCCAATTTTTTATTTGGCACTTTTTAAATTTGGTATGTGGTATGACCACCCCACTTTTATACACAAAAATGGTATATTAATTGAAGTTTTGCTCCAACAACACTTTTAGTCATTGGAATTTTGTATATGGATTGTTATCATGTTAAAATTTTGTTACAACAAATTACATCACCTTAATTAAGTCATTGGACAAGGAAGACTATCCAATTTTGTACTATAAATAGACATCGTTATCATATATAAAAAGATTTATAGCAAACTCAATATTATTAGGATGGATAATGTAACATCCCCATATAATGTAATAGGAAATCATGAAAATGTCCTTGGGCAAACTTCTATTTTTGCAACCTTGCCCCTGAATATTTTTGAAAATGATATTTAGATCCTTATATCAATTGAATTAGCAGAATAAGGTTTTAAATGAAGGTAGAATAACAGAGGAGAAACATAGAAACCTAAACCTCGGTTGATTGAGCCACGGAGGTATCCATATGTGCAATGACATGGAATGCCTATAGACTTGTTCAAAATTATGGAAATGCCATTAGCTATGAAAAACAAAAAATAGAAAAGTTCTAAATTTGTAAAACGCTTAATTTACATCGTTAGTCGATTTATTCAATTTTTATTAACTAAGTAAGGTTAATTGCAAAGTAATTAAAGGATAATTTGGAGTTAATTGGATATTAATTAGAGATATTAGGCTTAAGAAAATTAGAATAGATATATAGAAAATCTTACAAAGTTATTTAGTACCGTTTCACTGGTTTGGAGAAAATCGATAAGATTTTGATATTTTAAACTGTCAGAACCGAACCAATAGAAATTATATTGTGAAAACCCTAGGATGGATGGCCAGGATTCAGCCACCAACCCTCATAAGTGGCACCACCAATAGCCATGAAGAGGGAAGCCAAGCTAAGTTTGAATGAGGATTGAAGTCCACCAATCAAAAGCTAACTTTCTTCATAAGTTTTCAGTTTTTTTTTTCTTCCTTCCCCCCTTAAATTTTCGACCTCATCACAATAGAAGCAGACCAGCTTCATTTTCCCACTTTCCTTCATCTTCTTCCACTTCCTCTCATCCCCAAGCTCAAGCTCCAACCATCAACTTTACTCCAAGATCAAGTTCCACCAAGATTTTACACCACCAAGGTAAGAATCTCAACTTTCTCCTTCTTTTCTTTGAATTGGGGCTACCTAGGGTCTGTTGTTCATCCATGATTCTAAAGTTGTGATAGGTGGGGATGATGAATTAAGCTAGTTTAAGGTGTATATGTGAGTTTGAATTGATGATTGGATAGATTGATTTAAGGAAAACATGAATTCAAGAAGAATTCAAGAAGTTGTTAGGGTTTTTCCCTCGACAGCCTATACGGCAGAGTTTATGGCTCTGCCTACAGCCATTTAAATTTTATGACTCCATTTTTATATAAAACTAGACATTCAGAGCTTTCCATTTCATATAAATTATAAGGTGATTGGATTAGTATAGAATCAGTAATGAATTTTTGAAATTTAACCTAGAAATCTGGATTCTCATCTAGACAGTATAAGTTGAGAAAGGTGTAACTCACCCTACACAACCTAAATTGAGTGCAACTAATGCTGTTTGAAAGCTAACATATAAAAGAATATCCCATAAAAATTTTACCATCAAATTCATTGCCATTTGTTCCTAGAATTTCAATGAAGTTGCCTTAAGTTCAAACTAGGCTAGAGCAAGGTAGTCTAGCAAGGTCAAATTACGGGGCTTATATCTCAAGACATACTTATGCAAATGATATGCAACTTATTTCATTTGAAAGCTTGTTCTGTTAGATTTAATTTGATATGAATTTCATATAATTTCACCTAGATATTTATTTTTAGTAAATTTTCACCTATAAGAGTGCACTTCTGACTAAGTACAAGGCAGTCTAAGGTAAAATGCTAATAACTTGAGCTATACAAATCAAAATGAAATAGGACCAAAAGCTTTGGAAACTAGACACATAGAGCTATGACATACCCAAAATTCAGATTTAAATGAGTTGAATAGGAGTAAAGATGAATTTTACAAAATTTGGGCAGAAGATGATTGAGTGAGCAGAAAGCCCTATTGATATTCCTGTTGATTTTGACACACCATATGATTGATATTGTGGTTAGAAGTTTACTATCCCATATTGATTTGAATGCTTGATGAGTTTTACTAGTAGCCTGGCACTATCCATGGGAAAGTGGACATAATCCGTCATGCTGCCGAATTTCCAATAGAAATTAAAGATAGTTCTAAATGTTGGTATGTCAATATTGTTATGTGATGTGCATAAATACCATGCAAGTATTACCAGTTGATAATAAGGTATGAAACTTGTGTATTTATGATTCTATGATGAAAGATATGATGATGGGTCCATATTCCTAAGGAATGTGAAATGGTGATCACGCTCTGATGGGGCATGACATGGCGATCATACTCTGGAATGTGGCATAATGATCCCACACCCTAAGGGATATGACATGGCGATCACACCCCAAGGGAGTATAACATAGTGATCATACTCTGGGACGTGGTAGGATGAACATATTCCTAAGGAGTGCGACATGGTGATCACACCTCTACGGAGCATGACATGGTGATCATACTCTGGAATATGTATGACAAGTAAAGGAAGACAAGAAAAGAAAAAAAATTTGTGTATCTATATAAATTCAAGTACAAGTAAAGGCATATGCAGATTTTAAATTTCCAGTATATTGGTGCTATTATATTTTAATATGTTGCAATTATTATTCATAGTATAATTAATGAATTCATTTTGTATTGGCTCTCCCAAATGACAAGTGTATGCATAAAATGAACTTTACTTCGGACAATATGTTTTCGAACTATAAAATGCAACAGTTTGTATAACATGTTCATCTTTCTCATAATACACCAAAGCAACTGGAGATGACAACGATGATATTATGTATGATAGTTAGAGAATCCTATTGAGAATTCAAATTTCTCTCTCCTGTTTCCGTGTTATCTCCAGGCAGTTCGAGAAGTTTCAAAGACGGCTGAAGTTGCTATCAAATAAGGTCTGCTCAGGTAACAGTAACAACTCCTGAGTGTAGTGTTATGACTTAAGTATAGTACTATACCAAGGAGGATGTTACAGATAAAATATTGTATCATCAATCTATAACCTTGGTGAATAGCATATATGTCAACGTGAGTACATAAAAGGGACAGTGTGAGTTATAACTTTTTGGTGTGCTTTCTAAACTACTAAAGAATGCTTGATTGAATAATATTCAGTGTTTCTTTAACTAAATGAACTAATATTGATTGCTCTAGTTGTGACAATGTGCTGCACTAAACACTTTGCTTAAGGTTCCTATACACGGCTGATGAACAATAAGCCAACCATGGACAAATGGGAAATAAGCCATGTCATGGGAATAAAAATTATGGGAAATAGGTACCAACGCCATCTCCTACCACATTATTAATAGATACATGAATTGCACTTATTTATTTAGCTAAAACATTTATCCATCAATTATTTATAACTCCCTTTCCCGTCCTTACATGCTAGATTGGTTTGAAATGAAGTACAGATTTCAACCAAACCTTTTCCCCAAGGTAATGTTGTATGTTGTCCCTTTTGTTAATTTTATCTCTATTGTAAGTTGTCTCAACATGTGATGTTTGTTTTATTTTTACAATAAAATCACTTCCCCCATTCTCACAGCTGAAAAAGAATGTTATCCAGATGCGTAGTCTTACAACATTGCTGCTGGCACCATTTAACAACCACAAGACTATGATCTTCACTAGGGCTCAAGTGAGGTAGGATGCACTTGTCCATCGCGACTTGCCATAACAATAATAAAACTTTAGTGGCACCCATTTTTTGCTTATATACTTTGAGTATATAGGGAGGATGTAGGCACATGCCCAACTTTGTGTAATTTTCAAGAGTATTCCATGCCCAACTTTATCTTATTTTGAAGACTATTTTGCATGGTGTTTTGTAACCAACTAAATGGGCTATGCTTATTTTGTGGGATTTATGCTTATTTTGCTGAGTGTTAATATATTGGTCATGCTTCTTTAAATTAATTTTGGCATCAAGTTGGATGCTTCCACTTATAAACTTATTTATTTTACTAACTATAGTAATGCCTATCACTACTGTAATACCATTCACATATTTAAGCTATTTATTGTGTTTCTTTATTTTTTTCCTCCTCCCATTTGATTGGGCTTACATTGGATCAACTTCTTTTTTTTTTTTTTCATCCCATTTGATTGGTTAAAACAGGCCCAATTTCATGATAACAATTTGCAATTTTCTTTCATAGTTAGCCATTTTATTGTGTTCTTTCTTTTTTCCTTGTAGTCATTTACTTCAAAATTAGCCACTTAATGTGATTACCATTTCATTTTGTTTAGTGTGTTTTTCTTATCACCCAATCTAGTGATCAAAATTTGCAATCAGCCATTAACAGTTATCACTTGTAATTGGGCTTAAGTTACATTAACTTCAATTTTGTTCCACTGAATTGGTTACAAAAGGCCCAATATCCTGATAAAAATTTTCAATTACCCTGTCAAAGTTACCCATTTAATTGCATGAAAATTGGTTGCCCTAAATCCAATAATTTTTTTTATTTTTTGTAATAAGCCTATTTTACTAATATGGTGATAAGTTTTCTAGTCACCTTGACCCAAAAAAAAAAAAAAAACTCCTACTCACTAAACCTTACTTATCCTTAATATAAAGGGAATAAAAGCTTATCAAATATTTCTTTCATTAATAAACATGCTTAACTAATGTGACAATAATTGCTGACATTTGTACAAAGCTCACCCAAAATTGGACGTATTTCTAAACAATGACAATTTATGGTTCCTATATGACACAAAACCATGCATATACAATACACATTTCTCACTCACTAGATAAAGTGGCTCACAAAAGGAATCAATATAGGTGGTGTGCCAATGTATATATTGAATTTGGCAACAAGAAGACTATTCACACAATACAATGGAATAGATTACCAAAGTAGGATTCCACTACACAGCATGCATAGATAGATAAATGACTGAAAATTTATTTTCCATATTAGCACTCATCCAATTGCACAAAAAATTTAAATTTTGACCTTTTTAGTACTCATTGAAATGTATATTAGTACTACATTTCTATTCATGATGCACTGTACATGAAGAATTTTGGCCCTTTTAGTGCTAACAACTACATTAAAATGTTCAATGCATGAAAAAAACATAAATCAACAAACATAATCTTCTCCAAATTATAATTCATAAGGAATAAGTGACAATAAAAGCCTCCTAAAGACTAACATAAATAAACAAATAGAATCTCCTCCAAATTAGCATTCATGGGGAGTAAGTGATACTAGAAGCCTCCCAAGTATTAACATAAATCAACAAAGACAATCTAGTCCGTGTTTGAATTATATGTAGCTACTGATCCAAACAAATACCAACTTGCTAATCTAATATCACATAGCAATCCATACCTACATGCAATTCATTACCACAAGTATCCTGTATCATGACAACAATGAAAATAGACTTAACCATTGAAATATAAAACTATTAAATAAGGCTCCTACTAAGTCAGTTCATTACTACGTCCATATCCACTCACTCCTACATTGCCAGCAAGAAACCCCACACACAAAGCAAACATAACCAAGCTACCAACAAACCTATATTCATCTATCAAAATAAATAAATTACATTTGCAGGGATTGACAATAAAATGACAACCATTTAGTGAAATATAGGTAGTGCTTACCAAGAACCCTCTCATATAAAATAATACCAATCTTCTTCCTACAATCAATATTAAAATTGCAAATTCAATAAAACCATAAATACATATATGTCAATTAATTCTATTAAATTTCATCAACTTACCAACTGATCATCCATATACTATGTACCGTTGTTAACATAGCTCTCAAATTCATCGTCATTACCTAATGCATGCAAAACATTTCTCGAGCATTCTCCATTGGGTCTTGGCTACCAAAAGGGCATTTCTTACTATTGTGCCTTCTTGGCGGCATTTTGTGTATCAATGGATGTGCTTCAGTTGCTCACTACTAACCAAAGTCCTCGATCCGCATCCTTTAAACCTAACACATTCAAGGTCCCTAACCTCACCATTCTGCCTAGACATCCTCTCTGCTGTGAATCATGCCGTTTATTATATTGCTTTGCTCTTAGTTCTACTCTTTCATTATATACTTTTTTCTTAACTAAAAGATAGTCCTCAAAAGAACAAGCTGCAAGCTAACATGTCTCTATAATCATCCAACAAGGCTACATACATACTCATGTACTGACTATCAACAACTAAGCGACCAGCTTGGTTATTATTTATACAAACTTCCTTTGTGTCTTCATCCATCTTTGCAAAATAAGGCATTTTGGAAACACTGTAAGGTCCAAGTAAACCATCACACCGATAATATACATACAAGGAATGCCAAATGATTCCATCCTCAAGTAAGAACACTCAAATTGCCTCTTAGTCGGTTAAAATGAAACATGACATGTGTTACCTATCTTGCGATACTTCTCAACAAAGAATATTGTAATACCAGCTGTTTGCTTATTTCTAAGAGCCTTCATTGTGTTAGTCTTCAAAAGTACATCCCAAACACATTAAAAACCTCCCTTGTGTATACCATTGAGATATGTTGCTCTAACTCTTTTAGTCAGTTCTCATTACAAGTTCCCCATAACAAGAATTGTAATCAGCACCATTCTCTTTGAATCGCATATACTATAGAAAGTGTAGAAAAAATGTTCAATAAATTCAATAAGATTATAGCTGGCTTCGATGTACTTTCCAATTTGAGAATGCAAAGCCTCACACTTGGATGTCATTCTAAGTCCGACAGAGAATCTCCCCCTTATATGTGCATTTGCCCACATATCTCGCTTCTCAAATACATCTACCACCCATTTATTATCTCTAAGGCCATATTCCTCAACAATAAAATCCCATTGCTCTTCAAACTCATCCACTTCGTAATCCCCCATCATACATTTTTTAAATTCCCTCATGAATTTTGGCTTCCCAACATTGGAGGTGGCATTTCATATGAGGTGCCAACCACATTGCCTATTATAAGCATCTGGAAAACCTTTTTTAGTTGTATTCCTCATTGCCCTATCCCCATAAATGATCACAGCACCTAGACATTTCCCGTTCATTGCTTCAATAAACTACTATAGAAAACAAACATAAGTCAATTCAGTTTCATCCAACAAAATTGCACATCCAAACACAATTGTGGTCACGTGGTGATTCACACCAGAAAACCCTATAACCGGACACTTATACTTGTTCCTCCTATAAGTCACATCAAATCCAGTTACATCCCCAAATAAAGCATAATCATTCCAACTTACACCATCACACCAAAACAAATGTTGCAACTTGCTTGAATCTTCTATAGTGTGCCTCTAAAACATCATTGAATCCTTATTCTTCAACTTTTGTAGGAACCCAAGTGCACTCTTTGTAGCACCATCTTGTAACCTTTTTTGCTTATTAATATAATTATAAATGTCCTCAATATTAAAACCAACCATTTGCTATCCACCTGATTGACTAGCCAAAGAACCAAATATCTTAGGTGTGCTAATCCCAACTCTCCGCGTTCTATTAATTTGATCTACATAACCTTCCTTCAAACTCCTATGTGACCTTAACATTCCTCTAAACCTCTCAGCAAGCAACTCATGATTGTGGTTGTTATCAAACATTGTGATATACCAACGACTAGTAACCAACTCCACATAAACACGCACCCTTGCATTGCACCCACACCTAGTTTCAAGTTTCGGTTCCCTCCTTTGATCCAAGTCCTCAAAATACTTGCTATAACATTCACCTTCTCGACAACAGAAAAAAGTTTGACTCACTAGCATTTTCTCTTCGAATTTCAACTTTTCTTTGATTTCCTAATACTAAATCCTTTAATTGTACCATACTTATTGTAGAAATTATATGCCACCTCCAAGTCTACAAAGTGAAACCTCTTCACATCATCTACCGTAAGAGATTTAAATTCAATTTCACCAAAATAGCCAATATTATCAACTAATATTTCTCCTTCATTGCCACCATTATCATCTGTTCTCATGTCCTCCCTCCCATTTTGCCCTAGCCAAATACCATCCAAAGCCTACACATTAGAAACATAAACATAGTTAAGATAACATTGTTACTTTTAATAGCTCAAAACTACAATATTCCAATTTGTTTCCTATTTCCCATCACTTCTCTTAAATTACATCTCAAAAAAACAAAAAAAATCTAACCAATACCTCACAAAGTGTGTTGCCCTCAATGTTCGAACAAGATGATTGTGTAGTCTTATCCATTTCACTTATCTACTTGGCAAAAGCAATTCTAAGAGTCAAAAAATTTACCAAAAAATCATATATCTAAGTTACCAATTTATATATCATAGTTACTAAAACTGCTTTACCAATGTATAAATGCAACAAAAGTTAGCAACAAACTAATTTTCCCAAATTCAAATGTGGGCATTGAAGAGGTTGCAGTTAGTGAGGTGAAGTGCAGGTAAGTAAGGGAGTTGAGGTCGAAGAGAGACAAGAAAAAGAGAGCACCAAGATCACAACAACCTAGCAAACAATTTTATCTGCATTGACAATAGCAGATTAGGTTGACAAAATACACTCCCAGTTGCATTCTAAAATTGTAAAATAAACTATAAAAACATATCAAATAGATCCACAAAAAGCAAGACCCACCCCTGAATCAAGACGACAACAAACTTCCGACAACGACGATTGATGGTGCCAGTGAGATGGGTGTCGCAACAAGTTGGTATGGTGTCCCAAATCATGGTCATCGGGTCATCGGGTCTTGCCTGCAAGGAGATGTCCAACAAGTTACATGGTGTCCCAAATGCCTTTGCTCTATCCAACAACTTCTTCTCAACAAGGACACAGAGAGATGGGAACAAAGGTCGTCAGCGGAGCTATGTTGTCAAAGGAGTGAGGTTGGCGAAGCTCATGTGGCTCAGTGAGGTTTTTAAATCTCTTAGCTGAGGTGTGTAACACCCTAGTAATTTTATGTTATGCTTAAGTCATAGCATGAAACTAGTCAGGTTGTGTTACCGTGTTGATACTCTATTTACCTTTCCTGTTTTATTCTTCTTTAAATCGTCTCTATTGATGAAACGGCGTGCTGTTATATTAAAAGCGAAACGAACCGAATAAAATATCACCAAGATAAGTATAGTACAATAGTGTCACTGCGTACGTGTAAACATATATATATATATATATATATATATATATATATATCAGAAGTCACTGCTTCAGTTTATGTACAAAGTTTTAAAGTAGAAATACATGCACGGGCTGGTGTATCAAAAAGACCATAATACCCTCATCTGCCAACATATCCTACGGTCCTCAAAGGACATTTCATAACCTACTGCTAACCCTACAGTCAAGTCCATGACCCAAAGCTACATGCTATTCAAAAGAGGGTCATGCTGTACAACATTTCCTACCACTAAGCTACTCCGTCAGGTAGCCGTTAGCCATGCCAGGCTCGGCCGGTGTATAGTCTGCGCTAGGTCCCGAGGAGGAAGAAGGCGACGAGCCGGTGGCCTCGGAGGGGTCACTCTCGGAACTCAACGGAATGTCGGGGACTGCCTGCGGCGGTGACTCAGGGGCAGGGTCAGCGGGTGCTGCGGGTGCAGGAGGTGCAGGATGTGGGTGCGCCATGTGTAAAGGGACGGCAATATAAGGGGTAGCAGGGTCGAAGATGAGATGGTGTAAAGGAACATCAAAGTTGCTGTCGCTAAAGAGGTATAAACGGAAGTTGCACGAACCAGCTATATACAAAGAGTCCAACTCCGGGTCATGGTGGAACTGTAACGCAGGAATCTCAATAAAAAGGGTGGCTGTGGAGTCCATCGCCAGTGTCTGAGAATGATGCGGGAGATACAAAAAGGGGTGAGAATTTCAAGAAAATTCTCAGTAGGGTTCGATTATACTGGAACTGACATCACATACATTCTCAGTTGCCTCGGGTTTTATTTAATTATAAAAATGTGTGCTCAAACTGAAAAGTCCACTTTCATGAGTTTAAAAGGTTCAGTTTTACTTTACGTGACCTAAGAAACAAAATAGAGTACTAATACGGATACAAAGAATGGTAATCGAAATAAATAGATGCATAGCAGTGAGCAATCATAACGTACAATTGTAAACATCTTGATGTAACTATTTCATATATTCATGCATTCATGTAATCATGTAGACTCATTCTTGAACTTTCCTTCATAAACTTTTTAATTACTTTCTATCATTTTCCATTTCTCTTGGTCCCCTGGGAGTTCTTGGCCATTTAGACTCCTGGGTAATAGTCTGCTTATCAGGATCGAGCTCGTTCCTATACAGAAATGCCGGGTTTACTTTCCCTGACCTTCCCACTGATCTATTTCCATTAACTTCTTATCCGGGGCTGGCCCAAGTAGTATGGATCTTGCATAATAACATAATTCCTTTCATAACTTTCATGGCTTTCTTAAGAATGCATATGCCTTAACATGTAATTCATAACTTGTACATGGGTTCTACCGAAAATCTGGCAGCGTAACGGAACGTGTCCGCTTCCCCATGAATAGTGCCAGCCAATCAATACATCAATTTATCACAAGGAACACAAATTCACATTTATATTCCAACATAGAACTCAAATCCATATCAAATTTATTAAGACAGAATTCCTGCCTCAGCTTATTCAACCAACCCGGTTTTTGTAATTCAGGCCACAATTTCATTTTAACTCATTCGGACCTCAATTTTAAGTATGTTACTGTGTCATGTGTCTATTTTCTAATCTCTTTGGTCCCATCTACTTTCGGTATCTATAACTCAAGATATCTAAATTTTATCTCAGTCTGTCCATTGGCTGGCCAGAATCAGGCAACTAAAAGTAAAAATTCACTAAAAATCAAAAACTCACTCAAATCATACGAAATTGGTCTCATGTTAAAGCTAACAGAACAAAGTTTCGTTTAGAAAAAGTCCCACTGATTTGGCTTAGTAGGGCTCGAGTTACAAGCCCCGAATTCGGACCTTCCTACACTGCCCTGTTCTAGCCCGGTGTGGACATAGGGCGAATTGCATGGAGAACTGGGAGTAACTGGGAACTTATTAAATTCTGAAATTTTTATGAGATATTCTTCTGTGTGTAAGCTTTCTAACAAAGTTGGTCTCACTCATTTTCATGTAGTATAGGTCGAGTTCTACCCTAAAGAACCTAATCTGCCCAGAGCCATAGTCAAAACCCTAGGTCGAGATTCAAAAATTCATATCTCCCTCAATTCTGATCCAAAATCCTTATATGATATGTCTATGGAAAGCCCTAGATGTCTAGTTTCATCTAAAAATAGTTTCATCGGATTTGACCGACTGTAGGTGGCGCCGTATGCTCTGCCCTACGGACTGCCGTGGACTCTCCACCAAGACAGCACACTCATCCATTTACTTCTCTTAGTTTTCTTCTTCTAATTCTACATCTAACCCAATTTCTTCTATTCATCCAAGCATAATTATTTAATTCACACATCAAATAAGGTGAAAATAATTTAGCCTAGTCAGCCAAGTGCATGGATTTGATGCAAGAAATCAGAACTCCTACCTTTGATTTAAGTGTCTTGTGCTGAATTCTTGGAGTTTGGATGAACAAGGCTGGAACTTAGCTTGAGTTTTGGGTGTGTGAGCAAGAGAGAAAGAGAGCTGAAGGAGAAGAGGAAAGCAACGTGAATGAGGGTCTAAATCAAAGGAGGAGGGTGTGTTATATAGGCATGAGTGGGAGTTAACTTGGAAGGTGTTGATTGGCCTCTAAACATAAGGCCAAGTTTCATCCAACCTTGCTCTCCACGTTGCCTTCTTTGTGTGGTATAATCACTCTCCACGTCGCCTAAAGTGGGAGTAGTTTCCAGTATATTCTGGAAATGAAATCGGAACTCGTACGCCTTATAAAGTCGGAACTCGTGAACCTCCAATATATGAAGTCGGAACTCAGAAAACATCCAGTTTAGTCGAAACTTGAAAGCAGAGCCTGGTGTAAAGCCAAGCACTTAAAGTCGAAACTCGGGAATTATAAAATTTCTATCCCAGAACTCGAAAAGATATAGAAATGAGAGCTACTGATATTGAACTCGAGATCGAATCTCGCACATTTATGAATCATAATGTCGGAATTCGTAATATAGCCAGTTCATTTGAGCCTTAGAGACGAAGTCGGAAATCGAACCTTTTGCTCTTTAATCGATAAGGTCGGAAGTCGTAAATTGTGCTGAAGTCGAAGACGAACTCGTAAGTTGGAAGCATCAGTCACTTCATTTCAGCTCCTTAAATCGGAAATCGGAAATTTATACTGATGAGGTCAAAATTTTTACACGCTTACACAGGGTCGGAAATCGTAAGCTACCTGCATTAAGTCGGACATCGTTGGCTGCATGCACAAGGTCGGAAATCGGAAGAAATCCCTTGTAAGCCTTGGAACGAAGTCGGAAGTCGAAGCTGATATTGAGATCGGAAGCGGAATTATAAGACAAACTCGGAAATCGTAAATCCTTGTCTGTCCAGCCTTGAAGATGAATATGGAGGTTGGGAATACTATGAGCTCGGAAGTCGGAAGTCGTGGATGTTACAAGGTGTCCACCAAATAAGATTTAGATTCATTAACTTACTTCTAATTCTCTATTTTTTTCCTACTCTTAAATTTGCAAATCAACCCTACATTTGTTTATTATTTACAGGGACCATGTAGTACCAAACTAACCAAACCCCACATAAGAACCCGTCCTATAACTAAATAACCTTAAAACTTTGTCATCAACAACTAAGTTTCGTCACATCAAGTAGAGTCAATTACATGGGTTAGACAACACCATATCTATCATAAATCATGTTTATATTCAAATCATTATTTTGAATTATACTAAAATTTTGCCACCAATCTTTAAAAAAAAAAAAAAAAAAAAGAGAACTGCACATCTTTTTTGAATTACAAATTTAGTAGTCAAGGTTTTAAATTGTAATCAATACCAAAAAAAGTGAAAAAATAAAAAATTGTAGTTCAAATCATATTGCCGGGTTTTAAGTCAATGCAATCTGCGATCGTAGAGTGATATAGTTGTAGTTGTGGCCACAACCAAGTTCTTGGGGTTGCATAAAGGCGATGCAAACTAAGATTTAAATCCTTAATTGGGATGTTCCTCCTCATTGCAAGAGTAATCTCTTGCTTGCTAATATCGTAAGGATTTTTGTTTTCAATTTTAGTTTCTTTTCCTTTTTGGGGTAGTGTTGCATAAAAAAATTGCAATAACGAAAGTGGGAAATCATTTTTCGTATGATAATTTTGTAAAAAAATTTAAAAAATATAACATTTTTTGGTAAAATTTAAAAAGTGTGGTGTTTTTATTTTTTAAATTATTTTTTTCCTCTCTTTCTTTTTTCTCTCTTCCTTTTTTTATTTTCCTTTTCTCTCTCCTCTCCCCTTGCTCTCACTCTCTCCCCCCTCTCTCACTCTCACTCTCTCTCTTTTAGACACACACACACACACACACACATAGACAACATGCACAAACATAGCAAATACAAAGAAAAATAATTAAAAAAAATAGAATCCGATTTATATTTTACCATATTTCTGATAAATAATATTTTAATTTGTAATTCAATAGTATTGATAACGGATTCACTTTTTATTTACTGTTAAAATAATGTAATCCAACTGACAATAAACTAGATTCTTTTTTATTTTCATTTTTTATAATCCGGTAATACAGATAGTGAATTCACTTTTCACCTATTATTAAAATAATTGAATTCGGCTGACAACAAATCAGATTCCCTTTAAAATCTCATATTTTTCTAATTTTGTCAAAAATCTTATATATTTTCAATATCATTCTCAAAATCTCATATACAAAAAGATCACCCAACGGAAGTTTGCCATTTTGGTTTTAGATAGCAATTTACGAGGTGGAACACATATCCCACTTCAAGATGCGTACTACATCTATATTTAGCCAATTTAATATGGATGTACGAATAAATATTAGATTCTATGAGTAATGTTAAAATGATGTTAGGTGTGAAACAACATGTCAGTGTTGTAACACAAAATTAGAGAGAGACCACCGCACTGATAGACAAAGTGACCATAAATAATATATTTTTTATTGTTAAAGAAAATATAAGTGATATTTATGTACTAATAGATGAATGTTTTAGTATATATTTTTAGAGTAATTTTCCGTGGAATAATTATGTAATAGAAAGAAATATAATTATTTATGATTAATTGATAATTGGCTAATACAAGTAAAACAAAAAAAAAAGGTCTTTGACAACCATTTAGAATGTTTAAAAGCTATACAAATATATGATATTCAATTGAACTTTATCCCTTTGATATCATATTAGCATTAATTTTCTTTTTTCTCTTTTTGGTTTAAAAGTTGTTAAGTAATGTTGGTAAGTAGTGGTTAAGAATATAATAGCTAGTGTCCAATTAGTTGTATAATTATAGATATACCTTAATATTCCATATAATCGTTGATGTTAATAAATTAAAACAGCAATAGGCTATATAAAACCACTTTAAAATGGGGAAGAGAAAATTATTAGGCTATTAATGAAAAAGAGTAAAAAAGATATTCTTGGAGAACATGCTTTGCTTTTGGAGAGGCTCTTAAGACTAGAAAATAAAATCTAGGCTATAATGCTGACATAGCAATGTGGCAAATTATGGTAGTGCTCAATTGTCAATACTCTATCTCATGCTTCAACTTTAATATATTACAAATGGATAGATAGATGTAGTTTTTAATACTTGAATATATGTCATCGTACCCGTGAATGTGTGAATTACTAGGAAATATGCATCACAGAATTTTCGGTTCTAAGCTTTCCACTCTGCTAATTAACCCCTTTTCATTTTCTAGTGCGGGATGGTTTCAATAAATTGATAATCCTATGTGGCACATTGTATTCTGCATGTGCAAATCAACCTTTCTTTGACAGAGAAGAGTATGTGCTTAATAACATTCTTCGCTACTTCTAGCTTAATTTTTGGAGAGAACATTGTAATAATCACCTTCAATCATTTTTTAAAAAAATCTACATTTTTGGCTTAAATCTCTTATTCACCATCACCCGTCTCTGCACATGTTTCACAAAAAATAGTTGGCATATAAAAGTGGAAAAACAAAAAGAAGAAAAATATAAAAGCCACTATACTCTTCCTTTTTCTTTGTCCCTTTCTTTTTTGAACTTCATGGAGTAGGAACATCACACATGAAGTATCAATTCAAAGTCAAAACATCCATCTGGGTGAAGAATGAACAGGAGTTTGCCTTGGTCTGGTTGTCTGCTCTGAGCTGTTACGTTTCATGATGGAGGAGACAGTGGGGCTGAAATAGTCATTGCCTCTCTGAGAAGTTGCCCCTTGTGAATACTTCTTCACATGCATGATGCTCCTCTGGTTTTCTACTTCCATCCCGCGAGCAACTTGGCTCCTATGTGCAGCACCCCATCTATTGTAACTCACACAACTCTGGCTCCTTCCAACTTGTTGAAACTTCGACTCTCTGGGGCTTGTATAATTGCGACTCTCCGCAGTTTCTGCGGAGTACATGGTCTCTCCTTCACTGCTATATCCATTGTGCATCTTAGGTACTTCCACGGGAGATGAACAACACTGAACCTCACTTTGAGCTCCATTAACAGAAGCCGTTGAGGCAGCTTCTGCATTAGGATTTGCCAGCCTTCTGTCCTGGTTTTGTTCTCCTTCTAGCCGGTTCTCCGGTAAGGGTTCTTTGACAAAATTTTCAGCAGATTTTGGATGCTGCTCTTTGGACGATTGTGGCAAAACTGCAGGTTTGGCAGTCCTTGGAGGAAAATTGATGTCCAGAAGCTGCATTTTGTGTATTCTCTTTCCTTCTGAGGGGCACAGCAGTTACTCTAGGTGATTCATATATTTCTGGAGTAGAAATTCCCTGTACACGTGCTGCACTGGGATGAGTGACCAAGCTTTCTTCTTCAGCAGTGTTGGCAACCGCTGTTGAGCTAGGTCTCTGATCCCTTGACTTTGAAACACTGTTTGATGAAGATGGGGTTCCATCATTATCAGCCTCCGTCGACTTGAAAACTTGCCGCATCGTGAAAGAAGCACATGAGTGCTCACTCTTTGGACCAGCAGACATCAATCGCATGAGTGGCAATTTCGGCTTGCTAAGCTCATCAAGGTTGCCTTCCCAATGCTGGTTTAACCAATCACATATGACAGGAATTGGTATGCCAAATTGCATAGGGAGGTCCTTCTTCCAAGAGGAGGAGGACAATGAAGAAGTCGAAGATGATTTGGTATTTGGTGACGTGGATAGTTTCATAGGGTCACAAATCATAAATGCTAGATTCCCATGTACATCGAAACCGGCAGAACCGGGTCTCCATATAATCCCATCAGTTGACAGTTTTATGAGATTGTCAGTAGCTATGACCACCTTTCCTTCACCAACAGTGAGCTCCTGTTTCTGTGTGTAGCCTAATAGGTAAACTACACTTCCCAGATCCAGATTTGTTTTACAGCAGGTCTTCAAGTAGTGAGGGCACTGGCCCTGGGCATTTGATTCTCCATCAGCATCATCTAAACCCACTATTGTAAGATCTAATACAGAACTTGTAATGAAAAACCTGAAACCAAGTCAAAAAATTAACTCACTGCAATACAAATGGTCCCTTTGAGCTCATAGTGCTTGAGACAGATCTCTTTATTTTTAAGAAAACAAGAAATTTTACAAGAGAAAGAGAAGAGTACATCAGCGGAGGAAAATGAGATATATCCTCCTAAAAGTAACAAAAAAATGAAAAAGAACAATGAGGGGACAACACTTTCATTTAAGAAGAGTGCTCTGATCTCTTTGTATATCCACCAAATACACTACTTTGAGTCACTGGTCTCACGAGACAAAAAGCAGGTTGAGATGGCAAGCCCAAAATTCACATCAGTTTGATGCAGTAAAATGATACGGTTATTTTTCAAAAAATAAATAATATATACAATTAAAAATCATTGAAGAAGTAAGGCCTTACATTAAGTCATAAAAAGTTATGAAGAGCATCATGCAATCGAAAGAGATGAACTGGAACATGAAGGAACCAATCTAAGTGTAACGACAACCAAAAAATAGCAAATTCTAAAAAATTTGAAATAAAAAACATTGTCAAACGAACATATATGCTACTGATCTACAAGGAAAATGTTTTGTAGGTAACTGCCATCTACATACCAAATGTTGGAGTAGGGACTTAAAACATGCTACTAGTAAGTGCTGACTTAAGGTTCAGAATGCTGAGTATGAACTGAGATGCTAAAATATTGGATAAATTAGGCCAGACATACAGCATTCAAGCTGAAACAAAGCAAAATTCCACTGAATATTGGTTACCATGAGAATTCTACATGCTGACACATTGTGCTCTCTAACTTAAAGTCAGTTACTATGTAAAATATTTTCTGTTATGACTTCAACTAAAAGAGCAATATGAAAGAGAATTTCTAAAAGGATAATCAGCAGAAACTTGCATGAAAGGGGGAAAGGCAAATAGATGTTATTCACATATATACTAAATATATGACAGTTTATTCAGTGAACCTAGACTCTTTCCATGGTTCATTTGTTCAGCAGATCTTACCAAGGAAAATTGTGTTCTATGTGTACTCTTCATTTGGAAAATTTCCTATGCAGAGAACTTTACCAATTATGAATTCGATTATTAATTTGATAACAGGCTAAAACATCAAAACGCACTTCAACTCTGAATTTGTTTTAGACTGTTTCTGATTGCACTGAATGCACCATGCGTTCTCCATTCTTAAGCATTACATATAACATTTATATGACTTTTTCACACTTCAAATAACAATATGACTTTTAGCTGAATAGAAGTAAAGATATGACTGTGATTTAATTTCTTAGTCTGTAACTCTTCATATCAGTCTGCAGTTTGATGTGCATGTGCCAGAGCAACATGAACAATAGCAGTCAACAAAAGAAATTTTTGCATCTGGGAGAAATAGATATTGACACGTGTACATGAATGATGCTACCAAGGATCACAATTTCAACAAATTATGACAATTATTAGATGATAGACTTCAGTACACACGTCAATATTCACAGTGATCTTTAGTTACTTTTTTGGTGTGCTAAAAACAGCTACCGTTGACCATCAATTAAATAAAAGAGTTTTAAAAATAAACATACAAGACTCCATACTTTGCAGTTGGTAGTTCTATCCATCCATTTCCGAGTTAGGCAAGTTGGTGAGTGTATGCCAGGCTGTATTGAAAATTATGTAGCTGGCTGCTGATGTAGAAATGTGAATATGCATTAACACTGTAATATACATTACCAAATGGAAAATGGAATCACAAGATACCCGTTCACATGTACAGAATTACTTTGTCACAGAAAGATACTACTTTAGCAACCACAGAACCACCTTCCCTATTCTAAGAAAATATACTAGATGAAGTTAACCAATATTAGGTACAACTGCTATAAAAGGAAATAAGCAGAGAAAAATTTCAGACTTCGCTGAGTTTCTGGAATACAGAAAGTCAACAAAGAAAGAGTGAATCGTCAAATAAAATTTAAGTTAGAGACAACAAATGGAAAAATTCTATTATACTCCAGGAGGAAGAGAATTCTTCCTCCACGACACAATATCCACCTTTGATTTTCTTTTTTTCTCTCTCCTTCCCTCACTAAGGGTGTGTTTTGCTGAACGCAAGAATTTGGTAGGGGGGAATTTTTCATGGACGAGCTATGAGTAAATTAGGCCAAGAAATGTTGGAGGAGGAAATGTTTTCCTCCACAAGTATGAAAGTCCGACTCCAAGAAATGTGTGTTGAAGAATATGTTGTACAGTTAAACAGCCAGCAAGAAGGATATTATGCATCCAAAAATAGTAATTAAAAAAAAAAAAAAAAACAACCAGCTTAAAACTCAATTGGCACCAACCCAAGTCTATAACATTGGGATATGATGTTGATGTGGGAGGATTAACACTTATCTATCTCGCTCTCCTACATAGGTGCTTGCAACACCAATTATAAATAATAATAATGTTGATGATGATGATGACGACCCAAAAAAGAAAAAGAAGAAAGCATAATGACAGTTTCATTGCATTTTCTTTAAAATTTTATAAATACAAAGATTATATATAATTTGAGCAAGTAGAGTGAAATCATGGGAATATCATGGAATGGGGGGGTACCTCTGAGGGACAAGGCTAGCAGCGACAGCGTTGTGAAGGCGGATCTCGGCGGTTTCGGCGGCGGCGACGGAGGGGAGGTTGGCGTGTGTAGTCAAGAGGAGGTTGCGGTGGATCAAGAATCCGGTGCCGGAGGAAACCCCATTGGCATTGGTAGTGGTGACTGTGGCCATGCCTTGCCCTTTCCCTGAGAAGATAGCTGCTTTCATTCTCTCAGACTTGCTCACCCCTTTGCAGAAACACCATGACTCTCTGAGACCACCCATTTTTCGTGTGTGTTGTGTATTGGGTTTAGAGGATCAATGGGTTTCTTCAGAAACTTGGATCTAACCAATGTGGCATCTCAGTTCCAAGTTCATGGGTAACTGGTAACTATGTGCATAGTGCAGTTTTATCTCTCTCTCTCTCTCTCTCTGGGAGTAAAATGAAGGAGAGAGAAGTACTACACTGTAAAAAGTGCAAGAGAATGAACTGTGTCTTTTTATTTGTCCCCCTGTCCTTGTAGTATAAGACATAAAAGAACGCACTTGTTTTCGGACATGTAAAGTGCTTAGTAGCTTGCTGCTGGGGCTTGGTGGAATGTAAGAAGAGCAAATATTCAAATCTTGATTAAGAAGATACTATCATTCGGCATTGGATTTAAATTTCACAGACTTTTTTCGTACAATTATATTGTGTCCAACTCAAACTCATTTCATGTGTTAACTGTAGTCTATGCTAATGCTATTGGAAGAATGTAAAAAATTGTATTCATTCAAATCATAATTTAATATTTTAACTTAAATTAACAATGAGACTCGTTATTAACTTATATATTTATTTTAATTTTGTTTTAAATTTTTGAAAAGCTAAAAAAAATCTAACTTAATGACATGCTATATTGGTAATTAAGGTTAAAATATTATAATATATGAAAATTTTGATCTCAAATAAACTTTATTTATAATAAAGTCAAATTTTTTATCTAAACTAATAATATTTAAAGTTTATTAAATTTGACGGTATAAATTGAGTTATTAATTTATTTATAATATTACGATACAACAATTTAAACTAATGTCAATTGCATTTTTTTAGCTCAGTTGTTTATTTGCTTAAAATCAATTTAAACTAAACTGTGAAAACCTCTATCAACTTATATTATCAAATGTGCGTTACTTTAAGTATAGCATTAAAAATATTCAAATAGGAGACAATTATGACTGAATAGGTGAGGAAACATTTAACTTGACAATGAAAAACATAAGATTTCTCGCACTCTAGCATATAAGAATATCTTAGGGCACGACTTACTTTTCACCTCTCGCAGCCGAAACCATATGGGCATGATTACAAACGCAATAATTGAATAAGCGCAGTCCACAGGTCGACCCGTTTATCGTATAATTCACGCACGGTTAGGATTAGACAAATTGCAAGTTCATTTAAATGCAGATTTACAAGTAAGGTTGAACATAATCATCTGAAAATGAGCTGTAATTTAAGTGGTATCCCGCTTAATTTATATAACAAAAAATTCATTAGCTTTCAATTAGAGGTTTGATCTTCATTTGTCCTTTTTCTTCCCTATTTTTCTGTAGCTCTACTAAGAATTCTCTAAAACGAAAGAAAAGTCCATATGATCTTGCAGGATAAACCGATTGTCGCATGCTAATTAGCTAAACAATTATTTTTATTTTTTAACCTCTTTCTTTTACACCTAGCTATCTTTCCCAGTTTTAATAAATTAAAAAGTATCTCAATTCTAATCGAGTGAATAACTTCCAAACTTTCTGATAAGGCACCGACTTTGTTATTGCTTTCAAAAGGATAGCAAATATGTTATATTACTTTTTAAAGTTGTAAATTAAGATAGAAAAGTTATAAATTGAAATAGAAAAATTACAGCCTTTGATAATAAAGGCATATGGAGAATATCTGTTATGATTTTGGTTGAAAAATACATGGCGAGGCATAATCTATAAAAGATGTGCGGTTGAACTCAGTCCAGGTTGCGATGTCATAATTTTTTATATCATCACTGTAAATTTTTCTAACCTAAATTATAGCTTTTCTACTTTAAACTATAATTTTTAAAAGATATTGAAGTATATTATTTTTTGAGGTAACGTTGACCTTTCAATAATTAAAAATAAATGTCAAAACCAGTTTTTTTGGGGAGGGCAAGGAAGAAAAATTTAGGGACAGGAAATCCAATGCCGAATGTACTAGAAGCTACTACGAGTGTTCAAAATGAGCTAGCTCAAAGAAAACTTAAAAATAAAAAAATAAAAAAAAAATGAGAATCGACAAGAAATAAATTAAGTTTTCGTTTCTTTATTCAATTACAAAGTCAAAATTAAACCAAACAAAAAGTATATAGCAAAAGTTCTATTATACCCTTATTTTTTTTGTTAAATGGATAGAAGTACACTCTTCTTATTAACCTAGCTAGCCTTAACACACTAATCTTTCTTGTGTTGCACCCCTATTTAGTACTCTCTCGCATCTAATGTCTCTACTGCTCCCTCACCACATTGTTTCTGCTACTCTTGCTGGCCCTCAAACTTTCGATGCTGCTCCTCTGATGGTGCTATTGTTACGACTCAATCCCAAGTCATAACCGGTACGTAAAAGATATTGACCCCCAAGTAAATTTAATGGGGATTTTTTTAGAAAGATGAATGGAATCTCTCCTAAAAATTAGACTTCCCAAAAATATAAATCCTATACAATGGCACCACAACACATCTAGGATACTTTGTAAGTATTTTATACAATATACATATATCACACACACACACACATACATGTAGTTCATATATCTAACTCTTAGTTTACCACATACATAATACTAATGCAATTATGTATTTAACATTCAACATAAGCCCGATATGACATTATCATAAATGACAAGGGACAGGACCTTGCCTGTGTGAAACAGAGCACTACAATAAGGATTAAGTCATATCCCGACTTCACAAAAGATTTCAAACTAAGGCCCACTCGAGCGAGCTCACCAAAAGGAGAGAATAACTAGAGTCCTACAGAGCTTGAAGGGCAAGATTCGTCTAAACACTTGAATCTGAAATATGAGGGAAACAACGAAAAAGTTGAAAACTCAGTGAGGAATAAGTATCTATGGCATGTATGAAAAATTTCAAGAAAACCTGAGTTCATACAATTGGTTCTTTTTCCCAAATTTTACTCTTAGCAATTCCCATGTCTAAAGCAAAATGCTTTCGAATTAGACCACGAATCACAAATGTCTAGAAAAGTTCTATTGCTATTTCGTGGGGTATTCTACATCAATGTATTGAAAGTGATCGACCTCCTACAATAACAAAACACCCCAAATAATCAACCCATTTGACAAGCAGGGTTTCGAAATCTTCCTTCTTTGCCCTCAATTATATTAAAAATGATTTGTAAACCTTATTATGACCATCCTTCATTGCTTTCTTGTGGAATAATTAAACTTGTACATAAACACTCTAAATTCGTGCAATTAAGAAATAAAGGCCTCATGTCATATTAGTAAAAGATACTTATATTATTTATGTAAAAATATACATAATGAGGCTTCCTATTCTAGAATTCATATGGACTAGGTGGTGTAATACCTTCCCAAGGAAAATATCATGCTTAAGTCATAGCACCATACTCATGAGTTATTACTATTACCTGAGTAGACCTTGTCTGACGGCAATCTCTAACCGTCTTCAATATTTCTTGAACTATCCAAAAATAATACGGAAATAGACATTGTAACACCCTACCAATACCATACTATGCTTAAGTCATTTTATGGCATTACTAGTTGTTACTCATTTCTAACGGAATTCCTTATCTTTGAAATTAGCGTAATATACAAAAATAACGTATAATTTTTTTTTTTTGTAAAACCTTTACGCTTGAAAACTGAGCCTTTAAGTGCTTACTTACTCATATACATATGAGCGTTATTCTTCATATTGCAGAATTACTGATAAGGCATATGACAAAATGGAAGCAACATAACATAATACCTTAAGTCAAGAATGTAATCATAGATAATCAAGGTCATCATTACATTTAATAAGTATCACATATGTAATAGGTCAAATTAAGTAGCATGACTCCCCACATGCTCTTAATTACACATAAACTGCCCAACTAGGGCTCTTAAGAAAATAAAAATACTACGCTACCATCTCAATCCTCCTTAGCTAGGTGAAGAACATAACAACTCCTCGTCTTATCCAGTTAGGTACCGTCAGAAGTGTTACCATGGATGCCATCAGCTCCATCTGAAGACGATACAGAAACGTAGGAGTAAGAAATACAAGATTTCTCAGTAGGATCGCGACCAGACAAATATTGTGTCATCGTCATCATCCCAACCACTTCGGGTTTAATTATAAAAACAGTGGACAGATATAAGTTCAACTTTTAACAGTTTTGAAAACTTAAATCCCGAAGTGGGTTGCTTTTAAAGTTAACATCATAACCACATCATCATGACTAGCATACATACTGAAACATAGAATAAACATTCATAATGCAAATGGACAATATAATTACATGCAAAGACATCCATCATCATAGACTTAACCATGGTTATACTTAGACTTTACTTTCGTTTTTGGCACGTGCTAAACATTCTTTTACTTTCCTTTAAAATAGACTGCTTTTGGACATGAGCTCATTCCGTGACCGTCATCACGCAGTACTAACCAAATCAGACTTAGCCGATATTGGTTACCTCTAAGTTGGAGGGTCCTCCAAAACACCCTTGCCTCTCTCATAGAGGTTCCTTTGTGGATCGCCATCTCTCACTTCCCGGAAGTGATCGAGGGGTCATGTCCCATTCTTTTGTTTCTTATCATTATGCTTTACATGCATACTACTTCTTTGACTAGACACATGCAATGATATGACTAAGTCCCTAATTTTGACAGAAATCCGGCAGCATAACGGCTAGACCGGAGCTTTCCCAAAATGCCAATCATAAACTTTCAACCGACAGTTCATCATATCTACATCATATCATCACACTTATCATTTAATCATGAGACAAAGCTCAATTAAGCTCATCATTCATCATGCCAAATGGCATTACAGATTCATACCCTAGAGGGGTTTATAGTTGTGTTATTTTTTGTGAAGAATATTATGAATCATCATATGATTTTTCATAGTTACCCATGAGAGAATCACATAGTTAAGATATGTGTATGTGGTCTTTTAGTTACTTAGTTCTCATATGAAATTATTCTTCACTTGAGTTCATGTCTTATGGAACACTTGTTCAAATTAATTAAGTTAAGTGATTGTTTCCTTTCCTTAAGATAGTGCACTTGGTGATTCCTAGGTTCATGGTATGCTCAGAGGCCCCGATCATACTTCTGTTCCCAAGGAGTTCGAGATCCCTCTAATCCTTGGGTCATGACAACGCATAACCACATCATGAACCCAACAACACCATGTTCACTAAACACCAAGGGTGATTTTTAACTTAATCAAGTTACAAAGCTTCAAGCTTTTATCTTAAAGATTAAATCTTGTGAAATGATGGTTCAAGTTACTAGCTTTTTAGCTAAAAAGTCTTGTTCTTTATGAAGGTTGACTCATTTAATTATTCTAAGACCATCAAGGTCTCAACTTTATGACTTAAAGTTGTCTTCACATTACAAAGGTTCCTACTTTATCAATTAGTGACATGAAACATTAACTTTAAGGTTAACAAGTCTTAATATTTATAAAAGCTAACACCTTTAAGCTTTGTTTTGGTTCAAGATCTAAACTTTATGAATTAAATGTTACAAAACAACACTTTATGACTTAAAGGTCTCATTCTTGACTAAAGTTTGAAACTTTATGAAAGGTCTTTTATTTAAGGTTTGATTTCTAAGACATAGAGTAACAAGATATCATTTTCTAACTCAAAAAAGCTTATTATGCCAAAAAGCTTAGACCTTTACATGCATTCTTGTCTTCAAAACAAAACAAAAGAAAACTTTATGGTGGCACTAAAACTTGCGCCACTTTAAGTGTGTCAAGAAGCAAACTTTTTAAAGTTTTAAGCTTTTAGAATGTTTAAAGTTTTATCAAATCATGGGAACATAAAAAGATGAAGCTTTTCTAATCATCAACTCATCATAAAAAGGAAAGAATAACTTTAAGCAAGCTACCAACAAAAGAGGAAACTTAAGAACACATGAAGAACATCAAAAACATATTTTTCCAAAAGAGGAAACTTAAGAACACATGAAGAACATCAATAACACATTTTTCCAAAACAGGAAACTTAAGAACACATGAAGAACATCAAGATACATAACATCAAGAGCATATTTTTCCAAAAGAGGAAATTTAAGAACACATGAAGAACATCAAGAACATATTTTTCCAAAAGAGGAAACTTAAGAATACATGAAGAACATGAAGGATCTTCTCAAGTTTTCACTTAGAGATCTTGGTCATGAAAGAACCAAGCTCCAAGCTTTCTTGAGCAAACAAAATGAAAAAGATGAAGATCACTACCTTTCTTGAAGATGGGGCAAAACAAGAGAAGTGGAAGAAGAAGATGATGACTCCTCTTGATGATGAAGGTGGCGGTTTTGAATGAGCAAGGAGAGAACTCTTGAGTTCTCTTGAAAATGAGTCTTGTAGTGTTTAGATCTTGTCTCCAAAGACCCAAAGATGAGGTCTTTGAAGGGTTTAGTGAGAAAGGTTTGGTTATGGAGGTGGAGAATGATAAAGAAGATGAAGAAGGAGAAGAGGAAATGTAGAGAGAGGTTGGAGAGTTTGAGAACTTTAGAGAGAGAATAAGAAGTTGAAAATGAAGTGAATGTGTGTGTGTTGTGTTGTTGTGGCCGAAACTTTTAGTAGGGTGGGGGGAGATATTTTTGCTTCATTTTGTGTTAATTAAGGTTTAGGGAAACAAATTGGATGATGGGGGAACAAACTATGGTCAAACTCTTACATAAAGTAGTCTTGTCTAATGCTTTTTGCTTTTATGATATCACTCTTTACTTTATTATCTAGTTGACTAAATTTGAATTTAATTATGTGATTAAGTGCTCATACAACTTAATTAAGATGATTAAGCAAGGAGTAGTGATTAACACACAAGAACATGATTAACAAAAAATTAATCTAGCAATTAAGCTTAATTAGCCTTAATTAAATTAGATTAAGTTAATTAAGGGTGACTAGTGCTTAGTTAAGCTGCCAAGGGTCTGACTTGCTTATTAGAGATTATCTAATCTCGATTAAGCACTCTCCTGACTTATCTCATCTGAGTTAACTCATAAACTCTTCATTAATCCCTTACTTAAGCCATAATCTCATAATTTCTCATTAAGTGCCTAATTACTTAGGATTACTGAGATAATTTAACACGACACATAATTGAGGATGTTACAGACATAGGAGTGAGAATTTAAAATTCTCAATAGGATTCTCTAAATTATCACAAATAGTGTCATCATTATTATCTCTAACTGCTTTGGTTTATTATGAAAAAGGTGAATATGCCAGAAAATTATCCTGTTTTATAGTTTGAAAATGTATTTTCCGACGTAGGGTTTATTTTATTCATACACTTAAGTCAAAATAGTCGATAAAAAATAAATTCACAATTCATAATATAAACAAGAGCTGCAATGTATTAAGATACAATAACATCAATATACTGGAAATATAAAATATACATATGCATTTATGTATACCTAAATTTATGCAAATGCACTTGTATTTTCCTTAACTTTCCTTAATTTCCTTTCGCTTCCTTGGCACACCTAGGCATTACATATTTCTGTTCCTAGGGTGCTTACATGGGTTTGCACTTGAAAGTTACATATCGCTATCCTCAAGTGCTTCCTTTTCTCATCTTTCTTTCAGCTTTATTTAACTTTACTGCCCTTGGATAGCCTGATCTAGGAGTAAGCTCATCTGTGACCGTTGTCATACAATACTAATCTACAAAGGGACCTACGTGTCTCAAGTTTTGGAGGGATTTCATTTTGACCACGTACCTCGAAGGTAGAGGGGTCTTATAGTTTTAACTGCCTTCACAAAAAGGGACCCAAATAACTACCTCAAAGTGAAGGAATCTACATCTTATCTTTTATCAGCCTTCACTGGGAAGGATCCAAATAACTGCCTCCAAGTGAAGGGATCTTATATATTCTTCCTTTATTTATATGCAATTATGCATTTTCTCATAAGAATAATCAGGATCGTATCACCATAACATGGTCATATGCATTCTTGTACATTGACTATCAAGTATTCTTGCATGCAAAATATTCATAATTGTATGGTTGTTCATATCATAAATTCCTCATAACGTAAGCACTCATATTTTCATAAACTTCTGCTTAAATTTCAGCAGCATGACGGATCAAATCCGTTTTCCCGTGAATAGTGCCCTTTAAACAGACAGCCAGCCAAGTACGAAAATCAATCATAACTATACACCAACAGCTATGACAATTTAATAGAGAATTTCAGTAATAATCTTATTCATGGCTTATTCTTGATTCAAGGGTTTTTGATTTAATGAAGTTGGCTAGTATACTTCAATTTGCTAAATTCTATCTTAAGTCTCTAGTTCTGCTAGGTATTATAAATTATGCCATAAATTCATCTTAATTTATTTAGGGCTAAAATATTAATATGTTGTAGCTTTATGTGTCTATTTTTAGTTCCCTTTGGTCTCATTAAGTTTTTATAAGTACAAGTTGAGTTATTAAGATTTTCCCAAGGCTGCCCTGACACTAGGTAAAATTGGACACTTAAATATAAAAATCTACCAAAAATAGACATATTAATGGATTTGTGTAAAACTTATATCATTTTAAAGTTAACGAAACTATTTTCATTTTCAAGAAGTTTCATTCCTTTTGAATAAGTAGAACTTAAAGTTGGCTAACTTGAGCTGCCCTATTCTAGCTCGGTCAAGACATAGGGCAATTTCACTGAATTACTGGGGGCAATAGGGATTGAATTTGATTTTGAAATTTTTATGAGATGTTGCTTTATGTGTAAAATTTCTAAAACAATTGGTTGCACGAGGTTTTATAGAGCGAGTTATGCCTTGCACAAGCCACTCTAGTCAGGTCCAAAGCAGGAATCTAAGGTAAATTTAAAAAATTTATATCTCACTTAATACTAACTCAATAGTCTTATAATTTATATTGTTGGATAGCCCTAGAGGTCTAGTTTTATGTAAAAATAGGTTCATAAAGTTTCAATGGTTGTAGGCAGATCTATACACCATGCAAGTACGGATGGCATAGAGTTTATTGCTTAAGTTCATTCTGGTTGCTTTCTAATTAGTTCTTTCATTAATCAATCCACCAAAACTCAATATAAACATCATAACCCAACATTACCTAATCTCAATAAAACATCAAATATATGCATACAATTGCATGAATCAACAGCCACCAGTCACAAGAAATCAATTAAAAGGGTGGAAGCCTACCTCAAATTGAAGCTTAAGCTAGTGGGGAAGCAAGTCTTGAGTGAAAACATGGAGGTGGGGTGAAGAATTGAAGATAAAGAGATGGAATTGAGAAAGGAAAAAAGAGAGAAAGAGGTCTAATGGGTGAAGGCTGAAAATTAAAGGAGGAGAAATGGGAATTATGTAGGTTATAATTAAAATGGAAAATGGAGGATGGTAGATGCCATGGATAATGGGATTTTAGGCCACATCTCCTCTATCTTGTCGCAGCACATGGCACCACGTTGAGTGATGAGAGTGGCTAAGTTTTCAGCCAATTAAGCTAAGGCTCCAATGTAAATTTCATTGATTCGATTTTGACAGTATAAAATACTGAATTTCCCTCAAACTGGCAACATATTGCTAGCAACCTTTTAAAATTCTCTGCATATCTACTTTAACCTTCCCTAATCCTAATATATTTAATTAACTTTCAATTACTCTCTAATTAACCTCTAATTAAATTCTAATTAACTTTACTTATCCAGTAAAATCGAAGCGATCGATTAACAGTGTAAATTAAATGTTTTACAAATTTAGAGTTTTTTCTGTTTTCTGTTTTCTACTACTAGTGGCATTTTTGAAATTTTGAGTAAGTCTAGGGGCGTCCCATGTCATTTCATATGTGGATACCTCCATGGCATAATTGGCTAAGAATTTGACTTCTACATTTTTGCTACGTGATTCTGCTTTATTTAAAACTTTATTCTTCTAATTCTATTGATATAGGGACCTAAACATTATTTTCTAAAAAGTTCACGAGTAATTATGAAAAGAATTTTTAAGGTTCAATATGTAATTACTAAAAGTTCTGGGCAAAGCCGCAAATAATCAAAATTTGCCTAGGGACATTTTCATCATTTTCTATTACGTTATATAGGGATGTTACAGGTAGCCCTAACACCTATCCCCAGAGTGACATAATAGATTTGAATGTGTTGGCCAATACGTTGGGCTGGCAAAACCCTTGCTAGCTGGGATTCAAATTAAGGTACACCAAGGCTAATGTCTACTATCATTAGCCATAGTTTCTGTCATAGACTTCCTCCCATAGAAATCAATTTCTTTTATACTAAATCCAGATAAAACCACATTCAATTTCAAAAATGTTCATAACAATTTCAAAGATACCATATCAAAGTCTCATCCAAAATCCCCTAGCAATTTAGGAGATACCTCTCCAAAGTTTCATGATTCTTTCCAAAACAAGCAAAATATGTCATTTCACCAAACTTTTCCCATGTATTCAATACAAAGCCTTATGAAAACAATCTTCATGCAAGCCTTATTACATCCTATTCTTTCAAACAAAGCATCATGTATAATTTAACATTTTTAACATTGAACTTGAAAAAAAAAATCCTATATATATATATATATATATATATATATATATATATATATATATATACACACACACACACACCCCAAATATCCACAAACACATTACTTTCTCACAGTAGAAAGCTCAGAGAATGAAAATTCAGTTATCCAAAGCTACGGAGCCAAGACGAGGTTCCTTGGGAAGAGCTAACGCCACAAACAAGACAATTTAACCAAACATTGATCATTAAAATAAGGAATTAACATAAACTACTCCCAAACATCAAAACCCGCCAATTTAAACCATAGGTTCTAACTCAAACTACTCACATCCAACACCAATGTGGGATTTCACCAAACCCATGAAATAGAGATAGATTTGAGCCTTAGGAATACCTTTTGCAGCCAAAAAAAGAGGAAAATGGAGCAGACATGTTCAGGTCTAACCAAAATCAAAGTGCCACTCCAATCTATCCCAAAATTGCTCTTGTTTATAGAGGAATCACCACAAGCATGGTTGTGCTTAGTGGTGGCGGGGGCTAGGCGAGGGTAGAGTAAGGAGGAAGTGTAACATCTTCAATTTTATATCATGTTAAATTACCTTAGTAACCCTGAGTAATTGGGTACTTAATAAGAAATCAAAAGATTAAGGCTTAATTAAAGAATTTATGTGGTAGTTTGGAAGAGAAAAGTTAAGTCACTGCTTAATCAAGATTAGATAATCCCTAACTAAGCAAGTTAAACTCTCAATAGCTTAATTAAGCACTAACCATCAATAATTAACTTAATCAAGTTTAATTAAGGATAATTGAGCTTAATTATAATTTTAATTTTCTTAATCATGTTCTTGTGTGTTAATCACTAATTCTTGCTTGATCAAATTAATTAAGTTGCAAGAGCACTTAATCACATCATTAAAATTCAAAGTTAGTCAACTAAACAATAAAGTATTGATGATTTCATTAAAGCAAAAAGCATGAGACAAAGTTACTTTTTGTAAGAGTTGACTACTCTTTGTCTCCTCCAACATCTAATTTGTCTCCTTAATCCTTAGTTAGCACAAAAGTAAGAAAAAAATCTCCACCCCAAGCCCTAATAACCTATGGCCAAACACCCACACATATGCACATCCATTTTCATTTTCACACTTTTATTTTCTCTCTAAGTTTCTCATACTCTCTAGCCTCTCTCTATATTTTCTCTTCTTTTTCTTTATATTCTTCATATTCTCCACCTCCATAACGAAAGTTTCTTCACCAAACCCTTCAAAGACCATATCTTTTGGTCTTTGGAGATAAGATCTAGACACGAGAAGTCTTATTTTTCCAAGAGCTCAAGAGCCCTCATCATCCACTTTCAAACCACCACCACCATCACCCTGGAGGAGTCTTCTTCATCTTCTTCTTCTCTTTCAAGGACGCCATTCTTCAACACTAGGTAGTGATCTTTCATCTTCTCTTTTATTTACTCAAGAAAGCTTAAAGCTTGGTTCTCATCATGATGAAGGACTTCAAGTGAGAACTTGAGAAAGTTTCCTTTTTTTTTTTTGGAAAAAAGTTTGCTTCTTGAACCATGTTCATAAGTGTTCACGTGGATGTCTTCAATTTTCTTCATGAATGCCCTAAAAGTTTTCATTTTTAGCAAAATATGTTCTTGATCTTGTTCATGAGTTGTTCTTTTTATTGAAAGTTTCTTTCCTTGAATGCTTTAAAGTTTCCCTTTTCTCTCTTGATGCATGAGTTCTTGATGATTCTTGGTGGTTTTGGTTTAAAGTTGATTTTTTTTCTTTTTATGAGCTTAAGATTGGAAAAGTTCTTATCTTTACATCTTTCTTATGATTTTGATGAGACTATGAACATACCAAAAGTATAAAGCTTTAAAAGTTTGCTTCTTGATGCAAAAAAAGTGGCACTATTTTATGGGTGTCACAACGTTTCATTTTGTTCTTCTTGAAGAGAAGAATATGTATAAAAGTCTAAAACTTTTAGAACATGAAGCTTTCTAAGTCATAAAAACGAGAACTTGTCACTTTATGCCTTAAAGATTGAATCTTGAATACATGACATTTCCTAAAGTTTCAAACTTTAATTAAAAGTGTTACTTTTAAGTTATAAAGATGTAGATTTACACTCTAATCTTGTAGAGGTTAAATCTTGAAATGGAAATGTTAAGTAAAGTTCTAATCTTTCTTCAAGAAAGAATCTTTTAAACTTTAAGACAACTTTAAATCATAAAGTTGGAACCTTGATGATCTTATAATGATTAAAGTGTCAACTTTTTTAAATAATAATACTTTTTTGTCATAAAGCTAGCATCTTGTGTCATTTTTCTTACAAAGATTGAATCTTTAAGACAATGATATCACTTTAGAGATTCATACCTCAATAAATGATCAAACTTTATAATCACTTTCATAAAGTAAGCAACTTGATAGTCATAAAGGTGAAATCTTGCCACTAAAGTTTGAATCTTGTAACTTGTTAAAAATAAAAACTATCTTTTGATGACTAGTGAACATGGTATTGTTGGGTTTATGAGTGTATTTATGCATTGTCATGACCTAAAGGACTAGAGAGATCTCAAAATACCTTAGGAACAAAAGTATGATTAGGGCCTCTGAGCATACCAAGAACCTAGGAATCACTAAGTGTACTATCTTAAGATGAGAAAAGGAAATAATCATTTAACTTAGTTAACTTGAATAAAGCATTCCATAAGATATGTACCTAAGTAAAAAGTAACTTCACTCAAGCATTAAGTAAGTAAAAGACTATACACATATTTGTTCTAACTATGTGATTTGCTTATGAGTAAACATGGGAAACATATGAAGGCTCATAAGACTTTTTACAAACAAGAACACAACTATAAACATCCTTTAGGGCATGAATGCATGATGCCATTGGGCATGATATATGACAAGTTTGATTGAGCATTGTCTCTTGATTGAATGATTGATATGATGATATGAGATGGATATAATGGGTTGTCGATTGAAAGTTCATGTTTGGCATTTTAGAGAAGCTCTGGTCTAGCCGTCATGTTCTCGGATTTCCATCAAAATTATGAACCCTACACCCTAATCATATCATTGCATGTCCACAGGTGTCTTATCAATAAGTACAACGCATGTAAGGTATAATGATAAGAAAAGAAATAATGAGATATGACCCTTCAATCACTTCGGTAAGGGAAGTGAGAGACGGTGATCCACAAAGACTCAAGAAACCTTTATCGGGGTGGCAAGGGTGACATAGAGGACCCCTCAACTTAGAGGTAACCAGTATCATCTTAGTCTGATTTGGTTTAGTACTACATGATGATAGTCACGGAATAAGCTCGTGTCTAAAAGCAGTCTATTTCAAAGGAAAAGTAAATAATGTTAAGCACGTGCTAAAAATGAAAATAAATTTAAAGTACCATGGTTAAGTCTATGAGGTTGCATGAAAGTGCGTATATCTATATTGTCCATGTACATTATGAATGTTTATTCCATGTTTTAGTGTGTATGTTTATGTATGATGTTATGATTATGATGTTAAGCTTAAAAGAGTCCCGCTTCAGGAACTTATGTTTTCAAAATTTATAAAATTGAACCTATGCATGTCCATTATTTTTATAATTAAATTCAAAATGGCTGGGACAATGACGATGACATAATGGTTGTCTAGTCGTGATCCTACTGAGAAATCTCGTATTTCTACTCCTATGTTTTTGTGTCGTCTTTAATTGGAGTTGATGGCATCCATGGCAGGACTTCCGGTATTACCTGACTAGATAAGACGAGGAGTTGTCATGTTACTTCACCCAGCTAAAGAGGATTGAGTGAGTAGCATAGTGTATTCACTTTCTTAAGAGCCCTAGTTGGGCAGTTTATTTGTAATGATGAGTATGTAGGAAGTCATGCTACTTAATTTAACCTATTACATATGTGATAATTATTACGTGTAATGATGACTCTTGATTATCTATGATTACATTATTGGCTTAAAGTATTGTGTTATGTTATTTCAATTTTATCATACATCTTTCTAATGACTTTGCGCTATGAGGAACAACGTCCATATGTATGCGAGTAAGTAAGCACTTAAAGGCTCAGTTTTCAAGCATAAAAATTTAACAAAAAAACAATTTCACAAGCTATTTTCATATATTACGCTAATTTCAACTATAAGAGATTTCGATAGTTAAGAGTAATAACTATTAACGCCATAAAATGACTTAAGCCTAGTATGGTATTATTAGAGTGTTACAGGAAGAAGGTGGAAGAAGAAGGAGAGAAGATGAGCGAGGAAGAGAGACGCGAGTTTTTGGTCTCTAATGGAGGTGAGAGCTGAAAGTTTAGGAAAGAGAGTGTGTGTTGGGTTAAGTTGTGTCACTATGTATTATTTATGTATGTTTATTTTAAGCTAATGTCTCTATTTATTTTGCTCTTCATTAACTTTAAAACATAAATATAAATAAGAAAATACCCCCTATTTATATTCAAATAAAATATTTAAAAAAATCAAGATCCTTAGGACTCTAATTTCAATTTTTGGGTTTTAATTCAAATTTGGGAAAATTTTGGTTTTTATAAACTTTCGGGCTAAAAACAGAGGGTTAATGACTTTCTAAAATTTATTAAAAATTAGTCTTTAATTCATTTCTATCTAGGGTACAATTACTAGGATTTTCGATTTCAAGAAAAATGCTCCTAATATGTAGCCCTTCAAGGGGACATAGCATCAGACATAGAAGATTTTTGGTATTCAAGTTGATAGACTCCAAGCAGGCACATTGAAATGGTTGAAGAGATTTTTTTTTTCAAATATTCTAGGCTTAGTTTATCACGTATTTGAGTACTTATTATTTATACTCAAATGCAACAAAGCTAAATTAGGAAAAGCACCTTATTACTTAGGCATAGTATTTGAGTATAAAATCAGAAAAGTACTTGAGTACTTGATTATAGTACTTAGGTACTCCTTGGCGATTCTCATTACGATTATTACAATTATAACTCCCCTTGGCTCTTAACCTTGCAATGCCTCTTGCCTTTCTGCTCACCTCGCTTCTTTTCTTTCCTTTTTTGCTTGCCCTTCCTTTGCAACAGCAACCAGCACCAACAACCACACCCCTTGGCCTTATACTTTCTTAATCGCGTCACACCTCCACCATCTTCTTTTCAAGTTTCACAAGTAATCGCTAATTTCTTTTTTTTTTTCTTTCAAATTTAGTTTCCTACTTGATTCAATCCTCAAGCATCTTAGTCAAATTGAAGCTCTTGATTCTCTATTGTCATATTGTGCATGCTTCAATTTACTTTTCTCATTTTCTCTTTTGTTTGATTTTTGTATTTTCTACAAGTCCATATTTTTGTATTCTCTATTGTTTTGTTTAATTCATTAAGTCATTTCAATACTGCTTGTATCACCCTACTAATTTAATGTTATGCTTAAGTCATAGCATGAAATTAAGTAGATTGTGTTACCGTATTGATACTCTGCTTACTATTTGTTTATCAGATCATGTCTCTCTCTCTCTCTCTCTCTCTTTTCTCTTTAAACAGGCGAGATGGCACGCTGTATGTAATAAACGTAATCAACATCGCAGAGCGTAGCAAGGTTTAATAAAACACACAAAAAAGATAAGAATAAGTGATATATTATCAACTATATACATGCGGCTAAACCTATGACCCAACGCTGCACACTGCCAAAAGAGTGCCATGCTGTACAATAGCACTCTCGACCAGGACCTACTCGGTCAGGTAGCCATTGGCCACGCCAGGTCCGGTTGGGGAGTAGTTCATACTAGGTCCCGAGGAGGAGGATGATGAGCCGGCAGCCTTCGAAGGATCGCTTTTGGAACTGAGCGGGATATCTGGCACCATCTGCGGAGGTGACTCAGGTGGAGGATTGGCAGGTGCGGTAGGTGTTGCGAGTGCTGAAGGTGCTGGAGGAGGGTGTGCCATATGCAACGGGAATGCAAAATAAGTAGCGGCAGGGTCAAAAGCAGAGTAGAATAGGAGAATAGCAAAATTCTTATTGCTAAAAAGATAGAGACGGAAATTGCAGGAGCCGGCTATGTACAGCGAATCCACCATAGGATCATGATGAAGCTACAGGTCGGGAATCTCAATAAAAAGAGTGTCGGTCGAGTCCATCACCAGCATCTGAGAATGATGCGAAAATATAAAGCGAGGTGAGAATTTAAGGAAATTCCCAGTAGGGTTTATGTATGGTATTTAACTGACGTCACATTCATTCTCAGTTGCTTTAGTTTTTATTTAATTATGAAAACATGAGATCAAATTGAACTATACATATTTAATAAGTTTAAGAAAGTGTCTAGTCTGAGGCAAGATTCTATTTTACTTAGGGCAGTATAAGAAATAGAAAAATAAGCAAAATAAATGAATATACAATAGTAAGTAAAACATAACAGTTAAATTGTAATCATCTTACGATGGCTATTCAATGTAATAATGCAAAACTCATTTTTGAACTTAACTTCATGAACTTTTTCCATTCCTTGGTCTCCTGGGAGTTCTTGGCCATTTAGGCTCCTGGGTAATAGTCTGCTTTTCAGGATCGAGCTTATTCCTATATTGGAATGTCGGGTTTACTTTCCCCAACCTTTTGACCAATCTACTCCCCTTAACTTTAATCCGGGGTTGGCCCAAGCATTATGGAACTTTCATCATAACATAACCTTTATAAATTCATAACAAAACTTTTATGGACTCCTGGCAAATACACATGGATCTCAATATATATTATATAACTCATGCATAGGCTTTACTGAATTTTCGGCGGCATAACGGAATGTGTCAGCTTTTCCATGAATAGTGCCAGTACTCAGAACATCTTGTCAGAGAACTCATGACATTTTGTTCATATTTCACACATCAAATTCATGGCACAATCATTGTGATCAAAACATAGTTGCTGCCTCAACAATTGCATTCGACCTATTTTTGTCAATCAGGCCCTAATTTCATTTCAATTCATATGAACCTCAATTTTGGATATGCTAGAGTGTTATGTGTCTATTTTCTAACCTCTTAGGTCCCATCTAATTTTGATAAGTATAGCTCAAGTTATTTAAGTTTTATCCCGGCCTGCCCTGGGACTGGCCAGAATTACATACTTAATAGTAAAAATCCACTAAAAATCGAAAACTAATTAAAATCATAAAAATTGGTACCATACTAAAGCTAACAGGATAAGCTTTCATTTGAAACAAATTCCATTTCATTTGCTTTAGTAAAACTCGAGTTATAAGTCTCGAAATTAGACCTTCCTGAGCTACCTTATTTTGGCTCGGTTTGGACATAGGGCAACTTCTTCGAACCACTAAAAGCAAATGGGACCTTTAACTCTAAAATTTTTATGAGATGTTCTTCTATGTGTAAGCTTTCTAAAAAAGTTCGTTTCACTGAAATTGAAGCTGTGTAGGGTGAGTTACACCTTTTTCAACTCACCTTGCCTGGATTAAAGTCCTGATTTCTAGGTCAAACTTCAAAAATCCATATCTCTCTAATATTAATCCAGTGGTCGTATATGATATATACATGGAAAGCCTTGAATGTCTAGTTTCATATAAAAATAGTTTTATCAAATTTGAATGGTTATAGACAGAGTCGTACACTCTGCCGTATAGACTGCCGAGGTAATTTGGTCTCCTAGCCCCTAACATCTTCCTATTCTCACCCTTTCCTATTTCTTAATCAAGTTTAAACACAAAAATAGCCAAAGATAATCATATTCATTCTCTAATCACATCAGAAAGTGAAAAGATAAAGCCAAAATTAGTCACCCACAATCAGAATAACAAGAACAAAATTGAACCTCTATCTCTTGGTATGTGATCTTGCTAAGTTTTGGAGTCTAGTTGAGAAGAGAAGAAAAGAAGAAGTGGAGAAGAGAAAACAAAGTCTGAAGCAAAGAGAAAGTGGCATAAGTCAGTAGGAAACAAGAGAGAAAAATCTGATTTAAGCATTGAGGAGGTAGTTGACTTTGTAAGTTTTGGTTGGCTGAAATTTTATGGGTAAAGTTCGACCATGTTTCCCTTCTTTTGTGGCTACAGATTGTTCTCCATTTTGCCAAGAAAAATTGGAATTCGTATTCACTTTGTCTGAAATCTCTGCTTAAAGTCAAAAATCGAAACTCGTTTCCATTTTATACCTAAGGTGGAACTCGGAACTTAGGAAACACAAAAGTCTTGGAAGACTAATTGTGGCTTAAAGTCAGATATCGAAAATCACGTATCAAACAAATCACCTTAAAATCGAAAGTCAAGGACAAGAATATGAAACGTAAAATACTTAAACCCGCATTTCGGAAGTCGATAACAAGGATGCTTTAAAACTCTTATTACACGTAATTCTAAGACTCGGTCCAGGATCAATCTCGGAGATCGATTAACAACCCCGGAAGTTGGGAATTAAAACATTAACCTTATGCATCGGGAAGTCAGAACTTATATAACCTCGGAACTCAATTCAATATCGAAAGTCGATCTTAAGCTCAAACTTGGGAATATCAATAGAAATGAAAGATAAATTCGGAGATCGAAACTCGTATATAACTCCTTGAAGATCAATCCGAAGGTCGGAATTCGTGTAGTTGAACTTTGAGATCAATCATGAGGTCGAAACTCATGGTGGATGTTACACTGTTTCGATTTTTTTTTTTAAAGGACTATTTCAGGCCTTAAAAAAATGCCTAAAAGAGGTTATTTCAAGATTACATTAATAGCATACCTTATTTATGTCAAATCCTATTAGCCACATTAGCAAACATTAATACCGTCTAGTAATTTTATAATGACAGAAACTAATTTCTTAATAGAGTACTAGTGTAGGAGCCTAAACCAAAATTTTTTTAGTATAGGGACTAAAAGTAAAATTTGGTGCATGTATATGGACCAAAAACTAATTTTAACCAAAATTATATTATAATTTTATTAATACAATACTTTCATTATTCTATGTTTTGTTTTCTTACAAATACTAAGACAATATCTACTTAAGCTAACCAGTGATATAATGAAACAAATTATTGATAGCATATATTCAAATTTACAGCAATACATGCAAAATGAAGAATATTTTTAAAAAATAGCAACACTCACTCTTTAGCTGAACAAAAGCCAATATATCGGGTAGAGTTGTTAGTACTATAGACTAAATTTCCAAATCAGTGCTTACAACAAGAAAAAGAAATGTCATTATGCTTCTTAATTTGGAAGTAAATTTGACAATAGGAATTTACACTTAAGAGAGAAAATAATATAAGCAAAAATAATTACATGAAGTAATGTCGATGTAAAAGTTCTTGCCCACAAATAGTTTTGCCAAGAAAGGACTTGAAGTGACATTTTATTTTGAGAAAAAGATAATTTTTAATAAAAATGTGCTATGCAATGACTTTAACAATCGCCAAGCACAATTATTGAACTATATGAGATTATATTTGCAAAAATAAGTATTTTATCATAAACAATTATGTTTTGCATTATTAAGAGTGATCTCAAAAAAAAAAAAAATCAAAATGGTCGAAAGTTCTTATAGTTGGAAAAGATGAAAAGTACAATAATTACACAAAATCCTATCTACAATGAATTATTTAATATGAACTCTCACAATGTAATTATTTTGATATATTTCATTGTTAAGATAATTAAAAAGACCCCATATTTTGTTACCATGTCTAGCTTTCAATCATCGTCATAATTTTTTTAAAAGAGTATTCTTATTAAAAAAATTTATATATAAATATAAATAAATCCATGCAACGCACAACCATTACCTCTAGTTGTATTTTTATTTTAAGGAATAAAACAGAATAAATTGAATTAATTAGAATCGGTTCTATTTGGTTCGGTTATGCAAAAGAACTAAAATTGTGGTTGGTATTTGCACAAACTAAGTGGTTTGATTTGGCTATAATTTTTACCCAAAATCAAACCAAATCGGATTATGAACATTCTAGAAGCCACACTTCTAGCAATTTGCCTCATGTCTCATTTACAACCAAAAACAATAAAAATGATGAAAAAAACATTGAGTTAGATTTAGCGGGCTAATATACGAGCCAATCAAAGGATAAGACTACAATATTCATAACTATTTCTTCGAGTACCATTATTAGTAAACTTTATTTTGTGAGTACCACAATACTGGGGATCAGTGCTCAATTTTTTGGGGATTTTAGTTGTGTACTGGGGATATGAAAATTATTCTCTCTAACTTTTCTTTCCCATATAATTATTTTACTAGAGGACCATATATAAAATGTAATATCCCGGTCTTTCATAATATAGCTTAATAAGAACTTTGATTTATTTCTCTTAGGCAACGAGAGAATTTCTCAAGCAGTGACATGCAACGATGATCCTCATACTGAGAACTATAGTGTAGTGTGACACTGCCGTTAAAAACTGTTATATACTAAAAATTAAGAAAAGACGAAAATGTCCCTACCAGCTTGAACTTTTGATAATTATAGAATTGCCTCAATATTTTTTATAATTACATTTAGACCAACATTTTAATTACAATTAGATCCCTGAACTTTCAGAAAATTATATTTAGATCTCTGTACTATTAAAATCAACGGAAAAGTGTTTTAGTGAAACTGAGTAAGATGGCAAAACCATAGAAACCTAAATTTCTGTCGGTTAGAGCTTTGAGGTATCTAAATATGAAATAACATGGGATACCCCAAAACTTGTCAATAATCGCAAAAGCGCCATTAGTTACAAAAAATAGAAAATATAACAGAAACTCCGATGCAAAATTACTAAAAAACACTAAAGGATTTATAGAAAACCAAAACCTATCCGAAAGACCCCAAAAAATTTCAAAAAAAATTACAAATATATTTTTAACATAATTTTGAAGCAAAATACCAATTTTTAGGAAAATTGAAGAGTATTTGCAGAATTACACAAAATAACCTTACGGGGTGCATAATAAATCCTAAAAACCCTATAAAACCACTAAAACTTGCAGTAGCAAAATGTTTCAGTGGAGTCTTCGCATTAGACCAAGAGTACCATGAAATGGGCCTCAAATTCAGGCCATGAATAGTGATTAAAACCTTCATGGGTTTAATCAATTAATTTGGGCCTAATTAAGCATAAATCACCTAATTAACTACTAAATAATCAAGATAATCAACTAGACCATAATTAACCTCACTAATCACCATGACATCATCCATGACACCATGCTTATATAAGCTACATGGTAAATAATAATATTTAATTAATTAAGATAAATTTAGAAAAATTCAAAGGGTTACTCTTACTTTCATTAATGAGACAAAAATAACGAAGCACCCTAAACACTTCCCTCATGACCGTGTATCATCATGTGCAAGGGTACCAACTAAAAGGTTCAAGAAGCTTGTAAACATTAATTAAATCTATAGCTAATTGATTAATTATTTAAGTTAGTGATTATGTAAAAAAAAGGCCAAATAACAAGCCATGGCCGTGTGATATATATTGTTATGTAGGTTAATAACATTTTAACTAATGATGAAGAGAATTAAATCATTAGATAATTATTTAGCTTAATTGAGTAAGAATTAACTAATCTAGTCAAGGTTAAAATAGCTAATTCATTTTATTTAACAAAGCAACTCACCTAATACTCTCTTAATCCATTGTGAGCCATCTAATTACATTCTAATATGTCTCTAAATAAGGTTTATGAAGTTTTCAAGTTAGTTAATTAAACTCTTGATAATTAACTAATTAAATTAACTAGTTAAGGCAAAAACTAATCAAATAATTAACCTATCACTAGCCCTAGCCTTTGTCTATAAACAAAACATATCCCAACACAATCCCACACTTTAGAACTCAGCCCAAAACGACCCCTCTTGGCTGAAACACCTTCCTCCTCTTCTACATCATTCTAGCTTCAAAAACTTCAAGAAAACACCACCAAATCTTCACCCTTTTCCTCCACCATCAAACACCATCATCCATCATCTTCATAACTTGAATTTAAGCTTTCAAACAAGGATTAAAAAGCTAGCAGAAGCTGCTGTCCAGCTCTTTGCAGTTTTGAATTTCAAGCTTACATACCATGTAAGGTTTTGTTTTCACCTTTTTAGGCTTCATGCATGAGTTCTGTGTGATTCTTTGTGTTATTTGAAGCTTTTAAACTCTATTTTCAGAATTTGTATTCTTCTTTTAACCTTCTAAAAGTTAATGAACAGTTTGAGTTTTGGTGGAATTTTTTGAGATTTTGAAGCTTGAACTATTGTTTTGAGGCATTTTTAACTCATATTCTTGTTTCTTTGAGTGTTTGTAAATAAAACCTCCTTGTTTCTCTACATATGGCTCACAGCTATGTTAGGGTTCAAAGATGGTTGTGTTCTTGTGAGTTTTTTATGGTTGCATCTATGTTTGATTGATAGCTTAAAGTATACAGCTCGAGTTCGCATGCTTTCTAATTGAATAAGCTTGAAAAAATCCTTCCTTTAACCCTATGAAACCGCCGACCTCTATGTGGGCTGAAGGTGAAGGTGTTATTTTGGGGGTTTTGAGAGGTTACATCTATGTTGGTTTAAAAGCCTATTATGTGTATATTTGAGTTTTGAAGGTAATTAACACAAAACATTTGAAAAATCCCTCTTGAGATCCATGTATAACTCCATGCCTTCCTAAGGGTAGTGAGTGTTTTCATATTCTTGAGAGTTTTCTTGATTACATCTATGTTTCCTTATGAGCTTAAATCTTGCTTTTAATAGTTCTTTTACTAATCAAGCTTTAACACATGGAAACCAACACCAAACACCACTAGTATAGCTAAGCCTACATAAGTGTCTTGATGTGAATTGGTTACACATGTTTCCAAGGCTAAATAATGATATTAAACATCTTAGTATGATGACCACTTTGTATTATTGATTATTTGAACTTGTTCCTTGAGTTCTTAAATAATAAAGCCTAAAGACATAAGGAACCATACAAAGCCCCGCATGTATGGCTACGCATGTAGAGGGTCTTGTTGGTGTTACAAAGGCTAGAAATGGACTTGACGATCTTTTTTGCTAGTGACAATGATTTTGTAACTCACGCCTCTAAAATATTGGATACATTGAGCGCAAAAGTATATGGAAATTCATCCTTCTAATACCACATATATGGCTATGCCTGTAACACCCCAGCCTGAGTTGCAGTTACCTGTCTAAATCGAAACTGGAAAAATTGAGTCTGAACCCTATGCCTCCTTGGAGGGCTATAGGTTTGAGGCATTTTCTTAAGATCAAAAGTCCCGGTAATGGTTCTCTGGACATCAATGAGTTAAAGAGGGATTTTTAACAAATTTTAGGGAATGGATAACCCCTTCGTTTTCAACCCTCAAGTTTATAAAAACGCAAGTTTTCGAAGAATTATACTAAAACCAAAAAGTTGGATTCTGATTCCTAAGTATTTTGAATTTTTAGATATTTTTATCGAATCCAAATGGGGGGTATTCCCTTATTTACATTTATGTTTTAAAGTTAATGGAGAGTAAAGTTAAAGGGGACATTAACTTAAAAATGTAAATAAGTCTGTGCAATATCCTGGACCTGGGAAAGCACTATAGAAGGAGGGAACCGAATTTTTGGAGTTGATAATCAATTACAGAGGACCTATAATCGATTATAATCCTCTTTGTATGCGACAAGTTAAAAATTTTCTATGTGGTAATCGATTACCATAATTGTGTCGAATACCAGAATCGACCAATTCTAGGTTTCTGATGTCGATTACCATAATTGGTAATCGATTACAAGTTCTTCGTGGTAATCAATTACCAGCCCTTGGTAATCAATTACCAAAGGTCAATATATAAGCCGAGACGTGCTCCACGCCCTCATTTTCAAAATTTTCCTTCTCTCTCTAACCCAAACTCTCTCCCTTCTCTGTAAAACACATCTCCTTTCATTCCTAAACACAATCCTTCACATCTTTCCATCAAATTACACCATTCCCATTCACTTAAACTCAATTTCTTTCTTTAATCTCAAATCACATCTTCAACAAGAAATCAACACATTTGGTCTTGGAGTTTGGAGGAGGTGACATCAAGGCTATCAAATCTTTCTTCTTCCTTTCCCCTTCTAAAAGGTAATCCTTCAACTCCTTTCCTACGAATTACGAATTATTTCCCCTATAGTGAGTTCCTGGAGAACCCTAGGTTAGAAGAATTAGGAATTTTCATATCTGGGAGTAAAGCAGATTAATCTGTAGTCTAAAGGACTGACCTTGAATCAAATTGTCATATTATTAATAGTATATACCACTGGAGGACTGGCTTTGGCTCTCAGAGTTCATGGGATTAGGGTTCCGCGATTGACGCTAAGTTTGTAAGTAGAAAGTTTATCCCTATCTTAGTTTTAATGTATTTTGTCTATATATATAGACAAATGATTTGGTATGTCTTGGTAATAAAATTTAAATTTTGGTAACTTATCTATTTCTACTGGTTCACATGAGACAATGACTTGATTTTCAAAAGGAAAAATGTGGCAAATGTTTATTAGCTTTGTTTCCTCTTAAACTTTGGAAAATTTTCTTTGTTTTGAAAGGTTTTTGGATGAAAGCTTTATTTATCTTCGAAGTTAAAATTTTATTGTTTTATATAAGGTATATTGGTACGTTTTATAAGAATCTTTATTAAATGTTCTGTATAATGGAAAAGAAAGACTTGGCAAAGTCTAGACCAGGATCTGTAGGCTAACGGCAATAGGCATTAGCCCTGGGTGCACCTAGGATATTGGATTTCATGGCCACTCAAGGGAGTGGTGCGTGCCTGTTATTCATGGCCATACATATAGTGTGATACGTGCCTGATATTTACGGCCACGGAAAGGGTAGTATGTGCCTGATTACGGGTTTTACACGAAGGAAAGACCACCTAAGTATGATTCCTAACAGATTATCCTGGAATAGATGGACTCTATTTTTGGAAAAGAAAAGTTGGATAATATTTGATTAAGATTTCTATTTTTGTTTTATTATACATTTTATTGTATTACCTTAATATCTCCAATTTAGCACATTGTCTCATGTGGGTTAGGGACATTCTATCTCTCATTGAGTTTCTCAAAACTCACCCCGTGGTTATTATACTCTTTTCAAATACAGGTTCAGACTTGGGAGCCGACTTTCTGCACAACATCATTAAATTCTTATTTTGGTGAGCCCTCAATAGTAAGGGCCCTAATTTGTAATTCTATTTCGATTGTAATCTTAGTATGTAGCTCCATAGTACTACAAGCAGGGTCCGGCCTTATTCTATTTTCATTGTTGTTATGTATTCATATATATATATATATATATTAACTTGTTGAAATTAAAGTTGTGTAAAGGATTTGTTTTTTGAAGAACTTAATCTATGTATTTTGGACATACGATTGTATTTATATATTTTACTGTTATACTATGTGCTAAGGGGTGTATTCTGATAATACCTGGATCCCCGATGAAAGATTGTGTTTGTTTATCTTGTAAGGTAACCTTTTGTAATTGGGAAATATCCTAATTACAAAGGGGACTCTGTCGAAATTTTTATAAAATTCTATGGCGGAAGGCTTGCGTATGGACTTGTCCCTATGCGCCGGCCACGGCCCGGGTTTGGGTTGTGACAAAGATGCTATCGGAGCTTTAGGTTTCCCTGTGTACTATAGAGCAAGTGTCTTTTGGTAGGATCACAACTATGCAAATGGAAGCACGCCCATTTTCACAGATTGTGGCACTACAAGAGGCTTTTAGGAATGTCATCTTTGATTATACTCTGTCAAATGTTGTTTATTCCTATTCTGGTCTCACTTCTTGTTTTCCCCTTCCGCTCTAAAGGTTCATTTCACTAAATAAGCTTATTCCTCCTAGTACGTGTGAAAGTAACAAGACACAGGGCTTCCATTGTGCGATCTAAATGTGATATCCTCTCTTGTGACAAGAGAGTCTGAGATGAAGTAGGGTTGGACAATTGGGCATAGTGGATTAGGCAAGTTAGAAGGCCATTTGGGAAAAGGACATGGGTTGGGTATTTGTGACCCGGCATTAGGATATTGTTAAGGTGGAAAAGATCAAGAGGACTTGCTAAGTCATTAAGCGACAGGCAAGTCTAGTCCAATGGGATTAGATGAAGTATGAGGGCAAAGAGAACCCCCGTCCCAAAGGTTGTTTCCATGGCTAGTGAAAAGAATGCTAGAAATCTTATAGAGAAGATAACTCAACAATGATCGAGATGCGTAAAGACCTTGTGCTTGGTTTCTTCAAGAATGCAAGTCACATGTGTAGATCTACGGTGAAGTTCATCTTGTCCTTTGATGCAAAAAGGGCATGGAGAAGCTTGCTATGCAAAGCTTTCGAGTATTGACTGAACGTGCTGACTTCAAGAAAGAAGATCACCCTGGTTATTACAACAAGTAATTGACGGGCTCAGGCCAATGAGTAATTCTCTCGTTTCAAAGGATGCAAGATGCTGGAAAGTGATTACCAATTACCTTAATTGGTTTTAATCATTACCTCGATTGAGTAATATATCGCATGAAGTTGAAGCCACTATTTGACTTGTCAAATGGATATGCTCCAATCAATTGGGGCTACTTGAACAATGTGACCTACCCAAGAGCTACTTCTTGTATTGGTTATTTTGATTCTACAACGATTTCAGGCTCTCAAGGATTGTTGTAACCGTTGCAACCAATGGAGTCAAGGGATTTTCTCCTAACTGTGGCCAATGGTAACTTATGTAAATTATTCTCAAGCAGATCATGTTAGCACCATTATTGTTTCCACACCACATGAAGTTAGAAAGGAAGGCTATCCAGTTTTTAGTGGCAGCTCAAGGCACATCTAAAAGCACTTGGTGGAGCATTACCTAGTGTAAGTTACTCTTGGTAAGTGCATTGGAGGGTTTTGAATGGTGACAACTACACTCATAATGAGGTCCTTCAAAAGAGTATATTGATGAGATAGAGAAGTTTAATAGGCCGAAGGTAGCAATTAAGATGTGTAGTGAAGACAAAGCAGGAGTTAAGGAGACATCAAAGCTTGAGATTTTGGACTAACCTAAGATCTGAAGGTGATAAAGTGGAGTCTTAACAGTTGCGTTAAAGGGAACAATGTTGAGAAAAAGCCATAAGATCTAATGTTTAAAATAAGAATCTTTGTTTCAAGTAACAAGAGGAATCTTGAACCCACTTGGGCCTGATAGGAGAAGAAAAAGAAGGATCAGGATGGATATAGATGTTATAGTGCGGTTGACTAAGCAAATTAGAAGGGACTGGTGTAAGGAGCTCTACGAATATAATTATTGAAGGCAAGTGTATGCTCAAGTCACTCAACTTTCATGTCGTATCCCAAATGGCAATAATAAAAGTAAAAGGATCAAAAGAGTAATTCTAGGATCTTTTGCATATGACTTCATCACCTAGAGAGGAAGAATTAAGAGGCATAGGACTATGGTGGAATATCAAGGTATAGGAGATACCTTCTGGTGTGGAATTACTTAACTCTAAACCTTATCGACGGTGTTAAGAAGTGAGGAGTACTGATTGAAAATTGGCTTACTTCAACGGCAACGAAGTTAGGAAAGGTTATCCAGTCTTGAATCAAAGAGGTCTTGGATGCCAAGGAGTTCCCAAGGGCATGACCAGAAGCTAGGATGGAAGTAGAAGCTCAATCCTGGATGGTATGCCAAAGGTTTGAAATCTCTCGATAGTTTTGAGAGATACCTTCGATGGAGGAGAAATAATATATTAGTAGCAGGATAGGGATGTTCTAGGGGATTAGATGATGAGTTCCCCATTGGTTAGCGGGGCAGGAAAGAAAAGGAAGGAAACGGCTAACTTTAATAGGTACGTGTCAGAGTTTGACCGTAGAATTGAAATTCGTAACAACATTTAGCAAGGAATGAGGCACAATGGCATGGTTCTTTTGATCAGAATTGATGCACTGGCAGGCTATGATGAGGAGTTAGAGAATTCAGATGTTCTAACGTGTACAAGACAATGAAGAATATGATTAAAACCTGAGTAATGATCCGAAGGTTAGAAGTTTATGGAAAGAATGTAGTAATTGGTATTAATAGTTAGTTGATGCTTGTGTGATGTTTAAGGGAAGTGGTTAGTGTAGTTATGCCTTACCTCTGGTGGTGTTTGAGGACCTTTAATCTAAACTCCATAATGCTCTTCAGATCCTTCTCTGTAATCTTCGAGGTAAAAGAACTTTGACGTTTAGTAGTGGTAGCTGCTGGAATCATTATTTGATACATAGCTTCTACCAGGGTCAATAAGCAGGATTGAATAGAGGTTTGCATAAAGACCCATGTCTTAATTCCTTATGCTCTAGTATCCAGTATAAGGTCTATGCCCTATCCCATCTCCTAAGGGTGAGCTTAAGGAAGGTTTAGCAAAGAAGCTGAAGCATATAGAAAATGGTACAGGTGCTGTAAGTAATGAGCTTTATGATATAAAGGAAGGCAATGGAGATTGGAATAATTTCGAGTTGTTTAAGAATTTAGGGACGAATTCTTTTAAGGGGGAGAATGTAACACCCCAGCCTGAGTTGCAGTTACCTGTCGAAATCAGAACCTGAAAAATTCTAAGTCTGAACCCTATGCCTAAAGTCCTGGTAATAGTTCTCTAGGCATTAATGAGTTGAAAAGGGACTTTTAACAAATTTTAGGGAATGGATAACCCCTTCATTTTCAACCCTCAAGTTTATAAAAACACAAGTTTTCAGAGAATTATACTAAAACCAAAAAGTTGGATTCTGATTCCTAAGGATTTTGAATTTTTAGATATTTTTATTGAATCCAAATGGAGGGTATTCCCTTATTTATATTTATGTTTTAAAGTTAATGTAAATAAGTCTGTGCAATATCTTGGACCTGGGAAAGGACTGCAAAAGGAGGGAACCAAGTTTTTCGAGTTGGTAATTGATTACAGAGGACCTGTAATCGATTACAATTCTCTCTGTATGCCACAGGTTAAAAATTTTCCGTGTGGTAATCGATTACCATAATTGGTAATCAATTACCAGTTCTGGGTTTGCGGTAATCGATTACCATCATTGGTAATCGATTACTAGCTCTTTGGCTGTGGTAATCGATTACCATAATTGGTAATTGATTACAAGTTCTTCGTGGTAATTGATTACCAGCCCTTGGTAATCGATTACCAAAGGTCAATATATAAGCTGAGACGCATTCCACGCCCCCATTTTCAAAATTTTCCTTCTCTCTCTAACCCAAACTCTCTCCCTTCTCTCTAAAACACATCTCCCTTCATTCCTAAACACAATCCTTCACATCTTTCCATCAAATTACACCATTCCCATTCACTTAAACTCAATTTCTTTCTTTAATCTCAAATCACATCTTCAATAAGAAATCAACACATTTGGTCTTGGAGCTTGGAGGAGGTGACACCAAGGCTCTCAAATCTTTCTTCTTCCTTTCCCCTTCTAAAAGGTAATCCTTCAACTTCTTTCCTATGAATTACAAATTGTTTCCCCTATAGTGAGCTCCTGGAGAACCCTAGGTTAGAAGAATTAGGAATTTTCATATCTAGAAGTAAAGCAGATTAATCCATAGTCTAAGGGACTAACCTTGAATCAAATTGTCATATTATTGATAGTATATACCACTGGAGGACTGGCTTTGGCTCTCAGAGTTCATGGGATTAGGATTCCACGATTGGCGCTAAGTCTGTAAGTAGATAGTTTATATACATATATGCGAATGATTTGGTATGTCTTAGCAATAAAATTTAAATTTTGGTATCTTATCTATTTCTACTAGTTCACATGAGACAATGACTTGATTTTCAAAAGGAAAAATGCGGCAAATGTTTATTACCTTTGTTTCCTATTAAACTTTCAAAAATTTTCTTTGTTTTGAAAGATTTTTGGATAAAAGCTTTATTTATCTTTAAAGTTACAATTTTATTGTTTTGTATAAGGTATATTCATATGTTTTATAAGAATCTTTAGTAAATGTTCTGTATAATGAAAAAGAAAGAGTTGGGAAAGTCTAGACTAGGATTTGTAGGCTAATGGCAGTAGGTGTTAGCCCTAGGTGCACCTAGGATGTTGGATTTCATGGTCACTCAAGGGAGTGGTGCGTGCCTGTTATTCATGGCCATACATATAGTGTGGTACGTGCCTGATATTCACAGCCATGGAAAGGGTGGTGCGTGCCTGATCATGGGTTTCACATGAAGGAAAGGCCACCTAAGTGAGATTCTTGACGGATTATCCTAGAATAGATGGACTCTATTTTTGGAAAAGAAAAGTTGGATAATATCTTATTAAGATTTCTATTTTTGTTTTATTATACATATTATTGTATTACCTTAATATCTCCAATTTAGCACATTGTCTCATGTGGGTTAGGGATATTCTATCTCTCACTGAGTTTCTCAAAACTCATCCCGTGGTTATTATATCCTTTTCAGATACAAGTTCGAACTTAGGAGCCAACTCTCTGCTCAGCATCATTAAATTCTTATTTTGGTGAGCCCTCAATAGTAAAGCCCTGATTAGTAATTCTATTTCAATTGTAATCTAAGTATGTAGCTCCATAGTACTACTGGCAGGGTCCGGCCTTGTTCTGTTTTCATTGTTGTTATGTATTCATATATATATATAGTTGGAATTAAAGTTGTGTAAAGGATTTGTTTTTTGAAGAACTTAATCTATGTATTTTGGACATACGATTATATTTATATATTTTACTATTATACTGTGTGCTGAGGGGTGTATTCTAAGAATACCTGGATCCCCGATGAAAGATTGTGTTTGTTTATCTTGCAGGGTAATCTTTTGTAATTGGGAAATATCCTAATTACAAAGGGGACTCTGTCAAAATTTTTATAAAATTTTGTGGCGGAAGGCTTGCATAAGGACTTGTCCCTATGCGCCGGTCACGGCCCGGGTTTGGGTTGTGACAATGCCTATCATGTTTTATGAAGAGTTTATGGTTTTCATATATTTGAGAGCATCACGATGAAGATTGATATCCAAATATGTTGGCCCTAACCCATGGAAGCTTGGTTCTTGAATGTTTTCAATCTGTGGCACAAAATACGTCATCTCTAAGTGTATGCATGCTGCCGTATTTTATTCTTTTATTTCTAGCATGTTTTCAATATGATTAAAATGTGAAAAAATATTATTTTGAAGCCCTGCAACCTATATCTAAAGATTATGTACTTGTTTTCTAATTTCTCTTTGATTTGGCATCAAAATTACAAGATAAAAGTTAATTTTAGAAGTTTCCCTATTTTGGACAGCAACTCATTCATTTGTATTCTATTTTTTAATGAATTTAAAGTGTTGATCTGATGCCTCAAATTGAGTATTTTTATGTGATTAAACCTTATGAGCAAGTTTGTGAAGTTTTGAAACAAAATAATCAAAATAGTGCCATATGTATGTCTTGACTACATGCTTCTTTATAAGCATGTAGTTGTTTACTTAAGTTATTATATACATGTGCTTTCAAACCTTTGAGCAAGTTCGAATTAGCTATGTTTGTGAGATAATTTCTTTTAGGACTATTAATACTTAACAATCTAGTAAAAGACACTTAAAACTTGATAATTGAACCATGAATTATGCATATGGAATTATGGACTATTTTTGGATTATGTCGAGCATTAGAGACTCATTTGGACTTACTTGAGATCTTTAAGGTCTTGTCCTATGCTTTAGAGTCACCTTTGCTATGGATTTTGACACTAGAACTTGATATAAACTTTATTCACATTAATAAATGCAATACTTGAAGATTAGAGTTAAGGTCCTGTTAGAAATCTCAAATAAACTATCTAGTTCCTTGCTTGAGGAGGTTTTGCTAAAGCTTTGATTAAATTGAATAGAATTTTCTTAATGATATCTCTTAAGCTTGATTTAAAGCTTTTTGTTCAACTTGTGTTTGTATCCTTGCTTGACATGAGAATTCTTTACCCATGACATGTATATGATTCGAATATGTGTATGAATACATGAATTTGAATTATGTGTCACTTGTATGTAAATTTATAATTATGAGTATAGGAAAACGATACTTTATGCCTAAATACCTTAATATTATTCATGTTATGAAGATTTGTGAGTTAAAGCCACATTTGCTTTATATTGAATGAGATATGCATTCAATTGAGATCTACACACTTGAATATGTATATGTTATGAACCGTGAATGATTGTATGTGCACCATTATGTGAGAAATGAAATTCTACGATTTTGACCATATTATGTGCACTTGATGATGAAAGATGTATGATGAGCTCTTTAAAATAAAAATGTGCACAATATGTCTTATGATAAATTGATGGTAAGGCTACGTGTAAATGCTCCATATATGCTATATTTTACCTTATGGTTGTACTATTGAAAATGGATCAAGGAAGTGAATATATCAGCCCTATCTTACAGTGGATAACTGGTATATTTGTAATATCTCCAATTGTGCCTAAACTAATTAGCTCAATGTCACTGAACTAATTAGAGGGGTTAGCGGTTAATTAAGGATTAATCGGCTAATCTCAAGAGTGAGAGCTTAGTAAATTAGAGACAAGTTAACTAGAAGTCAACTAGTGAATCATAAAATACTAAATGCTTTAATTAAACCCTAATCATTTAAATCTCACTAATTTATAACCTAGAATGTAATTAAGGTAATATAATCTTATTAATTAAACACATGACAAATTGATCCTTGCATACTAAATACATAATTACTGAGAGTCATTCCTTTTAGAGAAAAGGAGTCTTAAATGTGTAATTGACCAAAATTGTCTAAAGAGCAATTAAACTAATCTAATTGATTAACACTTAGATAATCGTAATAGCAGTGAAAATTCAATATCCTCACCCTAACTTAGCATCAAAAATTCAGCCACCTTAGCCCCATCATCCACCATTCATTTGCTTCTAAGTCTTACACCATTAGATCAAAGCCTATTTTGGTTATATCACTTTAAACAAGATTAACCAAAAGGAGGCTATCCTTCACATGGATCATACCATATTTGGTATAAAGCCTCAAGTGAACAACTCCATAAATGGCATGGATAGTGTCTCTAACCACTCAAGAAAACACAAAATGTCCTTGTCTATGCATCAAGACTCAAGGGAAACACAATCTAGTCTTTCACTCATGGTCATTAACTCCCCTTGCTTGTGAATGAAGCAAAGCACTTAGCCCCTTGAGCCACAAAAGTGACTCCACAAAACAGCCCACCCCACTCTTATTTTGTGACTTTTATTCTCTCACTAAGACACCAAAGCTCTCATATCTCTTTATTCTTCCTACTCTTCTTCTTGTTTTTCTTACCTTCCTATTGTAACTAACCTCTTCCCATCACCACTCTCACAAGCCCTTCAAAGACCACCTGCTTTGATCTTTGAAGAATACACTTAAACACATATATAGCCCCATTTTCAAGCTCAAAAGAAAGGAGGTCATCTCTAACCTTCTTCACTCTTCAAACTCTTCAAGAAGCTCCTCTTGGTAGTGACTCTAACCCTTCTTTCTTATGTGTTTTCAAGAACCAAAACTCCTAAGCTTTCATAACTAGGTGATTTTAGGGCTTGCTCTAAGGTCTCATGATCATACCTTATTTCGATATAGTTTTTCTTTGTGATTAAAATGCTCTCTTAAAATATGACTAAGTTGCATGAGCACTTTTATGTATCACACTTGATTTGCAACTCTAAATAATGATTTGTTGTTGAAATGTCAAAAAAATGATAATAAATTGGAAGATAAAAATGGTCATTTGATGAGAAAATTCAATATTTCTACAAACTAGTCAAGAAAAAAAATTTTGGTTATGCAGGCAAAATTTGCCAATTTGGATTGTGAAAATGATAACTCATGCTATATACCTCGAAATGTAACAAAACTAATTTTGAATAAAAATAGACTCATAGAGCTTTTTATCAATATAAAATATTGAGCATTGGATTTAAAATGAGCAAGATATGAATTTTTAGACTAGGCTGTACCCAGCGAAGTTTCTGATTGAATAACCTGCATTAAAACCCTTATAACTCGAGCTATACAAAACATTTTTGAGTGGGACCAAGTTAGCTAGAAATCTAAGACAAATAGAACACTCCTATAAACAGTTTTGACAAATTCCTTCTGAGGAACTTCTACTAGAGTTGAAAAGTCACTATTTTGAAATAAACTTAAATGACTAAGCAGTCAGGTTAAAAAGTGTATAACTCAAGTTGAAGTTCAAATATTTGGGTGAGGCTTGCTTTATCTAAAAGATAACTTAGAAAAGCATAATCCTACAAAAACTCAAGTTAAAATAGTAATAGATGAAATTATGGTGAATTTATTTATTTGCTGCCTTACAGTGAAATATAAATCTGGTTAAGGCAAATCTCATAGGATAATGAAAAACAAACTTAAAACACTTACACCCTTAACTTAAAACACTGGAACTTTATATTTCAAACTTAAAAGATTTAAAGAAGAAAATAAAAGAAACTTGCCCCTTTGAATATTAAAAGAATCGAGTAAAAATAAAAAAATTTAATTAAAAGCTTGCACCTAATTTACTAAGTAAAACTCATAAAACTTTATTTATGATATATCTACGTCTATGTACAAGTATAATAATATGATGATGATGGAGATGATGGAGATGATGGTTATGATGAATATGTTAATGATGAGTATGATGCATATGATGTTGAGTAATGTATGATGATGTCTTGTGACTGGATTTTTCTGTTTGGCAAAATTTTGGGGAAGCTCCGGTCTAAGCATTATGCTGCCAGATTTCCGCAAAATTTATGGACTTAGTATAATTTCATGCATTATAAGTACTAATTAAGAAAAGACAGAATTAAGGGTATGATCCTTCAAAAGGAAAAGGGACTCACACAAAGATCCCTCTTTCCCTAAGGGCTTACGTAAGGCATGGCAAAGGACCTAGTTAGTGTAAGTGTCAGGAATTTAATGTGGTGACAGCCATAGTATAAGCTCATTACCACTCAAAGCTTAGAGGGTACTATTAAAAGACTTAAGATAAAGTCAAGTTTAAGGAAAAATAGGAACTTTCATCCAAACCCTTGAGAGGAATGTGTTAAAGAAGCTTATAAAATATCCATGCATGTTATATTTAATCATATTTGTTCCTATGCATGTTATGATGTAATTCCCATGATCAAAGTGTATGTTAAAAGTGAATCTACTTCAGATAATAATATTTTTGAAAACTTAATAAATGAACCATATGCATGCTCACTGAGTTTCTTAGTAAAATCCGAAGCGGATGAGACAATAATGGCGACACCCTGTGTGAAGTTGGAGTTCTACTGAGAAATATTATTTCTCACCTTAGTTGTCCTTCTGCATCATCACCAGATTCTGATGGCACACCCCTTGGAGAGGATCATGGATCCACCTAAGTATGCATGGGAGCATAATGAGAACACCAAGATGATCATGGCCACGACCACCACGGTTGTGTGGACATACATCCACTTGGGTTGTATACATCAAGAAGCAAAGCCTATTATTCTGCCTATCGAACCTCCTACCCCTTACAACTTTCCTGAAACACTACTTGGGCAACCATTTGACCCATGGGACTTTCCACTGGAACCATTTCTAGACGTTATGGACCCAGGGCTACCCTCGGTCGGATCCCACCCAATCGCTCCAATTATAGAGCTAAGCTCCGTGGCCATTTCTAGCGCGACAATCGCCACACCGCCATATCCGGAGTATCATCCAAGTGCTACCTTGTCATCCGAGGAGGTTCTGTCTGAGGAGCGGTCTTTGGCAGCCAGCTACACCCTACACAAGGCAAAGCCCAGATGCCACGTTTGCCATATCAAGGTAATCAGCAAGCATCCCTTTAGGATCCGTATGCCTTACATTCCTCGAGGGCGAGGAGCTAGGGGAAACCACTTTTCTAGGTCATGACGTCCGTAGAACCGAGAAGTATGCTGCATAAGACCGATGCTAGGGTTTGGTTTGGTATTAGGGTGCATAGATTGTTGTAACTCTACATCATCATTTATTTTATTTTGCTTTGAACCTTACTACATTAGCTTGTACTTGACATTTAGTGATAGCCTAGTCATGAGTATATTTTATGTAATGCTTGACATTATGAATTTTATTTATGTGGAAGGGAAGTGAAACTTATTATGTATTAATGTATCTTATATTGCCTTTATGCCTTATTAATCCATTTATGCTACGGATCTTCGTGCACCATGCCGACTTAACTCCTCTATTCACGCTCGAGGCTCACATTTTTTTCAAAGTAATGACGTAGTTCAAAAAAAATTACCCTATTTTTCACGTAATATATTTTCCAAAAGAGTTTAAATTTTCGCAAGGAAAAGTAACAACAGATAATCAGATATAATATGACTTAAGCATAGTATGAGATTATTAGGGTGTTACAATATTCATTGAGTGTGTATTGACCACACCTCGTAGTGGATAAGTGGTATGTTCACCGTCAAACAGTGGTCCATGATCGTGTATCGACCCTAACTCGCAGTGGATAAGAGGTATATTTATCAAAGGTAATACATTAGCCCTACCTCGTAGTAAACAAGTGGTGTATCTACCGATTTGACTAGGGGATGCTTTAGTAATGAGAGCTCTTGTAGATTTGAATTTACTATGGAAGACCTTCTAGACTTCAACCATAAAAAAGATCAGAAAAATAGTAGAAAGGAATTTGATAATATACTTGCCATCATTTATAGGTTATATTAATGATTATGACATTTGGGTTGCTGCTTTACTACTTATGTTTGTGACTATACATTGCTATCTTGCTCGACCCTATTAGATGGCTAGAAATGATAATTTATTTGATCATGACTCTTATTTACTATTTGTGGCTTATCTATGCCTCATTTTGTTGCTAAGTGTTCTACAATTTTATATGTGATTTATTATGTTACTTTGCATATTACTATACTCCCACCTTATTTGTAGGATTTTTAGGATAAAGTAGGACTCCCTTGGGATCACCACTTTACTGGAAGATTTCTCTCATCCATTTTTTTTGGTATTTTCAAATAACATGGATCATGGCGACCATTGAAATTAACATAGCCCTAGAATACGACTTTGATACTAATAAAGTCAATTTAGATATTTTAGATCATATGTCTACTGCATTATTATTAATGTCTAGATAATGAGACTTTAATGTAGCTCAGGGTGCCTCTTATTTTTGGCATTCCCATTTGATATATTTGCTCTTGTAGCTCTACATCTTAGTGTTGTATTGGGTTTTGGTCAGAATGAGTAGTATTTAGGGCATTCTTTATTATATTTGAACATATATTTGAAACACATATTAACTATTATACTATGTTATATTATGTATGATGCATATTTTAGTATGTGATAATTGCTTTAACTATGGATGAATCGATTAGTATGCTATAAATTTAAGGTAGAATGAAATTATTAGCTATGATTAGTGAAAAAAAAAATTTATGCCAAAAAAATTAAGATAGAAAGTTAGTAATATTCTGCTAGTTAATTATTATCAAGGTAAAATAAATAGTAAGGATAATAGTTAGTTAGTAGGATGTTACATAAAATTCTAAGAATTTTAGTGCATCGATTGAAGAAGTGAATCACTTCTGTCTACTTTTTTTCATGTGTTTGTACACTTGTGAGATTCCTAGTAGACATACTGAAATTCCCATAAATTAACACTCAAATTTCTAGTAATATTATAGCACTAAAATCCCCAGAAAAAAAGTTTTTAGTCCCTAATTAATATAGTAAAATCCCTAGTTAATGCACTAAGTGACTGTTATGTTAGTTTGTATACTTAACTTGTATCAAAAGCAACTCAATCATGTATAGATACATTGATTGTACTTTATCTCAATCATCAATATTTATTCAAGCTATTCATTCAAGCTATTCATTCTTGAGCTCTTCAATCTTTCTCTGTCTCTTTTCTATACTTTCAACCTGTGGCCCTAATGCCTTTCATGGTATTAGAGCTTAGTGCTAGCATGGCTTCCTAAAATTCTTCTTCTCAAACCTCCCAAAACTCTTCTTCTTCACAATTTTTGGTACAAAGCTTTTCGAATCCTATGGCCATCAAGCTTGATGAGGAGAACTATCTACCATGGAAGCAACAAACTGAAGCAACTATTGAAGGTCATGATCTAATCAAATTCATTATTAGTGAAGGCATTCCATGCAAGTTTGTATCTACAAAAGATTAGGAAAATATATAGAGTAGTAAGTGTTCCATATCAAAATTGGAAAAAGCAAGATTTACTATTGAGGTCACGGCCATTATTGTCTATGAGCACTCCCTTCACAAGCAAAATAGTAGGTTGTGATTTTTCTCAAATTTAGAAAAGACTAGAAGTCTTTTTTGCATCTTAAATCAAAGCAAAGGTGAGGCAATTGAAGAAGAAGTTAAGCAACCCAAGAAATGAAGGCTCAAGAAGTACCTATTTGCTAGAAATTCAAAAGATAGTTTATGCACTTATTTCGGTTAGATCTCAATTAGAATAATCTGATCATGTTAAAGCGATCTTGGAAGGGTTAACTAAAGAATATGCGCCATTTATCATTTCTATTACTTCAAGAGAAACTCCTCTCTTAGTTGGAGAATTGGAAGCCTTGCTAATGGCTCATGAAGAAAAGATAGAAAAGTTTCAAAGATTTGAAAGTGTTGTTCAAGCAAATGTAGCCCAGTTCAACATTAGAAAAGATATCCTCCTCATTGTTCTCAAGATAATTCAAGATCTAAAGATAATGCTCGGTTTGGGCCAAATGAAAAAAACCATAATTTTTCTTATCAAGTAAGAGGTTGATCTAGGTTTGGCAGAAGTGAAGGAAGGTTTTCATATTCTTGTATTGGCAAAGGTGGAGGACGGTTTTCAAATTGCCCTACTTGTCAATTTTATGGCAAATTTGGTCACTAAATAATTTATTGTTGGCATCAATTTGACAAGCAGTAATCAAGTTCTGTTTCTGGTTACATGCCATCATCTCCAAGGCCAAATGCTAATGTTTCCATTAGCAATATTCTAGCCATGCCAACCATAGTGTATGATCCAAATCAATATCTTGAGTTTGGGGCTACACATCACAGGACTTTGAATTCATCATGTTTACTTGATCGAATTAAGTATAATGGAGCAAAACAAGTCCTTGTTGGGAATGGTTTAGGTTTGAATATTAGCCATGTTATTAATTCTATATTTAAGACATTTTATTTTGCGTATTCTTTTAAATTGCAAATTCTCTTACATGTGCCTCATATTACAAAGGATCTCTAAGTGTTTCTCAGTTTAATTGTGATAATGGTGTCTATTTTGAGTTCCACCCTAATTCTTGCTTTGTCAAATCATAGGGTTCCAAGGAGACACTTCTCCAAGGAAACATTAATAATGGATTATACTCCTTTGGACCAACTTTTCCTCTACATGCTACATATGCTCCTACAACTCATTTGACCTTCATTAACAGAGATTCAAATTTCAAGATTTGGCACTCAAGACATGCCATTGTTCAAATAAAGTAGTGTCCAGAGTCTTGAAAGGTAATTTTCCTATTTCAGTATTTGATTCTATTTGTCCTTCTTGTTGTATGAGGAAATCCTAACAATTACAAGTTCCCATTTCCAAATCTATATTTTTTGCTCCTCTTGAACATATGTACTCAAATATATTGAGTCCTACCTTTCTCTTCAATAAATGTGTTGGATATTATATCACTACTAAAAATTCTCTAATTACCTATGGATTTTGCTTAAAAATTTGTAGGTAAGTAGTTTTAGGTTTTGTTTTCTGCAACTAAATCCACAAATAAATTTCACAGTAATGTAATCCATGACAAGTTTTGTAGGTAGCCAGGACCAAAGTTTGCAGTTTTGTTGTTTGGTTTCATAAGTTCTTTCACAGCTATTAAATCCGTAGCAAATTTTGCATATGAATTTCAAGCTAAACTCACAACAAAGTATTTTGTAATATGATTTTCATAGGAAATTTTGTAGCAAAATTGAACAATATTTGCAATTATCCATTTGGTTTATTCCTAACTTGTACTTGCCAATATATAGTCTTTTTCCAGCAATTCATATTCAAATAGATAAAATATCTAATTAATTCAATTTCAAAATATACTCTTACTCATAAATATAAATACTTCAAAGTTGAATGTATTAACAAGTCTAGTGGAATTCATAAGTCAAGTAAAGTACTAAGGTAGGAATGCATAAAATAAATTAACAACTAAGTCCTAACTAGTAGCTAAGCATTGGAGAGTTTAGATGCACTCTCCTCATTCTTTTCTCCATCACTTGAATCATTTTCATCATATGCTTTAGATTGTGAAAGAACTTGCTTTAAAGCCTAACTTCTCTATCAATAGATTCAATATGTTCTTTGTGTTAGACAACTCCTTCCTCATTTCTTCTTTCTCCTACCTTTCTTTTTCCAATTGAGCTTGTAGAAAAATATTAAATGAATGAATTTCGCTTCTTATCCTTTCCTTAACCTCCTCAAATATGGTCTCCAATTGTGAAGCTACAAAAGAGAAAGGTTTCATTGACCTGTCCAAAGAACTAAGCCTAGCAATTTTACCTTTTTTTCTTTCCTCCCATTGAATCTACCCAAATATGTAAAATAGATGGCAGAGGCTGCAATTGCATAGTAGCAACTCTAGAAATAGCCTCAATGCCAATTATGGGTGGAAATAGGCCAGGCCAGGCTTTCCCTTTAATAGGCAAGGCTTGTCTTGTAATTTTTCGGCCTGAGCCTAGGATGGCCTGAGACCTGTTTACCAAGCCTATTTTCTTAGTGCCATCTAAATGAATGTGATCTTCAAATTTATTCCAAAACGAGAATTAAACATCATACAAAAAATTCCACTAGTCCAAAACCATGAAACTGTTGGCATTTCTAATTCAACCTGATATCATAATCACCATCATCACAAATTGAAAAATGCCAGTCTCAACTCAACATTGGTTAACTTGAATAATGATATTAATAATGAATTAAATTTTTTTAGAATATTGTTTACATAGTTTGTAGCTTACAGCAACTTGATATTAAATGAATATTATTAATGTATCAATTATATACAAATATGGTAATTTTTTAAAAAAATTATACTTGTCTTTTATGATGCAAGAACATTTGTTTATTGAATTGAAACATAGAATACTCCACATTGGTTAACTTGAAGCTCTTTATTCTTAAAGCTACTATAAAATCCTCAAGCTCTGCATTGTTTGGACTAGAAATTTTCTACTCTAAAACTAGTATAAATACTCATTTATCAATTTGCTTTTATGCTTATCTCTTTTAGGTTATTTCCAAAAGAGTAAGAGGCTTAGTAGTACATAATTTGGCCAATCAAAGAATTTTACTTTTTCCTAAAAAACAAAATGAACCTACCGGAATTGGTCCGATTTAGTTTGTTCATAGCATGTTTGGTAGGCCGTTAGGGAGGGTTGGAATCGATTAAAGTTAGCTAATATCGATTTTGACCAATTTTTATATTGTTTGTTTATATACTTTTATGATCAATTATTGTCTTTAGAATTGAGTATGGAAGAAGTGAAATTTTTTTCTTTTTTATTAGAATCACGTTTAGAGGAACTACAAATATATAAGGGTGCATTTATTTCAGATTTTGAAAAAAGTAATTTTGAAACTTAAATTTTATATAAAATAGAAAAAATTAAAAACTGATTTTTTTAATAATCTGATTATTTTTAAAAATTTGTCCAAATATATAAAAACTATTTTTTAATAAAAATAATTTTTTATTGAAAAAAGCACAAACAAACACACCCTAAATTATTTTACCTCAAAATCAATTCTATCTTAAATCAATTCTACAAAAACAGAACTAAACACACACGTATTAGTTTTGGATCAATTTGCATTAGTTCTCATCGATTTTTTAGTATAACCAAGCCAACCTGGGGACTGGTTCCTTATCAAATCCATCAAATTGGTCGTTCCGATTTAGTTTTCTTAATAATGAAAAAACACAACACATATAGGGGATAAACATAGAAATAAGAAAAAGGGGATTGTCCAGGTAGATGAAAAAAAAAGGGTGACACAGTGACATAACCTTCCACATCATATGTGTGAACTAGTCTTTTCCTCTTGTCATGTGTCTCCAACCAACAGAACTCTAATAGCCCGTTTGGCATATCGTATAAGATTTAATAGAATAAGCTAATATAATATATAATGACTTTATCAATTATTTAGTGTGAGCAATATATTGTATGAGTTTATCTATTAAATCTCTCTTATATATCAAAATAATAGATAACTAAATTCAATCTAAGAAGGTAGAATAAGGTTTGATTAGATTTTAATATATAATGTTTCTTTTACTTTTTTATTAAACAATAATAAATAATAAAATATTAAATAATAAATAAATTAAAAACTCATAAATAAATAATACATATCTAATAAAATAATTATTAAATAAATAAAAAAAGAGTGAAACATTTAATAGAGAATAAATATTTTAGATAAATAATATTTAATACAAAAATAAATACTTAATCATATAAAAAATAAATTATAAATTATTATTTATCAATGTATATGAATAAATAATAAGTAATATTTAATATAAATTTAATTAGATATAATAAAAATAGCTAATTTTAAAATACAGATAAATAATAGATAAATATTTTAGTTTAATATTTATTTTTAAATTTAAATAGTAATCATAAAAGTTACAAGAAAAAAATTAAAATATATAAAAGAAAGAGATTATTTTATATTTTTATAATTTATTTAAATAATACAAAGTTTTTAAAGATATTGAAATAGATAATAAATAAATTTAATATAAATTAAAATTTTAAATAATAAAACTCAATGAATATTGTTAATTTTTTTATCAATTGTTAATGTAAATAACGCACATTCAATAAAATTTAGGATATCAAATTACATACTTAGGAAAGTTTAAAGTTCAATTTGCATATAAGCCAAAATATAGGGAAATATAATACATTTATTTTAGCTAAAATACATATTCAGAAAAATTTTGGTGGTCTATTTATATATTTTTAAAATATAGGAGATAAAATATGTGTGACATATGATTGAATGAGGTAAAGTGTTTTTTTTTCTTAAAAAAGGATTAATTACAATTTACTCCCTGCATTATAGGTTATATGCACTTTACCGTCTATATTTTACAAATATATTTCCTGACTATCTGTATTTTCAAAATGTGCACTTTGGCCCCCTCTGTTGATTTTTTCATCAATTATAAATAAAAATACGGGGTATCGGATCGCACATTTTGAAATGTTTAGGAGGTCAATTCGTACATAACTCAAAAATTTAGTGGAGTATATTGTACTTACTTGAGACCAAAGTATATATTATGAAACTGCAAGTAGTTGGGATATATATTTTTAAAATATAGAGGATAAAGTACATATAATCTATAATATATGAGGATAAACTATCATTAACCCTTAAAAAAATATAACATACTAATTGATTAGTAATATATATTATTAAGTGAAACTTAACATATCGTCATTTAATAAATTTTCAATCGAATATCTGAAGTTAATAAAATTACTTTCAAAGTATCCTAATTTCTCTCTGGAACATGGAACTGAAAGGATAAAAGGCACAAAAGCGCAAAGCTGGACAAAAACAGCACAATCTTCTTTTGTTGGACTCGAACTGTTCAATTTAGTCGGTTGATTAATTTTATTTTCACATAAGGAGAAAAATGGAAGAAAGACGAATGGTTTGAATTGAACTCAGAGCCTTTGGCTTTGGGTAAATAATTCAAAAAGGTTAAGCGATGGGTATTTAGCAATCTTTAAAACTAAATTTGCAGGTAAAATGTGATCAGATTTTTGATAGATATTGACCAGTAACTAGCAAAATTTTAGGAGATGATTAGCCAAAAATTTGAGGTGTCTAATGAACGACGGGTGGGTTAGGAGATAGATTTGTGGAGTGAAGATATGGCTGCACGAAGGGGGATGGCTCTGCTCTGCTGTAAATATGTATATCCTCGGCTTTGTGAGTTGTGACAAGTGAGGATGATTATTCAGCGGTACTTCCTTCTCAATTCTCAAAGGCCGTCTTTGTGTCCAACGTTATTGAAAGTTCGTATGAACAAACTCTTACTGACCCCCCAAAAAAAAAAAGGAAATTTTTAAAAAATTAATTTTTATTTAAACTAATTTTAACTTAAAATTTGTTTTAAAATCAAATTTTCAGTAGGTTTTATTTTACTTTTTTTCTTTTTATGTATTACTTTATCTTTTTTTAACAATTTTAAAAATTAATTTAATTAAATTTGAAATTAAGTTTAAATATAAATTAATTTACTTTTATATAAATTAATGACTAAGCTATCAATTTGGTTTTAATTTAGTTTGTCAACGACTTTTGACATCAAATAAGAACTTCAAAGATTTTAAGTAATATTAAGTTAGTCTTATCATCAACTCTTGTCTTCTAACTTTTACAATTTTGCCTATAAATCAAGTTATTTTACATTTTTGCAGGATTAACTTGATATTATTTAAAATTTTTTGATGTTTTATTTGATATCATAAGTTTTTGAAGGACTAATTTAATATCACTTAAAATCTTTGGAGGACTTATTTGATTTTGTGAGTTTTTAAACGATTAAATTAATGTCACATATATTTGTGAAAGACTAAATAGATAGTTTAGTCTAAATTAATTTAAGTGATTATATTTTGTATTATGTTAAATCAATTTTTAAATTAGATCATACACACACACACACACACACACACACACACACACACACGTATAAAGAGATAAAATTTGACATACTATTTGTATAAATGAGTTTTTACACTACTATTTAATTATATACCATTATATATGAAATTTTTGAGATAATGAATGTACTAATCAAATACTATATATGATTAAATAATGATAATAATTTTATGTACTAATAATGTAAAATTTTATACTACCAACTGATAAAAATTTAAGAAAGTAGTTAACTATGGTAAATAATTATCATCATAGTTAATTTCCCATCATGATGTGCACATTTTTAAAATTTCTATTAACTAACTTATTTTATCTATTCAATACATAAAAATTAAACTTGTAAATAGATAAAAGATCTATTGACATTAATATAAGATTTGATACATTTACACTTTTAATAATTTTTTTATGAAATATAATTTTTATCAATTTAATCATTAAATTATAATTATAAATTATGTATATTATTTGTGCCAAATTTTAAAAAAATTAGATATCGATAATAGTCTGATTAGACAATTTCCTTTTACGTACATTTAAAAAATATATATTATATTAATTTAAATATATATAAAAAGTATTAAATATTTTAAATTAATGCAAAATTTTATAAATATAATTTATAATATATGAATTTATAATTTAATAATTAATTTTATAAAAAAAAATTCTAATAAAAAATTATTTAAAGATGTAAAATACAATTATACCTTAAACTGATGCAACCCTACTTTTTACAATTACGATGCATCGAACTTGAATTCAAAACGGAAACTCTACGAGAACAACTCTACTTTTTTTTTTTTTTTTATATTAGAAAGGTTGGAAGAACTCATTTTTTTGTGCCATATTGCATTAATTGATCACTTATTTACTATTAGATAGGGAGTAAATTTTACTTAGATTAAGTTTATATTTTATTTAATAGTAGATGAATAATAAATTAATAAGATATCTCATAGGATTATATTATTTTGTATATGAGTTTAATTGATATGTACTGATAGATCAATCAATAAAAATAGAAAAAAGTGAGAATTCATAATAGGTCCCTCATTATAATGGGTAGTTATTTGGATAAGTTGGCATTTTTCACCATTTCTATTGGTTGACAGTGTAAAACTATTTTACACTATCAATGTATTTAAATTAAATTCTTTGTATATATCAAAAATTTTAATATTCTAATACCCTCTCTCAATTTTTTTATCAATCATTTTACCTTTTTATTTTTTTATAATTTTTTTTTTTTATCTTTGGGTATTCAAAATATCCGCCTATCAAAATGGTAATATATATATATATATATTACTATCTCATAAGAAGTGATATCTATCATCCCTCTTTTTACAATTACGATGCATCTACTGGAATTCAAAACCGAAAGAAACTCTATGAGAACAACACACAACACACGTGGTTGTGCAACAAAACCTGATTTCAGTGTAACATCCCTATCTACCTGTCTGTCTATATGAAGGCCAACGACATCATAGATCATATCGTCAATTTCGACGAAAGCACAGCACGCACAACTTACGCACTCCAGTGCACAACAACGCAGCCTCTCTTTCTTTTTCTCAACCCCTCCTTTCCCTTTTCTTTTTAAATTGAGCTGCATTCGATATAGATACTCCCACACACTCACCGAGACCCAAAACTCCCTTTTTCTCTTCTTTTAATTCTTATTTTTTTCCCCTGTTTTTTCATCCCCAAAAGGAGGGGAGAATGTTGAAACTTTCATGCAACGGTTCAGACCGGGTTCAGTTCTTCGCCCAATGCGGGTTCGCAGGTCAACCCGCCTCCGTTCTAGCCCGCCGGAGGAGAATCTCCGCCGCCGGATTCCGCTCTCCTGCCAGCAGGGCCTCGGCGGTCTGCGCCGTGGTGTCGGACCGGGACGGCGCGGTGGTGAACCGGGTCGGACCGGAGGCGGGCACCCTGGCCGACCGGTTGCGGCTGGGGAGTTTGACGGAGGATGGGTTGTCTTACAAGGAGAAGTTCATTGTGAGAAGCTACGAAGTTGGGATCAATAAGACTGCTACTGTTGAAACCATTGCTAATCTCTTGCAGGTTGTTTTTTTTTTTTTGTTGAATCTTTTGGTTTTTGTTTGTTTGTTTGTTTCTTCGGTAATGTGATGTGTGGTTTGGTGATTGTTTTGGTCCAGTTATTTGAGAGGGACAAGTAAAAGTTTATTCCTTTTTTTGAATTGATTCTGCATGGGTTGGGATTTTTGGGCATCTGGGTGTTTGTGATTCATGTGCATTTATGCATGTTTTCGATTGGACCATTGGATAGTTGAAAATTTTTTTTTGAAAAGTGCTAGTTCAAGATTCTTGGCATTGGGGCTTTTTTTGATTTTGTTTTGTTTTCCTTCCTGAAGATGTCTTGCCTCTTTTGGTTGGAAACCTTTATTAGAGTAAAAAGATGAAGATTTTTCGAATCTGGGGTTGTTTTGTTTTTGGTTTTGTTGTTCTGTGCCAATTTTACTTCTGCAGATTTGGATGGCCCCGAGTTCCATGCACGGAGGATAAGATTTTGGAAAATTTTGTTTTTCTCTTTCTTCTTTGTGCTTCTTTTGAGTACTGATTTGTTTCCTTGATTTTTACTTTTCTCAACGAGTTCTGTCAATCTTGGTATCTGGGGATATTTATTTATCTAGTCCTTCTTGAGTGCCATAGCACTTATAAACTCTGTATTTGTCTACTCCTTTTTGAAATGATTGTGCATGGGGTAGGATTTTGGGCATCTGGGTGTTTCTGGTTCATGTGCATTTTTGCAAAATGAAGATTTTTGCCATTTGGGGGTTTTTTTTTACTTTGTTTTGTTTCCTGATTCATCTGTATTTCTTGCCTTTTCGGTTGGAAACATTCATTAAAGTTAAAAAAAATAAAGATTTTAGGCTTTTGTTTTTGTTTTTGATATGGTAGTTTTGCCGCTGTGTGGCAATTTTATTTGTGCAGATTTGGATGGCACTGAGTTCCATACATGGAAGATAAAAGAGAGAGGGTTTTTTGTAAAGTTTTTGAAGTTTTCAATGCATTATAAGGCTTATTTTTCATTTGAAGTTTCCAGTGTATTCAATGCATTAATAACTTAAAAAAGCTTATCTTTCAGTTAAAAACTTTCCACTTTGGGTTCCTTTACCAATGGCCTTAGGTTATTGGTTAGAAAAACCCCTTGGAAAATTGTGCTTTTCTCTTTCTTCTTTGTGCTTCTTTTGAGTGATGATTTGATTCCGGGTTTTTTTTTTTTTTTTTCTCACGAGTTTTGTGAATTTTCATAGCCGGGATTATTCTTTTATCTAGTCTTTCTTTGGGTTATATGATTCTTTTAAACGCTTGAATGTTTGCTTCAGCTATTTCTTTTCAGCAAATAGTGTCTGTTCTGTATTGAGCTATATATCTTGTACATTGCTGAATCTGATATTGCTGAATCTAATACTGCTGAATCTAATACTGCCGGTCTGCTGCTTTTTCAACAGAGAAACTTCAACCTAGTGAACTTTGAGGTCCCAATTTAAATTTTTTTTACTGAACTTTATCATCTGTAAATGTTTTTCTTGTCAATATGACTATCAATTACCTCTGGTGATCATTGTTTGCTAATCAAAATCGTTGCCTATACTTAATATTTTTAAACGTTGCTTGGATTTCTTAGTCCCTTGGGACTTGTATTAAATTTGGATGTCTTTAAGAAGCTGTCTTAAAAACAGCCAGCATATCTCAGTGGAGGAGCTGGACTTGTGGTTTATAAATCATATGTGCTATTGTATTTCATAACAATTCAATTTTGACATGCGGGGTGACTTTTGTTGCAGGAGGTTGGATGTAATCATGCTCAGAGTGTTGGATATTCTACTGATGGTTTTGCGACAACGCCTACCATGAGAAAATTGGGTCTCATATGGGTGACTGCTCGTATGCACATTGAAGTCTACAAATACCCTGCTTGGTGGGTTTTGTTCTATATAATACGCACTTTATTGTTGCTTTTGTTTAAGACTGAAAAAAGAAGGCTTTTGTGATGTAACTTTTTTTCAAATATTATTACTCTTTCCAGCTTATGCAAATAGCACAAAACGGCTTTTTCTGGGGTTCAAGCTTTTTTCAATGAACTTATATAATTATTTTAATTTTTTTTTTAATAGAGGAACAACAAAGCCTTTTCCTACTAGATAGGCTTGACTACATGGATCAAACGATGCTAATACATCCCTACATGAATAGATTTTCTTATATGGCTTTCAATTAAAATGTTGTTTAGTTTTTTTTTCTCCCAAGCTCAAACAAACAGGCCCTATATTAGGTATAGGAACTATAATGAGAAAAACATTAACTTGAAGATTTCAACAGGAGTGATGTTGTTGAGATAGAGACATGGTGTCAAGGGGAAGGAAGGGTTGGAATCAGACGTGATTTTATACTAAAAGACCATGCAACTGATCAAGTCATTGGAAGAGCTACAAGGTAAAGTTTCCCCTCCAAATCGGATGGTTGCAGTACTTTTAAATATTTTTCCCTTTAATTATAGTTGATAAAATATAAATATTATACACTAGTAATCTACTGAGATTTTCTAGCATAGCCTTTCAATTTATACATGGTAAGCTAATTGATTGTTAATTGCTGATAGGATATCTGGGCAGGTATCTGTTGTTCTTTTAAAATCTATTTCCTCATCTGAGCTCGCAATAGTATCTTGTGGTCGCAACCACCAACTATATAAGCCTATAACCTATGCCTACTTTGTGGCAAAAGGATAGGAGACTAAGCTACTGGTTTGCATCCCCAAGTCACAAGGATGCTATGAATTTTATAATCACTTAAAAACTTGTGAACAATACTTTCCTAAGATCTAAAGCTGACAGAAAACTATCCTTTGATGTAAATTAAGAGACCTTAACAATTAATTCCTCTGCATTATGTAAATTGGAGAGAAAAGGAATGACGAACAGCTGCCCATGTAAAATAACGATGTCGTGTAACTTGCGGCATCACTAAATTTTGACATGTTCAGGTTATGTTGTGTGCAATACTGTCTGATGCAATCATCTGTTTTAGATACTATCATGAAGCTGACTATCTACATTTTATGGTTGTAGCAAGTGGTTGATGATGAACCAGGAGACTAGACGACTACAAAAGGTCTCTGATGATGTTCGAGAGGAGGTTCTGATTTTCTGTCCTCGAGAGCCCAGGTAGACACTTCTCTTTACCATATGTTGATATAATATGTTGCAAAATATTCAAAGTTTGCTGTATGAATGGATGCTTTGGTTTATTTAGTTGCTCTTAAATTGTCTTTGTAATAACAAGTATTTTGAAAAGCACTGAGTTTGTTAGTACAAAGTGGGTCACACCTCTTAATCTTTATGGATTCTAACCAAAACAACATAAAATATAATACTGACCTTGCAGGCAACAAAAGTTCATTCCAAAAAGATAGGTTATAAATTTTTTTTGTTTTTCTTGGAGGAGGGTTGGAGGAAGGAGGTTACCGACATAAAATAATCTGTGGTAAATTGCTTTGCTAGATAATAGTTAGGCTATCAACTAAATTGATGAGGTTGTCATATTATGTAATAAACTCTAGGATGTGCTCACCTATATATGTACTTGTCAGGTGGCTTTACAGGCAATGGTTAGGATCCTATATCTTTGAAACCTCAGAATCACATGAGGTTATGAATTGAAATCTAACACTCATCAATTCTGTGGATCTTGTTGCTTGTGCTGTAGCAAGTCTTGACTCTGGATGTTCAGTTTTTCCTCTTTCAAGGTTCAATCTTTAGCTTATTTGGTATGAATTTTTTGTTTTGTTTTCTATTTTCTTCCTTTTTGGACAAGGGTCTAGGTTGAAAGAGGATAAAATGTTGAGAACCACTACCAAATAAAAAAACGCTGATCACCCGTCAACCTGACTATTGTAGGTGGGGGGAAGCTCTTCAAGATTTTGTTTGTCTACCTGTTTGGTTTCATGTAACTGATTGCACCTTGTGGGCAAGATTTAGTTGTTGTTGTTGTTTGTCTTCACGTTGTTGGAAGATTACCTATGGATTTGTTTATATTTTTGGGCCCATATAATTTTAGAACTGAATGGGCTCTTTCTGAATTTATTTCAGGTCTTTTCCCTTGTGTCAAAAATCACTGTTTGCCGCACTTGTTTAAGACTTGTATTATTATTACTCTTCACTATAACTGGGTGTTGAATACTTTTGTGGCATTGCTATCAACAGAGCAAACTTGGATTACTTTTAGCTGCTTCTGTCTGTTTCTCTTCTTTTAGTGTGCTGAAGTTTCATTGTTATTTCTGAGAGTCATGGTGAATTTTACTAGACATGCTAGTCTGCATTTTTACAAAGATGAAACTTCCAAGAATCTATAATATCTTTTTTTTTTTTGAAAAAAAAAAAAATTGGTATCAGAGTTGAATTTTTAACAATATTTCAGGCTTACTTAGCATACTACAAGTAGATTGGTTGAAGTACCATGGGTCATATGGTGTTGGTTGGCCCAGTTACTCGCTTGTCTTGTCACTGTTAGGTGACCCTGGATGTATTGTTGCTTAATTCAAGTGATTAATTTGTGTTTCCTTTTTCCTATTTTTCTTCTGTGGTTTTAGGTTAGCAATTCCTGAGGAGGATAGTAATTGCTTGAAGAAAATTCCAAAATTGGAAGATCCTGCTCAGTATTCCAGGGTTGGACTTGTGGTATGATCATTTGGCTCAAAGAGCCTTTTTCCTTTTTTATTTTTTATTTTTTTGTTTATTAATCAGGCAGTATAGAAGGAATTTCAGTGGAGTAAAAAGTTGGCAAATCCTACATGTTTCAAGAGTCTGGTTTTCTCACTATGCTTTTGAATATTGCAGCCTAGAAGAGCAGATCTTGACATGAATCAGCATGTTAACAATGTCACTTATATTGGATGGGTTCTAGAGGTTGGTATATCGTCTCTTTAATTTATTGAAATACTTTCTGTTCACTATTTATAAGAATCTGGATCCACTGACACCAGTGTTAACTTCTTATCTCATAGTACATATTTATATCAAAACCTTACTTTTGGATGAAAATTAATATAATGTTCTCATTCGATTTCACATTCATGCAACATATTTTTGGTATTGCATCTTTATATATCAAGGTTTAAAATACAAGAATATATAACTACTTGACTGCATACTTACTTTGGTCCAAAATTTCTAACATTTGGCACCTTAGATAACAATTACTAATAGTTTTACAGTTGCATTGACAAGAATTATATTCCATTAATAATAAGTTATCCCATTATTTCAGCCTATGTCCACATTGGCTTGAACTGATCCTTACCCTGTGTGGATAGATAGGACAGGTCTAGAAAGAGTATTGGTTTACTCATTAGACTTAGTTTTAATCCATTGTCAGTGTGAGAAACCCTGTCACTTATTCATGCATTACAATATCACCAGAAGAGTTCAACTGTGACAATTACCTTAAAGTTCAAACTTTTTTGATGATATGTCAATACATCACTAAGTGACAATGTTAAAGTTTACATGGCATTGGATCAAAATTAAAACTACTACTTGAATTTAGAGAAAAGGTTTTCTGAATCTGCATGAGTGAATAGCACCCAGCGCACATGATATTTATATACATCAAGGGAACAAATGCTTCTCTTATTTACAATACTATAATAATGAACTTAAGTTATTTCCTATGATGTTATCTTAGATACATGAACCTATTTATTTATGGTTGTTAATTCGAATATTATAACATTCACTCTCAAGCTGGTGTATACATGTCATATATACCAAGCTTGTTACATGTATAATTAATCTAAGGACCTTGGAGGGACTTGGTGAAAACATCGGCTAGCTGCTCATTGAAATTGACAAAAGCAGTTGCAATGTCTCCAAACTGAACTTCCCCCTCAAGAAATGGCAATCAATCTCAATATATTTTTGTTCTTTCATGCAATACTAGATTTGAAGCTATGTGTAGAGCTGCCCAACTATCGTACTCAAGCTTTATAGATTGCTCTTTACAATAACTTAACTCCTTTAGCAACTGTTTTAACCATATGAGTTCACACGTTGTAACTGCCATTACTCGATGCTTAGCTTTAGCCCTTGACCAAACAACCATAGATTACTTTCTTATTTTTCAAGGATATCAGATTACTTCCAAAATGAACATAGTATCCTTAGGCAGAGTGCTTGTTTAAGGGAGAACCTACCTTGTTGGCATTTGTACAACCACGTCTCCATATGGCCTTTATCCTCATGGAGCAATCCTCTTCTTGGAGCTCCTTTGATGTATCTAAGCACCTAAGCTGTAGCATCTTAGTGTGAATCCCATAGGGAGTCAAGGAATTGACTAAATGCTGATACAACAAAGGTAAAGTCTGGTCTAGTTATTGTGAGTAGTTTAGCTTCCCAGTCATTCTCCGGTACCATCCAAGGTTTAATAATGGCCTCCCTTGTTCCAGAAGAAGTTGTACATTGGAATCCATGGGTGCATGGATGAGCCTAAACCCTATTATGCCGGCCTCTTCTAGAATATCGAAGGGATGTTTCCTCTGCGAAATGGAAATGGCAATGTATAGATTGTGCAATTTCTATACCTAGAAAATATTGAAGCTTGTCAAGTTCCTTAGTTTGAAATTGCTTAAACTTGTATTGCTTGATTTGCTTCAACTCTTCAATACCAGCAAAATCATTTTCAGTAATAATAATGTCGTCTACAAACTCGAAACAAAGGTATAATATTGAGGAGAGAGGCAATCATAACTAGGGATCATCTGGTGTAGGATCTCAACAAGGAGAAGCTACTGGTGAAGGTGTCGAATTATTCGGGACATCTTCCACAATAGCCATGGCACTAGATGAACGAGTGTGACGTCGATAGAGAGTAGAATGGGGAGGAAGTGAAACAAAGTGAAAGAAACGTTGTTGCTTAAAAAAAGGTGACATAAGTAGAAGTTGGGATAGTTGCTGGAAAAATGCCAGTCACAGGAAAAAAAATGGAGACTAGCTGCTACCATACGCGACAGAGGTTGGGATAGTCTGTAAGATGCATGGTCAAGAAATTTATCGCTTGGCAATCGGCACATTGATTAGAAAGTGAAACAGAGATGGTTCGGAACCCAATCCAACTTGAATTTAAAGAAAAGGGTTCTGAACCTGCTTGAGTGAATTGCTCTCAGCACACGACACTTATATGCATCAAGGGAATTACTGTTTCTCCTATTTACAACACTATAATAATGATTTTATGTTATTTTCTATGACATTATCTTAGATTGCTGTAGGGCAAAGAGTCTAGCCAGAATTCTCTCAAGGGATTGAGAAGGTTCAAAACGAATTGTGAAACACAGCAAATGGGCTGGTCTTATGGTGTACCAAGCCAGGAAAGAAGAAAGGCCTTCGTTATAATTCTGAATTATTATTAAGATAATAACTCCATACAGAGACTAAGGTCTAGCTTTTATAGTGCAAACTAAGACCTTTCATATTACAACTCTTAGGGAATTCAAATTATAATTACTCACTACAACTTCGTAGACACAAGTTATCAGAGTAATGAAACAACTCCCAGCGTATAATTATCGGCACTTATTACTGACCCAAACCCATTATAATTCCTTGGGACTTGTAAACTAGAACACCTAATAAGCACACATATGGCCCATTAAGACCCATAAACTGAAGCTACGAAAATAACTTAAAATTATAAAATATCCCCACTATTATTTATTAATTTTTTTTCTATTTTTTATCACTGCTCTTGCATCATAGATACATGAACCTAATTAATCCTGATTGCTAATTCCAGTATTCTAACACTACTCATCGTTCTCTTGTAATAAACCAGTACTCCAAATTACTATGCTTCTTATATTCTTGATTGTATGTAATGCATTATTTTCCTTTTATGGTTTGGCTGCATATATTTATTTTATCTCTACTAAATGACCTGTTATGATTGGAACTTGCATTTCATGAGCACAAAATATTGGTTCCTACATACAATGTTTTTACTAGAACATAAGAGTCTGTTCTTAGATATACCATTGTTGCTTTTATTCTGTTAATCCAATTTTTCTATCTAATATTCAACATCTCGAAAATGGAAAGAACACACATGCTTAAACAAGTTTTACAAATTATTTCCTGAAAGGCAAGCTTGATTTTAGGGACCAAGTAACAGCAATGCTTCTGCTCTAGGTTTTACTTTATGGAAAAAGTTTTTATGGACAATATGTTTAAAATTCAGAAAAGATTGCATTAGAGAGAAAATTGAGGTAGCATTTACTGTGAGAAATAATCTTGCCTAAGATGGTTTGGTTATGTGACGAAGAGATTTGTCGAAGCTCCAGGAAATATAGATCAGACAGATGGAGGGTAGCTTGATAAGAGGTAGAGAGAGACACCAAGAATAACTATAGACAGAGTCATTAAGAAGGGCATGTCATAAACTATGTCTATTAACATGGTTTATGATGGGGCACAATTGTGTTGTTTGATCCGTGTAGCCAATCCCACTTAGTGGGAAAAAGACTTAGTTGTTGCTTTTTAAGCAGCTTCAAAAAAATGTCTTCAAAACTAACCAATCTAATGCTTGCATATAATGTGGTCAGTGTATCATCATTCTTTTGACAAAATGTAACGTTAGGAATAGATTTGGAGTAGCCTATTTATCTGTTGCAGGGTCACTGCAAACTATTTAACGTGAGATCATGTTGGGAGGATTGTGTATTTTTCTCTCTTTTCTTTACCTTTTTCCCTCTGGCAAAAGTTGACAATATACAATACATAAATGGTTATTTATAATAAGGTTTTTAGATAGTAGTAGATTTTGTTGGTATTATTATCATTTCCTCTATAAAGATATGAATAGAACCAGTGAAATGAAGTTGGAAATAAAGTCAGGAAGATGCTTCAATTAGTATTGTGTATAACAAAAATTTCATGCACTTTCGACTGGGGACTCCTTTTACTTTTTCTTTTGGTTTGTTTCTCATGCTATTATTATCCGTGTGATAAATACCCAATAATGTAACGTACGTCATTAGTTCCATATACAAATGTTTTATAATGTTGGTGCCGTTAGCTTACAAAACTGTCTCATTTTATCAGAGCATGCCTCAAGAAATCATTGATAGCCATGAGCTGCATAGTATCACCTTGGATTACAGAAGAGAGTGCCAACAAGATGACATAGTTGATTCCCTCACCAGTTTTGAACCAATTGAGGGTGCTGAGGTTGTTCCGGAACTCAACAGTACAAACGGATCGGCCAGCGCGAGGGAGCACGATCAAGGCTGCCAGCAGTTTTTACATCTACTTAGATTGTCCGCTGATGATGCACTTGAGATAAACCGGGGACGAACAGCGTGGAGAAAGAAAGCTCCAAGATCATAACCACTAAGTGTGGCATTGCCTCACTCATTATTCCTCTTTAATCTTGTTCCGTTTCATGTTTCAAGGGTTCTCTTTTTATCCTTTTTTCCCTTCTTCTTTTATTTTTGGGTCTTCTTCAACAATATTTTGCTTTGAGTTCATGCACTTGCTAGGGATTGGAAAGCTAGATTTTGTTCTTGTCATGCTCACAAATTGTAATGATACTCCGTATCCATTAGTTAGGCTGAATAGGATAACGTTAATCTATGATGCATTGGCCCAATAGTCCTCGAATGTCGCTGTACCCTACGGTTCTTGAGTCTCTAATCTGGTCATCATTTATATCCAGAAAATAGGTATGGATCTGCCATCAACTGCATGACAAAAACAATGTATTTGCTTTACTTATTTGAAGATTATTCAATTAGCTTGTTGTCCACTTACATGTAAGTTTTACCAGGGAATTCCAATGCAATGGTATTAATTATCTCGCTTGCGTTTTTCTTCTCCCAAAATATATTTAACGAGCATATCAGAGGAGCAAATTTGAGTCATATAATCATATATGGATGGTTAAAATTTAAAATTGCTAAATGATAATATGATCACTTACAAAATCATGTAATTTTATATTTTAATCTTAACTACTCATATATATATATATATATATATATATATATATATGCAGTAAAATAATATATCGGAAGAATGCAACCAATGTGATAAGGACTTGTGCCTACTGTTGTAATGGGTAGATATTAATTTTGTACGAATTGTTAATAAATGATGTAGAATCTTTACTTACAAATTATGTTGTTCTAGAGTAGGTGTTGATATTCTAAAATAACTACGCAAAATGTGTCATTTTCTCAGAGTGTAACTTCGGTGTTAGTTGACTCTTGTAATTAATGAAAAGACTAGTGGTAGAATAGTTTTATTTTTATTATGAGTTACCTGACTGTAAACAGACTAAGGGTCTATTTGGTTTAATGTTTGGGAGGAGGTCTTTTGAAAGAAATTTTTTTAAAAAACGATCTTTTAAAAGAAGGCCTTTTAGAGGAATTATTTTTAAAAGAATAATTTTTATTTGGTTTGAATATGTCAAAAGTAAGTTTAGGAGAATAAATTTTGTTTGGATATAATAAAGTAAAATTACTTTTGGTTGTTGATATGAGAGTAATAGTAAGATTCCTTTTCAAAAGGCCTTTTTCTATAATAAAAAGTAACCTCAAAGATACTTCTTCTAAAAGGCCTTTTGAAAGAAGACCTTTTGAAAGAAATTAAACCAAATACTATTATTTACTATACAAAGTCATTTTCCTTCTCCTAGAAGGCCTTATGATAATTGCAAACTTGAATCCAAATGGCACTAACTGAGTTTTAAGGATGCCGGATTAGTTTTGACACAAATAATAATTAAAGAAAAAAGCTGGTAGTGGTAGCAATCTGCTCTATGCATAGAGTAATATAGCTTGTAATCACACACTGTCAATCCCGTTGGAAAGCTAACACAATAGGCTTAGGGAAGTGGAGGAAGGGAGACAATTACATTCCAAGGCTAGGTCACGGCATTGCCCTCATGGTCTGTGTTGCTATGTTGTTTTTGAGCGAAAAGGAAAGGAAAGGAAAGGGGAGTATTGCACCCATCTCGTTTGGTAGTGGGTAGGTATTGGATGGATGTATTTTTCATGGTAGCCACTTGTTTTGCATCCATTCTCGTTGGTCTTACTTACTTTATCACTTTATTCATTATATAAATTTTTTAGCTAATCTGATATTACATACGCTTTTAATTTTTTTTTTTCTTTGATAAAACCAAATAAAGGAAGTGAAGGTTCTTGAGTCGAAAAAGAGGAAGTGAAAGTACTTTTTGGATGCCAAACGTGACTTCTCAACTTCTCATTCCTTTTGTTTTATATCATATCCCTTTTCTTTCCCATTCCTTCTAGAATACCAAGCACACCTTAGGGTGTGTTTGGAATGCAATAAAATGGGAAATGAAAGTTTTGAGGAACATACAGATTGAATATTTAAAATGTTTTCTCACATCAAGAATCAAAATATACTTGACAAGCAAAATGTTTGTTTTTTTGAGTTAAACCATCCACCAGTGAAAATTTACATGCTACTCAATCGTCTCTACTCTACTTTCTCTCTCTAGAAAAATAGTTTAATTTTGGTGTATTGTCCAAGTAAAAAAGTTTTATACTATCATCTAATAATATATTACTATTTGCAAGACTTTTGAGATAGTAGATGTGAGAGTCAACTATTCTTGTTAATATGACAATATATGATTGAATATATATGTAAAATTTTCATATACTGACAGTACATCAATATTAAATTGCAAAAAAAAAAAAAGTTGATCATAACATTGTTGCACAACTTGTACATGAATTTAGATGATTAACTTGTACAAGGGTTGGCACTTAGCACATTAGATAAGGAACAAGTTTATATCCCACAAGGCCATAAGTTCGATTCCAGTTGCTTTGTTAGTAAGCAATCTCATAAGTTCTCAATAAGTGTTTTTTAAATTTAGGGACCATGCCGTGACTCTGGTTAGATGAACAGTACCAAATTAACCTAAACTGTTGAGCACCAAGGGAAAATTAAAAAAAGAAAAAATCAGACTCTAAAGTTTGAGGGATTTTGAGGATAAAATGATGCATTCTATCTTACTTTATGCTCACGTTTAACTATCTATAATTTTTTGTCATACTATTCATACTTGCAAAAGCATGACTATTTTTTCTGTGACTGTTTTCACACGCGTGCACACTAGAGATTATATCAAAAATGAGAATGGGGTTACGCCAAAATAATGGTTCAGTATAAAAGTCACTCTTCTTTGAAAATGTTCAAGATATACTAATCTTATACCTTTGTTTTGCTCACTCTCTTCTTTATTGCCTAATCTGTGAACAAAGCCACCTCGCCGACCATTCTCAACAGATCCCCATTATTTCACTTGGTAATGCAATTATTTCTCTTATTTCCATCAGTACAACCAAATACTAGTATTGTGATGGTGAGTGATTAATGGATGGAAAACATGACACGACTATCATACAAAAGAAAGAAAAAGGAAAAGGGTCAACTTTTCTTCTATAGATACGAACATCTTTTTCTAGAATTTGTTTAGCTAAGATAACAAGGAATAAATTTTGGGTTTAATTATCAATTATTATTAATTATTGATGAAAAATAATATGCAAGCTTACATATATAAGTTTTGAAGGAGTGGTACAACGATCTAAATATATAGTGCAATCACAGTACAACATAAATAAATGCCAAACTGTAGCAAATAATCTATATAAAAATTACACAATATTTATTTTAGTTAGACAAACTTATGCCTACGTACACAATTCACACAATCAATCCATTAAGATTAAACTGTCAGAAGTTTTGACAAAAAAGGGAGGAAGTAGTTAAATGTAAAAAAAGTAGTATAACTTAGTTATCCATTCAATTGTGTCAATATATATGCTACTTTATTCTAGCAAATTACATTTAGGAAAAAATTTACGCTATTCAATTATCAAATGAAATTATAAATCCTAACATATCCCTTAAGACCTCAACAAACTAAAGCTAGACCGCATTCAAAACCTCTCAAAATCAACATAACAAAAATAATCTTACAACTACGAATATTATGAATATCTTTTTAAGAGAAATATTTAAGCACTTTTAAAGTTAACACATTTTGTCAACTATTATAGGTTTTCGCTTTCACTATATTTTTAATGCAACAGTTGATGTAATGAATTATGAATGGAATTAAATATTACTTTTTCTTATACCAAAAACATCTAAAAATATTTCATTTTTTAATTAACATAAAAGGGAGTTCAATGCTTCCACTTCTTTCTTTATCCTTAGAAAATTGGACATATTATCGAGAATACCATTCACACAATATATCAGATTTTGACCCAATAAATTCATTAGCCAATGATCCAATAGTCAATCCCAATATTCCATTATTCCTCCTATGGCTAACAGCTCATCCTTGTACACAACAAACTTAAGGAAACCATGCCTCATAGCATTTAACACCACGCTCTTCTTTGCCACCCCTCAACCTACCCATTACCCTTAAATTCTCTGAAAATCAATTCCCTCACGCAAAGATCAATTTAATTCACTTCCTATCTCAGGTAATCAAAAGATTCCAGCACTCTGACTTCTAGCCCTATAAATTGGAGCCCCTTGGAACCAATTCTCTCCATGCAAAACGAAGTTTAAGAGCAACTCATACACAGTATGGCCAAAATCACTAGTGCTTTGTTGATTTTATCTCTCATTGTTATTGCAACTCTGACCAATGGCATTGAGGCTGCAGGGAGAGGTATCCCCGGGAAAGATGAAAAAGATCATAATGATCTTCTGTACGGAACTCAGCATTGGTTTTTGCTTTTTCCAATTTTTCATCCATGGTTGTTCCACCTATTCCCGTGGTTTTGGCTCAAACATGACAAACTCGCCGCCAAAGGCCCCTTAGATGGCCCTCCTAAAGGTGATGAAGCCCATGGCAAAGGCCCAACTCCTCCATGATCGAAGTTGGAGCCTGCGTGATACTAGCTAGATATCACTTAGTGTGTGTGTTGTGGTGATAGCTAAATCTAAATAACTAAATAATTTGCATGGATTGAACCTGTTGTCTCCCATGCAGTTACGTGGGTATGTCCTTTGTGGTATGTATTATGTTATGCCATGTTATGTGTGCTGCTTGAAATAAAATTCCATAGTGTTTCTTGTGAGATTGAGGGATTGATCGATTCGGTCTTGGATCATCATAATTTCGTGCGTTAATAATTGTGGACGTGTGAGTTTTTCCTTTATCATCATATCATTCACATGTATGAGATCATAGAAAGAAAAACGAGTTAATATCACATAGTTTTACTAATCAGAAAAAAAAAAAATCATATAGCTGCTTTTGTGAAAAGTCATCCACTGTTTGAAGCAGAAACTTTCTAAATACTAAATAGCCATTTATTATAATTAACTTGTAAACCAAACCAAATCGAATACCTGTTTTCATTATGTATCGATTCACCATATCTTGATTGAATTAAATCTCTTTTTTATAAATTTATTTAACTCAAAGTTAAAAAAAAAAAAAAAGGAATTGCTTGGAACCGATATATTCAGAAAGGAATTAGTCAACAAGAAGCCTATGAACGCTATATGACAATATTAAAAGAATCCTTTTCCTTGTCAAAATTTTAAATTGTAACAGCTAAAGATCAAAGAGAGCATTGTTATTATTATTATTTTTCTCAAACAATTATGCGAAATCTTTCCAACCATAAATTACTTTTAGGTTATCAAAGGAAAAATAAAAATAAAAATTCAAGTATATATAGTTAATGGGCACACTTCATTAATTTCTAGAGCCCCAGCTGCGATTTAGTCAGATGATTGGGATAGCAGATTGAATCTAACATGTAAGGAGTGGATTCCACCTTTGTTTTCAAAGAATAAACTATTACTTTGTTTGTGTCTTAAAATGACTATGTCGTGTCGAAGCTAAAAAATGAATATCTAAATTTGATCTGAAGACTTAACAACTGTGGATTTAAAAGAATCTGTAACAACATTGCAAACACCTGAATCATAGAAACCATCTATCTTCTTCTATTAAATGGCTATCCAAAAGAGAGTACATTTTATCCACACCAAATTAAGCCAAATCCCAATTTATTTTTCTAACTTGTAACCGCATCCAATGCATTAGAATATACAAATTGCAGGATGCATTGGTTGCAGCGACAGACTAGACTTATTAATACTCAGCTCAAAGAAAAAACAAATCGGAAATATTTGAGTCCCATCCAATCTTTCTTCTTCTCAGCATAGCTAGCTAGCTCATCCACGCATGGCATACTGAGTGATCTGAATATGAATGAATAGTTGTGTCAAAGGCAGGTAAACAGCCTGGGTGTCAGAAAAATTGCCCTCATGTGAACCATTATCTTCAGCATGGGCTGCTCTTCAATAGAGATGTTGTGGACTTGTGGTAGAGATCATAACTAAAATAGATGAGTTATATGTGTACACTATTCCAAAATGATGTTACGGAATTTTTTATCATTTTTTTTTTCTGTTAAAATAACAATGATGCTTCTCACATTACTAATTACCATTTTCATTTTTGTTTTTACTTTTTGTTTTTCTAGTCTATGATTGGGTTAGCTGCATGTTGTCTGTAATCAGTTATTAGCTAAATTCTCAAAACTGGTGTTGGATCTAACAGTATACTCTGCAACAAGTTGAGCAAAAGATGAAGATTTGATTTGTTCTCCAGCAATCTTGCAGGAGGCCCATGTTCTTCAATTAGCCCTGCATCAATGCATTGAAATGAAACAACAGTGTTCAACAAATTGTAAATGTACATGAGAGAAAGAAACAAGAAATCATCGAGCAAGCCGTGGAGGCATGAACTAGGAATATAAACAACCTTTCTTTTCTAACCTTGATTAAGAAGAAGAACCATATCACTGTCAAGAACAGAACTTATCCGATGAGCAATTGTAATGACAGTTGATCCAGAAAAGTGTTTCCTCAGAGTCTGCTGAACCAAGTTATCTGTAGCCGTGTCAACTGATGCAGTTGCTTCATCAAGCACCAAAGCCCTTCGTCGCTTTAGTAACACCCGGCCAAAAGGCAAGCCAATTGTCTCTGACCCATACTCCAATTTTCCCCATTTAGAAAAACTTAAGCATCCATTTTGTAAGAAAAAAAAAATTGTACATTAGTTCAATAATGAACATCTTAAACCATCATCTTCTGAACATTTAAAGCCGAAGCACTAACCTGCAGAGTCTAGCCTGCTTTCTTTCTTCCTAACTTCATCCCCAAGTTGACACTTATCCAGAGCCTAAAAACGTTTTCAATGAGTGAAAATCATACTATTACTATGGAACTACAAGTCCACGTATCAGGACTAAGCTTAGTGTGTGTATACGTGTTTATTAAACTAAACCAACGCACCTCCCAAATTTGTTTATCTGTGTACTCTTCTAGTGGGTCCAGATTGCTTCTCACAGTCCCTTCAAACATGACTGGATCCTGAGGAATAATGCTCAAACTAGACCTCAAATCATGAAGTCCAATTGTAGAGATGTTGAGGCCGTCAATGACCACTTGTCCAGCAGCGGGTCCAACTATTCTGAAGAGTGTTTGTATGACAGTTGATTTACCACTTCCTGTTCTCCCAACAAGCGGCAGGTGTGGTGCATAACGCACCTTCACGATGTTTAGAAATGAAAAATACCTTGGATACAGATCACAATTTTTCTGTGATAACCTCAAGTTTCATATTTTGACTAATACCTTTAAAAAAAAAAACATAAGAAGCCAAAAATGTGCTGCTGAGATTTTTCTTGGAGTCAACTAACTGAACCTACCTGCAAATCAATAATCTCAACTTGTCCATTTGATGGCCAAGAAGGATCTGCCCTGTTTTCTTCTATTACAAGAGGAGGTTCACTTGGGATGCATGTATACTGAAGCATTCTTTCAACTGATATAATTTTGTCCTCCATGCTGCAAAGATCCCATATCATCCAAGTTTGTGCTATATTTAACTCAAGCCCATATGTAATTGCTAAGCCAGCAATGCCTTCCGAAAAAGAGAAAATAGAAAGGAAAGGGAACAATTATGCTCTTTAGTCCATTCCCATTGCCATAACAGATTATATTGAGATGGTTACATGTTGTCATGATTCACGAACTAACTCTTCCAAAAGCTTAAGTTATAAGGTGAAGGCACAAGAATGTTTCTTATATCTAAAGGATATAAATCCCTTACCTGGATCTATGACCCCCCCCCAGGAATAGATATCAAGAATATCAAGCAAATGGCAAATGTAATTGAAGATAACATATCTAAACGGAAGCATAACCATTCCATTGCACCAGAAATATGGAACCTGGCCCGTGAGTAGTCATCCATCAATCTCATGTTTGTTTTCTGAATCTTGGCTCCTGGTTAAAGCTTCCGATTGTTGTGGTTCCTGAAATTGTTTCAGAGAAATGTTGTATGATTGGGGCTTTGCATACCCCAACCAAACACTGCAGTTCTCGCGCTGATGGTAAATAATATTGCTGCAGAGTAACACATTGATTTCATGTTAATGGTCAGCTGTCAACATAAGGCGATCAAATTTCTGCGCACAAGTTTTGCTGTGCTATATTTGCTGGCATAATGATATTATCCAACTTAAGATGATATAGGCAGCCTATAATATAGAACATGGTTTAAACAGTTTACCTGATACCAAATGCTGATTGCTGTCACAGGTATAAAGATGATGACAACTTGCCATGTAGCCTGAGACATTACTAATATAATTCCAAGGAGCTGGATCTCAGAGAAGGCGAATCCCCCAACTTTATTTGGAACGATTGTATCCACAGCATTTTGGTCTGTTGAAGCCTGCAAGGGAGCATATGGCCAGAACATCAATAGCATCATAGTCACTGTGATATAAAAATATAACAAAGAGGATAAAAGGAATTGTCAAATTAAATGGACAATGATATGTAAGATATATTAATCAAAATTTCTATCTAAGAATTCTAAAGGGGAAGAAAGTACATAATATCCACAGTACTACATACTCTATTAAGTATTCTTCCACTCGGGGTTGCATCAAAAAACGACATTGGAGCACGGAAAATGCAGAAGTGCAATTTATTAAAGTGTACAGTAGCTGTCTCTAAACCAGCTATTACAAGAAGCATTGTTCTGGCAAGGATGCAGCAGGAACTTCCTATGGCGAAAGCAACATAGGCAACTATAAGAACACAGGGACCAATAACTGTTTTCACTTCTGCTGAAACAGGAGTTGCCCAAGCCATCCAATAGTTGCTCCCAATTTGAAGATACAAATGACCTGAAGCAAATGAGGGGGCAACCCAGAAGGCAAATGTAGTCATACCTGAAGCATATAAGTATTTTCTCAGCCAGCCCTCCTCAGTCTTCCTAAGTTTAATAATTTTGGAAAGAAACTTCATCTCTCATCCTTGTAGTCTTAGAATCCCCATGCTCCTTAAAATCTCAGATGTGGACTTCATTCTTCTATCTTTTGACTCCATCAACTTGTCCTAAAACTTCTCTTGCAATGATCCAAAAGGCATGTTTGCCAACATCACAATAACAGTAGCAACAAGAGCAGAAATAGAAGCAAGCCCAAGATTCTTATACAAAATTAACAAGGCCCATGTAACATGCAGAAGTACTGTCCACACCTCAATCATGTACCAGCTAAAGTCACCAACTCTTTCAGTATCCACAGCCATCAAATTGATTAAGTCCCCAGCAGAGTGACCCTGCTTTGATTGGCATGGAAGGGTCAATTCTTTATTATAGATGATCGTCACCAGCACCGATCGGAACTTAATTCCAACTTGGTAAAATCTAAAGAATGAGTGCCTCTGTGTAAGGCACTCAATATAACTAAAAACAAAGACACCAAACGATAGCCCTCACTCTTGAATTCTTTTTGTCCGTTAAGGTATTGAACAAATGTATCAATAAGATATGGACCAATATAAGAAGCCAGAGTGTACAAAGATGCTAAAATAGTTATCAGAAGAATCTCTTTCCATGCCGAGAAAATTAACAACTTCGTCAGCTTCGGTGCGGTCACTCTGCCAATTGTACCACAATCTACCTCAAGCATATTCCTAAAAGTTGGAAAACTCCGAACACGCTAACGCTGCTAGCGAATTGAGGAACATCCTCAAGGCCTATGGTTTTCTTATTGCCAGCATCAATCAGAGGACGCATCCAAGAGAAAGTAAGAATGCTGAATAGTCCAGCAGTTGAGTAAGGGGTAACTGTTTCAGACCCTTTGGTTGATAACAAGTTACCAACACTTTGGTTATCAATATTGTCTAAAAGAGGTTCATCAAGAGTGTTATCCTCGCAATCATTTTGGACAAATATCCCCATGTAACAGAAAAACAAACCGGAAAAAACACAGACCAGATCAGAAACCAAGTATTGAATAGGTAACAAAACCGCTTGTACAAAGAGAATCGTGTCCACTATTTTTTCATTAGAGCAACCATTTCCAATCCAACTGAAGTAATCAAACAGAAATAGGACAAGATTAAACACGGAAACACTCAAAGAAGAAAACAGTGCCTTGGTATACAAGGTGTTCTTCAAGTTCACTTCTGAACTATCTCTGTTACAAACTGTGATTTTCTTACATAACCACAAGACCAAAAATTTTACCAACAAGGCCAAATGGAGAAAAATAAGCATGAACTTTTGTAAACAGCACGTGAATATTGGTCACTAAAGGAAAGGTTTTGGACTTTTAGTCCGAGTCCAAAAGCGTAGGAAGCATGGACTTGTCTTCTATTAATCAGGTTCTTTCGTTTCTCCGATTAGTTATCGTTTTCAGAGGCAACGACTAAAAGAAATTACAAGACTTTGGCACAAGTCGAGATGGTTGTTCACGTATCTCTTGGCTACTTCTACGTTTGATTGAGTTTGGGAAGTTTAGGTAAGTATTTACAAAGTTAGTTATAGATAACTTAATAAAAATAATTAAATCCAAATAATGATGAATGGCACCATTCTCTTTGTAACGAATATATATTGTAAATAGAAAAAAAAAAAATGGACAAAGGTATCCAACCCAATGTAAATTAGTGTTTGATGACGAGTCAATTAATCGCTCCACTAGCACAAGGGGTTAAAAAAAAATAAGAGAACAATAATCTAATTTGGGCAACTTGACTTTGAGTTTGGGAGCTAATGGCTACGATGCTTCTAACAACAAACGGTGGTATATTCTTGAATGATAACTTTCTGTGTTAAAAAGTGGATTAGATTTTTGGCTAGTGAATCTAGTTAGTGAACTAGCTTAATACTAGCCAGCCTTACGTAAAGGTTGAGTTGAACCGGTCTGAACTAAGTCGAGTTATATTTCGTTAGGTATATGTAATGCTTTTTTTTTATATTTTTGATTTTTGATTTTTTTTGCTTTTTTTATTAACGTTATATGTAACCCATTAGACTTAGCTTATTTTCATTCTATTAGAAAGTGATATAATAATCTAGTGACAATATAATATCATAGAAGATGAACATGGATTAAATTTGTAGTATCATTGGACAAAATTTCTCCATTTAGACATTTACCACAGTAACCAAACAGTCTTTTCATTTAGACATTGACTGGGTGAAGGCTTAAAAAGTGGCAACAAATAAGCAACAAACCAACCTACACATGAATTATGATTTATGAAAGAGAAAAGACTGAGTCAAATTAAAATAAATATTTACTTTGAAATAATAAGATTTAACATTTTTCACTATCTCTCTTTTTTTCCGATAATTTTTGCACTATCTCTCTTTCCAGTTTTATCTCTAAATGATAGGAGATATATCATTTGAAACAGGATTGGTGACGCTGACCGAGAAAACAAAAAACAAATGGTTTGGTGACAAATTATTTTATACCAAATATATATCATGATTCAAATAAATTATGATAGTCAAGTTTATCTGAACAGAAATATATATCAGGTCGGGCCAATTACAAAACTATGTATATTTTTTTCGGTTGACTTGACCCAATTGAATTTCACGAAAGATTATAACTCCAACAAGCTCAGCGGATTCTGTGTGAAATTTCATTTTTTTTTTTTCATGAAATCAGTCAGCCAAAATATATATAATTCTTATGATAAAGTTTAACAATCAAATATTAACTATTATGTCGATTTTTTTTTTTTTTTTGGGGTCTGGCTATTATGTCGATTTTGAAATAGGAAAATTTCTCTTCTTTCTAGTGTTTTCATCACACAACTAATATAGTATCGATTAATTTTCAAAGAAGATTTATAATTATTAACACGTATAAAGGATAATACTGAAGTAAAGTTTTTAAGGGGTATGCAATGTTATCATATCAAAAGCTACGGGTGTAAAAATGATATATTAGCTCAATTTGATACTCAATTTGATCAAAGTCACCACATTAATACTGTTTACAGTGGTTCAACAAACTTGGATGTATTACTTCATCTATTTAGATTATTCCCCTTATTTGGCACCTTCTATTTTTTTTTTTTAATTATTGAGCACATTCTTTATTTTCCAAAATGTTGATTTCATAGTATTATGTGTGTGATCTTATTTAGTTTTTAATTTGTTTTTAGTTTCGATGATCACTTTTTTTCGTTCTAACCATTGGCTCACATTTTTTGTTAATGGATTATGAAGTGAATTTGTGTTATCTCACTAAACAAAGAGGGCTATCCACTATCCCATAGTCATTTGAAATTTTTATTTCGGAGTAAACCCCTAAGTTGACTCCTAAAAATATACTGTCGGACATACCAATTCTTAAGAAATGAAAAGTCTTAATATAATCCCTGAAAATTTAAAATGTTGGTCATATTAATTAGTCCTCTTTTAAGGACTAATGAGTCCAGTGATTAATCAAAGACTAAAAGAAATTACTATAACCGACATTTTTAGTTTTTAGAGTCTATCGAAAAATTTCGTTTTTCAGGGATTAGTTTATCAAACATTATTTTTTTTATGAATGAATTTGAGGTTTACTTTTTTTTTTTCCGGATAGATAAAAGGAAACTTGCTCACAACAGTGAGAAGCAAGACTAGAACCAGAATACAAGAAACAAAACAAAGACAAGAGAGCCAAGATACATCATCGTCTCCAACATAAAAGGAACGAAAAGCAGAAAATCCAGCCAGCCCTTAGCAGATATTGAGATAGGACCAGAGAACCACCACAATGCTGTTTGCAACTTGGACATCAAAACTGATCCCCTTTATTTAACGTATGATCAACCCAACCCCTTTCAGGTTTAGTCTTTATCTTGTTTGATTTAATTGCTTCTGGAAAGAAGGAATTAAGACAATAAAAGCAATGTAGTGATGAATATGGAGGAAGAGCCTTGTCTTGCAAATATGATATCATATATATAACTTTTAAAGTAATTATTGCAATAATAAAAAACATAGCAATACATGATTAATATCCATGTAAAAAAATATTTATATTAAAAGTTTATCAAAATTAAATCATTTAATGAAAAATGGTTAAGTCTACAACCTAGCAATACATGGTTATCTCCTACATGTCATATTTAAATTTGAGATGTCCCGTATTTAACTATCACCCCATCTTTCAAAAATATCCTACAAAAATAATTTCTAACCAGTGTCTTTGTTATTAAAAAAAAATCATTTAATGAAACATTGTGGCTGTACATGCATTTTTGTTTTTTTGACACTTGCTAATTTGCTGAGAGACTCAATTATATAGATATTATATTTATATATAATTATTGAAAAAATATTGTATTTTTTGTATATTTAAAGAAATATGGTAAATTTTACAGAAATCAAAATAGTTAATTGCAATTTCAGGCCGTTCAAAAAAAAATGTGTGATAGAAATCGCAGCTATATGTTGTGATTTCAATAAAATTTTAAAAAAGAAAAATATTATTTAATTGAAATTGTAACACATTATTGCGATTTCAATAAAAAATAAAAAAGTATTATTTCAATAAAAATAGCAACATATCGTGCGATTTCAATAATTTTAAATTAAAACAAAATAAAAAAAATATTATTTTAATAAAAATCGCAATACATTATTGTAATTTTAATAAAATAAAAATTAAAAAAAATAAAAATATTATTTTAATAAAAATTGCGGCTTATTATTGTGATTTTAACAAAATAAAAATTAAAAAAATTATTTTAATAAAAATTGCAACTCATTGTTGCGATTTTAATAAAAATAAGTATTAAAAAAATAAAAAAATTATCTTAATAAAAATTACAACTCATTGTTGCAATTTTGAAGAAATTGAAATAGTTAACTACGAGTCCAAGCCGTCAAAAATAAAAATATATTATTTAACTAAAATTGCAGCAAGTCATTGCAATTTCAATTAAAAAAATATTATTTTAATAAAAATCACAACACATGGTGCAATTTCAATAAATTTAAATTAAAACAAAATAAGAAATATTATTTTAATAGAAATTGCAATATATTGTTGCTATTTTAATAAAATAAAAATTAAAATAAAATAAAAAATTATTTTAATAAAATCATAGCTCATTTTTACGATTTTAATAAACTAAAAATTAAATAATATTATTTTAATAAAAATTGCAACTCATTTTTTCGATTTTAATAAAAATAAGAATTAAAAAATAAAAAATATTATTTTAATAAAAATTACAACTCATTATTGCAATTTTAATGAAAATAAGAATTAAAACAAAATAAAAAATATTATTTTAGTAAAAATTGTAAGTCATTGTTTTGATTTTAATAAAATTAAAAATTAAATAAAAATAAAAATATTATTTTAATAGGAATTGCAAGCAAAAGTTATGATTGCTTTTTTTTTCTTGGGAGTATTTACTATGCATGTGCGTGCCAGCGCATATACTTTGTGTGTTGGGGGGGTGTGTGTGTGAGAGAGAGAGAGAGAGAGAGAGTGAGAGAATAAGGAAGTTGCGTTAGTTTTTGTTTTTGTATGAAAAGGAGTACTTTTTTTTTAAATTTTTCAAAAAAAAGTATTTATAAAATTTTTAATATTATTGGATGTGTTTGTTTGTGCTTTTATTATAAAAAGAAATAATTTTTTTAAAATTTTTCAAAAAAAATATATATAAAATTTTTAATGTTATTTATTTGTATTTTAAAAAAAAAAGAAGTAGAAAATAACTAATTTTTTTGCTTTTTTGAGAAGCAGTAGAAGAAAGAGAATATTGCTCCTTAAAATTCGTAACCACTTTCTTTCTACTTAATTATTATTTTATCTTTAAAACTTTTAAAAATTATCACTCTTTTTTCACTCTCATTCTCTCTCTTTCTCTATATCCTTAATTGTAATTTTATTAAATAAAGTACTTTTATAGTTATCACATCCAAACAATTTAATAACTTCTAATTTTGATAAAAAGTACTTATATAATTATATTCAAACATAAAATAATTTTCTGGTTTTGCTTCTATTTCTATTTTTCAAGAAGTATTTATCCTATAATCTTAATTAAATGGGCCAATATTTTTGTGCTCCTAAAAAAAAGTAAAAGCAGAAAATAATCAATTTTTCTATTTATTTGAGAAGCAGATAAGGAACTGCTTTTCATAAAAGTAAAAGCAGTAAAAGAAAGACAATATTGCTCCTTAAAATTTAGAACCACTTTCTTCCCACTTAATTATGATTTTATCATTAAAATTTTTAAAAATTACCACTCTTTTCTTAGTCTCATTCTCTCTCTCTATCCTTAATTATAATTTTATTAAATAAAATATTTCTATATTTATCGCATCCAAACAATTTAATAACTTCTAATTTTGATAAAAAATACTTATATAATTATATTCAAACATAAAATAATTTTTTACTTTTACTTCTATTTTAACTTTTATTTTTTAAGAAGTATTTCTTTTAGAATCTTAACTAAACGGGATCAAAATTCAACTAAGAAAGAGAAAGAAGAGAGAAAAGAATAGGAGAGAAAGAATGTTAAAAAATAAAAATGCCATAATTTTCTAATTATTTTCTGAAAATAATAAATGGTCAAATTTTTTATAAAAATCAATAAACAATCTAAAAAACCTCTAAAAAACGTTGCTGAGATGCAATTAAAATACTAAATTAATTAAAACAACAATACGAAAGCACCTGATGAGATGCTAACTGTTGATTCCAATTATCTCATCTCCATCTAACCGTTTCGACACTCTACTCCATTGCACCGCGCTACGGCCCTCCTTACCATATCCTTCCCCTCTGCACATGCACATCCACATGGGATCGCAGTTCGCAAATCAAACCTCAACACAAGCACCAATTTTTGGTAGGCGGCGCCCTGACGAAAATTTTCAAATTTTGGTCATCCAACGCGCGAATGAAAACACCTTCGAACTCCAGCCTCAAAAATCAAAACCTCAGTCTCTTACACTCCCCCGCTTTCTGCTCAAACAACAGCCGAAAAAATTCAAAAATTCACCTAGAATCCTCACTTCCCAGTTCCCAAACCTTCCCCTCATTTCTAGTTTTCATAAACTTCACCGTAAAATTCCGATTACACTCCTCCAACTTTGATGACCATTCAACCCCACTTGCAATCCCAACCCAATTAAAAATCCTCCATTCCCCTTTTCTTCTCCTTCTTATTGTTTCTTCCACACCCAATTGAACACAAGTATTATGGTGAGAGAGCAAACCGTAGTTTCGTTCTACGCCAAGCTCCGCGAATCGGCATCGAAGTCTTCGTCCACGCCACTCCTCATCTTCCCTTCAACCTCCGATGTGGACTCCCTGTGCGCCGTAAAGATCATCTTCCACATCCTTGAGTCCGATGGGGTCCAATACTCGTGCTACCCAGTCTCTTCGTTTAAAGACATCCACAAGAATGCAGGGCCCAACCTCACCTCCGCCGCCCAAAACGACGACCCTGTCTCCATCCTTTTAATCAACTGGGGCTGCCACAGGGACTTGCAGAAGACCCTAAACCTGGGCCCTTCCGCCCGCGTTTTTGTCGTGGACAGCCATCGCCCAATCCACCTCCACAATCTCAGCAGCCAAAACGACTCCGTAATTGTCCTCTTCACTGAGGAGGATGAGAAGCTAGCCGATCTCGCCTACGGCTTCGACCTCACCCTCGCCGAGTTGGCCAATGCCAGCTACGTGTACAGAGACGGTGATGAATTCGGAGAGTCCGAAGAAGATTCGGAGGAAGATTCCGAAGAATCAGATGAGGAAGATAGCGAAAATGACGATGTAGAAATTGGGTCTCGGAGGAAGAGGAGAAAGTTTTCGGATCCGGTTCAGTTATTTAGGAAGCAGATGAAGGAGTATTATAGATTGGGGACATTTCATGGGAAGCCGTCAGGGTGCTTGATGTATGACCTGGCTGACTCTCTTCGAAAGAATACCAATGAATTGTTGTGGTTGTCTTGTATATCTCTGACTGACCAATTTGTTCATGAGAGATTGAGCGATGAGAGGTATCGCGATGGTGTCGCGGAGCTAGAGGATCGTATTAGATGTTCTGGGAACTTGGATGCGGTTACTTCGGTTACACTCAAGGATGGGACTAAAATTCGGGCGCCAAATTCGTGTAGGATTGCTTGTGAGGATGAGCCTAGGCTTATGTTGTTGAAGGAGTGGAGTTTGTTTGATTCAATGCTGTGTTCTTCCTATATTGCGACAAAGTTGAAGACTTGGAGTGACAATGGGATGAAGAAGCTGAAGCTTCTGCTGGCCAGGATGGGGTTTGCACTTGTGGATTGCCAGCAGAAGTTCCAGTATATGAATGTAGAGGTGAAGAGGAAGATGAAGAGTGAGTTTGAGCAGTTTTTGCCCGAGTATGGGCTCACTGATTTCTATTATAGGAGTTTCCTGAGGATACATGGGTATAGTTCAAGGGTGTCTGCTGCTGATGTGGTGTATGGGGTGACTGCCCTGCTCGAATCGTTTGTGAAATCAGATGATTCTTGTGCTTCCAAGCAGTTTGGGGTGGCCTATGATGCATTGTCTTTAAGCAATCTTGATAAGCTCAAGGATGGGATGCAACACGCGATCAGGATTCAGAGAGCCATTCTTAGGCAAGGGAGCACTGCCATTACTAAGAATGGATGTATAAGAAGTGGGAGGAAGTTCCGGTGGGTGAAGCTCGAGGATTCGGCTGACACCAGGTTGCTAGGGTACCCGCAGGCATTGACTAAGTTCTGTTATTTTCTTATGGATGCTTTGAGAGAGAAGGGGGCAAGGATGAAGCCTCTGCTTTGTGCTTGCTTGTCTCAAGAGCCCAATAAGGTGTTAATTGTAGGTGTTTATGGGAAGCCTCGTTTGGCTGGAGCTCAGGGAAATGCGTTTGGGATTGCATTTAGGAATGCTGCTGAGGAGATTGGAGCAGAGTTCTTCCATGAGTTGTTTGAGTCATCATGGATTGTTCTTGATGCTTCTGCAGTAAATTCTTTCATGGTCAGGTTGACTGAGAAGCTATGACGCTGCATTTTTGCTTAAATCTGGTTCTTCAAGGAAGTATGTTAGCTTACTGGAGTAACATGCCTGAGATTATCAATAAATGATTTATGGTAGTTGATGTTGCAAGAAAACATGACTCTTTTTCTTTGTCTGTTGTGTCATGATTTATAGCATCTTCATTTGACTTTTCTTACTATCCCCCCCCCCCCCCAAAAAAAAAAAAAAAAAAAAAAAAACCTACCCCCAATTTGTTAACCTGACACTTCATGTAAACATATGCCTTATTCACATATTGATGCAATGTTGAAATTGAGAGATCTTCCTGGACAAAGTTCACATATCAAGTGGCAATTTTTCAGTTATTAGCATTTGAACATGATGTCTAACTTTTCTTTATATTGTTTTCATTTTGAAGTATTGCAGATGCCTTATATCCAAAATTGAAAACGAATAATAGTTGATAATGATAGTTGCAGTGCACTCAGAGGCCCTGTCATGCAAAAAATTGTCTCAGGGTGTTTGTTCAAGCAATGAATAATTTTTGGCATTTAACTTCGGAATTTGTTGACATTCCTTTGTGTTATCCACTAGTGCCATTGGCTCAAATTCTATTTCAGCTTCTTCAAATTGGGAGCAACTATTGGATGGCTTGGGCAACTCCTGTTTCAGCAGAATTGATAACAGTTATGCTCTTATAGTTGTCTATGTTGCTTTCGCCATCAGAAGTTCCTGCTGCATCCTTGCCAGAGCAATGCTTCTGCATTTTCCATGTTCCAATGTCATTTTTTGATGCAGCCCCAAGTGGAAGAATACTTATGGAGGTATCGATGGTAGTTTCAACATTTTTCTTTTTCTGTATAGTCAAATAAAGGGTGAAAAGATGGCAACTTCATTTGTACATAACACACTTGTGATTATTTGGGAAGATTTTCTGGACCTTGTACTGTAGGCTGACCACAATTATTTGCCCTTCGTTTTGTAGAACGAAGCATATATTTTAGTTCCATAAAAGTCCTGTCTGTGACTTGCGGTGAAATCTAAAGTCATTGATAGTGTAGCAATCTTTGGTATCGCCTAGACACCTACTATGACTTGAAAGATAGATGATTCACTGAAGAAATGATGTACTGGTGCTGTAGGAGATGAAAATCTTTGTACAACAATAGGTGTAGAAGATTTTGATGGTGTCCTTTAATCCTATAAATCCAGAGGGAAAGTACACTTAAAGGTGAAGAAAATAGCTGAACAAGAATGGTTGAATAATGTTGCTCCCACATCCACCCAATAAAGCACACTAGATGGAGTAGAAACCTAAAAACATTCCAATAAATAGTTGATGAAACAAGATATTAAACGATAGAGTAGAAAATTTATGATAATTTCGGCAAAAAGGAACCATTGGCTGAACCCCAAAGTAAAGCAACATTAATATCCAGATTTGAGCTCTTGTATTAATTCTGAGTTCTTGAACTGTAGACACCAATGACCAAACCGTGGCAAATAAAGCTTCTCTGTAAAATTGTGCTAACCTTTTTGTTCTTTATCTTTTCCAAGCAATTAGCGAAAATCTGCTGCACATGGAGGACATTTACCCTGAACATACTTTCAACTTTATGCACTTGCATTTCATTGTACTTCCCATAAATCATGTATGTACTGAGTTTAAACTCATCGATTCCATATCAAAGAAATTCAAAAATGTAATTTTGTGTGTAAATATGACGATTTTTTTTTCTTTCACTTCCATAATTCCAAGTCACTTTTCAAATTTTTAATGGCTCTAATAAAATTGATGGCGTGAGTTATGGCCGACAAATGAGATAGGATCCTGAGAGCCTTTTAATTGATTGACTAATGTTTTTATTCACAAATTGATTGAAAGACATAGGTATGGTATGTGGTGCCTGACAGCTCTCCCCGTTAGTATGAAATGAACAGTCAAACCCCTTGAGTATGTAGGAATTAAAGTCGTTATTTTAGCCACCTAAACGTATTGTGCAGTGGTAAGTTCTAAATGCTGACTAAATGATGCACAGTTTCTGCAAATCTAAGATTGTATAAAATAGAAGTGGAAGGTGTGCAAATAGCCTTGTACTCTGATAGAGGTTACCATTTCTGCAGCTAGATGTTGCTGGATGATGATGAAGTTTGTTTCTTCTTTTTTCTAGTATTTTATTATTTCAAAAGGACTGAACGTTATTGAAGTTGATTGTATTATCAAGTTGGGGGTAACACTTGTGGAAAAGATGGCTAAATTTTATTTATGTGGTCTGGTCATGTGTGAAAAATAGTTAGAGATAAAGGGAGACATTCTAGAAATAACCATTAAGAAAAATTTGGATTTAAATAATTTGTTTATATATATATACTATAAGACATTATAGCATCCTTTGATTTAGTAACTGGTCTTATCTGGTGAGGAAAAACCAATTATTGTTGTTTGTATTTTTCAGGTGCTGAGACCATGTGATGTCAGTTTTCATGCCAAAAGAAGACTTGCACAGGCACTCTCCTGTTCGAGATTTTTGTCCAATGCAGGTCTAAGGATTGAGAATTGACTTCACTCCCTTGGATTGAACAAAGGTTACGTTTAAGGAGAGTGCTACTGTTATCGCACCTAAAAACCACTTTTGCCTTCGGGATATATATATATACATGGTATGGAGAAATTTCTAACTGCTCATGGAGTATCACATGAATGTGTTTATAGTCAATAATACATTGACATTTTAAGTCTTATCACTAACTTACACTTTTATATAAAATGTCATTCTATTATTGGTTGTGAGCATAATCTACGTGACGAGCTAGCAGCATGCAAAAATTGCCTTTATAGTTTCTTCAGCATTGGGGCTTCATGATAGTCAATTATAGCATTTCAATGTTATCCTTCTTGGAAGTTGGCTGTTCGAGGGTCTTTATAAATGGCTGGTAATGGGAACATATTAAACTTATTTATTTATTTTTTAGGACGGAACCATATAAAACTAAATAAATAAACGTTAGTACCAGCTATAGGGCAATCACTGGAAGGATTTTCCTGTGCTAAAATTACATGGATAGAAGTCGCAGTGTCTTGATTCAGCCAAACTTTGGATGGCAACTTTTAGAAAAAGCAACCTATTCTTGCATTTTTGCAATAGGCAATAGCAAACTAAGCATTCAACAGATTACAAATTTACAATTTATTTGTCAGCAGCACCGGTTACAATTTACATTAATAGAAAAAATTAACCATATGGGTCAATGGCGGGGGACCTATACGCGTTATATTTTGAAATTCTGACGCGGTTGGAGCTAAGCAGAATACTATCAACAAGAAGGCAATTCCAATTATCGCCTTGAGCTGTATTAGCAGTGAAGAGGGTCGAAATATGGGCTAATGGACTGAGAAAAAGAACGTCATTCCTTTTAACAAAAGGAATATTTAGATAATGCATTGTAGTTGACCGAAAAGAGGATAATGCATTATAGGTTTATAATGATCTATATTTCGGCAGTTCCTCATGTGTCCAGTTCAAACAACGAAAACTTATAATGGAAACTTTTTCATGGAATGGCATAGAGAGAGTTGCTGCAATCCAAACCAATGAAGAATGAAATACCTATATATAAAATCGTACACTACGGCTTAAAGAAAAGGTGTAAATCCACACAGGGTCAAGCAATAACAGCGGTGCAGGGAGCTCGAAGGTCAACAAGAATTTATTATTTCAACTGACCATGAACTCATTTAAAGACCTGATTAACTTACATATAGGCCAAGATAAGATCCATTTCAGAAAGTGCATGTTATTGGATCATTTCAAGTTAAAATTGAAGAGCTGAACACAAGATGAACCGGACAGCACTTGAACTCGAACCACAACCCACCAATTCAATGGAAAAGAATTTTAATAACATATATTGTAGATCTCAGTTAAATACAGATGAATCAAATTACAAAGCATGGTAGTTACATGACAAGAGCAAAAGGAAAGATAAAAAAGAAGGACAAATCACAACATTGCATGCCAAAACGTCTTCGCTGATCAAATATGGAAGAAAGATACAAAAGGGGGAAAAATAAAGAAAGACACAAATTTATGATAAATGCAGTTCAATGATGTTTTTCCGCAGGGAGAGAGCCTTGGATATATACAAGTGCTACACACACCTCATGACCATTCACAACACTATCCTTATCTCCTTTCCTTTCAGAGTATAATCCACACTTCCAATAAATCATTTTCTGCCCCAGCAAAAGCAGCAACTCTGGAGAAGCAAGGATGAGTACAAAGAGAAGCATGAGTATGGTGAAAACTCCAAACTTATAGATCTAATGCATCAGTATTAAACAGTTCTGCAGGTATACCTCGGCTTTGTCAGTGGTGGGTTGGTTCTGGACACCATATGACCTCCCATTAGGTGTGCCGGGCACATGACCGACCGCAACCTGTCTCTCCTCCCTTACTTGGTTAAAAATATGCGTAAAGCCTTCAGCTGATGTAGGGTCAGTCTCATCCCATTCACCGAACTTTGGAACAGCAGCACTTCGATCAGGCTGCCAAATCAGAAATTAATTGTGAAGGAAAAGTCTCATAAAGACTCCAAAGTCAAATCCTTAGAAATCTGCAAACTTATCAATCATTGATACAATATATATTCTAGATTTTCACTTTTCATGCCAGAAATGGTAATCAACAGGACAGGACAAAAGAAAACTAACAGTTTCATCTCCTCGATTAACTGGTTTCAACCGGGATCTTCCTGGTGTACCATGACTGTTGTCATATGAATTCCTTCCTTCCAAAGAGGGACTATCTCTGCCTGGGGCTCTAGCCTGGCGATGAAGAGGCGACCGTTCAATACTGTACTCGGACCCAGTACTTTGTCTTGAAGGTCTTCTATGGGTATCAGCAGAGTTTACTCCATGGCCTCCATGACGATGGGCAGAATCACGGTCACCGGCACTCTTATTGCCTACACTCTCATGATGAGCTGGAGAGTTGACGAAATGCTTAGGATCACCATCCTCCTTGCTCTTTTGTAACTCAGGTGTTGATCTCACTGATCCCTTTGCAGATGAATCATCTGAATGAACTCTGGGTTTTGAAGGGGGTAGTTCGGTGGCAGAAGAATTATCATGAACAAGATCTGTATTTTCCTCAGGGTCATTTGGATTAATCATCTTTGAGCCAGGTCGACCCTTCCGGGCTTTGTCAAAATAAGCTGTATAAGGAACATTCTCTTCACTCTCCCAATTACCAAACTTTGGAACGTGAGAACGTTGCTGTCAAATTGACACATTGAAAAGATCCTATTAAGTAGAGTTCAATAAATACACCCCCATACAAGTTTAAAATGCTAATGAATGTCATCTCTTGCATCAGACTCAGAGTTATCAATAGGAAATAACAGAGAAAAGAAAACAAAAATTATTGATCCTTTTGCTTTGTTTGCAATGAGGATCACATTTTGGTACTTCAGGAAATATATCAAATTGAAAGGAGATTATGAGATTCAACACGTCAGAAGGTTATTTCCGTAGAAAAAAGGTGGTGTTGCAATAAAGGTTCAACCCAACCACATACACCATATTGACACTTATTTCACTTTGGGCGTAAAATGATACAATTGCTGATAGTAGATGATTTATTATTCCTTCAAATTCACTTTAAGTCTCTCCAAGAGATTTCTGATTAAAATTTTGCTTATAGACAAAGAAAGAGGCAAATGAGCCGCACTTCAGTGAAATATGAAGGACTAAATTGTCCCAAAGTAAATGATATATTAAAAATTACACTGCAAAATTCTAGCATTTCTACGAGTAAGCACAGCAAGTTATTACAAACTTGCACAACCCAACCAAAAATTTCCACTTATCATCTTTCTTATCCATCAAAACAAATCACCGAGGAACTGCTCAATGTTAGAAGGATTTGAGAGAAAATACTCCAAATAACCTATTTCAAATCGTCCATACTACAGCGCAACATGGTTAAAAGATTGACTTGATTTGAAATTTCCTTACCTTAATTATCAGTTGTTAAGTTTTTATGATATTTTAAGTTGTCGCTCAATTCAATTAATTGGAATCAAGCATGCAGTTCTCCACACTTCATAACACAACATGAAATTCATATATTACTTCATTACATTCAGTTGATCAGTATTCAACAATGTCCAAGTTGTTCTCCATCACTCCTTGGGAACAAGAAAAGTTTTAACCTATGATGCATAAGTACTCCAGAATGGTTGTCGAATCTGTACTAGGTACATATTTGGCATTGGCATTTGTTGGGTACACATAAATATGTACCCGATATTTGTTTTTCAAATTTTGCTATCAAATAGGTACATCTTGATCAAGCATTACAATGAGTTGATATCACTTTAATACAAGTCAGTCCTTGTAAAACATGTTTTGCGACTAAACTTTTTGGTTCGTTAAAAACTTGAAATTAGAACATTACAAAAATTGTATTTATCTCACTACTAAACATCAAGTCAGTCCACTTAAATACTTGATATATTTTATGGTGCTTTGTTGAAAACTTGAAAATTAGAACATCACAAAATAGTATTTATCTCATGATTTAATTGCTTTAACTGTTGACGATTGTATATTTCTCTATAATATATCCTTCCATACTCGTACTTTGGTGTTAAGAAATTTTGTCATACTCTATGCCCGTATCCATGCAATATAGGTTTAAACATTGAAACAGCCTTAATATCCTTATATTTCAACAAATAACTTCATTTACCAAGCCTCTTGTTCTATTAAATAAAATTCAATATTCTTGATGCTCTTGCAGAGCTCACATAACTTGGTGAAATTTCCATTGATGGTTGATCCTGAGGGAAGGCAAGGATTAACCACATCCCTGGGGTCAGCCCATATTTTTTACTTTGGCACCAAGCAGCTGCCAAAAGGAGCAAAGCTGTTTTCACAAAGTTCTTACATTATATTAATCACCTGGTATTTTGAGAAGGCATATTAAAGACTCAAAATACTTGTTTCAATGCTATTATATAAAGTCATATATCATTTTCTAGGCATACTCTTTACAAAGTCTCTTTACTTAATCTGACTAGGTGGATCCATGACAATTTGGTTGTTAGAGTTTGTTCTTTTGCAATTCATCAAGCTCTAGTCAACAACAAGAACAACAACCAAACCTTTTTCCACTAGGTGGCATCAGTTATATAGATTAAGTGATAGCATTGTGTCCTATCACAAACATTAAGCTCTAGCAAACAAAAATAAATTGAATCTACATTTCTTGATTCCAATTTTATTTCGTTAAGCTGGAGATTGTTCAAAAGTTTTATTTTGTTCAGGATTTCAACAAGCTATAAAATTAGTTTACAAACCTAACATTTTCACCTCAATAGATAAATGTTTGCAAAATCAGTACAGCTTAAATAACAAAACGATTCTTCATTTTCATTCTCATCTTTTCCATTACACCATCCATTAAAAATGTGTTATAAGGCAGTGAAACTATTGATACCAGTAAAAGTCACCGACTGACCTAAAGTCAAAGTCCTATCAAGCAGCGAAATTCTACATTAATAGTGTTTATGTTATCAGTTGATTCTACACAAGAGTCATAACTCAGAACTAGTTGAAACAACAGAAGAGCTAACTAGTCTTATTGGGAAAGAAAAGCTCAATGATACCTTTTACTTTGTCGATCAAATTCTCCATTTTTCTTTAATAGGCCAGATACATTCATAATATGGCTGAAAGTAGATTTGTCCAGATGTTCTTTTTCATTGTGTGTTTTCAATTAATCAATCAACAAAACAAGAATAAAGAGCTCCATTACCTGATTGCCCACATACCTATAGACTGTTGATGCATTACGTTGAACCTCTCTAAAAGTGCAGATCTTTGTCTTTATCCTATATCTTCTCGTTTAATCTTTACAAGCATGTTATAATAACATTTGCATGATTTTCACAAGATAATTGTAAACCAAGTAAGAAAAGAGATTAGATAATGATATACAGTTTCTGTTTTCTCTGTTATGAAATCAGTTCATCTCAAGCTCCAATGTAATTTTTTCCAACATATCCATCATTTTTCATCTCATTTTGGCTGTCATTTTTTCCTTACCTGAAGGAAGTTGTAAACGGAACTTCTCATAATTGCTCAGACATCTCTAGTATATTAGGCCTACTGAAGTCATTATTTTTTGCAAGAAATTACAAACAAAGGCTTCTAATCAACCAAACTTGGCTCGTTTTGGAGTTGATATATGGGGAAACGGGTACAAAATATATCACACATAATACATCATAAAAGCAAACTTTGATGGAAGCTGGAAAAAAGGCACCTATGAGGGACACATTGTTTTCCCCTTGTATATATAGAAACCTCAGGAACAAATAATAAAGTGTAGTCTTACATTGTTGCTAATGTTAATTACCTAATTTGAATTCCTAAAACATCCAGCGATCAAAATCAATCATGATATAGCTTAATCAACTCAAAGTCAACTCCATAACATAACAAAATTCTACAATAGCAGTGTTATATTCTACTGCTACATATAATTGTCATCAGCATAAGCTAAAATTTTAGTGCAGCCTGACTTTTCAGGCTCTAGTTTCCACCATAACTCAGAAAATTGCACATGCCAATGTTCTAATGAATTGTCTCATGGTTCCCATAAACAAGACACAAAGTTGCTTATGATTGATTTATCATCGGTGGAATAACGGGACAGCCAGAAAGAGGGGAAAAGAAAATTTTAATTTTGGTCACCTATATCAAAGCTTAGGAATATGAAGAAAATAGTTAAAGAGTGGTGGGAAACAAAGAGGGCAAAAAAAAAAAAAAAAGGAGTTGCACTTAACATAGCAAAAGATTACAAGATAATGCAATAGATTGATACTCTGATTCCCTACCTTTTTCCTCAAAATATTTCGGCAACAAGACACACACAAAACATGGCAAAAACAAGGCCAAAATAACTACAAAGAGGAGAGACAAAAGAGAAAGAACTCACTGTTGCCATTTTCCAGCGAAACGAAGCTTGGAAAAAATATCCAATACCCAGAAATTGTAAAGCAGAATTGTTGGAGAAAGTTGAGATTTTTGGCTGGGTCAGAGCCAGTAAAAGTGGAGACTCCGAGAACCCAACAAGCTCCTCCACGGAACTAACTCAAACACGCAGCAACAAGAGAGAGAGAGAGAGAGAGAGAGAGAGAACTTTAGAGAGAGGTTTATCAACCGATGACCGGCGCCACCGGTAACGTTTGACCATTCTCTCTTTGTAAATTCTCTGTTTCTTCTCCGCTTCAAAGTCATTCTCTCTCTACGCGAAGTCATAGCCTTCAGATTTTTCTTTTTTAAATTTTTTTTAAAATGAAATTACTGCCCGTTGCCACCGATGCCCGCTTCTTCCAAAGCACATATCTGACACTGTTCGAGTTTTAAGAATGTCTCGTTTGGGTAAATTAGGAGAAATTCTTCAGAAGATGCCGTTTTTTTCCTTCACTTACAACATTCACTATCCAATTTTGTTAATTTTTATTATCTTTCCTATTTTCCAAAGTCAGTTGATGGTGTAAGTTGATGGTGTACGATGCATATCGAGAAAGAATTTTCTTCCTCCATAGCGGACCCAAGTATTTGACTTCTCGTAAATTAGTTAAGAGTTTGCCAGCAACTTTGTTCAACTATTGCTTAGGCAACGTGAGTAAGTTTTTATTTATTTATTTATTTTTATACGAAGATGGGGGAAGAATGAGATGTAAAAAGATAGTCACTAACGGATGGACTCGACCGCATTTCAAATTTTAGGATTGATTGGCAGCCTGTGTACGTTGAAGACAACGAATACATCGTGGTTATTTTATACAAAACAGCCATTTATTAATTAAGAATTTAATTTAAATACATTCACAGTGTAAAATAGTTTGATATTGTCAGTTAATAGAAATAGAAAAAAGTGTCAACTCATACAAATAATTATCTATTATAATGAGGGATCCATCATAATTTCTCATTTTTCCTTATTTCTATTGGTTGATAATATAAAATGATTTTACACTATCAATACACACTAATTAAACTCATTAATTAATTGTTAACTTATTTTTACATAATTTGTATCGAGTAGGTTCATATTTTATAGTTATCTGCAATTGTATGCTTACGTATCTGCGTATAGCATGTTCATACTGCATTAATATATTAAAATCAACTTAAAAGACATTTGAAAGTGCAAATATCCTTTTGTTTTTTTTTTTTCTTTTTGTGCTAAAATATCTTTTGTTTTGATTAGAGTAACTCTATCCTACATTAAATTTAAATTTGAGAAAGAGAAGAAAAGATAGTTTAGTACACTTTATTTTATTATCGTAACCTTAGTTTTAAACTTGACAAAAAAGAGAAAAGTAAACTAAATGATTTTTTTTTTTTTGGGTACGTATGAATGCAAATAAGTAAAATAATGTTTCTTTCGATATTTCAGAAAAAAAGAAAACACTTATGCCGAAAATGGGTCATAGATTTAAATATGAGTTTAGTGGTATGATATATACAAAATATTGGGGTTGAAAATTAATTATGCGGATATGGTAATTGTGTTTCACAATTCGCCATGCTGGGAGTAGAAAAATGTTGTTACACAATTCGCCCCTGCATCTGTAGGAATGTGGCAGATTTAAAAATTATTATAACACACAATTCTATTTTAAGGGGGGCAAATGATGAGAGGAAAAAGTATGTGACACATTTTGCCCCCTAAGTGTAGGAATTGGAGAAAAAAAAAGTTATTTTGACACTGGCAGTCCTGATACAGAACAACAGTCAAAATGTTCAATGGTCATAAGCTCAACGGCTCACAGCTTCAATTATATATACCCTTTTTATTTTACGATTGCTCCCATATTTTTTCTTCATTTTTGTTGTTTTTCCTCACTTTATTTTTGCCATTCTCCCATTCAATTGTTCATGTTCTGTTCTGCTTTTAGTTGTGAGAGTAAAAAATAATACAAGAAAAGTGAGAGAAAATTATGGATAACAGTTTGAATATTACTATTATTGCACATTTTAATGGCCCTGTTATTAAAAATACAAAGGAAAGTGTGATATTTATGTCTGACGAGCCACTTATTATTTTCATTCTTCAAACCATATCGTTTGAGGAACTAAATGTTGTACTTTGTCAAGGCACAAATATGAACACTCCGAAAAGAGTAGTGAGAATTAATATATAGGTGTTCGATCTCAAATCTTACTGACAAAATACAATTTCGACCAGTTAAAATAAGCAGTGATAGAGAGATGCAAATAATATTTAGGACGTATAGACAGTATCTGCAGCACATTACTGCCATTGAACTATACGTTGACTTTGAAGAAATTGTTGCTGAAGTTGGTCGAGTAAGTTTGCATCACAACGAAAATGTTCAAAGTGCATATCCGACTAGGCGACATGAAGACACTGTCCCCAGTTTATATCAAGTAAGTCATGTAATAGTTTATTAAATTTTTTATTTCAAAGTTAGTAATGTAACTAATTTCTTGATTATAGTACAATTTATTCGCTAATTATGTAGTAATCTCATTAATAATTTTGTGGAATTAAATTTTTATGTTAATTAATATAATATTATTTGTATTAATTCAATTAATTCTTGTTAATAATCCAGCATCAGTATCATGTTGCTGAAGCTAGTTGTAGCTCCTATCCGACAAGATCGCATGACAACGACACTATTTGTATATCACATTCAGTGAGTCATATGATATTTTATTTAGCTTTTATTTCAAAACTATTTATGTAGGCTTCTTTGTTATAGTAGAATTGATTTATTATTTAGTTTTATTCTATAAGTTTGTATTGTTCTAATTAATAGTTTTTTTTGAGTTAGATTAAATTTTTATCTTGATCAATACAATATCTGTATTATTTTAGTTAATAAATTTCAATAATTTTTGTTTCAGTCTCATGTTGCCCAAGCTAGTACTAGTTCTTATCCGGATAGATAGCATGACTATAACACTACTCCCAGTTCAAATCCAATAAGTCATTTGATACATTATTAAAAGACCTTACTTAATACTTTAATTATTTAAGTCTAATTATCATATTTAACAAAATTATTAGAATATATATAAATGTTAAAGTTTTTTTCTAAATTTGCTCAATATGATAAGTATCTAACTATTTTAAAAAAATTTTGAGAATAATTTTTTATTTAAAATTACTATTTTTAATGTATACTCGTAAAAATTTACTAGAAGAAGTTTTTTAATGAATTTAAAATACTTCATTAGTTATATTAAATTTTTTTATTGTTATTCAATTTTATTCATTATTTGTTAGAATACTCACCATTATAATTATTGGAGGATGTTGTCATAGTAAGAAAAAAAATTAAAGAAACAAATTTACTAATTAGATGCGAGTAATTGAGTTAAATATGTTAATTGTATGTTTATGTTTAATTCAATTAAATTGTTATGTTGATTAATATAATGCATGTGTTAATTTACTTAATTCTTTTTAACCCAACATCAGTGGGAAGATGAACCTGGCCCATTTCCAGTAAAAGGCACTGAGTGCATGGTTGAAATAGTGAAAGTGAAAGTGAAAGTGATGGAGAAAACTCGAAAGGAGAGCATGAAAGTGGTGGTGATAATACAGATGACGAAGGTGGACCAAACACAGTGATAGCAATTCAGAATATAGAGGATAGTCCCCCTTTTATGCGGACTTTACATCTTGAGGCTATGCATACTTGAGTTTCCAGAGTATGCGAATATGGTTAGAAGTAATGCTGCTGATGGTGAATTTTATAGTGGAATAATATTTAGTGATTGGGAGGCTCTAGTACGAGCAGTTAAGAACTATAGCATATCTAGATTAGTGGATTATAAAGTGCATGAGTCAGAACCGCTGACCTTTTACTATAAGTGCAAACACTTTGGATTCGGGTGTCAATGGCTTATTAGAGTCAGTTTCAGGAAGAACCAGGGCATTTGGGAGGTTAGGAAATACAATGGGCCGCACACTTGCACTTCGGCAATGCTTTCTCAGGATCATACCAAATTGGATTCTCACATGATTGCACGATATAAAGAACCAATGGTAAGAGTGGACCTGTCTTTAAAAGTAAAGAATATGATTGTTGAGATCCAGAATCAGTATGGATACTTGACAACATACCAACGAAGCAAAAGGCAATTGAAAGAGTTTATGGTAGTTGGGAAGGTTCGTATGAACAATTACCGATCTGGCTAGGAGCAGTGTGCTATTTTGATTGACATGCACGTGTTGAGTTTGAAGCTGTGTCAGCCTACCATGGACATGAGTTGGTGCCGAATACTCAAATATTCAAGCGAGTGTTTTGGACTTTTGGTCCCTGTAGAAAAGCTTTTAGACACTGCAAACCATTAGTACAGGTTGACGAGACACATTTATACGGGTAATACAAAGGGACTTTATTGATTGTAGTTGCACAAGATAGCAGTCAAAACATATTGCCCATTGCTTTTGCAATTGTTGAAGGTGAGACCGTAGAAGCACAGTCTTTTTTCCTGAACCATTTACGTAGATATGTAGTGATTGAGGATGAGGTTGGTATTATTTCTGATCGGCATGACTCAATTAAAGCAACAATAAGACAGAGCTAAGGTTAGTGGGAACCTCCGAGAGCATTCCACATGTACTGCATTAGATATATTGCAGCCAACTTCTTAAACAGATTCAAGAAACCATACTTGCATCGACTTGTTGTGAGCATAGGTAACATATTTTGTTTCTATTTCTAAATGCTTTTTTTTTTTGAGATAATCTATTGACCACATTTTGTTTTGCAGGGTATTCGAGGATGGAGCATGAATTTAATCATCACTATGGACGAATGCACCAACATGGTGAGGTATATACTAGTTGGCTTGAGGAAATTCCATGAGAAAAGTGGGTTCAAGCTTTTGATGGTGGGCATAGATACGAGCATACGATCACAAACCTAGTGGAGTGCATCAATTCTGTGTTAAAGGGCGCTTGCAATCTACCCATTACGGCCTTGGTTTGAGCAACATATTTTCGGTTGGCTGAGTTGTTTGCGACTAAAGGTCAGGAAGCACATGCTGGAAGAGATGCAAGCTTCATTTTCTTGGAAGGCCTCATGATACGGTTGCGAGGGATGATCGTCGGGGGGTGGCGAGGGCATGCTGAAATGCTGCTGGGGGGCTGACATATGGCCATAACGTCGTGGATCTTGCAGGTGAAATTCTTGAGATAGCCACAACTGGGCACGAGTAATTGCTGCGTGTTTTTGATACCAATGCCAATATTTAGGGGATGGCGTGAAATCAACAATGGGATAACCATGTAGTACACATTAAATCGGCTATACCACACATTAATCCAATGTTGATGCGTCTGTATCCAGTTCTAGTTTGTTTTTCCCCTCGAATCTTAGCTATGAGATTCCCCTAAGTTGATAAGATCAGGCGGAAAAGCTAATATACGCCAAACTGACGCATCATGCAGTTGCTCGGGTGCCACTCAACTGCCTCAAAGCACACAAGTGCGGTGATGGCCAAGCAAACTACACGTTCATCTTGCATATGCGGTGGAATACATGAAATAATAGCAGGAATCTCATATGGACTCCATAAAAATTACAACTGCATCATAAAATAAAAAAGAAATAACATGAGATATACATATAATTTGATAATGACATTACAGGAATTGCTATAGTATGCTATTTACTACCTGGTTTTGTAAGTTGACGCGATCTAAAGCCCCCCTTATATTCAAATCTCCGTGGATATTCAGCATTAGCCCATTTGTGTAATATTATATTAATTAGATTTAAATATGACAATAACAAAACATTATTCTTTAGAATACTAATCGATATAATTATTTTCTGTTAATAAATAATTGACTCCAATAAGTTTACTACATAAAACAAATAAAAATTGATAACAATAAATAAATCATTTTGAATTAAATTGATATGCTTACAACATATAAAATAATAAATTTCAATGACCTTATAAATTTAAACTAAATCATTCAATTTACAATTACTATTTTCAATGCAATAGTATTAATTATTTTTTATTAGCTTATCGTTTTAATTAACAAGTAATTGATTTAAATTAGTGTACCTCACACATAAGGGAAATACAATTGGCCTATCCACTGGACATAAAAATGGAAGCCGATGCCATGCCTGTGATTGCTGTAGAATGAGGTAGCCGCTGACCTCTTTTGTACCTTTCCGTGAGGCACGACATAAACCTCGTTATAGCATAGTGAGGTATGCCGAACCCCAGCTGTACTGGCCAATCTGGTCTAATTATAAGAGCAGTGGAAGATACCTTCCATGGATGCTAGACGACATGTTGTCCAACATTATTTTATAGCTTAATAAGCGCAACATATAAACACGCGTAAAGCACTCTATTGTCGCCTAGTCGGCATCCTCTGTGAGCGTCGAATTAAGATGCTCCAACGAAGACAACCTGATTGTGCAACCATTAAAGTCATTGACTTCAGGTCGTTCACCAAGGCATGCCTCACACATATCCTGAATCAATTGTACATTTAGATCGATTGTTCCAGTAACAACCAGCCCATTGATGGGCAGCCTAAGGTGGAGTGCACCATCTTCCAGTGTCATGGTACACTCCCCATAAGAAAAATGAAATATGTAAAACTCCGGCCTCCATCTTCCACCAATGCACTAATTAGAGCTGGAAGTAGATGAAATTTCTTGATACTAGCAACTTCATTCAATCTTGCCCTCTGTAAGTACCCTTCTATCTTATGATGCGGTGGCTCCACGTTCTTAAATCGCATGCGCATCTGTCTACCGTCCTACAACATTATCATAAATTAATAAATTAGATAAATTTATTTTTTAAAAAAAAGTAGCTGCAAATATTAATTTTTATATTTAATATTATCAATTTTTAAATTTTATTTACGTGAACTTATTACACACAATTTTTTAGATCTAAATATAAATTATGTTTAAAACTTTTTCTCAATATAATAATTATCTAAACAATATAATAGTGAATATTAATAATACTGAATAAAAGTGAATACCAATGACTAATGAATTAATTTAAATTCTAAACTATATGCCCCAAAACACATAAATGTAATTTTCACTTCCTTCCTAAACCCTAACATTTTACTTTATACATTTATAATAAAAAATATCACATTATTATTGTAAATAACTGCAAGAAATAACAAATTACTCTAACCAAAAAATAAAAATCAATATTAATATTTCTATTCTAACTTTTTTTTAAATTAAATGTCATTATAATTTAATTTAACTATTTAAATCGTATGTTATTTTTATGTTATCTATTCTTTGTTGCAAATAATAATAATAATAATAATAATACCATCAAAAAAAAATTAAATTGTTATCACTAATTTATTAATTTAAAATTATATTCTATTAGCTACTGACATCTTTTAAATATTTATTGAATATTTCTATTGTTAATGTAATTAACAAATTAATTAATTAATTTTTATATTATCAATTTTTAAATTTTATTCGCAATGAATTTCCTTTATTTAACACAATTATTAAAAAAATTTCTCAACGTAATAATTTTCTAAACAATGTAATGGTAAAAATTACAAAACACTGAATAAAATAAATACTAATGACTAATAAATTAATATATTTTAAAATAACCTGTCTTGTATTTTAAAAATATATATAACCATTTTTTAATAACTGTCTTATATTTTAAAACAAATAACGTGCTAAAATTAATTTCAAACATAATATCGCCGCAAAATTAGAATGCCTCTCACAATATTCATCTTATGGCCAATCTAATTTGATATACATAGGATTCTAATAAACTAAAATTAATTGTAAATATAATATCAGTATAAATTTCCAAACATAATTTCTGAAAATAAATATATTACATAAGGAACTTACACAACAGTATGATTGTTAGAATCCATCGTTGAATCACGGCGTCGATTACGTCGACTCATTCTTACAGTCTCATTTTGTCCTTCTTGATCACACACCAAATTAGATCACATTTTTAAAATTGTTTTTCTCACTGTGGCACCACCCTAAAAATTGGAACACTTTAAAAACACAAAATCTTTCAAAATAAGATTAAATAAAAGCAAAAAAATGTTTCAAAATCTTTCTTCCTTACTCTAGTTAAAGAAAAATCTCACATACTTCTTCTATTTCTACACTTCAAAAACACAAGCCTCCCCCTCATCGAACGAAGCACTCCGCAACACTAACAGCCTCCCCTTCACTTATAGCGCTTCCAGTCCAACTACTAATAGTACTCAATATTCTTTTACTGTGCATCCTTACACATTTCAGCTCCAATCCAACCTCTCTACAGAAAGTATGACCAATATGTCAGTGAAATAGAAATTCTTTTACTGTTCGCAATAGCAAACCCGGTTCCTATTTCAACCCATGCGTGTACTATTTGTGTGCATGTGTGACTGTTCATTGCTTGTGGTGAACAACTTGGCCTGATGTGCTAGAGGGCGAAAAAGGCTGGCTGATTTGACTTCCATGTAGCAGGCGTGAAGTTACTGTTGGCGGTGTTAGACATTTTGCCCTGCTGCAAGGCAAAATGCTTGCAATCTGCAGGCTTTCTTTTTTCCAATGGTTCATGTCTCACGTTTCGCCTTGCAAAAGGTAGATTTTGCTTCAATAATTATTCTCATAGATTACTACTTAGTACAGGACAAAATCTCTTCATCTTTCTGTACAAATAATCCCATATAATCATATTTTTATCTTATAATTCCCATATTAAAAAATAAAAGCCGCAAAAATATGATCGCTTAAAACCGTTTCACACATGCACACACATATAGCGAGGTGAAAACTGTTATAATTTATTCAGGTCAATATTGGTAGAAAATATTAGTAGCGCTGGTACCAATCAATGAGTTATTTTAGATCATCAGAAAAACTTTGCTATCTAATTTTTAGTTTGTAAAATAAGTTCCAAAATAATTCTTGCGGATTTAAAAATTATTTTAACTATGTTCATCTAAAGGATTTAAAATATTTCATGAATACGTATTATAATCGAGAAATCTAAATAGATTAAGCACAAGCTATTCAAACCTGGCCAAAATGAGCCCCTCCTGGTGTGGAAGAAGGCAGTCTAATGGCATGACTGAGTCCCTCCCCAGCTGTGTATGGGTTGGGGCCATTTGGTTGTTGGATATCAGCAAGTAGGTGAGTAAATATCAAAATAAGTCATATAAAAAAGCCAAAATTAAAAATAAATAAATGAAAAAAATTGCACTTGTTATTTGTTATATATAACATCTAACTAATTGCTGCATCTAACTGAACGGTTCCAACGTGAGGTATATAAAAAGATTAGATTCCCATTTAGGAGGGCGCATTACGAGTTCAGCAGCAGCAGCAGCAGCAGCCACTACTGGAAAAAAGATAAAGACAAACAACACTAGTGCAACATTTAATAAGATATGAAAGGCAGGCCCCCTTATAAAATGAAATAAATCGCGAAACTGATCCTCTAAAGAATTATCTCTCATTGTATTAGTTGGTTTAGTGATTAGATCTTTTGTATGATTCTTTAGAATTCAATCATCCAATAAAACAAATTAGTTGACTCACTTATAAAACTTGACCTGGTGATCAACTTGGTCAAAATATTGGGTTATTGGTTGAATTTGATATAATTAAATAAATATTCAAATAAATAATAAAATGATATAAGTAATTAACAATTTAACACACTTAAAAAATTTGCATGCTTATATAAATTTATATAAGAGCATGTATACAATTATTATATACTAATTAGTACATTTAAATTTTAAAAAACATGCATCTAATATTTATTATAGATGGAAGTAACCAAAGAAAGCTTCATGATGAAATAATAATAGCTAGTAACCATCTAATAGTTTTCTTGAGGGGAGTTAAGTTTTTTCTCGTTGTTGGTTTTCTTTTGTATGATTGACTTTTAAAGCCTATATTTTATTTGTCTAGCATAAATGGAAGTAAGTTCTCAAGTGAAAATAAGTTTATAGCATAAATGAGTTACTTCTGACTATCTTTTAGTCCCATGGAAGCCAATACTTATGTTATAAAATGCTTTCCACTGTCGGTTAGTCCCACATTGAAAATGAAAGTAGGTGAAGCCAACACTTGTGCTATAAAATAAGAGGGCCCAATTACTTCCATCATCATGACTCGAAAAAGTCATCAACTTTTATTTGTAAAATGTTAAAAAAATTTTAAAAAATAAAATATACATAACTTGATCAGTTTTAGTAAACTAGGTCGGGTCACCAATTTTGCTCATAATCAGTTGAGTTAGACTGGGTTACACTAGTTCTTGAGCAAGTCCGATCCATTGTGCAGCGCAGACTGGTCACCTGGCTAGTTCACTAGTTGGACCAGCCAGTCCGGTTCGAATTTTATAACACTACTCACATTATAGAGAATCAATTATTGTGGAAATAAGAGAGATTTACATATTCATTGATTTAAAAAAGGCTTATGATATGATGCCTACAAAGGTTTTGTGGAAGGTTTTGGAGAAGAAAGGAATCTGGGTTGCCTATATTCAAGCAATCAAAAATATATATAAAGAACACAAGGTGGAGTAACAAAGGATTTCCCTATAATAATAGGACTACCCCAAGGGTCAACTCTAAGTCCCTATCTCTATATCTTGGTCTTGGATGTGCTTATTGAACTTATGTAAGATCTGTGCCACATTGCATACCTTTTGCATATGATATAGTGATAAGAGAAGAATCAAGAGAAAAATTAAACGGAAAATTATAGATGTGGAGACGAGCTTTGTAACATCCCCAATTTTTGTCTAAGCTAATTAGCTCCGTGATCCTGGCTAATTAGGGAGGTTAACGATTAATTGAAAACTAATTGGCTAATCTCGATGAGCAAGAGCTTAGTAAATTGAGTCGAGTCAATAATTGAATCATAATGCACTAAATGTTTTAATTAAAACATAATTATTCGAACCTCATTAATTCGTAACTTAGAAATATAATTAAGCTAATCCAATCTTATTAAGTACAAGACAATTGTTCTACCATAATCGATTGAGATAGATTAATTCTTACACCTTAATTACATAATTCATAAGAGCAATTTAACTAATCAAATTGAATTAACAACTTAGGTAATTTTAATAGCTTTGAAGATTTAAAAATTTCTCTTAATTGATGCACCAAATCTTGTTCAAGGATAAGAGCAAAATCCAACCATCTATTTGCCTTCTCATCATGCACTCTTAGATCAAGAGTCTATGTTAGTAGCGTCTCTTTAGTCTAGACAAGAGAAGTACCTTCCTCCCTTAGGATTGTGACACTTGGAATGATCATATCCACTCAAGCCAATCCCAAGAGTGGTCATGCTCTTAATCACTTAAGAAAACACAAAATGGTCCTTACCCAAGTGCCAAGACTCAAGAGAAACACAACTCACCCTTTTACTCCAAGGTCCCTAGCCCTTTTGCTTGAAAAAGAAGTAAGACTCACCTACTCTCTCTTGCTTGTTGGACAGGCAAAGCAATCAGCCCACTTTGCCCCATTTTTGAGCCCCAAAACAGCCCCCCACTCTCTCATTTTGTGATTTTCATCCTCTCACTACAAGCCTAAGCTCTCACTTCTCTCTAAGTCTCATTCTAGCTCTTCTACTCCTCCAATTCCTCTTGCTCTTCTTCCCACTTCCACACCCCACCCAACTCTCTTTCCTTTCACCATTCCACAAGCCCTTCAAGGACCACCCTCTTTGGTTCTTGAGGAAGCAAAACAAACACTCACTTAGCCCCATTATCAAGCTCAAGGAGGAGGAAGGTCATCTTCAACTCATCAACTCTTTCTACTCCTCAAGAAACCCATTTGGTAGTGACTCTAACCCCTTTCTCTTCTATGTTTTTCAAGCTCTAGAACTCCTAAGCTCTCCATAGCTAGGTGGTTTTAGGACTTGCTTTAAGGCCTCATGGCTATGCTCTTGTTATAAGTTGTTTGTGATTTTTGCTCTTTTCTTGGCAAATGTCTTTGGTTGTGCATTTTGTTTTATGTTGAACCCAACTTTTTAGAACTCAAAATATTAATTTTCACCAAGATCTCAAAGTATAAAAGTGGTTTGGAAATATAAAATGGTCACTTGAAGGAAAGACTTAAGGTTTTTACAAGAAAACTCATTGAAACCAAAATCGTGGAAACTGGAAAATTCTGGCAGTCTGTATGGCGTGACCAATAACTCTTTCAATATAACTCCAAATGGAACGAAACTAATTTTAGATGAAAATAGACTCATATATCTTTTTATACATATAAAATACGTGAAATTTGGCCTTAAAACGAGAGAGATATGAATTTTCAAAGTTTGCTGTTCCTGGATGGGTTTCTGTCCGGGCAGTAGGTAATAAAACGTGCATAACTCAAGCTATACAGAACATTTTTGAGTGAGACTAAGTTTGTTAGAAAGCTAAGACATAGAGGAACACCCCCATAAAACAGTTTTGTCAGATTCCATGTGTGGAACTCGCAGTGAAGTGGACAAACCACTGACCCGAGGTGAACTTTCAATTCTGAACAGTCAGAATAAAATGTGCATAACTCAAGTTACAAAGTGAATTTTTAAGTGGGGTTTCTTTTGTTTAAAAATAGACTCAGAGGAGTATAATCATACCAAAATTCGAAACAAAAGAGTAAAAGATGAAATTATGGTGAATTTTTGAAGTTACTGCCCCACTGTAAAAGTAAAAACTGGTTATGGTAAAACTTAAAGGTTAATGAGAAATAAGCTTTAAGACATTAAGTATTGGAAAATCTTCATAATTCAACTTAAAAGTTTCAAAAAAGATAATGGATGAAAATGGCCCTATGCTAATAAAAGAATTTATTCAAGAGGCAACCTCAATTAAAAGTTTGCACCATATTTACTAAGCTAAGCTCATAAGACTTTGTGTGATATGTATGCCTTTATGTGTCATTATGATGACAATGATATGATGATGATATGATAATGATGATGATGATGATATGATATGATGATGATTATTGTAACGTCCCCAAATTTCCGATTTCCGACCTCATTAGTATTCACGATTTCCGACTTCAACTCAAGGTCTTGTGGGCTGACAGGATTTTCCGATTTTCGACCTTAGTCTTCAAATGGATAAGAAATCCAATATCCGAGTTTGCTTCAAGCGGGGTGAACGCGAGATCAGATCTCTGAATTGGTCTACCAGTTCGAGTAAAAACTTCACGAGCTCCGACCTCGAGTTCATTACCAAGAACTTTTCTTTTCGCTCCTGAGTTCCGATATCGAGTTGAAGTGCCAGGTCCTACAAATTCCAAGTTCTTGGTACACAAGATTAATGTTTTGAATCCTGATATCTGGTGCTATGCTTAACATCGATTCAAGTTTACACGATGACCCCGACTTCCGGGTTTGAGTGTTTTGGTTTCACGTTCTGGCCCCGACTTTCGCTTTTAAGGTGGCTGTGCCTTGCGATTTCCGGATTACGACTTTACACTCAAATTTTGAATGAATAAGAAGATAATTTCGAGTTCTGACTTAGTCCGAATAAATATGCACGAATTCCAACTTTAAGAAGTTCACGAGTTCCGATGTCATGTTCAGATGCTCTGAAAGCGAGTTTCACTTCTCTGGCGACGTGGAGGGCAATTTTGACACAAAAGAGGGAGACATGGCTAAACCTGACCCATAAAATTTCATCCAATCAAAACCACTCATTCTAACTACCACTTCGAAGCTTTGTCTATATATACATCCTCCTCCTGCCTCTTCAGTTTATTTTTACGTTGCCTTCCCTTCCTCACTTCAACTCCCTTTCCTCTTCTCAACTTTCCCACTCTGTCCAGCCTTCAAGTTCAGCCCAGCTCTATTTTCAAACTCAAAGCAAGAGGTAGAGGTTTTGATTTCTTGTCTTGGTTTTTATGATTCTAAATGATTATTGGTAATTTAGTTCTTCAATCCTGATATATTGACTGAGTGATCATGATGAAATTGTTGCTAGTTTATTGGCTGTTTGTGAGATTCAAAATTGAACTGGAAACAAGAAAGAATGATGATAAGAAGAAGTTGAGAGGCTGGAAAACTCAAAACCCTCGGCAGTCCGTACGGCGGAGTGTACGGCTCCGCCTCTCGCCATTCAAACTTAATGAAACCATTTTTATGTGAAACTAGACATCTAGGGCTTTCTACACATATATCATATAAGACTATTGGAGTAATATTGAGAGAGATATGAATTTTTGAAGTTCAACCTAGGAATTAGGACATCCATCCGGGCAGTATGGGTTGAGAAGGGTGTAACTCACCCTATACAACTCCATTTTGAGTGAAACTAATTTTGTTGGAAAGCTTACACATAGGAGAACCTCCTATCCAGAAATTCCGAATTTGTTACTATCCTATTTGTTCCCAGTGATTTGAAGAATCTAACCCATGCCCAAACCAAGCCAAAATAGAGCAGTTTAGGAAGGTTGAGTTTCGGGACTTATAACTCGAGCCCTACTAAGTCAAATGGAATGAGACTTTTTGCAACTGAAAGATGGTTCTATCAGCTTTAATATGAGGCCAATTTCGTATCAATTGACCCAGTTTTCGATTTTTAAGAGATTTTTACTTTTGAGTGAGCAGTTCTGGTCAGCCACAGGGCCGGCCAGGATAAAACCTGAATAACGTAAGTTATATTATCAGAATCAGACGGGACCAAAGAGGTTAGAAAATAGACACATAAAACTATAACATATCCAAAATTGAGGTCCAAATGAGTTGAATGGAAATTATGGCATGATTTATAAAAACCGGGTTGAATGATTATATTGAGGCTATAACTTTGCCTTAAGGAGACTAATGCTTTTATGAGTTCTATAATAATTTGTGCATGCAATATTGTGACTTCTATGAGAAATTGGTACTGTGATGTACTGGCACTATTCATGAGAAGGCGGATATGTTCCGTTATGCCGCCAAAGTTTCGGTAAAGTATATGCATGAGTTGTGAGATACATGTAGATGCCTGTGCATTTTCAAGCATGCTATGAAAGTTATGTTATGATGAACCCAAAGAATATGTTATGATGAAAGTTCCATGATACTTGGGCCAGCCCCGGATAAGAAGTTAAGGGGAATAGATCGGTGGGAAGGTCGGGGAAAGTAAACCCGGCATTCCTGTATAGGAACGAGCTCGATCCTGATAAGCAGACTATTACTCAGGAGTCTAAAATGGCCAAGAATTCCCAGGGGACAAAGTAATGGAAAAAGTTTATGAGTAAAGGAAAAGTTTAAGAAAGAGGGTTAAAGAGCAAGCTTCGCATGAATGCATTAGTTGCATGATTACAAGTTATTTACAGTTTAACTATTATGTTTACTTGTAGCATATGTCCACTTATTCTGCTCATTATACTGTGTATTATTGTTAGTAATTTAGTTGGATTCTTATGTTGTTTAAAGTAAAACTGGACCCTACCTCGGACCAGACATTTTCTCAACCTTACAAAAATGAAGGGTTAAGTTTAATCTCATATTTTATAATTAAATAAAACCCGAGGCAGCTGAGAATGAACGCGACGTCAGTTAAACGTCACCCACGACCCTACTGAGAATTTTCTTAAATTCTCACCTCGCTTTGCATTTCCGCCTCATTCTCAGACGTGGACGATGGACATGGCAGCTACCCTCTTTGTTGAGGTGCCCGACCCGTAGCTTCACCATGACCCAGCGGTAGGCTCACTGTACATAGCCGGCTCTTGCTAGTTCCGCCTTTATCTTTTTAGTGATAGGGACTTTGCTGTCCCTTTGCACCATCCCGCTTTTGATCCTGCCACCCCTTACATTGAGGTCCCACTACATATGGCACACCCTTTCCCAGCACCCCCTACACCGGCAGCGCCAGTAGCTCACGCCGATCCTGCGCCAGACTCACCTCCGCAGGTAGTACCCGACATCCCCCTCAGCTCCGTGAGAGCGACCCGTCAGAGGCCATCAGCTCGTCCTCCTCCTCATCAGGACCCAGTAGTGACTACTCACCAGCCAAGCCAGGTATGGCCAATGGCTACCTGACTGAGTAGATCAGCCATAGGCAGTATTGTATAGCATGACCCTCTTTTGGCAGTGTGCAGCCTTGGGTCATAGACCTAGTGGTAGGCTTTGTGAAATATCCTCTGAGGACCACATAGGATCAGGTTGACTTACATGGGCCTTATGTCTTTTGGTACACGGCCCCTCTCATTTTGGATGTGTTGTATATGAACTAAAGTAGAGGCTTTTGATATGTATATAAATCTATGTACAAATATATATATAAGCACGTATTCAGTAATGTTATTGTACTATCCCCACCTGTATGATATTCAGTTGAATTCGTTTCACTTAAGCATAACATTAAATTAGTAGGATGTTACATTTTGGTATCAGAGCAGTTCATCCTAGCTAAGGCCTGAGGATTGGACTGACTATGCTTCGCGCATATTATGTACTTTTAGTTGATAATGTGCACCAGATCTTGCCTGTATGGTTGAGATATAGCTGTGCATGTGTATGAAGTGCTTGACCGTGTGAGCCGTTATTTACTAACACATTAAACTTAGTATTGAGCCTGATCAACTCAATAACTTTTGTTTGGTGTGTTCAGAACTTAATGGCTTCCGGAAGGCGAGGCAGACCACGTGCAGAACCTGCTTCAGAGCACCCGACCGACTTGATGGCCACAATGTGGGAAATGGCTCACGCAATGCGGGAACAAGCCTCGGCAGCTCACCAGATGATGGAACAACTAGGCAGGCGACCTGCAGCAGGTTGTGAAGGGAACCCACATGGCCCAGAGGCTAACCTGGAATATTTCAAATTTGCTGAGTTTAGAAAGGCGAATCCGCCCAGCTTCTGAGGGACGTATAACCCTGATAAAGCCGATGAGTGGATCCAGGCCATGGAGAAGATTTTCTCTGTCCTAGATTGCTCGGATCATCAGAAGGTGACTTTTGCCACTTACATGCTTGAAGCAGACGCCGAGTTTTGGTGGAACGGCGTACAAAGATTGTTAGAGGAATCCCAAACAGTAGTTACCTGGACGATGTTCAAGGATGTATTCTACCAAAAGTACTTCCCTGCTTCAGTTTGAAATGCCAAGGAACTTGAATTTATGCAGCTGCGTCAAGGAAATCGGACAGTATCTGAATATATTGCCCGATTTGAGGAGCTATGCAAATTCTCTACAATTTATCAGAGGAATCTAGATGGAGCCTGGAAGTGCATCAAGTTTGAGGGAGGATTACGAGAAGATATTCTTACCGCCATCGGGCCAATGGAGATTAGAGATTTTCCCACGTTAGTAAACAAATGCCGACTAGTGGAAGATTGCAACTCAAAACTAGTGGCAGCCAGGGCATCCGGCGGTGGTTTCAGGAAGGGGTTACCCCCGCAGGGCCCAAGATTCAAGCCCAACTTTCAACAGCAAAGGAGATTCCCGCCAACGGGCAACAAAGGCAAGCAGCCTCAAAGCCCCCTCCGAATCCAACTTGCACGAAGTGCGGTAGGAATCATGGCGATCGGCCATGCTTGGCAGGCCAGAATGTTTGCTTTGGGTGTGGCAAGCCAGGCCACAAGGTTTATGAGTGCCCAACCAGGAATCCATCACAGCCGTCTCGACCACAACGTCAAGGACGAGTCTTTACTATGAATACGGAGGAAGTTGATAAGTCTGAGGGACTAATCCAAGGCACCTGTGACATGGACGGTGAGACTTTAACTGTACTCTATGATTCGGGTGCTTCTCATTCATTTATTTCTCATAGCTGTGTAGCTGCTTTGCGATTGCCAATCTCTGAGTTACCTTATGATCTATTGGTTTCTACTCCTACCAATGGGCCTGTTAGAACTAGCCAAATATGCCCCAATGTCCCTCTTCGAATTGAGGGTAGGACTTTTGCCGCCAATTTGATTTGTCTTTCTCTATCTGGTCTTGACATAATTCTGGGTATGGATTGGCTTTCTGCCAATCGAGTTGTACTCAATTGCTCTGATAAGACAGTGGTACTTCCCTCTGTCTCACCTTCTGAATCCCATACGGCAACACTCTTCTATTTGAATTCTTTCGGGCCAAAGAAGCAAGGGTATATCCTCTTGTCAGCTAATGTGACTGAAGCCGAGCAAGAACTAGAAGAGATTCTCATTGTCAGAGAATATCCGGATGTTTTTCCAGAAGACATTCCTGAATTTCCTCCAGAGAGAGAGATTGAATTTACCATTGAGTTGGTTTCAGGTGCGGGACCAATATCTATAGCTCCGTACCAAATGTCACCTATGGAGCTGACGGAACTAAAGAGATAGATCGAAGAGCTTTTAGAAAAAGGATTCATACGGCCGAGCGCATCACCATGGGGAGCTCCGGTTTTATTGGTCAAAAAGAAAGATGGAAGCATGCGCTTATGCGTGGATTATAGGCAGCTGAACAAAGTAACAATTAAGAATAAATATCTACTGCCAAGGATTGATGATCTCATGGACCAACTACAAGGTGCAACCGTATTCTCCAAGATTGATTTGCGTTCCGGATATCACCAAATTCGAGTTCGGGAACAAGATATTCCTAAGACAGCTTTTCGAACTCGTTATGGGCATTATGAGTATGCCATGATGTCGTTTGGGTTGACGAACCCACCAGCAGTATTCATGGATTACATGAATCGAATATTTCGTCCATATCTGGACAAGTTTGTAGTAGTGTTCATCGATGACATACTGGTCTACTCAAAGACAGAGCAAAAGCATGCGGAACACTTGCGGTTAGTTCTGCAAACTTTAAGAGAAAAGAAACTGTATGCCAAATTATCCAAATGTGAATTTTGGATGAAGGAGGTAAAATTTCTCGGCCACGTGGTGTCATCTGGAGGAATCTCAGAGACCTCAAAGAAAGTAGAAGCGCCTGAATTGGGAAAGGCCGACCACAGTCTCTGAAATCAGGAGTTTTCTGGGTTTAGCTGGATATTATAGGCCGTTCGTTAAGGATTTCTCTCGAATAGCCTTACCCTTGACCAAGCTAACCAGAAAGAATGTTTCGTTTGAGTGGACACCGGAGTGCGAACAAAGTTTCCAAGATCTGAAGAAGAGATTGACCACGACATCAGTATTAGCTTTACCAGACCTTCATGGACCATTCGAGGTCTATTGTGATGCTTCCCAACACGGGCTAGGATGCGTATTGATGCAAACCGGAAAGGTGGTCGCGTATGCCTCCAGGCAATTGAAGCCACACGAAAGGAGCTACCCAACTCACGACCTCGAATTAGCAGCAGTAGTATTTGCTTTGAAGATATGGAGACATCACCTGTATGGAGCAAAGTTCGAGGTCTTTTCTGATCATAAGAGTTTGAAATACCTCTTCGATCAAAAGGAATTAAACATGAGGCAACGGAGATGGATGGAACTCCTTAAAGACTACGAATTTGAATTGAAATACCACCCGGGTAAGGCAAACATCGTGGCAGACGCGTTAAGCAGGAAATCATTGACTGTCACTTGGATGATGATTAAAGAGACGGAACTTATTGAAAGTTTCCGAAATCTTAATTTGGGAATTCTTACAACTCTCCAGACTCTTCAGCTATACCAAATTAAGATAACCAGTAGCTTTAAGGACCAGATTAGGCAAGCACAACAGCAGGATGCTAACTTTCAGCATACAATTAGTCTCGTACAATCAGGGAAACTAGCAGGCTTTGCCCAAGATAAAGAGGGCATCTGGCGGTGCCACGACAGAGTATGTGTTCCTGAAAGGAACGATCTCCGAAAGAGAATTTTAGAAGAAGCACATAGAGGCGAATTTGCCGTACATCCTGGCATAACCAAGATGTATCAAGACCTTAAGAAGATGTTTTGGTGGCCAGGCATGAAGTCAGATGTAGTAACTTTAGTAGGCAAGTGTTTGATCTGTCAGAAGGTGAAAGCAGAACATCAGAAGCCTTTTGGAATGTTACAATCCTTGGAAATCCCTGAGTGGAAATGGGAGAGTATCTCCATGGATTTTATTATGGGGTTACCAAGGACATTAGCGGGACACAATGCTATATGGGTCATTGTGGACAGATTAACCAAATCTGCTCATTTCCTACCCGTTCGAGCAAATTATCCGCTAGAAAAGCTAGCTCAGCTGTACATTCAAGAGCTTATAAGGTTGCATGGGACCCCTTCAACTATTATCTCTGATCGAGACCCAAGGTTTACTTCCCGGTTTTGGGGAGCTTTATAGAAGGTGTTCGGTGCAAAGCTGTGTTTAAGCACTGCATATCACCCACAAACAGATGGCCAAACAGAAAGGACGACTCAAACTTTGGAAGATATGCTACGAGCTTATATACTGGAACAACACGGAAATTGGGATCGATACTTACCATTGGCCGAGTTCGCATACAACAATAGCTATCACGCTAGCGTCGGCATGGCTCCTTACGAGGCACTGTATGGACGAAAGTGCCAATCTCCCCTGTGTTGGTATGAAGCAGGAGAATCAACCCTATTGGGGCCTGACTTAGTTAAGCAGACCACGGAGCAAATCAAGAAAATCTGGAGCAAGATGCTTGCCGCTCAAAGCTGCCAAAAGAGTTACGCGGATACCAGGAGGAAGCCTCTAGAGTTTCAAGAAGGAGACCACGTATTTTTGAAGGTTATGCCTACAACGGGGATAGGCAGAGCCATTAAAGTCAAGAAGTTAAATCCTCGCTTTATTGGTCCTTTCCAGATTTTGAGGTGAATTGGATCAGTTGCATATCAAGTTGCTTTGCCTCCACGATTGTCACATCTTCATGATGTGTTCCATGTTTCTCAACTTAGAAGATATCAGCCTGACCCTACGCACGTGCTAAAACCCGAATCAATAAATTTAAAAGAGGACCTGACTTTCCCTTTTCAACCAGCACGGATTGTAGACGTAAGAGCAACTTCGAAACAAATCCGTGCAACTAGTAAAGGTAGCGTGGGGAAAAGAAAATGCTGAAGATTACACTTGGGAATTGGAATCAGACATGAGGAAAGAATATCCTGAATTATTCTTAAGTACTAAATTTTGAGGACAAAATTTTTTAAAAGGAGGGTAGTAATGTAACGTCCCCAAATTTCCGATTTCCGACCTCATTAGTATTCACGATTTCCGACTTCAACTCAAGGTCTTGTGGGCTGACAGGATTTTCCGATTTCCGACCTTAGTCTTCAAATGGATAAGAAATCCGATATCCGAGTTTGCTTCAAGCGGGGTGAACGCGAGATCAGATCTCTGAATTGGTCTACCAGTTCGAGTAAAAACTTCACGAGCTCAGACCTCGAGTTCATTACCAAGAACTTTTCTTTTCGCTCCCGAGTTCCGATATCGAGTTGAAGTGCCAGGTCCTATAAATTCCGAGTTCCTGGTACACAAGATTAATGTTTTGAATCCTGATATCCGGTGCTATGCTTAACATTGATTCAAGTTTACATGATGACCTCGACTTCCGGGTTTGAGTGTTTTGGTTTCACGTTCTGGCCCCGACTTTCGCTTTTAAGGTGGCTGTGCCTTGCGATTTCCGGATTACGACTTTACACTCAAATTTTGAATGAATAAGAAGATAATTCCGAGTTCAGACTTAGTCTGAATAAATATGCACGAATTCCAACTTTAAGAAGTTCACGAGTTCCGATGTCATGTTCAGATGCTCTGAAAGCGAGTTTCACTTCTCTGGCGACGTGGAGGGCAATTTTGACACAAAAGAGGGAGACATGGCTAAACCTGACCCATAAAATTTCATCCAATCAAAACCACTCATTCTAACTACCACTTCGAAGCTTTGTCTATATATACATCCTCCTCCTGCCTCTTCAGTTTATTTTTACGTTGCCTTCCCTTCCTCACTTCAACTCCCTTTCCTCTTCTCAACTTTCCCACTCTGTCCAGCCTTCAAGTTCAGCCTAGCTTTATTTTCAAACTCAAAGCAAGAGGTAGAGGTTTTGATTTTTTGTCTTGGTTTTTATGATTCTGAATGATTATTGGTAATTTAGTTCTTCAATCCTGATATATTGACTGAGCGATCATGATGAAATTGTTGCTAGTTTATTGGCTGTTTGTGAGATTCAAAATTGAACTGGAAACAAGAAAGAATGATGATAAGAAGAAGTTGAGAGGCTGGAAAACTCAAAACCCTCGGCAGTCCGTACGGCGGAGTGTACGGCTCATCCTCTCACCGTTCAAACTTAATGAAACCATTTTTATGTGAAACTAGACATCTAGGGCTTTCTACACATATATTATATAAGACTATTGGAGTAATATTGAGAGAGATATGAATTTTTGAAGTTCAACCTAGGAATCAGGACATCCACCCGGGCAGTATGGGTTGAGAAGGGTGTAACTCACCCTATACAACTCCATTTTGAGTGAAACTAATTTTGTTGGAAAGCTTACACATAGGAGAGTCTCCTGTCTAGAAATTCTGAGTTTGTTACTATCCTATTTGTTCCCAGTGATTTGAAGAATCTAACCCATGCCCAAACCAAGCCAAAACAGAGCAGTTCAAGAAGGTTGAGTTTCGGGGCTTATAACTCGAGCCCTACTAAGTCAAATGGAATGAGACATTTTGCAACTGAAAGATGGTTCTATCAGCTTTAATATGAGGCCGATTTTGTATCAATTGACCTAGTTTTTGATTTTTAAGAGATTTTTACTTTTGAGTGAGCAGTTCTGGTCAGCCACAGGGCAGGCCAGGATAAAACCTGAATAACGTAAGTTATGATTATCAGAATCAGACGGGACTAAGGAGGTTAGAAAATAGACACATAACACTATAACATATCCAAAATTGAGGTCCATATGAGTTGAATGGAAATTATGGCATGATTTATAAAAACTGGGTTGAATGATTATATTGAGGCTATAACTTTGCCTTAAGGAGACTAATGCTTTTATGAGTTCTATAATAATTTGTGCATGCAATATTGTGACTTCTATGAGAAATTGGTACTGTGATGTACTGGCACTATTCATGAGAAGGCGGATATGTTCTGTTATGCCGCCAAAGTTTCGGTAAAGTATATGCATGAGTTGTGAGATACATGTAGATGCCTGTGCATTTTCAAGCATGCTATGAAAGTTATGTTATGATGAACCTAAAGAATATGTTATGATGAAAGTTCCATGATACTTGGGCCAGCCCGGGATAAGAAGTTAAGGGGAATAGATCGGTGGGAAGGTCGGGGAAAGTAAACCCGGCATTCCTGTATAGGAACGAGCTCGATCCTGATAAGCAGACTATTACCAGGAGTCTAAAATGGCCAAGAACTCCCAGGGGACCAAGTAATGGAAAAAGTTTATGAGTAAAGGAAAAGTTTAAGAAAGAGGGTTAAAGAGCAAGCTTTGCATGAATGCATTAGTTGCATGATTACAAGTTATTTACAGTTTAACTATTATGTTTACTTGTAGCATATGTCCACTTATTCTGCTCATTATACTATGTATTATTGTTAGTAGTTTAGTCGGATTGTTACGTTGTTTAAAGTAAAACTGGACCCTGCCTCGGACCAGACATTTTCTCAACCTTACAAAAATGAAGGGTTAAGTTTAGTCTCATATTTTATAATTAAATAAAACCTGAGGCAGCTGAGAATGAACGCGACGTCAGTTAAACGTCACCCACGACCCTACTAAGAATTTTCTTAAATTCTCACCTCGCTTTGCATTTCCGCCTCATTCTCAGACGTGGACGATGGACACGACAGCTACCCTCTTTGTTGAGGTGCCCGACCCGTAGCTTCACCATGACCCAGCGGTAGGCTCACTGTACATAGCCGGCTCTTGCCAGTTCCGCCTTTATCTTTTTAGTGATAGGGACTTTGCCGTCCCTTTGCACCATCCCGCTTTTGATCCTGCCACCCCTTACATTGAGGTCCCACTACATATGGCACACCCTCCGCCAGCACCCCAGCACCGGCAACGCCAGTAGCTCACGCCGATCCTGCGCCAGACTTACCTCCGCAGGTAGTACCCAACATCCCCCTCAGCTCCGAGAGAGCGACCCGTCAGAGGCCACTAGCTCGTCCTCCTCCTCATCAGGACCCAGTAGTGACTACTCACCAGCCGGGCCAGGTATGGCCAATGGCTACCTGATTGAGTAGATCAGCCATAGGCAGTATTGTATAGCATGACCCTCTTTTGGCAGTGTGCAGCCTTGGGCCATAGACCTAGTGGTAGGCTTTGTGAAATGTCCTCTGAGGACCACATAGGATCAGGTTGACTTACATGGGCCTTATGTCTTTTGGTACACGGCCCCTCTCATTTTGGATGTGTTGTATATGAACTAAAGTAGAGGCTTTTGATATGTATATAAATCTATGTACAAATATATATATAAGCACGTATTCAGTAATGTTATTGTACTATCCCCACCTATATGATATTCAGTTGAATTCGTTTCACTTAAGCATAACATTAAATTAGTAGGATGTTACAATTATGATGATGACGATATGATATGATGATAATTATGATGATGATGATTATGATAATTTTATGATGATAAGAATGACAATGATATGATGGCAATGTGATGATGAATGATAATGATATGAATATGATCTGTTGATGATATGATGCTTAACGATGTACTTGAAAGAATTAATAAATATGAACACTCTGGGGACGACGATACGTAATGCCCAGAGGTGATTGGTGAAGGAACCACATTTGGGGACGGTGATACGTAACGCCTAAATGTGGAAAAAGAATCAGACTAACTTTGCATCATAAGCTTTAATAAGAAGATAATGAACTAAGGGTATGATCCTTCAAAAGGGAAGGTGACCTAATTTAAGTTTCCCCTCACCCACAACTCGCATGAGGCATGGTATGACCCAGCTAGTGTGAGTATAGGGGATAGGGCTTACATGAGGCATGGCATGACCCAGCTTGTGTAAGTACCGAAATGTTATGGTGGCGACGACCACGGTATGAGCTCATTACCACTTATGTTTAGTGGGTGAAAAGAAAAGGATTTAAGATAAGTCAAGTTAAGAAAAGAAAAGAAAGGAATTTAAGAGAAAGTCAAGTTAAGAAAAGAAAGGGACTTCGGTCTGACCCAAGTAAAGAATGAAACTCTCAACATGTTCATGCATGTTACGAAATTGTCATATAAGCTTTTATGTATCCCATGATGTTGTTATTATATCGAGAATATGTACTTGAAATTGAATCCGCTTCGGATATTCATGTTTTCGAAAACCTAAGAATTGAACCTTATGAATGCTCACTGTTTTCATTAATAAAACCGAAGTGGCTGGGACGATGACGATGACACCTCCATATCGGGTTCGAGTCCTACTGAGAAATCTTATTTCTCACTCTAGTTACTTTTCCGCATCGTCACTAGAATCTGATGGCACATCCGGTGGAGTAGAGCATGGATCCTTGACACCGTGAGCGGACGGACGACGTGGGACGCCAGGCGAAGCTATTTTGGGACTTATAGCGATCGTCACTTTGCATCTTCGTATATTTCGTTTTGAGATGAGCTTTGTCATTGGAGTTTGTATTTAGTACCTAGAATTTGGATCATGGCCCGTCCATGAGCTTTCTTCAATGTAATGCTGTTATATATATGTATGTATATAAGTATTATGAACCTATATGGATGTAATGATTAGTTATGTACTGCAATGTATTTGTGAATTACTATTTATTTATCTTTCTCTTGTTTTATGAGAATGGATCATGTATCTTACGTGACACGCTCTTTCTTTATCTGACTTCTCGCTCAAGGCTTTACTTTCCAAAGTGATGACGTATTTCAAAAAAAAAAAAATCTTACCGTATTTTCCGCGTAATTTAATTTCAAGTGAAGTTTAGTTTTCCACGACCATAAGTAACAACTAATAAAATGCCGTAATACGACTTAAGCGTAGTATGGGTTTATTAGGATGTTACAAGCTTTGGAAGCATATGGTTTTTGTATAAGTAGCAATAAGATGAGGTATATGGAATGTAAGCTTAGCAAGAGATGCATAAATTCTAACTCAAAGGTAAGGATTTAGGATAGTACTATACCACAAGTAACAAGGTTTAAATATCTTAGATCAATTATCCAAAATGATGGAGAAATAGAGTAAGATGTAAACTGTAACATCCACAGAATTTTATCATTTTTTGCCTAGTTGTTCGATTTTTATCGAATAATTGAGATTAATTAAAATCTGAATAAATATTTATTTAAGGTTAATTAATTAGCAATTAGAGATATTAGATGTGAGGGAATTAGATTAGAAGCATAGAAGATTTCATAAAAATTTTCCTAAACCGATTTACCGATTTAAAGGAAATCGGTAAGATTTCAGTATTCTAAGCTGTCAGAACCGAATCAATAGAATTACACACCCAAATTCTATTATTCAGTGGCTGAATACTCAGCCAGTTAATCATCCCTTGGTGGCGCAACAAAAGCCACAAAGTGGGGGAGATATGGCTGAAATGTGGCCACAAAATTTCAACCAATGATAACACAAGTGACCAACTACTTATTAATTATTTTGAGTCAGATTTTTTTTTCTCCTTCTTTACAAGCAGATTGCGCCTTCTCCTTTCCCCTTCCAGCCTCCTTCTTCTCTTCTCCTTTCAACCTACTTCATCAACCTTAAAGCTTTGATAAGATTCCATCCATCTAAACTCAAAATCTAGCAAGATTACATTCAAAGGAGGTAGAGATTCAACCTCTTTTCTTGTCTTCTTGGTTATGGAAGCTGTTTGGTGTTTTCATTTTTATCACTTCTTGATGTGGTATTTGGATGTATATGATGATTATTGGCTAGTTTGATGACTATTGTTGTGTTTGAATGAAGAGGAAGTGAAAAGGGATGAGAATAGAAAGAAGTGAGGAGTTGGGTGATCAGAACTCTACGACAGTCTGTATAGTGGAGTGTATGGCTCTGCCTATTGCCGTTTAAATTTGATGGAACTATTTTTATTGAAATTAGACATTAGGGCTTTCCAACCATATAAATTATAAGGCCATTGGATTAGTATTGAGGAAGATATGAATTTTGGAAGTTTGACTTAGGTTTTTGAGTTTAATTTTGGGCAGACAAGGTTGTTTAGGGCAAAACTTGCCCTATACAACTTGGAATTGAATGAAACTAATGTTTTTAGAAAGGTTACACATAGGAGAACACCCATAAAAATTTCAAAGTTAGATTCGGTCTTAGTTGCTCCCAATGATTCAAGGAAATTGCCCTAAGTCCAAATCGGGTTAGAATAGGGCAACCCAGAAGGGTCAAACAGCGGAGCTTATAACTCAAGCTTTACTCAAGTAGATGAAATGTGACTTATTGCAAATGAAAGCTTGTCCTGTTAGCTTTAATACGATAGAAATTTTGTAAGATTTCAACTAATTTTTGATTTTTAGTGAGTTTTTATTTTTAAGTGCGTAATTTTGGCCAGCTATAGGGCAGGCTGAGATATAACCCTAATAACTTGAGCTACATTTATCAAAATTAGATGGGACCAAAGAGGTTAGAAAATAGACACACAACACTCCAACATATCCGAAATTTAGGTCTAAATGAGTTAAATAGAAATTATGGCTTATTTTACAAAAAATTGGGTTGAGTGAAAGTGCTAAGACAGCAACTATACTTTAAATGCAACTAATGTTCCTATGAAATTGATATTGAATTGCGAATGAAGTGTTGTGATTTTTCTGTAAAATTGGTTGTCTGTGTACTGGCACTATTCATGGGGAAGTGGATATATTCCGTCATACTGTTGAAATTTCAGCAAAGCCTATGCATGAGTTATAAGATACATTCAGATACATGTGCATTTTGCAAGAAATTCCTAAAGGTTATGTTATGATAAAAGTTCCACAATCCTTGCACTAGCCCTGGATTAAAGTTAAGGGGAATAAATCGGTGGAAAAGTTGGGGAAAGTAAACACAGCATTCCTATATAGAAATGAGCTCGATCCTGAGAAGCAGACTATTACACAAGAGTTGAATGGCCAAGAACTCCCAGAGGACCAAGTAACGGAAAAGCTTATAATACTAAGTTTAAGAATGAGTATTTGCATGGTTGCATTGTGTAACATCCATTGGAAATTTTTTTATCATTTTTTGTCCAATTGTTCGATTTTTATCAAATAATTAAGATTAATTAAAAATCGACTAAATATTTATTTAGGATCAATTAATTAGCAACTAATTGGGTTTAGATATGAGGGAATTATGTTAGAAGTATAGAAGATTTTATAAAATTTTTCTTAAACTAATTTATCGATTTAAAGGAAATCGGTAAAATTATGGTATCTTAAATTATCGGAACCGAGCCAAAAGGATTTTCAACTCATTAACCCTATATTAAGTGGCTGAGAATTCAGCCACTTAACCCATGAAAGTGTGCCACAAAGGCCACAAAGAATGAAGGGAGTTGGTTGAAAATCAGCCTTATGTTCTTCAACCAATCAAATTGCAAGATTTCACCTACCACCTCAAAGCTTTGTTAACATATTTCTTTCTTTCTCCCCTCAGCCAAATCTGTGCCCCCTTCTCCCTTGCTTCAGCTCTCTTCTTCTCTTCTCTTCTCCACTCACCCAACTCCATCAAACCTTCAAGGTCAACAAGGTTTTGTTAATCCAAACTCCAAAATCAAGCTAAATCACATACAAAGAGGTAGAGGTTTAATTCTTGCCTTGCTATTCTGATTGTGGGTGGCTGGTGGTGGCCCTATTTTCTCAATTCTTGATATGATGATTGAATGAATATGATGATATTTGGCTAGTTTGTTGGTTGTTTGTGATGTTAAAATCAATTACGAAGCAAGAAAGGATGAAAGTAGGAAGAAGAAAGGAGCTGGAAAACCAAGAACCCTCAGCAGTCCATATGACGGAGTGTATGGCTCCGCCTACTGCCGTTTAAATTTGATGAAACCATTTTTATATGAAACTAGACATCCAGGGATTTCCATCATATAAGGTCATTGGATTAGTATAGAGAGAGATATGAATTTTTGAGTTTCGACCTAGGTTTTTGAGTTTGATTCCGGGCAGAATAGGTTGTTTAGGACAAAACGCACTCTATACTACTTGGAATTGAATGAAACCAACTGTGTTAGAAATCTTACACATAGGTTAGATAAGGTCCCATTTGTTCCCAGTGATTTGAGAAAGTTGCCGTATGTCCAAATCGAGCCAAAATAGGGTAGTTTAGGAAGTCAAATTTTGGGGCTTATAACTTGAGCCCTACTAAGGCAAATGGAATGGAACTTTCTGTAAATGAGTCCTGTTAGCTTTAATATGAGACCAATTTCGTATGATTTGAACTAGTTTTCGATTTTTAGCGGATTTTTACTTCTAAGTGTGTAATTCTGGCTAGCTATAGGGCAGGCTAGGATAAAACCTAAATAACTTGAGCTATATTTATCAAAATTAGATGGGACCAAAGAGGTTAGAAAATAGGCACATAAAAATTTAACATATCCAAAATTCAGATCTAGATGAGTTAAATAGAAATTGTTGCTTGATTTACAAAAATTGGGTTGAATGATTGTGCTGAGGCAGTAACCCTGTCTGAATGTAACTAATGCTCCTATGAGTTCAATGTTGAATTATGAATGCAATGTTATGACTTTTATGAGAAATTGGTGTTTTGAATACTGGCACTATTCATGGGGAAGCGGATACGTTCCATTATGCAGCCAAATTTTGGTAAAGTTTATGCTTAAGTTATAATATACATGTAGATACATGTGCATTTTCAAGAAAAAAATATAAAGGTTGTGTTATGATGAACATGAAAATTATGTTATGATGAAAGTTCCATCGTACTTGGGTCAGCCCTAGATTAAAGTTAAGGGGAATAGATCGGTAGGGAGGTTGGGGAAAGTAAACCTTGCATTTCTGTATAGGAATGAGCTTGATCCTAAAAAGTAGACTATTACCCAGGAGTCTAAATGGCCAAGAACTCCCAGGGGACTAAGTAATGGAAAAGTTTATGAAGAAAGGTTCAAGAAAGAGTTTTGTATGATTACGTTGAATGCATGATTACATTAAATAGTCATTACAAGTTGTTTACAGTATAACTGTTATATTTACTTACTGCTGTATGTTCATTTATTCTGTTCTTTGTTCTGAGTATCACTACTTAATAGTTTGTCCTATTTCTTATGCTGTTTTAAGTAAAACTGAATCTTGCCTCGGACTAGACGTTTTCTTAATCTTATTAAATATGGATAGTTCAGTTTGAACCCATGATTTTATAATTAAATAAAAACTGAGGCAACTGAGAATGAATGTGACGTCAGTTAAACACCATATGTGAACCCTATTGAGAATTTCTTTAAATTCTCACCTTGTTTTGCATTTCCGCATCCTTCTCAGATGCTGGCGATGGATTCGACGGCCACTCTTTTCATCGAGATTCTAGACCTACAGCTCCATCACGATCCCATAGTGGACTCACTATACATAGCCGGTTCCTGCCATTTCCATTTTTGCCTTTTTAGTAATAGGAACTTTGCCGTCCCTTTGTTTCATCCTGCTTTTGACTCTGCTGCCCCATACGTTGCAGTCCCATTGCAAGCGGCACACCCTCCTCCAGCACCTCCTGCATCCGCAACACTTGCAGCTCTTGCTGATCCTGCACCAGAGTCTCCCCCACAGATGGTTCTAGACATACCGCTTAGCTCCGAGAGCGACCCTTTTGAGGCCCCTAGCTCATCATCCTCCTTGAAGCCAAGTGTAGACAACTCTCTGGCTGGGCCTGGTATGGCCAATGGCTATCTGACAGAGTAGGTCAGCCGGAAATGACATTGTACAGCATGACCCTCTTTTGGCAGTGTACAGCATTGGGTCATAGACTTGGTGCATGTATATCAGTTAGGTTTGAAATGTCCTCTGAGGACCCCATAGGATTGTTTTACATGACACGGGTCTTATGTCTTTTTGATACACCGGCCCTACTTATGTATCCTGTTTTGAATTTGTACATAAACTAAAGCGTTGGCTTCCGACCAATATATATGCACGTATACAGTTGATGGTATATTACTTATTCTTAACTTTTCTATTGTATTATATTAAACTCTGTCACGTTCTGCCATATTGACACGTTCTTTATATGCAGCACGCCGTTTCTTCCATTTACAAAAAAAAAAAGAGATGTGATACGAATCATGAAATGTAAGCAGAATATCAACATGATAACACAATCTACTTAATTTCATGCTATGACTTAAGCACAACATTAAATTGGTAGGGTGTTACATTTTTGGTATCAAAGCAGTTCGTCCTAGCTAAGGCCTGAGGATTGGACTGACTATGCTTTGCACATATTCTGTATTTTTAGCTGATAACATGCACTAGATCTTGCCTGTACAGTGAAGATATAGGTGTGCATGTGTGAGAAGTGCTTGACCGTGTGAGCTGTTATTTACTAGCACATTAGACTTAGTATTGAGCTTGATTAACTCAATAACTTTTGTTTTGTGTGCTCAGAACTTAATGGCTTCCGGAAGGTGAGATAGGCCATGTGTAGAACCTGCTCAAGAAGACTCGACTGACTTTATGGCCACGATGCGAGAAATGGCTCATGCGATGTGGGAGCAGGCCGCGGCAGCTCACCAGATAATGGATCAATTAGGCAGATGACTTGAGGTAAATTGTGGAGGAAACCCATATGGCCCAGGAGCTAACTAAGACTACCTTAAGTTTGCTGAGTTCAGGAAGGCAAATCCGCCTAGCTTTCGAGGAGCCTATGACCTAGATAAGGCTGATGAATGGATCAAGGCCATGGAGAAGATTTTTTCTGTCTTGGATTGTTCGGATCATCAAAAGGTGACCTTTGCCACCTACGTGCTCGAAGCAGATGCAGAATTTCGATGGAATGACATACAAAGATTACTTGAGGAATCTCAGACAGTAGTCATCTGGACGGTGTTTAGAAATATTTTCTACCTGAAGTACTTTCCTACGTCGGTTCGAAATAATAAGGAGCTAGAATTTATGTAGCTCCGTTAAGGAAACCGGACGGTATCTGAGTATATTGCCAGGTTTAAAGAGCTGTGTAAATTTTCTACAATTTACCCAAGGAACCCAGATGAAGCTTGGAAGTGCATCAAATTTGAAGGAGGGTTACGAGAAGATATCCTTACTGCAATTGGGCCAATGGAAATTAGAGATTTCCCTACATTGGTAAATAAATGTCGACTTGTGGAAGATTGCAACTTGAAATTGGCTATAACCAGGGCATCTGGTAGTAGTTTCAAGAAGGGCTTGGCCCCGCAGGGCCCTAGATTCAAGCCCAACTTACGACAGCAAAGGAGATTCCCATCAACAGGCAACAAAGGCAAGCAGCCCCAAAGGCCTCTTCCGAATCCAACTTGCACGAAATGCAGTAAGAATCATGGTGATCGGCCGTGTTTAGCAGGCCAGAATGTCTGCTATGGGTGTGGAAAGCTAGGCCACAAAATTTATGAGTGTCCAACCAGGAATCCACCACAGCCATCTCGACCCCAATGTCAAGGATGGGTCTTTACGATGAATGCAGAAGAAGCTGATAGGTCCGATGGACTAATTCAAGGTACCTGTGAAGTCGACGGTGAGACTCTAACCGTACTTTATGATTTGGGTGCCTCCTACTTATTTATTTCTCATGACTGTGTGGCTGTTTTACGATTACCAATTTCTGAATTGCCTTATGACTTACTGGTTTCTACTCTTACCAATGAACCTGTTAAAACTAGTCAAATATGCATCAATGTACCTCTTCAAATTGAGGGTAAGACCTTTGCAACTAATTTGATTTGTCTTCCTCTGTCTGGTCTTGACATAATTCTGGCCATAGACTGGCTTTCTGCCAATTGAGTTATGCTCAATTACTCTAATAAGACAGTGGTATTCCCCTCTGTCTCATCTTCTGAATCCCAAGCCTTAACACTTTTCTATCTGAACACTTTATTAGTAAACTATAGTGGGTCGAAGAGTCAAGGATACATCCTTTTGTCAGCTAATGTGACAGAAGTTGAACAGAAACTAGAGGAAATCCCAGTTGTTAAGGAATATCCTGATGTTTTTCCAGAAGATATTCCTGAATTCCCTCCTGAGAGAGAAATTGAGTTTACCATCGAGTTGGTTCCGAGTGAGGGACCAATATTTATAGCTTCGTATCGAATGTCACCTTTGGAGTTGACAGAACTAAATAGACAGATCGAAGAGCTTTTGGAAAAAGGATTCATATGGCCAAGCGCATCGCCATGGGGAGCTCCAGTCTTGTTGGTCAAAAAGAAAGATGGGAGCATGCGCCTATGCATGGATTATAGACAGTTGAATAGAGTGACGATTAAGAATGAATATCCACTGCCAAGGATTGATAATCTCATGGACTAGATACAAGGTGCAACAATATTTTCCAAGATCGATTTGCTTTCTGGGTATCATCAAATTCGAGTTCGGGAATAAGATATCCCTAAGACAGCCTTTCGAACTCGTTATGGACACTATGAGTATATTGTGATGTCGTTTGGACTGACAAATGCACCAGCAGTGTTCATAGATTACATGAATCGAATATTCCATCCATATCTGGACAAGTTTGTAGTGGTTTTCATTGATGATATACTTTTCTATTCGAAGACGGAGCGAGAGCATGCAGAACACTTGCGGCTGGTCTTGCAAATTTTAAGAGAAAAGAAACTGTATGCTAAGTTATCAAAATGTGAATTTTGGATGAAAGAAGTAAAATTTCTCGGCCATGTAGTATCCTATGGAGGAATTTTCGTAGAACCCAGCAAAGTAAAAGCAGTACTAAATTGGGAAAGGGCGACCACAGTCACTGAAGTCAGGAGTTTTCTAGGGCTTAGCTGGATATTACAGGCGATTCGTTAAGGATTTTTCTCGAATAGCTTTGCCCTTGAACAAGCTAACCAGGAAGAATGTTCCATTTGAATGGACGCTGGAGTGCGAACAGAGTTTTCAAGACTTGAAGAGAAGGTTGACTATGACACCAGTGTTAGCCTTGCCAGACCCTCGTGGACTATCTGAGGTCTATTGTGATCCTTCCAAACAAGGATTAGGGTGTGTGTTGATGCAAATCGGAAACGTGGTCGCATATGCCTCCAAATAATTAAGGTCACATGAAAGGAATTATCCTATGCACGATCTCGAATTAGCTATAGTAGTCTTTGCCTTAAAGATATGGAGACATCACCTATATGGAGTGAGGTTTGAGGTCTTTTCGGATCATAAGAGTTTGAAGTACCTTTTTGATCAGAAGGAATTAAAACATGAGGCAGCGGAGGTGGATGGAACTTCTTAAGGACTATGAATTCGAATTGAAATACCACCTAGGTAAAGCAAACATTGTGCCAGATGCTTTGAACAAAAAATCGTTGACCATAGCCTGGATGATGATTAAAGAGATGGAGCTTATTGAAAGCTTCCGAAATCTTAATTTGGGAATCCTCATGACTCCTAAGACCATTCAGTTATACCAAGTTAAGATAGCCAGTGGCTTTAAGGAGTAGATTTGGCAGGCACAACAGCAGGATGCCAGTTTTCAGTATACAATCAATCTCGTGCAATTAGGAAAATTAACAGATTTTGCTCAAGATAAAGAGGGCATATGGCGACACCATGACAGGGTGTGTGTACCCGAGCGGAATGATCTCTGGAGGAAAATCTTGAAGGAAGCACATAAGGGTGAATTTACTGTACATCCCGTCATTACTAAAATGTATCAAGATCTCAAGAGAATGTTTTGGTGGCCAGGTATGAAGTTAGATGTGGTGAACTTCGTGAGCAAGTGCTTGACCTGTCAGAAGGTGAAAGCAGAACATCAAAAATCCTCCGGGATGTTACAACCTTTGGAAATCCCTGAATGGAAGTGGGAGAGTATCTCTATAGATTTTGTAATGGGATTACTAAGAATGCTAATAGGATATGATACCATATAGGTCATTGTGGATAGATGAACCAAATCTACTCACTTTTTACCCATTCGAGCAAATTATCCATCGGAAAAATTAGCTCAGTTGTACATTCAAGAGATTATAAGATTGCATGGGACTCCTTCAACCATCATCTCTAATCGAGACCCAAGGTTTACTTCACGGTTTTGGGGAGCCTTACAAAAGGCGTTTGGTGCTAAGTTGTGCCTAAGCACTGCATATCACCCACAAACGGATGGTCAAACGGAAAGGACAATTCAAACCTTGGAAGATATGTTACGAGCCTATGCATTGGAGCAATGTGGGAATTGGGATCGATACTTACCGCAAGCCAAATTTGCATACAACAATAGCTATCACGCTAGCATCGGCATGGCTCCTTATGAAGCATTGTATGGACGGAAGTGCCAATCTCCTCTATGTTGGTACGAAGCAGGAGAATCAACTCTATTGGGCCCCGATTTAGTTGAGCAGACAACTGAACAAATTAAGAGAATTCAAAGTAAGATGCTTGCCGCTCAAAGCCGTCAGAAGAGTTATGCGGATACCAGGAGGAAACCTCTGGAATTTTAAGAAGGAGACCGCATATTTCTGAAGGTTACACCTACAACAGGGATAGGTAAAGCCATTATGATCAAGAAGCTAAATCCTCGCTTTATTGGTCCCTTCCAAATCTTGAAATGAATTGGATCAGTTGCATATCGAGTCGCTTTGCCTCCACATTTGTCAAACTTTCACGATGTTTTTCATATCTCCTAACTCAAAAGATATCAACCTGACCTTACACACTTCCTAGAACCCGAATCAATACAGTTAAAAGAGGACCTGACTTTCCGCGTACAACCAGCACAGATCGTAGATAGAAGTAGCAGGCAACTTCGAAACAAAATCGTGCAACTAGTAAAGGTAGCATGGGGAAAAGGAGATGCTGAAGACTACACATGGGAATTAGAATCAGACATGAGGAAGGAGTATCCTGAATTGTTCTCTGGTACTAAATTTTGAGAACAATTTTTTTTTTAGGAGGGTGGTAATGTAATATCCATAGGAAATTTTCTTATCGTTTTTCGTCCAATTGTTCGGTTTTTATCAAATAATTAAGATTAATTAAAAATCGATTAAATATTTATTTAGGATCAATTAATTAGCAACTAATTGAGTTTAGATATGAGGAAATTAGGTTAGAAGTATAGAAGATTTCATAAAAATTTTCTTAAACCAATTTACCGATTTAAAGGAAATTGGAAAGATTACGGTATTTTAAATTGTCGGAACCGAACCAATAGGATTTTCAACTCATTAACCCTATATTAAGTGGTTGAGAATTCAGCCACTTAACCCATGAAAGTGGCGCCACAAAGGCCACAAAGAATGAAGGGATTTGGCTGAAAATCAGCCTTATGTTCTTCAACCAATCAAATTGCAAGATTTCACCTACCACCTCAATGCTTTATTAACATATTTCTTTCTTTCTCCCCTCAGCCAAATCTGCGCCTCCTTCTCCCTTGCTTCAGCTCTCTTCTTCTCTTCTCCACTCACTCAACTCCATCAAACCTTTAAGCTCAACAAGGTCTTGTTAATCTAAATTCCAAAATCAAGCCAAATCACATACAAAAAGGTAGAGGTTTAATTCTCGCCTTGCTATTCTGATTGTGGATGGCTAGTGGTGGCCCTATTTTCTCAATTCTTGATGTGATGATTGAATGATATGATGATCTTTAGCTGGTTTGTTGGTTGTTTGTGATGTTAAAATCGATTAGGAAGCAAGAAAGGATGAAACCCTTGGCAGTTCGTACGGCGGAGTATACGGCTCCACCTATTGTTATTTAAATTCGATGAAACCATTTTTATATGAAACTAGACATCTAGGGATTTCCATAAATATATCATATAAGGTCATTGGATTAGTATAGAGAGATATATGAATTTTTGAATTTCGACCTAGGCTTTTTACTTTAATTTTGGGCAGACTAGGTTGTTTAGGACAAAATGCACTCTATGCTACTTGGAATTGAATGAAATGAACTTTGTTAGTAATATTACACATAGGAGAATATTCCATAAAAATTTTAGAGTTAGGTAAGGTCCTGTTTATTCCCAGTGGTTCAAGAAATTTGCCATATGTCCAAATTAGGCCAAAATAGGTTAGTTTAGGAAGTCAAATTTTGGGGCTTTTAACTTGAGCTCTACTAAGGCAAATGGAATGGAACTTTCTGCAAATGAAATATTGTCCTGTTAGCTTTAATATGAGACCAATTTCATATGATTTGAACTAGTTTTCAATTTTTAGTGGATTTTTACTTCTAAGTGTGTAATTCTGGCTAGCTACAGGGCAGGCCAGGATAAAACCTAAATAACTTGAGCTATATTTATCAAAATTAAATGGGACCAAAGAGGTTAGAAAATAGACGCATAAAAATTTAACATATCCAAAATTCAGATCCAGATGAGTTTAAATAGAAATTGTGGCTTGATTTACAAAAATCGGGTTGAATGATTGTGCTGAGGCAGTAACCTTGTCTTAATGTAACTAATGCTCCTATGAGTTCAATGTTGAATTATGAATGCAGTGTTATGACTTTTATGAGAAATTGGTGTGCAGTATGACCCTGCAGTTCATTGAGATTCCGGACATGCAGCTCCATTATGACCCTATGTTTGACTCATTATACATAGTTGGTTCCTGCCACTTTCGTCTCTATTTCTTTAGTAATAGGAATTTTACTGCTCCTCTATTTCACCCTGCATTCGACCTTGCTATCCTGTATTTTGCAATCCCATTACATGTAGCACACCCTGCTCCTCTTCCAGCACTAGCAGTGCCCGCAGCCCCTGCCGGCCCTCCACCAATGTCACGTCCGCAGGTGGTCCCAGACATTCCGCTCAGTCCTGGGAGTGACTCGTCTGAGGCTTTCGGCTCATCCTCCTGCTCTTCTGGATCTAGTGCTGATTTCTCCGAAGCCGAGCCTGGTATGGCCAACGGCTATATGACTGAGTAGGCTCCGGCCGCTGGCGACTTTGTACAATATCACCTTCTTTTGGCGGTGTGCAGTATTGGGCCATAGACTTAGCCAAGTGATGTAGTTTCTTAGACCAGCTAGTTTGAAATGTCCTCTGAGGACTTTGTAGGATTGCTTTTCACTGACACGGGCCTTATGTCTTTTTGGTGTATACAGGCCCCACATATGTATCCTCTTTTGAACCTGTACATAAATTGAAGCGTTAGCTTTCGATATATATATATATATATATATATATATATATATATATATGTATGTATGTATAAGATAAAAGAGAATATAATATAATGAATAAAAGAAAATAAACGGAATACTAATACGGTAACACAATTACTAAATTTCATGCTATGACTTAAGCGTAACATTAAATTGGTAGGGTGTTACATTTTTGGTAAGTTGTAGAGATGAAAATATTGCGTTGGATAAGTGGACATACTAGATAAGATAGAATTAAGAATGAATATATTAGAGAGAAAGTTGGGGTAGTGCCCATTGTGGAAAAGATGGTAGAATCTTGTCTTAGGTGGTTTGGGTATGTGTGAAGAAGATTTGTAGAAGCCCTACTAAGGAGAGTAGATTAGATGGAAAGTAGTCCAACAGTCAGAGGTAAAGAGAGACATAGGAAAACCATAGGTGAAACTATTAAAAGATACCTAGACTTTAATAGCTTAAATAAAAATGTGATTCATGATAGAGCTATAACATCCTCCGCTGTACAGTATTATGCTTAGGTCATAGTACTATATTAAGGAGTAGTTACTGTTACCTGGACAAAGCTTGTTTGACAGCTACTTCTAGCTATCTTCAATGCTCCTTGAACTATCTGAAGATAACACGGAAATAGGAGTGAGAATTGAAAATTCTCAATAGGATTCCTTGTTCATCATGTACTTTATCATCGTTATTATCTCTAGCTACTTTGGTTTATTAAGAAAAGGTGAACATGCTATGTAATCTGCCTAATTTAACAGTTTGAAAACATATTGTCCGAAGCAGAGTTTGATTTATTCACACACTGATTAAACAAAGAGGGAGTAATTATGAAACGGTAATAGGTAAAGTCAATAATAATAAGAGCTAGCTAGCAAATAGAGATGTGTGCAAATGCACAAGTTTTAATCCATATCAATATATTGGAATTATTCATTCACTTGTTAAACAAAGTAGAAATCTAAACATAAGTGTAGCAGACTATATATATATATATATATATATATATGGAAGCAATTAGGCTCTTGACAAGTAGAGAAAGGAATTGACGCATAAGTATAGCAATCTAAAGAACAAATGAATAATATGCAAATATGAATGCAACAGGAATTCTTGATGTAGATGCTTTCGTTTCTTTTTAACTTTCTTTTCTTGGCAGACCTAGGCATTACGTATCGCCGTCCCTAGGGTGCTTGTTTTTATCCTTATCCATACTTGGTCCCCTGGGAGTCTTTGGCCATATAACTTCTAGGTAATAATCTGCTTCTTAGGATTAAGCTCGTTCTTGTATTGGAATGTTGGGTTTACTTTCCCTGACTTTCCCACCGATTTATTCCCCTTAACTTTAATCCAGAGCTAGCCCAAGTATTATAGAACTTTTCTCATAACATATCTCGTATAGGCTTCATGCAAGCATGCTCATGTATCAATGTGCATCTCATAACTTATACATAATCTTTGCTGAAATTTTGGCAGCATGACGGATCATGTCCGCTTCCCCATAAATATTGACAATATCACAGACAATTAACCATTCAGAAAAGCCACAATAACATATTCATTTTCAATATCATTCAATAACATTGCTAAAGGCACAACATTTTTGCCTAAGTATAAGCTTATGTCTATGTGCTTCATTTCTGCTCGGATTTTGTAAAATAAGCCATAATTTCTATATAGCTCCTTTGAACCTAAATTTTGAATATGTTAGAATACTGTTTGTCTAGTTTTCAACCCTTTTAGTCCCATCTCATTTTGATACATGTTGCTAAAGTTATTGGAAATTTACCTCGGATTGCCCTGCAACTAGCCAGAATTGCACCCTTAGAAGTAAAAATTCAAAAAAAAAAAATAGAAATCTAGGTGAAATCATATGAAACTTACATCATATTAAATCTAACAGGACAATTTTCATTTTCAATAAGTTTCATCTCATTTTCATAAGTATTACTTGAGTTGTAAGCTGTTGAAATTGACAAATCTGGACTACCCTGTTCTAGCCTGGGTTGGACTTAGGGCAATTTCTTTGAACTACTAGGAGCAATGGGGATTGAATCTAGCTCTGAAATTTTTTATCAAATGTTACTCTATGTGTAAGCTTTCTAACAAAGTTTGTTGCATTCAATTTTGAATTACGTAGGGTGAGTTACACCCTCCACAACTCATACTGCTCAGTGGAGAACTTAGAATCCTTAGGTAAATTTTAAAAATTTATAACTCTCTCAATACTAATCTAATGCCTTGTATTTTGTATGGTTAGAAAGCCCTATCTACTCACAGACTTAATCCCAATGGCGGAGTCTTAATCTCACGACATTCTGGAACCAAGAACCGAACCTCTAGTGAAATCTATCATCACAATTATGACAATCTAATTCAATATTGGTCATTGAGACTAAGAATTAACCTACATTACTCTCAGATAACAAAATTCCCAATTCTTCTAACCTAAGGTTCTCCTAGAACTCACTATTGGAGAAATCATCCATAATTCATAGGAAGGGAAGAGGAAATGAGTTTAAAGATTACCTTTTAGAAAGAAAAAAGGGAGAAGAAAGCTTTGGGAGCCCTAGTGTCACCTCCTCTAAGCTCCAAGACCAAATTGTTGATTTCTGGATGAAGACATGATTTAGGCTCAAAGAAAGAAATTGAGATTAGGTGAATGGAAAGAGTGTAATTTGATGGAAAGATTTGAAGGATTGGGTTAAAGAATGAAGGGGAAGGTGTTTTAGAGAGAAGGGAGAGAGTTTGAGGGGTAGAGAGAGAAAGAAAACGCGAAAATGAGGGGAAGGGAGGCATCTCATTTATATATCAACCTGTGATAATCGATTACCAATGCTGGTAATCAATTACCACAGACCCAGAACTAGTAATCAATTATCATTCTTTGGTAATCGATTACTGCCTAAAAAAATTGAACTCATGGGCATACAGAGAGGACTATAATCGATTACAGGTCCTATGTAATTGATTACTAACTTCAAAAACTTGGTTCTTTCCTTCTGCAGTCCTTTCCCAGGTCCAGAATATTGCACATACTTATTTAGTTAATGTCATCTTTAACTTTAATCTCCATTAACTTTAAAACAAAAATATAAAGAAGGAAATACCCCTATATGGATTCAATAAAAATATCTAAAAATTCAAAATCCTTAGGAATTAGAATCCAACTTTTGGATTTTAGTACAATTTTTCAAAAACTTGCATTTTAATAAACTCTTGCGTTAAAAACAAAAGGGTTCCTCATTATCTAAAATTCGTTAAAAATCCCTTTTCAATTCATTGATGCCTAGGGAACCATTACCGGGACTTTTGATCTTAAGAAAATGTCTCAATCCTATAGCCCTCCAAGGAGGCATAGGCTTCAGACTCAGAATTTTTTAGGTTCCGGTATCGACGAGTAATTGCAACTCATGTTGGGATTTTACAGTAAGAGTGGCGAACTTTTAGCCACTCACTCTAGGATTTTGGCACATAATTTTTGTTGGCTCGATTCTGGTAGTTTAAAACACCGAATCTTTACCGATTTATCTCAAATCGGCAAAATGGTTTTGAAAAATTTTGTGAAGCTTTCTATGTTGCTATTCAAATCATTTATAAGCCTAATCTCTCTAATTGATACTTAATTGGCTTTAAATAAATACTTAATCGATTTCTAATTAATTTCATTTATTCGATAAAAACCCAACAATTTAGTTAAAAACGATAAGATTTTTCGGACGTTACAAGAGCACTATAGCATCATTTGATCCATATAGTCGACCCTACCTAGTGGGACAAGGCTTTGTTGTTGTTGTTCGCTATGTTTACTCTATTGTTATTTTTACTCTATTTCTATTATATTTATTTATTTTATGATATACCTTGTAGAGAATAGTGAAATTGATATTGAATCAAATAGTGATTATGAACTAGAAAAAAGATTAGCATAGTAGTGAAGGCTTAAGTGATTGTGAGGAGAAGCATCACATAATTTGGAGGCATAAATTTTGATGATGATAGACAAGAAATATATATTGCTAAAGGTATGATGGGAGGATAATTTACATATAAACCAGATAAGAAGGTAAAATTCGAAAGTGGTTTGTTGTTTATAGATGTTATCACTTTAGAGAAATCCTTAAGGACTATTTAATTTAAGGGAGCTTGATATTGTGAAAATTAATTAGAAAACTAGAGTCACAACAAAATATGTAGCTAAGGGGTGTTCTTGGAGGATACATGCCTCCTTTACACTTGATGGAGTGACATACAAGATAAAGACATATAATGAGCAACATGATTGTATAATAACAACCAAGAATAGTTGATTAAAAAAAAAAAAAGATAATCAAGAACTTGAATACAACTTCATCATGGATTGCAAATAAGTTGAAAAGTAAGTTGCTTGTTGATCTTGATATAAGTTACTCTAGCATAAAAGATGAGTTATTAGAACAATTTGCCCTTGAGCCAAATAATCAATGCAATTGTATCGTGTAAGAAGAAGAGTGAAGGAAAACAATATAGGAACTCATGCATAATCATACAAAAATCTCCCTACTTAGGCAAAACTTGCTAGAGAAACAAAACCTAAGAGTAACATAAAGTTGGAGGTGGAGTTTGCAATAAGCCATAACCTTAGATTTAAAAGATTTTTGTTTGTGTGTTTGGATGCAATGAAATAGGGATTTTTAGAGGGTGTAGACCTAAGTTTGGAAATTGATAGCTGTCATCTCAAGGGTCCATATAGTGGGGATTTACTATCTATAGTAGCCATAAGGGTAATATCCAATTGCGTTTGCTATGGTTGAAGTTGAATGTGCTTCATCTTGAAAGGTTTTCTTTAACCTTTTGCTTGAAGTAGTAGGAATAGTGCATGAGTAGAAAGAAAAACCGCTAATGACCATAATGTTAGACATGCAAAAAATATTTTTTTTATTGTAGTTAGTTTTGGGATTAGCTTGTTAAATATTCTTTTGATTAATCATTGTTTTAATTATGTTTTATGATTTATCTGCAATTGTATCACAAATATTTCCAAATGCAAAACACATGGTATGCTTTTTATAATGTGCCTAAGAGTTGTTTAATTTAGTTTGTTATGGTTTTGTGATTGAGTGTATATATGCCTTGTACTAGGTTTTGTTGCAATCATTTACTGAGTAATTTCAAGTTGAAATATAATACACTGATGCTTACAACTTACTTTTGAGTTGTTTCACAGGCCAATAATGAGTATGTATTTGAGAAGACAATGACACAACTGAGAAAATGTAATAACTAGGTAGTAGATTGATTGTTAGGTGCTGAGAGACCTAAATAGATATGGGCAAGACAAATAATTGACGTTGAATGTAAATCAGACCATATAACTAGCAATGTTATAGAGCAATTTAATAGCTGTGATGGAGATGCTAGAAGAAAACCTTTTTGGCCATGGTAGAGTCATTGTCCACTAAAATATTGAGTAAACTTCAAAGGAGGTATGAGAAGGGATGTAGCTTTAAGCAGACTATTATTCATAAGATTAGCAAGGTCCTTGACAAAACCATGCAGCATGGGAAGTTTATGAGAACCACATATGCTAGTGGTGATGAGTTTTAGGTTAAGGTTGGTTTCACCAAATTTGTGGTTATCAGCACCCAACTTTTAATTGAGTTAAAACAAATAATTTTGTTTAAATGAAAAACTTGACAAAAAAAAAAGAATAAAATATACTTGAAAAAGAAAAAAAGAAAAAACAAATAAAGGCCCAATATTTTAGCTTATATCTCCTAGCCATTTCTAGCCAAAATTTTTTTTAAAAAAATCAAATCAACAATCAAAATGACATCAAATAGATTAGATTGCATTAAGTTAGGGTAAATTAGTATCAATTAGCATCGGTTAAATTGGTCAATTAGCATCAATCAATTTCGATTATTGTTAATCAAATGGCAACCAACATCGATTAAGGGCTTGTTTGGATAATACATTTGCAAGTTAAAAGTCACATTTTTTACTTTTTATCCCATTTGGCTATATAGCTTATTATTTCCCAAAAAATTATTTTTAGTGCTTTGGAAAAGTTAAAATATCTAGTTTATCAAGGAGAACTTTTTTAAATATTCTAAACAAGTACTTCTATTATACCTCTTTAAATATAAAATAACTTATGTATAAGTTGCTTTCAAAAGTTACTTTCATATAACAGCTTAAATAAACTATTTACCCAAATAGGATCTAAAATCTTTTTTGCAATTAATTGCATTCATTCCCAAGAGTATATAAAATAAGCATTATCCCTTAGTAATAGGCATTAATAAATGATTAGAAAAATAATTCGAAGCATCAGGATGCTAGGTGTCATTGTTATAATTTTTCCTATCATTCTTTTGTTCCTTGAAGTAAATTTTTTCATGACTCATCTTTTGTTTATCTCGTTACTTTTGTTATAGTTGTTACCTTTTTTTATGTTATCTTTACCACTGTTTATCCTCTTCAACCAACCACTGTTAAGCCACCACTCCTGTACCCAAACCACCACTAACTTGCCTTTGCCTAGCCTTTAATCATAACCTCTCTATCACCACCACTATTATTGCAACCCATTACACCTAACCATTACAACCAAAGAAACCTTGCATGTAATATCCCGAACTCTGAAGGTAGATCAGGATAGAAGGAAGCTCGGGCTTGAGGTAAGGGCAAAATCATAAATAAGAGGTCATAGAAAAAGGAAGAGCAAAGCTATAAATAGAGGTTTACGGGTATTAGGAGGGGCAATTACCAAAAAATCTTGATTTTGGGGTTATATGGGCCCCATAATCCTAGTAGACAACCAAAATACATGTAATAATTTCATAACTGATATTTTCTACACTTAATTTTAAATAAAAGTGTGAGATTACTCACACTACACATATAATATCTTGGATGACTCAGAGTACCCGAATCAATAGCTAGACATCTTGAATTAATCCTCAAGGATCCTACGTTGCTTGTGGGCATGAGTATCAATAAATTGAAAAAAAAAAACCCTCTTGGTGGCCAAAGATGAGCCATTCAAATTCAAGCCTAGGAGAAGTTAATTTTTGCTTCAAATCGACCAATGATATTTAACCCACAAAACTTAGGTTACAAGCCAAAAGTTTCCACTAATCAAAAGCCTATATAAATCATTTTAACTTATGAAAGAAGAGGCTTATTTCTTCCCTATTTTGCCCATCAAATTTTGACCTCCACCACCACCTTTTCTACATCTTCATTTTCTTTCTTTCACTATCTCCATGACTATGAGCTTCAAGCTCAAAGTTGAAGGCCTTCTTGGCCTAAAATCCTCTTGCTCCTTTTATGAAAATTGATTCTCATGCTCTTTTCTATAAAATCCCTGTATCAATTTAATGATCAAGTACCAAATGGAGTCTTTCCATCTCCATATGAGCTACTGCCATGGAGAGAAAGGAAGGCTAGGAGTTGCTTTTGTCTTCCTTGCTTTTGTAGTTTCAAGGATTTTGAAGAAAGGTAGCTAAAATCCTTAGCTATTTGATGTCTTGTGGGATCATGTGGCTGATATGATTTCTTTGTGTCATCATATATTTAACTTGTATGATGTTTATACAACCCCTTTCTAGTGATTCAAGATAGAGAAACTTGGTTTAGGTTGAAAGATATAGCAAAAGATTAAAAGAAACCCAAAACAGAAAAGGCTATTGAAGAAAACCCAGGCATTGTCTATACGGTAGAGTTAATAACTCAATCTATAAAACTCAAATTTGAGTGAAATAATTTTAGATGAAATTAGACTTCAAGAGCAATCCAACTATATAAATTATAGGATTATTGGATTTAAAATAAAATAGTTATGATTTTTAGAATTGGCTATTGGATTTCACTCTTTATCCTAACCAGAGTGTGATATGAGGAGCATAACTCACCATATATAACTTCAGGTTAAGTGAAACTAATTTTTTTAGAAAGATAATATATGGGATTATGCCATAAAAATTTAAAGACCAAATCATGAGTGGATTTTCCCTAGTAATTCCTTGAAGTTGACTTATGCTCTGCTCAAGTAGAAACAGGGCAGCTTACTTGAGGAGCTCATAATTTGAGCTCTATTTATCCAATTAGAATGACACTTTTAGGATTAAAAGAACACTTTTAGGATTAAAAGATGATCCAAGTAGCTACACATTGGTTAAATTTTGTATTAAGATGGTTAAAGATGGATTTTTAGTGATTTTCTAAAGTTAAGTGTGCATCTGTCTTGAAACTGGGCATCCTTGAGTAAAATTTTAATAACTCAAGTTATACATATCAAAATTTAGTGAAACTAAAGAGATTTAAAAGTAGACAAATAGAGCTATAATCCATCAAATTTTTAGAACATGAATTAACATGAAATTTTAGTGAAATTTAGAAAAATAGGATAGATTTAAGGATAAAGACATGACTTAAGAAGCCATGGAAGATCCAAAGGCGTAAGTTTTATGCAATTTCACACTAATATAATGTTATATTGATATATTATCCATAATGAATATGATTGCTATGATTGGCTAGCTAACTTGTTATATTGCTTATTTTAGGACCCTTCATCCTTTAGTTGTTATGCTGCCAAATTTTCGGTAGAAATTCATGGATGTTATGATTATATATGTATTATGTACATGGAAATCATGCATGCAAGAATTTTGAAGGTAAAGTATGAAGTATGTGCATAAGTGCCTATAGCATGTGCAAGCATGATCATGTTCAAGAACGAAGAAAGATAATAAGAATTTGTAAAGGAACATACCGAGCCTCCACCTCATAGTAGGTAAGGCAGTACTATCTAAGACTTGGGCAGGCCCCTAACCAAATTTAAGGAGAATAATTCGATGTGAGAGTTAAGGAAAATGAACCTGTCACTTATGTATAAGAACGATCTCAGTTTTGAAAAGCAGGCTATCACTCAGATGTGAGAGAGGCCATTCACCATTATGGGACCAAGTACAAAAGATCAAGTTGCAAGTTAAAGAAAGAGATAAGAAAAGTCAAGTGCACTTACATATGTCAAGAATGTGCATTAGAACATGCATATTTAAACATCTTATTATATTATAATGTTATTGTGATTATGATTGAAATGATATATTATTATTGTTACTATACTTGTCATGAGGTATGCCAAGCGATTACTAAAAGTAATCCCGCTTCGAGAAATATATTTTTAAACTTAAAATTGAACCAGTTCCTATGTGTATATGCCCATGTTTTCATAATAAACTAAAGCAACTGGAATGTTTATGATGGCATTCTGTATGATTAGTGGTTTGAGTTTACCTATTGAGAACTTTAGGAGGCGTCTGGTTTGCCTATTTCTTATTTACATTTTCAATGAAAATGCAAAATGATGATGAAAATGTGTTTAGGTACATTATGCTGAAAACATTTCTAGAACTCTTCATGAATTTGAAAATGCCATTTTCAAATTTCAACATTTTATATTCATTCATTGGAAATATTTTCATGAGGGAATGTGGTGGCACAATGGTAACTTGGAGCAAATGCTTTCTTTTCCACTCCATAGTGCTGTGTTCGAGTCTGCTGGTGGAAACTTGTCTTATGTTTTTTTAGAACATTGCCACTGCACCGTGACTTCTCCTGTGGTCTTAATTACATTTTTAAATAAATGAATTATAATTTTTAAGAGTACTTGGTCTAATTGTGTAGAAACTTAATCTGATAAGTAATTAAAAATTTGTTATTAGATCATTCATTTTTACTATTCATAATCATATGGAGAAATTTTTCATATTGTCATCTTGGATTTAAGATTTAATAAAAAACATAATTATATTAAAATTATATGACATTGAAATTATTTGTAACTCATGTTCAGCCTTATTAAAAATGCCTTATTTTATAGAATTATTTATTATATTAATAAATATTTTTAGTGAATGAACTAAATATACAAATCAAATATAATTATATATTTTTTGTTATTTAATAATAAATATAATTTTATTATTTTAAAATTGATTTTGAGAATTGTATTTTGAAAATAGACAACCAAACGCAATAGCCGATCAAATATGGGATAATTATCGTCGAGAATTAATGACTATGACTTTTTTGTATTTTGTTGTAGAATGATGTATTTCTTTTTTTTTTTGTCTGTTTTTCTGTTTTTGTATTTTTTAGTTGGTTGATAATGTAATGCCCGAAAAATTTTATCATTCATAACCAAGTTCTTCGATTTTTATCGAATAAGTGGGTTTAATTAGAATTTAATTAAACATTTACTTAAAATCAATTACATATGATTTAGAAGTGATTAGGCTGGATGGAATTAGATTAGAAACATAGGAAATCCCACAGAATTTCTCTAAGACCAGTTCATCGATTTAAGAGAAATCGGTAAGATTTCGATAATTTAAACTGTCGAAACTGGATCAATAGAAATTATACTGTAAAAACCCTAGAATAGATGGTCAAGATTTGGCCAACTTATCCATGCAAGTGGCGCCATCTCAACCCTTCATATGGACCGCCAAATCAAATTGAAACTCCAACACACATCCACCAATCACATTACTCCTTGCTCCACAAGTTTGTGTTCAATTCCTTCCTTGCCCTTGGTAATTTTGGCCAGCATAAGGAGCTGACCACTCTCCATTTCTCTTCCATACACACTCATCTCCACTCCATCTCCAACCTCTCTTCAAGTCTCATCAAGAGTTGCTTCCATTTGAGACATTAAATCAGCAAGAATTCAACTAAACAAGATAGGAATCCAACTTCTTTTCTTGTTTTATTGATTTGGGCTATGTGGGGCTCTTGTTTTTCTCATGATATTCATGTGATTTGGAGTGATGATGATGGTTTAGGATTGAATTTGGATGTGTTTTGTGATTAGAGTTGGAATTTGTATGAAAGAACTTGAAGAAAAGAGAAAACTCAAGAGGCTGTTAGGGTTTTTATTCGACGGTTTGTACGGCGGAGTGTACGGCTCCGCTTACAGCAGTTTAAATTTCATGAATCTATTTTTATATGAAACTATACATTCAGCGGTTTCCACACATATATAATATGAGGCCATTAGATTAGTATAGAGGTAGTTATGAATTTTTGAATATTGACCTAAAATCCTAGATTCCCATCTAGACAATGTGAGTTGAGAAAGGTGTAACTCACCCTACACAACTCTAAATTGAGTGAAACCAATGCTGTTTGAAAGCTAATATATGAGGGAACATTCCATAAAAATTTTAGAGTCAGATTTGTTACCAATTATTCCCAGTACATCAATGAATTCACCTTAAGTTCAATTCGGGCTGGAATAGGATAGTTCAGTAGGGTCAAGTTTCGGGGCTTATATCTCGAGTTATACAATTCAAATGATATGCAACTTATTTCATTTGAAAGCTTGCTCTATTAGCTTTAATTTGATATAAATTTTGTATGATATCACCCAGATTTCTATTTTTAGTGAATTTTTACTTATATGGGTGCAATTCTGGCTAGAAATAGGACAGTCTAGAATAAAACACAAATAACTTAAGTTGATATCGGAACTCAGAACTTAGCAAATAGAGAGCTAGATTGGGTATACTTAATGTTGAACTCGGAATTTAGTGAATAGGAAACTAGAACATGTATGCCTAATGTTGAACTTGGAACTTGGTGAATAGGAAACTAGATCGGGTGTAGTTAATGTTGGAACTTGGAAATTAGTACCAGAACATGAAACCTTATACCCGAATCTTGGAAGTCAAGAACTAGGATGCTTTAAAACTCAGAGGTCGAACATAACCCCAGAAGTTAGGAATCAAAACATTAACCTTATATACTGGGAAGTCGGAACTTATATAATATTGGAACTAGGACAATTCAATCTCAGAAGTCGATCCTAAATTCAAACTCGGGAACATCAGTAAAAGTTAAAGCTTACAAGATAGTTTAAGACTTAAGATTTTGAACTTGCATCTAACTACCTAAGCTTTGATCATAAGATTTTGTTGTGTGTGACAACTAATGAAGATATGATGCTCTATATTGGGTTTGCTATTTGTTTAAAGTTTCCTGGTTGTCTGGAACTATTCATGGGGAAGCGGACTCGATCCATTGTGCTGCCGAATTTTCGGCAGAAGTCTATGAAATCATGAATAAACATTTTACGAGAGATTTATGATATGAACAACTATAAAATTATGATTATGTTAAGGTGATATGATCATGAATTAGTCTTATGAGAGCATGCATATTTGCATACAAATACAGAAAGAATGTATGAGATCCCTTCACTTGGAGGCAGTTATTTGGGTCCCTCCAGGTGAAGGCAGTTAAAAGATAAAGATGTGGGTTCCTTCACTCGGAGGCAGTTGCACAATGGGTCCCTCCCTATGAAGGCAGCTAAAACTTTTGGGTCCTTCTATGTTGAAAGCAGATGGCCAACTGAGTCTCTCCGACCTAGAGGCACGTGGATCCCCTTGCGGGTCAATACTGTGTGATGACGGTCACGAGTTGAGCTCACTCCTAGATTAGACTATCCAAAGGCAGTAAAGACTAAAGATTAAAACATGTGCAAGCACCCTAGGGACGGCGATGCATAACACCTAGGTGTGCCAAGGAACGAAAGTCAAAGGAAGTTAAAGAAAAATAAGTGCATTTTGCATGAACTTAAGTGAATGTATTTGCATATGCATGATTGTATGATGAACAATACTTATTATCATCGTTATGACATTACAAGTAGGCTTTTGTTATCGATATTATTATTGTCATTATGAAATACTGTCGTAGTCGTGCTTAAATTCCTTACTCCATTTAACAAGTACATGGGTAAAATTAATTCTGCTTCGGATAATACATTTTCGAACTATAAAATTGAGCAATTTATTTGGCATGATCACCTTCTTCACAATAAATCGAAGCAACTGGAGATAATAACGAAGACACAGCATGGAATTTCTTAGTGAATCCTATTGAAAACTTAAAGTTCTCACTCCTATTTCTATATTATCTCTAGATAGCTCGAGAAGTCTTGAAGACGGCTGAAGTTGCTGTCAAAAAAGGTCCGCTCAAGTAATTGTAATAACTCCTGAGTATGGTATTATGACTTAAGCATAATAATGCATTTCGGGAGGATGTTACAGATAAGTTGAAGTATAACAAAGACCATAATTATAGATAGTACTAGTTATTTTATTCAATTATATCTCTTTTTAGTATGACTATAATTTACTCACAAATCAAATATATTTCAAACATATTTTCTCATTGCAAGTAATTTTTGCAGTTAAAGATCTCTTTATAGTATTTAATTATATAATAATTGATAATGATAATAAAATTACTTTTATTCTTAATTTTAAAATTTTATAGTTATTTTATTTTAATAAATACTTTTAATAGATGAACAAAATATGTAAATCAAATATATATAATTTTGATTATGTAATAATAAATATAATTTTATTATCTCAAATTTGATTTTGAAAATATATTTTAAAAATAGACAAACCAAACATATTTTTATTATTTTCACTTTTTGGAAATAGAATCCATTTTTATAAACCAAATGTATTTCCTAAATTCAGAAAATTTGAAAATGATTTTTTTTTTCAAAAAATAAAAACAGAAAATGAAAATAGGAAATATTTTCACAAACCAAATGCACCCTTAGGTTCTCACTACCTGTTTGTGTGTTTTTCCATAAACATTCCAGTACCTAGGCAAAACTCTAAGTATGAAGCAGAGTCTTGTGACATTCACCACGTAAGACTCGGACTTAAGATCAGTCCAAAAAATGGAAGTCTTTGTATGATAAGGACATGGATGATTATGTATGATAGCCTTGTTGTGAGTGTTCGGCGTAACAACCCCACTTTAGTAAACCGAATGTAATGGAAATTTTGAATTAATAACCTTAGGCAGTGTGAGAATTTCTCAGGCAACACTATGCCATGACGATCCTCACACTTGGAATTATAAGGTAGTGTAACATTGCCGTTGAAAATATAGCACCACCATATGTTAAAAATTAAGAAATGACAAAAGTGCCCCTATCAACTTTTGTTAATTTCACTCTTGCCCAAAAGTTTTAGAAATTGTGCTTTAACCCCAAGTGGATATTGCCAAAATAACCCTAGAACTTTTCATAAAACGACATTTACGTCCCCACATCGGTAGAATTAGCAGAATGGGGTTTTAAGCGGAGTAGAATCACGTGGTGAAACCGTAGAAGTTTAATCTCTGTCGATTGGGCCATGGAGGCAGTCTGGTGTGAAATGACGTGGGGTGCCTCAGGACTTGCTCAAAATTATGAAAATGCTATTAGTTACAGAAAATAAGAAATCAAAAGGCTCCGGATTTACGAAAATGTCTAATTTACTCCGTTAATTCGCTTATTCGGTTTCAATAGTTATGTAAGGGCAATTAGAGGTTAATTAAATATTTATCAAGAGTTAATTAGATATTAGTTAGAGAGATTAGGCTTAAGATAAATTAAATTGAACAAGTAGATATCTTAAACTATTAAGTAACGTTTGACCGGTTTGGAGGAAATCGATAAATATTCGGTGTTCTAAACTGCCAGAGCCGAATCAGTAGAATTCTACACTGATAATCTTAGGTTGAATGGCTGAAATTCAGCCGCCTCCACCACCATAGATGGCGCCATATGGCAGCCCTATGATGGGAAGATTTGGCCAAATAATGACCATTGAAGCTAAATATCTAAAGTCACCCTTATCTAGGTCATAAAACTTAGAAAAAATCTCACCCACCTCCCTTCATTTTGCGCCTCCATCATGCTTCAGCCTTCTCCCATTTCTTCTTCTTCTTCTTCCTTTCTTTCCTTGCCTCCATGACCAAGAACTTCAAGCTCAAGATTGGAAGCCCTCTTGACCTCAAATCCTCTTGCTCCTTTTATGAAAATTGATCCTCACCTCTTTCTCTACAAAACCCCTCTAACAATTTTATGATTAAGCATCAAATAGAGCCTCCCCACATTCATATGAGCTGCTGCCATGATGAAGGAAGAAGGCTAGGAGTTGGTTCTTGGCCTCCTTGCTTCCATAGCTTCAAGGATTTCAAGGTAGGTAGCTCAAATCCTTAGTTGTTTGATGTATTATGTGACTATGTGGTTGCTGTGTTCCTCTTATGCCATACTTGTATGATGGTGCTTTGATGTTCTTCTAATGTTTTGAGGTGAGGAAACTTGGTTTAAGTTGAGGAATTTATCAAAAAAAACTCAAAAGGGAGCTACGCAGAATCTATTTTTGTGAGAAAACCCTACGGCGTCTGTACTAACGAACTGTACGGCTCTGCTTACAGCAATAGAAAGTGGATGAATCTATTTTTATATGAAACTAGACATTCAGGGCTTTCCATACATATAAATATAAGACCATTGGATTAGTATAGAATTAGTTATGAATTTTTGAATTTTAACCTAGAAATCTGGATTCTTATCCAGGCAGTATGAGTTGAGAAGGGTATAACTCACCCTATACAACTCCAAATTCAGTGAACCCAAGGTTGTTTCGAAGCTAACATGTAAGGGAACATGTCATAAAAATTTCAGAACCAGATTCATTGCCATCTGTTCCCAGCACACCAGTGAACTTGACTTAAGTTTAAACCGGGCTGAGATAGTGTGGTCCAGTAGGGTCAAGTTTTGAGACTCATAACTCAAAATGTACTCATGGAAATGGTATGCAACTTATTCCATTTGAAATCTTGTTCTGTTAGCTTTAATTTGATATAAATTTCGTAGGATTTCACTTAGATTTGTATTTTTAGTGAATTTTCACTTAAAAGGGTACAATAATGGCTAAGAATAGGGCAGTCTGAAGTAAATTACTAATAACTTGAATTATACAAATCAAAATGAGATGAGACTAAAAGGATTCAAAACTAGACACATAAGGCTATGACATATCCAAAATTTAGACTTAGATGAGTTGAATTGAGAAAAGAATGGATCATAACAAAATCGGGCAGAATAGGAGAGAGTAAACTGAAAATCCCATGGATGCTTGAATTGAACTTGGTGAATGATGCTATGAATATCTATATAATGGCTGATCCATATTGGATTGCAAGTTTGAAAGATTGTACTGGTTGTCTGGCACTATTCATGGGGAAGCGGACTCGATCCGTTATGCTGTCGAATTTTCGGCTGGAATTTATGAGAACTTATGCTATGGGTGATTATGCTTTGAATATATTTGCATTTATATGTCATATTCATGTACATCATGCATATAAGTATATTTAGAATATGATATGATAAATAAGGTATGAGACATATTCATGAATGTACCCAGTGTCTGCATGTATGACAAGATATGAAAAGGAAAAGATAATAAGAACTTGCAAGAAAGACGTACCAAGCTACCACGTGAGGCATGGCATAGACCCAGCTAGCGTGGGCCAGAGTGGTACTGTTTAAGACTTGGGCCAGCCCTCGACGAGATTTAAGGGGAATAGACCGGTGTGAGGGTCGGGGAAAGTAAACCCGTCACTCATGTATAGTTATGAGTTCGGACCTGAAAAGAAGGCTATTACCCAGGGGTGAGAGAGGCCATTCACCTTCGGGGGACCAAGCACAGAAAAGAGTAAGATCAAGTTGCAAGTTAAAGAAAGAGATAAATTAAGTTAAGTGCACTTGCATACAATCAATTACAAGCATCTACATGTGCATTTCTAATTATCTCATTATGTCATGAAATTATTATGATTCTTATTGAAGTATATTACTCTGTTCATGTTTCTATGTCTGTCATATGAAATGGTAAGTGGCTGTTAAAATATATCCCGCTTCGAGTAAGGTGTTTTCAATTTAAAATTGAACCACTATTTATTTATATGTGCTCATACTTTCATAATAAACCGAAGCGGCTAGAATGTTTATGATGACGCTGTAAGATTGGTTTGAGTTTACCTACTGAGAACCTTAGGTTCTCACTGCCTGCTTGTACGTCTTTCTTTTCCGTAAACATTCCAGCACCCAAATTGGAAATCAAGTGCGAGGTGGAGTACTGAGCTTCCCATGGAGCAAGGATCGGGCGTAAACCAGACCAGAAAACTATTGAAGCTAGATAACAACTAGTCGGATGTAAACGCTGTGTACTATGTCAGTTACAGTTTTTTTTAAAAGTGTAGTTATTTTATTCTATGTATCAAAGATTATTAGTCAGTAATAAAATGAGTAGCTCAAGGGCCATGTATTATATTCTCTATATTTTATAGATTTCTTAGCACAGTGACAACCTTTTAATATAACTTCATGACTTGAGCATGGCTTATATGATAGAGGTTGTTATATTTATTGGTATCAGAGTAGTTTGTCTTGTATAGGCCCGTGGATGGACTGATTATGCTTCTAATGCATACTCTGAGAATCTAGATAAACTATGCTTTAGGTCCTTGAATGAAGAGAACATAGAAATATTATGCATGGTAGCCTTGCGGTGAGTGTTGTGGACTACCTGTTGCACTTGACTGAATGTTGAGCCTGATCACCTCAATATAAGGTTTTGTGTAAGCAGAGACCTATGACATCCTGCAGGCTTATTAGGAATCTTCTAAACATAAATATTAGGGATGAGACTCCCAGGAAGTAACAATGGCAATAGGAGGTAGACGATTGAGCAAGTCAAAGGGAGCAGAGAATTGGGACTCCGCTCAAGGAAAATCGTGTTAGACGGTTTGGCATTGACCTAGTAAATTTGGTCATAGCTAAGAAGGATCATCTCCTAAGTGCTACTGGGCAGCTAAAAATTTTAGTCATCAAAGATAAGATCTCAGTTAGTAATGAGTGGAGCAAGAATCTTTTCCACTCTGACAAAGCTTATTCTAAGCTTCATTTGTAACCACCTGATCCAGGCTATTTTTTTGATTGAATCTAGGAATTTTCTTGCCTAGTGTAGTAGACCTGATTCATGACAAGAGTAAGTCATCTCGAGCGACGTTAATGGTACCCTTGTTTTCTTCGTAAGTAAAATTCTCTCGAAAGTACTTCACCGGCAAATTCAGTCAATGGTTTTTATTCTAGATTATGGTAATACCATGTCAAAAATACCCGATCCTTCATTACGAAGTTTGAAGTGTGGACAGATGAGGCAAAGTTTTAGAAAAGGGAATTAAGGTTAGGAGCCTCAGTTAGGTATAAGGGAAAACCTTTTCAAGACTCTATTCAGAGGTTAAAATGGTTTTCTTTTTTGAGCGCTTGTAAAACTGAGGAACATTAAGCAGGATCTCAGCCTCAAGGGAGAACATTAACAAATTTTGAAGAAATTCATCTAATTATACATTATATCATAGTAGAGGTGCAGTTATTCACGGTACGAACACGAAGTAAAGCTATCCAGACTATCTCCTTTAACTTGAATCTAGGGGATCTTTCTACCTGGTCTTGTAACTTTAATACTCGATAGGAGTAATTTTGGATTGTGATAATACCACATTATAAAGACCTGATCCTTCATTAAGAAACTTGTAGAGTGGACAAATGAAGCAGAGGATCAGTGAAAGAAGCTAAGGGCAGAAGCTTCGGTTAGGTACACAGGAAACCTTTTTATGTCCTCATCTAGAGAATAGAGTGACGTCTCCCTCAAGGGTACAGGGAACTGACCGTGTAGCGATTGCAAATTGGAAGAGTACTAAGTGGAATCTTGGCTTTGAAAGGGAAACAGTTGAGCAAACTGTAAAGAGACCCAATTAACTGTACATTGAATCAAGATGGAGATATGGCTATACACTGTATGAAAAGCAGATGAAATTATAAGTGTAACAAGAGAGAGACAATATATCTCCTACTAATTTGAAGTAGAAACACTTTCAGAACTAGAGATGGCATACGAATCAAGTGTAATTTTCCTGCCTTTTAGGAATAAAGGGAGTGTTAGAAAATTTAGTCATGTTCAAATTCTATCAACCTCAGCCACTATAGGAACTGGATGATGGAATCATCTTCAACATGTTATTAGTAGAGGAATGAGGCTATTCAAAGAAGAAAGGCAAAACCGAACAATTGCCCTTAGGTACCATTATATATGCTACAGGGGGAGTAACTCGATAAAGAATGTATTCGGATTCAAGCGAGAGTAATAAAAATTTACAGTATGCAACTAATCCCAATAGACCGAGGGAACAACAGCAAGGTAGGTTCTGACGAATGAAAACAGACAAGTTTCTGTAGTAACAATAGAACACAGTAGGAACGAGGTAGGAATAGAGGAAGTTTGGATTTATGGCTAGCCCACTAAAGAGAGAAAAGCTACCTAGTATGAGAAGTACAGTGCAGACAAGATTGTGTACGAAATACCAAGTAGTGTTGCCTTGGCACCGGCCCTAAGTGTAGCAGACCTAATGCACCCTAAACAAGACTGGATGATGCACCAATATAAGATCAAACAGGATTTGGAAACATGCCCCATGAGGGGCGAGGTTACGATGTCGGAATTAGAGGCAGTCATAAGAGTCTATATAACTTAGGCTAGATTAAATGCGATCATCACCAATGCACTAGGTTCCATCAGAGTTCCGTAGTTAAGCGTGCTCAGACGAGAGTAATATTATGATGGGTGACCTTCCGAAAAGTCCTCATATTGTAACTTTAACAGGGAAGCAAGACCATCATTCCCATCTCTCATAGCAAATGGATTACATCCTAAGAGCAAGATATTATGAAGAATAGCTAAAAAGTTTAGCAGTTAAGGTACCCATAAAAAGTGAGAAGTGGACATCAACGCAACAGTCGAGGAATCTCCATGCTAAATAATTGAAGAAAATAGAAAAGTGGCAGGAACTTCTGTTGTCCCACAATCCTTTCCTTACGTGAAGCTGATCATATTTTGAGGGAGCAAGTATCGCAACAATCATTGAGAAGTTCAACAAAAATGACACGAGATCCGATTAGCAAATAATGAGAAATGGAGTAAGTTCCGCAAAAGAAGGAGAGATTTTGAAGCAAGGACTATAGATATATTTAGAAGGAAGCTCTAGCATTACACCTAAAACTTAACGGAAGTGGGATTCATCACTGATCGAAGAGGCTCAGGTAGGCGAGAGTTTGGATATGGCCTAATCAGGTTCTCGAAAAACTTCAGTGAAGCCATTATGGCTACTATTTGTCAAAGTTGATTGCTGCTGTAGCTGACAGTTTTCGTAATGGCAAGAACTTCTTTAGTTGGTATTTGGGACCCAAGGCACAAGTATCAACAAGTTTACCGAAAAACATAGCACACAAGTAGTCAGACACATGACAAGAAGGATGAGGAATTTACTCGATGAATTCAATGATGGATCAGAATGTCAGCGAAACAAAGTATATTTTGGCACCCATATAATTCACGACAACTCTCTACTTAGATATTAGAGAGTCATCTTGTAAGACAATATGGTAGGGAAAACTTTGTAGCTTCGATAAAAGGATCTGACTTTTAACCTTGGTTTTCACATTAAACTGCTTGTATCTCAATAACCAGGAGTCAAGGAGGATATCAGACTAATAGGAAGAGTCATAAGTCTTAGAACTTAATCCGTATAGTAGGAGTGACCTGAAATTTTCCTACAGGCATTAGGCACGAGGCAAATTTTACCAAGAAGAATGAGTTTTAAGATAAAGCTCATAGTTATAATTTTGAGAAGAGACCTAAGCCTATGTTTCTAAAGAACCGTATCGGAGGCGAATTTATTATTGAACTAAGGGTAGCTGAGCGAATAAGAATCTTGGAAAAGAATATACAGACCTCCTTGATATGGGCATTATCGTCACCACATATTGACGTCAATTACTATGATAATTGCTAATCCTTGCAATTGCAAATCTTCATCAGTTGAATATCTGGGGTCTCATGTACGAGTGGCAAAAGATGTAGCAGTTACCACAAAGCAGGACTAAAGGGGTACAGAGCAAGGGAGATGAGTAAGAGTCTCCAATAAACTGAACGATGATTCAGAGCGTCATAAGGACAAGGCAAGCTCGGACACCAGCATAACCCTTATGGATCCTTTGTACGTATTAAGACATTACCTCATAACTATCGGCAAATAATCTCAAGAAAAGATGCAAACTCAAAAAGAGGAATATCTCTATAAGTTAAAAGGAATTTGTCCTTAACCCTCCTTAATCCTAGAATTTTGAGGACAAAATTCTTTTAAGGTGGGTAGAATGTAACATCCCCACTTTAGTAAACCGAACGTAATGGAAGCTTTGAATTAATTCCCTTAGGCAGTGTGAGAATTTCTCAAGCAGCGCTATACCATGATGATCCTCACACTTGGAAGTATAAGATAGTGTAACACTGCCATTGAGAATATGGCACTGCCATATGTTAAAAACTAGGAAATGACAAAAGTGCTCCTATAAACTTTTGTTCATACAGAAATACCCAAGATTTTAAGGAATTATATTTTTGACCCTAAAGAATTATTTCCACAATAACCCTAGAACTTTTTATAAAATGACATTTACATCCCCACATCAGTAGAATTAGCAGAATGGGGTTTTAAGCGGAGCAGAATCACATGGCGAAACCGTAGAAGTTTAAATCTCTGCCGATTAGGCCATGGAGGCAGTCTGGTGTGAAATGACGTGGGGTGCCCCTGGACTTGCTCAAAATTACGAAAATGCCATTAGTTATAGAAAATAGGAAACCGAAAGGCTCCAGATTTACAAAAATGTCTAATTTACTCCGTTAATTCGCTTATTCGGAGTCAGTAGTTATGTAAGGGCAATTAGAGGTTAATTAAATATTTATCAAGAGTTAATTAGATATTAGTTAGAGAGATTAGGCTTAAGATAAATTAAATTGAACATGTAGATATGTTAAACTATTAAGTAACGTTTGACCGATTTGGAGGAAATCGATAAATATTCGGTGTTCTAAACTGCCAGAGCCGAATCAGTAGAATTCTACACTGATAACCTTAGGTTGAATGGCTGAAATTCAGCCACCTCCACCACCATAGATGGCGCCATATGGCAGCCCTATGATGGGAAGATTTGGCCAAATCATGACCATTGAAGCTAAATATCTAAATTTATCCTTATCTAGGTCATAAAACTTAGAAAAAATCTCTCCCACCTCCCTTCACTTTGCGCCTCCATCATGCTTCAGCCCTCTCCCATTTCTTCTTCTTCTTCTTCCTTTCTTTCCTTGCCTCCATGACCAAGAAATTCAAGCTCAAGATTGGAAGCCCTCTTGACTTCAAATCCTCTTGCTCCTTTTATGAAAATTGATCTTCACCTCCTTCTCTACAAAATCCCTCTAACAATTTATGATTAAGCATCAAATAGAGCCTCCCCACATTCATATGAGCTGCTGCCATGATGAAGGAAGAAGGCTAGGAGTTGGTTCTTGGCCTCCTTGCTTCCATAGCTTCAAGGATTTCAAGGTAGGTAGCTCAAATCCTTAGTTGTTTGATGTATTATCTGACTATGTGGCTACTATGTTCCTCTTATGCCATACTTGTATGATGGTGCTTTGATGTTCTTCTAATGTTTTGAGGTGAGGAAACTTGGTTTAAGTTGAGGAATTTATCAAAAAAAAAACTCAAAAGGGAGCTAGGTAGAATCTGTTTTCGTGAGAAAACCCTACGGTATCCGTACTGGCGGAGTGTACGGCTCCGTCTACATCCATAGAAAGTGTATGAATTTATTTTTATATGAAACTAGACATTCAGAGCTTTCCATACATATAAAATATAAGGCCATTGGATTAGTATAGAATTAGTTATGAATTTTTGAATTTTAACCTAGAAATCTGGATTCTTATCCGGGCATTATGAGTTGAGAAGGGTATAACTCACCTTACACAACCCCAAATTGAGTGAACCCAAGGTTGTTTGAAAGCTAACATGTAAGGGAACATGTCATAAAAATTTCAGAACCAGATTCGTTGCCATCTGTTCCCAGCACACCAGTGAACTTGACTTAAGTTTAAACCAGGCCGAGACAGTGTAGTCCAATAGGGTCAAGTTTCGAGACTCATAACTAAAACGTACTCATGGAAATGGTATGAAACTTATTCCATTTGAAAGCTTGTTCTGTTAGCTTTAATTTGATATAAATTTCGTAGGATTTCACTTAGATTTGTATTTTTAGTGAATTTTCACTTAAAATGGTATAATTCTGGCTAAGAACAGGGCAGTCTAAAGTAAATTACTAATAACTTGAGTTATACAAATCAAAATGAGATGGGACCAAAAGGCTTGGAAACTAGACACATAAGGCTATGACATATCCGAAATTTAGACTTAAATGAGTTGAATTTAGAAAAGAGTGGATTATAACAAAATCAGGCAGAATAGGAGAGAGTAAACTGAAAATCCCATAGATGCTTGAATTGAACTTGGTGAATGATGCTATGAATATCTATATAATGGCTGATCCATATTGGATTGTAAGTTTGAAAGATTGTACTGGTTGTCTGGCACTATTCATGGGGAAGTGAACTCGATCCGTTATACTGCCAAATTTTCGGCAGGAATTTATGAGAGCTTATGCTATGGGTGATTATGCTTTGAATATATTTGCATTTATATGTCATATTCATGTACATCATGCATACAAGTATATTTAGCATATGATATGATAAATAAGGTATGAGACATATTCATGAATGCACCAAGTGTCCGCATGCATGACAAGATATGAAAAGGAAAAGATAATAAGAACTTGCAAGAAAGACGTACCAAGCTACCACGTGAGGATGGCATAAACCCAGCTAGTGTGGGCCAGAGCGGTACTGTTTAAGATTTGGGCCAGCCCTCGACCAGATTTAAGGGAAATAGACCGGTGTGAGGGTCGGGGAAAGTAAACCCGTCACTCATGTATAGGTACGAGTTCGGACCTGAAAAGTAGGCTATTACCCAGAGGTGAGAGAGGCCATTCACCTCGGGGGTCCAAGCACAGAAAAGAGCAAAATCAAGTTGCAAGTTAAAGAAAGAGATAAATTAAGTTAAGTGCACTTGCATACAATCAATTACAAGTATCTACATGTGCATTTCTAATTATCTCATTATGTCATGGTATTATTATGATTCTTATTGAAGTATATTGCTGTGTTAATATTTCTATGTCTGTCATATGAAATGGCAAGTGGCTGTTAAAATATATCCCGCTTCGAGTAAGGTGTTTTCAACTTAAAATTGAACTACTATTTATTTATATGTGCTCATATTTTCATAATAAACCGAAGCGGCTAGAATGTTTATGATGACACTGTAAGATTGGTTTGAGTTTACCTACTGAGAACCTTAGGTTCTCACTGCCTGCTTGTACGTTTTTCTTTTCCGTAAACATTTCAGCACCCAAGTTGGAAATCAAGTGCGAGGTGGAGTACTGAGCCTCCCATGGAGCAAGGATCGGGCGTAAACCAGACCAGGAAACTATTGAAGCTAGATAACAACTAGTCGGATATAAACGCTGTGTGCTATGTTAGTTACAGTTTTTTTTAAAAGTGTAGTTATTTTATTCTCTATGTATCAAAGATTATTAGTCAGTAATAAAATGAGTCGCTCAAGGGCCATGTATTATATTCTCCATATTTTAAAGATTTCTTAGCACAGTGACAACCTTTTAATATAACTTCATGACTCGAGCATGGCTTTTATGATAGATGTTGTTACATTCCCGGGTTTGAGTTCAGGCTCTGTTCCCGAGTTCCGATATCAGCTTCAACTCCCGGAGTTATAAACCTATGTCTTGATTCCTGACTTCCGGGGTTAGGTTGAAGATCCCCGACTTTCGGGTTTTTATTCTCGTCTTTGACTCTAGCTTCTAAGGTAATTTATGTGATATGTGATTTCTGAATTCAACATTAAGTATGCACTTCTGACTTAACCCTAAGAATATTCTTCCGAGTTCAACCTTAAATATATTCTCCTGAGTTCAACTTTAGGTGTATTCTCCCGAGTTCAACTTTGGGTATAATCTTCCAAATTCAAGCCTTACGTATAATCTCTTGAGTTTAACCTTAAGTATACTTGACTTAGCTCCCTGCTAATTCTCGACTTCCGACATAAACTTAAGTTATTTGTGTCTTGTCCCAGACTTATCCTACCTCTAGCCAGAATGGCACGCTTATGAGAGAAAATTCACTAAAAATAGAAATTTGGTTAAAATCATCCGAAATTTATATCCATGTAAAGCTAACAGAACAAGCTTTCCAATGAAAGAAGTTTCGTATCATTTGAATGAGTATATTTTGATATATAAACTCTGAAACTTGACCCTATTGGACTGCCCTATTCTATCCTGGATTGGATAGAGGGAAACTTTCTCGACTCAGCGGAAACAAATGGGACCTTATCTAACTCGGAACTTCTTATGGCATAGTGTAAGCTTTCTAATAAGGTTAGTTTCACTCAATTTGGAGTTGTATAGGATGAGTTACACCTTTCTCAACTCATACTGCCCGGATGAAGGTCCTGATTTCTAGGTTAAACTTTAAAAATTCATAACTAATACTATACTAATCCAATGGCCTTATATTTTATATGTATGGAAAGCTCTTAATGTCTAGTTTCATATAAAAATAGATTCATCCACTTGCTATGGTTGTAGGCAGAGCCGTACACTCCGCTAGTACAGATGCCGTAGGATTTTCTCACAAAAACAGATTCTGCTTAGCTCCTTTTTGAGTTTTTTGATACATTCCTCAACTTAAACCAAGTTTCTTCACCTCAAAACACTAGAAGAACATCAAAGTACATCATACAAGTATGGCATAAGAGGAACATAGCAGCCACATAGTCACATGATATATCACACAACTACGGATTTGAGCTACCTACCTTGAAATCCTTGAAACTATGGAAGCAAGGAGGCCAAGAACCAACTCCGAGCCTTCTTCCTTCATCATGGCAGCAGCTCATATGAATGTGGGGAGGCTCTATTTGATGCTTAATCATGAAATTATTTGAGGGGTTTTGTAGAGAAGGAGGTGAGGATCAATTTTCATAAGAGGAGCAAGAGGATTTGAGGTCAAGAGGGCTTCCAATCTTGAGCTTGAAGTTCTTGATCATGGAGGTAAGGAAAGAAAGGAAGAAGAAGGAGAAGAGATGGAAGGAGGCTGAAACATGGCGGAGGGCGCAAAATGAAGGGAGATGGGTGAGATTTTTTTTCTAAGCTTTATGACCTAGATAAGGATGGCTTTAGATATTTGGTTTTAATGGTCATGATTTGGCCAAATCTTCCCATCATATGGCTGCCATTTTCCTCCAAACCGGTCAAATGTTACTCAATAGTTTACGATATCTACATGTTCATTTTAATTTATCTTAAGCCTAATCTCTCTATCTAATATCTAATTAGCTCTTGATTAATATTTAATTAACTTTTTATTGCCCTTACATAACTATTGAAACCGAATAAGTGATCTAACGGCGTAAATTAGACATTTTTGTAAATCCGGAGCCTTTTTGTTTCCTATTTTATGTAACTAATGGTATTTTTGTAAATTTGAGCAAGTCTAGGGGCACCCCACATAATTTAACACCAGACTACCTCCATGGCCCAATGGGCAAAGACTTAAACTTCTACGGTTTTGCCACGTGATTCTGCTCTGCTTAAAACCCCATTCCGCTAATTCTACAGATGTCGGGACATAAAAGTCATTTTATAAAAAGTTCTAGGGTTATTATGGAAATAATTCTTTAGGGTCAAAAATATAATTTCTAAAATTCCTGGGCATTTCTATAATTAATAAAGGTTTATACGGGCACTTTTATCATTTCTTAATTTTTAACATATGGCAGTGCCGTATTTTCAACGGTAGTGTTGCACTACCCTATAATTCCAAGTGTGAGAATCGTCATGGCATAGCGCTGCCTGAGAAATCCTCACACTGCTTAAGGGGAATAAATCAAAGTTTCTATTATGTTCCGTTAACTAAAGTGAGGATGTTACACCAAGAGCGCATCATGAATGTGTAATACAAACGTCGCTATCTCATTCATACATCGCATTTAACATAAATAGAAGCAATGAGAATAATCACATTCTTAGATAAAAATAACATTCATTCCGTAGCCATCCCATAGTTAATATAGTAGTAATAATAGCAGCAATCATACACAAAGATAATAATGGGTTCGATACCTACTGTCGGCCCTACAAAATACCCGAACGAAATACATGATAAAAGGAAATACAGAAGAAATCCCAATCCGCCCATACATACCGAGTGAAAATGACAACCCTCGCTACAACCAAAAAAGGGCTATCCTTGTGCTCAGCTCCGCATGCTAATCAACACCTCACTTATCTGGCGGGAGGTAGCCATTCCTGAATCCACTGGGAGAAACATCACCATGTCATCCTCCTCGAGTAGGGCCACGCCCACAAGGCACGGCACGAGTACGAATGAACCCACGACCACAAACTGGGGGTGGAGTGTGATGAGGGGTTACTAAAGAAGACGAATCGGACAACAGGCGAATCACGGACGGGAAGGAAGGCTTAGACAGGTCCGTCTCCATGTGGTAGCTCAGATAAGACGGTTCCGAAGGATCAGAATCCAACGAAACTGTCGGTATCAGCCGGGTGTCAGAGTCAAAATCTCCATCAGTGGGGTACCTCAGAGGATGGAATGGCGGGCGAACGTCATCCATAATGATGTTCTCGAACGGCTCATGAGGACGAAAAAATGGACTCATCATGGGTGCACGGAACTAGCGGCTATGGAACATGTAGACCTGCATCGCTGCCTAAGCAGTCATCATAGATGCATTTAGCACCGGGTCAAAGTGCCAATGCATCACTAGGAAATCAATAAAAATCACCATCATGCCTAACACTGACATCCTCTGAAGAAGACACAGAAATGTAGGAATGAAAAATACTAAATTTCTCAGTAGGATCGCAACTAGACAAATACAGTGTCATCGTCATCGTCCCAGCCACTTCGGGTTTAATTATAAAATAGTGGACACATATAAATTCAATTTTAATGGTTTTGAAAACTTAAACTGTAACACCCTACTAATTTTATGTTATGCTTAAGTCATAGCATGAAACTAGTCAGTCCGTATTACCGTGTTGATATTCTGTTTACCTTTCCTGTTTTATTCTTCTTTAAATCGTCATCATCATATAAATCTTTTTTTTTTTTTTACGAAATGGCGCGCTGCTATACCAAAAGTGGAACGAATCGAACAAAATATCACCAAGATAAGAATAGTACAATAGCGTTACTGTATACGTGCAAACATATGTATATATATCAGAAGCCACTGCTTCAGTTTATGTACAAAGTTTTAAAGTAGAATACATAAGTGGGCTGGTATATCAAAAAGACCATAATGCCCTCATTCGTCAAAATACCCTATGGTCCTCAAAGGACATTTCGTAATCTACTGCTAACCCTACAGTCAAGTCTATGACCCAGAGCTACATGCTGTCCAAAAGAGGGTCATACTGTACAACATCTCCTGCCACTAAGCTACTCCGTCAGGTAGCCGTTAGCCATGCCAGGCTCGGCCGGTGTATAGTCTACACTGGGTCCCGAGGAGGAAGAGGGCGACAAGCCGGTGGCCTCGGAGGGGTCACTCTCTGAACTCAACGGGATGTTGAGGACTGCCTGTGGTGGTGACTCAGGGGCAGGGTTAGCAGGTGCTGCCAGTGCTGCGGGTGCAGGAGGTGGGTGCGCCATATGCAGAGGGACGGCAATATAAGGGGTAGCAGGATCGAAGATGGGATGATGTAGAGGAACATCAAAGTTCCTGTTGCTGAAGAGGTATAAACGGAAGTTGCACGAACCAGCTATGTACAAAGAGTCCAACTCTGGATCATGGTGGAGCTGTAACGCAGGAATCTCAATGAAAAGGGTAGCTGTGGAGTCCATCGCCAGTGTCTGAGAATGATGCGGAAGATACAAAACGGGGTGAGAATTTCAAGAAAATTCTCAGTAGGGTTCGGATATACTGGTATTGACGTCACATATATTCTCAGTTGCGTCGGTTTTTATTAATTTATAAAACATGTGTTTAAACTAGGCATATCCATTTTAATGAGTTTAAGGAAAAGTCTAGTCCGAGGCAAGGTTCAGTTTTACTTTAGAAGATATGAACAGATAAATAGACTACTAATAACGATTCGTATAATAACAAGCAGGATAATAAACGAACAGCAGTAAATACATATAAGAGGCAACATCAGACATCTTGACATAACTATGCCATATATTCATGCATTCATGTAATCATGCAAACTAACTCATGAATCATTTCCTCATAAGTCTTTCCATTTCTTTTCATCATTATTCTTTCCATTTCTTGGTCCCCTGGGAGTTCTTGGCCATTTAGACTCCTGGGTAATAGTCTGCTTATCAGGATCGAGCTCGTTCCTATACAGGAATGCCGGGTTTACTTTCCCCGACCTTCCCACCGATCTATTCCCCTTAACTTCTTATCCGGGGCTGGCCCAAGTAGCATGGAACTTGCATAATAACATAATCCTTTTCATAACTTTCATAACTTTCCTTGAAATACAGATGCATTTACATGTAATTCATAACTTATGCATAGATTCTATCGAAATTTTGGCGGCATAACGGAACGTGTCCGCTTTCCCGTGAATAGTGCCAGCCAACCAGTACATTTATACAATTTGCAATTTCAGTAAAAAGCAACCATTATACACATACATTCATAATTTCATTTATTGGCTTCAACAAAACATCAATAGAGCTTTTAGCCCATTTTACCTTATTCTGCCCGATTTTTGTATATCCCACCTTTATTTCAATTCAACTCATTTAAACCTAATTTTTTGGATATGTTGTAGCCTTATGTGTCTAGTTTCTAACCTTTTTAGTCCCATCTAATTTTGATATCTACAACTCAAGATATGTAGATTTTATCTCGGCATGCACAATGGCTAGCCAGAATCAGGCAACTAAAAGTAAAAATCCACTAAAAATCGAAAACTAACTCAAATCATACGAACTTGGTCTCATATTAAAGATAACAGAACAAAGTTTCATTTAGAAAAATTTCCACTAAATTTGGATTAGTAGGGCTCGAGTTACAAGCCCCGAATTCGGACCTTTCTACACTGCCCTGTTCTAGCCCGATGTGGACATAGGGCGAATTGCGTGGAGAACTGGGAGCAACTGGGACCTTATCAAATTCTGAAATTTTTATGGGACATTCTCCTATGTGTAAGCTTTCTAACAAAGTTGGTTGAACTCATTTTCAAGTAGTATAGGTCAAGTTCTACCCTAAACAACCCAGTCTGCCTAGAGCCAGAGTCAAAACCCTAGGTCAAAATTCAAAAATTCATAAGTCTCTCAATTCTAATCCAAAAGCCTTATATAATATATCTATGGAAAGCCCTAAATGTCTAGTTTCATATAAAAATAGTTTCATTCAATTTAATCATCTGTAGGCGGATCCGTACACTCCGCCGTACGGACAGCCGAGGGGTTTTGGTTATTTAACCCATAAGCTCTTTCCATTTTCATGGTTTCTTGCTTCCACTTCGGTTTAAATCAATCAAACAGCCCAAAACCAATCACATATCATCATAAACATTCATTTAACACCTCAAATAAGATGGAAATAATTCAAGCCCAGCCAGCCAAGTGCATGGATTTGATGCAAGAAATCAGAACTCCTACCTTTGATTTAAGTGTTTGTGCTGAATTCTTGGAGTTTGGATGAACAAGGCTGGAACTTGGCTTGAGTTTTTGGGTGTGTGAGCAAGAGAGAAAGAGAGCTGAAGGAGAGGAGGAAAGTAACGTGAATGAGGGTCTGAATTGGTGATAAAGCAGCAGAAAATCTGATGGCTTGGAGTGACCTTGTTGCTTGAATTTGATTGGCTCAAATTGCTTGGCTGAAATTCAGCCAAGCTTCCCCATGGAATGTGGCTGTTTTTGCGCCACTTTTACCTGGTATGTGGCTGAGTTATCAGCCTTAGATTCTAGGGTTTAGGGCTTGTAATTCTATTGGTCCGGTTCCGACAGTTTAAAATACCGTAATGTTACCGATTTCCTCTAAATCGGTAAATCGGTTTCCAATAAAATTTTATGAATTCTCCTATACTCTAACTTAATTCTCTCATGTCTAAACTCAAGTAATTGCTAATCAATTGAGTCTAATTAATTGTTTAACCGAATTTTGATTAATCTCAATTATTCGATAAAAACCGAACAATTGAACGGAAAACGATAAAAGGATTTTGGAGGATGTTACATAAACCCCAAAGCGGGTTGCTTTTAAACTTAACGTTATAACTACATCATCATAACTAACATACATACTGAAACATAGAACAACCATCATAATGCAAATGGACAATATAATTACATGCAAAGACATGCATTATCATAGACTTAACCATGGTTATACTTTGACTTTCATTTTTAGCACATGCTTAATATTCTTTTACTTTTCCTTTGAAATAGACTGCTTTTGGACATGAGCTTATTCCGTGACCGTCATCATACAGTACTAACCAAATCAGACTAAGCTGATATTGGTTACCTCTAAGTTGGAGGGTCCTCCATGTCATCCTTGCCTCCCTCATAGAGGTTCTTTGTGGATCACAGTCTTTCACTTCCCGGAAGTGATCGAGGGGTCATACCCCATGATTTCTTTTCTTATCATTATACTTTACATGCATAGTACTTCTTTGACTAGACACATGCAATAATATGACTAAGTCCATAATTTTGACGGAAATTCAGCAGCATAACGGCTAGACCGGAGCTTCCCCAAAATGTTAATTATAAACTTTCAACCAACAGTTCATCATATCACAATAATCAATTAATCATGAGGCAAAGCTCAATCAAACTCATCATTCATCATGCCGAAAGGGAATCAAACATTCATACCTTAAGGGGGTTCATAGTTGCGTTATTCTTTGTGAAGAATCTTATAAATCATTATATGATTTCTCGTGGTTGCCATGAGAGAATCACATAGTTAAGATATGTGTATGTGGTCTTATAGTTACTTAGCTCTAGTATGAAATTATTCTTTACTTTAGTTTATGTCTTATGGAACACTTATTTAAATTAATTAAGTTAAATGAGTGTTTCCTTTCCTTGAGATAGTGCCCTTAGTGATTCCTAGGTTCATGGTATGCTTAGAGGCCCTAATCATACTTCTGTTCCCAAGAAGTTCGAGATCCCTCTAATCCTTGGATTATGACAACACATAATCACATCATGAATCCAACAACACCGTGTTCACTAATCACCAAGGGTGATTTTTAACTTATTCAACTTACAAAGTTTCAAGCTTTCATTATTAACATATCAAGGTTTTACCTTAAACATTACTAAAGTTATCATTCTTATAAAGTAGCCATAAGGTTTTATTCTTTATGAAAGTAAGTGCCTTTAAAATTAAACTCTTATCTTAAAGATTAGATCTTCAGGAAATAATGATACAAGTTACTAGCTTTTTAACTAAAAAGTGTTGATCTTTATAAAAGTTAACACCTTTTAGCATTGTTTTGGTTCAAGATCTAAACTTTATGAATTAAATGTTACAAAACAACACTTTTATGACTTAAAGGTCTCATTCTTGATTAAAGTTTGAAACTTTAGGAAAGGTTTTGTCTTCAAAACAAAACAAAATAAGACTTTTATGAAGGCACTAAACTTGCGCCACTTTTTATGCTTCAAGAAGCAAACTTTTTAAAGTTTGAAGCTCATAGGATGTTCATAGTCTTATCAAATCATGAAAAGCATGCAAAGATGAAACTTTTCTAATCATAAACTCATCATAAGAAAAAGAACAACTTTAAGCAAGATACCACTAAGAACATCAAGAATATTCTAGAATAAGAACATGAACATATTTTTCCAAAGGTAGAAATATCAAGAACACTTGAAGAACAACAAGAACACATTTTTCCAAAAATAGAAACATTAAGAACACTTGAAGAACAACAAAAACATATTTTTGCCAAAAATGGAAACTTTTGCTCTTGAAGAGCATGAAGGATTTTCTCAAATTTTAACTTAGAGATCTTGGTCACGAAAGAACCAAGCTCCAAGCTTTCTTGAGCAAACAAAATGAAAAAGATAAAGATCACTACCTCTTCTTGAAGATGGCACAAAAACAAGAGAAGAGAAAGAAGAAGATGATGGCTCCTCTTGGTGATGATGGCGGCGGTTTTGCAAGGAGGAAGGAGAAACTCTTGACATCTTTTGGAAATGGAGGTTGTAGTGTTTAAATCTTGTCTCCAAAGACCCAAAGATGAGGTCCTTGAAGGGCTAAGTGAGAGGTTTTGGGTGGTGGTGATGGAGAAAGGAAGAAGAAAATGAAGAAACAGATGAGAGAATTTTAGAGAGAAGTTGGAGGAGTAGGAAACTTAGAGAGAGAATGAAAGTGTGAAAATGAAAATGGATGAGGGTGGGGAGAGAGAAAGTGGCGTCCAACATAAAAGCGAAGGAGGGAGATATTTTCCTAATTTTGTGTTAATTAAGGTTTAGGGGGACAAATTGGATAATAGAGGAACAAAGCATATACTAACTCTTACATAAAACACTCTTATGCTTTATGCTTTTATGACATCACTTTTTACTTTATTGTCCAGTTGACTAAATTTGAATTTAATCATGTGATTAAGTGCTCATACAACTTAATTAAGATGATTAAGCAAGGGATAGTGATTAACATATAAGAACATGATTAATAAAAATTAATCTTGTGATTAAGCTTAATTAACCTTAATCAAACTTGATTAAGCTAATTAAGGGCGACTAGTGCTTAATTAAGCTATTAAGGGTCTGACTTGCTTAATTAGAGATTTTCTCGATTAAGCATTTTTTTTGACTTTTTCTCACTCAAGTTAACTTCTAAACTCTTCGTTAACCCCTTACTTAAACCTTAATCTCATAATTTCTCATTAAGTGCCTAATTACTCAAGGCTACTGAGGTAATTTAGCACGACAAGAAATTGAGGATGTTACGAATATTATAAAAGTTATCATTCTTATAAAGAGGTTATAAAGTTTCATTCTTTAAGAAAGTAAGCGCCTATCAAATTAAGCTCTTGTCTTAAAGATTAAATTTTTATGAAATAATGATACAAGGTACTAACTTTTGAATTAAAAGTCTTGTGCTAATTAAAAGTTGACACTTTTAATTATTCTAAGACCATCAAGGTCTCAACTTTATGATTTAAAGTTGTCTTAAAGTCTAAAAGATTCCTACTTTATAAACTAATGATATAAAACATTAGCTTTAAAGTTAGAAAGTCTTGATCTTTATAAAAGTTAACACTTTTATGACTCAAAAGTGACATTCTTGCTTAAAGCTTAAGACTTTACTCAATATATTCATCTCAAGGTTCCACCTTTACAAGACTAAAGTGCAAGCTTATAACTTCATGACTTAAAGTTACTTTCTTGATTGAAGTTTAAAACTTTATGAAAGGATTTGCATCCAAGAATCAATCTTTAAAACATAAAGTGACAACATATCATTTCTATAACTTAAAAAGGCTTCATATTCCAAAAAGTTTAGACTTTAACATATACTCTTGTCTTCAAGATAAGTCAAAATAAAACTTTAAGGAAGCACAAAACTTGCACCACTTTTAAGGTTGCAAGTAACAAACTTTTTGAAATTTCATGCATCAAGAATGTGTTTAGTCTTGTCAAATCAAGAGGAAATGATAAAGGTGACAACTTTTTCAATCATAAGCATCATCATAAGAAGATAGACAACTTTCAACCCAAATACCACCAAAAACACCAAGATCTAATGCATCAAGAAAGGAAAATGGAATCTTTAAATCACTTAAAGGAAAGAACTTTTCAAAAAATGAAGAACACTCATGAACAAGAACATGAACTATTTTACCAAAAATAGAAACTTTTGCTCATGAAGAGTATGACAAATTTTCTCAAGCTTTCACTTGAAGATCTTGGTCATGAGAGGAACCAAGCTTCAAGCTTTCTTGAGCAAAGAAGATAGAAGAGTGAAGATCACTACCTAGTGATGAAAGTGGCATCTTTTGCAAGAGGAGAAGAAGAAGATGAAGGCTCCTCCTTGATGATGATGGTGGCGATTTTGGATGAACAAAGAGAGAGCTCTTAAGTTATCTTGAAAATGAAGCTTGTAGTATTTAGGTCTTGTCTCCAAAAACCAAAAGATGTGGCCTTTAAAGGGCTAAGTGAGAGTTTTGGTTATGGTGGGGGTAGAGAAAGGAAGAAGAAGATGATGAAGAAGAAGAAGAGTATAAAGAGAAGTTAGAGAATTTGGAAGCAAGAAAGAGAATGAGAGTTGAAAAATGAAAAGTGAATGAGTGTGTATGTGTGTGTGTGTGTTGTTGTTGGCTGTAAATCATTAAGGGGTGGGGGGAGATATTTTTGGGTTACTTTATGTTAATTAAGATTTAGGGAGACAAATTGGATGATGGGGGAACAAATCAAATACTTAATCTTACATAAAGCACTATTGTCTAATGCTTTATGCTTTATTGACATCATCTTTGCTTTATTGTCTAGTTGACTAAATTTGAATTTAATTATGTGATTAAGTGCTCTTGCAACTTAATTAACATGATTAAGCAAGGATTAGTGATTAACACACAAGAACATGATTAATAAATATTAATCTTGCGATTAAGCTTAATTGTTCTTAATTAAACTCGATTAAGCTAATTAAGGGCAATTAGTGCTTAATTAAGCTATTAAGGGTCTGACTTGCTTAATTAGAGATTATCTAATCTCGATTAAGCATTCTCTTGACTTTTCTCATCAGAGTTGACTCATAAATACTTTGTTAATTCCTTAATTAAGCCTTAATCTCATAATTTCTCATTAAGTGCCTAATTACTCAGGGTTGCTGACGTAATTTAGCATGACAAGAATTTGAGGATATTACATAAGCCGTAACATTCAGGAAGAGTTTTCACCCTAAATGCTAAGAGGACTACACCCTAGAGGAGCCAAAGTGAGAATTAGGGATAAACCAGAATAAGGAATTAGCTAATTTAGTTTTGCTCAATCCTATTATACTAAATAGTTTTACATCTACTGTACCCCTTCAATCCTACCTATTGAACCTCTGTGTGCTTGTGTATGAACTTTTATTTAAAATGTTGTGATTATAACTAGTTAGTTTTATAACCAAATTTTGAGGACAAAATTGTTTTTAGGAGGGTAGTAATATAACGTCCGAAATTTTTATCGTTTTAATCGATTTGTTCGATTTTAATAAATCCGTGAAATCAATTAAAAATCAATTACATATTTAATCAGAAGCCAATTAAAGGCTAATTAGAAATTAATTAGATGGATTAGACCTGACGGAATTGGAATAGACACATAGAAACCCTTACAAAAAATTTTCCAAACCATTTTACTGATTTGAGGGAAATCGGTAAAGATTCGGTATTTTAAACTGTCAGAACTGAATCAACAAAATTATGCCCTACCCATGTCCTTGCCTAAATAAAGTAAAATATTATTTATAGTGATTAGGACACAAGTCACAATTTCACAAAATACTAAAATTAAGCGAAGTAAGCTAAAAAAGACAAACATAAAACAATAACCAAACATTGAAAAACATATCTCATAATCTCAAAGATATCATGTTGTTTCATAATTCTCTGTTATGAAACTATCTTCTTATCATTATTACTGGTGTGGATAGGGTAGGGGTGAGTAGACCCTAAACTAGCCTTGCCCTACCCTATAACACTTTTTTAACCTGTCCTACCCTGCCCCATACTGATCAGGTAGGGTGGGTACTCGCGAGTAGAATATATATTACCATCCATATGAGAAACCCATGTAGATGGCGTGCTACTAGCTTCATTAATGGAAACGTGAGGACATGCGTGGCATATGATTAATAATGGTAGTTTCATAATATTTGATGAGTCTTGGACATATCAAATTACTAAAATATCTCTTATCCTCTCCTCTATTAAAACACTCACCACACCAAAAGTTACCACTTTTTTCTATCTCCTGCTACCCTCTTCTCACCATTTTAGGTTGGTTATTATTGTTATTATTTTATTGTTATGAAAAGGCCTAATTGACCCACATGAAATGAACCTTCTAGCAGCCCTTTCTCCTAGTGACCTTGCTCCAAGGTGAGCCTTCTAGCAGCTCTTTCTCTAAGTGAGCTTGCCCCAGTGGTGACGAGGCTACGAAGACAACATTAAAGAGGCTTTCAAGTAACGATCTCTTCTTTCTTTACTAATTAAATGGATTAGTTCTTTGAAAGTGAAATCAATTGGTTCTGTTTTTGTGTTCTTAGTTTTTGGTTCTTTGTTTAAGAAAGTTTCATACTTAAAACAAAGTTTCTTTCTTTTTACTTGTGATTGTGTTTCCTGATAAGATTATTTTTTTCTACAGTTAAGTTAATAGAAGTGTGTTTATACATTTTTCTTTTCTTTATGATGACGTGTCTTGGTATATGTATGTGGAATAATTGTTCTTTTTTTATCAGGTTTGAAATCTTGGATTTTGGTTTTTGGTATTTTTTTATGTTCGTTTTGCCTCCTTGAGCTTTTGATTGTTGTAACATCCTCAATTTCATGCCATGCTAAATTACCTCAGTAACCTTGAGTACTTAGAAACTTAATGAGAAACTATGGGATTAAGGCTCAATTAAGGGGTTACTTGGATGGAATAGTCTAGAGAATGCTTGATCGGGATTAGAAAATCTCTAATTGAGTAAGTTAGAGCCCCTACAACTTAATTAAACACTAATCACCTTTAATTAGCCTAATCGAGTTTAATTAAGGTTAATTAAGCTTAGTCGCAAGATTAATTTTGTTAATCGTGTTCTTGTGTGTTAATCACTAATCCTTGCTTAATCATCTTAATTAAGTTGTATGAGCACTTAATCACATGATTAAATTCAAATTTAGTCAACTAGACAATAAAGTAAAGAGTGATGTCATAAAAGCATAAAGCATTAGACAAGAGTGCTTTATGTAAGAGTTTGACCATGTTTTGTCTCCCCATCATCCACTTTGTCCCCTTAATCACTAATTAACACAAGATAACACAAAGTGAAGCAAAAATATCTCATCCTCCCTCCTTAAAGTGGGACGCCACTTTCTCTCTCTCCCTCCCTCATCCATTTTCATTTTCACTCATCCTATTCTCTCTCATCAAACCAAAATCCTCCTACTTCTCTCTAAACTCTCTCATCTTCTTCTTCCTTTCTCCACCACCACCACCTAAACCATTCACTTAGCCCTTCAAAGACCTCATCTTTGGGTCTTTGAAGACAAGATTAAAACACTACAAGACTCATTTTCAAGAGAGCTCAAGAGTTCTCTCCTTGCTCATTCAAAACCGCCACCTTCATCATCAAGAGGAGTCATCATCTTCTTCTTCTTCCACTTCTCTTGTTTTGCGCCATTTTCAAGAAGGTAGTGATCTTCATCTTTTTCATTTTGTTTGTTCAAGAAAGCTTGGAGCTTGGTTCTTTCATGGCCAAGATCTCTAAGTGGAAACTTGAGAAAATCCTTCATGTTCTTCAAGTGTTCTTAAGTTTCCCTTTTTGGCAAAATATGTTCTTGAGTGTTCTTGATGTTCTTCAAGTGTTCTTAAGTTTCTCTTTTTGGCAAAATATGTTCTTGAGTATTCTTGATGTTCTTCAAGTGTTCTTAAGTTTCCCTTTTTGGCAAAATATGTTCTTGAATGTTCTTGATGGTATCTTGCTTAAAGTTGTCCCCTTTCTTATGATGAGTTGATGATTAGAAAAGCTTCATCTTTTTGTGTTCCCATGATTTGATAAGACTTTGAACATTCTAAAAGCTTAAAACTTTAAAAAGTTTGCTTCTTGACACTCTTAAAGTGGCGCAAGTTTTAGTGCCATCATAAAGTCTTCTTTTGTATTGTTTTGTAAACAAGAATGCATGTAAAAGTCTAAGCTTTTTGGCATGATAAGCCTTTTTGAGTTAGAAAATGATATCTTGTCACTTTATGTCTTAGGAATCAAACCTTAAAGAAAAGACCTTCTATAAAGTTTCAAACTTTAATCAAGAATGAGACCTTTAAGTCATAAAAGTGTTGTTTTATAACAATTAATTCATAAAGTTTAGATCTTGAACCAAAACAATGCTTAAAGGTGTGAGCTTCTATAAAGAAAATTAAGACTTTTTAACCTTAAAGTTAATGTTTCATGTCACTAGTTGATAAAGTAGGAACCTTTTTATATAAAGACAACTTTAAGTCATAAAGTTGAGACCTTGATGGTCTTAGAATAATTAAATGAGTCAACTTTTATAAAGAACAAGACTTTTTAGTGGAAAAGCTAGTAACTTGCATCGTTATTTCATGAAGATCTAATCTTTAAGACAAAAGCTTGAAGCTTTGTAATTTGGTTAAGTTAAAAATCACCCTTGGTGTTTAGTGAACATGGTGTTGTTGGGTTCATGATGTGGTTATGCGTTGTCATGACCCAAGGATTAGAGGGATCTCGAACTCCTTGGGAACAGAAGTATGATTAGGGCCTCTGAGCATACCATGAACCTAGGAGTCACTAAGTGCACTATATCGAAGAAAGGAAACAATCACTAAACTTAATTAATTTTGAATAAGTGTTCCATAAGACATGAATTCAAGTAAAGAATAATTTCATGCGAGAGCTAAGTAACTAAAAGACCATATACACATATCTTAGCTACGTGATACTCTCATAGGTAACCGTGGGAAATCATGTGATGATTCATAATATTCTTCGCAAAGAATAACACAACTATAAACCCTTTTAGGGTATGAATGTGTGATGCCATACGGCATGATGAATGACAAGTTTGGTTGAGCTTTGTCTCATGATTAGATGATGAGTGTGATGATATAATATAGATATGATGAACTATTGCTTGAATGTTGATGATTAGCATTTTGGGGAAGCTCCGGTCTAGCCGTTATGCTGCCGAATTTCCGTCAAAATTATGGACTTAGTCATATCATTGCATGTGTCTAATCAAAGAAGTGTTATGCATGTAAAGTATAATAATAAGAAAAAATCAATGGGACATGACCCTTCGATCGCTTCGGTAAGGGAAGTGAGAGACGGTGATCCACAAAGACACAAGAAACCTCTATGAGGGAGGTAAGGGTGACATGGAGGACCCTCCAACTTAAAGATAACCAATATCGGCTTAGTCTGATTTGGTTAGTACTGCGTGACGACGGTCACGGAATGAGCTAATGTCCAAAAGCAATCTATTTCAAAGGAAGGTAAAAGTATGTTAAGCACGTGCTAAAAATGAAAGTAAAGTCTAAGTATAACCATGGTTACGTCTATGATGATGCATGTCTTTGCATGTAAGTATATTGCCCATTTGCATTATGAATATTTATTCTAAGTTTTAGTGTGTTTATTAGTCATGATGATGTGGTTATGATGTTAAGTTTAAAAGCAACCCGCTTCGAGGTCTAAGTTTTCAAAACCCTTAAAAATTGAACTTATATTTGTCCACTGTTTTTATAATTAATCCCGAAATGGCTAGGACGATGACGATGACACTGTGTTTGTCTAGTCGCGATCCTACTGAGAAATTTAGCATTTTTCATTCCTATGTTTCCCGTGTTGTCTTCATAGGATGTTGACGTCGGGCACGGTGGTGATCTACATTGAGTTCCTGGTGTAGCGTTGGCGCTTTGACCCGGTGTTGAGCGCCTCCGTGCTGTTGGCGAGAGCAGCGATGAGGGTCTACATCTTCCATGACCGCCAGTTTCAGACCGTGATGAGCCCATTTTTCCGACCACATCAGCCATTCGGCGAGGTTACTATGGATGACATCCGCCCCTACTTTCAGCCACTGAGATACCCCACTGATGATGATGAGACTGACTCGGATACCCGTTTGACTCCGACTGTTTCACTGGATTCCAATCCCTCGGAGCTGTCTTATCCGAGCTTCCATGTGGAGACCGATCTGTCTGAGCCCCTCTATCCGACTCATCCTGGGGGATCTCACCGTTCGGATTCGTCGCAGCTTTCGGTGATTCGTCTATCTTTTGATTCTTCTGCTTCATCTACTGGCCTAGCTTCACCCCTGGTTCGCGGGCGTGGGTTCATTTGTACCCGCGCTGTGCCCTGTGGGCGAGGACGTGCTCAAAGAGGGGGACGTGGTGGCACTTCTCCCGGTGGATATGGGAATAGTTTCCTCCCGCCAGATACTTGATGTGACGACTGCATGCGGAGCCAAGCACGAGGATAGCCCCTTTTGATCGTAGTTATAGGGTTATCATTTATTGTATGGCATGCTTGGGTAGTAGGATTTTCTGATGTATTTTCTTTTATTATGTATTGGTAGGCTTCTTGTGTAGGGCCGACGATAGATATCGGACCCATTATTATCTTATGTATGACTCTGGTATGACTATTATTGTATTATCATGGATGGGCGTGGAATGAATGTTACCTTTATCTAAGATTGTGGTTACTCTTATGGTTTCTATGCATGTTAAATGCGATGTATGTATGAGATAGAGGTGTTGCTTCATATGTTCACATGCGTTCATGGCTCTCGATTTCAAAAATGGTTCACTTGTTTTGTAGAAAAAAAATTTACCCCTATTTTCGGTACAAAGTAATTTCTACAAGGTAATGTTAGTTTCGCAAGCAAAGGTAACAACTAGTAATTCCACAATATGACTTAAGCATAGAATGGAACTATTAGGGTGTTACAATTGTGGTGGTGTTTGAATGGAGATATTTTACATTTTTTTTTTTGCTTGTATTTTGTATGTTATTGCCTACTGTGCTCTCTTTGTCTCTATCCCTCCTTGTTTCTCTATCTCTTTTATGGTATCTAGACAATAAGGCCTACCTTCAAGTTATGTTTTCAATGAATCACATTTTGATTGACTCATATGGGAAGTAACAAAGAAATCTATAATGAAGATGTAAAAGTTTAGCATATTTCATCAAATGAGTAGTCAGATTATCACTATTTTGAGCTTACTCTTGAGGTGCTTTTTGATCTCATCATTGGACTCTCCATAGAGTGTACAATCAAACAACAAATCCAAGCATTTCTTGACATTGGCATTAAGAAAAAAAGTATAGTGTAAAATTTCCATTACTTCTTTCTATTATTTGTATTACTTTGATGTTTTGATTAATTAATAACAATGATTTAGCTAAATTTAGTTTGCATATACTGAATGTAGGTATTTTTTAAAAGTAAAGGAACAATGGATAATTTTCTTGGAGTTAGTCACAATAAGGGTACCAAAACTACACTAGGCCAAACTATGGAATGCAAAAACTTTTCTCCAAGATCTGCTAAAGGGTTTAATCAGCCACATGGTAAAGATGCATTTGGAGATTTGACAAATTGTTCAATTTATTTGTCTAAGAGATTTAACTCAGTTGGGAATATTGGTATGATTAAGTTCTTCTTCTAATATATGAACTATTATTATTATTATCTAGATAGTAGTGATTATGCGTTGCAGCTTAGTTTGTTCATATTTGATATGTTTGTTAAATAGGTTGTGGGGATGGATGGTTGTCGATAGTTAATACTTTCGATTTTAGGTCATTCTTCAAATTTCATTGGTCAAAGTGAAGCGAGGAGGAAAAGGACATTGAACGATAACGACCAACCAAACAAAAACTTTGAAACGAAATTGGTAAGTAGATTTAGAATCTAGACCCCAGACCCCGAACCAAAAACATATTTTATTGGTACAAAAAAAACATATTTAAGCCTTCATATTTTGATGTGTGTTAGTCAGGTTCTGATGATTATGATTAATGGTTGCCAATGATTAAATCTTTTGATTTTACAAGTCCTTTTTCAAATGTAGATGAAGTGGTAGAGGTTAGTCAATGTGAATCAAGAAGGAAGAAGCCATTTAATGGTAATGTCCTTCAAATTTTTTATTTGTTATTTCTTATTTGGAGCCATATTAGTACTATAGCTATTTGTTTACATTCAGCTTTAGGACAAGGGAAATTCTTGTTTTCTGTGATGAAGGTTTTTCAGCAAAGATCAAATCATTCTAATGGTAATGGTGTTATGGGCTCGGGTTCTCATTTCAAAGAGAATAATTTTGCAATTTCTCTAAAGAAAGGTACTGATGGCACAAATGTTGTTTTGCGATGCTCTTCAACAAATCACATCGATATTGGGAACTTAGTCCTACCATCTTCAGGTAATTGTAATAGTGATGAAGATATAAGATTCATCTTCTGATTTTGAGAGCAATGTTTTATCTGACAATGGAAGAGATAAACCAAATGTAGATCATCCATTAGATGATATTGTGATTGATGTTGAATATGAAGGTATACTTAAATTGATTTGTTAAATTAAGTTGTTATGTGATTGATCTATTTATAACATGATTTAATTTATTCAATTAATATGAGTTTTGTGGGCAAAATTCTTTTAAAAAGGTGGATATTAATATAACGTCTTGATTTAACCATGACTGTAAATAACAGTATTTAAGATTATTATTATTGATAAGAAAAGAGTAGATAGAATGAAAATATATTAGAAAAAAATAAAAAGAATAAGAGAGAGGGGTGAAAATTTAAAGAAGCCATGTAGGTAATGTATTAATTATGTAAGTTCTATATCATGTCATGTAGTTACTATACATCTTAAATAAATTTTTACATCATATGACATAATATGATGTGTGGTTAAAACATTGACCACCTAGATAGTTGGTAGATTTAGTGGTCAAATATTTAACCACATAACTGGATAAATAAGGTTAAATATAAACCACATGCTAAACCAACCAACTTTACTATCAATTCATCATGAAATTACATAAAAAAATAACACAAAAAATGCTTATTTTTCTCCCCTCAAGCCACAGCCTCTTCTTCTTCCTTCCTCCATTTTTCTTCCTTACTTGTACATCCTTTCATCTTTTTTCACCTCGAAGAAAACTACATCCATCCTAGCCACCATCACCTTCACAAAACACAAGATTTAAGTCAAAAACTCTTCCCTTTAGCCATCCATAATTTTCGGCCCAAGCAAGAAGTGAGGAGGATAGTTATATCTTTGATTAAGGGTCGTTAGAGCTTCAAGAAAATCAAGCTAGAAGATTACAAGCCATAGAAGCAAGATAGGAAATTCCAAAACTTGACTTGGCTTGTATATGTATCTTGGTAGCCAGGGTTTTATTATCTTTCTTGATGGAAATATTGTAGTTAGGAATTAATGATATTTATGCTTGTGCTCACATGTTTTAAAGTGGTTGGAGTTGGTTAATGATAAATGGTTGTTGCTATGACTAAAGAAAGACTAAAAGCAGAAATTGCTATATAGAGGATGTAATATTCCTCGGAATTTTTATCGTTTTTCGCCTAGTCATTTGGTTTTTATCAAATAATTGAGGTTAATTAAAATTCGACTAAATATTTACTTAGGATCAATTAATTAGCAATTAATTGAGTTTAGATATGAAGGAATTAGGTTAGAAGTATAGAAGATTTCATAGAAACTTTCTTAAACCAATTTACCGATTTAAAGGAAATCGGTAAGATTTCGGTATTTTAAACTATCGAAACTAAATCAATAGGATTGTATACTCAAAATCCTATGACTCAAGGCTGCATACTCAGCCATTTAAGCCCCTATGGGTGGCACCACCAAGGCTGGCTGAAGATGGGCCACAAAATAGCGACCAATCAAATTCCTAGTTCCCAACTACCTCATTAAACTTTAACAACATATTCCTTCCTTTTCCCTTCAGCAAAATTTGTGCCACTTTCTCTCCTGGTTTCAGCCTTCTTCTTCTCTTTTCCTCTCAACCAACTCCATCAAACCTTCAAGCTTTGATAAGGTTCCATCAACTTGAGCTCAAACTTAGCAAAATCACACTTAAAGAAAGTAGAGGTTCAATTTTGTTCTTGTTATCTTGGTTGTTGGTGGTTCATTGTGGCTTTATTTTCTTACTTCTTGATATGATGATTGAATGAATATGATGATCTTTGGCTGGTTTGTTGGTTGTTTTTGAGGTTAAAATCGATTAAGAAGTAAGAATGGGTGAAAGTAGGAAGAAATGAGGGACTGGAAGACCAAAACCCCTCGGTAGTCCGTACGGCAGAGTGTACGGCTCCTCCTGCAGCCATTTAAATGCGATGAAACTATTTTTATATGAAACTAGACATTCAGGGCTTTGTATACATAGATAATATAAGGCCATTGGACTAGTATTGAGAGAGATATATGAATTTTGGAAGTTTGACCTAGGTTTTTGAGTTTGATTCTGGGCAGACTAGGTTGTTCAGGGCAAAACTTGCCCTATACGGCTTGGAATTAAATGAAACTAACTTTGTTAAAAAGCTTACATATAGGAGAACATCCCATAAAATTTTAGAGTTAGATATAGTCTCATTTGCTCCCAGTGGTTTGAAGAAAATTGCTCTATGTCCAAACCGGGCCAAAATAGCGCAGTTCAAGAAGTTCAAATTTCGGGGCTTATAACTCGAGCTCTACTTAAGAAAATGAAATGGAACTTCTTGCAAATGAAAGATTGTCCTGTTAAATTTAATATGATACTAATTTTGTATGATTTGAACTAGTTTTCAATTTTTAGTGGATTTTTAATTTTAAGTATGTAATTCTGGCCAGCTACAGGGCAAGCCGAGATAAAACTTAAATAACTTGAGCTACATTTATCAAAATTAGATGGGACTAAAGAGGTTAGAAAATAGACACATAACACTCTAATATATCCAAAATTGAGGTCCAGATGACTTAAATAGAAATTTTAGCTTGATTTACAAAAATTAGGTTGAATGAATGTGCTAAGACAACAACGATGTGTTAAATGCAAAAAATTGTTTCTATGAGATTGATGATCAAAATTGTGATGAAATGATATGATTTTCCTGAAAAATTGATTTTCTGAGTACTGGCACTATTCATGGAGAAGCGGACACGTTCCACTATGCTACCGAAATTTCGGTCAATCCTATGCATGAGTTATATTATATATTTAGATCCATGTGCATTTGCAAGAAATTCATAAAGGTTATGTTATGATGAAAGTTCCATAATACTTGGGTCAGTCCCAGATTAAAGTTAAGGGGAATAGATCGGTGGGGAGGTCGGGGAAAGTAAACCCGGCATTCCTGTATAGGAACGAGATCGATCTTGAAAAGTAGACTATTACCCAGGAGTCTAAATGGCCAAGAACTCCCAGCGGACCAAGTAATAGAAAAGTTTATGAAGATAAGTTCAAGAATGAGTTTTGCATGATCACATTGAATAGCCATTATAAGTTGTTTACAGTTTAACTGTTATGTTTACTTACTACTGTATGTTCATTTATTCTGCTCATTATTCTGTATATCACTATTTAGTAGTTATTCTATTTCTTATACTGTCTTAAGTAAAATTGAACCTTGCCTCGAACCAGATGTTTTCTCAAACTTATTAAATATGGATAGTTCAATTTGATCCCATGTTTTTATAATTAAATAAAAATCGAGGCAACTAAGAATAAATATGACGTTAGTTTAGTATCGTACGCGAATCCTACTAAGAATTTCTTTAAATTCTCACCTCGCTTTGTATTTCCGCATCATTCTCAAACTCTGGTGATGGACACGACAGCTACCTTGTTCATTGAGATCCCTGATCTGCAGCTAGTTGGGAATGTCCTCTGAGGACCTCGTAGGACTGTTTTCACTAACACGGACCTTATGTCTTTTTGATACACCGGCCCTACTTATGTATCCTGTTTTGGATTTGTATATAATCTGAAGCATTGGCTTCCGACCTATATATGTATGTACATAGCTAACGATATATATTACTTATTCTTATCTTTTCTGTTGTGTTTTATTAAACTTTGTTATGTTCTACAATGCATATCACGTTTATTATATGCAGCATGCCATTTCCTAGGTATATTTTATCAAATACATATATATCTAAGAAAAAGAGGATATAATATAATGAATACAGCTATAGACGGAATACTAACACGGTAACACAATCTACTCAATTTCATGCTATGACTTAAGCATAACATTAAATTGGTAGGGTGTTATAGAGGAAGTCTAGGCAGTTAGTGGTTTGACCCCCATAATTGAAGCAAGGAGGTTCAAGATGAAGTGAAGCTAATTTTAGGTGGAAGTTAACTTAAAGAGAAGTTTATCCATTTAAAATACAAGTCTATAGGAGTTGGGGAAAGAAAGATATGATTTTTACAAGTTGACTATGTCATGCAGAGAACAACACCGAATAGCTTAGGTTTAAAACTTAATATCTGAAGTTCTATAAGTCATTTTTGAGAAAAACCAATTTTTTTAGAAAGCTAATACATAGAATAATAGTTTTATAAAATATTTAGATTCCCTATATAAATGTCCTAGTAATTTTAATAAGTGACTACTGCCCTACTAGCTCTAGAAATAGAATAGAGGCATTGCAAGACCTTCAACTCAAGTTTGGATTAGAATTTTTGGGTGGGGTTTCTTTTGTTTGAAAAGGGGTTCATTAACGTATAAGGTTAAAAAATTTCAAGGCAAGATAATAAGAAATGAAATTTTGGTGATTTTCCCAAATTAGATGCCTGAATCTATCTTATAACAGGATAATTAGTAGAAAAACATGCATTCCTTGATTTATACAAACTCAATTTGACCGGGACCAAAGATATTTGAAATTAGACTAAGAGGGCATATTCTCTATAACATTGAACCCAAAATGATTTAAATTAGAATTTTGGTAGATTTTATGATTTCTGGGAAATTTCTAGGTGTTATGTGGTCTATGCTTTTAATTGAACTATCATTAAGACATTTTTGTTTTCTCTTGATCTTCCATTTAAAACTTGAATTTTAAGAGTTAAATGTACATGAAAAAATGACTATGTTCTCTCAATAATAAAGTGCATGCATGATAATGTAGTTGTATAAAATTCATATTTGATCAAGATGAGGTAAAATTAGTGTTGTGCTTGGGCTTGAGAGAGTGAATCTAGTTAATTTAGAGAGAGTAAATCTAACTTCCTCAGACTAAGTTAGGGAGAGTGAACTTGACATGGTAATGTTAGAGAGAGTGAATCTAACTTTTCTAATATGAGTCTGGGAGAGTGAACCTGACCAGGGATAGATCTATGTGAAGGTCAAAGAGAATGAATCTGGCAATCACGTATAGGAATGAGCTCAATCCTGCAAATAGACTATCACCTAGAACAAATGAATGCCACTTAAAATCAAGGGTGTAACACCCTTGGTATAGTTTCAAGTTTTTTTGTGTTAATCCTATATGATCGATGTGTTTAATCCGTTTATGATGGAATTTAGTTGGTAGGTGATGATCTTGGGTGTTGAATGTCATTTGGAATTAAGGAATCATATTTTGGGACATTGTAATCGATTACCATGTGGCTGGTAATTGATTACGGGGATCTCTGTATCCCCAGGGGTTAAAAGTTTTCCCGTTGTAATCAATTAGCAAATATGGTAATCGATTATATGCCCACGTGTTAAAAATTTTTGTGTTGTAATCAATTAGCAAATATGGTAATCAATTACCAGTTCTAAGTTCGTGGTAATCAATTATCGGACTTGGTAATCGATTGCCAATTCTTTGTAGTAATCGATTACCAGCCCGTGATAATCGATTACCACAGGCCAATGTATATATGGAGATGCATCCCACACCCTTATTTTCAAATTTTCTTTCTCTCTTTGACCCTAAACTCTCTCCCTTCTTTCTAGAATTTCCTTTTTTCACTAGTCCTTACATCTATTAACTCTATTCCATCATTTCCAACTAAATCAACAACAACAACAACACGACATTCATTCCATTAAACACAATCATCCATGCAAATTATTCCTCTTTCTTCATTCTTGCTTGGGTGGATTTGAAGTAGAAAGCTCACCTCTATTCTCCTTCTCTTCATTCCAATTCTAGAGGTAAATTCTATGTATTATTCTTTCCTTTTCCCAAGCAATTCCAATTCCTTTGATCTTTAGATGAATTCTTAGAACCCTAGGATTGTAAGATTAGAAAACTTATGGTGTGGAGAATGTTAGTGATCCAATATTGATATAAGTGTCCTGTTGTGATGTTAGATATTCCCAAGCAACTTCTCTCTAACCTTGTGGATTTGGAGACTTAAGATTTTCCTATGGTCGATGATCTGTGAGTCGATAAAATGCTTTTGAATTAATTCTATTTTAAATTTATAATTGTTTATTTACTTTAAGAACACTACTCATGAGTCAATGACAAAAGAAATTCGAATGTGATATGAGATTTATGATTTATGAATATGAAAGAATAGGAAAGTATGTAACAGGACTCGTTTGCTAATGGCAGTAGACGTTAGCCTTAGTACACCTTAGATTATGATATTACACGGCCACCTAAGGGGGTGGTGCATGACGGACATTTCACGGCCATACATGTAGTGTGGTGTGTGCCTGTACTTCACGGCCTCTCAAAAAGGGGGGGGTGCGTGCCTGATTTCGGGATTCACACGAAGGAACGGCCACCTAAGTGTGAATCTTGCCTGTTTATCCTATTAGATATTTCCACTATTTTCCTTAATTGAATGAAATCGTTTTATACTTACATATACATTGACTCATGAGGTTCAAAAGTGTCCTATCTCTCACGGACTTTCTCAAACTCACCTCATGGTTATTATATTCTTTTCAGATATAGGTTTAAACTTGGGAGTCGATCCTTCTGCTCAGCATCATTAGATTCCTATCTGGGTGAGCCCTATATAGTAAGGGCCCTGATTTGTACTCTGTTTTGTTTGAAATCTTAGTTGTAGCTTCATAGTATTACAGGCAGGGTCTGACCCTTGCTGGTGTGTTAAGTTTATGTTCAAAGATTGTTTAGACTGAGTTGGATTGACTATTGTATATTAAATTTGATGAATGGATTATGTTGGATTTGATTTTGAATTGAACTTGGGAATGTACATATATTTATAATTGGATGAATATGTTTGTTTATAAATTGTGCTATGTGTTGAGGGGTGCATTCTGAGAGCCTGGATCCTTTGCAGGATAAGTACTCGTATTTGGGAAACATCCTAAATATAGAGGAAACTTAGCCCAAATTTTGTGAAATCTGGATGTGTAAGGCGTGCTACGGAGCGTGCTCTCTAAGCGCCAGTCACGGCTTAGATTGGGTCGTGACAAATTGGTATCAGAGCCTAGGTTTCCCTATGTACTTTAGAGCAAGTGTCCTTTAGTAGGATCATGATTGTGCAAATGGAAGCTGGCCCATTTTCACAAAATGTGATGCTACCAGTGGCCTTCAGGATTATCCTTCATGTGTCTATCCTTCATATTTTGTGCACTTTAAGTGTTTTCTCATCTAGTATATTAATTTGGTCCTAACCTTGATAAACTCTTTCCTTAGGTGAAATGTCACCTAGAACTTGCACCCGTGTTAAAAAGGCAGGAGCCCATGAGGCTTCTGACGCTGAATCTAACCAAGCCCTTTCTTCTCCTAGGAGAGGGAGAGGCCGTGGTCGAAGAGGAGGTCGTGGAAGACCGGCCAGGCAACCGAAAGGGCCCACTCTTGAAGAAAAGCTAATCAATTTGGCAACTGAAATGAGAGGGGTTCACCAGACTCTCAACACTTTGGTGGAACTCCTAACTCATCAAAGAAGGAATGAAACTCAACCTCATGCGAAACCAACTCCACCTGTCCGTGAGCCTTATCATCAGCGAGAAGGGACCAAAGTGTCAATCGAATCCTTCCTCAAATTGAATCTACCAAGTTTCTCGGAATATGCCCTGATGGATGGCCTTAAATAATTTCTTGACCGCACTAACAAGGTCCTTAAGGTCTTTAGATGCCCAAGTGAGAGGGCGGTGGAGCTAGTAGCTTATAATCTGAATAGGCCTGCAGAACAGTGGTATGCCACACTCATAAGAGGTAGGGATGCCTCTGGCTTACCTCCCTTCACTTGGGAAGAATTTACTGAGGTTTTCATGATGAGGTTCCTTCCGGTCAACAAAAGGGAGAAGTATGCTTCTAATTTTGAAAGGTTAAGGCCAACCCCAGGGATGTCTATAGTAGAATATGAAGAACAATTTACCAAATTGTCCCGCTATGCCTATCACCTGGTATCCGATGATATAATGAAAGCTAGGAGGTTTGTCCAAGGCTTGCTTGACCCTTTATTTTCCAAACTTACTTCCTATGGTTGGGAGAATGTCTTATGCTGAAATTGTGGATGCTGCTTATGGTCTCGAGATTGGGAGGGAAAAGCGGAGAGCGGCCAAGGAGGCAGGCAAGAAGCAGAAAATGAAAGGGAATTTTTCTGGAGGATCTAGTTCTGGAGGAGCTCAAAATTTCCAGGACTAATGTCAAGCACCCTCAGGAGAGGCTACTTCTTTCAGGCTTGTTCCTATAAGTGTGTCTGGCTCGGGGTCCCAAGCTAGCAGCGCATCTCAACCTGGCATGCAAGGAATAGGGCAATCAGCTTTCTCCAAACCTCTATGTCAATCTTGTGGAAATTACCACTTGGGGTAGTGTCATAGAGCCACTGGAGCTTGTTTTGGATGTGGCCAGACAGGACATCTCAAGAAGGAGTGTCCTTATTTAAAGGGGGCTTTTGATCCAAGCTTTGCATGTCCTGCCGTGCCAGTGCTATCCTACTCAGCCCTATCTCCAAGAGCTTCTCATGGACCCTCTGGAAAGAGTTCAAGCAGGGGAGAAGGTGGCAGAGGTCTGGGTGGTAGAGGGGCAAACAGAAGCTTGCTTAGAGTTTTTGCCTTGACAAGGCAAGATGCCCAGGCTTCGAATGCAATAGTGGCGGGTACTTTGCATGTTAATTCTTTTGAAGCATATGTTTTGTTTAATCCAGGCTCCACCTACTTCTATGTATCCCCATACTTTGCTTCTCGTTTCAATCGGCAACCGGTACTATTCGATCACCCTTTTTAGGTTGGAACTCCCATGGGAGAATCCTTAATGGTTCAGTTAATGTTTCCCTCTTGTATAGTTGTATCAAGGGAGTGGATACTTTGGCTAACTTGTTGTTATTGGAGATGATAGACTTCGACATCATCCTAGGTACGGACTGGTTGTCTTCATGCCACGCTCGGTGGATTGCTATTCTAAGTCTTTGAAGTTTGAAATGGCAGATGGCTCATCTTTTATATTTTGGGGAGATAGCAGCTTAACCCCCACCAACCTAATTTCTTCTATGATGGTGATGCGATTGATGGATAAAGGGAATGAAGGCTATCTTGTGGTGGTTCATGACGTAGAAATGGCAGTGCCTAGTCTTGATCAAGTTTATGTGGTAAGAGAATTTTCAAATGTGTTTCCTAAGGAACTACCAGGAATGCCTCCAGATAGGGAGATTAAATTTTGTATTGATTTGACTCCGGATGTTCGACCCATTTCTATTCCTCCTTATTGCATAGCCCTAGCAGAACTTCGAGAGTTAAAAGTTCAGTTGCAAGACATGCTGGAAAAGGGCTTTATTCGTCCTAGCACGTCCCTATGGGGTGCTCTTATGCTTTTCTTGAAGAAGAAGGATAGTTCCTGTGGTTATGTATGGACTATAGATAACTCAATCGGCTAATGATTCGTAATAAATATCCCTTACCGAAGATTGATGACTTGTTTGATCAATTTCAAAGGGCATCATGCTTTTCTAAATTTAATCTTCGATCCGGATACCATCAGTTAAGAATTCAGGAGGAAAATATTCCTAAGACTGCTTTTTGAATGCGTTATGGAGATTACGAATTCTTCGTAATGTCTTTTGGATTAACCAATGCCCCAGCTGCTTTCATGGACTTGATGAACAGAGTGTTCAGACCTTTCCTGGATCACTTTGTGATCGTCTTTATTGACGATATCTTGGTTTACTCAAAGAGTAAGGATGAGCATGAGTGCCATTTGCAGATCGTTCTACAAACTCTAAGGGATCACCAACTCTATGCTAAATTTTCCAAATGTGAGTTTTGGTTGGATTAAGTGACCTTTTTCACATAGTATCAAAGGAAGGAATTATGGTGAATCCTAGGAAGATCAAAGTTATCCAAAAGTGGCCACGGCCAACAACCATGACAGAAATTCGGAGTTTCTTAGGATTGGCAGGTTATTATCGAAGATTTGTGAAAGACTGCTCGAAGCTCTCTGCTTCCTTGACTAAGCTAATGCAAAAAGATATGCCTTTTTAATGATCTAATGATTGTGAAGAGAGCTTCCAAAGGCTTAAAACTTGTCTTACTATAGCCCCCATGCTAGTTTTGCCCTCAGGATCTAGAAGGTATTCGGTCTATTATGATGCTTCCCGAGTAGGACTCAGATGTGTTCTTATACAACATGGACGAGTCATTGCTTATGCTTCAAGGCAATTGAAGAGACATGAGTAGAATTATCCCACCCACGATCTAGAAATAGCAGCCACGGTATTTGCACTAAAAATTTGGAGACATTATCTTTATGGGGAATTGTGTGAGATCTACACCGATCATAAGAGCTTGAAGTATATTTTCCAACAAAGAGATTTGAACTTGAGGCAATGTAGGTGGATGGAATTGCTCAAGGACTACGATTGCACTATTTTATATCATCCAGGCAAGGCAAACATAATGGCTGATGCATTGAGTAGAAAATTCATGGGTAGTCTTGCACATATAGCACCGGTGAGAAGGTCCATAGTGGAAGAGATTCACAAGTTAGAAGCTGAGGGTACTTACTTTGAATTTGGAGGTTCTGGGCCACTTTTGGCCCATGTTCAGGCGTGATCTTCCTTGATTGAGCAAATCAAAACTGCCCAATATGAAGATACTCAATTATGTTACTTACGGAATGAAGTTCGTAATGGGAAGAAGCCTGAATTCTTCCTTGATCAAGCGGGAACTTTGAGATGCGGAAATCGCTTGTGTGTGCCAGATGTAGGCAATCTGAGGAGAACTCTTCTAGAGGAAGCCCACAATTTCAGATATGCGATTCATCCAGGTTCCATTAAAATGTATCAAGATTTGAAACAATTGTTTTGGTGGGAAGGTATAAAGAGGGATATAGGAGACTTTGTATCACGATGGTTAGTATGTTAACAAATCAAAGCCGAACATCAAAGACCTACCGGGTTATTACAATAGGTTGAAATACTTGAGTGGAAATGGGAAGGAATTACCATGGATTTTGTGACTGGATTGCCTCGGAGCTTTAGGGGTTTTGATTTTGTTTGGGTGATAGTAGACATATTAATCAAGTCGGCTCATTTCCTTCCAGTTAAGACTACCTATAAAGCTTGTCATTATGCTAAACTCTATGTTGATGAGAATGTTCGATTTCACGGAGTTCTAACGTCCATTATCTCGGACCATGGACGTCAATTCACTTCTCATTTTTGGAAGGCCTTCGGGACCCGACTAGATTTAAGTAAGACGTTCCACCATCAAACAGATGTACAATCTGAAAGAACAATCCAAATCCTTGAAGATATGTTGAGGTCCTGCATTTTGGACTTTGGCAAGAACTAGAATAGTTACATGCCCCTGGTTGAATTCTCTTACAACAATAGTTATCAAGCCAGTATTCAGATGGCACCATTTGAAGCCTTGTATGGAAGACGTTGTAGGTCTCCCATTGGATGGTTTGAGGTGAGTAAGGCAAAAATTTTGGGGCCAGACTTGGTACAAGACTCTTTAGAGAAGGTTCAGTTGATTAGAGAATGGTTGCTAGCAGCCCAAAGTAGGCAGAAGGTGTATGCTGATCATCGTAGGCGAGACCTACAATTCTCCATAAGTGACCTGGTGTTCCTTCATGTGTCCCCTATGAAGGGTGTGATGAGGTTTGGAAGGAAAGCCAAGCTCAGCCCTCGTTATATTAGCTTTACCACCTGGCTTAGCCATGATTCATCCAGTATTTCATGTGTCCATGCTACGGAAGTGCCTCCCCAACCTTTTTCATGTGCTTACTCCACATACCATCCAGTTAGAAGAAGATTTAACTTATGAAGAAGAGCCTGTGGCTATAATTGATCGTAAAGTGAGGAAGTTGCACTCAAGGGAGGTGGCCTTTGTAAAGGTAATCTAGAAGAACCATTCAGGAGAAGAAGCAACTTAAGAGATTGAAGAAGCTATGCCGACCAAATACCCCCGCCTATTCAATTGAGGTGATTATTGTTTTGTTTAGAATTCGGGGACGAATTCTTTTTGAGGGGGAAGCATGTAACACCCTTGGTGTAGTTTCAAGTTTTTCTATGTTAATCCTGTATGATCAATGTGTTTATCCATTTATAATGGAATTTAGTTGGTAGGTGATGATCTTGGGTGTTGAATGTCATTTGGAATTAAGGAACCGTATTTTGGGATGTTGTAATCGATTACCATGTGGCTAGTAATCGATTGCGGGGCTTTTTGTATGCCCACGGGTTAAAAATTTTTGCGTTGTAATCGATTACCAAATATGGTAATTGATTACTAATTCTTCATGGTAATCGATTACCGGCCCGTGGTAATCGATTACCACAGGCCAATATATATACGGAGACGCATCTCACACCCTTATTTTCGATTTTTCTTTCTCTCTCTAACCCCAAACTCTTTCCCTTCTCTCTAGAATTTCCTTCTTCCACCATTCCTTACATCTATTAACTTCATTCTATCATTTCTAACCAAATCAACAACAACAACAACACAATATTCATTCCATTAAGCACAATCATCCATGCAAATTATTCCTCCTTCTTCATTCTTGCTTGGGTGGATTTGAAATGGAGAGCTCACCTCTATTCTCCTTCTCCTCATGCCAATTCTAGAGGTAAATTCTATGTATTATTCTTTCCTTTTCCCAAGCAATTCCAATTCCTTTGATCTTTAGATGAATTCTTGGAACCTTAGGATTGTAAGATTAGAGAACTTATGGTATGGAGAATGTTGGTGATCCAAAATGGATACAAGTGTCCTGTTATGATGTTAGATATTCCCAAGCAACTTCTCTCCAACCTTGTGGATCCGGAGACTTAAGATTTTCCTGTGGCTAGTGATCTGTGAGTCGATAGAATGCTTTTGAATTAATTCTGTTTTAAATTTATAATTGTTTATTTATTTTAAGAATGCTACTCATGAGTCAATGATGAAAGAAATTCGAATATGATATGAGATTTATGATTTATGAATATGAAAGAATAGGAAAGTCTGTAATAGGATCTGTTTGCTAATGGTAGTAGACATTAGCCTTGGTGCACCTTGGATTATGATATTACACAGCCACCCAAGGGGGTGGTGCGTGACGGACATTTCACAACCATACATATAGTGTAGTGCGTGCCTGTACTTCACGGCCTCTCAAAAAAGGGGGGTGCGTGCCTAATTTTGGGATTCACACAAAGGAATGGCCACCTAAGTGTGAATCCTGCCTGTTTATCCTATTAGATATTTCCGCTGTTTTCCTTAATTGAATGAAATCGTTTTATACTTACATATACATTGACTCATGAGGTTCAAAAGTGTCCTATCTCTCATGGAGTTTCTCAAACTCACCCCGTCATTATTATATTCTTTTCAGATACAGGTTCAAACTTGAGAGCCGATCTGTAACACCCTAATAAATCCATATTACGCTTTAGTCGTATTACGGCGTTTTATTAGTTGTTACTTATGCTCGTGGAAAACTTAACTTCACTTAAAATTAAATTACGCGGAAAATACAGTAAAATTTTTTTTTTTTTGAAATATGTCGTTGCTTTTGAAAGGTAAAGCCTTGCGCGAGAAGATAGTAGTAAACGAGCGTATAGCAGAGATTTCGATATAAATGGAAGGAACATGAGATAAATCATAAAGTCATACATTCAAATTATAACATCGATTATATAATATATTTAATCTCACAATATCCAAACAAATACATATAAAGGAAACTCATGGTCTTGCCATGGCCCCAAATATCAAAGGTACACAAGTCTGATGAGGTACAATACAAAATGAAATACAAGAGGTAGGGAGCGCAAATCAAAATAAGCCCATGTAGACATATGCTGACTTCTCTACCCCTTCCATGCCCTTCCATCAAGCGGTCTCAGGTCCTCGAGTGTCTAGTCCCCCATGCTGCTCGGCCTCGAGGAACGCGCGGAGTGCGAATGATGCGGGGGTGCCTGCTAATCACCTCGATACGACGGATGCTCGATACGACGGATGCGACGGCCGGGAACATAGCTGCCCACCGAAGAACGTGCCTCGGAGGGATCCTCCTCAGATGCGGCAGGCTGATACTCGGGGAGTGGCGGCGAAGCTGCTGCGGCCCTAGGGGTGGCTGTCGAACTCACATCGACCACGGGAACCTCTGGCGACGGCACAGGCTCGGCTACAGGTAGACTGGGAGACATAGGCTCCATCTCGATCTCGGGCAATGGCTCGGGCGGGAAATCCCAAGGACCCAGCGGCTGTCCAAGGCGGGATGATGATACGTCCACGGGGGCTGGCGGGATCTCTGGCTCCTCTTGTTCAAAAACTCGACCCGGATAGAAGTAGGTGCGAACTATCGTGGTGGTCGTGGCCACGATAGCGTGGGCGTCCTCATCATAAGCCCACTCATGGTGGCGAGGCTCCATGCTCCACGTCACGTGAGGCTCATGAGTATCTGGTGACGAGACGGAAAAACAACTAGGATGAGAAATAAGATTTCTCAGTAGGACTCGACCCTGACACACCGGTGTCATCGTCATCGTCCCAGCCACTTCGGTTTTTAAATGAAGACTGTGGGCATACAATAGGTTCAATTATTTGATTTTCGAAAACGTTACTATCCGAAGCGGATCCCATTTTTAGCACTTATCCTCGTTGTATTAATAACATCATGGCATACATGAAAGCTCATACGACTAGTCATAACACACATAAACAGATTGAGAGTTATGTTCTTTACTTGGGTTGGACCGAAGTCCCTTTCTTTCCTTAACTTGACTTATCTTAAGTCCTTTCTTTCCTTAACTTGACTCATCTTGAGTCCTTCTCTTTTCACCCACTAAACATAAGTGGTAATGAGCTCATACCGTGGCCGTCGCCACCATAGAATTTCGGTACTTACACTAGCTGGGTCATGCCATGCCTCATGTAAGCCCTATCCCCTATACTCACACTAGCTGGGTCATGCCATGCCTCAAGTGAGTTGTGGGTGAGGGGAACTTAGATTAGGTCACCTTCCCTTTTGAAGGATCACACATTATCCAATCTTTTCTTATTAAACTTATGATGCAAAATATTTCTAAGTCCATAATTTCTACAAAATTTCGGCAGCATAACGGCTAGACCGCAGCTTCCCAAAATTTTGCCAAACAGAAAACCAGTATCACAGCATCATATTATATCATCATCATCATATCATCATATCATATCATCATTATCATGGCATCATAATCACATCATCATCACATCATGCTTGCAACAATAACATAGGCATATTCTCAAGCAAAGTCTTAGGAGCTTAGCTTAGTAAAGTAGGTGCAAGCTTTTACATTGGCTTTCGTTTTATTGATTCCTACTTCTCAATTATTCTAACTTGACTTATATGATTTTCATATTTTAATTTGGAAGATTTATAGCTTAGGTATTGCATCATAGTTTGATTAGAATCTTATGAACTTAATCGAGTACATTAACTACATTTACATTCGGTTTTTCGTTTTATTCGCTTCTTTTGTTAAGGACTAGGTGAGCTTAGTATTTTATTCCATCTAGTCTTCATTAAGTAAATTATGAAGTTCCATTACTTTAGGCTAATGCCTTTTACCTTTTAAAGTCATTTATGCATAGTCTTACTTAAGGTTAAGTTTTGACAGTTTTACTTTTACCCTAGGCAGTAACTTTAAAAATTCACCATAATTTGGTATTTTATCATTTTAATGCGAAATTTTATATGCTTATAGGGTTCTGAGTCTAGTTTTTAACAAAACAAGTCCCACTCAAAAATTCATTTTCTAACTCCAGTTATGCATATTTTATTCTGACTTGTTCAGTTTCTAAGTTCACTCCCGGTACAGTGGATTGTCACTTCTCATTATAATTGCTCAGAAGGAATCTGAGAAAACTGTTTTAGGGGTTTGTTCCTCTATGTCTTAGCTTTCATTAAAACTTGGTCTCACTCAAAAATCATTTTTGTAGCTCGAGTTATACACATTTTAGTGTAGACTGCCCAGACAGAAAACCATCCGAGAACAGTCCACTTTGAAAAATCATATCTCACTCATTTTAACTCCGAATCTTATATATTTTATATGTATGGAGAGCTCTCTGAGTCTATTTTCATATAAAATTGGTTCCACTAATTTCTGAGTTTTCTGGAAAAAGTTATACCATTCGGTTTACAGACTGTCAGAAAATCCAGATTTCACGTTTTGACCTTTCTAATATTTTCTCCAAAACACTCAACCTCACTTTCAAGAAAACATTCTCAAGTTATAAAACACCCATATACCATGAAAGATTAGTGAAAAACTAACATGTTGGAGTTCAAAAATATTGAGTTCAGCCATGCAACACACCAAACCGAAAACATGTTTCCAACAAACCACCATACAAGCAACAACATCTCATTTTATGACAAGAATGGCTATGATGCCCAAATCAATCCTTAAAACCACCTAGCTATGGAGAGCATAGGAGTTCTAAAGCTTGAAAAACAAGAGAGAAAAAGGGTTTAGAGTCTCTACCAAGAAGCTTTCTTTGAAGGAACTTGGGATGGAAAAAGAGATGATGGTGGTGGTGGTGCTCCTCCTCTTGGATCTTGGAAGAGGCTTGATATGTGAGTGTATTTGATTCTCCAAGAGCAAGAAATGGTGGCTCTTGAAGAGTTTGTGAGTGGGGTGAGGAGAGGAAAGGATGAGAGAAGTGGGAGGATTCTAGAGAGAAGTTGGAGAGTTTAGAGAGAAGGAGGAGAATTTGAAATTGAAGAGAGAAGAGAGCTTTGTGTGTGTGTTTGGGAGAGGAGTGAAAGAATGAAATGAGGAGAGAGATATGGCTGATGGGTGGCGCAAAAGAGGGAGGGAAAGGTGATGGGACTTTGCTTCTTACAACAAGCAAGAGAGTGGAAAAACCTTGGGGTAAAAGGGTGAGTTGTTTTTCCTTGAGTCTTGGAGGCATTCTAATGTCCATTTTATGCTTTTCTCTAGGGGTTAAAGGGGAGTACCCCTCTTAGGATTTGGTTGCTTGTCTAAGACTCATCCAAGTGTCAAGATCTAATGGTGGATGACAAGGATCCTAGTCTTGGCTTTTGATCTAATGGTGTAGGATTAAAGAGTTTGAATGAAGGGTGAGATGTTGCTCCTCCTTAGTATGTCTTTCTAGGGCATATGCATGGAAGAACTTTTATCTCTAAATGTAATTAGAATTATTTAAATGTAACTTAACTTAATTGGCTTAATTACCCATGAGTTAACTCTTGTCAATTACACTTTTTATGATGTCTTGCATTATGGTTAAGCACATGCTTAATTTGGGGTTTAATTTTTCAAGAGTTGTCTTAAGTGTCTTAATCATTATAAACTTAATTAGTAAAGTTAGGTTGTCTTACTTTTGTTTTGGCACCTTCGAGTAATTAAGGATTAGACGATTAAGGTTTTATTAAAACGCTTAGGACATTATGATTAAATTGTTGGCTAGACTTAATTTACTAAGCTCTTGCTCTCGGGATTAATCGATTAGTTCTCAATTAATCGCTAATCCCTCTAATTAGCCGGGAACACCGAGCTAATTAGCTTAGGTAGAAATGGGGATGTTACACGATCCTTCTGCTCAGCATCATTAGATTCCTATCTGGGTGAGCCCTATATAGTAAAGGCCCTGATTTGTACTCTGTTTTGTTTGAAATCTTAGTTGTAGCTCCATAATACTACAGGCAGGGTCTAACCCTTACTGGTGTGTTAAGTTTATGTACAGGGATTGTTTAGACTGAGTTGGATTGACTATTGTATATTAAATTTGATGAATGGATTATGTTGGATTTGATTTTGAATTGAACTTGGGAATGTACATATATTTATGATTGGATGAATATGTTTGTTTATATATTGTGTTGTGTGCTGAGGGGTGCATTCTGAGAATGCCTGGATCCCCTATGGAAGTGTGTGATTATTGAATTATACTATTTGGGAAACATCCAAAATATAGAGGAAACTCTGCCCAAATTTTGTGAAATCTGGATGCGTAAGGCTTGCTAGGGAACATGCTCTCTAAGCACCGATCACGGCCTAGATCGGGTCGTGACAAAGGGATTGCCAAGCTAAGTACATATATCAATTCAATGAAAGAAAGAATAATCTAAGAAATAATGGATTCCATACATGCCTAATTTAGAATTATGGCTCATCTAATGCATGCTCTATTACTTTTATTATGTTATTGAGATTGCTGAGTATGTTTATCACAGTTGCTCAAATAAAAATGAATCGGCTTCGGAGAGAGTCTTACCATTTTATAAATGAATATCTGTCTCTTTATCTATTACAAATATGTTTTTATCGTTATAACCCGAAGCATATATATCTGCCAATTTAAACTTGAAGCATAATAGTCTAGGGTTTCAAATTATCATATTTATTCCTTCCTATATCATCCTCAAAAACTACCAATTACATCCATAGTGATTTTTCTCGAGACACTTGACTAGACCTAGCACCATGATCCAGCTTTAGATTCAGTGTACTTACTAGGCCAAGCAGCTATTAGGATGTGTATATTTTTCAGCTGCTTGTTTGCTATCATTATGCTCAGCTTGCAGTTTGACCCAAAGTTTCCATTTAATGGCATTTCACTGCATATGGCTCACCCACCTTACTTTTCACCATCACCTCCACCTTTGCCATCCACGGAGACAAATTCCTTTTAAGCCAGCTCTTCTTCCTCATCTTTTAGGGGAGACTAAGTAGTCCTGAACTTGCTCTAAAGGGGTTTGTAGCCATGGAATGGTTTCTATATGTAACATCCTCAATTTTCCTTCGTGCTAAATTACTTCAGTAACCTTGAATAATTAGACACTTAATGAGAAATTAAAAGATTAAGGCTTAAATAAAGAATTTATGTGGCAATTTAGAGAAAGTTAAGAGAATACTTAATTAAGATTGGAGAATTTTTAATTGAGTCAAACTCTTAATAGCTTAATTAAGCACTAATCGCCAATAATTAACTTAATTGAGTTTAATTAAAGATAATTGAGCATAATTATAAGTTTAACTTTCTTAATCATGTTCTTGTATGTTAATTGCTAATTCTTACTTAATCAAGTTAATCAAGTTGCAAGAGCATTTTATCACATCATTAAGATTCAAATTTAGTCAACTAGATAATAAAGCATTGATTGTGTCATTAAAGCATAAAACGTGACACAAAGTTTTTTTTGTAAAAGTTGACCCCTCTTTGTCTCCTCCAACATCCAATTTGTTTACTTAATCTTTAATTAGCACAAAAGCAAGCAAAATATCTCCACTCCAAGCCCTAATAACCTACGGCCACACACCCACACATATGCACATCCATTTTCATTTTCACACTTTCATTATCTTTCTAAGTTTCTTAGACTCTCTAACCTCTCTTTACATTCTCTCTTCTTCTTCTTCATCTTCTTCATCATTCTCAACCTCCATAACCAAACTTTCTTCACCAAACATTCCAAAGACCACATCTTTTGGTCTTTGGAGACAAGATCTAGACACTACAAGTCTTTTTTTTCCAAGAGCTCAAGAGTCCTCATCATCCACCTTCAAAATCGCCACCACTATTACCAAGGAGGAGTCTTCTTCATCTTCTTCTTCTCTTTCATGGATGCTATTCTTCAACACTAAGTAGTGATCTTTCATTTTCTCTTTTGTTTACTCAAGAAAGCTTGTAGCTTAGTTCTCACTATGGCCAAGATTTTCAAATGAGAACTTGAGAAAGTTTCCTTTTTGGGAAAAAAAAAACCTTGTTCATGTCTGTTTATGTGGATGTCTTGAGTTTTCTTCATGGATGCCCTAAAAGTTTCCATTTTTGGCAACATATGTTTTGATCTTGTTCATGAGTTGCTCTTGTTTATCGAAAGTTTCTCTCCTTGAGTGCTTTAAAGTTTCCATTATTCTTTCTTGATGCATGAGTCCTTGATGTTTCTCGTGATTTGTTGGAAAAGAATGATGATTCTTGGTGGTTTTTGGTTTAAAGTTGATTTCTTTCCTTTTTATGAGCTTAAGATGGAAAAGTTCTCATCTTTACATCTTTCTTATGATTTCAATAAGGCTATGAATATCCAAAAGTATAAAACTTTAAAAGTTTGCTTCTTGATGCATAAAAAGTGGCGCTATTTTTATGGGTTTCACAAGGTTTCATTATTTCTTCTTGAAGACAAGAATATATGTAAAAGTCTAAAACTTTTTAGAACATGAAGCTTTCTAAGTCATAAAAATGAAAACTTGTCACTTTATGTCTTAAGAATTGAATCTTGAAGACAAGACCTTTCATAAGGTTTCAAACTTCAATAAAAAAATGTACCTTTTAAGTTATAAAGATGTAAATGTGCACTTTAGTCTTGTAAAAGTTAAACCTTGAGATGGAAATGTTGAGTAAAGTTCTAATATTTCTTCGAGAAAGGATCCTTTAGATTTGAAGGCGACTTTAAAGCATAAAGTTGGAACCTTGATGGTGTTATAATGATTAAAAGTGTCAATTTTCTTAATGAATAATACTTTTTAGCCATAAAGCTAACATCTTGTGTCATTTTCTTATAAAGGTTGAATCTTTAGGACAAGGATATAATTTTAGAGACTCATACTTTTATAAAGGATCAAACTTTATAATCACTTTCATAAAGTATGCAACTTTATAATCATAAAGGTGAAATCTTGCTATACTACTTACTAAAGTTTGAATTTTATAACTTGTGAAAATAAAAACTATCTCTTGATGATTGGTGATGTTAGATTCTTGAGTGTGGTTATACATTGTCATGACGTAAAGGACTAGAGGGATCTCGAAATCCCTTGGGAACAGAAGCATGATTAAGGCCTCTGAGCATACCATGAATCTAGGAATCACTTAGTGTACTATCTCAAGGAAAGAAAAGGAAATAATTATCGAACTTAGTTAGCTTGAACAAAGTATTCCATAAGATATGTACCTAAGTAAAGAGTAACTTCACTTAAGCATTGAGTAACCAAAAGCCTACTGGCAGCGAGTGTCATAGCTCGCTCCAAATTACAATTTTAAAACTTAATTACACTACTTGTAGGATAGTGTAACCAAGGTCATCTCTCACAAGGATGTTGATGATTATTCGATTAGCAACAAAGGGGGTTTTGTTTGTCATGTAAGAAAACTAATTAAGAAAGGAAACTAATACTAAAATGGACACTAGCTCAAGGATTTCCTAAGGCCAAAGGCATATCTATCACAAACGCATATATGATCAAACATGTGGAGTGTTGCTAACTTGAATTGTTAGTGCAACTACTACTAACTACTCAATAATTCACTTAATGACTGCTAAGCATTTGATTAACACACAATTACTAGATGGTTGAGACCTCAACCTGTACTTAACTCGTGTTAACCTTTAGCCCCAATTGCATTAGCCTAAGTCTCAATTAAGACCAAATTCTCAATTCTTTAGTTAATTAAATATACATCAATCAACCAATCAACATACATCTAACTAACGTCTTAGTCATGCATCCTCATATTAATTCCATTCAATAAGAACACATAATCAAGATTATCCTAAACATACACCCAAATCTCAATACCATTCAATCAAGTTTCATAACTAGGAGCCCTCAACTAGCCAAGTTCATATTAATCAATCAATTAATATTCACCCAACTAATTTCCTAATTACATACCCATACATCAATACTATTGAATACAAGCATATAAAAAGTAAGAGGCAAAGAATTAAGAAAACACACCATGCATTGAAATTAAAGAATAAGGTTTCAAGATATAATCCTTGAAACCCTTTGGAAAATCCCTAAGCTAGCCTCCAACTCTACTCCTCCATGGAAATTTACAACCAAAATAGAAAATGAAGAGTGGTGGTGGAAAGATGAGAGAGTAAGAAGAAGAGAGGAGGAGAGAAGAGAGAAAACTAACTTACTCTAACCTAAAGAGAGAGGCTAAATTCCTCAAAATGAGACTTCTTTCTTAATTAGGTAATGTCTAAGTATTAGTATATGAATTCCCGTGCATTCGCTTTCCAAAAGTGGGCCCAAGTGACCAAAAACCCGAGATTATGCTTGTTCTACTATTATGCACTTTTTCTGGTTGCGCTATAGCGCAAGCTCCTGACAACAATTATGCAAAATTTGACGTTTTGGTCACTTTCGAGCCCCATTTGAGCCCCCAAATCTTTGAATTAACTTTTGGTGTCTTCATGAAAGTTGTAGATATTTTTTCTTGGCTTCAAAATAGACACCTCATTTGCTTCATTTGGATTTGGGATGAGAGAGTTATGGGTTAATCTTTATAGCATATTCAAGCAGATATTTTAGCAATAGGAAAATTAAGCTTCCAATCACTTCTAAGCCTCAAATCCATCCAAGAAAGGTTCCTATAAGTCAAAAACAACATATATAAGGATTTGAAACTCTTGGAACTTGTTAAAATACAAAATCAAGGAAAAAAAGCATATTTATGCAAGAATTAGCAAAAGAGGCAAATTGGCACCAAATTATGAAATTCATGTAATTAGAAAGCAAACATGCAACAAAGAGGACTAAAACACTAAATATGAGGAATAAATTAGTATCTAAATTCAACTTATCACCTACACACACATTCGTTTTAACTATATGATTCTTTCATAAGTGAACATGGGAATCATATGATGGCTCATAAGACTTTTCACAAAGAATGACATAACTATAAACACCTTTTAGGGTATGAATGTATGATGTCATTAGGCATGATATATGACAAGCTTGATTGAGCATTGTTTCATGATTGAATGATTGATGTGATGATATGAGATAGATATAATAGGTTGTTGGTTGAAAGTTCATGTTTGGCATTTTAGGGAAGCTCTGATCTAGCTATCATGCTGCCGGATTTCCGTCAAAATTTTGGACTTAGTCATACCATTGCATGTCCACATGTGTTTTGTCAATGATTGCAATGTATGTAAGATGCGGTCATAACAAAAGAAAAGAAATACTGGGATATGACTCTTCAATCACTTAGGTAAAGGAACTGAGAGACGGTGATCCACAAAGACTCAAGGAACCTCTATGGAGGAGGCAAGGGTGACATGGAGGACCCTCCAACTTAGAGGTAACCATTATCAGCTTAGTCTGATTTGGTTTTGTATTACGTGACAACGGTCACGAAATGAGCTTGTATCCAAAAGCAATATATTTCAAAGGGAAAGTAAAGAATATTAAACATGTGCTAAATATGAAAGTAAAGTTAAAGAAAGACTTTGGTCTAGTCTAAGAAGTAACATAATGTGCATGCATCTTCATTCTCTCATTTGTATGGTCATGAATATTTATACTATGCTCTCATATGTATATGCTCTTATATTTTAGCTTTGAGTTTCTTTATATTATGTTTATATGAGGAAGATTAAAAGAAATCCACTTCGGGAGCCTATGATTTTAAACCCTTTAAAAATGGAATATATGCATGCTCATTGTTTTCATAATTAAACCCGAAGTGGCTGAGACGACGATGACACATTAATGGTCTAGTCAGAATCCTACTGGGAAATCTTGTATTTCTCACTTCCATGTTTTTGTGTCATCTTCAGATGGAGTTGATGGCATCAATGGCAGCACTTCCTGTGGTACCTAACTAGATAAAATGAGGAGTTGTCATGTTACTTCACCTAGCTAAGGAGGATTGAGAGAGTAGCATAGTATTTTTACTCTCTTAAGAGCCCTAATTGGACAGTTTATGTGTAATTAAAAGCATATGAGAAGTCATGCTACTTAATTTACCCTATTACATATGTGATAATTATGAAGTGTAATGATGATTCTTGATTATCTATGATTACATTATTGGCTTAAGGTATTGTGTTATGTTATTTCAATTTTGTTATACATCTTTATAGTAACTCTGCAATATGAGGAACAACATCCATATGTATACGACTAAGTAAGTGCTTAAAGACTCAATTTTCAATCATAAAGGTTTTAAAAAAAAATTACAAGCTATTTTCATATATTACGCTAATTCCAACTACAAGAACTTCCGCTAATTAAGAGTAACAACTAGAAATGCCATAAATTGACTTAAGCATAGTATGGTATTATTAGGGTGTTACACTATACTCCATGAAGTGACATAGCAACTGACTTAGTGACTCTTTTGTTGACAGACCTACAATTGTTTATGAAGGTCTCATACTGACAACTCACTGGCCAGTCATGTACATTTTGTGGCCTGTCTTAAGGGCCATAGATATAGTTGAGAGTTTTTATATGTATAGCTGATAGTACTTAGTATCCTAACTTGAGACACTTGGGTTTGTAACTATTATGAATACAGTATTGTACATATTTACTATGAAAATGTCTTCACTACTTTAGGCTTATAGCATGATGTTTTTCTTGCATTACTTTATAAATTTACACTATATAAACACTCCTTACAAACTTCATAATTCTTTTTATGATGACTCAGGGTATGGCATAAGCATTTGATAATACATACGGATAGAAACTTGTTATCTTCTATTGTTTACAAACCATAATACAAAAGTTTCTATATAAATATAAACAAATTAAGTCAAATACATAACTTTGGCTTAAACATAATATAAACAAAACATAACCATGAATGACCTAAGCCCAAACTGTATATGTGATTTATGGAGCATTCTAATTACACCACCTTTTGAAACCAAAATACAAATCTTGTCATGTCCAAGTGGTCCACCACAAGTGTAGGGTCCATCGAGATGACAGGAACGCTATGAAGCTAAAGGAAAAGAGTTAGGCTCAACATTAGTATCTAACACATAGAAGGAAGAAGGGGTGAGTCAAACCGATCCAGTGAAGGATAGTGTAATCATAATAACATGCCACAAACTTAGCAAACACATGCAAGTATATAGGCATATATACAAAATTTACCACAATTACAAATAACTACTCAAACACATATTACCAATAGTTCATAGCTTCCATCAACTAGAATAGACAGCCATTAATAATATCACATCTAGGTGTTATGTCTCGTCATCCCTAGTGTAACAATATGCAACTGCATCTTGGTGTTACTTACCACCATCCCCAGTGTGTAGACCTACACGTGCTTGGGTACTACATATCCCTATCCCTAGGATGCAAACAAGTCCTAATAACTCAAAGATACATAAATGTTCATATTTTGATCAGTCACACCTTTCAAATCACACAACCTATTATTCCAGTTATCTTAATTCAATATCATAAACATAGAGGCTCACTAAAATCATGGTTTATACATAGCAATACATCATATTAATCCAATCCAAAATAGTTTATACATACATATATGGTATAAGAATGCAACATACCCAAATAATGCTATTATAGTTATATTTTCCACTCATAGTACACTCCAAGAGGTGACAAAGTAACTATTTGGAGCCCCATAGCCAACAAGTTGTCTTTAAGAAAGATTTAACACCATAAATACAACATTTTAACTAAACATTAGCCATTAGACTAAAATATTAACATAAACTATTGTCACAAAACCCCCAATTGTGAACCCTAGATTCCTAAATCAACTCCATGACACCATCTTATGAAAAAATAAGAATAGGACTACAACATAGAAGAAATCTTAAGCTTAAAGTTTACCTTGGTTACTAGGAAAAGGAAAGGGATCAAGGTGGGAAGAGTGCGTATTTACCCCAAGCTCCCTTATCTTGCACTTATAGAGTTTAAGTGATGGTAAGAGTGAGAGTAAGGTTAGATAAGTGAGAAAAGTGTAACTTAGGGGTGAATTTGAAGGAAAGATTGAGATTGAGATTGAGACAAGGGATGAAGAGATAATAAATTAGGAGAAAGAGAAGGAGAGTTTTCGAGTTAGAGGAGAGAGAGAAAGAGAAGTGAAAGAAATGGGGCAGTTGGCCACTTTTTAAATTCAGCCCATCTTAGTCGCACTATGACGCAACTAGAAGCAAAAAGCACCCCATTCTGTCCAGAGTTTGTGCTATAGCATGACCTTCTAAGCTTCCAATATTAGATTTTTATACTTTCCTTCTCCTCCACTCAACTTAATACGTAGGGTTTGGTTCTCTAATGCTATTTGAAGGATTGGGATGTTACATGGTCGTTTCAAGATATAGGTATTGTAAGATTATAGTGATGAGTTGCCCTAGACCAAGTGTAGTAATTAATACATTGACTCTCCATTATCAAGTTACTTTATTATTCGATACAAGCCCCTAAGCCTAATTTATGCTTAGGGGATTGTATTGACCATTAAAGTACTAATGTTGTCCAGCTTGACCTCCGCCTAGTATTTTGCCAATATTTTGAGTTACAAAAGTCCAATTGAGGTTTACTCTGCAGCAAGGTTTTGAAAATCAGGCTGAGCATTGAACTAAAGAAGGCACTGGTTTAACCCGTTCAATCGAGGTTAAATCATATTGAGTCGCAAATCTAGGTGTATATTGCATGTATAAAACTTGGAGCGTTAAAATCCCATCTAGATATCTCCATAAGCCAATTAACATTAATGAAAATTTAACCCTAACTATCCAAATTCCCTCTTTTTCTTTCTCGCTACAATATATAGCTGAAGCCCACACTACTCTATTCTCACAATAATATACAATACAATAGCACTGCTCTTTCTTTCTCATGCTACAATAAATTGCCAGCCCTAGATTTGGATATGGCCTCCAATGCAAACCTATATATAGTGCTCATCGATCTAGTCTTCCTATTCACAAATTTGGTGAGGAGAAGGAGGGTTTTTGCTATTGTGACTGGTAGTGAACGAAGGATGACGATCCAACGTGACATGGTAGAGGGAAGGAGAGAAGACAACATGCTAATGGGCGGGCGGATGCTTTCAACCTCTCTCCCAATGGGCTAAGAAGCTTTTTGCATCTTTTTTTCTTTTTTTGTTTAAAAAAATTGGCCAATTAAATAAGCTAGTCCATTTTGTCCCATTTACTGGTTTTTAGTTAGTTCAAGTAGTTCGAAGACGGTTTTTAAAATGGCGATTGTTTTGCTAAGCACAGACCAGGCATTTGGTTGGTTCCCACTTCAACTAGTTGGATCTACTAGTCTGGTTTGATATTTAGAACCATGTTTTATAGCATTGGGTAGCTAGTTCAATTATCTACAACTTTGTGTTTTTGGATCGAGAGCAAAATCCAAGCCATTTGAGAGTTACGGGGCCCATAAGTTAGTGGTTCAATATTAGTCCAGTACCAAAATGCGGATTAGCCTATTCTAGCCCAATTGGGATTCAATTCCAAGCTATTTGGATCCAATCTCTACACCATAAGCTATGACTTAGATTATATTATTACTTTAGCCCCAAGCACTTATTAGGAGAGAATAAAACAAATCTTAGGGAGATAATTTTGAGATCTTATCTTCTTTTTCCTCATCTGATAAACCCTAATATCAAGGAGAGAATAAAAAAAAAACTTTTTAAAAGGGGCTGAAGGGAGGGAGTTAGGGAGTCTGGATCTTTGGTAGACCTCTTCGCCCCTCTTGACCATCTTTGGATATCTCTTGGCCATGCTACATTCTCTTCTCATCTGATTCTCTTACTAGACATCAAGGAGGAGCTATGGTTTTGGTGGCGGCTACATCAAGGAAGAAGAGGCATATGATTGGGATCCATTCTTCTTCTCTTCTCTTTGTTTGAATTACATTTAGCATATACATTGTGTATATGGATTTGTATTTTGTAAATATATTAATTGGCTAAATATCTTATTCTAGGATGAAGATGTAACTTATGTTACAAATATGATTGTTTAAGACTTCCAATCTTAATGAATTCTTTCTTATTCAATTGAGTTTCTATTATCCGTTCTTAATGCTATTTGTGGTTTCGCAAACGATAAATTGATATTAGAGTTATGTAAGCAATGTGGAAACATGGTGCATAATTGAGACAATCAAATAAAAACCTTCATTTATAATTGTCTAGAAATAGAGATTATGTATTTCATAGGGCTTTGTAAGGGGATTCACAAATCGGTAATGCCTCTAGTTTTAAAGTTCAAATTGAGGAATCAATTAAGTTCTAAAATCTAGGGAGGATTGGTGGAATAAAGGAATCAGGTATCAATTAGATTAGAAATCCCTCTCCATCAATTGATTTGATAGCTTTTCATTAGATTTAGGAGCTTGATCAATTATAGGATCAATTAGGTGAAATTGAATCTCTAGTGCTCTTTCCTTTGATATCTTCCATATTTATTTTGCATTTTTATTTTCTTTGATTTTCTATTATTGCGATCTTCTTATATTCTATTTTGTTAATTGTGATAGTCTGTTCGCTTAGAATGACTAAATAGTTTTTAAATTAGGGAATCGGTAGTTGGTTGAGCCAATCTGTATGGGAACAATATTCTACTTACACTTTATTACTTGTATGACTCGGTATACTTATTAGTGATGCCATCAACATCCTAAATTTCATAAAAGTTGTTCATACTAATTACTTTTTTTTAACAAAATTAAATAGATATATATTAAATAGAGAGCATTTGTTTTTGTCATGACCCAATCAAATCCATGACCGACGCTTAGGGAACACTATGATCCAGCAATCCTAACAAGACAATTTAGAAATAAAACAGACAGAGTTTCCCCTAAAATTTGGACTTTCCCAAAAAGAATACATATAATTCCTATGATAATTTCGAACATACAAAACGACCAGCATAGAAATAAACTAGTAATTATTAGAGCAAAGTATTCAAACACAAGTTTACAGGCAAAAAGGAATAGGATCCTACCTATGGTCTATAGAGCCAATTGCTAGATCATTTAATTATAACAATATTTCAAAAGAATATATAGTCATCCATAATAACAAATGCCTACATCACGAAGTGTAGGGCTCACCAAAATAATGGTTATAGAGCTTTAGCTAGTGAAGGGGTCAAGGCAAGGATTAGCAAAAGAATCTGAAACATGTAATGGGAAGGTAATGAGTCAAACAACTCATTGAGTAATAATATATCTATAAATAGAAGGGGACAAGCATTGGGCATGAGTTTTTCACACTCACAAATCTCATTTACTAAGGAAAAGAAAAATATACAAAAGCATAAGTCTTTCCAATTACCAAAGTATTAATTTCAATTTCATATAAACGAATCGTTCCCTGAGTGGTAATGACAGATCTAGACACGTGAGCCAAACGTGTCAGGCTAACAACACTCCTGTTAGCTGGAGTTCAAACCATAATATAAGGCTAATGCTTACTGTAACACCCTACTAATTTTATGTTATGCTTAAGTCATAGCATGAAACTAGTCGGGTTGTGTTACCGTGTTGATACTTTACTTACCTTTCTTGTCTTTAAGTTCTCCTTAACTCGTCTCTATTGACGAGACGGCGTGCTGTTATATTACAAACAAAATAAACGAAATATCAACAAAATGAACCGAATAGACTATCATCAAATAAGTATGGTATAATAAGGTCACTGCATGCGTGTAAACATATGTATATATATATATCAGAAGACGCTGATTTAGTAAAGGTTCAAAGTAAAACACATACATGGGCTAGTGTATCAAAAGACCATACTGCCCTCATCTATCAGCCTACCCTATGGTCCTCATAGGACATTTCATAATCTACTGCTAATTCTACAGTCAAACCCATGACCCAAAGCTACATCTTTGTCAAAAGAGGTCATCTTTGTACAACATCCTCGCCGCTAAACTACTCAGTCAGGTAGCCGTTAGCCATGCCAGGCTCGGCCGGGAGTATAGTCCGCGCTAGGTCCCGAGGAGGAAGAGGCGACGAGCCTGTGGCCTCGAGGGTCACTCGAACTCGAGGGACGCCTGGGCTGCTGTGGTGGTGACTCGGGAGTGGTCGGCGGGTGCTGCAGTGCAGGAGGAGCGAGGATGCGGGTGCGCCATATGTAGAGGGATGGCAATATAAGGGGTAGCGAGGTCGAATAGGGGATGGTGCAAAGGAACATCAAAGTTCCCGCCGCTAAATAAGTACAAACGAAAATTACACGAAGGCTATGTACAGAGAGTCCAACTCCAGGTCATGGTGGAAAGGCGCAGGGATCTCAATAAAAAGGGTGGCTGTGGAGTCTATCGCCTGAATCTGATGATGATGCGGAATACACAAGACGGGGTGAGAATTTCAGGAAAATTCTCAGTAGGGTTGATTACACTTGGGGTGACATCACATACATTCTCAGTTACCTCGGGTTTTACTTAATTATTAAAATACGTGTTCAAACTAAAGTCCATTTTCATGAGTTTAAAAACATGTCTGGTCCGAGGTAAGGTTCAATTTTACTTTAATTGGCATAAGAAACGAAATAAGTACTAATACTAGTGCACGAAGGATAAATGGAATAAATCAATGAATAGCGATAGCAGTTGTAATGCAGACAATTGTAAACATCCTGATGCAACTATTCCATGGATTTATGCATTCATGTAATCATGTAAACTCATTCTTGAACTTTCTTTCATAAACTCTTTCATTACTTTCTATCATTTTTCCATCTCTCTTGGTCCCCTGGGAGTTCTTGGCCATTTTAGACTCCTGGGTAATAGTCTCGCTTATCGAGGATCGAGCTCGTTCCTATACAGTAATGCCGGCTTTACTTTCTCCGACCTTTCCTGCGATCTATTCCCATTAACTTTCTATCCGGGGCTGGCCCAAGTAGTATGGAACTTGCATAATGACATGCTTCTTTTCATGACTTTCATGACTTTCTTAAGAATGTATATACATTCATATGAAATTCATAACTTGTTCATGGGTTCTACCGAAACTTGCAGCATAACGCAACGTGTCCGCTTCCCCATGAATAGTGCCAGCCAATCAATACATCAATATATCACAAGAAGCACAAATTCACATGTATACTCCAACATGAAACTCCAATTCATATCAAATTCATTAAGACAGAAATTCTGCCTCAGCATATACAACCAACCCGGTTCTTGTAATTCATGCCACAATTTCATTTTAGCTAATTTGGACCTCAAATTTGAGTATGTTACAGGGTTGTGTGTCTATTTTCTAACCTCTTTGGTCCCATCTAATTTCGGTATCTATAACTCAAGATATCTAAACTTTATCTCGGCCTGCCCATTAGCTGGCCAGAATCAGGCAACAAAAAGTAGAAATTTACCAAAAATCGAAAACTCACTCAAACCAGACGAAATTGGTCTCGTATTAAAGCTAATAGGACAAACTTTCATATACAAAAAGTCCCATTTCATTTGCCTTAGTAGGGCTCGAGTTACAAGCCCCGAAACTTAGCCTTCCTGAACTATCCTGTGTTGGCCTGGTTTGGACATAGGGTAACTTCTTCAAATCACTAGGAATAACTGAGTGGATAACAAACTCAGGATTTCTCTGGATGTTGTTCTCCTATGTGTAAGCTTTCCAACAAAGTTGGTTTCACTCAGTTTCATGTAGTATAGGTCGAGTTCTACCCTAAATAACCCAATCTGCCCAGAGCCAGAGTTAAAACCCTAGGTCGAGATTCAGAAATTCATATCTTCCTCAATTCTGATTCAAAACCCTTATATGATATGTCTATGGAAAGCCCTAGATGTCTAGTTTCATTTAAAAATAGGTTCATCGAATTTGACCGATCGTAGGCGCCGCTGCACGCTCCGCCATATGGGCTGCCGTCGTCTCTCCACCAAGACAGCACCTCCGGCCATTTAATCCTCTTAGTTTTCTTCTTCTAATTCTACTTCTAACTCAAAATCTTCTATTAATCCAAGCATAATTATTCAATTCACACATCAATTAAGGTGAAACTAATTCAGTCCAGCCAGCCAAGTGCATGGATTTGATGCAAGAAATTTAAAACCCCTACCTTTGATTTAAGTGTTTTGGTCTGAGCTCTTGAAATTTGGATAAACAAGGCTGGAACTTTGCTTAAGTCTTGGATGTGTGAGCAAGAGAAAAGAGAGCTGATGGAGAAGAGGAAAAGCAACGTGAATAATGGTCTGATTCAAAGGAGGATAGTGTGTTATATAGGCATGAGTGGGAGTTAACTTGGAAGATTGTGATTGGTTGCCCTCTTTGTGTGGTAGAATCACTCTCCACGTCGCTCAAGTGGTAGGAGTTTCTAGCATATTCTGGAAACAAAATCCGAACTCGTACTCTACATAAAGTCGTACCTCGTGAACTTCCTGTATATGAAGTCGGAACTCAGAAAACATCCAGTCTAATTGAAACGTAAAAGTAGAGCCTGGTGAGAAGCCAAGCACTTAAGGTCGGAGCTCGTAAATCATGAACTTTCTATCCCGGAACTCGAAAAGATATAGAAGTGAGAGCTTCTAATATTGAACTCAAGATCGGATCTCGTACCGTTGTGAATCATAATGTCCGAATTCGGAATACTTTCAGTTCATCTCGACCTTAGAGACGAAGTCGGAAATCGAACATTTTACTCTTTGATCGATAAGATCGGAAGTCGTAAAGAATGCTGAAGTCGACAACGAACTCGTAAGTTGGAAGCATCAGTCACTCTCATTTCATCTCGCGAAATTGGAAGTCGGAATTCATACCGAGAAGGTCAAAATTTATCCACGCTTACAAGGTCGGAAATCGTCAGCTCCATCCATTAAATCGGAGAGCGTAAGCTGCATGCCTTAGGTCGGAAATCGGAAGAAGTCCCTTGCAAGCCTTGAAACGAAGTCGGAAGTCGAAGCTAGTGTTGAGGTCGGAGGCCAAGTGTAAGGAAACTCGGAAATCGGAAATGTCATCAATAATGGGGATCGGAAGTCGGAATTCGCGGATGTTACAATACCACCCCCTTAAAAATTTTGTCCTCAAAATTTAGTCTTTGGAGAATAGTTCAGCATACTCTTTCCTCATGTCCGATTCCAGTTCCCAAGTATAGTCTTCAGCACCTTCTCTTCCCCACGCCACTTTCACTAGCTGTACAGATTTATTTCGGAGTTGTCTGCTGCTTCTGTCCACAATCCGTACTGGTTGAACATGGAAGGTCAGTCTTCCTTCAACTTTATAGATTCAGGTTCAAGGGAGTGCGTAGGGTCAGTTGATACCTTACGAGTTGGGAGACATGAAAAACATCATGGAGGTTTGATAAATGGGAGGTAAAGCGACTCGATGACGCCATCGACCCGATTCGCTTTAAGATTTGGAAGGGACCAATAAAACGAGGATTTAGCTTCCTGACTTTGATAGCTCTACCAATCCCTGTTGTAGGAGTAACCTTCAGAAATACATGGTCTCCTTCTTGAAATTCCAGAGGTTTCCTCCTGGTATCCGCGTAACTCTTACGGCGACTACGGCGACAAGCATCTTGCTGCGTATTTTCTTGATCTGCTCGGTAGTCTGCTCGACTAAATCGGGCCCTAGTAGAGCTGATTCCCCTGCTTCATACCAAATAGAGGGGAGACCGCACTTCCAGTCCATACAATGCTTCGTAAGGAGCCATGCCAATGCTAGTGTGATAGCTATTGTTGTATGCGAATTCAGCCAATGGTAAATATCGATCCCAATTCCCGCGTTGCTCCAGTATATAGGCTCGTAACATATCCTCCAAGGTTTGAATTGTCCTTTCGGTTTGGCCGTCCGTCTGCGGGTGGTATGCAGTGCTTAGGCATAACTTAGCACCGAATGCCTTTTGTAAGGCTCCCCAAAACCTTGAAGTAAACCTTGGGTCTCGATCGGAGATAATGGTTGAAGGGGTCCCATGCAGCCTGATAATCTCTTGAATATACAGCTGTGCCAATTTTTCCAACGGATAATTTGCTCGGATGGGTAGAAAGTGGGCCGACTTGGTCAATCTATCCACGATGACCCATATGGCATCGTATCCTGTTGGTGTTCTTGGCAACCCCATCACAAAATCCATGGAAATGCTTTCCCACTTCCACTCAGGGACTTCCAAGGGTTGTAGCATCCCAGAAGGCTTCTGATGCTCCGCTTTTACCTTTTGACAAATCAAGCATTTGCCAACAAAGTTTGCTACATCTGACTTCATGCCTGGCCACCAAAACATCTCCTTGAGGTCTTGATACATTTTAGTTATGCCAGGATGTACGGTAATGCCGCCACTATGAGCTTCTTCTAAGATTCTCTTACGGAGATCGTCCCTTTCAGAACACATACTCGTCATGGCACCGCCAGATGCCCTCTCTATCTTGGGCAAAGCTCGCTAGTTTCCACGATCGCACGAGAGCAAATGTATGTTGAAAATTAGCATCTTGCTCCTGAGCTTGCCGAATCTGGTCCTTGAAACTACTGGTTATCTGAATTTGGTGTAGCTGAAGAGTCTTGGGAGTTATAAGAATTCCCAAATTAAGATTCCGGAAAACTTTCAATAAGTTCCGTCTCTTTAATCATCATCCACGCTGACAGTCAATGATTTTACGCTCAGCATTCGCTACTACGATGTTCGCCTTGCCTGGTGGTATTTCAATTCAAACTCGTAGTCTTTAAGGAGTTCCATCCATCTCCGTTGCCTCATATTCAATTCTTTCTGATCAAAAAGGTACTTCAAACTCTTATGATCGAAAAGACCTCGAACTTTACTCCATACGGTGATGTCTCCATATTTTCAAAGCAAACACTCTGCCGCTAACTCAAGATCATGGGTCGGGTAATTCCTTTCATGTGGCTTTAATTGCCTGGAGGCATACGCGACCACCCTTCCACTGCATCAACACACATCCTAACCCTTGTTGGGAAGCATCGCAGTAGACCTCAAATGGTCCTTGAGGGTCTGGTAAGGCTAGTATTGGCGTCGTGGTCAACCTTCTCTTTAAATCCTGAAAACTCTGTTCGCTCAGGTGTCCACTCGAAGGGACATTCTTTACAGTTAGCTTGGTCAAGGGCAAGGCTATTCGAGAAAAATCCTTAACGAATCGCCTATAATATCCAGCTAAGCCCAGAAACTTCTAACTCAGAAATTGTAGTTGGCCTCTCCCGGTTTAGAAGCGCTTCTACTTTCGTTGGGTCGACAGAGATTCCTCCAGATGACACTACGTGGCCGAGAAATTTCACCTCTTTCATCCAAAATTCACATTTGGATAACTTGGCATAGAGCTTCCTTCCTCTTAAAATTTGCAGAACTAGCCGCAAGTGTTCCACATGCTCTTGTTCCGTCTTTGAGTAGACAAGTATATCATCAATGAAGACCACTACAAATTTGTCTAGATATGGGCGGAATATTCGATTCATATAATCCATGAATATCATTGGTGCATTAAATCAGCCCAAACGACATTACGGTATATTCGTAGTGTCCGTAACGAGTTCGAAAGGCTGTCTTAGGGATATCTTGTTCCCGAACTCGAATTTGGTGATATCCTAACGCATAAGTCGATCTTGGAGAATACCGTTGCACCGTAGTTGGTCCATGAGATCATCAATCCTCGGCAGCGGATACTTGTTCTTAATCGTCACTTTGTTCAACTGCCTATAATCCACGCATAAGCGCGTGCTTCCATCCTTCTTCTTGACCAACAAGACCGGAGCTCCCCATGGCGACGCACTTGGTCGTATGAATCCCTTTTCTAAAAGCTCTTCGATCTGTCTTTTTAATTCCGTTAACTCCATAGGTGACATTCGATATGGAGCTATAGATATTGGTCCCGCACCCGGAACCAACTCGATGGTAAACTCAATTTCTCTCTGTGGAGGGAATTCAGGAATATCCTCTGGGAAAACATCCGGGTATTCCCTGACAATTGGAATCTTCTCTAGTTCCTGCTCAGCTTCTACCGCATTAGTTGACAAGAGGATATACCCTTGATCCTTTGGCCTGAAAGAGTTTAGATAGAAGAGTATTGCGGTTTGGGATTGAGAAAGTAAGACAGAGGGAAGTACCACCGTCTTATCAGAGCAATTGAGTACAACATGATTGGCAGAAAGCCAATCCATGCCCAGAATTACGTCGAGACCAGATAGAGGGAGGCAAATCAAATTAGCGGCAAAGGTCCTACCCTCAATTCGAAGAGGAACATTGATGCACACTTGACTAGTCCTAACAGGCCCATTGGTAGGAGTAGAAACCAACAGATCATAAGGTAATTCAGAAATTGGCAATTGCAAGGCAGCTACACAATCATGAGAAATAAATGAATGTGAGGCACCCGAATCATAGAGTACAGTTAGAGTCTCACCATTCACATCACAATTGCCTTGAATCAATCCTTCTGACTTATCGGCTTCCTCCGCATTCATAGTAAAGACCCGTCCTTGTCATTTGGGGTCGGCGGTGTGATGAGTTCCTGGTTGGACACTCGTAAATTTTGTGGCCTGGCTTGCCACATCCATAGCAGACATTCTGGCCTGCCAAGCACTGCCGATCGCCATGATTCTTGCCGCATTTTGTGCAAGTTGAATTTGAAAAAGGCCTTTGAGGCTGCTTGCCTTTGTTGCCTCTTGGGGGAAATCTCCGCTGTTGTTGTACATTGGGCTTGAATCTTAGGCCCTGCGGGGCTAGCCCTCTCTTGAAATTTCCACCAAATGCCCTGGCTGCAGCTAACTTCGAGTGGCAATCCTCCACAAGTCGGCATTTGTTCACTAATGTAGGAAATCCTAATCTCCATCGGTGATGGCGGTGAGAACGATCCTCTCGCAACCCACCTTCAAATTTGATGCACTTCCAGGCTTCATCTGGGTTCCTCTGATAGATTGTGGAGAATTTACATAGCTCCTCAAATCGGGCAATATATTCGGATACTGTCCGATTTCCTTGACGCATTGCATGAACTCGAAGTTCCTTGGCATTTCGAACTGAAGCGGGGAAGGACTTTTGGTAAAACACATCCTTGAACATTGGCCTGGTGACTGCCGTCTGGGATTCCTCGAACAACCTTCGCATGCGCCGTTCCACGAGAACTTCGGCATCGACTTCAAGCGTGTAAGTGGCAAAAGTCACTACGGTGATCCGAGCAATCCAAGACGGAGAAAATCTTCTCCATGGCTTTGATCCACTCGTCAGCTTTATCCGGGTCATATGCCCCTCGGAAACTTGGCGGATTTGCCTTCCTAAACTCTGCGAACCTGAGGCAGTCCAGGTTTCCTCTACGGACCTCGGGGTTTCCCTCACTGCCGCAGCCGCTGCCAAGTCGCTCCATCATTTGGTGGCGGCGGCTTGTTCCCGCATTGCTTGAGCCATTTCCCGCATTGTGGCCATCACGTCAGTCGGGTTTTCGGGAGCAGGTTCTGCACGTGGTCTTCCTCGCCTTCCGGAAGCCATTAAGTTCCGAACACACAAAACAAAAGTTATTGAGTTGATCAGGCTCAATACTAAGTTTAATGTGCTAGTAAATAACAGCCCACACGGTCAGGCACTTCATATATATGCACAACTATATCTCCACCATACGGTAAGATCTGGTGCACATTATCAACTAAAGTACAGAATATGCGCGAAGCATAGTCAGTCCAATCCTCAGGCCTTAGCTAGGACGAACTGCTCTGATACCAATAATGTAACACCCTACTAATTTTATGTTATGCTTAAGTCATAGCATGAAACTAGTCGGGTTGTGTGTTACCGTGTTGATACTTTACTTACCTTTCTTGTCTTTAAGTTCTCCTTAACTCGTCTCTATTGTGAGGCGAGTCAGTTATATTACAAACAAAATAAACGAAATATCAACAAAATGAACCGAATAGACTATCATCAAATAAGTATGGTATAATAAGGTCACTGGATGCGTGTAAACATATGTATATATATATATCGAAGACTGATTTAGTAAAGGTTCAAAGTAAAACACATACATGGGCTAGTGTATCAAAAGACCATCGCCCTCATCTATCACCTACCCTATGGTCCTCATAGGACATTTCATAATCTCTTGCTAATTCTACAGTCAAACCCATGACCCAAAGCTACATCTTTGTCCAAAGAGGGTCATCTTTGTACAACATCCTCGCCGCTAAACTACTCAGTCGGGTAGCCGTTAGCCATGCCAGGCTCGGCCGAGTATAGTCCGCGCTAGGTCCCGAGGAGGAAGAGGCGACGAGCCTGTGGCCTCGGAGGGTCACTCTCGGAACTCGAGGGGCGTCGGGTGCTGTGGTGGTGACTCGGGAGCGGGTCGGCGGTGCTTGGTGCAGGAGGAGCAGGATCTTGGTGCGCCATATGTAGAGGGATGGCAATATAAGGGGTAGCGTGGTCGAATAGGGGATGGTGCAAAGGAACATCAAAGTTCTGTCGCTAAATAAGTACAAACGAAAATTACACGAGCGGCTATGTGCAGAGAGTCCAACTCCAGGTCATGGTGGAACCGAAGTGCGGGGATCTCAATAAAAGGGTGGCTGTGGAGTCCATCGCGAATCGATGATGATGCGGAATACACAAGGCGGGGTGAGAATTTCAGGAAAATTCTCGGTAGGGTTGATTACTTGGACCGACATCACATACATTCTCGATTACCTCGGGTTTTACTTAATTATTAAAATACGTGTTCAAACTAAAGTCCATTTTCATGAGTTTAAAAACATGTGCAGTCCGAGGTAAGGTTCAATTTTACTTTAATTGGCATAAGAAACGAAATAAGTACTAATACTAGTGCACAGAAGGATAAATGGAATAAATCAATGAATAGCAATAAGCAGTTGTAACAGACAATTGTAAACATCCTGATGCAACTATTCCATGGATTTATGCATTCATGTAATCATGTAAACTCATTCTTGAACTTTCTTTCATAAACTCTTTCATTACTTTCTATCATTTTTCCATCTCTCTTGGTCCCAGGAGTTCTTGGCCATTTTAGACTGCTGGGTAATAGTCTGCTTATCAGGATCGAGCTCGTTCCTATACAGAAATGCCGGGTTTACTTTCCCCGACCTTTCCACCGATCTATTCCCATTAACTTTCTATCCGGGGCTGGCCCAAGTAGTATGGAACTTGCATAATGACATGCTTCTTTTCATGACTTTCATGACTTTCTTAAGAATGTATATACATTCATATGAAATTCATAACTTGTTCATGGGTTCTACCGAAACTTCGGCAGCATAACGGGACGTGTCCGCTTCCCCATGAATAGTGCCAGCCAATCAATACATCAATATATCACAAGAAGCACAAATTCACATGTATACTCCAACATGAAACTCCAATTCATATCAAATTCATTAAGACAGAAATTCTGCCTCAGCATATACAACCAACCCGGTTCTTGTAATTCATGCCACAATTTCATTTTAGCTAATTTGGACCTCAAATTTGAGTATGTTACAGGGTTGTGTGTCTATTTTCTAACCTCTTTGGTCCCATCTAATTTCGGTATCTATAACTCAAGATATCTAAACTTTATCTCGGCCTGCCCATTAGCTGGCCAGAATCAGGCAACAAAAAGTAGAAATTTACCAAAAATCGAAAACTCACTCAAACCAGACGAAATTGGTCTCGTATTAAAGCTAATAGGACAAACTTTCATATACAAAAAGTCCCATTTCATTTGCCTTAGTAGGGCTCGAGTTACAAGCCCCGAAACTTAGCCTTCCTGAACTATCCTGTGTTGGCCTGGTTTGGACATAGGGTAACTTCTTCAAATCACTAGGAATAACTGAGTGGATAACAAACTCGGGATTTCTCTAGATGTTGTTCTCCTATGTGTAAGCTTTCCAACAAAGTTGGTTTCACTCAGTTTCATGTAGTATAGGTCGAGTTCTACCCTAAATAACCCAATCTGCCCAGAGCCAGAGTTAAAACCCTAGGTCGAGATTCAGAAATTCATATCTTCCTCAATTCTGATTCAAAACCCTTATATGATATGTCTATGGAAAGCCCTAGATGTCTAGTTTCATTTAAAAATAGGTTCATCGAATTTGACCGATCGTAGGCGGCGCCGTACGCTCCGCCATATGGTCTGCCGTGGACTCTCCACCAAGACAGCACCTCCAGCCATTTAATCCTCTTAGTTTTCTTCTTCTAATTCTACTTCTAACTCAAAATCTTCTATTAATCCAAGCATAATTATTCAATTCACACATCAATTAAGGTGAAACTAATTCAGTCCAGCCAGCCAAGTGCATGGATTTGATGCAAGAAATTTAAAACCCCTACCTTTGATTTAAGTGTTTTGGTCTTGAGCTCTTGAAATTTGGATAAACAAGGTGGAACTTTGCTTAAGTCTTGGATGTGTGAGCAAGAGAAAAGAGAGCTGATGGAGAAGAGGAAAAGCAACGTGAATAATGGTCTGATTCAAAGGAGGATAGTGTGTTATATAGGCATGAGTGGGAGTTAACTTGGAAGATTGTGATTGGTTGCCCTCTTTGTGTGGTAGAATCACTCTCCACGTCGCTCAAGTGGTAGGAGTTTCTAGCATATTCGGAAACAAAATCCGGACTCGTACTCTACATAAAGGCGTACCTCGTGAACTTCCTGTATATGAAATCGGAACATCCAGTCTAATTGAAACGTAAAAGTAGAGCCTGGTGAGAAGCCAAGCACTTAAGGTCGGAGCTCGTAAATCATGAACTTTCTATCCCGGAACTCGAAAAGATATAGAAGTGAGAGCTTCTAATATTGAACTCAAGATCGGATCTCGTACCCGTTGTGAATCATAATGTCGGAATTGGGAATACTTTCAGTTCATCTGAGCCTTAGAGACGAAGTCGGAAATCGAACATTTTACTCTTTGATCGATAAGATCGGAAGTCGTAAAGAATGCTGAAGTCGACAACGAACTCGTAAGTTGGAAGCATCAGTCACTCTCATTTCATCTCGCGAAATTGGAAGTCGGAATTCATACCGAGAAGGTCAAAATTTATCCACGCTTACAAGGTCGGAAATCGTCAGCTCCATCCATTAAATCGGAGAGCGTATTTGCATGCCTTAGGTCGGAAATCGGAAGAAGTCCCTTGCAAGCCTTGAAACGAAGTCGGAAGTCGAAGCTAGTGTTGAGGTCGGAGGCCAAGTGTAAGGAAACTCGGAAATCGGAAATGTCATCAATAATGGGGATCGGAAGTCGGAATTCGCGGATGTTACACTTACTACCATTAACTGCAATTTTTGTCATAGATACTCTCGCAAATAGTTTATATTAAAAAACCAAGGTGAATCCAAGTTATCATAGGTTCTCAATTCATAGTCATTATCCAGAATATCCATAATTTAGAAAATAAAAAGATTTAATCAATATGCCATCATGTCAAAGAGTAAAATCCGATGCACCAAAAGCTTTTAATGCATATGTAGTTTAAATATTCAGTTGTTTTACATCCAAGAGTGAAATTGATCAAATCCTTAGAGATTCAAAATGTGTCCCTATTTCAAGTAACTAAACATAGTGTAAAAGCATTTAAACTTTCAAACTTCAACAATATACAAAATTCATATGACACCAAATTCTTAAATTAAACTAATGAGATCATACATATTATATTCATAATCAAAAGAGAGACAAGTAACTAGGTCATACACATATTGTTGCTCACGATACAAGACCAAGAAGGGGGCGATTTCAACTTGGTGGTGCCTCGAAGCTAGTAGGAGGATCCTCAGAGGTATCTTGGCGTGCCAATTGGAAAGAAAAAACAAAGCGGGAGTAGTGGTTCCCTCCCTAGGCTCCTTTTCTCTTATTAACAAGAGAGTAGAGAGAGAGAGGGGAGTAAGTGTAAGGTTATGGAGAGGAAAAAGATGAGATTGATGGAGGATTGGTGTTGAATTTGAGGAAATAAGAGGTTGGTGGTGGTGAAAATGGAGGGGACTTAGAAGAGAGGGGAGAAGGAGGAAGATGGAGGCTAAAGAGAGAGAATAATGATGAAAATGGGCAAGAATCATGTAGCACCAACAAAATTAAAAAAAGGAAAAACTTAAGAGAGATGCTAGCACTTAAGCCCTGTGATTTGGGCACTTAAATGCCCATGCACCTAATTTTTACCCAACTAGCGCTTAGGCGCTTAGGCATTGGACACTAAACCCATTTTTTTTTCCCATGCGCTTGCCACATATATCCCTAAGACTCAAGATGTATTTCCAAGCTGTTTTGATTCTAAAAACATTCAAATACTCAAAGAAATGGCTTGAAATGAATACTTAAAGACCAACACAAAAGAAAAAAGTTGAAGCCTGCATTGTGTGGAAACCTAGGGTGTTATAGTTTTTGATAAAATACAGAGAGCTGTTTATAATTAATTTTGTTGAGGTTTCAAATTTCAAAAGTGAATCGAAAGTGACAGAATCTATAATGCACAAATACGAGTATGGATATTTGGTATAAGACAAGTACGATGTAGAGATACAATATTTCTCAAAACATCAAAACATAGGTACGGCAAGATACGGCGCAATAAATATATAGAATTTCATAAAATATAATAAAAATATATAAATTAAAATAAAATTATTATAAAAATATAAAATCTATTATTTTGAATACCTCAACAGGGTATATGCATACTAACATGTTTTTATTTATATTAGTATAAAAATTGAAAAGGTTAAAAAAAACTTGTAAATTATAACTAAGTGTTGTTTTTTTTTTTTTAGAAATATTAGGTGAACTCATTTCATATGAGATATTATATCGATTTATTCATCATTTACCATTAAAAATAACAAGTTTTTTGTTTTATTTTATTTTTTATCATTTTCATTGATAAATAAGTTGGTACAGTATCCAAGTTGAAATAAGTTGACTTTTTTTTTATGGTTAATTAAAAGTGTTTTAATATAGAGTTCAATTGCTATGTATTGATAGTGAAAAACTTTTTTACGCTATTATTTAGTTAAGTATTTGTATTTGTAAAATTTTTAAAATAACAAATGATTGAGTCAAATACTATTGCTAATATGATAATATATGATTAAATATTTATATAAAAAATTTTTATATTCATAATATATACAAATTAAATTTATTTTTAATATATTTATAAAATATCTATTATGATATGTATTTAATGGACTACTTTAAATTAGAATTTAATTTATATATATTGATAATGTTAAATTTTTTATATTATTATCTAATTAAATTTTTTTATTTATATAATTTTTAAAATAATAAATATAAATAATATATAATTAAATAATATTAATATATCAAAATTAAACTCAAAAAATTATTACTATTTCTTAGTAGCAAAGAATTTTGATTTTTCGAAAAAAGAATCGGCACGGCTGCCTCGCATGTTGAAGTTACAAACAAGACACTGACAAGTATCTCACTTTAAGCGGTGCTGTTGACATGTTAAGGCTTCTTTCCTCCGTCTTTTTGACTGTGACACAACCACCATTCTTGCAGAACGACTAAGCATGTGTTTGGGGTCCAAAGAGCCAAAGCCGGTTTGGCCTCCAGATAATTAATTCTGAATTCTTAGAATTAATTCTGAGAATATTTGATAATGTTAAATTATTTATTTTTAAAATTAATTCTGATTATGGGAGTTAATTTTGAGAGAAATAAAAAAATTTTATTTTTTATCAAAATTATTTTTAAAAAAATTAAAAGATAAAATTTTTTTATTTTTTTTAAAATTAATCCTAAAAATAAGAATTAATTTTAAAAATATATATATAATTAAATAATACAAAAATTTATCAAAATTAATTTCTACCCTTTAAATTTGGTTTTTAAGAAGGTTAGAACATGAAACCAAACACACTAGTTAATCATTTTACTCAAAGTAGAGTAAAGCAAGTCAATTCCATCAAAACACTATATAAACCTACTTTGTCTTTCTGGTTTGCAAAGCCTCCATACGGCCATACACACACCCCTCTACTCTAATCCCAAACAAACACATAAAACTTCCATTAATTTTCGGTACAAGTCACCCAAAAGAGGTTAAAGTTAAAGGCCTCTCCTTTCACAAAGCTTCTCGCTTTCCACTCTAGGCATCTCTCATCTCAGCATTAGTTTTTCAAATGCCCTGGTTTTACAAACATGTAATTTGAGCCTTTGCCCTTGAACATGTAAAGATTCAAACTTTTATCTGGGTCATCACCGCGTGCATGTTTCAGTTTCAGCAAAAACACAAATTGGTCTGTGTGAGTGCTGTGTGAGCAGGGCTCTTCTTTGGGAAATTTTCTTCTTGAAGAATGAAAGTGTTTTTTGTGGAGAAGATTTCATTTATTGCTTGAAAGTTACAGCATCCCATTTGGCAAAAAAGTAAGGATTTTTGGGCAATTGCAGTGAAGAGGGTATTTGTTTTTAGGAGGCAAGAGAAGAGGATGATTCAGTTGTTGTTCTTGGTGATTTTTGTGGAGGGTGTTATGGCATTCCTTTTGTTGGTGAAGATTGGGCCATTGAGAGATCTTGTGATGAAGAGCCTGGATCAGATTAAGATGGGGAAGGGTCCAGCTACAGTGAAAACTATTGCTGGTACCATGTCTGTGATTCTCCTTTCAAGCCTTATGAGCATTGTTAAGATCCAGAACAAAGGTGCCAAGCTTGGCACTATGTCACCTATGGATCAAGTTCTGTGGAGGACTCACTTGCTTGAGGCTTCACTCATGGGTGCGTTCATGTTCCCTTCATCTTTGGTCATTTTGCATCCTTGTTTATTTGTTTCAGTGCTTACACATTTTTGTGATCTTTATTAGTTTGTTGTTCTTGCTTAAAAATTGAGTTAATTTCGAATGTTGCAGAGAAGTGTTTATGTGCTTGTTTGCTTGACCCTTCTGTAGTTTGGGCTGCAGGTGAAGATGGGTGCCCTTATTTTTATTAAGTCTTTAAATTTGATTAGTGTTTGATGCATTGTTCTGCTGACCCATTTGTGTGTCAATTTTAAACTAAAAGGAAATATTGTTAATACAAAAGGAAATAGTGTTAATACGTATGCTTATTCTTGATGGATAACAAAATAATGTGCTAGGTTGTGTTGCAGGTCTGTGTGTTACTTTTTGTAGCTTATGTCATGCGATGAAAGCTTGTAAATACATATTAGAAGAACATCCTTCTGCATATGGTTTTTGTTACTTACAGTATCTTTTGCTAAAGTGATGGGTGTCAAATTCATAAAAAAGGGTCAAATTTTTATTATTTTGTATGCATAACCACTTGTTTAAAGCCTCAGAACTAAAATTTTAAAGTTTTGGTGCTCTGTTATTGAACATGGTTTAGAAAACTGTATCTGTAATCTCTTCAAGCTAAGAAGAAACTCAAAGTAATACTGGTCATTTGTAATTTGCTATTAGAAATTGACACATTGAAAGTCCGTTTTGACTGACTTGTTAGCATAGTACATGTTTTTCGTAATTCATTGTCTTATTTGGTGTTCATGGCATCCCATAGACATTATTCCAATGTACATTATACTTGCATAGGGGTACTAGCTCATATTAGTAAATCTGCCAACTTTGATAGTTGATTTCTGTTTGATTCTGATTAAAAATGCCTTTATGAAATTATATATTTATATGCTTGTAATATTCATGGCTTTCTGTATATTCTTTGGTTATTGATCTTTTGTCATGTAATTATGTGATTTTATTTGCGACTAGTACTGAATATTTTCGTGAAAAATTACAAGTAATATTAGTTGTGAGTATATCATGAAATTATGAAGTCAGCTTGGAAGAGTTGCTTTTTTTATATTGGGAATAAGCACAGACTTATAAGTAATATTCACCTTTTGTTGTTAAGTAACTATAGAAGAGAGTAGCTGGTTGCCATTTTTTGCACTTATTTTTCTGAAAATGGGATCACTTATTCATGGACTATATATTTGAATTCAGATATCATTTCCTTCTCGTCACTTGGTTCATCGTTGTAAAAATGTTCCTGATTTTTGTACTACATTGAGAGTCATAATAAGGATTTGTAACTCGTTTTATTACCTGACTAATAAGTATGAAATTCCTTAGTTAGAATCTTATTGTTTAATCTTTCCGAATTCTTTTGAATAAACAAAATTAGATTTGCTGCCATAATTAAAATAGTAGTGATTGTGTAGAAAAATTGCACATTTCTTTCCTGGTGCAACTTTGAAGCAAGTGTTGATTTGCTTGTTAAACGTGATACCTTATAATCTCCATTATCCTTTCTATCTGTCAATATACCACCACACGTGTTGTAATTGTAGGATTATGCCAGGCACTCTGTAAATTCAACTAGTAACCATTTCCATATTCAAAGCTACTTTAGCTTTTCTTAGTTTCAGCTTAAAGACTGTAAGACTATGGGGAACTGGCCTGCTTAATTGTGTGGAAGAGCTTGATAAAGACAAATATTTTGGACCTATAGACTAGAGGGCATATTTTATTGGAGCTCATATTATATCACAAGTTAAAGAATTTGGGTATCTTGGGTCCATTGTGCAAATTGATAGGGAAATAGAGAGATGATGAGTAAACCATAGGATTCAAGATAGCTTGATGAAATGGAAGAGCGTTTTGGGTATTGTTTATGATAGGAAAGTGCACCTCAAGCTTAAAGAAAAATTTTACCATGCAACTCTACGATGTTGTATGGAATTGAATGTTGGGCAGTAAAAAACCAACATGAGAATTGAAGAGATAAGAATGTTGCATTGGATGAGTGGATTTAGGAAATAATGCACTAGAGAGAAAGTTGGAGTAGCACCTATTCTGAAAAAGATGGTAGATCTTGTCTAAGGTGGTTTGGTCATGTGAGGAGAAGACTTGTAAAAGCCCTAATAATAAGAGTAGATCAAATGGAGGGTGACCAATAGTTAGAGGTGGAGGGATATCTAGAAAAATGATAGACAACTATTAAGAGATACTTAGATTTAAATGACTTATCTATAGACATAATTTACCACTGGACACAATGACTTCTTTTGATCTATGTAGTTGACTCCATCCAGTGGAAAAAGACTTTGTTGTTGTTGTTGTATAGGCTGGATGGCAAGTTTGATTGCCAAATCATTTATGCTTCTGGCATGCTTATTTAAGTCTTTGATTATCTCTTGCCATTAATGTTAGGTTTGCTTAGTGTTTTCTTTTTCTTTCCATTCTGATTTGGTGTTCTCCCTAGCTTTGTACCCATATCTATTAATATTTTCAGTTTTTTATTATTATTATTATTATTATTATTATTATTATTATTATTTTGTGAGTTTTGTTAATATTAATTATGTGCGGAATTCAGTAATCAAAGACTATCAGCAAGGAAATGAGATCTTCGAACATGATACATAAGCTATGCTTCTGTATGGATAGACAATGCTTCACATTTTAACACTTCAACGATTAATCAAATTTGGCAATGAGAAAGTTATCAGTTTTATATGTGTGTCTTGCAAATTATGACTCTTGCAGAATATGTGAATTGGATGAAAGGATAAGGAAGGTTCTATCTTTAATATGTCAGCTCTCAATTGAAGAAAGAATTAAGTATTTTTTATTTCATTCACTAGTTTGAGTTTTGAGTTGTATTTTATCAATAGGAATTAGGAACAGAATTTGAAATTTATTAAGTTATTGGACCTATTTCTAGGATTACTTCATATATGTTTCTTCTTTTCCTTTAGGAAATATATCAAGTTTGAATAGATAGTGAAGGGTGACTGCACTAGATAGAATTTATGTAGATTCTCACTATGAGAGCCCACTTAAAAGCAAGGCTGCTTAGCTGCTGGGAGAGGAGAGCCTATACTTCAAATGGGAGTTCTGTGCCTCAAACCCAATCTGGAACTCACTCCATAAATCCTGTCAGCTTGTAAAGAGCAGTCCAGGCTCTACAGACAGTGGAAAAGCAGGCTTTGATATCACTTGATGTGGAGGATAGCCCACTCCTAAAAGCAAGGCTGTTAAGAGGGGAGCTGATAGACTGTTTCAGAAAAGAATGGAAACTGAAGAAATCAATGATGTGTTATTACTGAACTTCCCCCTTAGGCCAGGGTGATCTGAGGGAAGAAGATGAATATCTGTGCAGGTTAGGGAAAGTTCGAGAGTTCCCTCAGCTTTCCTCACTTACTGACTAATTTCCTGCCTTTCCTCTCTCCTCTAAGTAACTTTTATACTGCTATCACAACCACTAACAGAAAAACAGACTAACCGACATTATTTTATAACTTTACCGCTCCTGGTATAGACCCTCTTTATTAAGGGTCTGTTGTCAGAAGCCTTTACTTTAAATGCGAGTTGCTGTACCTCACACCCAGCCAATATGCAACTTGCACTCCCGCACCAGTTTAAGCTTTCTAAAATGTGATACTCACGACTTAAATATATGCGTATGGTGATTGACTTCACCTTTCTGTTGCTTTGTCTAAGATTGAGAAATAAATAAAATTGTCCCATAGGATAGCAAGGATAATGGAAGTATTGCAAACAGGGGCACTTTAGCTGTTTAGCATCATATAGTATTGAATAAGCTTATATGAGCTTTGGTTGAATCTCCAGGTAATGATATATTTTTTTCCTACTGCCAACACTCTTGGGAAGTCTAAGCTTCCCTTCTATGAAGCACTTAAACAACATACAATATTGATAAGATACAATACCAATATGGTGATATGACAAATTTGTGTGTGTGTGTGTGTAAAGAACTCTTCCACAGCCTCACTTGGTATCTTAAACTTAGACAGTAAACAGACAGGCTATGATGCACTAAAAGTGAGACTGGACACAACCTCCTAGTCCTTGGTGCTTGGTCTGGCAAATCAACAAACTTGGCATTGTTGATATTCTGTTCACATGTTCTCAAGAAACACCATCCGAAACTTAAACTACCTCACTGGACCCACTTTCTTTTCTTCACTATGTTCCCCTTTGAACACTCAGACACACCCAAACCTTCTCAAGATCTGCGTCCTTTCCCAAACAAAGGAAGTCCACGCCTTTGCCCCCTTCCATGGCTTTCTCCCCTATCATGTCTCCCTCTGTGCCTCCCTCATCCTCCAATACACCACCTTTGGAGTTTGGACAATGCACCACTTCCCTTCTCTTCCAACGCAGCGTTCTGCAGTGCCTTCTTGTGTAACACCACGAATTGGGCCGTTTCATATCTGTATCTGACACAGACACTGCCTGGATACAGAAAAATGGATACAGAAAAATGGCCTAAACTTGCAGTATTAGTGCTTCATAGGTCCATTATACCCTTTTCTATTATATTGATGTGTTGCAATTTATAGGATCAATGCAAATTGCCTGCTGAATGTGCAACAATTATTCACAATTTCACATTAACATAAGGAATATTGGTTTGAGTGGGTAGTGGGAGCCTTAAAAGGTGTGCTTTTGAAGAAATGGACATCAAGAAGAATGAGTTTGTGTTTAAAAATTTGGAAATGGAAGGAGAGGATTGAAATTTTGAAGGGAAAAGAGCCCCATGTGGAAAAGTAGGTTTTGGAACTATTCTTATAGGAAAACAAGTTGGATTTGGGCCTATTCACTGGAATAACCATAAGGAATATGGTGAGATTGGGCTTTATTATTTTGGTAAAAGGATTGATTGATATTTGGGATCTCAAGAAAATAAATAGGTAGGCTCAGAACCATGAACAGGAACATGTAGACAAAAGTGCAAGAAAGATGAAGAAGTGGAGATTGATAAGCACACATGCCATGTACTTAAAATATTAGTACTTTTTTCTTTTCCTCACCACAAAATCTATTTGGACATTGACATAAATTTATAGATTCCGATTTTGTATAGAAGACTTTGATCTCTTTTTATATATTCTATGGGATGTGATGTAGAGGAGAGCTGATTCCTAAAAGCCAGGCTAAGAGGTGAGGGTCTCTACTTTAAATGAGACTTCTGCATCTCTTATCCAGCTATTTTGGGACTCTTTCTTTTGTCAATTTCATCTGGTTGGAAGGTGCAGTGCATCCACATCCGAGGGAGGAAAATCTGGGCTTTGATTCCAATTTGATGTAGAGGAGAGCCTACTCCTAAAGCGTAGTTTGTACAGATGCGTGAGCCTCTACTTTAGATGGGAGTTCTTTGTTGCTCACCCTGAAAATGTGGGACTCATGCTTCTGCACCAGGATGGCTTAGAGTGATATATATATATATATATATATATTTCCTATTTTGTTGTAGATATTGGGTTCAGCCTATGGCGTCGTCTAATCCATATAGTCGATCTCATCTAGTGGGATAAGACTTAGTTGTTATTGTTGTATTGGGTTCAGCCCATCTTGAGGGAAGCAAAAGAGATAAGTTATGCATTGATAAACTGGTAAATTGGGGCAAAAATGATGATGCCGGCAATAGTGATTATAATTTCGTGACAAATTTAACTGAATTAATAGCAGTGGAAGTTGTGTCATTGAAAACAGGGAAAATGTGATAATGCTGACTTGGCATTGGTGCTGAAGGGGAAAGCAGTGTTGTTGGTGTTGTTGATGTGATGTATGAATGGCAGTAGTTGCAACAAGAGTGGTGATGCAGAGCATGTTTTAGGCTGTTTCTGATGTGGGAATGGAGATATATATATGGGTGATTTTGTCAGCAATGGACCTGCTGTTATGGGTTAGTGTTGATTGTCTTTGATATCTTGGTAATCAAAAGTTGGCTGTGGTGGGGGGCTTGTTTGGTTGCTGTAGGGTCTTGCTGAGTAGAAGTAACAATTGCTGGATGTTTGAACAATTGCTGAATGCCTATCTTGCACGGATACGGGTACGGGGTACGAAAATTTTGTAAAAACTGGGGTACGGTTACGTGTGTGTGTCTATATATATATATATATATATATATATTTCACAAATTTTATAAAATTAAAACTAAAATTTCAAATTATAAAAAAAAATATCAACTTTAACATAAAATAAGCTTAAATTATTCAATATCATATCACAAAAATAAAAAATTATAATACTTAAGATATTGTTCAAAACAAGTACACAACAATCAAAAGTAAAAAATTAATCACTATTAAGCTTTGTGAAAATATCTGATAAATAATTACAAAATTTCTATATTACTCAAAAATAAAAAATTTAATCACTCATTCTATCATTTAAATAATAAAAAATAAAAATTAGAACACCAAAAAAAATTTAATCACTCATTCTGTGTATTAAAATTTAAAATGTAGTGTCTACTCTCAAGTGGGTGACAATACAGTTTTAGCACAACAAACAAACAACAACAACCATTTTTAGAAGAAGGAGATAGCCAGATAGGTACCTCTGTAGAGAAGGAGGAGAGGGAAGCACTGTCGTCGCCGCCGCTGGCACCTAGAAGCGCCGCCGCTACTGGGATGAGGAGCGCCACTACTTCTGGGACGAGGACCGCCACTACTGGGACGAGGACTATCGCCGTCGCTGGGCTTCGCCAATGGTGGTGGCAATTGCTAGGTGAAAGTTGGAAGTGGGGTTGGTGGGGTGAGTGTGTTTTATGATTTTGGGAATGAAAGGAAAATGGTGGGGGTGGGTTCTCCGCTTCTGTTTGTTTTCCAAAAATAGAAAAAAAGAAAAAGGTGGCTAAACGACATAGTTTTAATATAAACCCGTACCCAAGCCGTACCCAGCCACGCTTAGCGATTGAATTGCATCCACCGCCGAGTTGCATCCGGCCACTTGACCATACCTAATTTTTTTTTCAAAAAAAAAAAAAATATTGGGTACGTATCCAGGCGTACCCAATACGTACCCGTACCCAAAACGTACTCGGTACGGGTACTTTTCCAAAACGCACGTAGCCGTGCTTCATAGCTGAATGCTTTCTCGAACAGCAAATTGGATTGACAATTGAGTTTTTGGTTTGTTATTGGTATGTTGCCAAATATGCCAGAAACAAAAAAATTACAAATCCTATTAGGTACTTAGTAGCGTTGCTAGGTTGGCAAAATGAATATGTATAGTACGAGAAAAGTTAAATCAAATCTAGGCTTAGTCTAGCAATTTATTAGATGAGAACTTTTTCTATGAACAATTAGTTTCAATTTTTTCTTCTTTTATAAAAGAAATAGTTTCAATTATTTCAAAAGTCTTCAGTGTCCATAATTTATTGAATTCTATCATATAAATTTTATACTGTTGCCATGTGTAGTTTCGAGCATGCTACTAACTTCTTTTATGTGAAGTCTCATTTAATTTGCTCATATTGTTTCCTAGATTTCTAAATGTTGGTTTATAATGTCCCTTAACTATGTGTTTCCAAAGCTGATGAAGGACACAGGATCATGAATAATTGAAAGAGCAAAAGAATATTGAAATTATAATCTAATTTTGTCATTGTCGTTGATGTCTTATTGATATGTTTAGATTGCCAGTTTAGAGTTTTAAGAAATTTCAGAAGCTTTGACGATGGCTTTGTTTGGCTTGCACTATACCTCATCTTAAAGTCTTATAAAGTTATGGGGTTTGTTAGGATGTGCCCTAAGGGAACATGTTATGGAATTAAATAGGAACTACAAAGTGAAAAGTAGAAGCTTTTAATATCTTGGAAATCCAAAAAGCAAATATTTCATTTAAGTAATTAGGATTTTATATTTCTTTGTTGTTAGTCATAGAGCTTTTAGAAATTTCAGAAGTTCTGATCAGGGCTTTATTCGGTCTTGTGTTGTGCTTCATTTTAAAATTTTGATAAATTAGATACTATTAGGTGGTTTTTCCTCTATTGACTTCCTTACCAAGGAGCTTTTGACTCTTATTGATTTTCAAGTATAGACCAAATAATACAACATCTAAGCATTGTCCCACATGATGGAGTAAGCCATATGGATTAAGACTACGCCAACATGTCCTGTAATTGAAGTGTGAACCATATGGATTAGATAATTATTGGTAGTATCTGCTTTAACTGTTGTGATGTTTTGTTTATTTATTTTCTTGATAGAAGATATGATCAGTTTATGCATTCTATTCAGCTAGTGTATTCTTTAATTAAGTGCATAATACCATGATGGCTACCCGATCTAGGTATCTATTTTTCTAGAATTTGTTCTGTTTGATGCTGTAAGGAGACCTACTTTCTTGACTGGCCCCAAACTTTAATTCCCTGTTCTAATCCATCAATCTTTAGGTTGCTCCTAAATCTTCTCAAACTCTATAGTTACCATTTATGGGTGAAAAGTGCCCCAATCTGATGTTTGATTTCCTTTCTTTGGCCTTGATGATGACCCTAAATTATTACTTTGGGGGAAAAAATGTAATCATAGTGCTGTTACATTAGTGAATTACTAGGAAGCAACCATCTGATGTTGGGGGGAAGATACAAGGGAAGGAGGGTTTTTATGCTTATTATTGCCCTATAGCTTTTGACAAGACCGTAGAAATTAGTGAGGATAGCATGTGGTAGTATACTTTGTTCTTATGATGTCTACCTATTTAAGAATTAGTATACATCTTTCTTAACTTAAAGCTCGATTATCTTTTCTTAATGGAGTTAGTTTGATCTCGTAGGTTTTACATTATTCCTTGGATTCCTAATTGATCGTGTGCACCATTATCTCCAAAAACTCACCAATTTACGGAGTAACACCAGAGCTTCTAAAGAAGAATTAGAAAACCTTAAAAAAGAGACAATTGGTCTCAAAGAAAAGGAAGAGAAAGCTTCCAAGGAGATAACGCAGCTGAAGGAAAAACTTTCGACTCTGTCAGAAAGTTTGAAAAAGATGGAGTCGGAATCTGAAGAGAAGGACAAAAGAGTTGAGACTGCTGAAGCTCATGTTGCTTCCCTCCAAAAGCAAGCTGCAGATCTACTGCTTGAATATGACAGACTCTTGGAAGACAACCAAAATCTTCAGGCTCAAACACTGGGACAGAAGAGTTGAGGAAAGACGAGTTACATGGATAAGCCAAGTTTTGTGAAAGAGATCTCATCGTTACCGTCCCTAGTTTTGTTGCAAAATTATCGTCATTTTGGGGGAGAGAAAAAGGGTCATTTTTTGGTCCTTCATGAAAATGCAAGATTGACCGAAATAGCTCTAATGAAGTTCATAAATTTTGCTGTTCTCAGTTTGTTCACCATTTTGGTTTTCTTTTTTTTTTTTTTTTTTGGGTGGGAATGGACATATTTTGGTTCGAGGACTATTGGCGGGAGAAATACTTCTCAAGAATTCGAAGAAAGGTCTAATTTTTAACGTTGTAATTGTGCCTCAGTATGCATCCTGTGATTCCATTGTATGCAAAAGTACATTTCTGTCACGAGTAATCTTGATGGTTCTGATACGTGCACTCATTGCTTGGTTGGGTCACAAGCCCATGTAGCATATTTTTATTTATTTATTGGCTAAGTAATTATACATACAAATTTCTGAAGCATAAGACTGGTGAGATAATGAAAGCAATTAGGTGCAGCTCGTATAGTAGGAAACATATTATTTTAAATATTCAACATGTTTATATCTACATGATTTGTTTGTGCATCAGATTGTGAAAAAAAGGGATGTCTGCCTCTTAGACCTCCCAAAGTGAATAAATCTAAAGTATTGTGGAACTGTGGTAAATACGAAAACAATAGAAAAATAAAACACCTTTTTTTTGTTTTGATAGATCAGACGAGAAAAAGAGACTTAACAAGAGCAGCGCCCATGTAGACTGCTCTTGAAAGGGGTTGAACGTTGCTGGGGGGTGCTCAAAGACTACGACACGATCCTCTATGGAAGAACCGAACCCTCCTTAGACAGGAAATCCTCACGAGTACTAGCCGCGCGGAGAACATGGGTGAAGGTGCCATACTAATCTCTCCTAATTCAGTTACGAGTGTCAGCTATCAAGGCTTGAAAAAGATGAGATCCCTACTCTTATTTGTTCGCTAACCGAACGGTCTCTCTTCTATAGCCTCTGTTCAGGCCAGCGAGAAACCGTAACGAACAACCATCAGTTCAGCAAATGGGTTGCATGCAGTAACCAACTGAACCCATAAACCCCAGAAGCCATGCACCATCATCCCCTCTGAAAAAGCCACCAAACTCAACTGGGCATGGGTTACCTCTTGTACTCCCATCCATATTCAATTTAACCATTCCTTCACTTGGCCAAAACCATCTAACTAATCTCTCCTGCCTAGCAGACGGTGTTTGTTCCTTTGGTGTCTCCTCCATAACTGCCTCAGCCAAAAGGTTGCCACTTAAAAGCTTCTCACACCTACTTCTCCAAATCCATGACAAGGTCACCAAGCAAGGAACATTGTTCGACCTACCAGCAAAATCACGAAACCAAGTTTTGTGGCCAAGGGTCTGAAAAAAATGCAGCATCCATCCGAGAATAAACCCAAATCTGCCTAGCCTTTGGACAATCATTACGGCTGCAATATCACACATAAAATGAATGTTTAAGCGGATGTAAAAGCTTATAATTATAATGTGGCAGACAAAACTTATAGCTGTTTTTGTGAAAAATATTTAACTAATCTAAGCATGGAGTGAAGTTTACGCAATTTGAAGCAAGTTATGCGTGTGTCGTAGTTGAGTACCACATCGTAAATAGATAAAACCTGGTGATAGAAGCAAGTGTATAAAACAAACTTTATTATGTACTACCAGACTTACTTACCTGGATGGGGTCGGTGGGTGATCAAGAAGACCCATGGCCTAGGCAGGTGACCTTCATTGCACTTTGAAGGGGTGCTTGTCTAAGGTCTCCTCAAGTAGGAGAGCCTACATCATTATTTGTGGTAGGGGGCTTGCGTTAGCGCAGCCCCTTCTAATTAAGTTAAACTTTTTTATTGTACAAGTAATCTTGTAGGTCATTTTTAGTTTGTTTACATAATCCTTTCTAATGAAATCGAAAATTTTTATTGCACAAATAATGTTGTAGGTCTATTTGTTTATATAACTGGGAGCACGATGATCTTAGATTATGTTTACAAACATGATAGATTACGTGTATAAGCACCATTAGACCATATTTGGTGGCTTAATTGGATATTTATTTGATTATTAAAATTAAAAATTTGAACTTATTTTCATTTACAAAATTTTCAAGACTCTATAATCTAAAATTTTGATTAATTCATCTTTGCAACTTGGTTCCATTGGCATTTTGCTTCTCGAATGGAATCGGTTTCTTCAATAAATTCATAAGTTAAGATTATTTTGCTGAAACATTTAAGATTATTTTGCCAAGTTTTGGTGATACACTAACATGAAAACAAGATTAAAAGTAAATTGAAAGCTAAAGTGAGGAGGGAATTTATTTGGGTTTCTTGTTACTCCTTCGTAGCAGCATGACTTTACCGTATGTGGAGGTGTTTACAAGCATTCTTCCATCTACTCCCAGGTCCCTTCCACTATTTGTAGATAACACTAACCCCTAAGAAAATGATGCACATCCCCATGTTTTGGACAGTTACTTGCTTCATGGTCCATCACTTTGCACCTATGACTCTTCCCACATTTCGCACTAACTCTACATCTGCTTCAAATTATGTTCCATTTTTTTGTCTCATAAATTCATTTTTGGGATAATGGGATACCCACAGTCAACCATTAGGCCAGGCTCTTGAAATTCTTGTTCAGTATTTGTTTCACAGGAACATCTATATTAGCATTGTCAATCTGCTCAAGTAACCTAGTGCAAATGGTTTTCTTTTTTTTGTTGGGGGGTACAGGTCAATTGCAAATAGCTTATTAGTGTAGGAAGTAGGAACTCGTGCCAATATCCTTATATAGCAATAGGGTACAGGTTAGGAGCAAATGGCTTATTAGTGTATCATTTCCATTTATTAGCCTCTTGCCTCTCTAAGCTTATTTATTTTCTGATGATGATTTCATGCTGCTTTTGGGCTGGTTTAGTAATAGGGATCTAGCTCTTGTAGTTAATGGATTCATGTATTTGCCTTAGAAATGAAAGGAAGAAAGACTTGGTGGAAGGAGGTGTGGAATCAGAAAAGATGTTTGCAATGGGATAATGCTTGAAACACTTTCTGAAATAATGAGAATGAGTTAGAGTGTCTATTTGTAGGCAAAGTGAGTTTGTCTTCTTGTGGCACACTATAGCTACCAAAGGGAAGATTAAGGAGTGTGTGTGTTTTCTCAAGTATCAGCCCAAGTTGTTAAGTTACTTGGTTTTATGTGACAAATGTAACACCCTATCAAATATAATACTATGCTTAAATCATAAAATTATATTCAGTAGTTTATTACAATGACTAAATTTCTTTTATTTTAACTTTTTATACTTAGTTGTTGAAGTTAAATTTAATAAAATGAAGTTTGTTGGTTTTCTTCTAATTACACAACATCCATTTATTTATAAAATTTCATATTTCGCAGAGTACGTCATAAAGAGAATTTATAAAGTGTACGAAGGAAAGTCTCTTGATAATTACTTACCATGCATCTCATGAAGTATATGTACATAATTAGACCATCAAAACACATGCTCAATCCAGGTCTATGAACATCGTCTCAGTATGGGTCCTCAAAGGAGCATGTCAAGCTAGTAAGAATACATGAGAGAACCAAAAAGAAACTGTGTCTATGGGCCAAGGTCATATAAAGGACACCAAAAGAAGGTCACTCTATACAAAAATGCGATCTCTAGAGTCGGATAACTTCATTAAATGGATCCCGAAGAGAGGAATTTGTTCCTTATGAGGTCTGTGGATCCGGTGTGGGTAGGTACATAGCCATCATCAAAGGGCTAATGATGAGAAGGAGGAGAAGGAATTCATAATCTCCGACAAGTTGGTTTCAGAGGACTCCAGTGTACAAGATAAGGTGATACTAGTGGCTGAGCTTGGTGTGGTGGTGCGGGGTTTGGATGAGCCATGTAAAGTGGAACTCCCAGAAATGATGATGCTGCTGGATCGAAGAAAGGTCCAAAAATAGGTGCAGCAAAAGCCCTTTGGAAGAATATATACAAGGAAGTAGCAGTAAGGTACAGAGAATCTAAAATGTGATCATAGTGCCATTGCCACTCTAGCACCTCAGCGAAGAAAACTATGGCCGCCATCACTATCGTTTGAGAATGACACGGACATATAATAGGATTAAAATTAAGAAAATTCTCAGTAGGATTCCCTAACTAGTACACATTGATATCGTAATCATTCTTAGTTGCTTCGGATTAGTTTATTTATGTAAATGTGTGATCAATAAAGTAAAATCTCGAATTTCATAAGTATTAAAAACATAGTGTCCAAAGCAAATTTCATTTTACTCATAAGATTAATAAACAGAGCAAGAATACATGTAATGAGCAAAAATGAATATCATAGTGAGTAACTCATAATTCAGATTAATACTGTAATTAGTCACATAATACATATAAGGGAATGCAATTAGAATTTAATGAATATGCATTGGACTTTTTCCTTTTTTTTTTTTTAACTTGCATCATAATTTTTCATACTTGATTCCCTAGGAGTTGTAGACCATATAACTTCTGGGTAATAGTTTGCTTCTCAAGATTGAGTTTATTCTTATACAAGATTGTTGGGTTTACTTTCCCTGACTCCTCCACCGATCTTAGAGATAGCAAAACAGACTCAACCCATCGAGTTGGCCCGCCAAACCCGCCAAAAATAATGGGTTGGGTTGACATATTTGGTCCATTAAAAATTTTTGGCCCGTCTAACCTGCTCCGCCTAACTCGCGGGCTTTGATGGGCTGGGGCGGGTTGGCCCGCCGGGTCAAACTTGTCTCTTTTTTTTTTTCTTTAGGTTCAAGAGTACTTTAAACAAAAAAATTAGATTTTTATTATAGATTATGTTGCTATTATATTTTTATTAATTTGTAAACTTTATATTATAGACTTTATAGTTAATTATTATTTATAAACTTATTTATATATCCTAATTAGTTTATTATATTTATATTTGAGTTAAATTTTAATACAAATTATGTAGTTTAATTATTTTGTTCTATTTTATTTAAGTAGATTTTTCATTCAATATAATTTTCTAATTTTTAAAATAATTTAACTCATAAAAAATATTAAAACAAATTTATTTATATTTTTTTGCGGGCCAACCCGCTAACCCGCCCTTAAATGGGGCGGGCTAAAATATTGAGCTCGCCTTCCTAATTCGGCCAGCCCTACCCCGCCCTGCTTTTGGCGGTTTGGGACGGGTCGGCCTGCTTTGCCATCTCTAACCGATCTATTCCCCTTAGTTTATTCCAAGGCAGGCCTAACTGATATGGAATCCTTACATTTCTCAAAATTCATGTACTCATGAATAATCAAATTTGAGAGATTTAAAATCATAATACATCATTGATATGTATCCTGCCAACAAATTTGGTAGCATAATGGCTAGATATAATGCTTCCACAAAATGCAACAAAGTAATTTTCAGCCAGCCAGTCAAGATACGAAAATCAATCATAATCATATATTAACATTTACACCGGTTTAATAGAGAATCTTAGTAATAATTTTCATGCATTGACTATTCATGGTTTGAGAACCTTCAACTAATTAAATTTTGCCAAGGCATTTTGAAACTCTTAATCTGTTCTGGATCATAAATTACACCATAATTTCATTTTAACTCATCTAAAATTGAAAATTAGTATGTTATGGCATTTTTAGTTTGATTTTAGTTCCCTTCGATTTCATTAAATTTTGTAAGTATAAACTGAATTATTGAAATTTTACTCAAAGATGCCTTGTTGGTGGACAAATTTGAGCATGTAAATGTAAAATCCTAATCAGTTCACAATCCAAGGTCAAATTTGTTTTCTATGATTCCCAGAATTTCACCCAAGTTGCCTCTTGTTCTGGTGGAACAGAGATAGGGCAATCTAATCCCATCAACTTCGTGAGCTCACAACTTGAGTTCTCCTTATGCAAATGAAGTGGAACTTGTTGGATATGAAAATTGAATCAATAAGCTTTAAAACGACATAGGTTTTGTAGGAATCCAAGTAGATTTCGATTTTTAGTAGATTTTTACTTTTGAAGTGTAAATCTACCCAGCTACATGGCAGGTTGAGGTAAATCCTCAATAACTAGAGCTATGCTTATCAAAATCAAATTGGACCAAGAACTTCAAGTTACCTCGGGTGGACAAAGATAACTTCTTATCCAAGGAGAGGGCTGTCATCAAGTTCTTCTTGTCGAGCTTTAAGAAGAACCATCTAAACTTGAAGAACATAGTCAGTGTTAGCGCCAAGGTAGCTAGGAGGCATTTAGGTTTTCCTTTTTACCTTAGCTACTTTTCTTTGTCTTGCTTTTCTATTTTACTCTATTTCTGACTTCCATTTTTCTTGCAGATGAAATGGCTCCCAAGAGTGTTATGGCTGAATTCCTTCGTTGTATACTAAAGAGGCCCCTAGAAGAAGGCGGGAGTAATAGCATTCGAAGTTTACTCTTGTTCTGGGATCTTTTGCCCTCGAAGTCCAAGCACAGAAGAAGCAAAAAGGGAAGAAAGTGGCCTATCAAGTTGTTGCCGATATCTCCCCGACTTTGCTAGATAAGTGAGAAGTCAACGTCCTAGCCAAGAATTTTCCTTATCTGCAATTCATGGATAAGGAATTGATGACCCCAGCTTGCTTTGAGCAACTTTGTGGGGATAAAAATGGCTTGGTGGAGAAACTTCAGTGGGCTAGTCATATGCTCTTGAAGTCAATAGCATTATGCCAATGTTCAGAGTAAGTGGTGGCCTTCAGGATTTGATCCCATGCCGAGGTGAAAAAACTGGAAGAGAAGGTGACTCTTATTCAAGATAAGAAAGCGACCTTAGAAAAGGCCAAGCAAGAGTTGCTCTCAGAGGTCGAGGGACTAAAAGACCAAGCCAAGGTCAAGGATCATGAGCTAGCAAAGTTGAAGGGTCAGTTGGAGGAGTTCGATAGGGCTCAGGCTAACTTAGCCAAGAAGATTTCTAACCTAAAGTTAGAAATTATATACATAAGGACAACATCTTGGCACAAGCAGCAGTCATATATCCTGAGGCCAATTTTAGCAAGGTCAGGTTGCATTACAATATCGTAGATGGACACATTGAAGACATCCTTGCTATAGAGGACGATGGGGTTGATCTAGGATTCAACCCAATTAACCTTGTAGTTGATCTTTAAACTTTGTTTGTGTTTGAATATATATTTTGTGTACGCCTTTAGGTGGTTTTTGGCAATGAAGCTTTACTCATGTTCCAGGTTTTATTATTAATGAGAACTTTAAGATATTGCCAATTACACGTGTCCTTTTATTTTTTTTCACTTAAGTTAAATAACTTGAAGAAGGGAATTCAACTGTTTTTCGAGGATATAACTTTAAGGATTAGGATTATTCTGTGGTTGTGGGAGACCTAGTTTCATATTTCGCTTAATTGTGCTACTTAAGGGTTAGAATATTCCGAGATTGCTGGTAACCCCAATAGTTTTTGAGGTCTTTGACGGCTTGGATTTTATATTAAAATTATTCTTGGGGTCTTGGACTTAGGTTTCAAGCATTTTGACTAAGGAGTATCAGTCCCTTAGGATTAAAGCAGCAATAAAAATATTAGAAATAGTAGCTTTTATTAATAGCAAATCTGAAGTTACAAAACATATTCGTAAAACTGAATCAGAAAAACCAAGTGGTAGTTTGTGAATACCACTTGGGCCATAGAAATCTCACCTTGTTAAAACCTCATTAGGAAAATCCAGTGAGACAAAACCTGAGGTAAGAAAAATAGTACATTAACTTGACAGGATTTACATGATATATAAAATTTCCTAAGGTTCGAGGCATTCTGTGACCTTGGAACCTCGGATCCTGTCAAAGTAGAGAGCTTATATTCTCCTTTTCCTAAAACTTCAATGACCTAGTATAGGCCTTCATAGTTTGTTGCGAGCTTCCCTTGCTTGGGGGGTGGTGGTCTGATGTTGGCACGTTGGAGTACCAAGTCTCTTTCTTCAAACTTTTGAGAAACTATGGTGGAATTATATTTTCTGGCGATTCTCTATTTCAATGCCTTTTCTTGGATATGTACCATTTCTCTAGCTTTTCTAGCAAGGTCAGCGCCTTACTAGTGGGATTTGGAATTCGTAGCCCGAAAAATTACTTTTGGACTAGGCTTTTTGAACCTCCACCAGGATCATGGCATTTACCCCACAAGTTAGTTTGAAAGGGGCTTCGCTTGTGGTTGACTGAGGGTCATCCAATAAGACCATAAGACGCTTCCAAGCTCGTCGACCTATCCTCTTTTAACTTTGTCTAGCCTCTTCTTCAATCCTCGGAGGAAAACTTGTCAGCGACTTCAACTTGCCCATTTTCCTGGAGGTGCTCCACCAAAGTGAAATGGTGCTTTACCTTGTAACTATCAAGGAAACCTCAAAACTTTTAGTCAATTAATTGCATTCAGTTGTCAGCGACCATGGATTCTAGAATCCCAAAACAAGTGAAGATATTTCTCTACAAAAATTTCTAAGCTTGAGCTGCAATGATGGTAGACAACGATTATACTTCTACCCACTTAGTGAAGTAGTTTATTGCCATGATCAAGAACTTCACTTGTCTCAAGGTGAGTGGTAAAAAACCTAGGAAGTCAATTCCATACTTACTGAATGGCCAAAGGGACATAATCATTAATAGCTTCTCGATTGGGATGACATGGAAATGGGCATGTTGTTGGTACTTCTGACATTTTTTCACAAAGTCAATAGAGTCCTTGACCATAGTAGGCTAGTATTAACCAGCTCATAAAACCTTTAAAACTAATGTCTTTTCTTCGAGGCGATGGCCGCATGACTCCTCATGGATCTCTTCAAGGACAAAGGAGATCTAAGCTGGGCTTAGATATTTCAAAAGTAGTTGGGATAAGCTTCTTTTGTATAGTTATCCTTTGATGATTGTGTAGTGAGAGGTTTCTTTCTCCATCCTTTTTGCTTCCACAGGATCATTTGGAAGAGCTCCGCTTTGCAAATATTGAATGATTTGAGTTATCTAGCTCGGATAGTCTTCTATGGTCAATGTCGAGACTGCTTCTTTATGGAGGGGTTCTTCAAAGTTTCTTAAATTAGGCTTTTCTTATTTCCCATGAGTTTGGTGCTAGCCAACTTAGAAAGGATGTCAACTTGGACATTTTCTTCTCTTGGGACATGATGGACTTCGAAGGAATCAAGCTTCTTTAATAGATCATTTACTTTACCCAAGTACTTTTGCAGTAGCATGTCCTTGGCATGATATGCTCTAGTCATGTGTGACGTCACGATCTGAGAATCATTATAGATCATAAGCTGGATAGCACTGATGTCAGAGGCAAGCTGGAGTTCTACTATCAACACCTCATATTCGGCTTGGTTGTTGGAGGCAAGGAAATCAAACTTGATTGAGAGCTTGACCATAATGTTTCCCTCTTTCTCCAATATAACGTCAGCTCCACATCCTTTGGCATTAGTGCAACATCCAGCTTGGGTTTTGGGCTTCTCATTTGTCTACCATTTCCCCAAGGAAATCTGCTAAGGCTTGGGCTTTCATGGCAATTTTAGGCTATATCAAATGTTGAATTTGGAGGGCTCTACTAACCAAGCCACCATCCTTCCAGCAAGATCTAAATTTTGTAGAACTTGTTGGATGGGCTAGTCTAATCTTACCACTATGTTGTGGGCTTAGAAGTATTGGCAGAGGCATCAGGTAGTAACTACCAATGTAAAGGCAGACTTCTTTAGTTTCTGATATCAGAGCTTCGACCTTTGTAGTGTTTTACTGACAAAGTAGATGGGATGTTGCTACTTACTATCTTCCAAAACTAAAGCACTAGCTGTAGTTGTGTCACTTACTAAAAGGTATAAGTACAATGGATGGTTGATCTCATGTTTTGCCCTGATTTGCTTTTGTTAATAATTTAATGGGCAAAATGCAGTTTACCCCCTGCATTTTAGTGAATGTGCACTTTGCTCCCTTATATTTTGAAAATGTCCATCTCGAATGCCTGTATTTTCTTAAACGTGCAATTTCATCCTTTTATCAACTTCTCTGTGAAAAGGCTCCGTTAGTGATCACATGCACATCACACGGCCCTTTTATTAACAAAATTACCCTTCTTCTTTAAACTCACTCATTTCTTTTCACTCTCGAACTTTACTCTTCCCCTTTTCTAACCCTAACTCAAATCCCCTATTCTCAATATTCTCAAGTTGTAGCTGTAACCCAACCTGTACACAGGGGAGAATTTGCAAAATGGAAAGTGGCGGATCTATTAGGAGTAACAACACTTCAAATATTCCAAGTAACACCCATTTGTGTGGTTGCGGTCTTCCTTCTCCACTTCGAATTTCGTGGACAGAGTTGAACCCAAGTAGGAGATTTTTTGGGTTTGCAAACTTTGGGTCTAGAAGAGAATATTGCAATTTCTTTACATGACCCACCTATAGCACAAAGATCAACCAAGATTATCAATGCACTATTGAGGAAGAAGAAAGAGCTAAAAGAAGAAATTGAAGCAAAGAATATTGAGTTGTTGGCACTACAGGAACAGTGGAAGCTCAGAGGGCAGAAATAAAGGCGTTAGGTTATCAGGTGGAAGCACAAAAGAATCAAGTGAAGAACTTACGTATGATGATGGCTTTCATATTAGTGATTTTGTTTGGAAAAATGTTCGAATGGTTGTAAATTGACATCAGTCGATTGTCATGGTTGAAAATGTATTAGAGTAGCTTGCATTGTATTTAAAATGTTGAGACAATGATGTTAAGTACCATGTAACTTTAGTTCCTCTTGTTTTGTTGAAGGGCCTCCCTTTTTTGTATGGTTGTTTTCATTTTAAAGGCCTTTGTAGCAGTGGCTATGTAATGAAGTTGCAAACTTTGGTGTTGTTTTCATTTTCATTGTTTATTTATTTATTTCGGTGATAATTTCATAGAGAAGGATCAACGGATAGAATTGAGGAGTTAAAATGAGCTGCCATTGGAGATTTGTTGCTGTACTATGTTAATGACCATTTGTTCTTTTTTGTATTTAGTTTAGTTAATAAAGATACTGATGTTTATCAATAAGCATGATAAAGTAGCATTGTATTGGTCTTTATAAGGATAGCCTTGGGAATTTGTAGGAAAGAATCTCCTCTTGATGTTCTTTATTAGAGCAAAAAAATGGTCACTATCATTATCATATCAAACAATTGAACATTAACTTGCTAAAATAGGCTACCACTATCATATAAATTCAATTTTATTACACTTAGAAAAGCTAGGCCAATTTGTTCAAAATGTGGCTATGTACAAAACAAAACAAACAAAAGATCATTGTACTTTAGCCTCCCAGCCTCCCATATATACAACCCCCAAAATAAACAAAAAGGAATAAGACAACATCAATGACGTCAGCTCTCATAATAGTTCACAAACACATTGAAAATTGTCATTGTATTGATCTCTGATGCATGCTAATCAGTGCAGCTTGTGTGGCTATCATCTTCAATCTTTTTCCAGGTAACTGAGTGAGCGAAATTGGAAACTCTTGTGCGGTAGAAGCAGCATTGTCAGATGCCTTCATACTCCATGTTGAAGCTTTGTTTATGCTAGCCACAACACCTGAACAAGAACCATAACAAAACATGTCAAAAAGAGTTCGTGACTAAACTCCACAATTATAAAAATCAAGGTATCGAGTTGCACACTAATTTAAGTTTAGGGGGGCAAATCGCACATTATTCATATGTTCTAGAGGGAAAATTGCACATGAATCATAAACTAAGTAGGTAAAGTGCACATTATAAAATAAAACTAATATTGGCAAATAGTTCAAGATTACAATCATATAAGAGATTGAATTATCCCTCCAATGAGTCAATGCAAAAAAAAGTTCAATAGCACAATTATACAAGACAAATAAACAAGAAAAGAAAAATTCATTATGTAAAGAAAAGAATAGAAAGAAAAGAAATTAATTTTTTTAATTAGCCCTGCTAAATAAATTAGCCACCACATTAGTTCCTATAATGTATAAAACTATAATTTTTTTATAATAATAAAATTATAAAATAGAATAAAACATGCATACAGTCTCTAAAATTATCCTTTTTTTTTTAGCACAGAATAAGCCATAACCAAAAGCTGAGTTTTTGTTCTTGTGAATTATCCTTTGAGCATTTGAAGCAGAACCTCCGGCAGGTACATTTGAAGCAAATCCACTAGTAGCGGGTGTATTGGCAGATGGTATATTGGCAGCAAAGCCAATAGATGGTACATTAGGAGCAGAACCAGTAGACGGTGCATTAGTGTCAGAACCACCAACACTTGTTCGTTCACCACTAATAGATCCTGCGAAACAAATGAATAACCATATTAGGTACTAAACCAAGCACAACAAAAATCAAGTGGAATTAGAAAATAAAAGAGAAATGAAACAACCAGAAGCATTCTATTTGTTTTTGTGAATTCATTTATTCGGGTTTACTGTCCTTTTTCATTCCCGAGAATTGTGACCCCATTCATGGCAATTTGAACATCTTGTAGTATCACAAGTTCTTCTAAGCCTATTTTCATCCTGTGGTTCATCAGCTCCCCTTTTCCTTGCTTGTTTTGGCCTTCTAACTTGAGCTCTAGCAATAGGTGGCAATATAGTGTCAAAATCTGTTTGAGGCCACTTATCAGCCAAAGGCACAGGACTAATCATAACTTGATATGTTGACAAAAATATCTTTTTCGTGTAGTAATGGCTAACATAATTCTCTGGTGCCTCCCTTTGTGTATATATGGCACTAACTTTGTGTTCACATGGGATACCAATTATATCCCAGATTCTGCAAGAGCATGCTTAGGCAACCAAATCTACCACCTTTTTGCTGCCTAAAATTGTATCAACCTCAAACTTGCCAGCTCCATTCATGTAGGCAATGCACAACACAACATCTTGTTTTGCTTTTTCTAATTTGGCTTTAATTCTTGGGCATATAACCCTATTATATTTCGTCATGCCCTCTTTGTAACAGCAAACCTCTTCATCAACATTCTACTGATTGTCTCCATCATAGTTATTATAGGTTTATCTCTAGAAATTAATATTATAGAATTAAATGATTCTACAATATTATTTTGCAGAGCACCACATTTAGCAACTGGGGAAAACTTGTGCATTGACTAGGTTGTAGGATCCTTTTCCTCTAACCATGTTGTTACCCCTTCATTTATCTTCCTCATCTCATTAATGTGGAACTTGAATTCTGTTGGAGTTGCAGCCCTTGCAGCATTCCATAGCATATCCTTCAATGTCTGTCCTTTGTAAATTAGTTTGAAATTTGCATAAAGGTGTCGAACACAGAATCTGTGTTCAGCACCTAACTCTTCAAGAACCTTTGTCAACCCTGAAAGACATTTTAGAATATACAAAATCAAACTTAATCAAATAATATTTAAACAAAGTAAATGCATGTAAATATATATACCTTTTGCTTGTCAGACATGAACACCCATCTATGCTTTACAATTGATCCAATGTCATCAATCAATAACTCAAGAAACCAATTCTAGCTATCCTTTCTCTCTACCTCCATTGTAGCATATGCAACCAGAAAGATATTGTCATTTCCATCTCTTGTGACAGCAACCAATAGTTGGCCTACATAACCAACCTTCAAAAAACAACTATCTAGATGGATCAAGGGCCTACAATACTCGAGACCCTTTTTTGTTGCATCCAAACATGCATATAATCTTTGAAATTTATGCTCATCAACTTGCAGCTTCATAGTTGACCTAGGGTTATACAAGCAAATTGCAGCACAATAATACTATAACAAGCCATATTGAACTACATGGCTTCCTTCAAGCTTCTGTATTGCCATCTTGTTAGCCTTATACACTTGAAACCTTGATACAAAGATCTTATTTTCCCTTGCAACTTGGTTGATAAAAGGCTCATTTTTCCAATGGCCTCTATGATCTTTAATGTAATCTTGGTAATTTTTGGCCAACCACCTTGAATTTGCCTTGCTATTATGATTACTCCACTTGCAATCATTGTGGTCAACATTTTACTAAGTCTTTATTTGAAAGCAATTTTTTGGTCTAGTTTCGATTGCATGCAGCCTCCAGCCACAATTCCTCTGGCAGTGGACTATAATCCTTTGTCGTTCATTCCTCAAATAGGCAAAATCAATTCCATTTTCAATTGCATATTACTTCAATGCCTCCCTAAATACCTTGTAACTTGCAAACTTCATTGCCACCTTCAATTTGATCCTTTTTTTTTTTCATGTTAGTAAATTAGTTGAACTCAAGAAATTTCTTTCTCCCTCCTGTGATAAACATTTTAAAATACAAAAATAAGGTATTACTTGGAACTCCTTCAATAGACAAAATTTTTAGAAAACAAATTTCAAATATAAAATAAATTAAATTTACTTTCTTCATCATTAGAAGCATTTGGGGTCAATAAATGGTCATTGTCACCATAATCAGACTCACATTCGCCATCCCATGGTGGACCAATATCAACACCTTCAATAATGTTACTGAACACTCGTTCACCACCCCCATTGCTATTATGCCCAATTCCATGGATAGGAACCTCAAACATACTTGTGCCATTGTCTTCAAAAAAATAAGTTAGCATTATCATCATTATCACTATCTTCAAACTGACAGTCTTCTAAGTCATCATCACCATCATCAGTGGTACTCTATTTTTCTTTAGTAGTCTCCTCCCTATTTCCTTTTCGATTCCTATTTTTTGAAGCTTTTGCTTTTGCCTTACCCTTTCTTTGCTCACTAACTTCTTCCACTCCTCCATTAATCACAGTATTACTAATTTGCTTATCTCCATTACTCAATGAATGTATTGCATATATTTGCAATACAACATCCTTTTTATCTCTCATTGCTTTAATGATATCCATCATATCCTTATCAACCAACAATTCCTTTGTATTCTCAAAAGGATCATCCCTAAGCTTATACAAAAACCTTTTAGGTCCACTAAATCCTTTGTATTTTACATGCGAACAAAGAAGGGTGATGGATAAGTAATCAACATCAAATCCTTTCAACTCATTACAAACACCCCTGCATAACCCTTTGACAGTGTATATTCTAACACCCCTCCATAGCATATGAAACAATTAATAATTGACATTTCTACAATTAAAATAACAAAATATAACACCATTCATATCTACTCGTGTTATGAATAGTGTTAAGAGAAACAAGTATAGTACACACACAACTAAGTCATATATGCACATGCATGTCATATCCTCCAATTATGCTATTATATTGTATCATATTAGTAACTCAACTTCTTAAAGATATATAAACAAAGTAAACGCTTACAAAGATACATCAGAACAGCACAACTAAATAAAATTAAAAATGAAATTGTCCTTTGTTTTTTAAGGTTCACACAATAGGACCTCTCTAAACTACAATGCATTACAAAAAGCAAGTTGGGGACCACAATGTCCTAAGTATCTACAACCACTAAACTATACTTTATTTTAATCGGGACCATATTGTCCCAACACCTAAACCCCACAACATTGAAAAGAAAAACAAACAAACAATACAATCTGACAAGGGGACTACAAACTGTTATTCTAACCCACAAATTCCATTCCAAATTTTAGACATGGACCACCCAACTAATACCAAAACCACTCAACCCACTATTTTAAACCTTAAACTCCAAAAATAGGAAACATTTCACACAAGCCAAGCCATACCAACATCCATAAATACGGGACCAAGTTCATCAAAAAGAAGCAAAAACACTTTCATACATACCTGCAATGACTTGTGCAGTGACCTCTGCCCTCACTCTTCTCGCCCACCAAAGTTGTTCAAATCCGAGGAAGCCTTCACCTAACAAGACTCACATCGACATGAATGTGACGTAACATACATAGGAACTTGTTTAGGTTTGATTGTCGGGGTGTTCTTTCTTTTCTGGGGTTCTTCGATTGGGGGATTCCACGGTTAAAGGGCTTCTTTGGATGGGGGGTTCGATTGGGGTTATTTAGTTGGGGGGTTTTGTGATTGGAGTTCTTCAAATGGGTTCCTTCGATTGGGTTCGTCGTGTTTGAGGCTGTTCTTCGTGTTTGGATTCTTTTTTGGGCCAGATTGGGATTAGAAGAAGAAGGGTAATTCTGTCAACAAAAGGGTTGTGTGACGTGCATGTGATCACTAATGGAGCCTTTTCACGTAGATGTTGATAGAAGGATGAAATTGCACGTTTCAGAAAATACAGGTAGTCGAGATACACATTTTCAAAATGTTGGGAGAAAAGTGCACATTCGCTAATATGTAGGGGGCAAACTGCATTTTGCCCTAATTTAATATATGTATTTTCAAAAGTACTCTTAGCCAATTAATGACAAAAAAAAATTATATGTAGAATAGAAACACTTTGAAGAATATGATTAACCCATTAATTATGTTATGAAGTGATTAGTTAAACTTGTTTATAATTTTTTTTCTTTTAGTTTTCTTTCTTATTTATAATTTTTTCTTAAATAGCTATACACCTTGCCGATTCTTTTAACCTCTCCCAGGGCACTTGATAGGTCAATTAACATAAGAAAAACTTATGGCTATAAGGTAAGGTGGGCAAATTTTGTAAGCTTAGCAGCAAACAATTGGATCAATCTAATCCAAGTTTTGGAGAGTATGATAACTTTTAATCATGACATGCTAAATTTTTTGACATTGATAATTAATAGTCCACACTATAAAATCATTGAATTAATTATTTTAGTAAACTGTGATTACATCAGTTCCTATTTCCCATTTCCCACTGCTACTATCAACATTCAAGTCCATTCCTACTCCTTCTACAATTATGAAACACCTGCTGGCTACCAAAACTTATCCTTACCTACTAGTTACCACCATCTCAATTATAAGTACAATTGGCAAATCACCTTGTGCTTAGCTTGAACATTTCGTTTGTAGTTGCCAGTGCCGATGAACCCTGTGGTCAGCTGGACGGACAATTTAAAGTTTGAGTGAAAAGGAGATAGGGTGTTGATATGATGAGGAGTGATAGTTTTAGAGAGAGGGAGTGCTGAGATGAGATGGGGTTGAAAGTGAGAGTTTGAGAGAAAAGGAATGAGTTTTAGATGAGAATGAGGGTAAAGGGGAGTAAAGGCGCAAGTTTGGTGCTCTTGATTTGTGATCTCACTACTTTCTCCTTTCAATTAAAATGAATTTATTATTTTATGTTATTATAGTCTTGAATTGTAGCCCATATGGTGATTTTGTCATGACATGTCTTCTCCTATGGTGTCCTTCGTATGTGTCATGTAACGTCCGAAAAATTTTTACTATTTTTAACCAAGTTGTTCGATTTTTATCCAATAATTGTGGTTAATTAGAATTTGATTTAGTATTTACTTAAAACCAATTAAGTGTGACTCAGGAGGATTAGATAGAATGGAATTAGATTAGAAACATAGGGAACCTCATAGGATTTTTCTAAAACCGATTTACCGATTTAAGGGAAATCAGTAAGACTTCGGTATTTTAAACTGTCTGAACCGAATCAATAGAAATTATACTATGAGAGCCCTAGGATGGATGGCCAATATTTAGCTAAAACATCCCTACAAGTGGTGTCTCAATCAACCATGAAGACGAGCAGCCAAGCCAAATTTGAAGGAGAGATGAAATCTACCAATCACATGATAGCTTCTCTCCAAAGTTTTTAAATTTTTTTCCTTTCCTACCCCTTTGCAATTTCGTCCATCAAAAAGGGGCAGAACACTCATTCTTTTTCTTCTATTCAGATCATATTCACTCCATCTTCATCAGCCCTTCAAGCTTCATCAAAAGTTTCTTCAATCCAAGCCACCAATTCAACAAGATCTCACCTTAGAAAGGTAGGAATTCAATCTATCTTCTAGTTTTTTTTGAATTAGGCTGATTGGGACTCTACTTTCCTTCCACTTTCTTACATGATTCTGATGTTATCTTGAGTGATGATGATGAGTTAGGGTTGATTTTGCACGTATGTTATGATTAGAATTGCAATTGGAATGAAAAAAAAACTTGAAATTTGAAAAAAGCTAGATGCTGTGGGGTAAAAACCGTACGACATACATATGTTCGCCTTGTACGAATGAAAATCCACCCATCAGACCTTGATGAATCTATTTTTACATGAAACTAGACATCTAAGGACTTTTCAACTATATAAAATATAAGGCCATTGGATTAGTGTAGAATTAGTTATAAATTTTTTAAGTTTGACCAAGAAATTTGGATTCTCATTTGAGCAGTATGAGTTGAGAAGGGTGTAACTCACCCTACACAAGTCTAAATTGAGTGCAACCAATACTGCTTGAAAGCTAACATGGAAGGAAACATTCGTAAAAATTTTAGAGTCAGATTCATTGCCATTTGTTCCTAGCACATTAATGAAGTTGCCTTAAGTTCAAATTGGGCTAGACAGGGTAACCCAGTAAGGTCAAGTTACAGGACTTATATCTCAAGATATACTTATGCAAATGATATGCAACTTCTTTTATTTGAAAGCTTGTTCTGTTAGCTTTAATTTGATATAAATTTCGTATGATTTCACCCAAATTTCAAATTTCTATTTTTAGTGAAGTTTCACTTATAAGGGTGCACTTTTGACTAAGTACATGACAGTCTAAGGTAAAATACTAATAACTTGAGTTATATAAATCAAAATGAGATGGGACTAAAAGGGTTGAAAACTAGACACATAGAGCTATAACATATCCAAAATTTAGGTTTAAATGAGTTGAATAGGAGTGAAAGTGGATTTTACAAAATTCAGGCAGAAGAGGGTAGAGTAAGCAGAAAACTTATTGATGCTTGTATTGATTTTGATGATTGATATTGTGATTATATACTTGTTGTCCCATATTATTTTGAATACTTGATTGATTGTACTGGTAACCTGGCACTATTCACGGGGAAGCGGATTGATCCATTATGCTACCAAAATTTCGACAACGAATCCATATGCCTTATGAAATATTTGTATGAATACATGATGTTCAAGTAAAATAATGTTAGTTGTGCATGCAAATTATGAAAGATATAAAGGATTCCATATTACTTAGGCTAGTCCTTGAATAAGTTTAAGGGGAATAGATCAGTGGAAAAGTCGAGGAAAGTAAATCCGGTAATCCTATATAGGAACGAGCTCGGTCCTGAAAAGCAAACTATTATCCAGAACTATATGGCCAATAACTCTCAGGGGACCAAGGATGGAAAACATAAGTTTTAGAAGGCGAAAGCCTTCAAAGATAAGATGTATTTTCCAATTTGTACATTTATATGCACTGTATTATAATTCTTAATTGATTGTTATAGTTACTTGTTTATTTCTCATGATATTTTACTGTTGATTTATGGTTACTGTCTTAGTTATATTAGCCTATCTGTTTAATTATATTTTCATTGCTTTAATTTAAAATTTAGTTTGTTTCGGGTTATATTTTCAAGACATGAGTTTTAAGTTAAATATTGCGATCATGTTGTACTATTTAGAGTTAAGTAAAACCGAAACAACTGGAAATGACGGCGATGACAGATATGTATAGAATTAGGATTCCTACTGAGAAATTTTTATTTCTCACCCTACTGTATGTTTCCGCCTCATTCTCAGATCATGGAGAATGCGGTGATAGGAGTCCTATTCATTGAGTTGCTGGACTTGCAATTCCATCTAGATCCTATGTTGGACTCTGTATATATTACTGGTAGCTGTTGTTTTCATTTTTACTTCTTCTTTGATAGAGACTTCACAGTTCCACTTTCTCATCCTCTTTTTAACCCTACTGGGCCTTACATCTCCATCCCTATATATGTGGCACATCCCTTTCCACCACCACCACCAGCAGTAGCCGCGGCTCCTGCAGTACCACCGGCAGCGTCACCTCCACAGGCTCCTTCCATCTCATTCTCTAAGGAGGAGGACCCCTCTGAGGCGGTGAATTCATCCTCATCATCCTCTGTACCCAGCAACAGCTATGCCCCGACAAATGTTGGCATGGCGAATGGATTCATTTCCTCAAAATCCATCTAGATCGCATACATGCAGTAGCAGCAAGAGGTCTACAGAGTGGCCCTCTATTGGCAGTCTAGGTCATAGACAAATGGGAAGGGGTTAGGAGTTGTACATGAAATATCCCGTGGGGGCCACATAGGGTTTTGTTTCATACAGACAGGCCAGTTTATTTTATTCTAGTGGTCTCATTTTTATACCCTATGCTGTTTATGTATCTTTTTGGAAAACTTTGGAAAATAGACATCTATATACATATATATGATGCAGTCAAATAGTTCTATTTATTCCGCGGATTGTATTTAGTTATTTATTTATTTTGTTATATTGTTTCTGCTTGGTATTTACCCATTAGTTATTCTACAGCCGAAAAAAATGAATAGTTAAACTTTGCGGGTAATTAACATTGAAGTAAAAATGAAATTTAATTAGATAGGACACGTAATAACTTATCAAGTAATATATTATGATTTAAGCATAATATTTTTTCTGGTAAGGTGTTACATGTCGAGGTAGAGGATGTCAATATGACATTTCTATTATGAATTTACATAAGTTACATGATTTACCTTATGATTTAGTTGTTGCTTGCCATGCATGATTATTATGAGAAGTGCACATGCATATTTTGTTCTGATATTCTTGCTGGTCTCTGCGATATAGCTGGGAATGGTAATTTATCATGATATGCCCTATTGAATATTGATTATGATTCTTATATTTCTCATTTTTTGGCTAAACGTACTAGAAATTGTATGGTGCCAGTATTATTGTATTATTATTGTTCCTAATGTTTGTATATGCCTTTGATGATTTTTAGGTAGCTAAAAGACTCTCCTAGAAACACCATTCTTTTGAGAGACTTTTCTCACTCTATTTTCTTAGTGTTTCTAGATGGCGGGGTCGTCACGACTTTGAAGAAGGAAGTAGCTTTGGATTTTGACTTTATTAATAATTAGATTGTATTAGTCATATTGGATCTCACCAATATTTACGTAATGAATATACAAACACAGTTAGTAGGAGGCCCCCCTTTTTGGGATCTTTGTTTGGCAAATAAGCACTCATCATTACCCATTTTTTGTGCTGTATATAGATCAAACGAAGATGAATTATAGTTTAGGGTGTCCTTTTTTTTTTTTAACATTTTGGTTATGTATTCAAACATATGTACTCCTTACTATATCATAGTAGTTATGATGCATGTTTCTGAATGTTGTAGTTGTCGTATTTGTGTGTTATGCCAACTAGTATGGAATTAACTTAGTTTCCAACGTAAAATTAGTATATAAATTGATGAAAATTTAAAATATAGCATCAACAAATGGCAATAATAATAATAATAATAATAATAATAATAAAATTACCTTGAAAAAATAAAGTATCTTAATGTTTTACTAGTTAATTATTAATAAGGTAAAATAAATGGTAAACTAATAATTAGTTAATAGTGTGTTACATTGGTGATATTAGAGCAGTTGATTTTGGGAGACAACTAACAGTGGGTAGGAATTAACTATATCATATTTCTCTAAAAAGGACTTTGTTTGCGCATCTTTGTTTGTGTGTGGCATGTGTTTCTAACTACTAGAATGAAATATTGAGTCTAATCAGCTCAATATTTGACTTACTTTATATGTAGAAACAATATGCTACTTAGATGGAGATCTGTCACTTCTATTGATAAGGAAGAAAGTAGAGACGCCATAGAGAATATGTCACATGACAATAAAATGCAAGTCTTCATAAGAATTTTTACATAAAACTATGACAAGAATGTAAATTTCAATAAAACATTTCATATACTATGTAACTTAAATACTAACACCCTCAAAATAATTTATAGAGTAAATTCTCATTCTAGTCCCTAACAAAAATGGCAAGGGACAAAAATAATCCCTCAATATTTAAAAGTTCAACAATAGTTCCTTACCATTCAAAATAGTGGGACATGTTAGTCCTTTCGTGAACTCACCGTTACAACACTTAACAAAGAGGCATACATGCCATGTTAATTCTTTGTTAAAAGCTGCTCTCTCATCTTGAAGCTTGAAAACTTAGGGGGACAAGGAAGAAGTGACGGTAAATGACCCGTGTTATTTCTCTTTCGAGTTCCGAGTTTAACATGTCACTAAACCGAGATAGAGTTCAAAGTTTCTGAGTTTCGAGTTCAACAAGTGAGTTCAATGATGTTGTTTTGACGAGAGAAGAGCTTTTAACAAAGAGTTAACATGCCACGCATGCTTCTTCGCTAAGTGTGGTAACAGCAAGTTTACAAGGAATTTAACGTGCCTCCATTTTTTGAATGGTGAGAGATTATTATTGGACTTTTAAATTGTCCCCTATCATTTTCGCCAGGGACTAGAATAAGGTTTTACTCTAATTGATATATTTGATATTTATTTATTGAGCAAATTTCATTAAAATTATATTGATTAATAAAAATATATTTTATAGGGAGAAGTGTATTCAACCATCCTAAACTTTATGCCTTTTTCAAATAGGCACCTTGAACTTTAATTTTGTCCTAATTGATTCCTAAAGTTTTACTATTGTTGTAATAGATCTTTCTATCAAAGATTCATTAAAATAAATGGTGAATTGATCATAATTATTCATCTTTTTTAAAATTATAACACTAAAGTTTACCTTTTATTAGTCAAATATGATAGTTATGATTAATTCACTGTTAATTTTAACAAATATTTAACAAAATGATCTATTATAATAATAATAAAACCTTAAGAATTAGAAGAAGGGGCATGCTGTGGTGCACCAGGCTAAGTATGGTGCACCACACACCAGGTGAATCTGATGGTGTGGATTGGTGGTTCATGCATACAACCTTTCATCACTAATACACCTTAATATTGCTCATACACTCTCGTATGCTCAGGTTCCTGAGATTGCCATCGTCATTTTCGTCATCAACGACACCTTTCACCGTCCCTGCCACAATTCTCAATCCCCATATACATATTTGTTTTTTGTTTTTCATTAATTGTTCTCATAATTCCTTTTTCTCCCCTTTGTTTCTATTATGGAAAGTATCTCAACGGAGAAAGGTGCTAGCCAAGAATGGCATCGGCTATTCAACAATGATGACAACAACAACCTCATCTGCATCACACGCTACTTGTGTTCTCCCCCCCCCCCTCTCTCTCTCTCCCTCTATATATATATATATATATATATATATATATATATATATATATATATATATATATATATATATATATATGTATATCTCCCTTTGTGTGTACCATACACAGAACAAGTTACACAAAAACACACAATTCATGTACAAAAATATTTGGGTTCATTCATGTGTGAAATAAAAAAGATGGGAAATTGGATTAAATGGGTATTAGATCTCAGTTGAAATGACCAACCCATTATTGTTTGAGTTTCTAGGTGTTGTTTTGTTTGATTTTTTTTTGAATTCTAGGTTTATGGGATTTGGTTGATCATAGTGGCGACGGCGGTAGTCACCAGTCAACAGAGGGAGTGTATGAGGGATGTTATATATATGGAGAATGAGTATTGTGGCAGCAGCGATGAAAAGTACTTTTGATGATGAAAATGGCGGTGACGGTTTCAGGAGCTTCAGTAGAGAAGAAAGTGAATAAGCATTGTTAGAGTGGATTGGTGGTGATAGGTTGTATTCATGCACAACTAATGCTCAACATAAATTTACTTGGTGTATAGTAAACCATACTTAACTTGATTTGCCACAGCATGTGTCTTAGAACAAAGTTAAAGTTTAAGGTTGCATAAGATATAAAATTTAAGGTGGTTAAGTATTATTTTCCTTATTTTATAAATGAACATTAATTTTGCATAAAAATATTATAATTTATTATGTTTCATAATTTTGAAATTTTCATGCAACGCGCAAGTGATATGTTAATATTCATAAAGTAATGTTGCATAGTCAAAAAAAATATAATCAGAATTTTGATTAAATATCATGATAATGGTTGAATGCAATAAAATAATGGACCTACTTACGAACAAAATTCTAAGAATTAGTATCGATACTACAACATTCTAACAAAAATTCTAATGATTCTTATTATTTTAATTTTAAGTCTTCATAAGGATGAATTTTTTTCATTTACACAGAATTTACATTTTGTAAGCCATGCGCACTGCCAGCTGAGCTAAGTCTGAGACGGCTTATTTTATTTTCTCATTCACATTTATTTTAGTATCAAATTACATCTCCGCTCTCATCTGCACAGGCCTCGGCACACTCCTCAAGCTCATGCCACGGTTTGAATTTGCAAAGCCTCCTTTGCTGCAGCAATGGCGGAGATCTCCGATTCTCCATCAAACCCAAAACCCGCTGAAGAAGAAACCCCACAATCCCAGATGCAGGAAACCGCTCCCGAATTCGACCCAAAAACCATGCGAACCACCAAACCCGGCGTCAAGCGCCTCATCCTTAGCGTCACAGTCCTCTTCTCATTCTTCCTAGGTAAACCCCCACTCTCTTTTCTCTCGCTCACTGTCTCTCAACTATTTGACGTTCCTTTTTTAATTTTTCCTTTTGCAGGTTTCCCGTTCCTATGGAAATCCATCGAAATCTACCGCGCCCCGCTCCCCTTCGACCGAATCGAGTCCTTCTCCTCGCAATTGGAGTCCGATCCCTTACACTTCCCGTGCCGATTCCTAGCCATATTCGTCGGCTTCGACTTCAGCTCTTCTCGCGGCCTCGCCCCAAACGACGTCGGAGCAGCAATTACCCGCAAGATGAACCGACTGAACCCTAACACTTCCCGATGCGGCGATTGCGGCGGCGGCGGGCACACCGTCTCTGTGGTCGTTGATTCGGGCTCTGGTTGCGCGCGGACTGAGAATTCGGAAGCTCAGTGTCCTTGGAAGTGTGGTGAAGTTGATTTTAGCAGTAGTGATGAGGACGTTGATGAATTGCTGAGGGGATGTTTGGGGAATGTGGGTGGTGGAGGGAAAGTGTATAGTGTTGTGGTGGTGAAGGGGGACAAGGAGGGGGAGGTGAGGGCTGTGGTTGGGAAGTACCGGCATGCGTGGATAATCGGGCCGGTTGAGGAGGAGGAGGCGGTGTCAAGGGTGGCCGAGATCTTTGCCAGCGTGTTTGTGAATGGCGGGAGCGAAGGGAATTCAATTCGCAGCGAGTTCATGCCGGTTGGTGCTGATGGCCGGGTTGTTCTTTCCTTCAGTTTGCTCAACGCAGAGCCGCGGGATTGGATATATGATTGGTATGAATTGTGAAATGAAAGCTCCAATGAAGTCTTATTCTAATAAGCGTTTGGTTTTCTTTTTATGTGTTGTAAATAATGTGCTTTTGTTTTGCTATATTGAGAACTTATCTATATGTCTAATTTACAAGTCACGGGAGACACATGATGTAAGTAGTGCCAGAGTTGGCAATGAAATGTGTGGGTGAAGGGAAAGATTAATCACAATGATGCTTTGTATGTTATTGTTAGATTTTTGTTGAACTGTGCTTTCACTTTTCCATGTCATGTCAGGAGTATTGTTAGCTTATTTTTCTTTGGAAGAGTATCATTTTGAAGTTTCTGTGGTGACCTTAATGTAGGAATTTTCGTGAAATTGATGAGACTTTGTTGCAACCAGTGATTGAGGCTTTGCAACCTATAGCAAACGTAACAGTTGAAAGCCAGGTAAAGTCTTGTATACATGTAACAGTTACAAAACTCATTGTATACTTTAGATTTGAATGATTTTATTGTTCATCCTAATTGGCAGGTTTTATACCACACACCAAAGTCTTCATTTTCTTACTGGGATGATGAGCATGGAAGCCACATTTTTAGTACCAAGGATCTTCCTTTCTTTGTATGCATTCTCTATGGCTTTGACTTATTATTTATAATTTACAGTGTATTTTAAATAGAATACCATTATTTAGTTCCAACTTGTGACCTGTCTACCTTATATCAATTGGATAGATGATGTGTCTTTCCACCCAGAGTACTTGATTTGTTAGCATGGTGTCTGTCATATATAGTGACGATGTTTTGATCATTTAGAAGTTTCTTTATCTTTTGAGTTGTGCATAAGTCTTTTATAGATTTGATTCAAGCTACATGAGTTCTTTATCATTGTTAATGCAATAAAAAGATACCTGCTGAGCCGTCCTTTTTGTCCTTGTAATATTTCATTCAATGTTTCTTGTATCTGAGATATGATAATAATATATTTTATGATGTGAATGTTTCTATGTTGAACAGGTTAATTCAAATGAGTGGCACTTGGATACTTCAGTTGCAGCGGGTGGGAGATCTAAAGTATTGCAGCTTGTGGTGTATATTCTTCAGCTCAATCCTAGAATTATTGTTTACTTTTTAATTTCCATAAATAAAAGCTAAGAATTTCCTTTCTTTATTTACCTTTTATAGCCTTCTTAGCATTAAAATGGGGAAAAAATTGAAATTATGTCTGTCTCATTCTCTCTACTAATATACATATTCTCTAGTGTGATTTCAATTTGTTAAATATGTTCTGCATTCTGACAGAGCTTACAATGCAAGCTTCCTTGTCTATTATGCCAGGTATATACCATCTGCGAAGGAATGTCCTCTCCGATTGGAGCTTCCAAATGGAGAGCTCTCTAAGACTAATGGCTTTATATCTCCAGTTACATCTCACCTTCAAAATCTCCATACTTAATCTTTTTGTATTATTACATGTCTTACAAAATTGCCAAATTGGTTATTGTTATAAGAGCCTATTCTGGAATATTGCAGATGTGGGGAGGTGTTGTTGTATGGAATCCCCAAAGCTGTATAAGGGATTGGGAAAGTAAGGGTCCAGTCAGACATATGATTTCTCCTCAGGTTTTCCTTTCACTCATTAATTGGCACTGTTTAATAGTTTGCTAACTGTTGTAGGCAAAACCTCTCATTCTATACATTGAAAGTTAACCAGTATTTTGGAACATCTAATTCCATGTGTAATATGTTTCTCTTTAAACCAATAGTTGAGTGATTTTCATTTCAAGTCATTTCATTTCAGTATTTTTTATAAAAGCATTTTTTTGGTTTTTTGTTTAGATAGAGTATTTTATGCTAGTTATTTAAGCTGGTATAATATTGTCCAGCTGTTGTAAATTATCATAAATTCTTTTGCTGAACATGGAAGCATGCATATTATGTAACAGGATCTCCAGAAGCTTTTTGAAGTTCTAATGGGGCAGTTGCGGCAGCTCCTTGGTCTTAAGTCTGATAACCTTTATGTTGGTCGATCAGGCACATCCATTCTCCTAGGGAGTGAAAGAGGTTTCACAGAATGGTAAGGGTAATAGTCCTTTTTGTACCTTCAGAAAGTATTAATTACATGTTTTACAAAGTAATTTTCTTTGATATGTTAAAATAATTTTGAAAGCTTGATACTGACTATATGTGTTTAACATGATAATGGGAGGGCAGAATGAGCATTATATTTCAACATAATTTCATTTCACAAGTTCCTGCAGTGGACGTATATCTTCAGGGGGAAAATCTTATTGAATTAAATATTTTTGTAATTGATTGTGAATTCTTTAAATCCTACCCTGAATAGTTCCTAATGAAACAATAATACGAATAAGTCCCACTTTGGAGTAGACTTCGCTAAGAATCATGTTATACATAGCCTGAGTGGGATACTACAACTCTCCTAGGCATAATCAATTTGCGGTGCCTTTGTTTTACAGGAAATATTTATTTGAGTAATATCTTCTGTATTCTCTAGTGTATCTTCCTGTCCTGAAAATATTTTTCGAAACTCAATTTCTTTGTTCAATGCAAGAAAGCCTTTACTAGTATAACAGTCAAAGGAAAAATGTTTTCTCTGGGAGTTGTAAATGGGAAAATTACTTACCCTTTTTCTGAACAAATAAAACAATATTAAAACATTTAGAAAATGCACTACCTCCTAATTTCTATGCAACTCTTTTCAGCTGAAAATACCATTTATGAAATATCCTTACATGAGATTGTTTTTCTGGAGGCTATTTTCTACTGAAAACATTTGCTGACGTCAAGTGATTTCCAGAAAACAAAAGGAAAACTTTTTTCTTGTTTGATTTGTTCAATAAAATTTGTGCGGCAAAATTTATCTCTCAAGTTCAAGGGGAAATTTTAGTGCACAACTATTAAGACTTGCAATACTGTATGAGATTGGATGTTGGGTGGTGAAAAATCAACAAGAGAATAAGTTAAATGTTGTAGAGATGAGGATGTTGTTATGAATGAGTGGGAATAAATGCATTAGGAAGGAAGTTCGAGTAACATCTATTGTAGAAAAAATAGTAGAATTGCCTTAAGAGAGTTTGGTTGTGATGACAAGACCTGTAGAAGCCTCACTAAAAAGAATAGATCAGATGCAATGTAGCCTAATAGGTAGGTGTAGAGAGAGATCAAGAAAAACTATATATGAAACCATAAAAAATGACTTGGGGTTTGTTTGGTTTTAGTGAACATTTTCTGTTTTCAATTTTAGTTACCAAAATTCCACCTTATTTTCAATCTATTTTTTGTTTTCAAGATTTTGTGAGGGAAATAATTAAAACAAGGAATAGTGAAAATGTTTCCTTTACCAAATTCTGAAAATAGTAAACATATTGAAAAAAAAAAAAGGTGGCATTTTTGTAATTAAAATTGAAAACAAATAATAAAAATAGAAAATATTCTTTGAAATCAAACAAACCGGTAAATTTTAGTAGTTTGTCTATATACATGGTTTATAATAGGATGTAATGATGTCATTCGATAAGTAAGGCCGACCCACCTAGTGGGAAAAGGCTTGGCTGCCACTGTTGTTGATTTGTTAGGGATTCTCCCTCCTTTAATTAGTTGTATCTTGTGTCATGAACTATGCAACAAGGTTGCTAGGATTGCGATCTATCTTGTAGGATTGCACAATTTTACGAACTTCAGTACCTTCTCCAATCCAGATTCCAATCCCAATCCTAGTGCCTAACTTGGGTTGGTGGGATTGTGGTGGGATCCTCGAGCTAGATCGTGAAATTGTTGTGAGCGGGCGATTTTTGTGAGCTGGCCTATCCCATTTCTTCCATAACCTGACCCTAGCTTGGTGTTGTTGACCACCATCTTCTTGCGGAGGAGGGTGCCACTGTGAACCTTGATGAGGTTAAGGTGGTGACATCGGGGTGGGGGTTGTCATCAAGGACGGAGAAGGGGATGCCAACGGAGGGGGCGGTCCTCCTCCTCGATGTGCTTGGGGTGGGCGCTTGACATACTCGACGGTCTCATTAGCGATGAGCTTCTTGAGGTCGTTTTGGGTGTTTGTTTTTTTTTTTTTGTGGGGGGGGGGGGGGGGGGGAAGGGGACAGAGAGTGCTCTCGCAGGAAGGTGTAAATGTGCAGTTTAATGAAGGATTAGATGTGCCGAATAAGGTGTGGGTGGAGGCATTGTGGTGTAGGTGCAGTGACATGTTATGTCTAGTTTTATTTATTTATTTTTGGTCAAAATGTCTCACAATCTTAAAGTGTGGTTGGTATTTGGGTCTTTTTGTGTGTTGGGCCTTTTAAGTCTCACACATTAAAAATATTTGGGTTGGTTTTATTTCTTTTTTTTCTAAAATTTTGTTTACTTATGTTATATGCATTAATATTTATATAAAAATAATTATTTATTTTTGGTAGGATCTTACTATCTGTGTTACGATTCTATATTTTACGTTTTTGTATTCCCTTTTCGATCCTACGTAGAATCTCGATTTTAGCAACCTTGTATGCTAGAGTCAATTGAGCTTTGAAGTGAGGACAATACATAGACTTACCTTGTTTTGTGGTGAAATTTAACTTATTATTTAGAAAAATGGGGGTAACAAGAATCGAACTCTAGGCCACTTGGTTATAAAGGATTTGATACCATGTCATGAATTGAAACTCCCAAAAGCTTAAACTATTAGGTATTGGCACATGAATGACCCTTTTTTCTTTTTTTGGGGTCTTAGTAGAACCATCAGTATCCTAACCCTATTACCAGGAATTTGATTAATTCAGCCTGACCAGACAGAGATCCCAAAAGGGGGTAGGGGTCTCCTAACGAGATTTTTTTTCCAGTTTTGGGCTTCAAAACCAAGGCCTCTAGTTAAGGGGTTAAGGTACCTACCACCTTGACTAATCCCACGTTAGTATACAAACGACTTTATATCTATATCTTGTAATGCTTTACTAAGAAATTTATTTTTCTTTGACTGCTGCTCTAAAATAAGAAAAATGTTTTTTAGAAAATATTTTCTCCACTGATCACTGAAAAATACCAATAATATTTGCTGAAATTTGTGTCCACTGGACAGATGGACCCTTAGACCACGTGTTGTTGGTTGAGGCATTTAAGTTGCTCATTTAGTTAGGGCCTATTTTGTTTTAGAAAATATTTTCTGTTTTTGTTTCTTATTTTCATTTTCAATTTTTTTTTTTTTAATTTTAGAATTTTAAGTTTTTGGAAACATGTTTGTTTTGGTTCTATGTTTTCAGTTTGAGAAAAGAAAACATGGAAAATGTGTTTGTTTTATATATTTTCAATAAAAAGTTTAGACAATAATTTTATATCAAGTTTATTAATAAATTTATATTATTAAAATAAATTCATATATACATACTAGTATACTGACGTTCAGTGTGCACTTGTCAATCTCTATCTTTTTATTTTTCTTCGAGATAATGAATAATTAATAAAAAATAAAGAGAAATTCCATTTTTATTAATGTTATGTGTGTGTGCGTGTGCGTGTGCGTGTGTGTGTGTGTGTGTGTGTGTGTTGGAAGTCCAGAATCATTTTAAATTAATTGCATTAATACACATTCTGAAATTTCAAAATATTTACAAAATTGCCACCGCATGGCTGTCAAAATGTCCCAAACTTGCCCAGGCTGGCCCTTTTACATGTTAAAATTAAGGGGGCTTGCCTTTAAAATGTCTTGACCCTGCCAAACTAATCCGTATTTTGCTCATCTATTTAACTCATGGGTTAAATGGGCTAGCTTGTTTATCTGCTTATTTATTTATTTTTTGCACTTTGATTATGTAATATGTTGAATTTTAACACTTGGGATTTTGAATTTGCATTTTGATATTTATTTTATTTTCAATTTATGTAATTTGATATGTTGAATTGTACTTAAAACTTTGATTATATAATTCGTTAAACATTACCACTTGGGACTTTTAATTTAAATTGATATCTAGTTTGTTTCGAATTTCTGTAATTTAATATGTAGTATGTTGAAGTTTGGACTTAAGTTTGATTATATTTGGAGTGTAATATTTAGGAATTTTATTTTGAATAATTTAAAAAATAAAAGATTTGGCCTATTTAGGTTCGTGGCCTAGCCTAAATGTGCCAAATTAGCTTAATGTCAGCCTGTTAACACCAGCTATTGGCTGAGCTTGTTTAATTTGCAAGCATACAAGGGTTGGGCCTAAAAGGATTGGGCTGGTCCAATTTTTTTGTCTCTCCCCAACCCCCCCCTCTCCGGCACGCGGGGCTGCGCGAAATTTTCGCAAGAAACAGTGAAAATAAGGATTTCATGCTTTCACATTTTGACTTATTTTAGGAAATGTTTTGCAAAACATTTTCATTGAAGTTAACCGAACACATTGTCATGTTTGTTTCCTCTTTTCACTGAATGAAAAGAGAAAACTCAAACCAATTTGACCCTTGGCTTCTTGGGATGATATAAGTAGAATTTGTTTATATTATTATCTATTATGTCCATGTATATCAAAGGCGTAAGTTTGTAATTTTTTTTTTTTTTTAAATTTCTTAATCGTTAAACTGCTGTGAAAATAATTATTTTGGGTTGATTTTATGTAGGGAGTTAGATGTTTTGTCACGGAAGCATGTATGCTTTAATCTTCATTCATGTGCTACAACACTTGGATCTCTTTCTAGATTGGTATGTTTGTCAACTAAGTCGCATCAACTGAGTCTGTTTAAACTGGCTATTGTTTGCTAAAAGCTTGTCAAGCTTCATTTCCATGCAGGTTCAATCATTGCCAAGGATGATTATCATGGATGAAATTGGAAAACAGGTGATTATAAATGCTTCTTGGTCGTTGAACTTCTATTCAGTGTTATTTAACATGGAATATGATGTCCCCCGTATTCCATTAGCTGATAGGATCCTGGGTTTAGTGCATATAGAATAATTTATTCTTTTCCCTTTCACATCTAATTGTGAAGATCTTATGTTTATGATATTTAATTTCAGATTTTGGTCGGAAACAGTGTGGTTATATTTTCAGTTGTATTAATAATGATTCAGTTGGTTCTATACATTCACCTCTGCTTGATTAATTGATATGAAATTTTCTTTCCTCCAACAAGATTTTACAAGATGCTTTTAAATCCTTCCCTCCTGAACATTATGTGATCCTTTGAGCAGGTGAAGTTTTCTCTGGAGGCTGCAAAATTTGCTCAAAGTAATGCATCTACTGGAATTTATGATGCTTCTGCTGGTATGTTTTCTTTGAGCTTATGTTGATTTTAAAAGCTTGTTAGTGGCTTTGATGAAGATTTTTAGGCTGTTGTGTGTTGCTAAAATATGATCAATTTCTATTCTTGTCAGTATCATCAAGGCAAGCAAGATCTCTGGCAGAGGATGCCTTTTTTCATCCTTCAATTATGTCTATCACCTATTATTCGTTTGAGCATTGTTTTGCCATCTATTCGGTTGGTCCTTTAACTCTTCATCTCTCTGTTCTAAATACTAAGTTATTAACTGGCTTAAGTGGATGGATGAACTTGACGGTTGCATGATTCAACCATACTGAGCACATCACTTTTACCTATTGATATTCATAATTAGGGAATGCAGATTGAGTCTACCTTCCATGAAAACATAATTCCTGTTTAATTTGACGAGATTTTTTTCATGAAAAAGAGACATAAATAATAAGGAATTGGAAGAACCATGCTGCTCATAAAAGATTGTAATATATGGAAGCTTGAAAGAGATGTTTATAGCCCATTTTGTTCATGTAACTCTAAATTATTTTCTGTTTCTTTGCCAACTGTATAATGTTTTTGTTACTGTCCCTCCAACTCTGAAAATGAGCACGACAAGCAGTTCATGGGAAATGAGTTAAAATGCACACACAATTTTAAGCTGCAATGTTTACTGATTGTCATGTCTGCTTTCCTTCTATTGTTGCAGCCATTTTTTCTGCCAGTTTCGATGCATGTCCTCCTAGCTGCTTTGAGGGAATGGAAAAGATACAAGCAAGAAAATAAGAAGTACTTGGCATGGAAGGCCAAAGCAAAAGTTACATCGTAATCCCCATGACCAGAGATGACATGATAAAGCAAGTTTCCAGGTACTTGAGGTTTGTGTGATTAAGCACTACAACCCAACTGAGCGCTTCTTCCTTCTCCCCAATACCTGCTTCTTTGTGAGTTCTGTTGAAAAGTGACAATGTTGACACGACCCTTGGGGGACATATGATGTAACTGGAACAAGATTACGTTGACACGGTGGCTCTTGGTTGTACACTTGTACCTAGATATGAGAAAATTGAAGGGAAACAGATGCACATCAGAGAGGGAGAATTTTTGAGTTATTGAAATCTTTGTGTAATTTGTGAATGTATTCATCCAGTCTTCTCATTCTCCCGTCCACTTGAATCTCATTGTGTATGAAAGTGATGCCATTGACCAGATTTTGTTGAATTGTGCTTGTCATTGACTCTGATTTACAACGGTATTATTTGATATTCACATCCATTGTAAATTTTCATTTTCCATACCTTTCCTAACTTTAGAGCAGATATATAGTATGGAGACAATTGGGGAAATATCTTCCTGTCCCTTGCAATTTTTATCTTTTTCCTTCATGAGACAACGACTTTGTTGGTTGGAATTGAGGACATCGAGTGTGTCACGAGAATTTTTTTTTTTTTTCTCTAATGAGGAAAAAAATTAATAAAAAAGTCTAACGATACTTATAAATTGAAAAAGGTATTATTTCTAAATTTAACAAAATATTAAAGTATTCTACCCTTTAAACACAACTAACGAGTCGTGGTTCTCTTTGTTGGACGGCTATTAGTAACCGAGCATTTTTCACGGAGATCGGTATATAAGATATTTAAACTTGAACGATGTATTGTATTTCCTTGTAAAATAAATTTGACTATATCTGTCATTTGCAAGATCATCAAGATAGAAATATTCACAGTGGGAAACAAAACAACAAAGAGGACAATAAAGACACAACAAAAACAAAAAATCTGTCATTAGTAGATCTGGACAATTATGCTCAAGATCTGATAGATTTGAACCATTAGAGTTGGGAAAATGGACCTTGGTCAACAAATTAACCCGTTAAACATACAACCTACATGGGTTAGGATTAGATATTTTTAGTCTGTCCATTTGCAAATTTCTAGGCTACTTAACTGGTGGGTTAATCAGGGTGAAACTCGCGAGTTTGCATGTCAACTCATTAACTCGTTTATTTTTTTTTTTTACATTTAACATATTTAAGATAATTCCAGAATTTCATTATTTGTATATTTGCGTTTGGGTGAAAAGTAGTGCTTTAGAAGTTAAATTTTAAAATACAAACTCTATACTGCTAATAAAATAGAAATACTATGGAAAGTTTCACATATGTCGCAACCAAGTTGATTCTATATTAAATGTATTATTAATTTGGAAAAAAAAAAGAAAAAAAGAAAAAAAGTTAAAAAAAGGGGGACAACCAAAAAAAATGCATTCATTTATATTCAAAACCCCATCTCCAAAATTTCAAGATTCATACAAGTATCCATCTAAACTGGTAGACACACCAAGTATTATAATTATAATATTTTAATAAACATATTTATATTGTAGTTAAATGGGTGATTGTGATTTACTGCAGGACAAGCAATTGAGTCACGATTTTCATATTTATTGCAGTCATTATTTATCGTTATTATAAAGAATATCATTTTGATATTTAGTTTTTAAGTTTTTTAAATAATTTGTTTCGAAGTGAAGAAATTATTTATAAAGGATTTAAAAAAATTATTTGGATCATACTATTATTTATAACTAGAGCTTGAGACCCATGCAACGCATGAGATAAATTTTTTTTTAACAAATATAATTGTGATTATAAAAATTAATTTGATTGAATAATTAAATTATAAAAATCATATAATTTGATATAAAACTAATAAAATAGCTAATAAGTAGAAAATTTAGTACACAATTTCATTAGATTTTAATAACCCTATAAATAAATTATAAGATGAAAGATAATGAAAATAAATAAAATAATAAAATAAATTCTTCATGTTTGATGTTACAAGAAATTCGAATTTTCAATGAACATCCAACATGAAGAATTTATTTTTATTTTTTTATTTTTATTACCTTTCATATTATAATTTATTTATAGGTTATTAAAGTTGTAATAAAATTATATACTAAATTTTATATTTATTAGTTATTTTGGGTTATTAAAATAAATATAATATAATAAAAATATATTTGTTAAAATTCAAATAAATACAATGAAACGATACAAGTAATTAATAATTTAACACATTTTAGAAATTTTTATGCTTATATAAATACATATAAAAGCATGTATAATATTATTATATGCTAATTAATACATATAAATTATAAAAAAACATACATCTACTATTTATTATAGATGGAAGTAACCAAAGAAAGTTTCATGATGAAATAATAATAGTAAACATCTAATAGTTTTCTTGAGGGGAGTTAAGTTAGTTTTCAATTTTGTTTTGTTTTGTTTTTTTTTTTTTCCACGATTGAGTTTTACCGCCTATGTTTTATTTGACTTGCATAAATGGAAGTACATCTCCAAGTGAAAATAAGTTCACAGCATAATGAGTTATTTCCCACCATTTTCAAGTGCTACATGGAAAATGAAAGTAAATGAATTGAAAGCCAATACTTATGCTATAAAATGTCTTTCACGATTAGTTAGTCCCACATTAAAAATGAAAGAAGGTGAGAGCCAAGACTTATGTTATAAAATAAGAAGGCTCAATTACTTCCATCTTCATTACTTGATAAAGATATCAGTTATGCTTCTAAAAAGTTAAAATCTTTTTTAAAAAATGAATAATCTAACTAGTTTTACTAAATCAGGCCGAGATTGGTAAAAAAATTGATCGAGTTAGTTTGGGTCACACTAGTTCTTGAGCAAGTCTGATCTGCAGCAGAGAAGATTGATCGGACTAAATTAATGTAGCTCATGTCTGTGTGTGTGTGTGTGTGTGTGAGAGAGAGAGAGAGAGAGAGAGAGAGAGAGAGAGAGAGAGAGCATATGCACGACATGCAAACACAAAGAACACATTTAATTACATGCTAATTCAAAAATTCAGAGCAGATGTATGAATCAGAAACAAAAACGGGACAGGATCTAGCCTAGCAATCCAACTAGACCATGATTTGGACCAAGATATGTTCTTAAACACACGAATCAGAAGAGCAAATAGAGGCTGTGGAGATGGCAATTGATAGATGCATGAGAGTTTTAAGCTATGGGAAGGGTAACAGGATTCATATGCTGTCGCTCATTATTTTGGTTTGTTCTAGGTAGTATCTACATGGCCAGGAGTAAAATTTTATAAAGAAAAAAAATTGAAGTTCTTCATGTATCAGAAGGTTACATAATTAAAAAAAAAAAAAATTGGTCTATCAAAAACTTGGTTGACATCAATTTAATTTTAAAAGATATGTAATATCAATTTAATTTCTCAATTATAGAAAATAATATTAATATCATTCTTTTATGCAAAAAAAGAATGTAGAATTAAAAAATTAAATTGATTTTTTTTTTCAGAGACTAAATTAGTGTTGAGTTTTTATGATTAAAATTTTAAAAATTATTTTAAAGAAAGCTTTATTTAACTACCACTCCAACTCAAAATTACATAAACAATTCTTAATGTAAAATTAAAAATTAATATAATTTTTATAGAATTAAATTTAATATTATTTTTCATCCTATAAGAATTAAATTGGCATTACTTATCTTTTCACCTCCTTGATTGTTTTTTTTTTTTTTGTCGAAATCACGTGTTGGAGACAATAGAAATTTGCCACTCCAATTCAAAACCACTTGTCAAAGGAAATGAATAACGGTCACTCCAACTAGTTATGTTTTGGTATAATGATTACTTTTCCTATATTATCTACCACTTACTTTATTCACTTTACTTATTTTAGTAGAAGATTAAAAAAGTAATTTAATATTTATTTATATGGGAATTTCTTCGGTATCTCTATAAAATTTAAGGGTATCAGTATCATTCAATTATTTGTGCTTAAAATTTTTTTATGTATTCCACTAATTTAAATTAATTAATTTTTAAAATTATTTTTAAGTATATTTAATATTGTTGGCACTATAAATTAGATAGTTATAGGTTGACAAATGACTCAAAATTGGGCCTGGTTAGAGGTTGGAATGGGATAAGAAAAGCAATTAGGTCTAAGACAATGTTTATCAGTTGAGAAGTACTGATAGGCTTAAAAGTTTTATATTAGTTGAATGGAATATTGGGATAAGAAAAATGATTGAGCCTAATGGTAGAAGAGCAGTTGGAAATCGAAAACATGATGAAGCAGTGGTTATCACTACTAAGAATGTGGGTGCATGGAGGACCACTACATACATGAAATAAGGAAGTGGTGAGAGTCAAGGAAAATTATAAAAGGCTCATGCATATAAGGGAAATGAATTTTACTTGTTATACTGAATTGAAATTGAAGTTGAATATATACACTTGGTTGCTAATAGATTTCCTATAAAGTAGAGCCAATTTGTAACATCTACCAAAATTTTTCTTATTATTTTTTTCGCCTAATTGTTCGATTTTATCGAATAATCGAGATTAATTAAATTCGGTTAAATAATTATTTAGAATCAATTGATTAGTAATTAATTAAGTTTAGGTATAAGTTAATTAAGTTAGAAGTATAGAAGATTTCATAAAATTTTCTTGAAACCGATTTACCGATTTAAAGGAAATTAGTAAGATTACGGTATTTTAAACTGTCGGAACCGAACCAATAGGATTTCAACTCATCAACCCTACTTTAAGTGGCGGAGAATCAGCCACTTAATGCATGAAAGTGGCACCACTTTGGCCACAAAAATGAGGAAGCTTGGCTGAATTTCAGCCTCTTGTGTTTCAACCAATCAAAGCCATGGAAGCCAACTACCTCCTACTCCTTTGATCAGATTTTTCCTCCCCTTTTCACCTATTCAAACTGCACTGCCTTCTCCCCTTGTCCCACTCTCTTCTTCTCTTCTTCTCTTCTTCACTCACCCAACTCCATCAAAGCTTCAAGTTCAACAAGGTTTTGAAAGCCCAACTCCAAAATCAAGCCAAATCACTCATAGCAAGAGGTAGAGGTTCAAATCTTGCCTTGATTCTCTGATCTTGGATGGCTGGTGGTGGTTTATTTTCTCAATTATTGATGTATTGATTGGATGATTATGATGATATATGGCTGGTTATTGGCTGTTTGTGAGGTTAAAACTGAATTGGAAGTAAGAAAGAATGAAAATAGGAAGAGTTGAAGGGCTGGAGGATCAAAAACCCTCGGCAGTCCATACGGCGGAGTGTACGGCTCCGCCTACCGTCGTTTAAATTTGATGAAACCATTTTTATCTAAAATTATACTCTCAGGGATTTCCATACATATATCATATAAGGTCATTGGATTAGTATTGAGAGAGATATGAATTTTAGAATTTCGACCTAGGTTTTTGACTTTGATTCTAGGTAGACTGGGTTGTTCAGGGTAGAACTCGCCTTATACTACTTGGAATTGAATGAAACCACCTGTGTTAGAAAGCTTATACATAGGAGAATGTCCCATAAAAATTTCAGAGTTAGATAAGGTTCCGTTTGCTCCTAGTGATCCAAGAAATTTGCCCTATGTCCAAATTGGGTCGAAACAGGGCAATTTAGGAAGGTCAAATTTCGGGGCAAATAACTCGAGCCCTATTAAGTCAAATGGAATGGAACTTTTTGTAAATGAAATTTTGTCCTGTTAGCTTGATTATGAGACCAATTTCTTATGATTTGAATCAGTTTTCGATTTTTAGATGATTTTTACTTTTAAGTGTCTGATTCTGGCCAGCCATAGGGCAGGCCAGGATAAAACCTAAATAACTTAAGCTATAGTTATCAAAATTGGATGGGACCAAAGAGGTTAGAAAACAGACACATACACTTTAACATATCCAAAATTGAGGTCCAAATGAGTTAAATAGAAATTATGGCTTGATTGACAAAATCCAGGTTGAATGGTTATGTTGAGGCAGTAACTCTGCCTTAATAGAACTAATGTTTCGATGAGTTCAATGATGAATTATGAATGCAATGCTGTGACTTCAATGAGAAATTGGTGTTCTGATGTACAGGCACTATTCATAGGGAAGTGGACACATTCCGTTATGCTGCTGAATTTTCGACAGAATTGTAAGAAGCTTATGAGCATTTATATGTTATAAATATGTATGTGAAAATCATGTATGCAAGGATATGTGAAAGTAAGCGATGAAGCATATGTATGAGTAAATTCAGCATGTCTATGCATGACTATGTATGAGAATGAAAGGATATGAATCTATTAAATATGGATCCGTTCACCTAGAGGCAGTTGCACTTTGAATCCCTCCCTGTGAAGGCAGCTAAAACTACGAGATCCCTCTACCTTAGAGGCACGTGATCAGATGAGATCCCTCTATGTTGAAGGCACGTGGTCAGCTGAGATCCCTCTATTATTGAGATACGTGACCAGAAGAGATCCCTTCAATTTAGAGGCACGTGACCAAAATGAGATCCCTCCAAGACTAGAGGCACGTGAATCCCCTTGTTGGTTAGTTTGTGTGACGACGGTCACGAGTTGAGCTGACGAGCTCACCCCTAGATCAAACTACCCAAGGGCAGTAAAGACTAAAGACTAAAATATATGCAAGCACCCCGCTCACATGAGGCATGACATCAACCGAGCTAGTGTGAGTAGAGGGGATAGGGCTTACATGAGGCATGGCATGACCCAGCTAGTGTAAGTACCGAAAATTTATGGTGGCAATGTTCATGCCATTAGCTCATTATCACTTATGTTTAGTGGCTGAAAGAAAGCAAAGAAAGTTAAAGAAAGGCATCAAGGTAATTGCATGAACCCAAAGATGAGAATTTGCGTAATGACATCCCATATTTAATTGATGCTGAAGTTGTACTATCTATTGCCAATGTGACTCAAGCGTATGAATAAAATGGACTCTACTTCGGATAATATATTTTCAACTATAAAACTGAATAGTCTATTTAGCATGCTCACATTTTTCATAATAAACCAAAGCAGCTGGAGATAATATCGATGACATAGTATGAAATTTCTTAATGAATCCTACTGAGAATTTTATAATTCTCACTCCTATGTTCATTTCCGTGTTATCTCCAGATAGTTCAAGAAATATTGGGAACAACCAGAGGTTGCTATCAGACAAGGTCCGTTCAGGTAACAATAACAACTTCTGAGTGAGGTGCTATGACTTAAGCATAGTACTGTACTTGGAAGGGTGTTACATTAATGGTATCAGAGCAGTTCAATCCTCCCCGGACCTGAGGATTTGGGCTGACTATGTTTCCAGTGCACTCTGGAATCCTTAGAAAATGTCATGTAACAAATCTTATCTGTTCAGATAAGATATCGGGAATTTAATATGCATGACAGCCTAACTGTGATTATTATTAGTTGCTATCACACTTAACTTATTGTTGAGCCTGATCAACTCAATGTTTTGTTGTGTGTGATTAGGAACTAATGGCTTCCAGAGGGCGTGGTAGGCCACGAACTATACCCACTCCAAAAGATCCTACTAATTTTATGGATACGATGCGTGAGATGGCTCATGCAATGCGGGAACAGGCCGCTGCAGCTCATCAAATGATGAACCGATTGGGTAGGCAACCCGAGGCTGGTCATGGGGGAAATCCACATGGCCTAGGAGTATACCTGGGCTATCTTAAGTTTGCTGAATTCAGAAAGGTGAACCTGCCCAGTTTTAGAGGAGCTTTTCATCCTGATAAGGCTGACGAGTAGATTAAGACCATGGAGAAGGTCTTTTTCATTCTGGACTGCACTGACCACCAGAAAGTGGCCTTTGCCACTTATATGCTTGAAGCAGACGCAGAATTTTGGTGGAATAGTGTGAAATGGCTATTAGAAGAATCTTAGATAGAGATCACCTGGACTGTGTTCAAGGATGCTTTTTACCAGAAATACTTCCCTCCATCAGTTCGGAACATTAAGGAGTTGGAATTTATGGGAAGTAGTAGCATATCAGAATACATCGCTAAGTTTGAGGAACTATGCAAGTTTTCCATAATTTATCAGCGGAATCCAGATGAGGCGTGGAAGTGTGTCAAATTTGAAGGTGGATTGAGGGAGGATATCCTTGCAGCAATAGGCCCTATAGAGATCAGGGATTTTCCTACATTGGTGAACAAGTGCAGACTTGTGGAAGACTATAATAGGAAATTGGAGATTGCCCAGTCTGATGCTCAGGGAAAGAGGCCAGCACCTGAAAACCAGGAATTCAAATATGTCTCAACACCAAAGAAGCTGCATCAATTTAATGGACGTGAGGATAAACAACTATAGAGGCCAAGCGCAGGGCAAGTATGCTTTAAGTGTGGAAAGGATCATGGAGGTATATCTTGTTTGGCTAGATAGAATGTATGTTTCAGGTGTGGGAAGCCAGGTCACATGATCAAAGACTGCTTATATACGCATCAGTTGCCTACTTTTGAACCGTAACAACTAGGATGGGTCTTCACCTTGAATGTTGAAGAAGCTATTTCCCCAAAGGAGCTGAAGTGAAATTAGGAACAACCTAGGACAAGGATTCACTTTTTGCTAACTATGCTATGCTGAATTGTATAACTAGGTTTACTGTATTTTCTTTGACTATGTTTATTTAACTTCAGCGTGCTTACGTGTGAACCTTGCTTTTCAAACTCTTACAAAAATAAATAGTTAGTGTTGTGATTAAATTTCGAGGATAAAATTTTTTTAAGGAGGATGGTAATGTAACATCCACCAAAATTTTTCTTATCGTTTTTTTCACCTAATTGTTCGATTTTATCGAATAATCGAGATTAATTAAAATTCGATTATATAATTATTTAGGATCAATTGATTAGCAACTAATTGAGTTTAGGTATAAGTTAATTAAGTTAGAAGTATAGAAGATTTCATAAAATTTTCTTGAAACCGATTTACCGATTTAAAGGAAATCGGTAAGATTACGGTATTTTAAACTATCGGAACCGAACCAATAGGATTTCAACTCATCAACCCTACTTTAAGTGGCGGAGAATCAGCCACTTAATGCATGAAAGTGGCACCACTTTGGCCACAAAAATGAGGAAGCTTGGCTGAATTTCAGCCTCTTGTGTTTCAACCAATCAAAGCCATGGAAGCCAACTACCTCCTACTCCTTTGATCAGATTTTTCCTCCCCTTTTCACCCATTCAAACTGCACTGCCTTCTCCCCTTGTCCCACTCTCTTCTTCTCTTCTTCTCTTCTTCACTCACCCAACTCCATCAAAGCTTCAAGTTCAACAAGGTTTTGAAAGCCCAACTCCAAAATCAAGCCAAATCACTCATAGCAAGAGGTAGAGGTTCAAATCTTGCCTTCATTCTCTGATCTTGGATGCCTGGTGGTGGTTTATTTTCTCAATTATTGATGTATTAATTGGATGATTATGATGATATGTGGCTGGTTATTGGCTGTTTGTGAGGTTAAAATCGAATTGGAAGCAAGAAAGAATGAAAATAAGAAGAGCTGAAGGGCTAGAGGACCAAAAACCCTCAGCAGTCCGTACGGCGGAGTGTACGGCTCCGCCTATCGCTATTTAAATTTGATGAAACCATTTTTATATGAAATTAGACACTCAGGGCTTTCCATACATATATCATATAAGGTCATTGGATTAGTATTGAGAGAGATATGAATTTTGGAAGTTCGACCTAGGTTTTTGACTTTGATTCTGGGCAGATTGGGTTGCTCAGGGTAGAACTCGCCCTATACTACTTGGAATTGAATGAAACCATCTGTGTTAGAAAGATTATACATAGAAGAATGTCCCATAAAAATTTCAGAGTTAGATAAGGTCCCTTTTGCTCCCAGTGATCCAAGAAAGTTGCCCTATGTCCAAATTGGGCCAGAACAAGGCAGTTCAAGAAGGTCAGATTTCAGGGCATATAACTCGAGCCCTACTAAGTCAAATGGAATGGAACTTTTTTTAAATGAAATTTTGTCCTATTAGCTTTATTATGAGACTAATTTTATATGATTTGAATCAGTTTTCAATTTTTAGAGGATTTTTACTTTTAAGTGTCTGATTTTGGGCAGCCACAAGGCAAGTCGGGACAAAACCTAAATAACTTAAGCTATAGTTATCAAAATTGGATGGGACCAAAGAAGACACATACACTTTAACATATCCAAAATTGAGGTCCAAATGAGTTAAATAGAAATTATGGCTTGATTGACAAAATCTAGGTTGAATGGTTATGTTGAGGTAGTAACTCTGCCTTAATAGAACTAATGTTTCTATGAGTTCAATGATGAATTATGAATGCAATGTTGTGACTTCAATGAGAAATTGGTGTTCTGATGTACTGGCACTATTCATGGGGAAGTGGACACATTCCGTTATGTTGCTGAATTTTTGGCAGAATTGTAAGAAGCTTATGAGCATTTATATGTTATAAATATGTATGTGAAAATCATGTATGCAAGGATATGTGAAAGTAAGCGATGAAGCATATGTATGAGTAAATTCAGCATGTCTATACATGACTATGTATGAGAACGAAAGGATATGAATCTATTAAATATGGATCCGTTCACCTAGAGGCAGTTGCACTTTGAATCCCTCTCTGTGAAGGCAGCGAAAACTACGAGATCCCTCTACCTCGGAGGCACGTGGTCAGATGAGATCCCTCTACATTGAAGGCACGTGGTCAGCTGAGATCCCTCTATTATTGAGATACGTGACCAGAAGAGATCCCTTTAATTTAGAGGCACGTGACCAAAATGAGATCCCTCCAAGACTAGAGGCACGTGAATCCCCTTATTGGTTAGTCTGTGTGACGACGGTCACGAGTTGAGCTGACGAGCTCACTCCTAGATTTGACTACCCAAGGGCAGTAAAGACTAAAGACTAAAACATATGCAAGCACCCTGCTCACATGAGGCATGGCATCAACCCAGCTAGTGTGAGTAGAGGGGATAGTGCTTACATGAGGCATGGCATGACCCAGTTAGTGTAAGTACCAAAAATTTATGGTGGCAACGTCCATGCCATTAGCTCATTACCACTTATGTTTAGTGGCTGAAAGAAAGCAAAGAAAGTTAAAGAAAGGCATCAGGGTAATTGCATGAACCCAAAGATGAGAATTTGTGTAATGGCATCCCGTGTTTAATTGATGCTGAAGCTATACTATCTATTTATACTGTGATTATTTTCTAAATATGAAATATTGCCAATGTGACTCAAGCGCATGAATAAAATGGACTCTGCTTCGGACAATATATTTTCAACTATAAAACTGAATAGTCTATTTAACATGCTCACATTTTTCATAATAGACCGAAGCAGCTAGAGATAATAACGATGACACTGTATAAAATTTATTAATGAATCCTACTGAGAATTTTATAATTCTCACTCCTATGTTCATTTCCGTGTTATCTCCAGATAGGTCAAGAAATATTGGGAACAACCAGAGGTTGCTATCAGACAAGGTCCGTTAAGGTAACAGTAACAACTTCTGAGTGAAGTGCTATGACTTAAGCATAGTACTGTACTTGGGAGGGTGTTACACAACTGACCCTGCTGATACTAGAGTTACAACTATGCATGAGTAACAGATATACAAAATTAAGGTGCAAGATAATCTAAACAGAATTGAATCATTCAAACTACTATAATGCTATTATACACCCCCGCAAGATGAAGTCGCCATTGAGAACTTTCATCTTGTCTCTGAGATGTTCAAATTTTGAATAAGGCAAGGGCTTAGTCACGATGTTTGCAATTTGATCTTGAGTAAAGACATGAGCAACCCGAAGAGCTTTAGCTTGAACTTGCTCTCGAACAAAATGAAAATCAAGTGATATATGCTTCATTTTTGAGTGCAAAACTGGATTGGAACACAAGTATGTAGCTCCACTATTATCACAAAATAAAATTGGCTTAACTAACTAAGGAACTTTTAGTTCACTGAGAATATTGTGAGGCCACAATATTTCTGAGGTAGCTACTACAACCGCCCTGTATTCAACCTCTGTGGAGGATCTGGCAACTGTTCTTTGTTTCTTGGAGCTCCATGAAATTGGGTTTCCACTAAGAAAGATGATGTATACTGAAGTAGAAGTGCAATCATCTGCATTGCCACCGCAGTTCGCATTAGTGTAAGTGATAAGATTAAAGGAACTGGTTCGGCTAAGATGAAGACCATAGTTGATATTGGACTTTAGATATCTCAACAATCGTTTGAGATGCTGAAGATGGCACATTGTTGGCTTATGCATGAATTAAGATAGCTTGTTGATAGCAAAGGATAAGTCTGGCCGAGTTAAATTCAAATACTGCAAGGCACCAGGGACGCTTCTATAATAAGTTGCATCTGTTGTAGAGGAGCCATCATGAAGTTGAATTTTGGCAGAGGAAGAGAGTGGAGTTGGAGATGGTTTTGCACTTGCCATGTCAAACCTCTCAAGTATATCTCTTATGAATTGATGTTGAGAAAGAAAGAGACCACCCTGATGAGGAATGAGTTCAATCTTAAGGAAATAGTGAGGTCTGCCCAAGTTTTAAGAGAAAACTGATTTGACAAGGCAAAAATGAAATCATTAAGAAACTAATCATTGTTTCCTGTTATTAGAAGATCATCAACATAAGCCAGGAAATAAGCTATTGTGCCACTATTGGAGTAAATAAATAGAGATGGATCACTCTTGCTAGTTTGAAAGCCATATGAGTTGACAAAATTTTTCAGCTCTTGATGCCAAGCTTGTAGAGCCTGTCTAAGACCATAGATGGCTTTGTTGAGCTTGCAAACATAATCAAGATGGAGATTGTGCTTGAAGCCTGGTGGTTGATCCACAAACACCTCTTCAGTTAAGGTTCGTTGAAGAAATACATTATTGACATCCAATTGGTGCATGGACCATGAGTTACCCAAGGCAAGAGTGAGTATTATTTTTTCAGTTTGAGGTCTAACTATAGGGGCAAAAGTATCATGAAAGTCTGTCCCTGGTAGTTAAGTGAAGCCTTTTGCCACTAATCTGGCTTTGTATCTGGAAATTGAACCATCGAGATTCCTCTTAATGCGAAACTGCAACCAACCATATTCTGAGTGTTGGACCTTGGCACCAGTAACCAAGTACCATTTCGGATCAAAGCATCAAATTCTTCTGCCATAGCTTGCCTTCAATGAGCATGTCTCATGGCTTCTCTCACATTAGAAGGTTCAAGATTTGCTGGGATAGGGTGTTTGGTGGCAGCAAAGATTCTTTTGGGTTTGAAGATGTTGTTTTGGGATCTAGTGACCATTGAATGGTTGTAGGTGGATTTATGAGGAGGTTGTTGAATTGGATTAGGTGTAGTAGCTAAGGAAGAAGGTTGGCGAGTTACATTACCTAGTAAAGGAGTTGAAGACAAGTGCTGCTCAGTCAAAGGAGCATTGGAAATTGCCTCAAGTACAGGTATGATATGTGGTGAATCTGATGTAGGTGTTGTGGGAGAAAGAGCAGTATTATTCGTGGTTGTGGGGCTAGGAAGAATTGGTTATGAAGCAGGTTTGTTAAGAGGCAGAATCGTGATAGGGGACTATGAGAATGGAAGATTATGAGGTGGAGAAGGTGGTTTGATTAAGGAAGATTGAAAGGAAGTTATGGTTGCAAGGATTAAGGAAGAATAAGAGAAATGATCATCAAAAAAAGGAACATGTCTAGAAATGTAGAGTTTGTTGGTGATTGGGTCAAGACACAAATATGCATATTGAGATGGTGAATAGCCTACAAAGATGCATAGGAGAGATTGTGACTCTAATTTGTGTTTTGTGTAAGGCTTTAACCAAGGAAAACATAGACAACCAAATGAATGCAAATGTAAATGATTAGGGGTAGAGTGAAACATGATTTGAAATGGAGATTTCATTTGAAGATTAGGAGTTGGCATGCGATTAATGAGGAATGTTGCAGTTTGGCATGCATATGACCAGAATGTAAATGGAAGCTTAGAATGATGCATGAGAGCACATGCAGTCTCAATAATGTGATGATGTATTCATTCAGCTGGTGCATTCTGTTCTGGTGTGTGCAGTGATGTAATGAAATGTGATATGCCATGTACAGAAAGAAAATAACATAATTTGAGAAATTCTCCTCCATTATCATAGTAAAAAAACACAATTTGTGAGTTGAAGAATTTTTCAACAGTAGTCTTGAACCGAGGAACGATAGCAGAAATATCATATTTATTTTTTAAGGGGTACAACCAGATGTATTTGGAGAAATGATCTACAAAAATCAAGTAATAAAGAAAACCATCTATAGACCTAGTTGGAGTAGGCCCTATACATCAAAGAAGATTATTTCAAGTAGCCTAGAACTAGATAGTGTAGATCTTGAAAAGGTTAGCTTATGACTCTTAGAGCTGCAACAGGACACACATGGTTGAAATGTGCCAGTTTTTATTTGATGTTGAGATGCCAAATGTTTGAAAATGCGCTGAGAAGGATGTCCTAATATGTGATGCCAAGTGGATGCAGTGGAGGTAATGAAGGCTGATCATTGTGGTGAGGATGGAAGATGATAGAGGCCATTCCTAAGCTGTCCTTTGATAAGAGGCGTTCCTATCTTCATGTCCTTTAGCGCAAAATAATTAGAGAAGAATTCAATGAAAATTGGGTTAGTTTGACAAAGTTGAGAGATAGAGATTAATGGTCTAGAAATACATGGGGCATAGGGAACATTAGAGAGAGTAAGTGGATGTTTTGGGGTAGGAGGTGAAACTTTACCAATATGAGAGATAGGTATGGCATTACCATCACCAACAATGACTTGATCTGTGCCATTGTATGGTGTGGTCAAATGAAGCTGATCAAGTTGTTGGTAATGTGGTAAGTTGCACCAGAGTCCAAAATCTAGTCAGAGTTGGCAGCAAAAGATGAAACTTGTGCATGATGAGTTGCATACTTTTGTCCATGCTTAGGAAGATAGCCATGGATTTTATAACAAACCTTGGCTGAATGACTAGGTTTCTCCCAAAATTGGCAAACAACCCTCTTTGATTTGCCAGGTGAAGTGGATCTAGAAGCCTGAGTAGGAGACGTATAGAAAGCTGGTCCCTTGAAAGAAGAGGACTTCACTCGATGAGAAGCATTTGCTGTTACTACAGCAGATTGATCAGTAAGAAAATCAATTCTTTGAAGAAATGTTTCAAAGTTTGTGAGCATGGCATAACTCATCAAAGGAAATTGGAGTTTCTCGTGCACGGATAGCAACAAAAACTTCTTTGTATTCTTGTCCCAAGCCATTCAAGGTGCGAATAATCAAGTCATCATCATCAACAGGACATTAATTGTGGCTAGCTCATCAGCAATAGACTTGATGCTGGTGAGATATTCAGAAATGGGTTTGGAACCTTTGGAGGATCGAGACAACCGTTCCTTGATATGTAGAATATGTGATCTTGTCTTGCTACCAAAGGCTTTATACAAGACATCCCAAGCTTGTTTTGATGTCTTAACATTGCCTAGCATAGTGATAATCTTGTGATTAGCACAAGTGATGATAGCATGTATAATGAGTTGATCCTGGCGAGTCCAATAGGAGAAATCAGCATGGTTGGCAGCAGAGCAGGAATTGGTGTAACACCCTTTATTATATAAGCCATACTCGAGTCATGGAGTTATATTAAAAAGGTGTCATTGTGCTAAGAAAGATTTAAAATATGGAAAATATAATATATGGCCTTTTAACTGCACACTTTATTACTAACTAATAGTTCATAAACTTCGTCGTCTCTGATACATAAAGAATAGAATAATTACAATTTAAAAGAAATTGTGACTAACATAATACACAACATTTGCTTCCGACTAGTCGTTGGCTAGCTTCAATAGCCTCTTGATTTAGTTTGTGCCCTAGTCTTGATCAGTGAATGTCCCAGTATTTCGCCTCGCACTTGATTTCTAACTTGGGTGTTGGAATATTTACGAAAAAGGAAAATATACAAGCGGGTAGTGAGAACCTAAGGTTCTTAGTAGGTAACCTCAAACCATCACACATACAATGTCATCATAAACATTTTAGTCGCTTCGGTTTCTTATGAAAATGTGACACATATACAACCAGTGGTTCAATTTTAAGTTGAAAACATCTTTCTCGAAGTGGGTTATATTTTAAAAACCACTTGCCATATTATATGACAGACATAGAAATATGAATAGTGTAATATGCTTCAACAAGAATCATAATAACATTATGACATAACAAGATAAGTGAAAATGCACATATAAATGCTATTACTTGACTATATGCAAGTGCACTTGAATTAATTCATTCTCTTTCTTTACCTTGCAACTTGACCTTGCTCTTTTGTACTTGGTCCACCGAAGGTGAATGGCCTCTTTCACCCTTGGGTAATAGCCTGCTTTTTAGGTCTGAGCTCGTACCTATACATGAATGACAGGTTTACTTTCCCCGACCCTCACACCGGTCTATTTCCCTTAAATCTGGTCGAGGGCTGGCTCAAGTCTTAGATAGTACTGCTTTGGCCCACGCTAGCTGGGTCTATGCCATGCCTCACATGGTAGCTTAGTATGTCCCTCTTGCAAGTTCTTATTATCTTTTCCTTTCCATATCTTATCATGCATGCGGATGCTTTGCGCATTCATGGATATATCTTACCCCTTACTTCTCATATCATATTCTAATTATACTTGCATGCATGGCATACATGAATATGACATGTAAATGTAAATATATCCAAAGTATAATCACCCATAGCATAAGTTCTCATAAATTTTTGCCGAAAATTCGGTAGCATAACGGATCGAGTTTGCTTCCCCGTGAATAGTTCCAAGCTACCAATACAATCAATTAAGTATGCAATTCAATGTAAAACAACAAGTTACAGCAACATTATTAATCATATGGTATGTCAAAATCAATAGAAATATCAACAGAGTTTTCTGCTCACTCTATCCTCTTCTACTCGAAGTAAAGTCCACCTTTACTCCTATTCAACTCATTTAGACCTAAATTTTGGATATATCATAGATCTATGTGTCTAGTTTTCAACCCTTTTCATCCCATCTTATTAGTATTTTACCTTAGATTGCCCTGTACTTAGCCAAAAATGCACCCTTACAAGTGAAAATTCACTAAAAATAGAAATCTAGGTGAAATCATATGAAATTTATGTCAATTTAAAATTAACAGAACAAGCTTTCAAATGAAATAAGTTTCGTATCATTTACATGAGTATATTTTGAGATATAAGCCTCGTAATTTGACCCTGCTAGATTACCCTGTTCTAGCCCAGTTTTAACTTAAGGTAAATTCATTGATATGCTGGGAATAACTGGAAATGAATCTGACTCTAAAATTTTTATGGAATATTTCCTTATATATTAGCTTTCAAAGAGCATTAGTTTCACTTAATTTAGAGTTGTGTAGCGTGAGTTACATTCCTCTCAACCTACATTGCCCAGATTAGAATCCAGGATTCTAGGTCAAACTTCAAAAGTTCATAACTAATTATACACTAATCCAATGGTCTTATATTTTATATGTATGGAAAAATGGATTCATCAATTTTAAATGGCTGTGGGCAGAGCCGTACACTCCGCCATACAGACTGCTGAGGAAAAACCCTAACAGCATCTTGAACTCATGATTTCCTTAAATCAATCCATCTAATCTTCAATCCTAACTTAATCATACATCTTAAACCACCCATAATCCATCTTATCCAACCAATATAACATCAAAACAAAGGGACAAAGGAGAGCCCTAGGCAGCCCCAAATAAGAGAAAAACAAGAGAAAAGATGAAGTTCTTACCTCCTCTAGGTGTAGTCTTGCTAGAGTTGGGTTTTAGATTAAAGGAATCAAGATGATTGAAGTTCAAGCACAAGATGAGAGGGAGCAGCTGGTTGTCTTTTCCTTTCCTTCTCTTGGACGTAACATGAAGGAAGCCAATGGGAAAAATCTGATGTTAGTAAATGAGGGTGGTTGAGGAATTGATCTCATATTGGTTGATGCTTCACTTGGCTCACAAATGAGCCAACAAGGCTTGAAAATTTGTGACTACCTTGCACCACTTCTAAATGGATGTATGGCTACATTTTCAGCCATTAAACATAGGGTTTTGGGTATACAATTCCATTGATTCGGTTCTGACAGTTTAAAATACTGAATTTTTACCGATTTAAGTAAATTTGTGAGATTTTCTATATATCTATTCTAATCTTCTCAAGTCTAATTTCTTTAATTAATACTTAATTAACTTCTAATTATCCTTTAATTAATTTCTAATTAACCTTACCTAATCAATAAAATCGAATAAATTGATTAATAGCGTAGATTAAACGTTTCGCAAATCCAGAGCCTTTTTGTTTTCTATTTTCTGTAGCTAATGGCATATTCATAATTTTGAGCAAGTCCAGCGGCACCCCACATAATTTCACATCAGACTGCCTCCATGGCCCAATCGACAAAGATTTAAACTTCTACGGTTTCACCACGTGATTATGCTCTGTTTAAAATCCCATTTTGCTAATTTTACAGATATGGGGACATAAAAATCATTTCATGAAAAGTTCTCGGGTTATTGTGGGAATAAATTTTTGGGGTCAAAATATAATTTCTAAAAATCCTGGGCATCATGCAATTAATAAAAGTTTACAGGGGCACTTTGTCATTTCTTAATTTTTAACATATGACAGTGCCATATTTTCAACGACAGTATTATAGCATCCTATAATTCTGAGTGTGAAGATCGTTATGGCACAACGCTGCCTGAGAAATTCTCATATTGCCTAAGGGAAAGAATTCAAGGCTTCCATTACGTTCTGTTTATGAAAGTAAGGATGTTATATTCTATCTACTTTAAAAAGAATTTTGTCTTTAAAATTCTAGGATTAAGAAGGGTCAGGGAAAAATCTTTTTAACTTATAGGGATATTTCTCTTTTTGAGCTTGTATCTTGTCTTGAGATTACTTGTCGGTAGCTATAAGGTATTGTCTTAATACGTACAAAGGATCCATAAGGGTTATGTTGGTGCCCAAGCTTGCCTTGTCGCTATGACGCTTTGAATCATTATTCAGTTTATTGGAGACTCTTACTCATCTCCCTTGCTTTATATTCGCCACTCTTGCTTTGTGCTAGCTGCTAAATCTTCCACCACTTGTACATAGGACCTCAGATATTTGACTCATGAAGATTTGCAATTGCAAAGATTAGCAGCTATCGTAGTAATTGATGTCAATATGTAGTAATGATAATGCCTGTGTCAAGTTTTAGGAGGTTCGTATATCCTTTCCCAAGATTCTTATTCGCTCAATTACAGTTAGTTCAATCATAAATTCGCCTCCGATACCGCCCTTTAGAAGTATAAGCTTAGGTCTCTTCTCAAAATTATAACTAGAAGTTTTATCTTAAAATTCCTTTTCCTTATAAACTTCACTTCGTGCTCCATTACTTGTGGGAAGATCTCAGGTCACTCCCACTGTATGGTTAAAGTTTATAAGATTCATAGCTCTTCTTATTATCATCCTCTTGTTCTCCTTAATTTTTAGCTATTAAGGTATATGTGATTCGACGTAGAAATGGGGGTTAATAGCCATATTTCCTTAGCGAAGCTGCAGACTCTTCCTTATCCTATTTCTTGTCTACGAGATATCTTCCTAACACGTCAAGAGTCCCCCTAGATTGTATGACCACCCACAATACATTTTATCTTGATGATGGCCTAATCTGTTAATGAGCTCGCCGAGAAACTTACTTATCTTTCTTGCCATGTGTCTAACTACTATTGCATTGTGATTTCTAGTAAACTCTTCATTACTTGTGTCTTAAGTCTTCGACACCAGATCGAGAAGTTCTATCGGGGCTATTGTCTATAGCAGCAATTAATCTCGACAGATAGTGGTCATATGGGCCCTATCAAAGTTTTTGGAAAATTGACCTAGCGGTTTCCAGGATTTTGGTCCACTTGCCCACCTTTGATAAGTGATGAGTTCCCTTATGTTGAGTCTAGAGTGTAGGATTAGAATATTTTCATAAACTGTAACTATAGGCCTTGCTTTGAAATCTCTCTTTTTCTTGTAGGCTCTATTCCATTTTCCTCATTATCTGCTAGTTAGATTTCGTGTCGTCCCTGTTGAGCTTCTTAATGACTATTGCAATATCTTTTCCCCCAGAATATGATCAATTCAATCTGAGAAATTGTTGAGTTGAAAAGATTCTATCACTCTCCTATCTTCTTCAATTTGGTAGTGAAAAGATTCCTCGTTTATTATATTGACATCCACCTTCTTCTAAACTTTAAATACCAACTTAAGAAATCTTGTGGTTACCAGCATTATATTTCTCATTGATGGTCAATCCTAGTAGTTTATGGTTAAACTTTGTATTACTCTCACTACTGAGCCTTTTGGTTATCCCGTGTAACATCTTGCCCCTAGGATGTAATCCATTTGCTTTGAGAGATAGAAATAATGGTCTTGCTTCCCTATTGAAGTTACAATATGAGGACTTCCCAGAAGGTTACCCATCATAATATTACTCTCGTCCCAGCACGCTTAACTACGGAACTCTGATAGAACCTAGTGCGTTGGTGATGATCGCATTTAATTTGGCTCAAGGTATGGAGACCCTTCTGACTGCCTCTAATTCTAACATCATAACCTTGCCCTTTATGGGGCACGCTTCCAAATCCTTTTTGACTTTATATTGGTGCATCATCTGATCTTGCTTAGGGTGTATTGGGTTTGTTGCACTTATGACCAGTGCCAAGGCAACCTTGCTTGGTATTTTGTACACAATCTTATTTGCACCATAATCTCATACTAGGTAGCTTTTCTCTGTTTAATGGGCTGGTCAGAAATCCAAACTTCCTCTTTTCCTGCCTCATCCCTACTATGTTCTATTGTTCCTGCAGAAACTTGTTTGTTTTCATTTGTCGGAACCTACCTTGTTATTGCTCCCTTGGTCTATCGGGATTAGTTGCATACTTTAAGTCTTTATTACTCTCACCTGAATCTGAATACATTCCTTATAGAGTTACTCCACCCATAGCATATATAATGGTACCTAAAGGCAATTGTTAGACTTTGTCTTTCTTCTCTGAATAGCCTCATTCCTCTACTAATAACATGTTGAAGATGATCCTATCATCTAGTTCCTGTGATGGCTGAGGTTGATAGAATTTGAACATGACTAGATTTTCTAGCACTTCTTTTATCCCTGAAAGGTAGGAAAAATTACACTTGGTTCGTATGCCACCTCTAGTCTGAGAGTGTTCCTACTTTAGGTTAGTAGGAGATATACTACCTTTCTCTTTTGTTACACTTATAACTTCATCGGGTTTCTATACCGTGTATAACCATATCTTTATCTTAATTCAATGTACAGTTGGATGGGTCTCTTTATAGTTTACTCCACTGTTTCGCTTTCGAAGCTAAGACTCCACTTAATATTCTTCCAATTTGCAATCGCTATAAGGTTAGTCCTCAATCCTCTGGACAGGGACTTAAAAAGGTCTCCCGTATACCTAACCGAAGCTTCTGCCTTTAGCTTCTTTCACTAATTCTCTGCTTCATTTGTCTACTCTGCAAATTTCTTAATGAAGGATTAGGTCTTTATAATGTGTTGTTACCACAATCCAAAATAAAAACCATTGACTGAATTTGTTGGCGAGGTACCCTCGAGTAATCTCATCTACGAAGAAAATAAGGGCACTATCCATGCCACATAAGATAACCTCATCAGCGAGTAATCACCTTACTTCTGTCGAGTAGTAAAGTTACAAAATCAGGTAGAAGAATCCCCTAGATTCAATCTAGAGAAGATAGCCTGGATCGAGTAATCGCAATGAAGCTTAAAACAAGCCCCATTAGGGTGAAGAAGATTCTTACTTAGCTCGTCTCCAACTAAGATCCTGTCCTTGCTGATGGGAAATCTTTGGCTATCCGGCAACACGATGCAAACAACCTTTTTCGATATAACTAGGTTTACTATGTCCATAGTATACCGTTTGACACAATTTCTTTGATTGAATCCCCAATTCTTTGCACTCCTTAACTTGCTCAATTGTCTACCCCTTTATGCCATCGCTACTTTCTAGGAGTTTCGTCCCTCATAATTATGTTTAGAAGGTTCCTAATAAGCCTGCAGGGTGCCATAGGCTTCTGTTTACACAAAACCGTATATTGAGACAGGCTCAATATTCAGTCAAGTGCAACAAGTAGTCCACAACACTCACAACAAGGCTACCATGCATAATATTTCTATGTCCTCTTCATGCGAGGACCTAAAGTATGGTTTATCTAAATTCTCAGAGTATGCATCAGAAGCATAATCAGTCCATCCACAGGCTTATACAGGATGAACTGCTCTGATACCAATAAATGTAACACCCTTTATTATATAAGCCATGCTGGAGTCATGGAGTTATATTAAAAAGGTGTCATTATACTAAAAAAGCTTTAAAATATGGAAAATATAATACATGGCCTTTTGACTGCACACTTTATTATTGACTGATAGTTCATAAACTTCGTTGTCTCTGATACATAGAGAATAGAAAAATTATAATTTAAAAGAAATTGTGACTAACATAATACACAGCATTTGCTTTCGACTAGTCGTTAGCTAGCTTCAATAGCCTCTTAGTCTAGTTTGCGTCCGAGTCTCGATCAGTGAATGTCCTAGTATTCTGCCTCGAACTTGATTTCTAACTTAGGTGTTGGAACATTTACGAAAAAGGAAAACATACAAGCAGGCAGTGAGAACCTAAGGCTTTCAATAGGTAACCTCGAACCATCACACATACAGTGTTATCATAAACATTCCAGCCGCTTTGGTTTCTTATGAAAATGCGAGCACATATATATAACCAGTGGTTCAATTTTAAGTTGAAAACATCTTTCTTGAAGCGGGTTATATTTTAACAACCACTTGCCATATTATATAACAGACATAGAAACACGAATAGTGTAATATGCTTCAACAAGAATCATAATAACATTATAACATAACAAGATAAGTGAAAATGCACATATAAATGCTATTACTTGACTATATGCAAGTACACTTGACTTAATTCATTCTCTTTCTTTAACTTGTAACTTGATCTTGCTCTTCTGTGCTTAGTTCCCTGAAGGCGAATAGCCTCTCTCACCCCTGGATAATAGCCTACTTTTTAGGTCCGAGCTCGTACCTATACATGAGTAACGAGTTTACTTTCCCCAACCCTCACACCGGTCTATTCTCCTTAAATCTGGTCGAGGGTTGATCCAAGTCTTAGACAGTACCGCTCTGGCCCCGCAAGCTAGGTCTATGCCATGCCTCACGTGGTAGCTTAGTACATCCCTATTGCAAGTTCTTATTATCTTTTTGTTTCCATATCTTATCATGCATGCGAATGCTTTGCGCATTCGTGGATATGTCTCACACCTTACTTCTCACATCATATTCTAATTATACTTGCATGCATGGCATACATGAATATGACATGTAAATATAAATATATCCAAAGTATAATCACCCATTGCATAAGTTCTCATAAATTTTTGTCGAAAATTCGACAGTATAACGGATCGAGTCTGCTTCCACGTGAATAGTGCTAGGCTACCAATACAATCAATTAAGTATGCAATTCAATGTAAAATAGCAAGTTACAGGAACATTATTAATCATATGGTATGTCAAAATCAATAGAAATATCAACAGAGTTTTTTGCTCACTTTACCCTCTTCCGCCCGAATTTTGTAAAGTCCACCTTTACTCCTAATCAACTCATTTAGACCTAAATTCTGGATAGGTCATAGTTCTATGTGTCTAGTTTCCAACCCTTTTAGTCTCATCTCATTTTGATTTGTATAACTCAAGTTATTAGTGTTTTACCTCAGACTGCCTTGTACTTAGCTAGAAATGCACCTTTACAAGTGAAAATTCACTAAAAATAGAAATCTAGGTGAAATCGTACGAAATTTATATCAATTTAAAATTAATAGAACAAGCTTTCAAATAAAATAAGTTTCATATCATTTACATTAGTATATTTTGAGATATAAGTCTTGTAACTTGACTCTGCTGAACTACCCTATTCCAGCCCGGTTTGAACTTAAGATAAATTCATTGATGTGCTGGGAATAATTGGTAACGAATCTAACTTTGAAATTTTTATGGGATATTCCCTTATATGTTAGCTTTCAAACAGCATTAGTTTCACTTAATTTAGAGTTGTGTAGCGTGAGTTACACCCCTCTCAACACTGCCTAGATCAGAATCCAAGATTCTAGGTCAAACTTCAAAAATTCATAACTAATTCTATACTAATCCAATGGCCTTATATTTCATATGTATGAAATCCCTGAATGTCTAGTTTCATATAAAAATAGATTCATCAATTTTAAATGGCTGTTGGCGGAGCCGTACATTCCACCGTACGGACTACCGAGGAAAAACCCTAACAGCATCTTGAACTCATGATTTCCTTAAATCAATCCATCCAATCTCCAATCCTAACTCAATTATACATCTTAAACCACCCATAATCCATCATATCCAACCAATATTACATCAAAAACAAGGGGGAGCCCTAGGCAGCTCCAAATCCGAGAAAAACAAGAGAAAGGATGAAGTTCCTACCTCCTCTAGGTGTAGTCTTGCTAGAGTTGGGTTTTAGATTGAAGGAATCAAGATGATTGAAGTTCAAGCACAAGATGAGAGGGAGCAGCTGGTTGTCTTTTCCTTTCCTTCTCTTGGACGTAACATGAAGGAAGCCAAGGGGAAAAATCTAATGTTAGTAAATGAGGGTGGTTAAGGAATTGATCTCATATTGGTTAATGCTTCACTTGGCTCACAAATGAGCTAAGGCTTGAAAATTTGTGGCTGCCTTGCACCATTTCTAGATGGGTGTATGGCTATATTTTCAGCCACTAAACATGGGGTTTTGGGCATACAATTCCATTGATTCGGCTCTGACAGTTTAAAATACCGAATCTTTACCGATTTCCTTCAAATCAGTAAAACATTACTAAGTAAATTTGTGAGATTTTCTATATATCTATTCTAATCTTCTCAAGTCTAATCTCTTTAATTAACACTTAATTAACTTCTAATTATCCTTTAATTAATTTCTAATTAACCTTACCTAATCAATAAAATCGAATAAATTGATTAATAGCGTAGATTAAATATTTTGCAAATCCAGAGCCTTTTTGTTTTCTATTTTCCGTAGCTAATAACATATCCGTAATTTTGAGCAAGTCCAAGTGCACCTCACGTCATTTCACACTAGACTGCCTTCATGGCCTAATCGACAGAGATTTAAACTTCTATGGTTTCACCACGTGATTCTGCTCTGTTTAAAATCCCATTATGCTAATTCTACAAATATGAGGACATAAAGGTCATTTCATGAAAAGTTCTAGGGTTATTGTGGGAATAAGTCTTTGGGGTCAAAATATAATTTCTAAAAATCTTGGATATCACTGCAATTAACAAAAATTTGTAGGGGCACTTTTATCATTTTCTAATTTTTAACATATGGCAGTGCTATATTTTCAATGGCAGTATTATAGCATCCTATAATTCTGAGTGTAAAGATCATTATGGCATAACGTTACCTGAGAAATTCTTACACTGCCTAAGGAAAATAATTCAAGGTTTCCATTACGTTCTATTTACAAAAGTAGGGATGTTACCATTGGAGGCATCAATAAATCCAATCAAGTCATATCTTTCATTTGCACCTTCCAGGCAGTGTAATTGGTGGTATTAAGTTTTAATGAATGTTGTACATTGAGTACAACAACAGATTTGGGTGCAGCAAGGTTTGTATTAGGATCCTGAGGGATAGGATCATTAGAAGTATTGGAACTAGCAGTGGATGTCATGATGGGATGAAGAATCGAATGCTGTTACGCGTTCGGCTACTGATACCATGTAAGGGAAATGAATTTTACCTGTTATATTGAACTGAAATTGAAGTCGAATATATATACTTGGTTGCTAACAGATTTCCTATAAAGTAGAGCCTACTGACTCTGCTGATACTAGAGTTATAGCTATACATGAGTAACAGACATACAAAATTAAGGTGCAAGATAATTTAAACATAATTGAATCATTCAAATTACTATAATGCTATTATAATCCACAGAGAAGAAAAACATCACTCAGATCAACACACATCATGTCATTTTAACTATCAGTTTTATTTCTCGTTATTATTTTCCTTTTAGCTTTATGTTATTTTTTTTATTTTCATTGATAATTTTCAAGACTTTTTATGAATTCATTGGTTGATTAATAGAAATCATAGTTTTATTCTGATTTTCATTGATCGATCTTGCTCAAAGGCTTGCTCTTTTGAGCCGTTTGAGGAGTCCATTTACTAAGGAGTACAGTACTCTCTTTAATGTTAATCGTCTGAACATTGGTAATCTTTGGGAGTTTGCTTTTCGGATAAGTTTCTTCGAAGAAATTTTGCCGATTATCTAACAAATATTTATAATTAAACTACAACCGTTCAATAAAAAAGAATGCGGGTATTTTTTTAAAAGCATCTATTTGGTTTAATTTTTGAGAAAATATCTTTTAAAAGAAATTTTTTTAAAACAAGACTTTTTAGAGGAATTACTTTTAAAAGAATGATTTTTGTTTGGTTTGAATATGTCAAAATAAGTTTAGAAGAATGACTTTTATTTAGATAGTATAAAATAAAATTATTTTTGGTTGTTGATATGAGTGTAATAGTAAGATTCCTTTTCAAAAGGTCTTTTTCTAATATGAAAAATAACTTCAAAGATATTTTTCCCAGCAAAAGGCTTTCTAAAAAAGGGCTTTTACATATCTAAGTATATTAATTACTGTATATTTCTATTCTCATTCTAATAAAAAGCTTTATGAACTCCCCAAAAGTATGTCCACACAGGCAAGTCGCTCAGTTATCTGCTCACATGACCTCATTCTCACCTTTTCTCGGCTCTCATACCTCTGCCTCCTCGATCGGCAACCCCCTGCACCATCTCGTGTCACGCCAATTCAGTCTAGCAAAGGTCCCGAGCATATAAATTCAAAAAGATGATACAAAGAGGAAAATTTTGCAGGCTCTGTAGAGTGGCACCGTCTTAATAGCCACATACTATGTATGTCTTTCCCTTATATTTTCTTCATAGTAAAATGTCATTTGACAACCCAAAAAAGATTAAAATGTCATTTTCTTCCTCTAAAAATTTTTTTTAAAAAATTATCATCTTAGTCTTTTAAAAAAATGTTGCTCACAATTTAGTCCCTTAATTATGAAAAATTTTAACAAACTGGCCTTTTTGATTGGATTGAGAAAAATGAGAGTAATTAAGTCTTAATTTAACCATTAGCTCGGTAACATTTTACGTAACATTATACATAGCTGAGGGGCTAAATTAATAACACTTTGTATTACTGAAGGCCTAAATTATTGTAAAAGAATTTTAGAGGACTAAGGTCATAACGCTTTTCACCATTTAGGAACTAAATTTATGATTCAAATCTTTCAAGAACCACAATAATGACAAAAAAAGGGGGATTTACTCTTCTATTAATATATTAACTGAATGATAATTACAAGCTTTAATACACCTTGTGAATACATTTTTTAGTCAAGTCAATCTTCGTGCATAGATAATATAATCTCAATTAGATTGGCTGAATGCTTGGTTCTTGTAAAATGAATACTAATCTGTGAAAGCACATGACACAAACTCAGGAGTGAACTATGCCATACAGCCTCTCCTCCTGAATAACAAGCCGTGGCACAAGTTGCCAATAACCACTCGTGCAAAATTTAGTAGTATAGCTCAGAAATATCCCAAGCCAGAAATCTAGTAGCTTGGATTCACTAAATTATGCAGGCCAGAGATTTGAGGAATCTTTGACATAACCAAGCTGGAGGTCTGCCAAACACTCCTCATTTTCTGCTACAAAACCAAAAACTGCATATCAACCATCCAATAGATTGATATTAATGGGAGTTAGTGCAGTTTCTTTCAATATCCAAAATACGGGCTACAAATAGCACTCCGCAAATTCCTGCTCAGAAACATTAAAGCAGTAAATAAAAGCAAGAATAGCATGCTTCAGAAAACAAATTCAAAAAATAGATTCTTGAATCTATTGCGGTATTGTCTTCATCATTGCTCCAAATGCATTAAAAGAAAATTTAGTTTGAGCCTAATATAGACCAAACTTACTTTGTTAGCAGTCAAAAGACATCAATTATTTGACAGGGCATAACCAAGGCTATGAATTCTTTTGGGCGTACCTTGCGAGGATTTATCAAGATTATTCTTCAACTGCTTGGCTATGTACAAATTTCATCATAATTTAATCCCTTCTTTGATACAGAGATCCTCCTTCTGACTCCTAAGGACCCTCCTATTCAAAGAGCCAAAGTCATTATGAAAAAAACCCCAGCTCAGGGACACAGCTTGCTAGCCTCATCTGCTCATCCAGTTCAGCTAGCAACAAGTGAACTTGACAATAAGAGGGGTGATGTTTATCAGAAGCTGCAAATAGATGAATTTTTTTATTGATTTCAACCCAGCTAGACCCAGGACATTTCTTTTCTATACCCAGATCCTTCATGGTTTTCCGGATCTTTATGACCTCACTCCACCTATTTACTTCAGCATACATGTTAACAAGGAGACTATAATACCCACTGTTACCTGGCTCCAAAATCATCAGATTCTGAACTGCAATATGAGCTATTTCCAAGTTTTTGTGAAGCTTACACCCATTCAATAAGGCACCCCAAATAAAAGAATTAGGTTCAAATGTCAGGCTTCCGATCATCTCTAAAGCATCCTCAAGCAAGCCAGCCTTGCTCAACAGGTCAACCATGCATCCATAGTGCTCAATTTGAGGAGTAATACAATAATCCTGGATCATGCTCATAAACCTGCAACGGCCCTCCTCTATAAACCCTGCATGGGTGCAAGCAGTTAGGATACTAATAAATGTAACTGCATTTGGTTGGATCCTTTTCCTCTCCATTTCTCCAAACATCCTTAGCGCTTCTTCTGCATAGCCATGGGTTGCAAGCCCATCAATCACAGAGTTCCAACAAAACAGGTTTTTCTTTTGCAATTTGTAGAACAACAAAAGAGACCTATCTATGTTCCCACATTTTGCATACATATCAATCAGTGAAGAGCCAATGTAAACATCAAGATTAAATCCACTAAGCATCAAATAAAGGTGCACCTCCTTTCCCAATTCAAGCGCTCCTAGATGGGCACAGGCTGAAATGATAGTCGTCATAGTCACTTCATCAGGCATCATTCCTTTGTTGATCATGTCATGAAAAAGTGCTATTACATTACCATATCTTTTGTTCCGAGAATAACAAGTCATCATGGTTGTCCAGGAAATAATATCCCTGGCAGGCATTTGCTCAAACAAAAACTCAGCAGACTCAACGTTGCCTGATTTTGTATATCCATCAATCATGGTATTCCATGTAGCAATGTTTTTTTCAGGCATCTCATCAAACAATCTCCCTGCAGAATTCATTTCTTCATTCCGAATATGAGCCGAAATCATCGTAGTCCAAGCAAAAACATCTCTTTTAGGCATATCATCAAACACCCTTCTTGAGTCACTCACATCGCCCAAAGCTGAATAAAACTCGACCAGGGTAGTCTGAACAAACACATGAGAATCAAATCCATGTTTCCAAACATGGCTGTGAACAGCTTTGCCTGAAACTGAATCCATCGACAAAGTGCAGGCCTTAATTAAAGATGAAAATGAATAACTGGTAGGCATGATGTTGTTCCTCAACATCTGCATATAATATACTAATGCTTGGTCTGAGTAACAGCAATGACCACAGCCTCTGATCAATGCGTTATAAACCCAAGCATTAGGACTTTCCATCCGACCAAAAGCCGAACTTGCCAAATCTATGCAAGAAAGGATTGAACATGCACTTATAAACTGGTTCATCAAGAAGCAATCCTGGTTGGCATTAGTCTTGATCATGGAGGCATAGACTGATTCTAGTGTTTTTGCTGTCGAGCATCCTTTTATCTGCCCCAGAATTGTCTCTTTGAGAGTGTGCATATTGCAGTGTTGAACAATACATTTTGGATTTGACAAATGTTTAGCCAACATTGCTCCCCATGTATTTTACATTTTGAGGGGTGAACGAGGTTTACTCAGCTAATACTCATTGTTTTCACTTCCCAAACATGAAAATAGCTGACGGGTGGCCAAATTCTGGGCATACAGTCTGCAAAAATGCACAGAAATATGAAACATATAGAGCACGTTTAGCATTGGAGATGTTTTCTAGATGGTGAATGCAATTTCTGTTTCCATTGGAGAAATTAGAATATATCTGGATGGATGGAGTGAGATGATTTGTGATGCAGCATAGTGGTAGAATGTTATTAAATCTATTATCTGTGACTAGAGTGGTGGAAGAGGGAAATTGAAGGAAAGAATCTTATATGTGAGAAAAAACTGCTTTCATACAAATAGTTTTCTGTGAGAACAAGGTCTGGAAAAATAACTTCATAATCTATTCACTTAACAAACAACCAATTACTTCATCAAGTTGTAATTTAATTTTCTTTAGAAATTCCAAATCAATGCTATCATCATATATGAATGTATCAGTGAAATTTCAAATGCTGATGCTGGAACAGTGTCATTGAAGACAAAACACCAAGACGTTCAATCATCAGATGAATAAGGATAATGCTAGTGTCATTATCAATAAATAAAGACATATATAATTAAAGAAATAAAGGTGCTGCGTACGATCAGAACCTTCCATTACAAAAATTCAATTTGTGAGTAAGCCCAATCCAACAGCTTGGGTTTACACAAAATTTATTCAGAAATCTAGGAAGGGACATAGGGTAAGTAGCAACAATAAAAACACAGAGAGAGCATTATAAGTGAACAGATGGAACACATTCACCATGGAGATTTCAAAAATGAAGAATGAGACAAAATCCAAATGAATGCTGCAACGGACGTTGAGGGAGGGGAAGTCTTGTCAAACAAACAGCATAATATTGGGAAGGAACAGCAGTGCAAGGGAAGGGAGGACAAAACACAACTTGCCAAGACAGACATGCTGTGGTGAGCAGGACGCCAACATATATTCACATGTCATGTCGGTTGCTGCAGGTAGCCACTCTCTGCCGCAACCGTAAAAGAGACCAGGGAAGCCGATTTCGACGCCGCCGTCAGCGAAGAATTCTGGGACAAGAGAGGGTTAGGGTTAGGGTATAGTTTTAAGTTAGTTTATGCTCTCAATTAACCATGGTATATTTCTTTTAACGACTTTTACAAATTTAAGAAAAAATTACAACAATGAAGGCTATTAGTCAAACCGATTTATCAAATGTTTTCCGTTTCAAAACCACTCAAATATAAGAATAATGATTATATAAAAAGCCATCCTTTACATAGGAAAGAACCATATACCAGTTCTTGGGGAGTAAACTTCACCCAACTTGTCTCATATCATCATCTCAAATTAGGGGTTTTCCGTCATCTAGTAAATAGTGATATGCTTCTGGCTGAGGTCCTCTCACCCTACAATCACACAAAGTCCCTCGATCTAATAGTTTAATTGAATCTATTATATATATATAAACTATTATATCACTTTATTAATAGTGAACAGTTTTATCATCATAGATGTTGAAACAAAATAAAGTCAACATAAAATATAATAGTCCAATCTACTTCAACAAACCAATATTGTTCAATTCTTAGTTCTCATAATAAAGCTCAAAACCATAATTCAATTCTCACAAGAAACAACGCACATAGCTCTACTAGCCTTTAAAACAATAATTAAAACAAGAAACATAATAAACATCATTGAAAAAGATTTAGAGATGTCTAAAGTAGTAACTTTGATATCCCAAATCATAAGTATAATTAAAGAAAAAAAAAGCAAAATAAATGTTGCAATTTACGGTACGTTTGATTCAGTTTTTTTAAAACAAATGATTATAAAACTTATATTTTATAATATAACTGAAAATGCTGAAAATTGATTTTTTTCTAAACATTACTCTTTTTAACTTTTACAAAAAAAAAGCTAAAAACAAAAGTTTTTTTGATGTTCTAATTATTTTTTAAAAATTATCCACATATATGAGAAGTGATTTTTTCAATGAAAAGTGATTTTTTGCCAAAATAATTACAAACAAATGCATCCTTATTTTTCCTCATGTAAACGAGACTCATTTTGAGAGAAAACTTGTATTACAACAAAGGTATAGTTTCCCCATAGACAAAAATACGGTGAATTACACTTATCTCCCTTTGACTTGTATGCAATTTATGCATATTGCCCTGTTTATTCACCCTACACCACACTTCTCACATAAAATCGAAAGAGGTTAAATTCCCTAAATTCATAGCAATTGAACCATCATAGGGGCGATTTATCTGGGAAAGTCGATAGTGATGGATCCTGTGGTTCACCGAATAGTTTGTCTTACAAGCATAAGAAAGATAAAGTAGGGGATTCTGATCAAGGGGATGAGTTGGCAATTAAAGAACGATTGAGTTCTTCAAGCAAATATAGATGTTTTGTGGGTGAAGTTGTTGGAAACAATGGCACTTTGTCTTGTCTTGAATCCAGTACTCTTCCATCATTAAGCGTAGTTTATCAAATATCTAATTACTGACTAGTGGAGGTTACAATTTTGGCACAAGTAAGGATGGGATCGGAGGATCAAAAAGAAGCATGGAAGATGTTAAAATATGTTAAAATAGAGAGGAAAAAGAGAAAAAGACTTTGTGAAATCCGTGTGTCTCAACTACACAACGGAGACTGGAATATATAGACAATATGTAATAGATACAAAGATATGAAGAATATATAGTTACTCTAAATATACAATTCTAACTCCTAATTATCATCCTAATTAACATAATTACAATTATTCACATATTCTAACACTTCCCCTCAAGCTGGAGCATATAGATCATATGCACCAAGCTTGTTACATAGATAACTTAGTCTAGGGGATGTTTGGTTCAGTTTTTTTTTAAAAATGAGTAAAAAACTTATATTTTATAATATAGCTAAAAATATTGAAAACTGATTTTTTTTAAGCTACTCTTTTTAGCTTCTATAAAAAAAAAAAGCTAAAAATAAAAGTTTTTTTATGTTTTGATTATTTTTTACAAATTATCCACATATACAGGAAGTGATTTTTTCAGTGAAAAGTAATTTTTTGTCGAAATAATTACAAACAAATGCACCCTTATTCCTCCTCATGTAAACGAGACTCATTTTGAGAGAAAACTTGTATTACAAAAAAGGTCTAGTTTCCCTATGGATAAAAATAGAGTAAATTACATTGATCTTCCTTGAGATTTAATGTAATTACACCTAACACTCCTCTATTTACATATAATACGTTGATCACCCTTATTACTAACATAAGTTATCTCCCTTTGAGTTGTATGTGATTTATGCATATTGCCCTGTTTATTCACCCTCCACCACACTTCTTACACAAAATCAAAAGAGGTCAAATTCCCTAAATTCATAGCAATTGAACCATCATAGAGGCGATTTATCTGGGAAAGTCGATAGTGATGGATCCTATGGTTCACCAAATTGTTTGTCTTACAAGCGTAAGAAAGATAACATAGGGGATTCTGATCAAGGGGATGAATTGGCAATTAAAGAACGATTGAGCTCTTCAAGCAAATATAGATGTTTTTGTAGGTGAAGTTGTTGGAAACAATGGCACTTTGTCTTGTCTTGAATCTAGTACTCTTCCATCATTAAGCATAGTTTATCAAATATCTAATTACTGACTAGTGGTGGTTACAATTTTGGTATAAGTAAGGATGGGATTGGAGGATCAAAAAGAAGCATGGAAGATGTTAAAATATGTTGAAATAGAGAGAAAAAGAGCAAAATGCTTTGTGAAATCCATGTGTCTCAATTACACAACGGAGACTGGAATATATAGACAAAATGTAATAGATACAAAGATATGAAGAATATATAGTTACTCTAAATATACAATTCTAACTCCTAATTATCATCCTAATTAACATAATTACAATTATTCACAGATTCTATCACTCCCCCTCAAACTGGAGCATATAGATCATATGCACCAAGCTTGCTACATAGATAACTTATTCTAGGACCTCTTAAAGACTTGGTGAGCACATCTGCCAATTGATAATTTGAATTTACAAAACTCATGGTAACGTCTACGGATAGAATCTTTTCTATGATGAAATGGCAGTCAACTTCAATGTGTTCGGTCCTCTCATGGAAAACTGGGTTGGAGGCAATGTGCAAAGCCACTTGGTTGTCACAAATAAGTGTCGTATGCCTAGTCTCCCCAAATTGAAGTTCCTTAAGGAGATGCTTAAGCCAAATGAGTTCACATGTGGCAGATGCCATGGCACGATACTCTGCTTCAGCACTAGATCTTGCAACCACATTCTGCTTCTTGCTTTTCCAAGAGATAAGATTGCCTCCAATGAGTATGCAATACCCGAAAGTAGAACGTTCATCAGTAGGAGATCCTGCCCAATTAGCATTTGAATACCCAATTATATCAGCATGCCCTTTATCTTCATAGATAAGGCCTTTTCTTAGTTGTCACGACCTCACTCAGGATGTAACCAGCGCATAGGGGACACGTGCCCTAGCAAGCCTACACTAGACCTTTTCTTAAAAAAATTAGGCAGAGTCTCTCTTGTATTTAGGACTATTCCCAAATACGGATCCTTCACCTGCATAACAATTCAAACACACAAAAATCATTGGGGATCTACGCATTCTCCGAATGCACCGCACAACACATAGTATAAGAGTTTAAAACATAATCATACTTATGAAAATATGTATACATGTATATTCTTGAAGCTTAATTCATAAACATTAAAACTCAAGTTGGTCATAACTAAATTAACATACTATTACTGCAAATTATAAATGATACGGAAAGGACCTTGCCTGTGGGTTATTAGAGCATTATTAGAGGTTCTACCAATTTTACTCAAATACGAAAAAAAAAGCATCTGAAACCCCACACGAACAAGTGTATGGGAATCCAACACTTCTAACTAGCCGTAGAAATCTGAGGATGAGCTGGCACCTGTCTAAAAACATGGAAAGGAAGAAAGGGTGAGTCATACAGACTCAATGAGGGATAATATATCTATAACAACAGTGGAACAAGCCTAAACATACAATTTTAGTAACATATAGTTATAAGCGTTTTCAAAAAACTGATACGTTGTTTCTTAAGTAAAATACTTTGTCTATGTAGTAAAATTACCATAAAAACTTATGCTAAGGCATATCTGATATTTAATCTATCTTTAAAATCTCTCTATGGCTCATTAGAGCACCTTTTAGTTGAACTGAATATAAACCTCATTATATCAACTCATATGTATCCTTGTTCATGACCTCAAACACATGATAATTTCAAGGAATTTCCTTAAATTTCAATTTCAGCTAAATACAGTTTCAACTAGTAAATAAGGATCTTAAACATAAATGCATAATATAGAAATACTTTATCAAAATATAGAAAATAAATACTTGTTCAATCTCATGAAAACTTAGGACAGGATTCTATTTCAGAAAATAACTGCCTGACTGGGCTTGCCCAGCAGTAGCTGATCTCACGCCTATGCATGACTATATCTACCGGACATGTTGGCCGACATGCTAGGCTGGCGATCACCCTACTAGCTGGGTTATACGAGGTGCACCAAGGCTAATGCTGCTGCCATTAGCAAACAGTTCTGTTATAGTTTCCTCCTTAGAAAGGCACTCACACTTGCTGGATCTTTGCCATACCTAATGTGAGTTATTGAAAACACATTTCCTTTCTAACTCCTTGACAATAACACTTTTCTTTATTTCAAATCATATAGTTTCTTGCTCATAACTTTAAATACATAATAAGATTCAAGAATTTTGCATATTCTTAGCAAACAAAGTTATCAAAATTCACCAAATATTCAAAATAACTGTACTATCAAATATAGTTTCAAACTATATACTTTCAACTTAAAGTATCTATAGCTCTTTCTCAATTTATCGAAATGTGGTTGTTCTTTCTATCAAATAGCTTAGAACATTGACTTTAAGAATATAATAATTTCTAATGACTTGAATCTTCATATCATTTAAATACCATAAAGTAGTTTCTATAAGAGTTTGTCCCTACACTTCTATGCTTAAACATATATATATATATATATACACATAACTAACATGATTATGTCAAGAGTCCTATAAATACGGAGTAAAACATATTAATTCAATTCTTTCATAAGCTTCACTAAATTACATTTTAGGCATGTAGCTAAGAAATTAAGAATAAGAACAAGCTATAGATATACTAGCACTCACAGATCAAGTTTGGAAAGAAAGAAGCCCGAACTCTACGAAGTCTCAGAGCCACCAAGAGATTCCAGAGAGTATCTAACATCATAAAGAACACAATTCAAGCACCAATTAGTTTCTAGAGCTAAGGATTAACTTAAATTACATCCCAAGGTACAAAATCCCCAATTTGGAACCCTAAGTTCCCAAACCTAAATCTTAAACTTAATCCTCCAAGAAAATCCTTCCCTACCCATTTAATAGAAGAAGGTTTGAGCTTAGAGAGCTACCTTGGGTTGTAAAAGAAGGAAGAAACTTGATGGGGGACATCGCTCTCCATGCCACTTCGTTTCTCTCACTAAAAAGAAGGAGAGAGAGAGAGCTTCAAGCGAGAACCAAGCCAAGGTATAAAGAGGATGATGATGGAAGAAGATGAATTTGATGATGGGTTGAGTGAAAAATGGTAAAGGGTTAACGGAAATTATGTAGGGGAAGAGAAGGAGGAGAGAAGGAAGAGAAAGAGAGACATGGTGGAAATGGGGAAAAAGGGTCGAGACCCTTCCTTTATTTCAGTCCAATGGGCACCTGGCGGCGTGGCCTGGCCGCTTGGGTGCCCACCCACCTGAAGGAAAAATCATTCAATAGCGCAGCCAGTGTAACATCCCCACTTTAGTAAACCGAATGTGATGAAAACTTTGAATTAATTCCCTTAGGCAGTGTGAGAATTTCCCAGGCAGCGCTATGTCACGACGATCCTCACACTTGGAATTATAGGATAGTGTAACACTGCCATTGAAAATATGGTACTGCCATATGTTAAAAATTATGAAATGACAAAAGTGCCCCTATAAACTTTTGTTAATTACAGAAATACCCACGATGTTTAGAAATCATATTTTTGACCTTAAAGAATTATTTTCACAATAACCCTAGAACTTTTCATAAAATGACATTTATGTCCCCATATCGGTAGAATTAGCAAAATGGGTTTTAAGCGGTCTCTAACTAATATCTACATTTTCATTTTAATTTATCTTAAGCCTAATCTCTCTAACTAATATCTAATTAGCTCTTGATTAATATCTAATTAACTTCTAATTGTCCTTACATAACTATTGAAACCGAATAAGTGAATTAACGGAGTAATTAGACATTTTCGTAAATCCGGAGCCTTTCTGTTTCCTATTTTTTGTAACTAATGGCATTTTCGTAATTTTGAGCAAGTCCAGGGGCACCCCACGTCATTTCACACCAGGCTGCCTCCATGGCCCAATCGGCAGATATTTAAACTTCTACAGTTTCGCCACGTGATTCTACTCCGCTTAAAACCCCATTTTGTTAATTCTACCGATGTGTGGACATAAATTTCATTTTATGAAAAGTTCTAGGGTTATTATGGAAATAATTCTTTAGGGTCAAAAATATGATTTCTAAAAATCGTGGGTATTTCTGCAATTAATAAAAGTTTATAGGGGCACTTTTATCATTTCATAATTTTTGACATATGACAGTACTATATTTTCAACGGCAGTGTTACACTACCCTATAATTCCAAGTGTGAGAATCGTCATAGTATAGCGCTGCCTGAGAAATTCTCACACTGCCTAAGGGAATTAATTCAAAGTTTCCATCACGTTCGGTTTACTAAAGTGGGGATGTTACAACAGACAAGGCCAGAAGACTCTCCCTGAGCAACAAAACCAGGAGTTTGCTCCATATAGACTTCTTCTTCAAGGTCACCATAGAGGAAGGCGTTCTTGATATCCAACTGATGAAGCATGTAACATCCCCAATTTTGTTTAAATTAATTAGCTCAGTGTCACTGACTAATGGAAAGGGTTAGTGATTAATTGAGGATTAATCGGCTAATCGCAAGAGTAAGAGCTTAGTAAATTAGAGATAAGTCAATAAGTTAACAAGTCAACTAAAAGTCAATAATCAATAAGAAAAAGTCAACAATTGAATAATAACACACTAAGTATTTTAATTAAAGCTTAATCATCCAAATCTTGCTAATTTATGATTAAAAACATAATTAAGGTAATCTAATCTTGTTAATTAAGCATATGACAAATTTCTACCTTAATCAAATATGACAAATAAACTCTCACACACTAAAAATATAATCAGTGAGAATAATTCTTTTAGAAAAATAAAAGTCTTAAAAGTGTTATTAACTAAAATTGTTTAATGAGCAATTAAACTAATTTAATTAACACTTAAATAATTCTAATAACAATAAAAATTCAAAATTATCCCTTTGATCATGCTTGAAAAATTCAGCCAAGACAAGCTCATCATCCACCATCCATTTGCCACTTAATCTTTCACCATTAGATCAAAGATTAATGTGGTTAATTAACCAAAAGTGAGATAATCCTACACATGGATCATACTTGATTTGGCGTTAACCATCAAAGTCGATCAACCCATCAATGGCAAGAAGATAGCCATTAACCACTTGAGAAAACACAGAAAAAAGGTTTAAGCTTTGCATCAAGACTTAAGAGTAAAACAACCACTTTTTCACCCCTTGGTCACTAAGCCATTCCCTAAAAGAAGCAACAAAGTGATCAGCCTATAGTTTGAACTATACGCCCAAAACCAACCCCCATTCTCATTATTCAACTTCCATTCTGTCATTACAAGCCTGCTTTAACCTCTCTCTAAACCTCTCTTTGTTCTTCCTACTCTCCTTCTTGTTCTTTTTGCTTTCCTGCTCCAATCAACCTTACTTCACACTACCATCTTCACAAGCCCTTCAAGGACCACCTTCTTTAGTCTTTGAAGAAACAAAACAAACACACAACTTGCCCCATTTCCAAGCTCCAAAGAAGGGAGGCCATCTCCAACATTTCTACTCCCCAACACTTCGAAAAGCTTCTTATGGTAGTGACTCTAACCTTTCTTTTCTATGTGTTTTCAAGTACTAAAACTCCTAAACTCTTCATAGCTAGGTGGTTTTAGGACTTGTTCTAAGGTTTCATGACCATACCTTGTATCCATGAAGTTTTTCTTTATGTTAAATGTTCTATAAAAATGTGACTATATTGTATAAACACTTTTATGATTCTGATTCACACTTTATTCACACCTTAAATATTGATCTGTTATCGAAATATCAAAACATGATAGTAAAATGAAAGATAAAAATGGTCATTTGATAAGAAACTTTATAATATTTCTACAAACTAGTCAAGAAGAAGAATTTTGGTTATGCTGGCAAATCTAGTAGTCTGGATTGCGAAAATGATAACTCATGCTATACAACTCAAAGTGTAACGAAACTAATTTTGAATAAACATAGACTCATAGAGCTTTCTTGTCACAACCCAAACCCAGGCCATGACCGGTGCATAGGGATAAGTCCCCACGCAGGCCTTCCACCACAGAATTTTTATAAAAATTTCGACAAAGTCCCCTTTGTAATTAGGATATTTCCCAATTACAAAAGGTTACCTTGCAAGATTAACAAACATAATCTTCCATCAAGGATCTAGGTATATTTACAAGTTTAACAGTACTAATTCTCAGAATACACCTATCAACACACAGTGTAATAGTAAAATATATATTTACAAATGTTCATCCAAAATACATAATTTTAATTATTTAGAAAAACCAAATCCTTTAGAAAATCCAATGCATAGTATAAACAAATAAAATACAACAGAGTCAATATAATCAAGTCAAGGCCGGACCTTGCTTGTAGTACTATGGAGCTACCACTATCTAAGAGTTTCTCAAACATGTACATTTACAAAATATCCTTGAATAGAAAAGGGCTCATCTGCAAAACTTGGAATTTAATCACAAGGGCTGAAGGATTAGATTCTACTGGAATACTTGTATCTGAAAAAAAAAAGAGAAAAAAATAATAGGGTGAGTTTATGAAACTCAGTGAGAGATAGAGTGTCTCTAACCCATATGAGACAATGTACAAACTTATAGATATTAAGGTAATACAATAATATGTATAATAAAACTAAAATAGAATTCGTAATCAAACATTATTCAATTTTTCTTTTCCAAAAACATAAAGTCCATCTATTCCAGGATAATCAGGTAGGAATCACACTTAGGTGGCCCTTCCTTCGTGTGAATCCCATAATCAGGCATGCACCACTCTTTCAATGGCCATGAAATTCTGTCACACACCATACTATGTGTATGGTTGTGTAATGTTCGTCACGCACTACTCCCTTAAGTGGCTATGTAATACATCATCCTAGGTGCACCCAGGGCTAACACCTACTGCCATTAGCCTACAGATCTTGGCCTAGACTTTCCTAAGTCTTTCTTTTCCATTATGCAGAACATTTGATGAAGATTCTTATAAAGCATACCAATATACCTTATACAAAACAATAAAATCGTATCTTCAAAGAAAATAAAGCTTTAACACTTTAATAATTCAAAAATGAACAAAAGTCAAGCTTTTATCCAAAAACCTTTCATTTCACCTTTTACATAATCATTCATAAATTAGATATGGCGCAATCCATACCAAGCCCTATACCATTAAGTATATCAAATCCTTTCAAAATAAGGATAATTTTCCAAAGTTTAATAGGAACCAATGGAATAAACATTTGCCACATTTTTTTTTTTTGAAAATCAAATCATTGTCTCATGTGATCAAGTAGTAATAGATAAGCTATCAAAATTTAAATTATATTGCTAAGATATACCAAATTATTTGCATATGTATGTATATAAACAAAATACATTAGAAACTAAGATAGGGATAAATTATCTACTCAAAGACTTAACGCCAATAGTAGAATCCTAATCCCATGAACTCAAAGAGTCAAAGCCAGTCCTTCAATGGTATCTTTTATCAATAATATGGCAATTTAATTCAAGGTCAGTCACTTAGACTATGGATTAATCTAATTTACTCTCAGATATGAAAATCCCCAATTCTTCTAACTTATAGTTCTCCAAGAACTCAATATTGGAGAAATAATCCATACTCCATAGGAAAGGAAGAGGAAAGGAGTTTGAAGATTACCTTTTAGAAGGGAAAAAGGAAGAAGAAATCTTCAGGAGCCTTGGTGTCAACTCCTTCAAGCTCCAAGACCAAATGTGTTGATTTTTGGATGAAGATATGATTTGAGATTAAAGAAAGAAATTGAGATTAAATGAGTGGAAATAGTGTAATTTAATGGAAGGATTAGAAAGATTGTGTTTAAGAATGAAGGGAGATGTGTTTTAGAGAGAAGGAAGAGAGTTTGAGAGGTAGAGATAGAAAGAAAACACAGAAATGAGGGAAAGAGACACATCTCAGCTTATATATTGACCTGTGGCATTAGATTACCAAAGGCTGGTAATCGATTACCATAGCCAAAGAGTTGGTAATCGATTATCACAGACCCAGAACTGGTAATCGATTACCATATGAAAAATTTTAACCCGTGGGCATACAGAGAGAATTGTAATCGATTACAGGTCCTCTCTAATCGATTACCAACTCCAAAAACTTAGTTCCCTCTGTCTACAGTCCTTTCCCAGGTCTAGGATATTGCACAGACTTATTGACATTTCTTAATTTTAAGTTAATGTGGACTTTAACTTTAAAACATAAATGTAAATAAGGGAATAAACCCCATTTGGTTTCAATAAAAATATCTAAAAATTCAAAATTCCTAGGAATCAGAATCCAACTTTTGGGTTTTAGTATAATTCTCCAAAAACTTGCATTTTTATAAACTTGAGGGTTGAAAATGAAGGGGTTATCCATTCCCTAAAATTTGTTAAAAATCCCTCTTTAACTCATTGATGCCTGGGGAACCATTACCGGGACTTTTGATCTTAAAAAAATGCCTCAATCTTATAGCCCTCCAAGGAGGCATATGGTTCAGACTCAAAATTTTTCAGGTTCCGGCTTTGATGGGTAACTACAACTTAGGCTGGGATGTTACATTTCTATAGATATAAAATATGTGAGCATTGGATTTAAAATGAGCAAGATATGAATTTTTAAAGTAGGTTGTACCTAGTCATATTTCTGCCTGGACAGCCTACACTAAAATGTGTATAACTCGAGCTATACAAAACATTTTTGAATGAAACGAAGTTTGTTAGAAAGCTAAGACATATTAGAATAACCCCATAAAAAAGTTTAACTACATTCAGTTTGTGGATTTGCAAGTGGACTCGAGAAGTTACTATTACCTGAGTAAACTGTAAAACTGGGTAGTGATGTTGTTTAATGCATAACCTAGGAATTTTTGAGTGGGACTTATTTTGTTTAAAATATAGTTCAAAGAAGCATAACACTACAAAAAATTTAAGCTAAAACCATAAAAGATAGAGTTTTGGTGAATTTATTAAGTTATTGCCTTATAGTAAAATATGAATTTTGTTTAAGATTAATTTTAAGAGATAATGAAAAACAAACTTGAAGACCCTAAAACCATCAACTTAAGACATTGGAACTTCATATTTCAACTTAAAAGATTTAAAAAGAATAATAAAGAAACTTGTCCCCATGAATATTGAAAGAATCGAGTAAAAATAAAAATTTAATTAAAAGCTTGCACTTAATTTACAAAGTTAAGTTCATAAAACTTTGCTTGTAATATATCTATGTCTATGTGCAAGTATGATGATTAGGGCCGTGAAAATAGGCCAAACCCGTCGAGCCAAACTCGTTTACCTACCGAAAATAAATGGATTGGGTTTAAAAAATAATAACCTAAATTAATCCGTTTTCAAACCGGCCCGTTTAACTCGCGAGTTAAATGGGCCAGCCCGTATGGGTAAATAGGCCAACCCGTTTACCCGCGTTTATTTTTTTATTATTTTTTTAGAAAAATTGTATAAATTTAGAATATAAAAATATAATTTAGTAATTAAATTTAAGACATTTTCACTTTTTTTTAATAAAAAATAAGAATGATTATCTTTTTTTAAAATGAAAACTATTTTTTATTAAAAAATCAATTTTTAAAACATGAAAAGCAAAGAATAAAAATAAAAATAAAAATAAAATGGGCCCGCCTATTTAAGATCGTGGACTAGTCTTAAATAGGTCAAGCTAGAAAATTTTGGTTTGCAGGCTAAACGGACCAACTTGTTTAACCTATTTATTTTGTGGGCCTAAACGGGCTAGGTTTAAATGGGTTGGGTTGACCCGTTTGACAGCCTTAATGATAATGAAGATGATGGTTATGACGAATATGTTAATGATGAGTATGATCATATGCTATTGAGTAATGTATGATGATGCATATGCATATGCTATTCCGTGCTGTCACCAGATTCTGATGGCGCGCCCCATGGAGTGGATCATGGATCCACCTGAGTATGCATGGGAGCATGATGAGAACACCAACACGATTGTGGCCATAACCACCATGATCGTGCGAACATACATCCACCTGGGTCGTATACATAAAGAAGCAGAGCCTATTGTTCTACCTACCCCTAATGATTTTCCTAGAGCACTACTTAGGCAACTACTGGGCCCGTGGGACTTTCCACCGGAACCATTGCCAGACATTGATATGGAGCCCATGTCCTCAGGGCTACTCTCGGTCAAACCCCAACCAGTCGTTCCAATTATAGAGCTAAGCTCCGCGACCACTCTTAGAGTCGCAGCCGCTTCATCGCCATATCCGGAGTATCATCCGAGTGTTGTCCCATCATTAGAGGAGGACCCGTTTGAGGAGTGATCTGGTAGCCACTTGCACCACACATGAGGCCCAGCCTGTAATACCCTAATAAACTCATACTACGCTTAAGTCGTATTACAACATTTTATTAGTTGTTACTTATGCTTGTGGAAAACTAAACTTCACTTGAAATTAAGATACGTGGGAAAAATACAGTAATTTTTTTTTTGAAATACGTTGTCACTTTGTAGCATTTTGAAAAGTAAAGCCTTGAGCGAGAAGATAGATAGAAAAAGAGCGTGTCGCATAAAATACATACCCCAATATCATAAAACATGAGAAAGGTAAATAAATCATAATTCACAAATACATTGCATTATATAACTAATCATTACATCCATATGGGTTCATAATATATATATATTAGCATTACATCGAAGGAGGCTCATTGTAACACCCTACCAATACCATACTATGCTTAAGTCATTTTATGGCATTACTAGTTGTTACTCTTTTCTAATGGAAGTCCTTATCTTTGAAATTAGCGTAATATACGAAAATAGCGTATAATTTTTTTTTTGTAAAACCTTTACGCTTGAAAATTGAGCCTTTAAGCGCTTACTTACTTATGTACATATGAACGTTATTCTTCATATTGTAGAATTACTGATAAGACATATGACAAAATGGAAGCAACATAACATAATACCTTAAGTCAAGAATGTAATCATAGATAATCAAGGTCATCATTACATTTACTAAGTATCACATATGTAATAGGTCAAATTAAGCAACATGACTCCCCACATGCTCTTAATTACACATAAACTGCCCAACTAGGGCTCTTAAGAAAATAAAAATATTACGCTACCATCTCGATCCTCCTTAGCTAGGTGAAGAACATAGCAGCTCCTCGTCTTATCCAGTCAGGTACCGTCAGAAGTGTTACCATGGATGCCATCAGCTCTATCTGAAGACGACACGGAAACGTAGGAGTGAGAAATACAAGATTTTTAAGTAGGATCGCGACCAGACAAATATTGTGTCATCGTCATCGTCCCAGCCACTTCGGGTTTAATTATAAAAATAGTGGACAGATATAAGTTCAACTTTTAACAGTTTTGAAAACTTAAACCCTGAAGCGGGTTACTTTTAAAGTTAACATCATAACCACATCATCATGACTAGCATACATACTGAAACATAGAATAAACATTCATAATGCAAATGGACAATATAATTACATGCAAAGACATCCATCATCATAGACTTAACCATGGTTATACTTAGACTTTACTTTCATTTTTGGCACGTGCTAAACATTCTTTTACTTTCCTTTAAAATAGACTGCTTTTGGACATGAGCTCATTCTGTGACCGTCCTCATGCAGTACTAACCAAATCAGACTTAGCCGATATTGGTTACCTCTAAGTTGGAGGGTCCTCCAAAACACCCTTGCCTCCCTTATAGAGGTTTCTTTGTGGATCGCCGTCTCTCACTTCCCAGAAGTGATCAAGGGGTCATGTCCCATTCTTTTGTTTCTTATCATTATACTTTACATGCATACTACTTCTTTGACTAGACACATGCAATGATATGACTAAGTCCCTAATTTTGACGGAAATCCGGCAGCATAACGACTAGACCAGAGCTTCCCCAAAATGCCAATCATAAACTTTCAACCGACAGTTCATCATATCTACATCATATCATCACACTCATCATTCAATCATGAGACAAAGCTCAAGTAAGCTCATCATTCATCATGCTAAATGGCATCACAGATTCATACCCTAGAGGGGTTTATAGTTGTGTTATTCTTTGTGAAGAATATTATGAATCATCATATGATTTCTCATGGTTACCCATGAGAGAATCACATAGTTGAGATATGTGTATGTGGTCTTTCAGTTACTTAGTTCTCATATGAAATTATTCTTCAGTTGAGTTCATGTCTTATGGAACACTTGTTCAAATTAATTAAGTGATTGTTTCCTTTCCTTAAGATAGTGCACTTGGTGATTCCTAGGTTCATGGTATGCCCAGAGGCCCTAATCATACTTCTGTTTCCAAGGAGTTTGAGATCCCTCTAATTCTTGGGTCATGACAACGCATAACCACATCATGAACCCAAACAACACCATGTTCACTAAACACCAAGGGTGATTTTTAACTTAATCAAGTTACAAAGCTTCGAGCTTTTATCTTAAAGATTAAATCTTATGAAATGATGGTTCAAGTTACTAGCTTTTTAGCTAAAAAGTCTTGTTCTTTATGAAGGTTGACTCATTTAATTATTCTAAGACCATCAAGGTCTCCACTTTATGACTTAAAGTTGTCTTCACATTACAAAGGTTCCTACTTTATCAACTAGTGACATGAAAGATTAACTTTAAGGTTAACAAGTCTTAATCTTTCTAAAAGCTAACATCTTTAAGCCTTTTTTTTTTTTGGGTTCAAGATCTAAACTTTATGAATTAAATGTTATAAAACAACACTTTATGACTTAAAGGTCTCATTCTTGACTAAAGTTTGAAACTTTATGAAAGGTCTTTTCTTTAAGGTTTGATTTCTAAGACATAAAGTGACAAGATATCATTTTCTAATTCAAAAAGGCTTATTATGCCAAAAAGCTTAGACCTTTACATGCATTCTTGTCTTCAAAACAAAACAAAAGAAAACTTTATGGTGGCACTAAAACTTGCGCCACCTTAAGTGTGTCAAGAAGCAAACTTTTTAAAGTTTTAAGCTTTTAGAATGTTCAAAGTTTTATTAAATCATGGGAACATAAAAAGATGAAGCTTTTCTAGTCATCAAATCATCATAAAAAGGAAAGAATAACTTTAAGCAAGCTACCAACAAAAGAGGAAACTTAAGAACATGTGAAGAACATCAAGAACATATTTTTCCAAAAGAGGAAACTTAAGAACACATGAAGAACATCAAGAACATATTTTCCATGAAGAACATCAAGAACATATTTTTCCAAAAGAGGAAACTTAAGAACACATGAAGAATGTAACATCCCCAATTTTTGTCTAAGCTAATTAGCTCTGTGATCCTGGCTAATTAGAGAGGTTAACGATTAATTGAAAAATTAATTGATTAATCTCGAGAGCAAGGGCTTAGTAAATTAAAGGCAAGTCAATAAGATAAGTGCAAGTCAACGATTAATTAGAAAATTTAACAATTGAAGCATAATGTATTAAAGATTATAGTTAAAAGCTTAATTGCCCAATCCTTATTAATTCATGAATTAGAACATAAAATCAAGGTGATCTAGCCTAATTAACTAAGAGCACATAAGTATCACACCTTAATCACATTAACCCTCGCATCTTCTTTACATAACTAATTAGGAAAAATCCTTTCATTGAGAATGTGCTAATGTGTAATCAAACCAATTGAATTAATCAACATTTAGACAATTGTAACAATTGTAAAAAATTTAGAAATTTCTCTTTAATTATTGTTTGAAAGTTTGGTCAAAGCAAGAGCCACATCTTACCATTCAATTGCCTTCTCATCATACACCACTAGATCAAGAGTCCATGTTAGTAGATCCCTTAAGTCATGACAAGAGTTGTACTCTCCTTCATCAAGATTGTGACACTTGGAGTGATCACAATCATTCAATGCCAATCCTAAAATAGCTCATGCTTTTAACCATTTGACAAAGACACTACAAAGCCTTTTACCCAAGTACCAAGACTCAAAGGAAACACAACACTCCCTTTTGCCCCTTGGTTTTTCCCACTCCCTAGCTTGTGTAAGAAGCAAAAATCACATCACCTTTCCTCCCTCCTTATGCGCCACCTTCAGCCCTCCCTCTCTCCTCCATTCATTTTTCATTTCCTCTCTCAAGAATACACACAAAGCTCTCACCTCTCTCTAAACCTCTCTTTGTTCTTTCTACTCTTCTTCTTGTTCTTCTTGTTTTCCTACCCTAAGTCCTCACTTTTCTATCACCATCACCCTCATCTCCTATCACCACACTCACAATCCCTTCAAGGGCTACCATTTTTGGTCCTTGGAGAAACAAAGCCACTCATACACAAGTCCCAATATCAAGCTTAAGAAGAAGGAAGCCATCTCCAACCACTTCATTTTCCAAGCTTCCAAGAAAAACTCATTTGGTAGTGACTCTAACCTACTCTTTTTCATGTATTCTTCAAGCTCTAGAACTCCTAAGCTCTACATAGCTAGGTGGTTTTAGGACTTGCTTCAAGGTCTCATGACCATTTCTTGCTCTATGAGTTTTCTTGTCTTGTTGAAAAATGTTATCTTGAAATGAGAATATGTGGCTTGATGGTTTTATGTATCTTGCTCTATTTTGTGGTAAAATACTGATTTGGTGACTGAAACTTTGGATATGGTAATGAGATAAAACATAAAAATGGTGATTTAAAGTGGTATAGCAACATTCCCACAAGTTTGTTATGTAAAACTTAAAAATGGGTTAATCTGGAATTCTGGCAGTCTGTAAGGCGTTCAGTATATTTATTTCTACAAAACTCATAATGCAATGAAACTAATTTTCTGTGAAAGTAGACTCAAAAATATTTTCATACATATAAAATATGCGAGATTTGGCCTTAAGATGAGAGAGATATGAATTTTTAAAGTCTGCTGTTCCTGGATGGGTTTCTGTCCGGGCAATAGGTAATAAAACGTGTATAACTCAAGCTATACATAAAATTTTTGAGTGGGACCAAGTTTTTTGGAAAGCTAATACATAGAGGAACACCCCCATAAAACAGTTTTGTCAGATTTCTTGTGAGGAGTTCACAGTAAATGTTAAAAGTCCCTAACCCGAGATGAACTTTCAAATCTGAATAGTCAGAATAAAATATGTATAACTCAAGCTACAAAATGAATTTTTGAGTGGGGTTTCTTTTGTTTAAAAATAGACTCAGAGAAGTGTAAGCATACCAAAATTTGAAACAAAAGAGTAAAAGATGAAATTATGGTGAATTTTTGAAGTTACTGCCCCACTGTAAAAGTAAAATTGGTTAGGGTAAAAGTTAAAGGTTAATGAAGAATAAGCTTTAAGACATTAATACCCTTACATTAAGTATTGAAAAACCTTCATAATTCAACATAAAAAGTTTTAAAGAGGATAATAGATAAGATTGGCCCTAGGCCTAATAAAAGAATTTATACAAGAGGCAACCCCAATTAAAAGCTTGTACCAAATTTACTAAGCTAAGCTCATAAGACTTTGTGTGATGTGTATGCCTTCATGTATTAATATGATGACAATTATATGATGATGATGATCATGATATGATGATAGTATGCTATGATAATGATGATGACATGATAATGATAATGACGATATGATATGATGATAGTATGCTATGATGATGATGATGGCATGATAATGACAATGATGATATGATATGATGATTAGGATAGTGATATGATGGTGGTATGATAATGATACAAATATGATATGTTAATGATATACATTAAAGGAACCACATTTGGGGACGGCGATACGTAACGCCTAAATGTGGAAAAAGAATTAAAATGATTTTGCATCATAAGCCTTACTAAGAAGATAAAGTAACTAAGGGCGTGATCCTTCAAAAGGGAAGGTGATCTAATCTAAGTTCCCCTCACCCACGACTCACATAAGGCATGGCATGACCCAGCTAGTGTAAGTACCGAAATTTTATGGTGGCGACGGCCACGGTATGAGTTCATTACCACTTATGTTTAGTGGGTGGAAAGAAAAGGACTTAAGATAAGTCAAGTTAAGAAAAGAAAAGGGACTTCGGTCCAAACCCTTAAAGAGAAAAAGTTAAGAGAAGCTTATAGTACAGTCATGCATGTTTCATGTGATTATACTTATGCCCATGTATGTTATGATATAAATGATTAGAGAGTATGTTAAAATTGAATCCACTTCGGATATTCATGTTTTCGAAAACCTAAGAACTGAACCCTATGCATGCTCACTGTTTTCATTATAAAACCGAAGTGGCTGGGACGATGACGATGACACCTCCGTGTCGGGTTCCAGTCCTACTGAGAAGTCTTATTTCTCACTCTAGTTACTTTTCCGCATCGTCACCAGAATTCGATGGCACATCCGGTGGAGTAGAGCATGGATCCCTGACACTGTGAGCGGACGGACGACGTGGGACGCCAGACGAAGCTATTTTGGGACTTACAGCGATCGTCACTTTGCATCTTCGTATACTTCGTTTTGAGATGAGCTTTGTCATTGGAGTTTGTATTTAGTACCTAGAATTTGGATCATGGCCCATCCATGAGCTTTCTTCGATGTAATGCTGTTATATATATGTATGTATATAAATATTATGAACCTATGTGGATGTAATGATTAGTTAGGTAATGCAATGTATTTGTGATTTACTATTTATTTATCTTTCTCTTGTTTTATGAGAATGGGTCATGTATCTTACGCGACACGCTCTTTCTTTATCTGACTTCTTGCTCAAGGCTTTACTTTTCAAAACGCTGCAAAGTGACAACGTATTTCAAAAAAAAAAAAATCTTACCGTATTTTCCGCATAATTTAATTTCAAGTGAAGTTTAATTTTCCACGAGCATAAGTAACAACTAATAAAACGCCGTAATACGACTTAAGCGTAGTATGGGTTTATTAGGGTGTTACAAAGAACATCAAGAACATATTTTTCCAAAAGAGGAAACTTAAGAACACATGAAGAACATCAAGAACATATTTTCCCAAAAGAGGAAACTTAACATCAAGAACATATTTTCCCAAAAGAGGAAACTTAAGAACACATGAAGAATATCAAGAACATATTTTTCCAAAAGAGGAAACTTAAGAACACATGAAGAACATGAAGGATCTTCTCAAGTTTTCACTTAGAGATCTTGGTCATGAAAGAACCAAGCTCCAAGCTTTCTTGAGCAAACAAAATGAAAAAGATGAAGATCACTACCTTTCTTGAAGATGGCGCAAAACAAGGGAAGTGGAAGAAGAAGATGGTGACTCCTCTTGATGATGAAGGTGGCGGTTTTGAATGAGCAAGGAGAAAACTCGAGTTCTCTTGAAAATGAGTCTTGTAGTGTTTAAATCTTGTCTCCAAACACCCAAAGATGAGGTCTTTGAAGGGTTTAGTGAGAAAGGTTTGGTTATGGAGGTGGAGAATGATGAAGAAGATGAAGAAGGAGAAGAGGAAATGTATAGAGAGGTTGGAGAGTTTGAGAACTTTAGAGAGAGAATAACAAGTTGAAAATGAAGTGAATGTGTGTGTGTTGTGTTGTTGTGGCCGAAACTTTTAGTAGGGTGGAGGGAGATATTTTTGCTTCATTTTGTGTTAATTAAGGTTTAGGGAGACAAATTGGATGATGGGGGAACAAACTATGGTCAAACTCTTACATAAAATAGTCTTGTCTAATGCTTTTTGGTTTTGTGACATCACTCTTTACTTTATTGTCTAGTTGACTAAATTTGAATTTAATCATGTAGTTAAGTGCTCATACAACTTAATTAAGATGATTAAGCAAGGATTAGTGATTAACACACAAGAACATGATTAACAAAAATTAATCTAGCGATTAAGCTTAATTGGTCTTAATTAAACTCGATTGAGCTAATTAAGGGCGACTAGTGCTTAATTAAGCTGCCAAGGGTCTGACTTGCTTATTAGAGATTATCTAATCTCGATTAAGCACTCCTTTGACTTATCTCATCCGAGTTAACTCATAAACTCTTCGTTAATCCCTTACTTAAGCCATAATCTCATAATTTCTCATTAAGTGCCTAATTACTTAGGGTTACTGAGGTAATTTAGCATGACACGAAATTGAGGATGTTACACTCATGGTCGGGCCATGATCCAAATACTAAATACAACTTAAATTGACATCGTTCGTCACAAAAAGGAATGTATGAAGATGCAGAGCTACGACAACTACAAGTCCAAATCAGCATTGTCTGGCATCTCTCATCCTATGTCCGCTTATAGTGCGGTGGCTCTAGGCTCTACTCCATTGGATGTACCATCAGAATCTAGTGACGATGCAGGAAATAACTAGGGTGAGAAATGGGGTTTCTCAGTAAGACTCGAACCCGACACTAAAGTGTCATCGTCATTGTCCCAGCCACTTTAGTTTTATAAATGAAAATAGTGAGCATGCATAAGGTTCAATTCTTAGATTTTCGAAAACATAGCTATCCGAAGTGGATTCAATTTTAAGTACATATTCTCATTACAATAACAACATCATGGTATACATAAAAGCTTATATGACAATTCATAACATGCATGAACATGTTGAGAGTTTCATTCTTTACTTGGGTCAGACCGAAGCCCCTTTCTTTTCTTAACTTGACTTTCTTTTAAGTCCTTTCTTTTCTTAACTTGACTTATCTTAAGTCCTTTTCTTTTCACCCACTAAACATAAGTGATAATGAGCTCATACTGTGGCCATCGCCACCATAAATTTTTGGTATTTACATTAGCTGGGTCATACCATGCCTCATGTAAGCCCTATCCCCTATACTCACACTAGCTGGGTCATGTCAGGCCTCATGTGAGTCATGGGTGAGGGGAGCTTAAATTAGGTCATCTTCCCTTTTGAAGGATCACACCCTTAATTCATTTTCTTCTTATTAAAGCTTATGATGCAAAATTATTCTAATTCTTTTCCACATTTAGGCGCTACGTATCACCGTCCCCAAATGTGATTTCTTTATCGCATATCATTAAGCATCATATCATCAACATATCATATTCATATCATCATCATTCATTTTCATATCGTCATCATACCATTATCATAATCATCGTCATCATATTGTCATAATCATCATCATCATGATCATCATCATATCATTATCATAATCATCATCATCGTCATATCATATCATCATCATCATGATCATCATCATATCATTATCATATCAGTGTCATCATATGGACACATAGAGGCATACATATTATACAAATTGTTATGAGCTTAGCTTAGTAAATTTGGTACAAGCTTTTAATTGAAGTTGCCTCTTGTATAAATTTTTTTATTAAGCCTAGGGCCAATCTTGTCTATTGTCCTCTTTGAAGCTTTTTTAGTTGAATTATGAAGGTTTTCCAACATCTTAATTTGGGGATCTTAATATCTTTAAGCTTATTTCTCATTAACCTTTAAACTTAACCATAACTAGTTTTACTTTTACAGTGGGGCAGTCATTGCAAAAATTTGCCATAATTTCACCTTTTACTTTTTTGCTTCGAATTTTGGTATAATTATACTTCTCTGAGTCTATTTTTAAACGAAATAAACCCCACTCAAAAATTCATTTTGTAACTTGAGATATGCACATTTTATTCTGACTGCTCAACTTTTAAGTTTATTCTTGATACAGTGACTTTTAAACATTAATGTGAGCCCTCACAAGGAATCTGCCAAAACTGTTTTATGGAGATGTTCCTCTATGTCTTAGCTTTCTAACAAACTTGGTCCCACTCAAAAATGTTTTGTATAACTTGAGTTATTAAGATTTTATTACATACTACCTGAATAGAAACACATATGGGAATAGCACATTTTGAAAATTCATATCTCTCTCGTTTTAAGGCCAAATTTCACGTGTTTTGTATGTATAAAAATATCCATGAGTATATTTTCATTTAAAATTATTTTATTTCATTTGGAGTCATATTGAAAGAGTTATTAGTCACGCCATGCAGACTGTCAAAATTTTCCAGATTCAACAGTTTTGGTTTCAATGAGTTTTCTTGTAAAAACATTAAGTTTTTTCTTCAAGTGACCACTTTTCGTTTCCAAACCACTTTTATACTTTGAGATCTTGGTAAAAATCAATATTTTGAGTTCTAAAAAGTTTAGTTCAAAATAAGAATGAATGCACAACAAGTCATTTTCCAATAAAAGAGCAAAAATCACAAACAACTTCATATAGTGAAAGCATGGCCATGAGGCCTTTAGAGCAAGTCCTAAAACCACCTAGCTAGGAAGAGCTTAGGAGTTCTAGAGCTTGAAAAACATAGAAGAAAGAAGGGTTAGAGTTACTATCAAATGGGTTTCTTGAAAGCTTGAAGAGTAAAAATGGTTGGAGATGGCCTCATTCTTCTTGAGCTTGATGATGGGGCTAAGTGAGTGTTTGTTTTGCTTCCTCAAGAACCAAAGAGCATGGTCTTTGAAGAATTTATGAGGATGGTGATAGGAAATGAGGGTGGTGATGGTGGAAGAGTAAGAAGAACAAAAAGGAAAGTAGGAAGAACAAGAAGAGGTTGAGAGGAAGAGGAGTGGCTACTTGGTATCTTTGAGAAAGAATAGAAATCACAAATGAGAGAGTGAGGAGGCTGTTTGGGGCACAAAAATGGGTAAGGGGGCTGATGGCTTTTGCTTCTCCAACAAGCAAGGGGAAGTAGGTGAGTTTAACTTCCTTTCCAAGCAAGAAAGCTAGAAACCTTGGGATAAAAAGGTGGGTTGTATTTTCTTTGAGTCTTGGTGCATGCTATGGACTATTTTGTGTTTTCTCAAGCGAACAAAAGCAAGGACCCCACTTGGCATTGGCTTGATTGAATAAGATAACTCCAAGTGGCATAATTCTTAGGGAGGAAGGTACATCTCTTATCTTGACTTAAGAAATACTACTAACATGGACTCTTGATCTAAGAGTGCATAATGAGAAGACAAATGAATGGTTGGATTTTACTCTTGTCCTTAGCCAAAATTTGCTGCATCAATTACGAGAAATTTTTAAATCTTCAAAGCTATTAGAATTACCTAAGTTGTTAATCAATTTGATTAGTTAAATTACTCTTTAACTGATTTCGGTTAATTACACTTTTAAGACGTTTTTCCTCTAAAAGAATTGATCTTATGAATTATGTAATTAGGGTGTAAGAATTTATCTATCTCAATTGATTAAGGTAAAATAATTGTCTTGTGCTTAATTAATAGGATTGGACTAGCTTAATTATATTTCTAAGTTATGAATTAATGAAGTTCGAATAATTAGGTTTTAATTAAAATATTTAGTGTGTTATGATTCAATTATTGACTTGATTCAATTTACTAAGCTCTTACTCATCGAGATTAGCCGATTAGTCCTCAGTTAATCGTTAACCGCTCTAATTAGCCAGGATCACTGAGCTAATTAGCTTAGACAAAAATTGGGGATGTTATAGGGCCCAACTGCCATGTTCATCATATCGAGTTGATCAGTAGGCAACCCCTCATGATTTTATGCCTCACATTCCCCGAGGGTGAGGAGCTAGGGGAAACCGCCTCTCTTGGTCACGACATCTGTAGAACCGAGGAGTGTGCTGCATGAGACCGATGTTAGGGTTTGATTTGGTATTAGGGCACATAGATTGTTGTAACTCTGCATCATCGTGTATTTTATTTTGCTTTGAAACTTACTATGTTAGCTTGTATTTGGCATTTAGTGATAGCCTAGTCATGGGTCTATTGTTATGTAATGCTTGACATTATGAATTTTATTTATGTGGATTGGAAGTGAGACTTATTATGTGTTAATGTATTTTATATGCCTCTATGCCCTATTAATCCGTTTATGCTATGGCTCTTGGTGTACCACGCCCACTTGACTCCTCTATCCACGCTAGAGCCTCACAGTTTTTTCAAAGTGACGACGTATTTCAAAAAGTAAAAAAATAATTTACCCTATTTTTCACGAAATATATTTTCCAAAAGAGTTTAAGTTTCAGCAAGCAAAAGTAACAACTAATAATCAGACATAATATGAGATTATTAGGGTGTTACAATGCAGCCAATGCCATATAGCAGCTATTGACAAAAACAGATGAAAAGAAGCCATCTTGGCAGTAAGGGAGAAAGTGTCACCAGAATCTAGACCAAAAATCTAAATGTAGCCCCTGGTTACAAGGTGAGCCTTGAGGTGATCAGTAGTATCATCAGGACCAACCTTCATAGTATATGTAACACCCTACTAATTTTATGTTATGCTTAAGTCATAGCATGAAATTAGTTAATCTGTGTTACTGTGTTAATACTCTACTTAATTTTCGTGTTTAGTGTCTCCTACAGTTGTAATGGCGGGCTGTTATATAATAAAACGTGAATAGCATTATAAAATGTAATAAAGTTTAATGTAATCTAACAGAAAAGATATAAATAAGTGATATATATTCTCAATAGTATATGTACATATATAGGTCAAAAGCCGACACTTTAGTTTATACATATGGATATATATTAAAAACAGATGAAAAAAAAGAAACGTCATAATTCCTATTTGCTAAAAGCAGAGGCAGAAATAGCAGGAGCAGACTGTGTCCAGCGAGTCCATCTCGGAGTCATAGAGAAGCTGCAGTTCTGGGATCTCAATGAAAAGAGTGGTCGTTGAGCCCTGCGCCAGTGTCTGAGAATGATGTGGAAATACAACACGGGATGAGAATTTCAAGAAATTCTCAGTAGGGCCTATGTATGACGTTCATTTGACGTCACATTCATTCCCAGTTGCCTTGATTTTTTTTTAATTGGAAAAGCATGAGTGTGAACTAGGCTATCCATTTTAATGAGTTTAAGGAAAAGTCTGGTCCGAGGCAAGGTTTAGTTTTACTTTAATTGGCATAAGAAACAGAACAGATTATTGATAATGATTCACAGGATAATAAACAGTATAAATGAACAAATGGCAGTAAATAAACATGATAAATAACTAGACATATCTTAACATAACCATTTCATATAATCATGCATTCATGTAATCATGCATGCTCATTCTTGATTCTTTCTTCATAAGCTTTTCCATTACTTTTTATCATTTTCCATCTCTTGGTCCCCTGGGAGTTCTTGGCCATTTAGACTCCTGGGTAATAGTCTGCTTTTTAGGATCGAGCTCGTTCCTATACAGGAATGTCGGGTTTTCTTTCCCCGACCTTTCCACCGATCTATTCCCCTTAACTTCTTATCCGGAGCTGGCCCAAGTAGCATGGAACTTTCATAGTGACATAATCCTTTTCCTAACTTTCATAACTTTCTTAAAATGCACATGCATTAACATGTAACTCATCACTTGTGCATGGGTTCTACTGAAATTTCGGCAGCATAATGGAACATGTCCCTTCCCTATGAATAGTGCCAGCCAACCAGTATATCAGTTTATCACAAAGAACACAACATCACATTTATATTCCAACATTAAACTCATATCAATATCAAATTCATTAAGGCTGAATTCCTGCCTCAGCATATTCAACCAACCCAATTTTTATAATTCAAGCCATAATTTCTATTTAACTCATTTGGACCTCAAATTTGAGTATGTTAAAGCGTTATGTATCTATTTTCTAACCTCTTTAGTCCCATCTAATTTTGATATCTATAGCTTAAGATATTTAGGTTTTATCACGGCCTGCCCACTGGCTAGCCAGAATCAAGCACCTAAAAGTAAAAATCTACCATAAATCGAAACTGACTCAAATTATATGAAATTGAACCCATATTAAAGCTAACAGGGTAAAGTTTCATTTGCAAAAAGTTTCATTCCATTTGACTTAGTAGAGCTTGAGTTACAAGCCTTGAATTCTGACCTTCCTAAACTGCCCTGTTCTGGCCCGGTTTGGACATAGGGCAAACTTCTTGGATCACTGGGAGCAACTGGAACCTTATCAAATTCTGAAATTTTTATGGGATATTCTCCTATGTGTAAGCTTTCTAACAAAGTTAGTTCCACTCATTTTCAAGTAGTATAGGGCAAGTTCTATCCTAAACAACCTAGTCTGCCCAGAACCAGAGTCAAAACCCTAGGTCGAAATTCAAAAATTCATATCTCCTTCATTTCTAATCCAAAAGCCTTATATGATATATCTATGGAAATCCCTGGATGTCTAGTTTCATATAAAAATGGTTTCACCCAATTTAATCGGCTGTAGGCGGAGCCGCATACTCCGCCGTATGGACTGCCGAGGGTTTTTGATTCCCTAACCCATCAGCTCTTTCTATTTTCATGCTTTCTTGTTTCCACTTCGGTTTGAATCAAACTAACAGCCCAAAACCAATCACATATCATCATAAACATTCATTTAATACATCAAAGAAGGTGAAAATAATTCAAGCCCAGCCAGCCAAGTCCACAAATTTGATGCAAGAATCAAAACTCCTACCTTTGTTCCAAGTGATTTTGCTGGAATTTGAAGGCTTGGATGAGCAAGGCTTGGATTGGATTGATGTTGGCTGAAGTTGTGAGTGTAAAGAAGAGAGAAAGAGAGCTGAATGAGAGAAGAAAAGTGGCGCAAGAATGGTCTGAATGGGTGATAAAAAGGGTGGAAAAATTTGATCATGTTTGAGTGGTTGTGGTTGGCTTACTTTGGCTTGTGATTGGTTGGCTTTCCATGGCTGAAAATCAGCTAGCCCTCTTGCCTTTGTGTGGCCAAAGTGGCGCCACCTTTGGGGCTTGAGTGGCTGAGCTATCAGCTTTAGATGCTAGGGTTTTAAGCTTGCAATTCTATTGGTCCGGTTCCGACAGTTTAAAATACCGTAATTTTACCAATTTCCTTTAAATCGGTAAATCGGTTTTCAATAAAATTTTTATGAAATCTCCTATACTCTAACTTAATTCTCTCATATCTAAACTCAAGTAATTACTAATCAATTGAGTCTAAATAATTGCTTAATCGAATTTTAATTATTCTCAATTATTCGATAAAACCGAATAATTAGGCGAAAAATGGTGGATGTTACAGTATAAATCCACGAACAGCCAACCACCGATTTGCCTGGAGGAAGAGAGGCCAGTTCCCATGTACCATTGTTCTAAAGTGGACACATTTTGTCAACCATAAGCTTATCTCCACCTAGGATGAGATAAAGCTTCACTTGGAGATTTAGGACTAGATATAGAAGACAAAGAAGACAAACAAGCATAGTGCAAAGGAGATAAACGATGGTAGCTCACAGCAACATAATGAGGAGATGGGTTATGTGTAGAACATATACCGTTACGAAGAGGAATAAGGAAGTCAGGCTTAGGAGGTAGGGTCTGAGTTAGTGTAGGAGTGAGCATTAGAGGAGAGTCCACAACGGCCAGAATAGGCTCCAAAGGTAGTAATGGGTCTAGGAGAGGCTGAGGATTAGGCTCAAGTAATGGCGGGGCATCGGGCTCGGATGGCAGGTAAGAAATGGCTTGATGACGATAAACGCGAACTGGGTGAGCTGAGGGAGCAGGATTTAGGGTAGGAGAAGGCAGTAAGATAGTGGATGGAAAGGCAATATGTAAGGTAGATAGGGGCAAGATCTCATACATAGGTTGAGGGCTCATGGATGGAGACTTGAAAAACAGAATATCATCGAAGAATGTGCCATCGGCAGAGACAAGGTAACGACATAGAGTAGGGAAAAACAACGATAACCCTTTTGTGACCGCGTGTACTCAAGAAAAACACATTTGATGGATCGAGCGGAAAGTTTGTCATCAAAGACCAAGAGTGACATTATGGACAAAACAAGTGGACCAAAAACATGAGGGGATAGAGAATACAGGGATACATAAGGAAATAACACAGAGTAAGGTGATTGGTTTCCTAGAACAGAGGAGGGCATGCGATTAATTAAATAACAAGCAATAAAGATAGCATCCCCCCAAAAATGAAAAGGATCATGACCATGAAGAAGAAGGGTGCAAGTTGTTTCCAATAGATGATGATTTTAACATTCAGCAACCTTGTTTTGTTAAGGGGTATGAGCACATGATGTTTGATCACCATAAGATGCCATAAGGGTTTGAAATTGGTGAGATAAATACTCTGTGTCATTATCATTACGCAGAATACGAATTGAAACACCAAATTGAGTCTTTATTTCTTGATAAAAATTGAAAACAACTCAGATCGATTCTTCATTAAAAATAACCAAGTACAACAAGAAAAATCAACAATGAAAGTAACAAAATATTTTGACCCCAGTGTGGACTCAGTACGACTAGGACCCCAAATATCAGAGCAAACTAACATAAAAGGTGATGAAGCACGACTATTAACCCTATCAGAAAGCAGACTACGGGTATGTTTCCCAAGTTGACATGATTCACAAGGTAAACTAGACAGCTTAGAAAGACTTTGCACCATTTGTTGAAGCTTGGTAAGGCTAGGATGACCTAATTGAGCATGGATAGTGAGAGGATCGGTGGAGAAAGAGCAAGCATGGGATGGGTAGGAGAGCTAGTAGAGGCCATTGGACTCACATCTGGTGCCAATCGTCCATCCCAGGTTCTCATCCTGCAGAATGATAGAGTTTTTAGTAAGTGTAACAATACAATTAAGAGAATGAGTTAAGCAACTAATAGAAAGAAGATTAAAAGGAGAGCCATGAACATAACAGACATAATCAATTGATATGGATGGCATGGGGTGGGTTGTGCCAACCCCTTGAGACTAGGTTTTGGAACAATTAGCTAATGTAATAGTCGGTAAATACCCAGAAGTGGAAAGACTAGAAAGAAGGGTTTTATTACTAGAGATATGATCAGTGGTAGCATAATCAAGGGCCCATGGACCCAAGGAAGTAGACTGAGAGAGACAAGCAAAAGAATTACCACTATGTGCAGCAGAGGCAGTGGAATAGAGCTCTGATGCTGCCCATACCATTTTAGGTAATCGGCGTAGTCAGTAGGAGATGGGTTGTGCTAATTAGGAGATTTTGAGGTAGCGGGGGCAATAGTTTGGGCAATATTGACATTTCATGAGGCGGGGCCATGTAAAGTCCAATATTTATCAATGGTGTGGCCTAAACGGTGGCAGTGATCACACTTCGGGCGAGACCGTCCATTGCGAGATCGACCATGATTGTTACTCTGAGAAAAAAGGGCAGAAGTATCAACGGGGGCCAAAGCAGAGGTAGGCTCACTGTGCTGTTTAGCAGGAATCCGAAGTAATGAGGATGATATCGTTGAAAGGGTAGGCACAATAGGGGACCCTAGAATCTGATCTCAAATGCTTGAGTAATCAGGAGGCAAGCCATACAGAGCCATAGGCATGAAAAAGGTGCTGCATTGCTCTAATTCTTTTGCCTGGGTAGTAGCACTAGGCAAAAGTTCATTGAAGTCATGGAGAGCGCCATGAATCTACCCTAAATAGGCAAACACAGGGCTATCAAGTTGCTTTGGGGCAATGAGATTCATGAGGCTTTGGCAAACACCATACAATCGTTGAGTGTCGTTGGTGTAAATGTCCTTTGCCTGTGTCCAAACTGATTCACAAGTGAGATTGGCCTGAAAAATCTGTTTGATAGTAGAATGAATGGTGGATTTGAAGAGATTGCAAAGCCGGACATTAATCTTAATCCATCGAGGATGGTCTACTACTAGAACATCGTCAGCCTTCTTAATGAGGTTAGTATAATCTTGGCTAGTAAGCCAAAGCTTGATATCAGACGCCCAACAATCATAGTTACTTCAATCTAGTTTGTCAGTAGGGAGAGGGACACTGACATAGCTAGTGAAAGTAGGAGGGTCAGTCTTTGGGCCATCTTTGCAACTCGTCACAGAAGAATCAGCAGCCATGGCTCACAGATCAGGGGTAGAAATGAAAATCCAAAAAATTGTGTATACAAGTAGTGGCTGGCTGAACAAAAGGAGGGCAGATCTAGAGATAGGATAATAAGCCGAGTGTGGTGGTAGCTGGGGCAGTTGAGACGCCCGTCATGCGTGGTTGCTGCGGCTGATAGTGAAAGCATAGCAGACATTAGTTGTGGCACATGCGAGTGTGTGGATCATTGGATGAGGTCGCGACCACTGCGTGTTGCCTGATCGGAGAGAGGTGAGTGCGGCAGTATGGGTAGCCACCAGAAAGGACGCCAAAAAGAGTCGCTGGCAGTAGAGAATGGTGGCGAACAATGGTAGGACCTGCTGGAATGACAATACAGCAGTGAAAAAGGTCAAAAACTGGAAGGACAATACAATTTCCAGAAAAAATTTCACCGAAGGATAGTGGGCCCTCCTGTTGGCACGGTTTAGGGTTGCCTTTTTCTTTAGGCTCTGATACCATGTTGAAATAGAGAGAAAAAGAGAAAAAGACTTTGTGAAATCCATGTCTTAACTACACAATGGAAACTGGAATATATAGACAATATGTAATAAATACAAAGATATGAAGAATATACAATTACTCTAAATATATGATTCTAACTCCTAATTATCATCCTAATTAACATAATTACAATTATTCACAGATTCTAACAAAATGAAAGACCTTGTTGGGGGTGAAAGAATTTTCAAGGAAGATGCGAATGAAGCCAAACTGAAGACCTTTATTTCACGAACAGAGTGACTCACATACTTTTTCCTTTGATGGGTAACTAGGTATGAGTGATTTTGGTCCTATTGTCTCATGGTTTGATTTTATAATTTTTTTAATTTTTTGGGAAAAAGGAGCTTGTAACCCAAGGAATTTGACTTTTCACCACCATGTGAAGAAGGAGCTTGTAGGGGATGATAAAAAAAATATTTTAGTCAATTTCTAAGTCAAATATTCTCAAAATATTGCAATTGTGCCATTAATCATCATGTGTAGAGCACATTTTTTCCATCAACTAACTTAGCAGATCATTAACTACAAGGAAAGTCAATGTAAATTTTACTAAACTTTAGGGACCTCTGGTGACAACTTTACAAATAGAGTGGTGCTAGGTTTAATTATATCAAACCTTAGGGGAGGTCAGGATAATTTACCAATAAAAATAAGATAAAAATTGTCATAATAGAAGTCATCACTCGTAACTGTGGAGAATCAACCTAGTTGCTCCCAATTCTTTGGGAGAAGTAAGCGGCATGGTACCCAGCAAATTTGACCATAAACAAATATTTTGACTTGTTTAGATAATTTAAACAAAGACCCAAATCAATCTTGTGTCCATAATTAAGAACTAATAATGGTTGAGACATCAACAATAGTAAAAAGTAGTGTTATTTGTACATATCTATTTAGATATACTCAAGATATGTGATGCAAGTCAAATAAGTGTGCAAATTTTAGTTGGAATTAACATTTTGCATTCAACAACAGTGTAAATGCATTTTTAGTTCACATTGCAGTCAACACATACATAACTAAAATCTACATTAATTTAAATTGCGATCGAAAAATATATATGAGTATGTCACTATGTTTAAAAATCATTTTTCATTGATAAAGGGTTTAGTCTCATTGTCTCTTACCATAGGTTAGAATTTCAACCATGCCTACCTTACAAAAAATAAAAATAATTAAGTACTATTAACTACAACAATCATGGATTTATTGTTTGAAGGGCTCTTCTTTTCTCTTTTGTAGAACTCACATTATTTAAACGAGATGAAATCGGGGTTGGGGCAAGAAAAGGAAAAAAAAAAAAACAAGAAGAAAAAAAAAGGGAACCCATTTTTTTTTTAACCACCAATATTCAAAATCTATTAGTTTCCAACTAATCTAATTCGAGTCAAATCAATCCACTATTAAACTCTTCCAAAACTATTTTTTCATTAACAAGACTTAAACTCAAAATTTTACTTAACAGTAATGAGTTTTAAACCACTTGAACCAACCAAGTGTTGGTCACATATTTTTTTAATACTTAGAGAAAATAATATTTTAATATGGTCTTATCTAATATAATACACATAATATATGATATAATAAAAAAATCTTCAACTAAAGCTGCAATGTGGCTTTTTTTTTATAATTTTATAATTATTTTAATTATTACTTTATTTTGTATTGTTGACATATTATTCTTATTTATATTTTTCATGACTTTTCATCTTTTATAGTCCTTTGGATTTTTCATTTATTAATGTTTTTAAAGAATATCAATTAAGGTATATTTATTTTTAATAAAATACTTTTAGCAAAATAAAAATATACATCAAGAAAATACCTTTTCACATATTACTCTTTTATATATTTATAAATTCATTTTTATTTTAATCTTACTGATTCTAGTAATAAAAATATTTAAATGATGTTATTATTTTATTTAGTTTCTGCATTTTTTTAATAAAATAATTTTATTATATTTATAAATTCATTGCTAGGCGTTAGACCTCAGGCCATGAGGAGCTTAACGAGAACTTTCTAGAAGGAATACTCCTTGGATAAGTTCAAACTAAGTCAACGCCCGAAAGTAGCTAACCCGTTAAGGATAGTTACTCTACATGGGAGAATCTCACAAAAATAGGAGATATGAAATCACCAAGGAATGGAGGAATACGAATTTGAACTTGGATATAAAAGGAGGCTCCTAAGAGCCCGAGCCAAGTACTTGATCCTTTTTCACTTGCACTTGAGTGGAACGAAATTTTGACTTGAGCATTGGAGTCCCTTGCAAGTCCCCAACTAGAGGAGTGAACGAGAGCTCGGACTTATAGAGGACAACATTAGACAACCTCAAAAACATGTCAGAACATTGATGCAGTAGAGCTGAAGGCCAATCCCATGAAAGGTGAATGGTCACCACAAGGAGTCAGAATGTGAACATGGCTGAGTATGTTGGCAATAACTAGCACAACCAACACAACCAACATGATCAGCATAATGGGAATGAGACGAACAACTTTCCCCAGCCTCCTACTACAGAGGCTTCAAGATCAAATTAGGAAGTTATCAGCTCAAATGGCAGCGTTGAATCCGAAAAATAGCAGGAGAGAGAACGAGGCTAGTAGCCGTCAGAATAATGATGATGTCACAACCCAACCTGGGGGTCATGATTGGTGCAAAAGAGGAACTGGCTCCCCTCACAAGCCTACTAAAACCTTACAAGTTAATGGATAGAGCTTCCCCTAAAATCAAATATTCCTATAAAACCCAGAGTTCCTGTTTTAGTCTCAAAATGCCAGTACACCAACAAACAACCCGACATTCACAGAAATAAGTTACCACACCAAAATGAAATATAACACTTATAGCATAATACAAGGGAACTGGGATCTTGCCTATGAGCTAATGGAGTGTAGCTAAAGGTTCCATATGACAAAAGCTCAAACATTACAATACAATGGCATATTAACCTTCAAATCCACACAGACAAGAGTGTGGGATTCACTGAATATCCTACACTTCAACTAACCGAGAGAAGGTAATGATTGCCGAACCACACTTGAATCTGAAATAGAGAAAGGACTAAGAGTGAGTCAAATAGACTTAGTGAGAAATAACATAACCATAGCAAGACATATAACATGTCTAAAATATAGCCATCAAATATGGTTAAATAAGATACATTAATTGAAACATGACAGGAATACATTTATCAGGTAAGTATCTAGAGGGTGTTCTCAATTTCCAAAATATCAATTATCCTGAATTTATAACAATCAAGTATCAGAATTCACAGCTTATATAACATGACTAGGAGTCTAGGACTCAACAGGTGGCCCCCCGACACCTTTTGGTCCATGGCACTTTGTTCTTAACTCTAACCAAGACTCAAGAGGCGACCCTCGAGTACTTTATCACTCGTGGCACTTTATTCCTGACCCTCCTAGAAGTTTAAGTTGTGGCATTTTGCTAATAGAAGTTCAAGGTCCAATCCAATCAATTACTTCTCATTCCAATCAAAATATACAAATCAAAGTTCAATTAACAATTCAAGCTACTTATCCTCTTGTTTAGCCATAACAATATAATTAATACAAATATTAGTCCAAAATAATAAGCCGTAGTAAACCATATAGTCAATCCACCTTTCAACATATCCAACAACACTTCACATATATTTATAGAATTAACCTATTAAACCTAACAAGTAAAAGGATTGTTGCAAACAATTTCATTGCCATAGAAAATTCAGCTCTTCAATCATAGCTTTAACCTTCAATCCTTTGAAGGCTTATACAAAAGTAAAGTTGGATATCTAATAGAGTTATATTCAAATATATAAAGAAAGACTTTATAGATATATTATCCACTTACAAACAATAGAGAACATCAGTCTACATTCTAGGACCATCAAACCTGAAGGTTTATCTCCCTGGGAATCTGAAACTAGCATGTGACCAGTTTAAACACAAAACTATGAGTTAAGATCTAACCTTAATCCTCTTTCATCAACCTTACAAAATAAAATGTAAGTTCCCTACCCCTTTCTAAGACTTGCTTTTAATTTATTGTGAAATCAAGTACGATACTTTTTAGTTACTTTTGGAGTTAAAATCAATTTATCTTCTTCTTCTTTTTCTTCTTTTTATTAAATAATGTATCATTCAAGGCAACATTGTAACTCTGCAACTACCCGTACACTAACTTGCCTCAATATTTCCCTACATGATCTATTCATTCAACCAATAAGTTTAATGAAACCTTATAACTCATTTCAGGGTATGAAAAAAAAATTGTTGGCTCACTTAAATTTATTATATTGGTCAACATGCTTCTTGGCAAACAAAGAAGGTTGAATCACTATTAATGCAATCTATTTAGGAACCAAAAGCCATGTATATATAGATACTACAAGCGTAGAAAGAAGTCAAGCACCCTGGAAGATGATTGTTAATGTCCATATGAAATAATAATAATAATAATAGTAAAAAAAATATGTAGAAAGCCAAAAACTTGCATTTTTTATTTTTAGTCCATTTCTTACCTAAGTAAATATGTAGTATTGGTTGTGTGTTAGGGATAGAATGTATGGGCAAGTATACAGTAGGAGAAGTAGGAGGGAATGGGCTAAGGGATGAAAATAGGCCTAATTGTAACAAAATAATAATAGAAACAGAAAAGTGGAGGGAAAGTTAGTTAGAATAAGTAGCAGAATAGAGGGGTGTAAATAGGAGATTGGTGGGAATCTATTACTAGTCTAGTCATTTCCTAATGTCAGAAGAGAGTTAAGGACTCTTCCAATTCCTCAAAAAGAGAGATTTAGTGTAAATTATAGGGTTTTTAGCGCAATGCTAGAATCCCCAATTCAATAAGATACATTTAGATACCTCCTCTTCTAGTTCCTATCCTTGAATCCTATCATTGGTATCAGTTGTCACCTTGAATCCTGGGCATAAGCTTCGATGGTTCAAAGCAAAATGGGCAAGAAGATCGAGATTCTGGAGGCCACAATGAATGCGATTCAGAAGTTGATGGAAGAAAAGGAGGAAGAAAGAGATCAGCGATTTGCTGATTTCCAAGCTTCTATGAATGTGATGTTACATCAAGCTGTTGCTAGCATCAAAGGTCGTGATCAAAACTTGGGTGAGGGGAATTGCAATCTCAATCGCAAGGGTAACCATAGGCCAAATAAAGCACCGATGAGGGGTCCAGTGTTCAGAGGCATGTTCGCACCATGGATTTGTGGAGGAAACTCGAGATTCCTCTATTCCAAGGTGATGATGCCTATGCATGGGTAGATTGCATTGAGCAAATTTTTGAGATCAGGGGTGCTCCAGAAGAAGAGCGAGTTTCAGTGGCTATAGTGACCATGGAAGGGAAGGCACTAACCTAGTTCAAATAGTGGGAAGAGATGGTTCCAGTAAAGTCTTGGGAGGTCTTCAAGGAAGTAGTAGTTCGAAGGTTTCAACCAGAATTGATCCAGAATCCATTCGAGATTCTGGTAGGGATCAAACAAGAATGCTTTATTAGGGAATTTCGCGAGTTGTTTGAGAGGTACTCACGTCCTTTAAAGATCTTTAAGAGAAGGTACCTTCTTGGCTTGCTCCTGAGTGGTCAGAAAAATAAGGTAATAGTTGAGCTAAAACTTCATTCTTTTCATATATTAGACGAACTTATGAATTTAGCTGAAAGGGTAAAGAGTAGAAATAACATGTTACTGAAAAGCTTTAGTAGAGGTAGGAGTAAGGGTGCAAGATTTCAGGGGTCCACTAGAGTAGGTGGGGCACAATTTACAAACTGGAGTAGTAGTGGGGGTTTTAATGCAAGGGGAAAAGAAAGTGAACCTACCCAGGGTGCACAAGGCTCTCGTGGCAAAGGTTATAGACAACTATATGATGAAGAACATAAGGAAAATAGGGTAAAAGGGTTATGCTTTGCATGTAATGAGAGATATACACCTGAGTATGTGTGTAAGAATAAACAATTGAAGTTCTTAATAATTGAAGAAGAACCTGAATTAGGGGCTAAGACTGAATGGCAAGATGCAGTGGAGGAACTGGGGGATGTGAACAATTTACAGCTTGACTATAGGAGAATGGCAGGGCAAACCACTTCCCGTTCTTTCAGGTTATGGGGTCAAGTGCAGGCCATGGGGTTAGGGTACTCCTAGAGTTAGGTGCCTTTCATAATTTCATTTGTCCAAAACTGGTGCGGCAAGTAAGATTGGAGATGCTGCCCACATCTGAGTTTTTGGGAAAAGTGGGAAATAGACAACAGTTTGGGAGTCACGGGTTTTGTAAAGGGGTAGAGATACAATTCCCTAACTTGGCGGTGACTCAAGATTTATATTTGTTTCCGCTAGAGGGGTCAGAAGTGGTGTTGGGACCGGCTTGGTTGGACACTTTGGGGGATGTCGTAGCTAACTTCAAAGAATCTAAGCTTGTAGTGAGGATACAAGGTGATTGGGTAACCTTATTGGGGGATCCTAAACTATGTTATGGGGGGTTAGCTTTGAGGTCCTTGCAGATTGGAGGGGAGGGTTTTATGATACAATTATGGCCTATGGCTGCATTACAGTCGTCAGATTCGAAAATCCCTATGAAGATTCTGTAGGTGCTGGAAGAAAACAAGCAGGTTTTCCAAACCCTCCGGGGGTTGCCTTTGCATAGACGTTATGATCATGCAATCACCCTTCAAAAAGGTGCCCCCATCCCCAACCTGCGACCCTATTGCTATCCTTATTACCAAAAAACAACTATCGAAGAATTAGTGTAGGAAATGTTAGATTTAGGTATTATCCGGTAAAGCTCAAGTCCGTTTTCGAGCCCCATTATTTTGGTCAAGAAGAACGATGACAATTGGAGATTTTTGCATGGATTATCGTGCCTTAATCAAGATCACGGAGCCGGATATTTGATTCCAGTGATTGATGAACTATTGGATGAGTTGGCAGGAGCAATGATTTTCTCTAAGCTAGATCTTAAGTATGGTTACCAATAGATCAGAATGGTAAAGGGCAACATCAAGAAGATAGTGTTTAGAACACACGAGGGGCATTACGAATTCCTATTCATGCCATTTGGCCTTACCAATGCCCCATCAACATTTCAGGCCTTGATGAATGATGTTTTGAAACTTTTTCTTTGGAAGTTTGTTCTGATCTTCTTTGACGACATACTGATGTATATCAGGAATATGGAGTCCCACTTAGAGCACCTCTGAGCCATTTTTCAGCCGCTGATTGCTACCAAACTGGTCGTTAATAAGAAGAAATGTGAGTTTGGGGCTACAAGGATAGAGTACTTAGTGTTAGCTCCAATGCCTATCAGAAGCTATTCTAAGGCTATAAACCGAATTGTTTTTTTTAAGGGTTTTGATGAAAACAAAATCGAAATACAAGCAAATCTTTTTGATCAAGAAAAGGCTAATTCAAATAACAAATTCTTCTATGAGAATGAAATTCAACAAATAACTTAAGCGCTCAAAAAGCCTTCAAAGCATCCTTATCCATAACTTTGTACTATAATATACTTTATTTGGAATATATGCTTTGTGTCACTCGAGCTATTTTGTGTAGAAACAAAATAGAAGAATTTCAGAAGGTTGAAGCTACACTTCAAAAAGAAAAAACGAGCCCAGAAAGCTAAGATATGCCAATTCAGAAATATGACTTTGTCCAAAAGGATGATCCTATCCAGAAGGGATATCATTAGAAACATACTTCTCATATTTGTCATATTTTCAAAGCTTCCTCAGCAGCTTCATAGACAAATTCAAAAAGTCAAAAAGTTGATTTGACAAGAGGCAGAAGAAGTGTTGACAAGTCTGCACAGTTGGTATATCAACAATGGCTACTTTCCTATCTCTACACAAGCTTCAAAGAATGAGAAAAAGGAAAAATTATTGCTTCTTTATCCAGTCTTAGACCAGCAGTTCAAAGAGAACTTCAAAAGTTAAGAATTGAAAGCTTCAACGGATATATTTCAAATGTCTATAAAATGCTAGATGCCGAAGAAAGAATGTTAGAATGACTAAATATCTTTTTCACTTGTAGAGCTTCATTGTCAACTTTCTCAACCTTCTGAACCACCAGAAAGTTACTCTTTGTAACTTTTGTTAAATCAAAAATCTTCTCTTCTGGTTTGTATTTGATAAGATTCTCTTTTTGAGAATTTAGAGAAGTCATGCACAAAAAAAGAAGAAGCATTGTTTATCCTCTATAAAGAGAGCTAGTGTGAGTGTTCACAAACTATTTTCAAATCTCAAAACTTGTACACAGACCCAGTAGTGGTCAGAAAAAACTTGGAGAAGCAAGGATAAAGAATACTCGAGTTAAAGCTTGGAGAGGCTTGAGAAAAGACTACTCTAGTGCAAGAAGTTTGGAAAAGCTTGAACAAAGAATACTTAGGTTTATATAAAATCTCAACAAAGTGTTGGGGATTGAAAGTAGGCAAGTGGTTGGTTGAACCAATATAAAAATTTTCCTGTGTAGTTCTTCTATATCTACTTAGCTTTCTAACTTGATTGCATAAGTTATTCTATCACGTGTTTTATTTTTAATCTGCTTATCATTTTAAACAATTATAAACATACAAGCCTTCTTTAACTAACACAAAGCTTCCGTAATCCAAGAGTAGGACTTGAGATAGATTTTCAAATTCAAGTTTTCAGGTCACTCTTAAGTTTGAAACAATACGATTCAACCCCCCTCTCATGTTATCTTTTCCAACACTTAGGCCTATCGTTTCTGTAGAAGGGGTTTCCGCAGATCCTAAGAAAATGGAAGTAATGCAACAATGGCCTGCTCCCAAAGACGTAAAAGCACTGAGGAGGTTCTTAGGTCTTACAGGCTACTATAGGCGGTTTATTTAAGGGTATGGAGTCATTGTGAAGCCTCTTACTGCACCGACGAAGCAGAATGGGTTCATATGGACTCCAAAAGCTTAAGCTACCTTTGAAAAGCTAAAAAATGTCATGATCGAACTGCCTATTTTAGCTGTCCCTGATTTTTCCAAGGAGTTTGTCTCGGAAATAGATGCTTCCAGTCAGGGATTGGGCACTATCCTGTCACAAGGAGGCAAACCAATTTCTTTCTTCAGCCAGGCTTTATCTCCAAGGGCCCAAAAGAAGTCTGTCTATGAATGAGAATTGATAGCGATTGTCTTAGCCATGTAGAAATGGAAACATTATCAACTGGGACATCATTTTGTGATTTTGATTGGCCAGCAGAGTCTGAAATGCCTTACTGATCAGAGACTTCTAAGGGAGGATTAGTTTAAGTGGACTTCCAAACTCATTGGATTTGATTTCGAGATCTAGTATAGACTAGGATTTGAGAATAGGGCTGCAGATGCATTATCATGCTAGATGATGTATACGGCAATTTCAGTAGCCCAAGCTAATATGTGGAGTACTATTGAGAAGCTGAGGTACAGGAAGATGATGCCCTGCGATAGATTATTCAAGGCCTACAACAGGGTAAGGTGGATTTTTAGGTTTTTCCTTACACCAAGGTCATCTCTTTTATCAAGATAGGGTAGTTTTGCCTAGAACCTCTTCCCAAATCCCTAATCTGCTAGATGAATTCCATTGTACCATTGCTGGTAGGCATTGTGGGTTCCTGTGCACTTTTAAGAAGGTCGCTGCCTTTTTTTATCGGAAGGGAATGTGTAAGGATGTTAAGGAATTTGTGGCTAATTGTCAAGTTTGCTAGCAGAATAAAGATGAAGCCCTTTCCCCTGTTGGGCTATTTAATCCTTTACCTATTTTAGAGTAGATTTGGACTGAAGTGTCCATGGAATTTATCTCGGGGTTACCCCATTCAAAAGGGGTCGACATTATCATGGTTGTGGTGGATAGGTTGAGCAAATATGCGCATTTTGTTGCACTTTCCCACCCATTTACAGTAAGAGATGTTGCTAGGGCTTTTGTTAAGGAAATTATGAAGCTTCATGGGTTTCCCCAGGTGATCATTTCGGATCAAGACCAGATTTTTCTTAACTGTTTCTGGTCTGAGTTGTTCAACAGCTCAGGAACCAAGCTCAAGTATAGTACTTCATACCTTCCCCAAACAAATGGGCCAACTGAAGTGACTAACCACTGCTTGGAGACTTATCTTCGATGTTTTGTAGGGCATAAACCTAAACAATGGCCAATTGGGCCGAATACTGGTTTAACACCACTTGTCCACTTTCAATGGCTCCACGAAGATGACTCATTTTCAAGCTGTCTAAGTACACCCCCACCTGTGCTATTCAAAGGTGAGACATACCTGTCAAAGGTTGAAGAGGTGTTGTCCTTGGTGGCTTTTAGAGATGAAATTATGGTTGAACTTAAGGAAAATTTGACTTTAGCTCGACAACGCATGAAACTTTTTACTGATAAGCATCGAAGAGAGGTGTCCTACGAGCCGGGTGACTAGGTATTCCTCAAGCTACAACCTTATATGATGAAATCTTTGGTTAGGACACTGATTAAGAAACTTAGCCCACATTAGTATGGACCTTTTCAAATCATTGAGAAGCATGGTCCGATCGCCTATAGACTACCGTTACCCCCTGATTGTAAGTTGCACTTGATTTTCCATGTTAGTAAATTGAAGAAAGCCCTGCCACCTCAAGCATAATCGCAAGAATTACCTGCTGCTTTGATACACGCGAGGGAGTTAATCGTGACACCTCAAAAGGTGTTAGCAGTATGCCACAAACTGGATGGTGCGGCTGAAGGGTTGATTCAATGGAAGAAACGCCCAGACTATGAGGACTAATGGGAGCTATTGTAGGATTTAAGATGTCAATTTCCAGATTCCCACTTTAAGGACAAGTTGGCTGTCCAGGGGGTAGTGCTAGGGATAGAATGTATGGGAAGTATACAGTAGGAGAAGTAGGAGGGAAAGGGTCGAGGGATGAAAATAGGCCCAGTTGTAACAAAATAATAACAGAAATAGAAAAGTGGAGAGAAAATTAGTTAGAATAAGCAGCAGAATGGAGGGATATAAATAGGAGATTGGTAGGAATCTGTTACTAGTTTAGTCATTTCCTAAAGTCAAAAGAGAGTTGAGGACTCTTCTAATTCCTTAAAAAGAGAGATTCAGTGTAACTTATAGGGTTCTTGGTGCAATACTAGAATCCCCAATTCAATAAGATACATTCAGATACCTCCTTTTCTAGTTCCTATCCTTGAATCCTATCATTGTGGCAAGTTATTTGAAAATTCAAACTTCTCTACTCCTTCTTTATTATCCATTTAGCATGCAAGACAAATCAAGCCAGAAACATCCAATGACAAAATTGTTCTTGTGTGTTTACTCAAATAGGTGTTTGGGTATCTTCGTATCCTATGTCTTCATAGAAATTATAAGGCAGAGATCCCTTTAGGTGCATATTATACTAAGCTCCAAAGCACAACTCCAAATACATTATCAGCATATGAGTCTTCGATACGCCTTTTATCATAAAAGGACTAAAACTGCAGCTGGAAAGTATTCAAAAAATTTGTCCACTGTTAAAGAGGCATATCCTTTCTACATCTTTTTATAGCATTAACAAGAAGTGCATTCAAAAAGACCAATAATAGGCAGTCAATTGTGTTCAAGCACCACATAAACCATAAACATCTATCACTTCCACACTCATGAAACAAAATACTCGAGTTCAAGTATCTCAGTCATGAGCCATATGATAAATTTTAGCTTGACTTTGAAATGCCTTTCTAGTTCTAAAAAGACTTACTCTTCTATTCTACTCATCTCTAAAACTAAGGCACTTCATCCACTAACCTTGTACGTGTACCATAAAGAAAGCAACCACAATAACTACAAATAGTCCAAATAAATCTATACCTATGACCCATATGATACCCCAAAATTAGCCCTTAAATGACAATCAAGTGCCGTTATTTTCATCTTTGATGAACTAACTAGTGTCACTTCTGATTGCACAATTAAAATCCAATAAGCCAAGTGATGCATCTATACCGTAATTAAAGAACCAAACAAACCACATACATAGTATATAATTATACACACATTGAAAATGAACAGAATTAACACAAACATAATTGACACAAATCAAAGCCCCTCCCCAGGTGAAAATAATGAATCCATCTCAAACCCACACCAACCAATATTCAATTTCACATTGGCTATTTATATGTCCCTCAACAAAAAAACAAAAAAAGGACAAAGCAAGGCATCCACTTTCAGGGGATGGGAACAAAACATGAAGAAGGAACTTACTAAAGGCTATAGGTTGCTAAGAAGGGCCAGAATCGCGCCTAACCACTACCAGAAAGAGACAAAAATGAGAATGAGCGCTAACAGAGAGAGATATGGCGCATATAGAGGAAGCACGCGGAGAGGGGTAAGCTCATAAGAGAGAGAGAGACACCACGTTAGGGAAGATAAGCATGAGATTGAGGTGGAGGAGAGAGAGGGCATGACAGTGAGGGAGAAGGAGAGTGAACAGTGCTTGAGAGGGAAGAGGAAGTTGGTCAGAGAAAGATGCAAAACATATAAGAAAAAAGGGGTGACCCAAAAAGATAAAAAAACAAAGAAGAAGAAAGGACAAGTATTGAAACAATAAAAGAAAACAAAAACTATTTTTAATTTTTTAAAACCAATGTGAAAAAAATAGCAACCCAACTAAAGGCCTATTTTACAAGAGTTTTTAAAAACTATTTTTTGTTTTTAAAAGTAAAAAAGCAAAAACAACTGTTTTCCTGATTGTTTTTTGCATATTGGTTTTAAAATGAACAAAACAACTTTTGTATTTTAAAAACAAAAACTAGGAAACGATTTTATAGATGTTTTTGTGATTTTTTGTTTTGGAAAGCAACGAAAATATGGTGGCAATAATTGTAAATAAGTTGGTCTATTATTTTTACCCACTCTTTGATCCTCATTGATGCAAAACTCTCCCTATTGTTTAGAACCTCCCTCATTTTTGTGGTCTTGCCCTAATAGTCTCAAATGGATGTAGTTGGAGCTGTAATTGGCGACAACGATCTACAATCGGAGCTGCACACAAGGATAGTGGTGAGGAACAGTGAGGTGGACGATTGCACGAGCAAGGAGGACGACAATGATGCCGGTGGACAAAGAGTAATGCACGCAAGGGGGAGGAACGACAGTGGATGCCGATGGATGAATGGCAACCACGTTGGTGGATGAATGGTGAGCAAGCTAGTGGAAGAATGGCAGCGCATGCAGGGAGACAATGGAGGTAGAGGATCTGCGATTTTCTGACTTCTGAGAGTGGAAGACTAAAATCGAGAGAGATGAGAGATGTGGACATGTGGGGGCTCTGCGGTAGTTTTTGTGCTTTTGTGCTATTTCTCTATATGCTTTTTGTGCTTTTATGTTCTTATTGCTATTCCTATTGCTGCAGTTTTGTTCAAATTATTGTGCTTGACACTCATACTTGCTTCATAATTTAGATTTGATGAAGGTGGATTTATGTGTATATGCTTGCTTTATGGTGCAGGGTTTATCGTGGTATTTTGTTTTTGAATGGCTTCAATTTATAGATAGATTCATGGCTATGAATATAGGAGAAGTTTTAGGTTATGGCATTTAAGTTGTAGGTGCTTGATAAAAGTTGTATATGGAATGAGTTTGAGTTAGTGTCTAATTTGGCTTTGGAAGAGATGCAAAGGATATGGGTTTATGGAGGTCTTAAGGAATTATTTTTCATGCAAAGTTGCATTTTTAGGCTTGAAGAGGATGAAACTATCAATGGAGGATATGGGGCTATGGAAATGGCTATGAAAAAATGGCAATTGACACCCCCTGGTTTTCTGCTTGAAAGGATATATGTGATGGAAATCTGGAATGGAAAGCCATTATGATACATTTATTATACTTTTGGAGTAGATATCTCAAAGATTAGATGCTTTGCTAGATCAGGGAATTTTCAATCAGGGATGCTTGACCCTATTTTTGTCTTAGTAGTAATTTATTTTGATTGTAAGACAATTCCTTGTCCGTTATGTTTGTAGTTGTAGTCATTCTCTTTTAGTTATAAAGTTCTTAAAATTGTCTATTGAATACAATTTCGGTTTTGCATAAAAAAGAATTCGATTACACCAAGGTCATCATGTATTTGTTCTGGGTCAACAAATGCATGCGGTAATTTTTGGTAATGGGATGGATCCTTTCTAAAATTGAAACTCAGAATGGCAACACAGATTTAGAGGTGAATTTCAATAATGACAATACAACAAGATTAATTGATGAAGCTACAAGGGAAATGGTAAGGTATCATGACCAAATTGCAAATTGGATGTGGCAACAAGAACATAATGCATAACATATAAATCAATTTATGAACATAAAAATGCATCAAGTTGTATCAAAACTTTATTTGTTGAGACTTTATGATAATATTAGGTATCAAATTTATTATTATATTAAATTATACTATTATATATTTGCTACTTTTAAGAAAGTATTTGCTAAACAAGTTTTTTTGTTTTATTACTTTTAAAAATTATCCAAGCAGATTTTTTGTTGTTTACTATTAAAAAACTATTTTGAGAGTAAAGTTACCAAACATATTTTTTTGTTGTTTTGTAAAATTGAACTTAAACTTGTTTTTTAAAACAATTTTAGAAAACTAAAAAACAAAAACACTTTTAAACAAGCCCCAAGTTTTTTTGCTTTTTCATTTTTAAAAATCGAAAAATATTTTTGAAACCTATTGTTAAACAAGTCCAAAATCTTGTACTTGTGTGGCCAAAATTTTTCTTTACACGCACCTTTCATTAAAAGAAAAAAAATTCTGATCTGATTAATTTTAATTCTTCTATTTCTATAAGATTTAAAGTAATTAGGGAAAATATCCCAAAAGTTCAAACCTTTGTGAGATTTTAAAATTTTCCATTACTAATGTTTTAGTTTAAGTAGGGTATTATAGATGACTCTGCTAGAGATGGGGAGGTGAACAATACCCACAATACTCATGGAAGAAAAGAAATCTATTAGACGACCACTACCCACGGCTTACCGACATACTAGAGGTTATTTTCGAAATTTATCATGTCTGTGGCCCTCTTGGAGAATTTCAAGCTGCCGACCACATTGAAGTCATATAACAGAACCGAAGACCCTCAGGTCCATGTGACCATATTTAGATCAATGATGTTGGTCAATAGAGTGAGTGACCCATTTTTATGCTGAACATTTCCTACCTTCATGGAATTTGGTGAAATTCAGAGAATGGAAGAAGTTCAAAGAACAAGTACTGGGGATACATCAACATGGAAGAAGTTCAGGAAATGAGGAAAATGAAAGCTCGGATAGAGAATGGAAAGATCGATGACTCGAGGCAAAGCCGAAGATAGGAGAAGAGGAGTTAGAGGAGGCCTGAACCTGCCCTAAGGGAAAAAGGTTGAGATGAAAGAAGGCGTAACTTTTACTTCCCTCAATCTTGCTAAGATGAATATACACCTCTAAATGCTAAAAGGGAAACTATTCTCAAGGAAGTATACAACACTTAGCTAATCCGACTACCACCTAATGCGGGGAGACAACAGGTTCCCAAGAGCAGACAAGAACAAATGGTGTGAGTTCCATAAGAACTATGGCACACCAAGTAGGACTGCACCATCTTGAGGGACTAGATTGAGTGACCAGTGAGACAGGGATTATTGGAAAATATATTGCTTGGTGAAGAAGAAGCCGAAGCCAAGAAAGGGTATAACGAAATGGTGGCGGAGGAGTCAAAGTCGAAGAAGGCAAACACCTGAGACTAGCAATGAGGAAGCACCCAGAAACTAACAACCACAAGAGATACGAAGAGTGATAGATTATATTGTTGGAGGATTTGCTAGAGCAGGAAAGTTAAGCCCGGCTAGGAAGAGGCACGTTTGAGCTATTATGATAGTGGAATCTACTCCTGCTCGATTACCAAAGACATTAAAACTCAGTAATCTTGTTCTTTGACCTTGAACTTTAAAGGAATTGATCAAAATCTACATGATCCAGTGACGATTTCTGTGGTTGTAGGAAATTATAAAATCCAAAAGGTATTGGCCAACCAGGGAAGCTCGACTAACATTCTGTATGGGCTCCACCCTACAGAAAATGCAAATACTTGAGTCCAATTTTAGCCCATACAATGGAGATCTGGTGGGCTTCTCTAGAGAGTATGTTAGGTATTTGAAATTAAGCTGAGGGTGACTTTTGAAATTAAGCCGAGCATCAAAATAATTTATGTTAGGTATTTGGTAATTGATTCTCAAGCCTCGTATCACGTGATATTGGGGAGACCATCTTTGAACACCCTTGGAGCAGTACTGTTAACCCCTCATTTGGCACTAAAGTTCCCAATCTCTTCCACCGAAGTTGGAGTCATACACGTTGATCAAAAGGAAGCTCGACAATGCTACCATGAATCATTAAGGAGGAAAGGGAAGGAAGCAGGAAATGAAGGAACATGGGAGGTGCACATGATTGAAACCGATCAGAGTAAGAAGATGAGCATGAGGGATCTTGACTTGAAAGAAGAAGGAAGGGCGAGATTTGGGGCCAACGATGAGCTTCAAAAAATCCAGATTAGTGCAATTACTGAGAAATTCATGTTCATTGAGGACAAACTCGAATCTATTCACATGGACACCCTAGGATATGCCTAAAATTGACCCAAAGGTCATTTGTCAAAGATTGGCAATAGAGTTGAAAGTTCAAGTTGTGGCCCAAAAGAAAAGGAAGCTTAGATTGGAAAAATTGAAGGTTGCAATGCAGGAAACAAGGAAATTGTTGAGAGCGAGATTTATTAAGGAAATACAATTCACCACCTACCTAGCTAACGAAGTCATGGTTCCCAAGTCCTTTGGAAAGTGGAGGATATGTGTAGATTTCACAAATTTTGAATAAGGCATGCCCAAAGTATGCCCACCCATTGTCAAGCTTAGACAAGTTAGTTGATGGAGCCTAGAAGCAAAGTTCCTCAGCTTCATGGATGTTTATTATGGCTATAACCAGATTAAAATGCACCCCCTGGATGAGGAAAAGACAGCCTTTATAATAGAAAATACAAATTGCTATTACAAAGTCATGCTCTTTGGATTGAAGAGTATTGGAGGCACCTACCAAAGATTGATGAACAAAGTCTTTGCTGAATAGATTGGGAGAATCATGGAAGTTTGTATGGATAACATGGTTGCTAAGACTATGGGAGATGGAGATTATTGCAAAGATCTATAGGAAATCTTTTCCCAGATTCGAAAGTTCAACATATGTTTGAACCTAGAGAAGTGCGTGTTTGGGGTCCGGGGAAGGAAATTCCTTAGGTTTTTGCTTAACAGTTGAGGAATAGGGGCAAACACAAAGAAATGCCAAGCAATACTGGAAATGAGGAGTCTAAGCACCCTCAAAGAAGTACAGTAGTTGATTGGATGTACAGCCACCCTCTCCAAGTTCTTAACAAGATCCGTTGAGAGAGCGCACCCATTTTTCTACCTTTTGAAGAAGCAGGTAGATTTTGAATGGACAGAGGAATCTGAAAGAGTCTTCCAAGACTTGAAAGGATTCTTGGTTGAACCCCTAATGCTGAGTAAGCCTAGGGATGGAGAACCACTTTACATACACCTACCAGTAACCAAGAAAACTATAAGCTTGGTACTGGTAAGAGAGGAACAGAAACAACAAAAGCCAGTGTATTATGAGCAAAGCATAACAATTAGTCGAGGTTAGATACCAGAAGATTGAAAAACTAGCATTTGCTCTGGTTATCAATGCTAAAAGGCTAGAACCCTATTTTCAAGGCCAACATATTATTATTATGACCAAGCACCCCATTAGGCAAGTGTTGAGGAAGCTTGATTTGGTTGGAAGGATGATATGGAACTCTCTAAGTTTAGCTTGGAATCCTCGAGGGCCAATCAAGGCCCAAGTTCTCGCCAACTTTATTGTAGAATTGTCACCGCCCATGGTCAAAGATGACAAGGAGCGAAAATGGATACTGTAAATTAATGGCTCATCCAATAATAAGGGAAGTGGAGCTAGAGTAATTTTGGAGGACATGAATAGAATGTCCGTTAAACAATCTCAGTGGTTTATATTTAAAACTAGTAACAACCAAGCTAAATACAAGGCTTTGTTAGCTAGCTTAAAACTAGCCAAGGAGTTAGGAGTTCGAAAGCTAGTTCTCAAAACGGATTCTCAGCTTGTGATCGGCTAAACAAAAGGTAAATTTCAGGCTAAAGAACCCCAACTACGACAATATCTTGCCAAAGTGATGGAAATTGTAAAAGAATTTGAAGAATGTACCATGGAGTATATTCCTAGGGAATAGAATTCCTGAGCTGACCTATTATCAAAACTTGCCAGCACCAAAATAGTGGCAAACAATAGGTCGGTCATTCTAGAAGTGATTGATGAGCTGAGCATATCAAGGACAAACCCCTTGATGTATGTGACTTGAGTGCCGAGCTCAGTCAAATTACAATAAAACCGAGTTACACTACTTTGCGGTAAAGGGTGCAATCCGGGTCATCTCACACGGATGAAAATGTTATATGGTCAGAAATTCGTGGGGGGGTTTGTTTATTAAATAAAAACGTAGCTAATTAAAATGGAAATGAATAGAAATTGAAACTCTAATCCAAGAATCAAAGTAACAACCACAAACACTCAATCATTGAATTCTAGAAATAACTCAGCAAATAGAATTAGTGATTAACATTGAATCTGAATGAAACCTCAATTCAAACTCAGCATTTACATGAAAACCTTCATGCATTTGATTAACACAATTTCAATTAAAATTCAAAAACCTCTGGAATCTAAGTGAATTATGTTAATTTCATATGCCAAGGCAGTTAATCGTAGAATTCAAACCTGAAACTCTAATTCATATTCCTTCCACAATCTGCTTACATATATCTACCGAATATTATGCAACCAATCAAATTTCAATCATCAATTCAGAATGAAGAACTCCAATTCAAACGAGATTGAAATAAGAGAGAAGGAGTAGATGAAATCGATTGTATGCCGAGTCCGATTAAACCAATTCTCAAGAGTGTCATTATTGTTTCTTTAATCCATGGATCAGATGTAAGTTCAGGCCTCTATGAATAGAGGAAGACAAATTGGCAAGGTGGGGGAGGGGCATGAGAGAAGAGAGAAGAAGAAAAGTCAAAACTAAAAATTGCTTATTTTTTTTAAAATCTATCCCCTCTCCTTTAAGTTTTTGACCCCCTCTCAATTCAGCCACCCAAAACAGAATCAAAACATCTAAAAGCAAACCAAAATCTTAATTACAGTAATCCTCTATCTCTTAGATGAACTTGGACACCTTATTTGCTAAATTTTGGATTGTATAAAGAAAGTTATGCTAAAAACATGCAAGTAGGTTCTCTAATCCAGTCAGTAATGTTTGTCCGTATTTTTGGCAATGAAAACGCATTCTGTTGGATTTGTGGTCTGAAGATCACTTAAAGCTTTGGATGTCAGCTTCAAAACACCACTGGAATGGGCTCAATTGGGCTACTATGGACCAATATATGGTCCAAATACTGCACCAGATCAGAAACCGTGAGTGCATTTCTTCAGCTCAGCTCACTTCTAAGCCCAATTTCAGCTCCTTATCATCTGAATTAGCCTCTGACCTCTTCATAGGAATTGTGGGGCTATCTCTTAGCTTTCCTACAAATCAAGAATCACAATAAAATGAGCTCTATAACTCAAGATAATCCTAAAAAAACCACAATAGTATCAGAATTAGCTTAATGCTGGAAAACTAAATCTAGCCCAACCAAAACTCAATAAAATGCAAAATGGCCCAAATTAATCCTATTAAGCACAAAAGAAGATTAATGAACTAAATATGAGAGAAAATAAATATATAAAAATCCAATTAATCAAATTCCCCCACACTTAGTTCTTGCATGTCCTCATGCAAAATTCAACTAAGGACAAAAACATGCAACCTAAAAATAAGAGAATAACCAAATTGAACAAACAAATTCTCCAATGAATCATTGAAAGTGCTAAACTTAGGAACATAAGAGCATATAAGGCATTAGGAGTCTCCAACAATTAAATTATTCAACACCCCATTTCTCAAAAATGTAAGTTAAGCAATATCCTACCAAATGCAAATAGATCGAGTATGAAAGGGTTAACAAGATGGTGTTTGAATCTCTCAACTCAGAAGTATATGGGTAAAAGTGTTTCACTCAAGTCACCTCAATAGACAATGCATTACCATAAGCTTGTTAATCTTCTACTTGTCCACTAGTCACAGTCATATGCAAACACAAACAAGAGGACTTTATTCAAGGTTGTAATCGGGCCAAGGTAAGGGTAGGAAAATATGAAGATATGACAAGATACAACCTAAGAGAATAGAAGTGACAATTGGTAATTGGTCATTAGAAAAATCAAGCCATAACACACTTACTCTCTTTGAACTTTTTTTTTCCCTTTATGAAAATTTCCCGTTTTATTAATAATTTTTTTCTTTTTTTTCTTTCTATGTTTTTTTTCACTTCCCTTGCATCTTTTCAAACCCCCACACTTGAAATGCAACAATAATGATGAAACCAATGCACTTCCTATTCCCTAAGGTTGGGTATAACATGGTTTTCCACTTAAAGCTTATAATGTGCTAGAAACCAAGAAATGGTCAATAAGGCTCAAAGGGGCTAAACAAGGGCAAAATGCAAGGTAAGCTATATGGCCAAGTGGTTAAAATGAAAGAAATGCCTCTATCATGTTGAAAGATGAAATCATGTTGGAACCCTATCCTCCCTAAAGCCTAATGCCTTTACTCATCAACTTTCAATTCAACAATGGAGAACCAAAGTAAAACAAAGCAAAACAAAGAAAATCTTTTTTTTTTAAGCAAAAATGAATAAAAGCAACCATGAAACAAATCTATAATGTAAGACTAATTATCAAACAACCTATGACTAAACTGTCCCCCCACACTTCAACTTTACATTGTCCTTAATGTAATGCATAATGGAAATGCAAGTAAAATGAAGTAAGGAAAGAGAAAGAGAAACTCCCCTATCAAGTGTAAGTAGCTACTAGCAATCGGACCTCTTCAATGGTCTCCAAGGGTGTGTCCTCATGAAATGGCTTCAAGCGGTGGCCATTCACTGTGAATACTGTATCCATTCCGGGCTCCAAAATCTGTATAGCACCATATGGAAAAATCTTAGTCACTATATAAGGACCAAGTCACCTAGAACGAAGCTTACTAGAAAAGAGCTTGAGGCGAGAATTATAGAGAAACACTTTCTGGCCAATAGAGAACTCCTTTTGTAGCAACTTCTTATCATGAATGAGTTTTATCTTCTCCTTGCACATGCAGGAGTTCTCATAGGCTTCCAACTAGATCTCCTCCAATTCCTGAAGTTGGAACTTCCTGTGAAGTCTGGACTGGCTCATATCAAGGTTGCAATTCTTGATTGCCCAATAGGCTTTGTGCTCAATTTCAATCGGAAGGTGACATGCCTTGCCAAAGACAATCCTATAGGGAGACATCCCCAAAGGAGTCTTATAGGCAGTGCGGTAAGCCCATAATGCATCATCCAGCCTCTTGCTCCAATCCTTCCTGTTAGGTTGCACTGTCTTCTCCATAATCTGCTTTAACTCCTTATTTGATATCTTTACCTGTCCATTAGCCTGCGGATGGTATGGAGTTGAGACCTTATGAGTGACACCATATTTCTTCAGCAGAGTTACCATGTTCCTGTTACAGAAATGGCTCCCTTGATCACTGATGATTATTCTAGGCACTCCAAACCTGCAAAAAATGTGTGATCTGACAAAATCTACAACAACATGAGAATCATCAGTTTGGATGGCCTTGGCCTCCACCAACTTGGAGATATAATCAATAGCCAGCAGAATATGAACAAAACCAAATGAGATAGGAAATGGACCCATAAAGTCAATACCCAAACCATCAAATATCTCACAAAACAATAATGGTTGTTGAGGCATCTCATTCCTATGGGAAATGGTACCTATCTTCTGACACTGTTCACAATTCTTACAATAAGTATAAGAATCGCAAAATAATGTGGGCCAATAAAAACTTGAATCTAAGACCTTCCTAGCAGTGCATTATGGTCCAAAGTGACCACTACAAGCAAGTGTGTGACAGAAATGCAAAATGGAAGGAATCTCAAGCTCATGCACACAGCGCCTAATAATCTAATCAATACACATGTGCCACAAATAAGGATCATCCCAGACATAATATTTAGCCTCGCTCTTAAGTTTATCTATCTGATGCTTTTTAAAGTAGGCAGGCAACTTAGAAACAACTAGATAGTTAACTAAATCAGCATATGATGGATCCTTACCTCGCAATGCTAAAAGCTGCTCATCTTGAAAGGTTTCATGAATAGGTAGAGGCTCCAAGGTCTATGAAATGCGACTCAAGTGGTCTGCTACCAATTTCTCAGCTCCACTCTTATCCCTAATCTCAATATCAAATTCTTGCAACAGCAACATCCACCTGATGAGTCTAGGCTTTTCATCTGGCTTCTTCAATAAGAACTTTAAGGCTGCATGATCAGAAAAAATAGTTACTTTAGTTCCTAATAGATAAGCACGGAATTTATCTAAAGCAAAAATAATGGCTAAAAGCTCCTTCCCTATGGTGGTGTAATTAGCTTGTGCATAGTCTAGGGTCTGGGAGGTATATGCTATGACATGAGGAATCTTCCCAACCCTCTAGGAAAGAATAGCTCCAACTGTAAGGTTTGATGCATCGCACATGAGCTCAAACGGGTATTCCTAATTTGGCGGCTAAAGAACTGGAGCAAAAATCAGGTGCCGCTTTAACTGGTCAAAAGCTCCCTTGCAGTTATCATCAAACTCGAAGTCTATATCCTTCTGCAGCAGCTTGGAAAGTGGAAAGGCAATTTTGCTAAAGTCCTGGATAAATCGCCTGTAAAAACCTTCATGTCTAAGAAAAGAACGCACTTCCCGCACACATGTGGGATAAGGTAAAGAAGCAATAACATCAATCTTGGACCTATCAACAGTAATACCCTCACTAGAAATAACATATCCTAAGACTACACCTTGCTAACCATAAAATGACATTTTTCAAAATTCAAAACAAGATGAGACTTAACACATCTATTTAGTACCTTAGCAAGACTATCTATGCATGCATCAAATGAAGTGCCATAAATAGTAAAATCATCCATAAAAACTTCCATACAATTCTCTAGAAAATCAAAAAAGATGCTCACCATGCACATCTGAAATGTACCGGGGCATTGAATAAACCAAAGGGCATCCTCCGATATGCAAATGTGCCAAATGGACAGGTGAAAATTGTCTTTTCCTGATCTTTAGGTGCTATATGGATATGAAAATAACTGAAAAAACTATCAAGAAAACAGTAGTGTGACTGACTTGCCAACCTTTCCAGCATCTGATTAGTGAAGGGCAATGGGAAATGATCCTTCCTAGTAGCTTGGTTTAGCTTCCTATAGTCTATGTAGACTCTCCAGCTATTCTGCATTCTTGTAGGCACCAACTCCTCCTGGGAGTTTTTCACCACTGTTATTCCAGTCTTCTTTGGAACCACTTGCACCGGGCTTACCCACTTGCTGTCTGAAATTGGATAAATGATTCCTGTAGCTAGCAATTTACTCACTTCTTTCTTCACCACATCCACTATAAGCGAGTTGAGCCTTCTCTGAGCTTACCTCACTGGTTTCACTCCCTCCTCTAATTGAATTCTATTCATGCACGTAGAGTGGCTAATCCCAGGCATGTTTGTCAATGTCCAGCCTATAGCCTTCATGTTCTATCTCAGGATGTTCAACAACTTTTTTTCTTGCTCTGGTTGCAGATCTTTGGCTATAATGACTGGTAGCTTCTCATTTGGTGCCAAAAATGGATACTTTAAATTTTCTGGTAGTGGCTTCAGTTCTAAGGTAGGTGGCTCTATGATAGAAGGTGCTAATCTTGGAGTTGCTTCTGATGGTTTAGGTTCAGCACCTACAACCTGTGAAAAATTCTGCACAATAGCATTATCATATCCTATGGAAGCTAAAACAGAATCAGCAGAGTTAAAATGATGTACAGAATTCAAAATCATAGAATCTGAATATCTAGAATTTAAAATTTGCAAATCAACATCAGAAACTGCAGAAATAGAAACTACAGACTGTACATCATAAACAAAATTTTTAGAAATAGATTCATCAGTAGCAGAAATTTCTGTAATGTAGAATTTGTGCAACCAGAAACTAAAGTAGCAGAATGTGCAAAAAATGGTAATGTAGAACCTACAGAAACTGTAAGTACAGTATTTAAATCTGTAGAAATAGAATTTATAAAGACAGTAGCAGAATTGGCATAATTTAACACTGCAGAATCAATATTTGTAGAATTTGAAAATATAACAGTAGAATTTGCTACTGTAGCAAGAAAATCAGATTTGTCACAATCAATACTCGCAAAATCTGTAGTGGCAAAATTCGTGCAAATAGAATTTCCAGAATTTAATTCAACATCAACATCAGAATTCATAGGATTAAACATAGCACAATCAGATCAGCATAAACAGATTTGTTAGCAGAAAAATTCACAAAATCAGGATTAGTAAATGCTGAAACTAAAACTAAAACTGAAACAGCAGGATTTTCAGAATTTGAACAAACATAATCACAACCATGTAAGCATGCAGCAAATTCAGTATAAATAGCACAAACAACACATAAGTCATTACTACCATCACAATCACAATTAACATAATATAATTCAGGCAACGAGTTCTCATGAACTTCGTCAACCAATGAATCAACAATATCTATATGAAAAACATAATGCTCTTTCGGTGGGTATCTCATGGCATCAAACAAATTAAAATGCACTTTACTATCTTCAAATTCCATGGATAATGTACCAGAATGCACATCAATCTTAGTCTTAGCAGTTTTCAAAAACGGCCTACCTAAGATTAATGTTGGTTGATCAGCATGTAATTCATCCTCCATATTTAGCACATAGAAATCAGCAGGAAAAATAAGGTTATTTACTCTTACCAATACATCTTCTAAAACTCCCTCAGGGTGAGTTGTGCTTCGATTAGTAAGTTGGATGAGCACTCCTATTGGCTTCAGCTCTCCAATGCATAATGACTGGTAAATTGATTTTGGCATGACATTTATTGAAGCTCCAAGATCCAACATAGCTTGATTGAACTACTTACTTCTTATGATGCATGGAATGGTGAAAGTCCCTGGATCCTTGCATTTTGGAGGATTACTTGGTTGAATGATGACAGAAACATTTTTGCCCATGCTTACTTTCTCATTTTCCTTCAGCGTCTTTCTATGAGTGCGCAAGTCCTTGATAAACTTGGCATACTTTGGAATCTGTTTGATGGCTTCTAAGAGTGGAGTATTGACTTCCACTTTTCTGAATGTGTCCATAATCTCTTTGTCTAATTCTGCTTCTGCCTGCTTCTTGTTTTGTGTCACTCTATTAGGGAAAGGCGGTGGAACACTTTGTTCAGCTTGCTTGCTGCTGCTACTGCTTGGTTCTGCACCATTTGTATTTATTTCTACAGAATCAGATTTTTTTTGCTACCTCTGGTTATTCTGCAGAATCTGCTTGGTTGTTCTTTTTTGCAACATCAGGAACCTTAAGCTGCTTGCTACTTCTCAAAGTGGTGGAACTCACCTTCTTTGGTTGCTCACGGATTTGGAGGGAAGGTTGCCAGAACCTTGAGATTTCAGCTCATTTACTGTTGTAGCCAACTGACTAATCTGTGTTTGTAGATTCTGGATGATGTCTTCTGTTCTTTACTGAAACTGAACACTACTGGTTGCCATCTGCTTCACCAATTCTGCCAAGCTTGGTTCTGAGCTGCTGCTTTGTGGTTTATTTTGTTGAACTGGTGGATGATATTGTCCTAAGCTTCGTCCAGCAACATTTTACTTAAACTGAGGTTGTTGAAACTGATAAGTTTTTACCATACCTCATATTCGGGTGATCTCTCTAGCCAGGATTGTATGTGTTGGAGAATGAATCATAACTCTTCTGTTGCTGCTGATAAGGGCTACCAGGAAAGATTCTTGCAACAGTTTCATTACTCTCCTACAAATGTGGACATTGATCTGTTGGATGTCCTGGTATAGAGCAAATGCCACAAATGATAGCTACTGGTTGCTGGGGCTAGGGCTGCTGGCCAAGTGCCAATTGCCTCACCAAGGTTGTCAACTCATCTATTCGGTTCTCCATCCTTTGCTCGTTTGTATCAGAGGTTTGCACTTCATTTACTCCACTTGTTGACACTATGGCTCGGGTACCAAATTCTTGTGCATTGGCAGCCATGTTTGCAATTAATTCATGAGCTGTAGCAGGTCTACCAGAGCCCCTCCAGAAGCAGCATCAACCATACTTCTGTCTATTGGCATGAGACCTTCATAAAAATATTGAATAAGAAGCTGGTCATTAATCTGATAGTGTGGACAGCTTGCACATAATCTCTTGAACCTCTCCCAATGCTCATGCAATGTCTCTCCACTAATCTGCCTTATTCCACAAATATCCTTCCTAATTGTAGCAGTTCTTGATGCAGGAAAGAATTTCTCCAAGAACATCCTCTTCATGTCTTACTGGCTCGTGATGGAACCTGGATGCAAGTAGTACAACCAATCCTTGGCAGATCTGTCCAAAGAAAAAGAAAATGCCCTTAGCTTGATATGATCTTTATCCATTCCATGTGGCTTCATAGCTGAGCACACTACATGGAACTCCTTCAAGTACTTGTGAGGGTCTTCTCCAGTTAAGCCATGAAACTTGGGCAGCAGATGTATCAGTCTTGATTTTAGCTTGAAGTCTGCATCCAAATTCAGGTACTGAATTGCCAAAGCTTGATAGTTGACATGAGGTGCTGCAAGTTCCTTCAAGGTTCTATTAGCCATGCTTCTTGAAAAATCAGAATTGTCAACAAAGTTAGGAATAGAATCAAAAACAGAATTATTAGCAGAACTAGTCTTAAACAACCTCTTCTTAGCTCTTCTAATTTGTCTAAGAGTTTTCTCTAATTCAGGATCAAACTCAACTAAATTAGGACTTGGATCAAACCTAGTCATGCACTAGCAAAATAGCAAACAGAACCATATGCACACCTATTTCACCCCTAGCACAAAGCACTAAAAATTACACACAAACACTTGAAATAATCAAAATAAATATAAATACACTACCAAATAATTTTTAAAAATTATGGGACTACCACATCTCAAAAATTTTACCTTCAAGGAGTAAAAAATTGCAAAGAAAAATCTTATAAAATTAAAAAAGTGGTCTAAATGAAGGAATTTGACTTAAAAATAAAAACTCAATCTTTGTTGATCTTGATCAAAGGGCCATTTTCCTTCAACTGATCAATTTTCAAGTCAATCGGAGCACAAAATCTTTTATAAAAATACCCATTACATCCCTAAAAAATACCGAAAAGATAAAAAAAAACCTCTAAAAACCTATCTAAATAATGGAATTTGACAAAAATAGGGGGCTCAATCCTCCTAGGATTGAGTCTTCTTAGAATGATGTTTTGTTATGGAATCAAGTCCCTTGAAATCAATTGAAAAGAGTTGGTCATCAAAAATCGTAAAACCGAACTACTAACTATGAATTAAAACTAACAACTTAACCAAACACACATTAAAACAGAATTTGCAATGATATTAACACATATTAACATGACTAAATAAAATCAATCATCCCCGGCAATGGCGCCAAAATTTGACTCGAGTGCCGACCTTGGCTAACTTACAATAAAACCAAGCTACACTACGTTGCAGTAAAGGGTGCAATCCGGGTCGTCTTATACGGATGAAAATGTTATATGATCAGAAATTCATGGGGGGGTTTGCTTATCAAATAAAAACGTAGCTAATTAAAATGGAAATGAATAGAAATTGAAACTCTAATCCAAGAATCAAGGGAACAACTACAGACACTCAATCATTGAATTCTAGAAATAACTCAGCAAACAGAATCAGTGATTAACATTGAATCTAAATGAAACCTCAATTCAAACTCAGCATTCACATGAAAACCTTCATGCATTTGATTAACACAATTTCAATTAAAATTCAGAAACCTCTAGAATCTAAGTGAATAATGTTAATTTCATATGCCAATGCAGTTAATCGTAGAATTCAAACCTAAAACTCTAATTCATATTCCTTCCACAATCTGATTACATATATCTACCAAATATTATGCAACCAATCAAATTTCAATCATCAATTCAGAATAAAGAACTCCAATTCAAACGAGATTGAAATAAGAGAGAAGGAGTAGATGGAATCAATTATATATCGAGTCTGATTAAACTAATTCTCAAGAGTGTTGTTGTTGTTTCTTTAATCCATGGATCAGATGTAAGTTCAAGCCTCCGTGAATGGAGGAAGACAAATTGGCAAGGTGGAGGGGGCGTGAAAGAAGAGAGAAGAAGAAAAGTCAAAATCGAAAATTGCTTTTTTTTTTTTTTTAAATCTGTCCCCTTTAACACTTTACCAGACAAAATATTATGCTTAAGTCATAATATACTACCTGATAACTTATTACATGTGATTAGCTGATTAAATTTCATTTTCAGTTTCAATGTTAATTAATCATGTACCGAAAGTAAAGTAACATAAATATAAATGCGAAATAGATAGAACTACTGAAAGTTTGCATTATATATATATATATATATATATATCTATTTTTCAAGTTTGATTGTGATACAATAAACGGTGTAGGGTAGTAACAAAAAAAAAGAGGCTGCTAACACAAAAATAAATTGGCCTGTCTATATAAACAGTACCCTATCTAGTCCTCATGGGATATTTCAAGTACAACTCATGACTCCTACCCATCTGCCCATGACTCAGACTACCAAGATAGGCTCATCCTGTACATCTACTGCTGCTACGGCGGGCATTCTAACTAGATGGATTCCGAAGAAACGAATCCATTCGCCATGTCGGCGGCTATAGGAGTGTACACGCTCGGAGCGGAGGACGAGGATGATGAGCTCTCTGCCTCAGATAGGTCCTCTTCAGACATCGAGACTAAGGGTATCTGCTACAGCGGTGAGGTTGGCGGAGTCGAGGGAGCTGCTGCTGCTATTGGTGCTGTTGCCGTAGCATGTGGAGGTGGAAAAGGATGGGCCATATGTAGCGGAATGGCAATGTAAGGTGCAGTAGGGTTGAAAAGTGGATGATCAAGGGGTACAGCAAAATCTCTACGAAAGAAGAAATAAAAATGGAACTGACATCTACCAGTCACATATATACAGTCCAGAAACGGGTCCAGATGGATATGGAGCTCATGGAACTCGACGAATAGAATCTGGTTGCCGCGTTCTCCATGCTCTGAGAACGACATGGAAATATATAGTAAGGTAAGAAATAAAGATTTCTCAGTAGGAATCCTAAGTATATATATCTGTCATCACCGCCATTCTCAGGTGTTTCGGATTTTGGTTAATTAAAAAAAAACTTTACATCAACAGGATGTTTTACTCAATTAATTATAGATATCATAGCCCGAAACACAGCTTGGTTTAACTTAAGGAAATAAAGGAAAATTAAAGTAAATAAAAGTACATATACAGCAGATAATAGTGCAATTAACTAAAACTATGGTAACAGAAATTGTGATATGTAGAAATGATAATGCACTTGACTTTAACTCATATTTTTCCATACTTGGTCCACTGGGAGTATATTGGCCATAAGACTCCTGGGTAATAGTCTGCTTTTTAGGATCGAACTCGTTCCTATACAGGGTCACCAGCTTTGCTTTCCCTAACTTGCCCACTGATCTATTCCCCTTAAATTTGTTCAGGGGCTGGCCCAAGTAACATGGAAATCCTTCCTCATTCTTATAGGGGTAGTATTACTTGTCTCATGCTTTGATCAATGCATACATAACTTGTCAATTCATATTAATTGCAATATTTGCCAATATTTTGGCAGCATAACGGATTATGTCCACTTCCCCATGAATAGTGCCAAACAACCAGGAAACTTTAATCAAATAGCAAACTCAGTATATAACATTATTGTCATAGCAAGAATATAACAATATCAATATGTACAAGCTTTAAATAGTCTATCTTGCAAGCTTAGAATTTCTATTGAAGTTCTTGAGTTCGACTTCCAAGGTTGAATGGGCTTCGAGGTCCGAGTTTATACAAGCTCCGACCTCTGGGGTTATATTCGATCTTCTGAGATTATATAATTTTCAGACTTCCAGGATTATGTTCGGTCTCTGACCTTATCCCACCATTGGTCTTCTATGACTCTTATATGCGTATTTCCTAAATTCCAAGTTGTTGATGTTAACTATACTCGATCTAGTGTCCTATTCACTAAGTTCCGAGTTCAACATTGAGTAGATCCGATCTAGCCCTCTGTCTACTAAGTTTTCGAGTTCAGCCTTAAATATACTTTTCCGAGTTCTTGAGTTCAACCTTAAGTATACCATTCCGAGTTCAACCTTAAGTATACCCTTCCTAGTTTAACTTTAAGTATACTTTTCCTAGTCCAACTTTAAGTATAACCTTCCTCGTTCAACTTTAAGTATCCCTAATCTGGCTCTATGTTTGCTAAGTTCCGAGTTCACCCTTAAGTATACCCTTCTGAGTTCAACCTTAAGTATAGCTTTTCGAGTTCAACCTTAAGTATACCCGATCTAGCTCTATTTCTAGCTAGAATTACACTCTTATCAAAGAAAATTCACCAAAAATGGAAATCTAGGTGGAATCATCCAAAATTTATATCAATGTAAAGCTAATAGAGCAAGCTTTCAAATGAAATAAGTTGATATCATTTGAGTGAGTATAATTCAAGATATAAGCTCTGAAACTTGACCCTACTAGACTAACCTGTCCTAGCCCGGGTTGCACTTAAGGTAAATTCATTGATTCACTGGGGATAGATGGCAATGAATGTAAATCTAAAATTTTTCTGGGATGTTCCCTCATATGTTAACTTCCAAAAAAATTTGGATTCACTCAATTCGGAGTTGTATTAGATGAGTTACACCCTTCTTAACTCATACTACCCGGATGAAGGTCCTAATTTTTAGGTCAAACTTCAAAAATTCATAACTACCTCTATACTGATCCAATCACCTTATGTTATATATGTTTGGAAAGCCCTAGATGTCTAGTTTCATATAAAAATAGATTCATGGAATTTAAATAACTATAGGTGGAGCCGTACACTTTGCCGTATGGACCGCTGAGGAAAATCCTAGCAGCTTCTTGGGTTTTCTCTTTTTTTTTTTTTAAGTTCTTTCATACCAATTCCAATTCTAATCACAACACACAAGCAAACTTAATCATAAGCCATCATCATCACTGCAAATCACATGAATATCACGAGGATAACAAGATCCTCACACAGCCCAATTCAATGAAAACAAGAAGAGTGGTGTCCTACCTTTCCTATGTGTGATTCTTGTTAGATTTGTGGTTAGAGTTGAAGAAATCTTCTTGTGGCTTGAAAGTTTGTGGGAGAGAAGGATGATATGAGTTGAGTTGAGATGAGATGGTGGAGAAAAGAATGATGAGGGGTCAATATAGATATGGACTAAAATTACAAGGGCAGAAAAGGAAAAGAGAGAAAACTTCCAAAGCAAGTTGAATGTGATTGATGGATTTGTGTTGGCCAATTCAACTTGGTTTTGTGGCTACTTCCTTGGCTGAAAATGGCATCACCTATGGGGGTGTTAAGGTTGAATCCTAGCCATTCATCCTAGGACACTCATAGCATAAGTTTTATTGATCTGGTTCTGTCAGTTTAAAATACCGAAATCTTACCGATTTCTCTTAAATTGGTAAACCATTTTTAGAAAAGTTTCTTTGAGGTTTCCTATGTTTTTAATCTTATCCCATCAAGTCTAATCACTCCTAAATCAAGTATTTCGAATAAACCCGCTTATTCGATAAAAATCAAACAACTCGGTTATTAACGATAAAATTTTCTTTCGGACGTTACATCCCCTCTCCTCTAAGTTTTTGACCCTTTCTTAATTTAGCCACCCAAAACAATCAAGACATCTAAAAACAAACCAAAACCATTAATTACATTAATCCTCTGTCTCTTAGATGAACTTGGACACCTTATTTGCTAAACTCTGAATTGTATGAAGAAAGTTATGCTAAAAACATGCAAGTAAGCTCTCTAATCCAGTCAGTAATGTTTGTCTGCATTTTTGGCAATGAAAATGCATCATTTTTGATTTGTGGTCTGAAGATCACTTAAAGCTTTGGATGTTAGCTTCAAAACGCCACTGGAATGGGCTCAATTGGGCTACTATGGACCAAGATATGGTCCAAATACTGCACCCATTTTAGAAACCGTGAGTGCATCTCTTCAGCTCACTTCTGGGCCCAGTTTCAGCTTCTTATCATCTAAATTGGCCTCTGACCTCTTCATAGGAATTGTAGGCCTATTCTCTCAGCTTTCCTACAAATCAAGAATCACAATAAAATAAGCTCTGTAACTCAAGATAATCCCAAAAAAACCACAATAGTATCAGAATTAGCTTAATGCTAGAAAAACTAAATCTAGCCCAACCAAAACTCAATAAAATGCGAAATGGGCCAAATTAATCCTATTAAGCACAAAAGAAGATTAATGAACTAAATATGAGAGAAAATAAATATATAAAAATCCATTAATCAGTATGCTCCATGGAATAAGAACACAGCTAGCAGCAACCTATCATGGAATACTTAACTATTGGAGAGCTACCTGAGAAGAAAAAGAAGCCAAAACAATGAGGTGAATAGAGAGCTTTTACACTATAGTGGCAAGAGAACTCTGGCATATATCGAAACCATTTTGGAAGCAAGGCTCCAATAGCCAAGATACTTTGGGTTGGCTACTTTTGGTCCATTACGAAACAAGATTGTTTGAAATTTGTGAAAAAAGAATGACAAGTGTCAAGATTTGGCGAGTTGAAACATACACCATCCAAGGAATTGTACTGCTTAGAAGTTAGTTACCCATTCTATAAGTGGGGTATAGATATCCTCGAACCATTCCTACTTGCCCTTGGGCAATTCAAATATTTGGTAGTAGCTATTGACTACTTTACCAAACGGATTCAAGCCTAGCATCGCCTACAATCACCATGGAGAAGGTGAGGAAATTTGTTTGGAAGTGAATAATATGCAAATATGGATTACCCTGCCAATTGGTTAGTGATAATAGGACATAGTTTATGGATGGGAGATATGAGCACTTTTGTAAAGAGAGGAATAACTTAGCTATTTTCATTAGTGGAACACCCATACACTAACGAGTTAGTAGAAGTCGCCAACAAATTCATTTTGATAGGATTAAAGAAGAGATTTGGGTAGGCCAAAGGTCTATGGGTTGACAAATTGCACCTCATATTATGGGCTTATCATATTATAGCCTATTCATTGACCCAGGAAACACTATAGAGATCGGTGTATGGAGTAGATGCTATGATCCCCATTGAACTTTCTGAACCAAGTCTGAGGATAATAGCCATGACCGAGGAATCCAATGAGCTTGCTCGAAGAGTGAAGCTGGATTAGATCAAGCAAGACAGAAAAAGCTAGAGTAAAAAAAGAAGCCATTAAATACCAGATGGCAAGGAAGTATAATAAGAAGGTAAATCCATAGGAGTTCGAGGAAGGAGACTTACTACTGAAGAAAGTGGAGCTGCAAAGGAAGCCCCAAGGAAAAAGGAAAGCTAACACCAAATTAGGAAGGACCTTATCGGGTCATTTGGAAGATTGGGGAAAGAGCTTATAAAATAGCCGAGCTTGGAAGAAAGGAGCTGCCAAGGACATGGAATATGTCTTCCCTCCGAAGATATTTTAGTTGAAGTAGAAATCCTTAAACTATGGAGGTAGGTGCACTTTTTTTTCTATTATGTATTTTTTTCCACAAGGTTTTTTATACATACGAGTTTCTAATGAGACATGATCTATATAGGCTGAACATGTGCAAGTCTCGGTGGTAAGAGCAAAAGAGCATTTCTCAAAAGCTCACCATTGTAAACTATTCAATTCAATAAAGTTTATTCAAATTATTTGGATTCTTTACTTTCATGTGATGAAAGAATTTCTAGAAAACAAAATGGAAAGGAAATAAGTCTAGAAAAGGACTTAAACTCCTCACCTAAAGGCAAGGACCTCTTAGAAAATTAAACGAAAAGAAGTCTAGAGAGGAACTTGAAACTCCTTGCCTGAAGGCAAGGAGCTTTTGGAAAATAAAATGGAAATAAGTCTAGAGAGGAACTTGAACCTCCTTGCCTGAAGGCAAGGAGCTTTTGGAAAATAAAATGGAAATAAGTCCAAAGAGGGACTTAAAGTCCTCACCTAAAGGCAAGGACCTATTGGAAAATTAAATAGAAATAAGTCCAAAAAAAGGACTTAAACTCCTTGCTTGAAGTCGAAGACCTCTTGGAAAATTAAATGGAAATAAGTCTAGCGAGAGGCTTAAACTCCTCGCCTAAAAGGAAGGACCGTTAGAAAATGAAATGGAAACAAGTCCAAAGAGGGACTTGAAATCAGGCGAGGACTATTTGGAAAATTAAATGGAAATAAATCCAGAGAGGGACTTAAAACTTGAAAGCGAGGGCTTATTGAAAAATTGAACAGAAATAAGTCCAGAGCAAGGCTTAAACTTTTCGCCTACAAGTGAGGATCTCTTAGAAAATTCAATGGAAAATTAAATAGAAATAAGTCTAGAGAAGGACTTAAACTCCTTGCCTTTAGGCGACGACCTCTTAGAAAATTAAGTGGAAATCAGTTTAGGAAAAGACTTATAATGAGCTGCATGCTTATAGACAAAGACCTCAAAGAAATTTAATAGTCTTACCTATATGTTTAGGCCTTATACGATTTGAGGAAGCAATCAAGAAAGGAAATAATCTTACTTGAATATGAAATTAGAAGTGTTACACACGTGAAACGGAGTTTAAGGTTATTAAGTTAAGTGCGGAAATTGTTATCTTGAAGTTAATGACTCGGAAAGTTAGATGGAATTAAAAGAAGTCTTAAGCATTAGAAAGGATATACATCATAGGAAATAATCTAGAGATGAATGCGCAGTTGGAACTACTAATTAGAAAAGGATAATTTGGAGAAATTACGAAAGAAAAATTAAATGACGAATAATAAATGTATTGTAACACCCTAATAATACCGTATTATGCTTAAGTCATTTTATGGCATTACTAGTTGTTACTTTTAACTAGCTGAAGTTCTTATCGTTAAAATTAGCGTAATATACGAAAATAGCATGTAATAATTTTTATTTTTATTTTTTATAAAATCTTTATGCTTGAAAACTGAGCCTTTAAGCGCTTACTTACTCGTATACACATAGACGTTGTTCCTCATATCGCTGAGTTACTAATAAGATGTATGATAAAATTGAAACAACATAACACAATACCTTAAGCCAAGAATATAATCATAGATACTCAAGAGTTATCATTACACTTAATAAGTATCATATATGTAATAGGTCAAATTAAGAAGCATGACTTCCTACATGCTCTTAATTACACATAGACTACCCAACTAGGGCTCTTAAGAAAATGAAAATACTATGCTACTATCTCGATCCTCCTTAGCTAGGTGAAGAAACATGGCAGCTTTTCATCTCATCCAGTCAGGTACCACCGGGAGTGTTGCCAAGGATGCCATCAACTCCGTCTGAAGACGATACGGAAACATAGGAGTGAGAAATACTAAATTTCTCAGTAGGATCACGACTAGACAAACACAGTGTCATCGTCATCATCCCAGCCACTTCGGGTTTAACATAAAAATAGTGGACAGATATCGGTTCGATTTTTATAGTTTCAGAAAATGTAAATCCTGAAGCGGGTTGCTTTTAAGTTAACCATCATACCCATAACTGTCATACAAAGGCATATATGCTAATATACATAATAAACATTCACAATGCCATAAGAAATATGATAACGTGCATGACTCTGCAGTTCATCAACTTGACCATGGTCCTACTTTGACTTTCATTTTTAGCACGTGCTTAACATTCTTTTACTTTTCCTTTGAAATAGACTGCTTTTGGACATGAGCTCATTTCATGACCATCGTCACGCAGTACTAACCAAATCAGACTAAGCTGATATTGGTTACCTCTAAGTTGGAGGGTCCTCCATAACGCCCTTGCCTCCCTCATAGAGGTTCCTTATGGATCGCTGTCTCTCACTTCCTAGAAGTGATTGAGGGGTCATGTCCCATTCTTTCATTTCTTATCATTATACTTTACATGCATAATACTTCTTTGACTAGACACATGCAATGATATGATTAAGTCCATAATTTTGACGGAAATCCGGCAGCATAACGGCTAGACCGGAGCTTCCCCAAAATGCTAATTATAAACTTTCAACCAACAATTCATCATATCTATATCATATCATCACACTCATCATTTAATCATGAGATAAAGCTCAATCAAACTCATCATTCATCATGTCGAATGGCATTACAGATTCATACCTTAAAGGGGTTTATAGTTGTGTTATTCTTTGTGAAGAATATTATGAATCATCATATGATTTCTGGTGATTACCCATGAGAGAATCACATAGTTCAGATATGTGTATATGGTCTTTTAGTTACTTAGCTCGTATTCTTTACTTAAGTACATGTCTTATGGAATACTTGTTCAAATTAGTTAAGTTAGGTGGTTGATTCCTTTCCTTGAGACCGTGTACTTAGTGATTCCTAGGTTCATGGTATGCTCAGTGATCAATTGGATTTTTATATACTTATTTTCCCTCATTCCTAGCTCATTAATTCTTTTTTGTGCCTAATTGGTTTGAATTGGACCATTTTGTGTTGTTTGGATTTTGTTTGTGTTTCAGTTAAATTTTCCAGCATTAGGAAAATTCTGACACTGCTTTGGTCTTTGGGATATATCTTCAGTTGTAGAGCTCATTTTATTGTAATTCTTGATTTGTAGGAAAGCTGAGAGATAGACCTACAAGTTGCATGAAGAGGTCAGAGGCCAATTCTAGTGTTAAGGAGCTGAAATTGGGCCAAGAAATTGAACTGAAGCGGTGCAATCACGGATTCTGAGCAGGGTGTGGTATTTGAGCCATATTTCGGTTGCAGACGTCCGATTGAGCCCATTCCAAATGGCATTTTGAAGTTGACATCCAAGGCTACAATTCTTCTTTAGAGTGAAAATCCAAATGGAATCGTTTTGATAGCCAAAACGGTAGAAGAACATTACTTATGGAATTAGTTATAATGATTTCATGTTTTTAGTGTAACTTTCTTTCTATAATACGGATTTTAGCAAATAAGGTATCCAAATTCAAAGGAGAGAGAGACGATTAATGTAGTAATTACAATTTAATAATTTTAGGCAGTTTTGATTCGGATTTGGCCTATTTTAGCAAGAGGCTAGAACTTGTAAAACTGATTTTGGACAGATTTTGAAATAAGCAATTTTTGGTTTTGACTTCTTCTTCCTCTCTTCCCTCACGGCCCCCACCTTACAATTCGTGTTCCTTCATTCATGGAGGAGTAAGCTTCTATCTAATCCAAGAATTCAAGGAGCATCATCACTCAAGAGGATTGGCTAACAAGAGTTCAACTATTCCATTCGATTTCTTCTATCCTTTCTCTCATCTTAATTCGGTTTTGGAATTGAAGGTTTTCATTCTAAAATTCTGATCAAGAGTTCAATTGTCTCGTATCAATTTGTAATTGTTTGATTCAATTGTTGAAAGAAGAAGAATTAGAATTCAAGTCTGAGTTCTAAGGTTAATGCATTGGTGATTAAAACTGATACAACTCAACTAGGTTTTAGAGATCTCTGAACATTGGTTGGTTATGTGTTAGTCAAATACATGAAGGATTTTTGTGTGAATGCTAAATTTGGATTGAGGTTTCATTTAATTTTATGATTAACCATTGAGTTGAATTGCTGATATATGTCTAGAATTTGATGATTGAGTGATAATTGTTACCTTTTGATTATTGGATTGCATGTTCCGAATTCTACTCATTTCTTTTCTATTCATTTTGGTATTTTAAATTCCTAAACCCCCCCCCCAATTTCCTGATCATATAACATTGTCATCACTGGGAAACGACCCGGGTTGCACCCTTTGCTACGAATTTAGTGTAATTCGATTTTTTTTTGTAATTTGACCGAGCTCGGCACTCGAGTCAAATTTTGACGCCATTGTCGGGGATGATTGATGTTATTTGGTCATGTTAATATGTGTTTATATCATTGCGTATTCTGTCTTGATGTGTGTTTGGTTAAGTTGTTAGTTTTAATTCATAGTTAGTAGTTTGGTTTTACGATTTTTGACGACTAGCTCTTTTCAGTTGATTTCAGGGGACTTGATTCCATAGCAAAACATCATTCTGTGAAAGACTCAATCCTTCGAATTGAGCCCCCCCTATTTTTGTCAAATTCTATCGTTTAGATAGGGTTTTAGAGTTTTTTTGATCTTTTCGATATTTTTTAGGGATGTAATGGGTATTTTTGTAAAAGATTTTATGATTCGATTGACTTGAAAATTGGTCAGTTGTAGGAAAATGGCCCTTTGATCAAGATCAACAATAGTTGACTTTTTATTTTTAAGTCAAATTCCTTCATTTAGACCACTTTTTTTAATTTTTAAAATTTTTCTTTGGATTTTTTACTCCTTGAGGGTAAAATTTTGAGGTGTGGTGGTCCAAAAATTTTTAAACATTTTCTAGTAGTGTTTTTTATATTTATTTTGATTATTTTTAGTGCTTGTGTTAAGGGTGAATTAGGTGTGCATATGGTTTTGTTTGCTATTTTGTTAGTGCATGATTAGGTCTGATTCAAGTCCTCATTTAGTTGAGTTTGATCCTGAATTAGAAAGGACTCATAAACAAATTAGAAGAGCTAAGAGGAGGTTGTTTCAGACTAGTTCTGCCACTAATTCTGTTTTTTATTCTGTTCCTAACTTTGTTAATAATTATGATTTTTTAGGAAGCATGGCTAATAGAACCTTGAAGGAACTTGCAGCACCTGATGTCAACTATCAAGCTTTGGCCATCCAGTACCCGAATTTGAATGCAGACTTTGAGCTAAAATCAGGACTGATACATCTGCTTTCTAAGTTTCATGGCTTAGCTGGAGAAGACCCTTACAAGCACTTGAAGGAGTTCCATGTAGTGTGCTTAACCATGAAGCTATATGGAGTGGAGGAAGATCACATCAAGCTGAGGGCGTTTCCTTTCTCCCTGGATGGATCTGCCAAGGATTGGTTATACTACTTGCATCCAGGTTCCATCACGAGCTGGCAAGACATGAAGAGGATGTTCTTGGAGAAATTCTTCCCTGCCTCAAGAGCTGCTTCCATCAGAAAAGAAATTTGTGGCATAAGGCAGATTAGTGGAGAGACATTGCATGAGTATTAGGAGAGGTTCAAGAAATTGTGTGCAAGCTGTCCACACCATCAAATTAGTGACCAGCTTCTCATTCAGTATTTTTATGAAGGTCTCATGCCAATGAATATAAGTATGGTTGATGCTGCTTCTAGAGGGGCTCTGGTAGATAAAACACCTGCTGCAGCTCGTGAATTAATTGCAAACATGGCTGCCAATGCACAACAATTTGGTACCCGAGCCATAGTGTCAACAAGTGGAGTAAATGAAGTGCAAAACTTTGATACAAACCAGTAGAGGATGGAGAACCACATAGATGAGTTGACAACCTTGGTGAGGCAATTAGCACTTGGCCAGTAGCCCCAGCAACCAGTAGCTATCATTTGTGGCATTTGCTCTATATCAACACATCCAATAGATCAATGTCCACATCTATAGGAGAGCAATGAAACTATTGAAGGAATTTTTCCTAGTAGGTCTTATCAACAGCAGCAGAAGAGTTATGATCCATTCTCTAACACATACAGTCCTGGCTGGAGAGATCACCCGAATCTGAGGTATGGCAACAACTTCAATCAGTTTCAGCAACCTCAATTTAAGCAAAATTCTGCTGGACCAAGCTCAAGACAATATCATCCACGAATTTAGCAAAATAAACCACAAAGCAGCTCAGAACCAAGCTTGGCAGAATGGTGAAGCAGATGGCAACTAGTAGTGTTCAGTTTCAGTAGAGAATAGAAGCCAGCATCCAGAATCTACAAACATAGATGGATCAGTTGGCTACAACAGTAAATGAGCTAAAATCTCAAGGTTCTGGTAACCTTCCCTCCTAATCCGTGAGCAACCCAAAGAATGTGAGTTCCATCACTTTGAGAATTGGCAAGCAGCTTAAGGCTCCTGATGTTCCAGATTCCGTAGAACAACCAGAGGTAGTAGAAAAATCTGATTTTGTAGAAATAAAGATAAATAGTGCAGAACCAAGCATTAGCAGGAGCAAGCAACCTGAACAAAGTGTTCCATTGCCTTTCCCTAACAGAGTGACACAAAACAAGAAGCGAGCAGAAGCTGAATTAGATAAGGAGTTCATGGACACATTTAGAAAAGCGAAAGTCAATATTCCACTCCTAGAAGCCATCAAACAGATTCCAAAGTATGCCAAATTTCTCAAGGACTTGTGCACTCATAGAAGGAGGCTGAAAGGAATGAGAAAGTGAGCATGGGCATAAATGTTTCTGCAATCATTCAGCCAAGTATTCCTTCGAAATGCAAGGATCCAGGGACTTTCACCATTCCATGCATCATAGGAAGTAAGCAGTTCAGTCAAGCTATGTTGGATCTTGGAGCTTCAATAAATGTCATGCCAAAATCAATTTACCAGTCTTTGTGCATTGCAAAGCTCAAGCCAACAGGAGTGGTCATCCAACTTGCCAACTGAAGCACAACTCACCTTGAGGGAGTTTTAGAAGATGTGTTGGTAAGAATAAATGACCTTATTTTTCCTACTGATTTCTATGTGCTAAATATGGAGGATGAATTGCATGCTAATCAACTAACATTAATCTTAGGTAGGCCATTTTTGAAAGCTGCTAAGACTAAGATTGATGTGCATTCTGGTACATTATCCATGGAATTTGGAGATAGTAAAGTGCAATTTAATCTTTTTGATGCCATAAGATACCCACCAGAAGAGCATTTTGTTTTTCATATAGACATTATTGATTCATTGGTTGATGAAGTGAATGAGAACATGTTGGCTGAATTATATTGTGTTGATTGTGATTGTGGTGGTAGTAATGACTTATGTGCTATTTGTGCTATTTATGCTGAATTTGCTGCATGCCTACATGGTTGTGATTTTGTTTGTTCAAATTCTGAATGTGTTGTTTCTGAATGTGTTGATTCTGAATGTGCTGTTTCTAAATGTGCTGTTTCTGAATGTGCTATTTCTACTATTTTTGCAGATTCTATTATTGTTCCTATTTTTTTTTGCTATTCCAAATTTTTCTGATAAATCTGTTTCTGTTTCTGCTATTATTTGCAAATCTAAAAATTCTGGTTCTATTTTTGAAGTTGAAAATTCTAAAGGTGCTGTCATATTATTTTCTGTTGTAGAAAATTCTATTTCCAATGATTTAAATTCTACAGCATCTGTTTCTATCAATTCTGCTATTGTTCATTCTAGTTGCACAAATTCTAGTTGCGCACATGCTATATCTACTGAATCTGTTCTTTCTGCTAATTCTGAAGTTTCTGCAGATTCTAAATTTAGTAAATCTGTTGTCAATTCTAAAGCTTCTGAAAAGTTTGCTGCTATTTTTGCTGTTTTAAATTCTGAAAACTCTACACATTATGGAAATTCTAATTTTGTGCATTCTGGAAGTATGAAGTCTTTGGCACCTAATTCTGTTAATATTGTTTCCAAACGATATGATAATGCTCTTGTGCAAGATTCTTCACATGTTGCAGGTGCTGAAATTAAACTAGTTGAAGAAAACCCAAGACTAGCACCTTCCATGCAAGAACCACCCACCTTGGAACTGAAGCCACCGCCAGAAAATTTGAAGTATGCATTTCTGGCACCAAATGAGAAGCTACCAGTCATTATAGCCAAGGATCTGCTACCAGAGCAAGAAGAGAAGTTGCTGAACATCCTGAGGCAGAACATGAAGGCTATAGGCTGGACATTAGCAGACATACCTGGGATTAGCCCCTTTACGTGCATGCATAGAATTCAGTTAGAGGAGGGAGTGAAACCAGTGAGGCAACCTCAAAGAAGGCTCAACCCGCTTATCTTAAATGTGGTGAAGAATGAAGTGAGTAAGTTGCTGGCTGCAGGAATCATTTATCCAATTTCAGACAGCAAGTGGGTGAGCCCGGTGCAAATGGTTCCAAAGAAGACTGGAATAACATTAGTGAAGAACTCCCAGGAGGAGCTAGTGCCTACAAGAGTGCAGGATAGCTAGAGAGTCTGCATAGACTATAGGAGGCTGAACCAAGCTACTAGGAAGGACCATTTCCCATTGCCCTTCATTGATCAGATGCTAGAGATTAGCAGGTTAGTCACAGTACTATTTTCTTGATGGGTTTTCTGGTTATTTTCAGATCCACATTGCACCAGAAGATCAGGAGAAGACCACCTTTACATGCCCATTTGGCACATTTGCATACTGGAGGATGCCTTTCGATTTGTGCAACGCCCCAGGTACATTTCAGAGATGCATGGTGAGTATCTTTTTTGATTTTCTAGAAAATTGTATGGAAATCTTTATGGATGATTTTACTGTTTATGGCACTTCATTTGATGCATGCTTGGATAGCCGTGCTAGGGTATTACATAGATGTGTTGAGTCTCACCTTGTTTTGAATTTTGAAAAATGTCATTTTATGGTTAAGCAAGGTGTAATCTTAGGACATGTTATTTCTAGTGAGGCTATTGTTGTTGATAGGTCCAAGATTAATGTTATTGCTTCTTTACCTTACCCCACATGTGTGCGAGAAGTGCGTTCTTTTCTTGGATATGCAGGTTTTTACAAGCGATTTATCCAGGACTTCAGCAAAATTGCCCTTCCACTTTCCAAGCTGTTGCAAAAGGATATAGACTTCCAGTTTGATGATGACTGCAGGAGAGCTTTTGACCAGTTGAAGCGGCACCTGATTTTTGCTCTCGTTCTTCAGCCACTGAACTGGGAATACTCGTTCGAGCTCATGTGTGATGCATCAAACCTTACAGTTGGAGCTGTTCTTTCCCAGAGGGTTGGGAAGATTCCTCATGTCATAGCATATGCCTCCCGAACCCTACACTTTGCACAGGCTAATTACACCACTATGGAGAAGGAGCTTTTAGCCATTATTTTTGCTTTAGATAAATTTCGTGCTTATCTGTTAGGAACTAAAGTAACTATTTTTTCTGATCATGCAGCTTCGAAGTTCTTACTGAAGAAGCCAGATGCAAAGCCTAGACTCATCAGGTGGATGTTGCTATTGCAAGAATTTGATATTGAGATTAGGGACAAGAGTGGAGCTGAGAACCTGGTTGCAGACCACTTGAGTCGCATTTCACAGACCTTGGAGCCTCTACTTATCCGTGAGACCTTTCCAGATGAGCAGCTTTTAGAGTTACTAGGTAAGGATCCATGGTATGCTGATTTGGTTAACTATCTAGTTGCTTCTGAGTTGCCTGCCTACTTTAAAAAGCATCAAATAGACAAACTTAAGAGTGAGGCTAAATATTATGTCTTTGTAACGTGTGTATAGTGATAAGATTATTAGGCACTGTGTTCATGAGCTTGAGATTCCTTCCATTTTTCATTTCTGTCACACACTTGCTTGTGGTGGTCACTTTGGACCACAACGCACTGCTAGGAAGGTCTTAGATGTAGGTTTTTATTGGCCCACATTGTTTCGCAATTCTTACACTTATTATAAGAATTGTGAATAGTGTCAGAAGACAGGTACTATTTCCTGTAGGAATGAGATACTTCAACAACCGTTTTTGTTTTGTGAGATATTTGATGTTTGGGGTATTGACTATATGGGTCCATTTCCTGTCTCATTCGGTTTTGTTTATATTCTACTGGCTGTTGATTATGTCTTCAAGTGGGTGGAGGCCAAGGCCACCCGAACTGATGATTCTCATGTTGTTGTAGATTTTGTCAGATCACACATTTTTTGCAGGTTTAGAGTGCCTAGAGCACTCATTAGTGATCAAGGGAGCCATTTCTGTAACAAGAACATGGCAACTCTGCTGAAGAAATATGGTGTCACCCACAAGGTCTCAACACCATACCATCTGCAGACTAATGAACAGGCGGAGGTATCAAATAAGGAGTTGAAGCAAATTCTGGATAAAATAGTCCAGCCTAGCCAAAAAGATTGGAGCAAGAGGCTGGAGGATGCATTATGGGCTTACCGTACTGCCTAGAAGACTCCTTTGGGGATGTCCCCTTATAAGATTGTCTTTGGCAAAGCATGCCACCTTCCAGTGGAAATCGAGCACAAAGCCTATTGGGCAGTCAAGAACTGCAACCTTGATATGAGCCAGTCTGGACTTCACAGGAAGTTCCAACTTTAGGAGTTGGAGGATGTAACACCCTACTAATTTTATGTTATGCTTAAGTCATAGCATGAAACTAGTCAGGTCGTGTTACCGTGTTGATACTCTATTTACCTTTCCTATTTTAATTTTTCTTTAAATCGTCATCATCACATAAACATTTTTTTTTTTGTTTTTTTTTTGACGAAACGGCGCTCTGCTACATTAAAAGCGAAACGAATCGAACAAAATATCACCAAGATAAGTATAGTACAATAGTGTTACTGCATACGTGTAAACATATATATATATATCAGAATGCCACTGTTTCAGTTTATGTACAAAGTTTTAAAGTAGAATACATACGAGGGCTGGTGTATCATAAAGACCATAATGCCCTCTGTAACACCCTAATAAACCCATATTACGCTTAAGTCGTATTACGGCGTTTTATTAGTTGTTACTTATGCTCGTGGAAAGTTAAACTTCACTTGAAATTAAATTACGCGGAAAATACGGTAAGATTTTTTTCTTTTTGTGAAATACGTCATCGCTTCGGAAAGTAAAGCCTTGAGCGAGAAGGTAGATAGAGAAAGAGCGTGTCGCATAAAATAAATACCCAAATATCATAAGACAAGAGAAAGGTAAATAAATAGAAATTCACAAATACATTACATTAATTAACTAATCATTACATCCATATGAGTTCATAATATATATATATATATATATATATTTATATATATATATATATATATATATGTATACATTACACCGAATAAAGCTCATGGTCGTGCCATGATCCAAATACTAGATACTAAATACAAACTTAAATGATAAAGCCTATCTCAAAAAGGAATGTGCGAAGATGCAGAGCGACGGTCGCTACCAGTCCCAAAATAGCTTCATCTAGTATTCCACGTCATACGTCCGCTCACAGTGTGGGGGATCCGTGCTCCAGTCCACCGGATACGCCATCAAGATCTGGTGACGATGCGGAAGAGTAACTAGAGTGAGAAATAAGAATTTCTCAGTAGGACTCAAACCCGACACGGAGGTGTCATCGTCATCGTCCCAGCCACTTCGGTTTTCTTAAGAAATAGGTGTGAACATACAAGATTCAGTTACTAGGATTTTCGAAAACATAATTATCCGAAGTGGATTCACTTTTAAGCATACGTTCTTATTAGAAGCATTGAAGTAAAATAGGCAAACATATGAAAGCAGACATTTCATGAGTTAGTAGTTTTCTTGACCGAAGTCTCTTTCTTGTCTTTCTCATCTGGTTTACTTGACTTGTAACTTTCCCGCTTCTGGCTATGCCTCCTTCACGGGGTGGACCGAAGTCCCTTTTCTTTTCTTTTCTTATCTTAAATCCTTTTCTTTTCACCCACTAAACATAAGTGGTAATGAGCTCATACCGTGGCCGTCGCCACCATAGAAATTTCGGTACTTACACTAGCTGGGTCATGCCATGCCTCATGTAAGCCTTATCCCCTATACTCACACTAGCTGGGTCATGCCATGCCTCATGTGAGTCGTGGGTGAGGGGAACTTACTTTGGGTCACCTTCCCTTTTGAAGGATCACACCCTTAGTTTACTTTCTCTTCTCATTAAAGCTTATGATGCAAAATATTTCTAAGTCCACGATTTCTACAAAATTTCGGCAGCATAACGGCTAGACCGAAGCTTCCCAAAATTTTGCCAAACAGAATACCAGTATCACAGCATCATATCATATCATCATATCATAATCATCATCATATCATCATTATCATGGCATCATAATCACATCATCATCACATCATGCTTGCAACCTAAACATAGGCATATTCTCAAGCAAAGTCTTATGAGCTTAGCTTAGTAAAGTAGGTGCAAGCTTTTACATTGGCTTTCATTTTATTGATTTCTTCTTCTCAATTATTCTAACTTGACTTATATGATCTTCATATTTTAATTTGGAAGATCTATAGTTTAGGTTTTGCATTATAATATGATGAGAATCTTATGAACTTAATCTAGTACATTAACTACATTTACATTCGGTTTTCGTTTTATTCGCTTCTTTTGTTAAGAATTAGGTGAGCTTAGTATTTTATTCCATCTAGTCTTCATTAAGTAAATTATGAAGTTTTATTACTTTAGGCTAAGGCCTTTTACCTTTTTAAGTCATTTATGCATAGTTTTACTTAAGGTTAAGTTTTGACAGTTTTACTTTTACCCTAGGCAGTAACTTTAAAAATTCACCATAAATTGGTATTTTATCATTTTAATGCGAAATTTTATATACTTATAGGGTTCTGAGTCTACTTTTTAACAAAATAAGTCCCACTCAAAAATTCATTTTCTAACTCCAGTTATGCATACTTTATTCTGACTTGTTCAGTTTCTAAGTTCACTCCCGTTACAGTGGATTGTGACCTCTCATTATAATTGCTCAGAAGGAATCTGAGAAAAATGTTTTGTGGGTTTGTTCCTCTATGTCTTAGCTTTCATTTAAACTTGGTCTCACTCAAAAATCATTTTTGTAGCTCGAGTTATACACATTTTAGTGTAGACTGCCCAGACAGAAACCAATCCGAGCACAGTCCACTTTGAAAAATCATATCTCACTCATTTTAACTCCGAATCTTATATATTTTATATGTATGGAAAGTTCTCTGAGTCTATTTTCATATAAAATTGGTTCCACTAATTTCTGAGTTTTCTGGAAAAAGTTATACCATTCGGTTTACAGGCTGTCAGAAAATCCAGATTTCACGTTTTGATTTTTCTCATGTTTTCTCCAAAACACTCAACCTCACTTTCAAGAAAACATTCTCAAGTTATAAAACACTCATATACCATGAAAGATCAGTGAAAAACTAACATGTTGGAGTTCAAAAATATTGAGTTAAGCCATGCATCACACCAAAACCGAAAACATGTTTTCAACAAACAACCATACAAGCAACAACATCTCATTTTATGACAAGAATGGCTATGATGCCCATAATCAATCTTTAAAACCACCTAGCTATGGAGAGCATAGGAGTTCTAAAGCTTGAAAAACAAGAGAGAAAAAGGGTTTAGAGCCACTACCAAATGGGCTTCTTGAGGAGTAGAAAGAGTTGATGGGTTGGAGATGACCTTCCTCTTCCTAGAGCTTGATGATGGGGCTAAGTGAGTCTTTGTTTTGCTTCTTCAAGAACCAAAGAGGGTGGTCCTTGAAGGGCTTGTGAGAATGGTGATAGGAAAGAGAGTTGGATAAGGTGAGAAAGAGAGAAGAAGAACAAGAAAGGTTGGAAGAATAAAAGAGCTAGAATGAAGTTTAGAGAGAGGTGGGAGCTTGGACTTGTAGTGAGAGGATGAAAGTCACAAATGAGAGAGTGGGAGGGCTAGTTTGGGGCGTAAAAATGGATGAGGGGGCTGATGGCTTTTGCTTCTCCAACAAGCAAGAGTGAGTAGGTGAGGTTTACTTCTTTTTCAAGCAAAAGGGCTAGGGATCTTGGGGTAAAAGGGTAAGTTGTTTTTCCTTGAGTCTTGGAGGCATTCCAATGTCCATTTTATACTTTTCTCTAGGGGTTAAAGGGGAGTACCCTTCTTAGGATTTGGTTGCTTGTCTAAGACTCATCCAAGTGTCAAGATCTAATGGTGGATGACAAGGATCCTAGTCTTGGCTTTTGATCTAATGGTGTAGGATTAAAGAGTTTGAATGAAGGGTGAGATGTTGCTTCTCCTTGGTATGTCTTTCTAGGGCATATGCATGGAAGAACTTTTATCTCTAAATGTTATTAGAATTATTTAAATGTAACTTAACTTAATTGGCTTAATTACCCATGAGTTAACTCTTGTCAATTACACTTTTTAGGGTGTCTTGCATTACGGTTAAGCATATGCTTGATTTGGGGTTTAATTTTTCAAGAGTTGTCTTAAGTGTCTTAATCATTATAAACTTAATTAGTAAGGTTAGGTTGTCTTACTTTTGTTTTGGCACCTTCGAGTAATTAAGGATTAGACAAATAAGGTTTTATTAAAACGCTTAGGATATTATGATTAAATTGTTGGCTAGACTTAATTTACTAAGCTCTTGCTCTTGCTCTTGAGATTAGCTGATTAGTTCTCAATTAATCGCTAATCTCTCTAATTAGCCGGGAACACCGAGCTAATTAACTTAGGTAAAATGGGGATGTTACACCCTCATCTGCCAAAATACCCTATGGTCCTCAAAGGACATTTCGTAACCTACTGCTAACCCTACAGTCAAGTCCATGACCCAAAGCTACATGCTGTCCAAAAGAGGGTCATGCTGTACAACATCTCCTGCCACCAAGCTACTCCGTCAGGTAGCCGTTAGCCATGCCAGGCTCGGCCGGTGTATAGTCTGCGCTGGGTCCCGAGGAGGAAGAGGGCGATGAGCCAGTGGCCTCGGAGGGGTCACTCTCTGAACTCAACGGGATGTCGGGGACTGCCTGCGGTGGTGACTCAGGGGCAGGGTCAGCGGGTGCTGCGGGTGCAGGAGGTGCAGGATATGGGTGTGCCATGTGTAGAGGGATGGCAATATAAGGGGTAGTAGGGTCGAAGATGGGATCGTGTAAAGGAACATCAAAGTTCCTGTTGCTGAAGAGGTAAAATCGGAAGTTGCATGAACCAGCTATGTACAAAGAGTCCAACTCTGGATCATGGTGGAGCTGTAACGCAGGAATCTCAATAAAAAGGGTAGCTGTGGAGTCCATCGCCAGTGTCTGAGAATGATGCGGGAGACACAAAACGGGGTGAGAATTTCAAGAAAATTCTCAGTAGGGTTCGGTTATACTTGTACTGACGTCACATACATTCTCAGTTGCCTCGGGTTTTATTTAGTTATAAAAATATGTGTTCAAACTGAAAAGTCCATTTTCATGAGTTTAAGAAAATGTCTGGTTCGAGGCAAGGTTCAGTTTTACTTTAATTGGCATAAGAAACAAAATAGATTACTAATACTGATACATAGAATGATAAACGAAATAAATAAATGAATAGCAGCGAGCAATTATAACAGACAATTGTAAATATCTTGACATAATTGTTTCATATAATCATGCAGTCATGTGATCAACTGTAAGCATCTTGATGTAACTATTCCATGTATTCATGCATTCATGTAATCATGTAGACTTGTTCTTGAACTTTCCTTCATAAACTTTTTCATTACTTTCTATCATTTTCCATCTCTTGGTCCCCTGGGAGTTCTTGGCCATTTTAGACTCCTGGGTAATAGTCTGCTTATCAGGATCGAGCTCGTTCCTATACAGAAATGCCGGGTTTACTTTTCCCGACCTTCCCACCGATCTATTCCCCTTAACTTCTTATCCGGGGCTGGTCCAAGTAGTATGGAACTTGTATAATAACAAAATTCTTTTCATAATTTCCATGGCTTTCTTAAGAATGCATATGCATTAACATGTAATTCATAAATTGTACATGGGTTCTACCGAAATTTCGGCAGCGTAACGGAACGTGTCCACTTCCCCATGAATAGTGCCAGCCAATCAATACACCAATTTATCACAAGGAACACAACTTCACATTTATATTCCAATATAGAACTCAAATCTATATCAAATTCATTAAGGCAGAAATCCTGCCTCAGCATATTCAACCAACCCGGTTTTTGTAATTCAAGCCATAACTTCATTTTAACTCATTTGGACCTCAAATTTGAGTATGTTAAAGTGTTATGTGTCTATTGTCTAACCTCTTTAGTCCCATCCAATTTTGGTATCTACAACTCAAGATATCTAAATTTTATCTCGGCCTGCCCATTGGCTAGCCAGAATCAGGCAACTAAAAGTAAAAATCCACTAAAAATAGAAAACTGACTCAAATCATACTAAATGTGTCTTATATTAAAAATAACAGAACAAAGTTTCATTTAGAAAAAGTCCCACTCAATTTGGCTTAGTAGGGCTCGAGTTACAAGCCCCGAATTCGGACCTCCCTACACTGCCCTGTTCTAGCCCGGTGTGGACATAGGACGAATTGCGTGGAGAACTGGGAGCAATTGGGACCTTATTAAATTCTGAAAATTTTATGAGATATTATCCTATGTGTAAGCTTTCTAAAAAAGTTAGTTTCACCCATTTTCATGTAGTATAGGTCGAGTTCTACCCTAGATAACCTAATCTGCCCAGAGCCAGAGTCAAAACCCTAGGTCGAGATTCAAAAATTCATATCTCCCTCAATTCTGATCCAAAATCCTTATATGATATGTCTATGGAAAGCCCTAGATGTCTAGTTTCATATAAAAATAGTTTCATCGGATTTGACCTATTGTAGGCGGCGCCGTACGCTCCGCCATACGGACTGCCGTGGACTCTCCACCAAGACAGCACCCTCATCCATTTACTTCTCTTAGTTTTCTTCTTCTAATTCTACTTCTAACTCAAAATCTTCTATTAATTCAAGCATAATTATTTAATCCACACATTAAAATAAAATTTAGACCACCATCAATACTTCAAGAATCTGAAAGTCAAGTAAAAATTTAGAACTCCTACCTCTTATCGTGAATAATTTTGATTTAAGCTTGTAGCTGCAACTTGGTAGAAGTTCAAGATATGATGGAGTTGGGTGAGAGATGAAAAGAAAAGAGAGAGCTGAAGTGAAGAAGAAATTACGTAGAAGGGGGTCTGAATCAGAGGAGGAGGGTGTGTTATATAGGCATGAGTGGGAGTTAACTTGGAAGGTTTTGATTGGCCTCTAAACATAAGGCCAAGTTTCAGCCAACCTTGCTCTCCACGTTGCCCTCTTTGTGTGGTAGAATCACTCTCCACGTCGCCTAAAGTGGGACTAGTTTCCAAGATATTACTGAAACGAAATCGGAACTCGTACGCTTTATAAAGTCGGAACTCGTGAACCTCCTGTATATGAAGTCGGAACTCAGAAAACATCCAATTTAGTCAAAACTTGAAAGCAGAGCCTGGTGTGAAGCCAAGCACTTAAAGTCGTAACTCGGGAATTATGAAATCTCGATCACGGAACTCGAAAAGATATAGAAATGAGAGCTAATGACATTGAACTCGAGATCGGATCTCGTACATTTGTGAATCATAATGTCGAAATTTGGAATATTGCCAGTTCATTTGAGCCTTAGAGACGAAGTCGGAAATCGAAATTTTTGATCTTGGATAGCTAAGGTCGGAAGTCGTAAATTGTGCTGAAGTCGAAGACGAGCTCATAAGTTGGAAGCATCAGTCACTTCATTTCAGCTCCTAAAATCGGAAATTGGAATTCATACTGATGAGGTCAAAATTCATACACACTTACACAAGGTTGGAAATCGTAAGCTATATGCATTAAGTCGGAAATCGGAAGAAATCCCTTGTAAGCCTTGGAACGAAGTCGGAAGTCGAAGCTAATATTGAGGTCGGAAGCGGAATTATAAGACAAACTCGGAAATCGTAAATCCTTGTCTGTCCAGCCTTGAAGATGAATATGGAGGTTGGGAATACTATGAGCTCGGAAGTCAGAAGTCGTGGATGTTACAGAGGAGATCTGGTTAGAAGCCTATGAGAACTCCCGCATGTATAAGGAGAAGACGAAACTCATTCATGATAAGAAGTTGATGCGGAAGGAGTTCTCCATTGGCCAAAAAGTGCTTCTCTACAATTCTCGCCTCAAGATCTTTTCTGGCAAGCTTTGTTCTAGGTGGCTTGGTCCTTATATAGTGACTAAGATTTTTTCATATGGTGCTGTGTAGATTTTGGAGCCTGGAACGGATAGAGTATTCACAGTGAATGGCCACTGCTTGAAGCCATTTCATGAGGACACACCCTCGGAGACCATTGAGGAGGTCCGCTTGCTAGCGGCCACTTACACTTGATAGGGGAGTTTCTCTTTCTCCTTCCTTACTTCATTTTACTTCATTTCCATTATGCATTATATTGCGGACAATGTAAAGTTGAAGTGTGGGGGGATAGTTTAGTCATAGATTGTTTGGTAATTATTCTTGCATTATAGATTTGTTTCATGGCTGTTTTTACTTCATCTTTGCTTAAAAAAAAAAAAACAATTTTTTTGCTTTGTTCTGCTTTGTTTCGCTTTGTTTTGCTTTGGTTCTCCATTGTTGAATTAAAAGTTATTTAGTTAAGGTGTTAGGCTATAAGGAGGATAGGGTTCCAACATGATTTCATCTTCCTCTTCTTGATATGTGTGAGTTGGGTGGTTGATCTTGATTTGTCGTGATTGGGTATGTTGAATTTTACCTTTGTGAGCTTTTGAGCCTTAATTTGGATGGTTGCGTTTCATGCGATTCTCTTCCTTCTTGTGTGTTTTCCCTCATAGATTTTGTTATTCTAGAACTTGCTTTGATTCTTCTTTGAGGCTACATTTTTCATACGCATTCATGAATATGATAGAGGCATTTGTTTTATTTTAGCCACTTGGCCATATAGCTTACCTTGTATTTTGCCCCTTGTTTAGCCCCTTTGAGCCTTATTGACCATTCTTTGGTTTCTAGCACATTACAAGCTTTAAGTGGAAAACCATGTTATACCCAACCTTAGGGAATATGGAGTGCATTGGTTTCATTATTATTGTTGTATTTGGGATCAAGTGTGGGGGTTTGAAAGGATGCAAGGAAAGTTAAAAAAAAAAAAAAAGGGAGCGAGAAAAAGAAAAAGAAAATAATAATAATAATAAAATAGGGAATCTTGATCAAGGGAAAAGAAAGTTCAAAGAGAGTAAGTGTGTTATGGTTTGATTTGCCTAATGACCAATGTCACTTTTATTCTCTTAGGTTATATCTTATTATATCCTCATATTTTCATACCCTTACCTTGTCCCCATTACAACCTTGAATAAAGTCCTCTTGATTTGTGTTTGCATAAGATTGTGAGTAGTGGAGAAGTAGAAGATTAGCAAGGTTATGGTAATGCATTGTCTATTGAGGTGACTTGAGTGATACACTTTTGCCCATACACTTGAGAGTTGAGAGATTTAAACACCATCTTGTTAACCCTTTCATGCTTGATCTATTTGCATTTTGAACGATATTGCTTAACTTACATTATTGAGAGATGGGGTGTTGAATGATTTGATTGTTGGAAACTCTTGATACCTTATATGCTCTTTTGTTCCTAAGCTTGGCACTTTTGATGATTCATTGGAGCATTTGCTTGTTCAGTTTGGTTTACTCCATGATTTTTAGGTTACATGTTTCTATGTCCTTAGTTGAATCTTGCATGAGGACATGCAAGAGTTAAGTGTGGGGGAATTTGATCACTTGCATTTTTATATACTTATTTTCCCTCATTCCTAGCTCATTAATTCTCTTTTGTGCCTAATTGGTTTGAATTGGACCATTTTGTGTTGTTTGGATTTTGTTTGGGTTTGAGTTAAATTTTCCAGCATTAGGAAAATTCTGACACTATTTTGGTTTTTGGGTTATATCTTGAGTTGTAGAGCTCATTTTATTGTGATTCTCGATTTGTACGAAAGCTGAGAGATAGGCCTACAAGTTGTATGAAGAGGTCAGAGGCCAATTCTGGTGTTAAGGAGCTGAAATTGGGCCTAGAAATGAACTAAAGTGGTGTAGTCGTGGATTCTAAGCAGGGTATGGTATTTGGGCCATATCTCAGTCCACAGACATCTGATTAAGCCCATTCCAGTGGCATTTTGAAGCTGACATCCAAGGCTACAATTCTTCTTCAGAGTGAAAATCCAAACGGAATTGTTTTGATAGCCAAAATAGTAGAAGAACATTACTTACGAAATTAGTTATAATGATTTCATGTTTTTAGTGTAACTTTCTTTCTATAATTCGGATTTTAGCAAATAAGGTGTCCAAATTCATAGGAGAGAAGGGGATTAATGTAGTAATTACAATTTAATAATTTTAGGTAGTTTTGATTCGGATTTGGCCGATTTTAGTAAGGGGCCAGAACTTGTAAAACTAATTTTGGACAGATTTTAAAATAAGCAATTTTTGGTTTTGACTTCTTCTTCCTCTCTTCTCTCACCCCCCACCCTTACAATTCATGTTCCTCCATTCATGGAGGAGTAAGCTTCTATCTAATCCAAGAATTCAAGGAGCATCATCACTCAAGAGGATTGGCTAACAAGAGTTCAATTATTCCATTCGGTTTCTTCTATCCTTTCTCTCATCTTAATTCGGTTTTGGAATTGAAGGTTTTCATTCTAAAATTCTGATCAAGAGTTCAATTGTCTTATATCAATTTGTAATTGTTTGATTCAATTGTTGAAAGAAGAAGAATTAGAATTCAAGTCTGAGTTCTAAGGTTAATGCATTGGTGATTAAAACTAATACAACTCAACTAGGTTTTAGAGATTTCTGAACATTGGTTGATTATGTGTTAGTCAAATGCATGAAGGTTTTTGTGTGAATGCTAAATTTGGATTGAGGTTTCATTCAATTTTATGATTAACCATTGAGTTGAATTATTGACGTATGTCTAGAATTCGATGATTGAGTGATAATTGTTACCTTTTGATTCTTGGATTGGATGTTCCAAATTCTGTTCATTTCTTTTCTATTCATTTCGGTATTTTAAATTCCTAAAACCCCCCCAATTTCCTGATCATATAACATTGTCATCACTGGAAAATGACCCAGGTTGCACCCTTTGCTACGAATTCAGTGTAATTTGGTTTATTTTGTAATTTGATCGAGCTCGGCACTCGAGTCACTCAGAGACCCTAATCATACTTTTGTTCCCAACGAGTTCAAGATCCCTTTAATCCTTGGTTTATGAAAATGCATAACCATATCATGAACCCAACAACACTATGTTCACCAAAACCAAGGGTGATTTTTAACTTAACCAAGTTACAAAGCTTCAAGCTTTCATTATTAACATATCAAGGTTTTACCTTAAACATTATTAAGATTATCATTCTTATAAAGTAGTCATAAAGTTTTATGCTTTATGAAAGTAAATGCCTCTAAAATTAAGCTCTTGTCTTAAAAATTAGATCTTTATGTAATAATGATGCAATTTACAAGCTTTTTAACTAAAAAGTCTTGGTCTTTATGAAAGTTGACTCATTTAATTATTCTAAGACTATCAAGGTCTCACTTTATGACTTAAAGTTGTCTCTACATTAAAAAAGTTCCTACTTTGTCAACTAGTGATATGAAACATCAACTTTAAGGTTAAAAAGTCTTGATCCTTATAAAAGTTAACACCTTTTAGCATTATTTTGGTCCAAGATCTAAACTTTATGAATTAAATGTTACACAACAACACTTTTATGACTTAAAGGTCTCATTCTTTATTAAAGTTTGAAACTTTATGAAAGGTCTTTTCTTTAAGGTTTGATTTCTAAGACATAAAGTGATAAGATATCATTTTTCTAACTCAAGAAGGCTTATTATCCTAAAAAGCTTAGACTTTTACATGTATTCTTGTCTTCAAAACAAAACAAAAGAAGACTTTATGATGCACTAAAACTTGTGTCACTTTTTGTGTATCAAGAAGCAAACTTTTTAAAGTTTAAAGCTTTTAGGATGTTCATAGTCTTATCAAATCATGAAAAACATAAAAAGATATGGCTTTTCTAATCATCAACTCATCATAAAAAAATGAACAACTTTAAACAAGATACCATCAAGAACACTCAATAATAAGAACATATTTTTCTAAAAGTAGAAACATCAAGAACACTTGAAGAACAACAAGAACATATTCTTTCAAAAGTAGAAACATCAAGAACACTTGAAGAACATCAAGAACATATTTTGCCAAAAAAGGAAACATCAAGAACACTTGAAGAACAACAAGAACATATTTTTCTAAAAGTAGAAACATCAAGAACACTTGAAGAACATCAAGAACATATTTTGCCAAAAAGGGAAACATCAAGAACACTTGAAAAACATCAAGAACATATTTTGCCAAAAATGGGAACTTTTGCTCTTGAAGAGCATGAAGGACTTTCTCAAGTTTTCACTTAGAGATCTTGGTCATGAAAGAACTAACCTCCAAGCTTTCTTGAGCAAACAAAATGAAAAAGTTGAAGATCACTACCTCTTCTTGAAGATAGCACAAAAACAAGAGAAGAGAAAGAAGAAGATGATGGCTCCTCTTGATAATGATGGTGGCAGTTTTGCAAGGAGGAAGGAGAAGGTCTTGAGATCTTGCGGAAATAGAGGTTGTAATGTTTAGATCTTGTCTCCAAAGGCCCAAAGATGAGGTCCTTGAAGGGCTAATGAGAGGTTTTGGGTGGTGGTGATGGAGAAAGGAAGAAGAAGATGAAGAAGAAGATGAGAGAGTTTAGAGAGAAGTTGGAGGATTTGGTTTTGAAGAGAGAGAATAGGATGAGTGAAAATGAAAATGTGAGTATGTGTGTGTGTGTGTGTGTGTGTGTGTGTGTGTGTGTGTGTGTGTGTGTGAGTGTGGCATCAACTACATCAAGGGAAGGAGGGAGATATTTTGCTTAATTCTGTGTTATCTTGTGATTAAGGAGATAAAGTGGATGATGGGGGAACAAAGCATGGTCAAACTCTGATATAAAGCACTCTTGTCTTATGCTTTATGCTTTTATGACATCACTTTTTACTTTATTCTCTAGTTGACTAAATTTGAATTTAATCATGTGATTAAGTGCTCATACAACTTAATTAAGATGATTAAGTAAGGATTAGTTATTAACACACAAGAACATGATTAACAAAAATTAATCTTGCAATTAAACTTAATTAACTTTAATTAAACTTGATTAAATTAATTAATGGCGATTCATGCTTAATTAAGCTATAAAAGGTTTTGACTTGCTTAATTAGAGATTATCTAATCTCGATTAAGTATTCCCTTGACTTTTCTCGTTTGAGCTAACTCATAAACTCTTCGTTAACCCCTTAATTAAGCCATAATCCCATAATTTCTCATTAAGTGCCTAATTACTCAGGGTTACTGAGATAATTTAGCACAACATGAAATTGAAGATGTTACATGTATAGAACAAGTATCCAAAATATACATGAAAAGGAAAAATATTTTTCAAATATAACAAAAATAAAACTAAGTGGCTATTGGAGAGTCATCCACTTGGTCTTTGCCTTAGTTCGTCGGGGTAGCAGCATCATCAAGAGTCTTTATTTTGTACTAACACTTCGATAGGGCTTATCTATCAACTGCACATCTAGGATCTCCTTAAAATATTCATAGGAAGAGACATCCAAGTCAGCATAGAGGAACTTGACTTGGTTTAGGGCCTCATCAAATCCCTTAATGTATTGCTCAATCGCCTCCCCCTCGAAGTTCTTAGCTTCCCTTGTTTTAGTAGCTAGGCCTCTTTGAGTTCAGCCACCTCGGTGGCATAAGAGTCCTCCTGCTCCTTTATTTTCCCCTTTAGTGCGATTGTAAGAGAACTTTACCACCGAGGATATTCTCAACTATTATTGAAGTGCGTGAATGGAACGCATGCCCAGGTAATTATAGAGGAAATGCATAAGGGCATATATGGAAACCATTTTGGAAGCAGGGCTCTAATAGCCAAGATACTTTGGGTCGGCTACTTTTGGTCCATTATGAAACAAGATTGTTTGAAATTCATGAAAAAGAATGATAAGTGTTAGATTTGGAAAGCTGAAACATACACTATTTGAGGAATTGCATAGCTGAGAAGTTGGCTGGCCATTCTATAAGTGGGTATAGATATCCTTGAACCATTACCACTTGCCCTTGAGCAATTCAAATATTTGGTGGTAGCTATTGACTACTTCACCAAATGGATTGAGGCCGAGCCGTCGCCTACAATCACCATGGGGAAGGTGAGGAAATTTGTGTGGAAGTGAATAATATGCAAATACGGATTACCCCGCCAATTGGTCAACGATAATAAAACATAGTTTATGTAACAACCTCTATCATATAAGCCATGCTCGAGTCATGGAGTTATATTAAAAAGTTGTCACTGTGCTACGAAAAATCTTTAAAATATGGAGAATATAATACATGGCCCTTGAACTACTCATTTATTGCTAACTAATAATCTTTGATACATAGATAATAAAATAACTACACTTTAAAAAAAAACTGTAATTGACATAGTACACAGCATTTACATCCGCCTAGTCGTTAGCTAGCTTCAATAGTCTCTTGGTCTGGCTTATGCCCGATTCTTGCTCAATGAATGGCCCTGTACTCTGCCTCGCACTTGATTTCCAACTTGGGTGCTGGAATATTTACGGAAAAGAGAAACATACAAGTAGGCAGTGAGAACCTAAGGTTCTCAGTAGGTAAACTCAAATTATTACTCATACAGTGCCATCATAAACATTCCAGTCGCTTCGGTTTATTATAAAAATATGAACACATATAAATAAATAGTGGTTCAATTTTAAGTTGAAAACACCTTTCTCGAAGCGGGTTATATTTTAACAACCACTTGCCATATCAAATGACAGACATAGAAATACGGATCGTATAATATGCTTCAACAAGGATCATAATAGCATTATGACTTAACTAGATAATTGAAGATGCACATATAAATGCGTATACTTGAATGTATGCAAGTGCACTTGACTTAATTTATCTCTTCTTTAACTTGTAACTTAACCTTGCCATTCTGTACTTGGTCCCTCGGAGGTGAATGGCCTCTCTCACCCCCGAGTAATAGCCTGCTTTTCAGGTCCGAGCTCGTACCTATACATGAGTGACGGGTTTACTTTCCCCGACCCTCACACCGGTCTATTCCCCTTAAATCTGGTCGAGGGCTGGCTCAAGTTTTAGACAGTATCGCTCTGGCCCATGCTAGCTGGGTCTATGTCATGCCTCACATGGTAGCTTGGTACGTCTTTCTTGCAAGTTCTCATAAATCTTATTCTTCTTTGGACATGATTATACATGCATATGCTACATGCAATCATTCATATACTTCATATCATACTTAAATCATTCTTGCATATATGAATCTCATGAGCATAACATATAAATGTATGACATTCATATAATTCACATATTTCTGCCGGAATTTTGGCAGCATAACGAATCGAGTCCGCTTCCCATGAATAGTGCCAGACTACCAAAAGGATCAATCAAGCAGCAAAACCAACATAGGGTATCCAGTTTTCTAACAATGATATCAATCATATAACATGTCAACATAAATATATAACTAAAGTTTTTTTTTTTTTGCTCATTCCACTCAATTCTGCCTGATTTTGTAAATTCACCATAATTTCTATTCAATTCATTTGGACCTAAATTTTGAATATGTTATAGGTCTATGTGTCTAGTTTCCAACCCTTTTTGTCCCATCTCATTTTGATTTATGTAGCTCAAGTTATTCAAAGTTCACTTCTGTCTGCCTTGCGACTAACCAGAATTGCACTCTTAGAAGTAAAAATTCACTAAAAATAGAAAAATAGGTGAAATTATACTAAATTTATATCAAATTAAATCTAACAGAACAATATTTCTAATGAAATAAGTTTCATCTCATTTGCATAAGTATATGTTGAGATATAAGCCCTGAAACTTGACCCTACTAGACTACCCTGCTCTAGCCCGGTTTGAACTTAAGTCAAATTCATTGATGTGCTGGGAACAAATGGCAACAAATCTGACTCTAAAATTTTTATGGAATGTTTCCTTACATGTTAGATTTCAAACGGCTTTAGTTTCACTCAATTTGGAGTTGTGTAGGGTGAGTTATACCCTTCTCAACTCATACTACCCAGATGAGAATTTAGATTTCTAGGTCAAACTTCAAAAATTCATAACTAATTCTATACTAATCCAATGGCCATATATTTTATATGTATGGAAAGCCCTGAATGTCTAGTTTTATATAAAAATAGTTTCATCAAATTTTATAGGCGAAGCTGTACACTCCGCCGTACGAACCGTCGAGGGAAAAACCATAATAGCTTCTTGAATTCCTCTTGGATTCATGTTTTTCTCTAATCAATCCATCCAATCTTCAATTCAAACTCACATGTACACCCTATACCAACCTTAATTCATCATCATCACTCAAGATAACATCAGAATCTTACAAGAAATTAGGAAGAAAGTGGAGTCCCAATCAGCCCAATTCAAAGAAAACAAGAAAGAAGTTGGAATTCCTACCTCTTCTAGGTGTTATTGTGCTAGATTGGTGCCTTGGATTGAAGGAATCTTGATCAAGCTTGAAGAGTAGATGGAGATGGAGTGCAGATGAGTTGAGATAGGAGAGAAATAATGAGAGTTCAGCAGGTTATAAATCCGAAAATAATCAAGGGAGTTGGAAGGAAATAATTGAAGACTTTTGGAGCAAGATTGCATGTGATTGGTGGATGTGTTTTCCTCCTCCAATCTGATTTGGCTGCCTTCTTGAAGGCTAATTGTGCCGCCACTTGTAGGGTGTGTTGGCTGAATCTTGGCCATCCATCCTAGGGCTCTCACAGTATAAGTTTTATTGGTTTGGTTCCGACAGTTCAAAGTACTGAAATCTTACCAATTGCCTTTAAATCGGTAAATCGGTTTTGGAAAAATCCTATGAAGTTTCCTATACTTTCAATCTACTTCTCTCATATCTAATTTCTCTAAATGATACTTAATTGGCTCTATGTAAAAATTTAGTAGAATGCTAATTAATCTTAAGTAGTTGATAAAACCGAACAACTAGGCAAAAATGATAAAAATTCGGTGGAGGTGAGGCCAAGTTTCTCCATTATCTTGAGCAACACTTGGCGCCACTCATATGTGGTAAGGGTGGCTGAATTTTAGCCATTCAACCTAACGCTATCAGTGTAGAATTCTAATGATTCGGCTCTGGCAGTTTAGAACACCGAATATTTATCGATTTCCTCCAAACCGATCAAACGTTACTTAATAGTTTAAGATATCTACATGTTCAATTTAATTTATCTTAAGCCTAATTTCTCTAACTAATATCTAATTAACTCTTGATAAATAGTTAATTAACCTCTAATTGCCCTTACATAACCATTGAAACCGAATAAGCGAATTAATGGAGTAAATTAGACATTTTCGTAAATCCGAAGCCTTTCGGTTTCCTATTTTCTGTAACTAATGGCATTTCCATAATTTTGAGCAAGTCCAGGGGCACCCCACATCATTTCACACCAGACTGCCTCCATGGCCCAATCGGCAGAGATTTAAACTTCTACGGTTTCGCCACGTAATTCTACTCCGCTTAAAACCCCAATCTGCTAATTCTACCGATGTGGGACGTAAATATCATTTTATGAAAAGTTTTAAGGTTATTGTGGAAATATCCACCTGGGGTTAAAGTACAATTTCTAAAACGTTTGGGCAAGAGTGAAATTAACAAAAGTTGATAGGGGCACTTTTGTCATTTTCTAATTTTTTAACATATGGCAGTGTCATATTTTCAATGGCAATGTTACACTACCTTATAATTCCAAGTGTGAGGATCGTCATGGCATAGTGCTGCCTGAGAAATTCTCACACTGCCTAAGGTAATTAATTCAAAGTTTCCATTACGTTCGATTTACTAAAGTAGGGATGTTACAGTTTATGGATGGGAGATTTGAGGACTTTTGTAGAAAGCTGGGACTAACTCAACTATTTTCATTAGTGGAACACCCATGGACTAACAGGTTAGTAGAAGTCACCAAACAGTCATTTTGAAAGGATTAAAGAAGAAATCGGTGTAGACCAGGGTCTATAGGTTGACAAATTGCACCCCATATTATAGGCTTATCATACTACACCCTATTCATTGACCCAGAAAACACTATATAGATTGGTGTATGGAGTGGATGCTATGATCCCCACTGAACTTTCTGAACCAAGTCTGAGGATAATAACCATGACCGAGGAATCCAATGAGCTTGCTCAAAGAGTCAGGTTGGATCTGATCAAGGAAGATAGAAAAAGCTAAAGTAAAGGAAGAAGCCATTAAATACCATATGGCAAGGAAGTATAATAAGAAGATGAATCCATAGGAGTTTGAGGAAGGAGACTTAGTGCTGAGGAAAGTGCAGCTGTAACACCCTACTAATTTAATGTTATGCTTAAGTCATAACATAAAATTGAGTGGATTGCATTATCGTGTTAGTATTCCGTTTATAGCTATATTCATTATATTATATTCTCTTTTTCTCTGATATGTATATTTATATAATTGACAAAATATACTTCAGGGCACAGAGGTCACATAGACGTATGTAAATAGAAGAAATGGCGTACTGTATATAATGAACATGATCAGCATCGCAGAACGTAACAAAATTTAATAAAAAGCACAACAAAAAAGATAAAGACAGGTAATATATCATTAGTTGTATACATACAAATATATGTTGGAAGCCAACGCTTCAGTTTATATATGGGTTCAAAAGAGGATACATAAGACGGGCCGGTATACCAAAGACACATAAGGCCCGTGTTAGTCAAAACGGTCCTACGAGGTCCTCAGAGGACATTTCAAACTAGCAGATATACCTATGGCTAAGTCTATGGCCCAATGCTACACGTTGCTAAAAGAGAGCCATACTGTACAATATAACTCGCGGTCGGGACCTACTTGGTCATGTAGCCGTTGGCCATACCAAGCCCGGCTAGGGAGTAGTCAGCACTCGGTCCCAAAGAAGAGGACGATGAGCCGGTAGCCTCGAAAGGATTGCTCTTAGAATTGAGCGGAATATTTGGAACCACCTGCGGAGGTGACTCTGGTGGAGGGCCAGCAAGGGCTGCAGGTGCTGCGGGTGCTGGAGATGTTGGAGGAAGGTGTGCTACATGCAACGGGACCGCAAAATATGGAGTGGCAAGGTCAAAAGTAGGGTGAAATAAAGGAACAGCAAAATTCCTATTGCTAGAAAGGTAGAGACATAAATGGTAGGAGCCGGCTACGTATAACGAGTCCACCATGGGGTCATGGTGGAGTTGCAAGTCCGGAATCTCAATAAACAGGGTGGCTATCATGTCCATCACCAGGGTCTGGGAATGATGCGGAAACACAAAGCAAGGTGAGAATTTAAAGAAATTCTCAGTAGGATTCAAGTACGATATTGAACTGGCGTCACATTCATTCTCAATTGTCTCGGTTTGTATTTAATTATAAAAAAATGGTGTCAAATGGAATTATCTACATTTAATAAGTTTAAGTAAATATCTTATCCGAGGCAAGGTTCAGTTTTACTTAAGATAGCAGAAGAAACAGAATAAACTACTGAATAGGGTTACACAGAATAATAAACAGAATAAATAAACAAATAGTAGTAAGTAAACATAATAGTCAAACTGTAAACAATTTGTAATGACTATGCCATGCAACCATGCAAGGACTCATTCTTAAACTTAACATCATAATCTTTTCCGTTACTTGGTCCCCTAGGAGTTCTTAGCCATTCGACTCCTGGGTAATAATCTGCTTTTCAGGATCGAGCTCATTCCTATATAGTAATGTCGAGTTTACTTTCCTCAACCTTCTCACTGATATATTTCCCTTAACTTTAATATGATGTTGGCCCAAGTATTATGGAACTACGGAACTTTTGTCATAACATAATCTTTATGAATTCTTGCAAAATGCGCATGTAACTAAGTATATCTCATAACTCATGCATAGATTTTACCGAAATTTTGGTAGCATAACGGAACATGGTCGCTTCCCCATAAATAGTATCAGTACTCAGAGAACCAATTTTTCAGAGAAATCATAACACTTCATTCACATTTCAAACATCAAATTCATGGGCACAATTATTGCATTTAAAACATGGTTGTTGGCTCAACACTTGCATTCAACCTGATTTTTGCAAATCAAGCGACAATTTCTATTTAACTCATTTGGACCTAAATTTTGGATATGTTAGAGTGTTATGTGTCTATTTTCTAAGTCTTTGATCCCATCTAATTTTGATAAATATAGCTCAAGTTATTTAAGTTTTATATCTTGGCCTACCCTATAGCTGGCCAGAATTACACACTTAAAAGTAAAATTCCACTAAAAATTGAAAACTAGTTCAAATCATATGAAATTGATATCATATTAAAGCTAATTGAACAAGCTTTCATTTGCAATAATTTCTATTTAATTTGCTTTAGTATAGCTGAGTTATAAGCCCCAAAATTTGACCTTTCTGAACTGCTCTTTTTTGGCCCAGTTTGGACATAGGGCAAGTTCCTTGAACCACTGGGAGCAAACAGTACATATCTAACTCTTAAAATTTTTATGGATATTCTCTTATGTGTAATATTTCTAAAAAGGTTCATTTCATTCAATTCCAAGTTGTATAGGGCAAGTTTTACCCTGAACAACCTAGTCTGCCCAGAATCAAACTCAAAAACCTAGGTCAAACTTCCAAAATTCATATCTCTCTCAATACTAACCCAATGGCCTTATATCATATGTGTATGGAAATCCCTAAATGTCTAGTTTCATATAAAAGTAGTTTCATCAAATTTAAATGGCTATAGATGGAGTCGTACACTCCGCCGTATAGACTGCCAAAGGATTTTAATTTTCCAGCCCCTCCCTGCATCCTACTCTCACTCCTTTCACTTCTTAATAGGTTTTAAACACAAAAATAGCCATCAAACCAGCCAGTAATCATCATATACATCCAAACACCACATCAAGAAATGAGAAAAAAACCCCAATTAGCCACCCATACCCAAGAAGACAAGAACAAAGTTGAATGTCTAACTCCTTTGTATGTGATCTTGCTAGATTTTGAGTTTAGGTGGGTAGAATCTTATCAAGGCTTGAAGGTTGATAGAGTAGATTGAAGGGAGAAGAGATGAAGGAGCTACAAGAAGGAGGAAGAGTGAACGTATTCTGCTAAAGGAAAAAGGAAAGGAATATGTTATAAAAGTCTTAAAAGGGTAGTTGGCTTCATAGGTTTTGATTGGCTGAAAATTTGTGGTTAAATTTCAACAACATCTCCTTATTTTGTGGCTTTCCTTGCCCCACCAATAGCTGAATAAATGGCTGAGTATTTAGCCATAAAAACATAGAATTTGGGTGTGCAGTTCTATTGATTCGGTTCTGACAGTTTAAAATATCGAAATCTTACCGATTTTCTTTAAATCGGTAAATCGGTTTAAGAAAGTTTATATGAAATCTTCTATGCTTTTAATCTAATTCTCTTACATCTAATCTCAATTAATTTCTAATTAATTGACCCTAAATAAATATTTAGTCAGATTTTAAGTAACCTCAATTATTCGATAAAAATCGAATAACTAGGCGAAAAATGATAAAATTCTTTGGATGTTACAGCAACTGCAAAGGAAGCCCCAAGGAGAAGGAAAGTTGGCACCAATGGAAAGGACCTTATCGAGTCATTTGGAAGATATGGAAAAGAGCTATAAAATAGCCAAGCTCAGAGGAAAAGAACTGCCAAGGACATGGAATATGTCCTTCCTACAAAGATATTTTAGTTGAAGTAGAAATCCTTAAACTGTGTAGGTGGGTACACTCTTTTTCCTCTTATGTATTTTTCCCCACAAGGTTTTTTATACATAAGAGGTTCTAATGGGACATGACCTACATAGGTCGAGCATGTGCAAGTCTCTATGGTAAGAACAAAAGAGCATTTCTCAAAAGCTCACCATTGTAAACTATTCAATTCAATAAAGTTTATTCAAATTATTTGAATTCTTTGCTTTCGTGCGATGAAATAATTTCTAGAAAAAAAAAATGGAATAGAAATAAGTCCATAAAAGGACTTAAACTCCTCGCTTGAAGGCAAGGACCTTTTAGAAAATTAAATGGAAATAAGTGTAGAGAGGAACTTAAAACTCCTTTCCTGAAGGCAAGGACCTTTCGAAAAATAAAATGGAAATAAGTCCAGAGAGAGACCTAACCTAAAGGCGAGGACCTATTGGAAAGATAAACAGAAATAAGTCCAAAAAAGGACTTTAACTCTTTGCCTGAAGGCGAGGAACTCTTGGAATATTAAATGGAAATAAGTCTAGAAAGAGAGTTAAACTCCTTGCCTAAAGGCGAGGACCTTTTAGAAAATTAAATGGAAACAATTCCAGAGAGGGACTTAAACTCAGGCAAGGACTTTTTGGAAAATTAAAAGGAAATAAGTCTTGAGAGGGACTTACAACTTGAAAGTGAGGACCTCTTAAAAAATTGAATGAAAATAAGTCCAGAGGAGTTATGAAAATAAGTCTAGAGCAGGACTTAAACTCCTCGCTTACAAGCGAGGACCTCTTGAAAAATTAAATAGAAATAAGTCTAGAGAAGGACTTAAACTCCTTGTCTATAGGCAAGAACCTCTTGGAAAATTAAGTGGAAATAAGTCTAGGAAAAGACTTATAATGACCTTCATGCCTGTAGGTGAGTAGCTCTTGGAAATTTAATAGTCTTATCTGTAGGTTTAGGCCTTATACAATCCGGGGAAGGGATCAAGAAAGGAAATAATCTTACTTGAAAATGAAAATGGAAGTGTTACACATGTGAAATAGAGTCTAAGGTTATTAAGTTAAGTGCAGAAATTGTCATCTTGAAGTTAATGACTCAGAAAGTTAGATGGAATTAAAAGAAGTCTTAAGCATTGGAAAGGAAATACATCATAGGAAATAATCTAGAAATAAACGCACATTTGGAACTACTAATTAGTAAAGGATAATTTGGAGAAATTATGAAAGAAAAATTAAATGACGGAAGATAAATGTGCAAAACAAGTATCCAAAATATACATGAAAAGGAAATTTTTTTTTCAAATATAACAAAAATAAAACTAAGTGGCTGGTGGAGAGTGATCCACTTGGCCCTCGCCTTGGTTAGTCGAGGTAGCAGCATCGTGAGTCCTTATTTTGTACTAACACTTGGTAGGGGCTTATCTATCAACTGCCTACCTAGGATCTCCTCAAAATATTCACAGGAAGAGATATCCAAGTCAACATAGAGGAACTTGACTTGGCTTAGGGCCTCATCAAATCCCTTAATGTATTGCTTAATCGCTTCTCCCTCGCAGTTCTCAACTTCCCTCATTTTAGTAGCTAGTGCCTCTTTGAGTTTGGCCACCTCAATGGCATGGGAGTCCTCGTGCTCTTTTATTTTGGCCTCTAGTGCAATGACCTGGACTTGGAAATATTTTTCTTGAGCTTTCCATTCCTTTTCCTTGGCCAAGTATTTATCCTTGGCCTTCTTTTACTTCTCCTTTAGGGACTTGACCTCCTCAATGTGAGCCTCTCTTAGCTTTGAAAGTTCTTCTCTTATCTCTGTAATGGCCCTCTCATCAAAGCACTCCCTTAGCTCTAAGTGATCAGCTATTATGCACGAATGCAAGCTCGCCACTTGGATCCATTTGTACATGCACGTTGCTCTCGTAGCCTCAAGCGTGTTGAATCAAAATTAGATTTCAGGAAATCACCTACTTTCTAATAAGTGTAGAAGCCAGGGCACGAAAAGGAAAAGGGAGGCATGTCAAAAAGGAAGTCATTGAGAAAGTAGGAGTCCTCGAAAAGCCCAAAACAAACCCTCTTTAGCTGAGAAAGTGTCTTTATTGCAAGAAAGGGAGTAAACCGCCACTGAGACATGGCCTCCAAGTCAACCACATTGTTAGGAGCCCTTTTTTTTGTTTTATTTGATAGCCAGAGGCTGGGAGTCTGAGGCCATCTCTAAATTATCGCCAGTAGGCTTAGAACTTGCCCCTGGGGCACCACCTTATGCTACTTGCACTTGGCGACAAGTAAGGGCAACTTTGTAACATCCCCAAGTTTGGGGATAGCCCCGAATTAGAGGATGCTCAAATCCGAGATAAGGGCAAAATTTTAATTAGGTAAATTGTAGTAAAAGTAGGGATGAAGTTGTAATTAAGAGTTTACTGTTGACGAGAGGGAATATCATAGAAAAATCCTAATTTTGGGATTATGTAGGTCCCACGACCTTAGTAGACAACTAAAATACATGTAATAACTCTATAACTAATATTTTCTACTCTTGACTTTAAATAAAAGTGTGAGGTTACTCACACTATATATATGATATACCGAGTAACTTAGAATATTTGAATTGATGGCCAGACACCTTGAATGAATCCTCAAGAGTTCTATATTGTTTGTAGGCATGAGTATCAAAGTCCTCTTAATGGCTAAAGATGAGCCACTCAAATTTAAGTTTAGAAGAATTTGATTTTTACTACTCACTTCGTTTATGAAAATTGATTCTCATCTTCTTCTCTACAGTATCCCTTTATCAATTTGATGATTTAACATCAAGTAGAGTCACTCCATCACCATCTATGTCACTACCATGAGGGAAGAAGGAGGCTAGGATGTTGCTTTTGTCTTCCTTGCTTCCATAATTTCAAGGATTTTGAGGTAGGTAGCTCGAATTCTTAGCTGTTTGATGTTGTGGGATGATATGGCTAGTATGATTTCTAGGTGTGATCATCTATTTAATCTTGTATGATGATGATATAATCCTTTTTTAGTGAATTAAGATAGAGAAATTTGGTTTAGGTTGAAAAAGAGGTCAAAAGAAAAAGCTGTAAGATAAAAATCCTAGGCATCATCTATATGGTAGAGTCCATAACTCACCTTAAAGAACTCAAATTTGAATGAAACTAGACTTCAAGAATAATCCAACCATATAAATTATAAGACCCTTGTATTTAAAATGAATTAGTTATAAATTCTAGAAGTTGATTGTGAGAATTCACACTTTGTCTGACTAGGGTGTAATGTGAAGGGCATAACTCGCCTTATTAATGAGTGGATTTTCCCTAGTAATTCTTGAAACTTGATCCACTCTATTCGAGTTGAAACAAGGTAGCTTACTTGAGGAGCTCATAACTTGAGCTTTACTTACCTAGTTAGGATAAAACTTATTGAAATTAAAATATTATCAAAATAGCTACCCGTTGGTATAAATTTTAGATAAAAATGATGCAAAATGGAATTTTAGTGCTTTTCTAAAATTAAGCGTACAAATCTATCCTGAAATAGGGTAGTATTAAGTAAAACTTTAATAACTCAAGTTATACACCTCAAAAATTTAGTAAAACTAAAGAGATTTAAAAATAGACAAACAATGTTACAACATATTAAATTTCTAGATTAAAATGAAGAAAAATAAAATTTTAGTGCAATTTAGAAGAATAGGGCAGAATTGAGGAAAATGAGACAACTTGACAGCTTTAAGGTTAGATGTCCCAAAAAGTCATAAAAGGTTAAGAGTTTAATTATGTATGCAAATTCTTACCAATTTAAGGTGATATTAGTATACAAATATTGATGAATTCTAAATACTAGGATTGGCTGATTGTTTGTGTATTGGGATGCTTCCAGCTTTCAGCCATTATATTGCCGAATTTCCAGTAGGAGTATATGAATGTTATAATTATTTATATGTCATGCACATAAAACTCATGCATGCAAGAATGTTTAAAAGTAAAATATCAAGCATGTGCACAAGTTTCTCAAGTATATCCATACATTAGTATATGAGCACATGAATTATGAAATAATATGAATAGATAAGATGAGGTTCTTCACTTAGAGGCAGTTTATTAGGTCCCTTCATGTGAAGGTAGCTAAATACATAAGATGTGGGTCTCTTTACTTGGAAGCAGTTATTTAGGTCCCTCCCTATGAAGGCATCTAAAATTAATAGGTCCCTCTACTTGGGAGACAGTTAGCCAACTAAGTCCTTCCAATTTAGAGGCATGTGGGTCCCCTTGCGGGTTAATACTATATGACAACGCTAATGAGTTGAGCTTACTCCCAGATTAGACTACTTAAAGGCAGTAAAGATTAAAGAAAGCTAAAGAAAGACAAGCAAAGACAAGTGCACTTGCATGATTTAGTTTATGTGCTTTTACATATTCCAGTATATTATTGTGCTACATAACTATCAATATTATGATAAGAAATTTTATTATTACTGCTCTTGTGCCTATTCTAGATAGTGCCAAGTGCCAAGTGATTGCTAAAAGTAACCCACTTCAAAAAATATGCTTTCAAATTAAAAATTGAACCTATATGTGTTTGTCCACCTTTTCATAATAAACCGTAGTGGCTGGAATACTTATGATGGCACTTGTATGCTTAGCGGATTAAGTGTACCTACTAAAAATCTCAGATTCTCATTACTTGTTTGTATGTTCCCATAAATATTCCAATACAAAGAGCAGGATTCAAATCATAATAGAGCTTTGGGTCTTCTACGAACCAACGAATGTGGATTACTTAAGTCCAACACCAAGAACTTCAACTCAAGTGTGAAGTGAAAGATGCAAAGGAGACCTATTTTGTGTATAATGGTATTTATGTCTTGCATAGTGATGTATTTTTAAATTATAGATGTATTTTTCAAATACTTGGAATTGTAAATCCTTATTTAGTAATAAAATATGATATTGTCAGGGCCACATAGATTATATTTTTATCAAGTTATAAGACTCCATAGCATCGTAGCAACCTCTGTATATAACTCCTTGCCTCAAGCATCGCTTATATGGTGAAGGGTGTTACAAGCTTGGAAGGAATCCTTGGAAAGTTTGGGAGCCATTTCTACTGCAAAAGCAAATGAACCAAGGAAATAAAGTTAGGAAAATAGTTGTAATGAAAAGAATGATGAAAAGAAAATTGCCAAGAAACTTACTGAGGTGTTTGAGCACCTTGGCCCAATTAGTGTCCTACTTCAAGATATCGATGCAGGACAGAATCTTTTTTTGACTCAACAAATGCTCGACAAAAAAGTCAAGGATAATTTGCTCATATTGTGAAAAACTATGGAAATCTATGTTAAGAACCCTCTTCGGGTACCTATTTCAGTAAAAAGGAAATTTGCATGTCCCTTCTCATCTAAAAAGAAGAGGTTGTCATGCTCGGTAACCTTAAAGAACTGGTACTTAAAACCCTTAAAATTGGAGATGAAAAGATAAAAAATCTTTCTTCTGGGCTGACTGCTTAGGGAAACCCATTTCCCCTTTTAAACATCCTTTACTTGCAATGAAGAAAACAAAACCCTAATAACATCATCTAGCATCTCCATTAAGATCTTTAAAGCTCGGATAAAAGCCCAACTATTAGGGTGAAGTTAGGTCGAAACTACATTAATGAAATACAAACATTCGACCTCGAATATGGTAACAGGGAGCCTAACACCCAGAATGGAAAAGAAAACATCATAGATAAAAAAGATTGTGGGCTCTTTGTCATTAGATAACTTGGCTTTATGTCAAGCTCAGTCATTAGGCTTGCAAGGAAGGCACTCGACAAAATGGTCCTTGTAGGATGAGATAGCACAAGAATTGGGGGGGGGGGTTGAATCATTATTCAAATTAAATTTTGGTTCTTGAAAAACTTTTTAAAATAACTTTATCACGTCTTGGACTTGGAATACGGAAGTGATTGAGTTAGAAAGAAAGTTAGTTGTTGCACAAATATTTTATTATGTAGTGAATAAAATTGAACATAAAATCAGAAACATAATGGACAACAATATTAAAAGGTAGAAAGGATAGAATCATCACATAGAGAATTTTTGTATTAGTTCGACCAACCATTATCTATGTCCAATCCCCAACACTTTGTTGAGATATTTATAAATTGATTATTTTTTTCCAAGCTTCTATAGCCAAGTTGTTTTCTTAACCCTCTCCAAGCTCACAAAAACCACTAACGGGTCAGGTTACCGTCAATAGATTTTTGAGGCTTGTGTTTGATACACTCGCACTAAATCTCTCAAAAGAGTATAAATACTTAGATGCAGTGTGTGTGACTTCTCTAACTTCTCAATATCAAAATATTAGCTAAGACAAAGCAAAAGAGAAGATTTTTCAATTTAGAAGTTACTATATGTAACTTTCTGGTCATTCAGAAAGTTGAGAAAGAAGCACTATTGAATGATCTTGGATAGTACAAAATGTTCAACAGTCTAATACTTCTTCATCGAGTTCTAGCTCTTTATAGGCTTGAAAAATATATCCGTTCAAGCTTGCAGATCTTAATCCTTAAGCTTTTTGAATCCGCTGGTCTAAGATTGGACAGAGAATAAGTTGATTTCTTTCCCAGCAAGTAAAAATTCAACAGAAGAAGAAAAATAGTCGATGGTTCACTAGCTTTTCAAACTTGTCAGCGCTTCTTTTGGATTCTGTCATGCCACGCTTGACTTTTTGAAATTGATCCTTGAATTATGCAAAAGAAGCATTGTGGGAGAGGTACTTTAAGAATTGTAACTTTCTGGTCGTCATGTTTCTGAACATAGCCTTCTGGATAGTTCATCCTTCTGAAGGCTTGTTTTTGTTCTAAAGTCATAGATTCAACCTTATGAACTTTCTGATGTGCTTCTTAAGCGAGAGAGATCATGAATTTGACAAAGTGTTCTTTTTCGTATGTTATAGAGACGAGATACACAAAAGAACTTGAACTTTGTACGATCTAAAATCCATTCCTGTATGAATTGCTTGATCTAACTTACAAAAGCATTCAAACACTTAAACAAACAGTTAATTCATAAAAGATTTTAATAAAGTTTGATTTATTGTTCATCAAAACCTTTTAACTCAATAAGGTTCAAACCATGAAGTGGTTTCTAAAGGGCATTAGAGCTTATAATCTCCCTCGTTTTGATGATAACAAATCATTTAAGAAAAGCTTTTGTATACATTAAAAAATTGAATTGAAAGTGCACAGGTATACAAACTAATGTTTGTTTTTAATCTTCTGATTTGTAAACTGTACTTTCTGAAGTGATTATTAAATAGTCCACTTACCCAAAAACTTCAGTGATAAGCATAGTTAATTAGAAAAATTGTTTGACTTAAAAAAAAAATATTGATCATGAACTTTAAAATATTTACTAATAAATCAAGATGTGTTGCAAATTGACTTAATTTAGATGATTGAGAAGATTCATGAAAAATTAGGGCATGAAAAGAAATGAAGCAAATCGAGAAAAATTATAACTATCAGAGCATAATATATGGAGTATTAGAAACATGATGATACAAGACTGATGATTAGAGCAACAAATATAATTAGAGCAAATCAAAGAATAAGAATATCATGCAATAAATTTGCATAAGATGATAGTTCAGAACAATAGTATTAGAGCATGAACAATAAAAAATCAGCAAATAATATGATATAAATTGTCTATCAGTGATTATAATTATAACTAAAGAAATTTAAGATTGTTTCCAGAAAAATAAGAAATGATGATAACATTTCTTAAAATTCCTAAATGAATGATATGAGTATGAATGCAGCAGTAGTACTATGTGACTTCTAGCTTCCCCTAGACATGCTCCCCTTCACCTTAAGCTTTTTCACCATTCTTCTCCCCCTTTAACAATATAAAAAATAATAATGATTAGGGACCATAGAAGGATTATCACTTATCGGCTTTTCCTTTTGAAGAGCCTTTAGAATTTGCAACATCAATTGTTCCATCTTGCTCATTCTTCTTTCTAGATCACACTAATTAGCCATGATTATGTGTTGGTTGGCCAAAATCATATCCAATTGAACTCCAGCAACATCTGGAAAGGCATCTACATTTGATGGCTCACTAGAAGGTAGCTGGTCGGTGTGGTGACTTTTACTTTATGATGACTTGGTAGATGCAGAATGAGTTGGAGTTGCTATTTTATCAAATTGTGCTAGCTGTAGTTGGGCTAGCAGGAATATCTTGGGAGATTGTGACAGATGCTTGCATGGGCATTGGAGTGGTTGAAGGTGCAGCCTCAAGATTAGGAATAAAATTCCTTTCTAGTATCAAATTTGTCACCAGAGCTAACTTTTTCTTAAGCTCAGTTCTTTTTGGCACAGTAGTAGCTGGTTTAGTCTCAATTCTCTAAACTATGGATCTTTCTTGAGTGCTGGGCACCAAGGGTAGGTTTAGAGATTGGACTTTTGCAGTAGCAGCTTGTATAGATTGTACTTTTTTTTGCCCTTGCGATTGTACTCTGAATTCTCTTCTTCATCTAAAGTTTCTTCTTTAGCTTGTTGCTCAGGTTGTTTTTGAGGTTCAAGTTCCCTTATAACAATTCCTCTTTCTCTTCAAGCTGGTCTTGCAGCTCTAGTTGCAGGTTGTTGGACATGGATAGTAATATTCATGGGCTCTGTAATAATGGCAGATTCTTAATCACCAAAGAAGTGATATGTAGCTAGTTTCAATAATCTCCTATTGCTTGTCCTCCTCTCTTCAGATATTGGTGAAAGATCTCTTTCGCTTCTTTTCTTTTTCTTCTTCTTCTCTTCATCAGAAGGTTTGGATCTAACCTTCTTGATGCTGGCTTCTTGGACAGAAGAAACTTTTTTCCTCTTGTCCTTTTTCTTCTTTTCCTCCTTCTGTTTTCCTTTTTCTTTTCTTTCTCTTTCTCTTTCACTCAGACCCAGGGCTAAGAATGTCTTCAGTATAGTTGTGGGTTATTTGTTATCTACCCTGTGCCTATCAATTGGCAATTGGGCCCTTGTGAAGACTCTAGTAAGGAACATACCATATAGGAGAGTGGTATGCCTTCTTCTCTCAGAATTAGCAGCAGAAAGAATGAAATCTAGAATCAACCTCACCAAGTTGATCCTTCTCCTGGTCATGAGGCAAAACATAACCATTTGATCCACCTTAATTATCACTTCTGTGTTACCACTCCTAGGTAGCACAATGTGTTGGACCAGTGAGTAGACAACCCTAACATTTGTGAGAAGGTAGGAGGTATGAATGTCTCTTACATATATGTTCCTCTTCCCAGTGAAGACAACAACAACTTCTCCTCTGAGGCTCCAAGTTGTTTCTATCATCTTTCTCTAGCTTTGCACAAAATGCCCTTATCTAGGGTAGTAGTGATTTGTGCAATGTCAGAGGGTAGAACTTGTATCTCAAAGCTTCCAATGATGCTTCTGAAGGATATGTTGTCTTCATCAATGGAGATGAGAGTGCTATAGAATGTAGGTACTAACCCTATATAGATATTCTCAAGAAATCGTTCTAGCCCTGGAACTCAAAGACCTCAAACATCTTAGGGAGTGTTGTGAAGTTTTCCAAATAGTAACTTCTCCCCTTGGCTATGGATCTTCTGAAGAAATTTCTTTGGAAGTTGTCTTGCATTTCGTCGTCTTTGAAAATGTATGGGACACTTTGATCACCCTTTCCAATCATTTTGGTGAACTAAGGTTAAGGCTTGAACAAAGGAGGGTAATGTGCATGGGTAGGTAGTAAGAATAAAGAGTGGCAAGTTAGAAAGTTTGAAGCTTGAAAGATGAAGAAGAATAGTTATAAACAGTAATTGGGTTTTTTGTACTTTGGGAGTGAAAAGGTTTCAGAGATGGCTAAAGAAAATGATCAAGAGTTAATGTAATGAGAATGGTTTCAAGACAAAAACAACGGTATTTGAGAGCGTGTGAGGCTTTTGGTTTTCCTGCTTTATTTAGTGATAGCAACATGGCATAATTGGAAGTTACAAAAAAATCCCACATTCCAAAATGGTTACAACTCTTCAATTTTAAGTTTCTGATCAGAGACTTGAGTTATCTTTTAGATGAGAAGCTTCTTCCTGAACTCATGATCTGAACTATTTTCTGATCTGATCATTGTAAACCCATCTTTTTGAACCCTTCTGGACCAAAGTTGAACCTATCTTTCTCAACTAATCTTTATAGCCTTCTAATTTTATCTTTCTAAAACATTCTGAGTTGATCTTTCCGAACATTTCTGAGCATCATTCTTAAGAATTATTCTTCAGAAAGGAAATTCACTTGATAGCAACAATCTCATCTTTGAGCTTGTGCTTAATGTAACACCTTACCAGACAAAGTACTATGCTTAAGTCATAATAAATTATCTGATAAGTGATTACATATGATACGGGTTTAATTCTATTTTCTGTATTGGTATTAATTACTCGCGTAAGAATACTTAATCGCATAACAAAATTTCCTGCATGGCGGCGGAATAAAAACTAGTTAATCAGTGTACTGTAAATAACATAACATAGATAAAAATACAATAAGAACAAAACAACTGCAAACAGCATCATAAACATGTACATAGATATCTGATTTTAAAGTTTGTCAAAAAAATACAATGTGACAAAATAAGGCCGCTAATACAAAATGAAACGGCCAATTTCTATAAACAATACCCTAAGTGGTCCTCATGGGACATTGTATGTACATTCCTAGCATATATCCATCTATCCATGACCCAGACTGCCAAAAGAGGGCCATTCTGTACATCGACTACCACTATGGTAAGTCCATTATCTAACCAAAATCTGAAGAAAGAAACCCATTCGCCATGGGTGCATCTGCTGGAGGGTGGCCCGTGTTGGGAACAGAGGACGAGGAGGAACTCGCTGCCTCAGATGGGTCCTCCTCTGACGTCGAGGCAGAAAGCATCGGCTGTGGTGGTGAAGCATGAGGGGCATAAGAGCGGGGGTTGCTGTTGCTACTAGTGCTGCTGCTGCTACTGGAGGAGATGGAAATGGATGGGCCATATGAAAGGAAATGGCAATATACGGGACAGCAGGGTCAAACAGTGGATGCATAAGTGGTATAGCGAAGTCTCTCTGGAAAAAGAAATACAGATGAAACTGGCACCTGCCAGATATATATACAGAATCTAGAAACGGGTCGAGGTGAATGTGAAGCTCGGGGAACTCAATGAATAAGGCTCCGGTTGCTGCATGCTCCAGAGTCTGAGAATGACGCGGTAATATACAGTAGGGTGAGAAATAGAAATTTCTTAGTAGGAATTCCTAGTTCTATAAATATGTCATCGCTGTCATTCCAAGTTGTTTCGGTCGTACAATAATTTTCAAATAGTACGGTAAAATGATAATATTTAACTTAAATACTTGTTTGTAAAGCATACACCGAAACAAATTCAGTTTTAGTTAACAGATACACTGATATAATCAAACAATAATCATGGTGGAACAATAGCATGTTAAGAGTAATAAACAGAGCTCTAGAACAATCAATAGAAAAGTATTACACTGTACATATGCCTATGCAATGAGAAGATGCTTCTTATTCTTGGAGGCTTTCACCTATTAGAACTTATTTCCATCCTTGGTCCCCTGGGAGTCTTTGGCCATATACTCCTGGGTAATAGTCTGCTTTTCAAGATCGAGCTCGTTCCTATACAGGATGGCCGGGTTTATTTTCCCCAACCTTCCCACTGATCTATTCCCCTTAATTTATTCCGGGGCTGGCCCAAGTGATGTGAAATTCTTTATAATGTCATGAAATGAATGCATATCTAGCTTGTCTCTTTACATATGATGTACTCAAGTTATCATAAATTTCATAACATATGAACTTCTTATCGAAATTTCGGCAGCATAACGGATCGAGTCCGCTTTCCCGTGAATAGTGCCAGACAACCAGTACATTTATACACCTTACAAATTTCAGTATAGAGCAGCAATTATACATGTACATTCATAACATCAATCATCAATTTCAATTTAAACATCAATAGAGTTTCAGTTTAACCCCCTCTGTTCTGCCCAAATTTGGTGTGCCTCATTTCTCACTCAATTCAACACATTTAAATCTAATTTTTGGATATGTCATAGCGTCATATGTCTAGATTCTAACCGTTTTGGTCCCATCTCGTTTTGATGTATATAACTCTAGATATAAACAATTGACCTCAGACTGCCCTGTTCTCAGCCAGAATTAGGTCCTTTTAAATAAAAATTCACTAAAAATAGAAAACTAGGTGAATTCATATGAAATTTATGTCAAATTAAAGCTATCAGAATAAGCTTTCAAATGAATTAAGTTTCATGTCATTTGGATGCGTATGTTTTGACTTATGAGTCTCGAAACTTGGCCTTACCAAACTACCCTAGTTCAATCCGGTTTAGACTTAAGCCAACTTCATTAGTGCACTGGGAGCAAACGGCTAGGAATTTGGTTCTGAAATTTTTATTGGATATTCCTTTACATGTTAGCTTTCAAAAAACTTGGGTTCACTCAATTTAAAGTTGTATAGGGTGAGTTATACCATTCTCAACTCCTACTGCCCGGATAGGAATCCAGATTTCTAGGGTAAACTTCAAAAATTCATAACTAATTCTATACTAATCCAATGGATTATATGATACATGTGTGGAAAGCCCTAGATGTATAGTTTCATATAAAAATGGTTTCATTAAATTTAAACGGCGGTAGGCGGAGTCGTACACTCCGCCGTACGGACCGCCGAGGGAAAACCCTAACAGCTTCTAGATTTGTCTTCCTTCTTCAAGCTATTTGCCCTCAAATCCAATTTTAATCACAACACACATGCAAAACCAGTCATAAAACATCACCATCACTCTATAAAACATCCAAATCTCAGATTAATCATGCTCCTCATATGGCCCCAAATCAGAGAAAATAAGAGAAGAAGTAGGATTTCCTATCTTGTCTTGTGTAATCTATGCTGATTTTTTGTCTTTGGTGCAAGTAGTTTGTGATGAAGCTTGAAGAAGAGATGAAAATGGAGTGAAGGTGAGAATGAGGAGAAGAAAATGAAGAGAGCGCAGCAGGGAGAAGTGGCTGAAATTGACAAGAAGAAAAGGAGATAAAAATTGGAGATATTTGGAAAGGTGAAGGCATGTGATTGGTGGACCTAAAGTAGTCGTAAAATCTGATTTGGCTTCCATCATCAAGGGCTGTCTTAGGCGCGACATGGGTGGGTTGTTTGACTAAATCTTAGCTGTTGATTCTAGGGCACTCATAGAAAAATTCTATTGGTTCGGTTCCGACAGTTTGAAATACCGAAATCTTACCAATTTCCCTTAAATCGGTAAATTGGCTTGAAAATTTTCTGTGGAGTTTTCTATGCTCCTAATCTAATTCCATCAAGCCTAATCCATCTAAATCACACTTAATTGGCTTTAAGTGAATGTTTAATCAAGTTTTGATTAAACTCACTTATTTGATAAAACCGAACAATTCAGTTGTTAACGATAAAATTTTTCGGACGTTACATTTCTACCTCCTAAAAAAAATTTTGTCCTAAAAATTTAGTACCTGAGAATAATTCGGGATGTTCCCTTCTCATATCAGATTCTAATTCCCATGTACAATCCGCTGAGCCTTCACGTCCCCATGCTACCTTCACCAATTATATCGCTTTGTTTCGAAGGTGTTTGATACTCCTGTCCACTATCCGTGCTGGGGGCACATGAAAAGTCAAGTCATCTCTCAATTGGATTGATTCAGGTTCCAACAAGTGAGCAAGATCCGGCTGGTATCTTCTAAGTTACGAAATGTGGAAAACATCATGAAGATTAGATAGATGCGAAGGTAAGGCAACTTGATATGCAACTAGCCCGATTCACTTTAAAATTTGAAAGGGACCTATAAAGCGAGGGCTTAGCTTTTTGACTTTAATGGCTCTACCTACCCCAGTTGTGGGTGTGATTTTTAGAAACACATGGTTTCCTTCTTGAAATTCCAAGGGTTTCCTCCGGACATCCGCGTAGCTTTTTTGACAGCTCTGAGCTGCAAGTATTTTGCTACGGATCCTTTTGATCTGCTCTATTTTCTGTCTGACTAGTTCCAGACCTAGGAGACTCTGTTCTCCTGATTCGTACCAACATAGGGGAGACTTACACTTCCGGCCATATAAAGCCTCATATGGAGCCATGCCAATGCTAGCATGATAACTATTATTGTAAGCAAATTCGGCTAACGGTAAGTATCGATCCCAACTTCCCCGTTGTTCCAGAATGCATGCTCATAACATATCTTCCAAGGTCTAAATCGTTCGTTCCGTTTGACCATCTGACTACGGATGATATGCAGTACTTAGACATAGCCTAGTGCTGAATGCTTTCTAGAGCGCCCCCCAAAACCGTGAGGTGAACCTTGGATCTTGATCTGAAATGATTGTTGAAGGAACACCATGTAACCGTACCACTTCTTGGATATATAATTGAGCCAGCTTTTCTAGAGGAGAATTCGCTCGAATGGGTAAAAAGTGAGCAGACTTGGTTAGTCTATCCACTATAACCCATATGGCGTCATATCCTGAGGGGGTTCTTGGCAAACCCATCACGAAATCCATGGAAATGCTCTCCCACTTCCATTCTGGAATCTCTAATGGTTGTAATATCCCTGCCGGCTTCTGATGCACTATTTTCACCTTCTGGCAAGTTAAACATTTATTCACAAAATTGGCCACTTTTGTTTTAAGGCCTGGCCACCAAAACATCTTTTTGAGGTCTTGGTACATCTTGTTAATGCCAGGATATATAGTAAACTCACTCTTATGGGCCTCCTCCAAGACCTTCCTCCTGAGGTTGTCCTCCTTAGGTACACATATTCTCCTATGATATCGCCATATTCCGTCTACGTCTTGGGAAAATCCTGGTAGCTTGCCAGATTGTACCAGTCGCACTGTATGCTGGAAGTCATCACTCCCTTGCTGTGCTTGCTGGATTTGGTTTATAAAAGTACTGGTTATCTTAAGTTGGTGCAATTGGATAGCACTGGGGGTTACAGAGATCCCCAAGTTGAGGGTTTGGAAACTCTCTATAAGTTCCACTTCCTTGATCATCATCCATGCCACTGTCAAGGATTTTCTGCTTAGGGCGTCTGCTACCACGTTTGCCTTGCCTGGATGGTACTTCAGGTTGAACTCATAATCTTTAAGAAACTCCATCCACCTTCGCTACCTCATGTTTAATTCCTTCTGATCAAAAAGGCATTTCAAGCTTTTGTGATCAGAAAATACTTCAAACTTCACTCCATAGAGGTAATGTCTCCACATCTTCAAGGCAAACACTATCGCTGCCAGCTCGAGGTCATACGTTGGATAGTTTCTTTCATGAGTTTTCAATTGCCGGGAAGCATATGCCACGACGTTTCTATTCTGCATTAACACACACCCTAATCCTTTCTTAGAAGCATCATAGTACACTTCAAACGATCCATGAGGATCCGGTAAAATAAGTACTGGGGCTGTTGTCAACTTTTCCTTTAATTCTTGGAAGCTCTGCTCGCACTCGGGTGTCCATTCAAATGGGGCGTTCTTTCTGGTTAATCTGGTTAAAGGTAGAGCTATTTGAGAGAAGTTCTTAACAAATCTTTTGTAGTATCCTGCCAACCCTAAGAAGCTCCTGACTTAGAATCGCCGCTTGGTCGTTCCCAGTTTAATACTGCTTCCACCTTACTGGGATCTACTGAAATTCCCCCATGGGGCACCACGTGGCCGAGAAACTTTACTTCTTTCATCCAAAATTCACAATTGGACAACTTAGCATAAAGTTTCTTCTCTCTTAGAATCTACAGAACTACTCGCAAATGCTCCGCATGCTCCTGTTCCGTCTTCGAGTAGACAAGTATGTCGTCAATGAACACCACCACAAATTTATCAAGGTATGGCCTGAATATTCAGTTCATGTAATCCATGAATATTGCCGGTGCATTCGTCAATCCGAAGGACATCACAGTATATTCATAATGTCCATAACAAGTCCCAAACGCCGTCTTTGGAATATCTTCTTCTCAAACCTGAATCTGGTGATACCCAGACCATAGATCAATCTTGGAAAATACAGTAGCCCCTTGTAGTTGATCCATAAGATCATCAATCCTTGGTAACGGATACTTGTTCTTGATTGTCACCTTATTCAACTGCTTGTAATCTACACAGAGTCGCATGCCTCCATCTTTCTTCTTAACTAACAAGACTGGAGCTCCCCACGGTGATGCACTTGGCCTAATGAATTTCTTTTCCAGGAGTTCTTCAATCTACCCCTTAAGTTCAGCCAGTTCCAAGGGTGACATGCAGTACGGTGCTAGAGATATTGGTCCAACTCCTGGCAGTAATTTGATGGTAAACTCAACCTTTCTCTTAGGAGGAAACTCAGGGATATCTTCGGGGAACACATCAGGATATTCCCTAACAACCGGAATATTGTTTAACTCCTAATCAACCTCTGTTATGCTAGTTGATAAGAAAATATACCCTGGACTTCCATTCCTACAAGAGTGCACTGTTAAGGAATTTAGATAAAGACTTACAGGGATTACTGATTCAGAAGATGAAATAGGGGGGAGTATAATGGATTTGTTGGAGCAATTTAGTAGGTCTTGGTTGGCGAAGAGCCAGTCCATACCCAAGATAATGTCAAGTCCGGACAAGGGAAGACAAATTAAATTAGCCAGAAAGGTTCGACCTCCTATTTGACAGGGGACATTCATACAGATGTGGTTGGTTCTAACGGGCTCATTTATAGAAGTAGAAACTAGCAAGTCATAGGGTAATTCAGAAATAGGTAGCTACAGGGTTATCATGCAATCATGAAAGATGAAAGAGTGAGATGCACCTGAATCGTATAAAACGGTTAAGATCTTACCATTTACTTCACACGTGCCTTGGATCAAATCTTCTGACTTTTTGACCTCCTGTGCATCCATGGTGAAAACTCTCCCTTGGCGTTGCGGCCTAGGAGTCGGTTGAGAATTTCTAGCAAGGCATTCATAGATTCTGTGGCCTGATTTGCCACATCCAAAGCAGACATTTTGACACGCTTAGCGGCGATGCCATGATTCTTGCCACACTGGCTGCAAATCTGGTTCCCAAAATGCCTTTGAGGTTGTTTGCCTTTGTTACCTACCGGCTGGAACTTCCTCCGCTGTTGTAAGTTAGGCTTGAACCTCGGACCTTGCGGAGCTAGCCCTCTCTTAAAGTTGTTACCGGATGCTCTAGCAGCAACTAACTTCTTGTTACAGTCCTCCACTAAGCGGCACTTGTTTACCAACGTAGGGAAGTCTCTGATCTCTATGGGTCCTATAGTGGCAAAAATGTCCTCTCTTAGTCCACCCTCAAATTTCACACATTTCCATGCTTCATCTGGGTTCTGTTGATAAATAGTGGAAAATTTGCATAACTCCTCAAATTTAGCAATGTACTCCGACACATTACTATTTCCTTGACGGAGGTGCATGAATTCCAACTCCTTGGCATTACGGATGTACAGGGAAGTATACGGTAGAATGCATCTTTGAATATGTCCCAAGTAATTTTTGTCTGGGATCCTTCTAATAATCGCCGTGCACCATTCCACCAGAATTCTGCATCAGCTTCTAACATATAGGTGGCAAAAGTCACCTTTTGACGGTCTGTGCAATCTAACATGGAGAAAATCTTTTCCATAGCCTTAACCCATTCATCTGCTTTATCTAGGTCAAAGGCTCCCCTGAAGCTAGGTGGATTAGTCTTCTGAAACTCAGCAAATTTTAGGTATTCCAGATCCATCCCAGGGCCATTATGATTTCCCCCACGATCTATCTCTGACTGCCTTCCTAATTGACCCATCATTTGAGTTGTCGTAGCTACTTGTTCATGCATAGCCTGCGCCATCTCTCGCATTGCATCCAGGAACTCTGTGGATTCTTCTTGGGCTGGGGAAGTTCGCGGTCTACCTCGCCTTCCAGAAGCCATTAAGTTCTGAACACACAAAACAAGAGTAATTGAGTTGATCGGGCTCAATACTAAGTTCGGTGTGCTAGTAAATAATAGCATACAGTTAGGCAAACTCCTTCACATACGTCCTATCTGTATGGACAAGACTCAGAACATAATAAGATCTAGAGGATACAGAGCATATGCGAAGCATAGTCAGTCCAATCCTCAGGCCTATATCAGGATGAACTTGGCTTTGATACCAAAAATGTAACACCTTACCAGACAAAGTACCATGCTTAAGTCATAATAAATTATTTGATAAGTGATTACGTATGATACGAGTTTAATTCTATTTTCTGTATTAGTATTAATTACTCGCGTAAGAATACTTAATCACATAATAAAATTTCCTGCGTGACGGCAGAATAAAAACTAGTTAATCGGTGTACTGTAAACAACGTAACATAGATAAAAATACAATAAGAATAGAACAACTGCAAACAGCATCATAAACATGTACATAGATATCTGATTTTAAAGTTTGTCAAAAAAATACAAGGTGACAAAATGAGGCTGCTAATACAAAATGAAACGGCCAGTTCCTATGAACAGTACCCTAAGTGGTCCCCATGGGACATTGTATGTACATTCCTAGCATATATCCATCTATCCATGACCCAGACTGCCAAAAGAGGGCCATTCTGTACATCTACTACCACTATGGTAAGTCCACTATCTAACCGAAATCTGAAGAAAGCAACCCATTCGCCATGGGTGCATCTGCTGGAGGGTGGCCCGCGCTGGGAGCGGAGGACGAGGAGGAACTCGCTGCCTCAGATGGGTCCTCCTCTGACGTCGAGGTGGAAAGCATCGGCTGTGGCGGTGAAGCAGGAGGGGCCATAAGGAGCAGGGGGCTCTTCTTGCCGCTTGGTGTTCTTCTTCTTCTTTGGAGGAGGTGGAAATGGATGGGCCATATGAAGGGGAATGGCAATATATGGGACAGCAGGGTCAAACAATGGGTGCATAAGTGGTACGGCAAAGTCTCTCTGGAAAAAGAAATACAGACGAAACTGGCACCTGCCAGATTATATATAGAATCTAGAAACGGGTCGAGGTGAATGTGAAGCTCGGGAAACTGAATGAATAGGACTCCGGTCGCTGCTTGCTCCATAGTCTGAGAATGACGCGATAATATACAGTAGGGTGAGAAATAGAAATTTCTCAGTAGGAATTCCTAGTTCTATACATATGTCATCGCTGTCATTCCCAATTGTTTTGGTTGTGTAATAATTTTCAAATAGTACGGTAAAATGATAATATTTAACTTAAATACTTGTTTGTAAAGCATACACCGAAACAAATTCAGTTTTAGTTAACAGATACACTGATATAATCAAACAGTAATCATGGTGGAACAATAAGAGTAATAAACAAAGCTCTAGAACAATCAATAGAAAAGTATTACACTATACATATGCATATGCAATGAGAAGATGCTTCTTATTCTTGGAGGCTTTCGCCTATTAGAACTTATTTCCATCCTTGGTCCCCTGGGAGTCTTTGGCCATATACTCCTGGGTAATAGTCCGCTTTTTAGGACCGAGCTCGTTCCTATACAGGATGGCCGGGTTTACTTTCCCCGACCTTCCCACTGATCTATTTCCCTTAATTTATTCCGGGGCTGGCCCATGTGATGTGAAATTCTTTATAATGTCATGAAATGAATGCACATCTAGCTTGTCTCTTTACATATGATGTACTCAAGTTGTCATAAATTTCATAACATATGAACTTCTTACCGAAATTTCGGCAGCATAACGGATCGAGTCCGCTTCCTCGTGAATAGTGCTAGACAACCACTACATTTATACAACTTACAAATTTAGTTATAGAGCAGCAATTATACATGTACATTCATAACATTAATCAACAATTTCAATTATACATGTACATTCATAACATCAATCAACAATTTCAATTTAAACATCAATAGAGTTTCAGTTTAACCCCCTCTGTTCTGCCCGAATTTGGTGTGCCTCATTTCTCATTCAATTCAACACATTTAAATCTAATTTTTGGTTACATCATAGCGTCATATGTCTAGATTCTAACCCTTTTGGTCCCATCTCATTTTGATGTATATAACTCTAGATATAAACAATTGACCTCAGACTGCCCTGTTCTCAGCCAGAATTAGGTCCTTTTAAATAAAAATTCACTAAAAATAGAAAACTAGGTGAATTCATACGAAATTTATGTCAAATTAAAGATATCAGAATAAGCTTTCAAATGAATTAAGTTTCATGTCATTTGGATGTGTATGTTTTGACTTATGAGTCTCGAAACTTGGCCTTACCAAACTACCCTGGTTCAATCCGGTTTAGACTTAAGCCAACTTCATTAGTGCATTGGGAGCAAACGGCTAGGAATTTGGTTCTGAAATTTTTATTGGATATTCCTTTACATGTTAGCTTTCAAATAAAAGGGTTCACTCAATTTGAAGTTATATAGGGTGAGTTATACCCTTCTCAACTCCTACTGCCCGGATAGGAATCTAGATTTCTAGGGTACACTTCAAAAATTCATAACTAATTCTATACTAATCCAATGGCGTTATATGATATATGTGTAGAAATCCCTAGATGTCTAGTTTCATATAAAAATGTTTCATCGAATTTAAACAGAGGTAGGCGGAGCCGTACACTCCGCCGTACGGACCACTGAGGGAAAACCCTAACAGCTTTGTAGATTTATCTTCCTTCTTCAAGCTATTTGCCCTCAAATCCAATTTTAATCACAACACACATGCAAAACCAGTCATAAAACATCATCATCACTCTATAAAACATCCAAATCTTAGATTAAGCATGCTCCTCATACAGCCCCAAATAAGAGAAAATAAGAAAAGAAGTAGGATTTCCTACCTTGTCTTATGTAATCTATGCTAATTTTATGTGTTTGGTGCAAGTAGTTTGTGATGAGGTTTGAAGAAGAGATGAAAATGGAGTGAAGGTGAGAATGAGGAGAAGAAAATGAAGAGAGCTCAGCAGGGAGAAGTGGCCGAAACTAACAAGAAGAAAAGGAGATAAAAAGTGGAGATATTTGGAAAGGTGAAGGCATGTGATTGGTGGACCCAAAGTAGTCATAAAATCTGATTTGGCTTCCACCATCAAGGGCTGTCTTAGGCGCCACGTGGGTGGGTTGTTTGGCTAAATCTTAGCCGTTGATTCTAGGGCACTCATAGAAAAATTTTATTGGTCCGGTTCCAACAGTTTGAAATACCGAAATCTTACCGATTTCCCTTAAATCGGTAAATTGGCTTGAAAATTTTCTGTAGGGTTTTCTATGCTCTAATCTAATTCCATCAAGCCTAATCCATCTAAATCACACTTAATTGGCTTTAAGTGAATGTTTAATCAAGTTCTGATTAAACTTACTTATTTGATAAAACCGAATAATTCAATTGTTAACGATAAAATTTTTCGGACATTACACTTAAGTTGGGGTAGAATCCACATGATATGAATGTATGCTTGCAAACTAGTCATGTTTAGAAGGTTTTTTATATAACAGAAATGATCTTCAACTAAAGGTTTTGTAAAATTATCAGCAATTTGATTCTCCGTATTTACAAAACTGAACTCAATATCTCCTTTTTAAACATGATCTCTTATGAAATGATGCTTAATGTCTATATACTGAAATCTAGAATGCTGAATGGGATTTTTAGCAAGGTTAATTGCACTTGTATAATCACACAAGATAGGGATCTTGGTATAACTTAAGTTGAAATCCTCCAACTGATGCTCAATCCATAGAATCATAGCACAACAATTTGCTACAAATCCATATTCTGCTTTAGCAGTTGAAAGAGCAATTGTATTCTGCTCCTTACTTGACCAAGTTATCAAGGATTTTCCAAGAAAATAGTAGCAACCACTTTTGCTTTTTCTTTCAACTCTCTCTCCAGTAAAATCAGCATCATAATAACCTACAACATCATAAGCATTACTTTTCTCATACTAGAGACCAAGATTAGTAGTACCAACTAAATATCTTAGTATTCTCTTGATAACATTTAAGTGTGTTTGCTTTGAGTTAGATTGAAATCTAACACAAATCCCCACACTTAATTGCAAGTCAGGTTGACTAGCTATAAGATAGAGTAATGATCTAATCATACCTGTATAAAGTTTATCAAAAACTTTATCTCCATCTTCATTAGCTTCCAGAACTTTAGAAGGGTGCATGGGAGTACCAAAGCTTTTGGCTTGATCCATATCAAACTTCTTAAGCAAATCCTTTGCATAATTCTCTTGATGAATGAGGATTCTATCTTTCTATTGCTTGATTTGCAATCCCAGAAAGTACTTAAGTTCTCCCATCATACTCATCTCAAATTCTCTCTGCATAAGTTCAGAAAAATGCTTGCACAAATTCTAATTAGCAGTACAAAAAATGATATGATCTGCTAAATCTGTACAATTAGAAAATCACTTTTCTCATGCATGATGAACAAGGTTATGTCAAATTTTCCTCTTTTAAAATCGTTTTTAAGCTTAGAAAAATTGATGAACAAGTCTTTCATATCAAGCTCTAGGAGCTTGTTTCAAACCATACAAGGCTTTGGACAGCTTAGAAACATGATTAGGAAAAGTTTCATTTTTGAAACCAAGAGGTTGTTTGCCATAAACTTCTTCAGAAATTAAACCATTTAAGAAAGCAGATTTTATATCCATTTGATACAAAACAAAACCTTTATATGTTGCAAAAGCAAGCAACATTCTGATGACTTCTAGTCTTGCAACAGGAATAAATGTCTTATCATAATCAATGCCTTCTTATTGATTGTATTCTTGAGCCACTAGCCTTGCCTTATTTTTTTATTACTTTCCCACTTTTATCATGTTTGTTTCTGAACACCTATTTTGTGCCAATATTAGAATGTCCTTTAGGTAGAGAGACTAGATTCCAGACTTTGCTCTTCTCGATCTAATTTAGTTCCTCTTTCATGGCATCAATCTAACTTTGATCTTGTAGAGCTTCATAAACACATTATGGTTGAATTTCAGAGATCTAGTCTAAGTTGGATTCTATTCTAAGAGAAGATCCAGTTCTAACTCCTTGAGAAGGTTCACCAATAATTTGATTTTGAAATATAGCTCTCAAATCTCTTGCACCAATATATCTTCTCTTGATGGGTGATTCTTCTGACTTTTCTTGTATGTTATTAGAAACATTTTGATGTGTAGGAAATTCAAAATTATCATTGTCATCCCTTGCGGCTAATTGAAGGAATTGTTGATTATGGGCATCATTATTCAGAGACAGATTCTCTATTTCTTCTTCTAGGTCTTGAACATTTTAATCTACATATCTCTTTTTTTCCTTGAAAGTTATGTGTATAGTCTCTTTTACAACCCGAGTCTTCTTGTTATATACCCTATAAGCTTTAGACATACAAGAATATCCTAGGAATATACTAGGATCAGACTTAGGATCAAACTTTGATAGTTTGTCTGCAACAACTTACTAGACAATATACTATGCTTAAGTCATAATATATTACCCAATAAGATATTATGCATAGGTGTCTAATTTATTTCGTATTAATTTGATGTTATTTACTCATAAGGAAATCAGCCGTTTATTTGTTTATTTAATTTAGACGTATAATAAATGGTAAGTTTCATGTAATAACAAAAGAAAATTTGAGGAATAGACTGAAATACAGAAACTATGCCATATATATATACACATACATGAGTTTGTCAAAATGGAGCATCACAAGCACAGGGTACAATAATGAGGCCGCTAAAACAAAATGAATCGGCCTAACATTATGAACTAGAACCCTATCTGGTCCCCATGGGACATTTTATGTGCTAAATATCTATGAGCGTCACCCACTAAGCTAAGCCTATGGCCCAAAAATGCCAAAAGAGAGCCACTCTGCACATCATCTACTGCTATGCTATGGAAGTCACGTCAATGGATTTCGATGAGAAGAAACCATTTGCCATGCCGGCATCGACCAGGGCATAGCCACTATCTAGTGCAGAAGATGATAAAGAGGATGAGTTGGTGGCCTCGGACGGGTCCTCCTCCTCAGAGAGAGAGATGGAGGGGGCCTGTTGAGGAGGTGACGAGGGTGCTACTACTGCTGTTGGTGGAGGTGGGAATGGATGAGCCATATACAAGAGAATGGAAATATATGCTGCAACGGGGTCAAACGAAGGATGCATAAGTGGGATGGCAAAGTCACGATGGAAAAAGAAATAAAGGCGGAAACGGCAACTACCTGATATATACACTGAGTCTAGGAACTGGTCTAGGCGAATGTGGAGCTCTGGAAACTCAATAAACAGAACGCCTGTGGCTGCATTCGCTATGATCTAAGAATGATGTGGAAAATAATAGTAGGGTGAGAATTCATGGAAATTCTCAGTAGGAATTCATCTCTTCGCTAATCTAACGTCGCTATCATTATCAGTTGTTTCGATTTTTGGTTGATTAAAAGAAAAAGTTACATCAATAGGATATTCTACTCAATTAGTTAGAGAAATTATAGCCTGAAACATATTTTAGTTTTACTTAAGGAGATAAGGAAAATTAAACAGAGAAATAAATAGCAAGACATATATTTTGACATAATTAAGTTGCAGCTATAAAGTAAACAAAAGTACATATCTAACAGATAATAGTGCAATTAATCATATAGCAGATAATAGTGCAATCAACTCAAAGCATAGTAACAAAACCGTGGATATGCAAAAATGATGAATGCACTTGACTTTAACTCATATATTTTCCATACTTGGTCCCCTGGGAGTCTATTGGCCATAAAACTCCTGGGTAATAGTCCGCTTTTCAGGATCAAGCTCGTTCCTATACAGAGTTGCCGAGTTTACTTTCCCTAACTCTCCCACTGATCTATTCCCCTTAACTTATTCCAGGGCTGGCCCAAGTTAAATGGAAACCTTTTTCATTCTTATAATTGGTAGCATTTACACATCAACTTTACTTTGAACAATGCATATATATATTATCCTTTCATATCAAATGCAACTTCTGCCAAAATTTTAGCATCATAACGGATCATATCCACCTCCCTATGAATAGTGCAAGGCAACCAAACCATTCAATCAAACAACAACTGCAGCATAGAGCATAGTGTTCATAACTAGAAAATCACAATATCATTTACAATATAGAAAGGGGTTTCTGTATACCTCAATCAATTCTGTCCAAAATTAAAAAATTCACCAAAACTCCATTTTAATTCACTTAAGTCTGCATTTTGGACAGATTATAGTGTTGGTTGTCTAGTTTCCAAACCTTTTGATCCCATCTCATTTGATGTGTGTAGCTCAAGATACTTAAATTCTACCTTGGCCTATTCTATCACTACCTAGAAATGCACCCTTATGAGTAAAAATTCACCTAAATTTAAAATCTAAGTAAAATTGCATGAAACCTATATTAGATTAAAGATAACAGGACAAGCTTTCATTTCCCAAAAGTTTTATCTCATTTTCCTAAGTAGAGCTTGAGATATAAGATTCAAAAAATGATCATTCTGGACTACCGTGTATAAGTTCGGTTTGGACCTAGGGCAATTTCATTGAATCACTGGGAGCAATTGGGAGAAGATAAAATTTTGAAATTTTTATGGGATGGTCTGCTACATGTTAGCTTTCAAACAAGACTAACTTCATTTAATTTGAAGGTGTGTGGGATGAGTTACATCCCTCTCAACATGCACTACTCGGTGGAAAACCCAGATTTCTAGGTCAAACTTCAAAATTCATAACTCACTCAATAATAATCCAATAACCTTATAATTTATGTATATGGAAACCCTGAATGTCTAGTTTCGTATAAAAATGGATTCATCAAATTTAAATGGCTATAGGCAGAGCCGTACACTCCGCCATATGGACCATCGAGGGGAAAACCCTAACAGCTTCTTGAATTCTTCTTGAATTCATATTTTCCTTAAATCAATCCATCCAATCTTCAATTCAAACTCACATATACACCTTAAACCAATCTTAATTCATCATCCCCACCCCTCATAACATCAGAATCATGGATGAACAAGGGGCCCTAGGCAGCCCCAAATCAAAGAAAAGAAGGAGAAAGTTGAAATTCCTACCTTTGTGGTGTGAAATCTTGGTGGAACTTGATCTTGGAGTGAAGTGGATGGTTGGAGCTTGAGCATGGGGATAAGAGGAAGTGGAAAAAAATGAAGGAAAGTGGGAAAATGAGGCTGGTCTACATCTATTTATAGGGAGGCCAAAAATATTCATGGAAGAAGGATGGAATTTATGTGTTTGTTGAAAAAGGAATGAAGATGATTGGATAGTGCTTTAGTGCTGAGGGTTACACCAAGTTTCTTCTCTCTCTCATCACACAAGTGGCCCCACATTTAGGGGAGAAAGTGGCTGAGTCTTGGCCACTTGATTCAGGGATTTTTCACAGTATAATTTCTATTGGTTCGGCTCCAACAGTTTAATTTACCGAAATTCTGCTGATTTCCTTTAAATCGGTAAAACGGTTTTGCTAAAGTTTCAATTAATCTCCTATGTTTCAAGTCAAATATTCTAAATTTTAATATTTCTAATTGATATTCAATTTTCCTTAGAGAATTACTAAACAAATTCCTAATTAATATTTCTAATCTCACTCATTCAATAAAACCGAACAAATTTTGCTTATTCGATAAAACCGAGCAAATTGGTTTAAGGATAACGAAAGTTTTTGGATTTTACATTGTCCTTAGTGTTAAGAATAAAATATTTAGATCCAAAAACATGAAAGTAAGAAATGTTGGGTTTTCTTCCTTTTCATAATTCATAGGGGGTTTCTTAATTGTTGGCCTTAAGAAAACACGATTTTGAATACAACATGTAGTGTTAACTGCTTCTACCCAGAAACCCTTTGATAAACTACTTTCAAGAAGCATGATTCTGGCAATTTTTTGCAAAGATCTATTCTTCATTTCAACAACTGCATTTTGTTGAGGAGTTCTAGGAGAAGAGAAATTATGAAAAATGCCATTTTCATTACAAAAGTTTTCAAAAGCATGATTTTCAAATTCACCACCATGATATGCTTTGATGGAAATAATGCAAAAGCTTTTTTCATTTTGAACTCTTTTTGAAAATATTTTGAAGGCCTCATAAGCTTTATTCTTATGGATCAAAAAAATAACCTATGTAAATCTAGAAAAGTCATCCTCAATGACTAGACCATTTTTCTTAATACCTAGACTAGCAGTTCTAGTTGGTCCAAAAGGATTAAGTCAGAATCATTCTTACTAACACTACCTATACCAACGATTTTAGATTTGATACTATTAGCAAACTTCAAAACTCCTCCACCTTTAGGGCCGAGCTTTATAAACGAGCATTTGTTTCTAGTCATATGTCTAGAGTATCTACTGTTCAGATACCACTTCATCTCCTCTTGGTGATATGATTTAAGACACACCTGCATCAAAAACAAATTTCACTTTAGGTACCCATATCTTTTTGGGTCCTTTTGGTTTAGTTGTCATCTTGGGTTTTTTCGCCTTCTCTCTTTTTGCTTTCTTTATGGAAAAACATCTTTCAGAAAAGTGTCCTCTTTTAAAATAGTATATGCATGTAGGGATTTTATTTTGAGAATCTTTGGATGTTTTCTCATCAACTTCTTTCTCAAGCCCAAGTCTTGTTTTACCAAAATATGGTCTTTGGATTCCAACCATAAGATCCAAGTTTTTGGAGCCATTCACCATCTTCTCAAAGTCTAATTTGAGAAGTTTAACTATTTTTTGAAGTTCAGAAACATCTGAAGATGTTTTCTGAGTAGCTTCAGAAACTTTAGTTTTCAGGACAATTACATCCTTTTGGAGAAAGGTGTTTTCTTTTAAAAATTTAGTTTTTTCATGCCTAAGCTTCTCATTCTCATTCTTGAGGTTTCTAAGCTCAAGGGACAATTTTTGAAAATTTTTCTTTAATGAAGCATAATGAGAAGCAAGTGTTTGAGAATCATCCAATAGTTCATTATATGGTTTCATAAGATCATCATATGAGAGTTTAGGTTCAAAATCTAAGACCTTAGTTTCTTAAGAAGAAACTATATCTACCATGAAGCAGAGATTTACAACAATTTCTTGTTCTTCTTAGGATTCTACACCTTCCTACTCCTTATCTAAATCTTCCTAAGTAGCCATCATAGCCTTTTTCTTGGGAGTCTTTTTCCTGAGGTTCTTCATCAACCTTGGACACTCTAATCTAACATATCCAGGTTGTTTGCATTCAAAATGGATGACTTCACTGCTTTGCTATTCCTTTTTCTCCTTTTTAGGGATAAAAGCTTTCTTCTTTTTCCTCTTGATCCAAGCTTTGGACATCCTTTCTGTTGGATGAGCTATTTTATCTTTCTCATCATCATCATCATCATCATCAGAGGACTCATCTCCATCTTCATCTGATTCTTTTGCAGCTTTCATGCCCTTAGGAGCTAGATTTTCTTTAAGTAGACTTCAAGACAATGGATTTGCCTCTTCTGTTGGTTCCTTAGCTCCTTTATTTAGTTCAATCTCATGAGTCTACAATGACCCAAATGTGAGCATCAAGACTTAGCACATTCAAGTCTTTTGCTTCTTGAATAGATATCACCTTAGGGTGCCAGGCCTTAGAAAGACTTCTCAAAATCTTTCTTACCATTTATGGATTTGTGTATCTCTTGCTCAGAGCCTTCAACTAATTTATGATGTGCATAAATCTAGTTATCATTTCATCAATATTTTCGTGTTCTAACTCACAAAAGCATTCAAATAGTTAATTGACAAAAGATTTTATTAAAGCTTGATTTGTTGTTCATCAAAAGCTTGATTTGTTGTTCATCAAACCTTTTAACTCAATAAGGTTCAAACCACGAAGTGGCTTTTGAAGGGCATTGGAGCTTACACTTCTTCCCAGGGTCAGCTACCCATTAGTCCAAAAGGAAATAATCTAATATCTGCTAATCATTGTAAAGGGTATAGGAGTTTTTCACCTCATCTACATCCCAAAAATAATAATCATCCGGTCTTTTCTTCTTGGAAAATTCCCCAACAGTTTAATGGACTTTAGAACATTTTCTTGCAAGTTCTTTCCATCTTTAGGGCACAATTGAGGGCTCAGAACAACATTCAAAAAGTGCAAGAAAAAATGCAATCTAGTGAAAATCGTGGAGAGAAAGGAGACCAATCGACAACTATCCTAGGGTTGTCAATAGGAAAACAATGAAAACAAAAGAAAAGGAAAAAACAAAGAGAGGAGCAAGAAACTTACATGAGATGGGATAATGTCAATGTACTGGAATCGTGATGCACCTTGTGAAGAAAGCAAATAAAAATGACGGAGAATGGAAAATAGGAAGGAAATGAGAATAAGAAGAAATGAGAGATGGATTTGCAAGGAAAGTTTCAGGAAGTCGAGAAGTGGAAATGAAAAATAACAAGAGTAAGTAAGGAGGAAAGAACTAAGGAAATAGGAATATAACCCACCCTCAAAAATTGGGAAATAATCCAAGGGATCGTAGAGTTTCCTACCATTAAGAACAAATCTCAATCATCCAAGGAATCAACGATAGGGGCTTGATCTAATGGCTAGAATTCAACGCAGGAATTATAATAATAACTGTGTAGTAACAACATGATAGTAAGGGCTCCATAGTGTGCCACATGTCCTCAGATGTTTCCCTATAGCCCCTAAGGGAGTTAAAGCATTTCCATAATATAGTTGATGATATAAGCTCAAAACATGAGCTTAAAAGGAAAGTTGGAAAACTTAAGCTCGATCATAGAGCTCAGAAATAGGAATTGGGAGTACAAACTCGAATCAAGACTAATGCCAACTAAGATTGCTTCCATGAACAAGACTAATGCCAACCAAGATTGCTTCTTGATGAACCAATGTATAACTGTGTGTTCAATCCTTTCTTGCATAGATTTGGCAAGTTTAGCATTTGTTTGGATGAAAAGTTTTAATGCTTGGGTTTATAATGCATTGATCAGAGGCTATGTTCATTGTTGTTACTCAAACAAGGCATTAGTATATTATATGCAGATGTTGAGGAACAATATCATGCCTAATAGTTATTTATTTTCATCTTTGATTAAGGCCTACACTTTGTTGATGGATTCAATTTCAGGCAAAGCTATTCATGGCCATGTTTGAAAACATGGATTTGATTCTCGTGAGTTTGTTTAAACTACCTTGGTCGAGTTTTATTCAACTTTGGGTGATATGGTTGACTTAAGAAGTTGTTTGACAATATGCTTGAAAGAAATGTTTTTTGTAACACCCTCTATTATATAAGCCATGCTCGAGTTATAGAGTTATATTAAGAGGTTGTCATTGTGCTAAGAAAGTCTTTAAAATGCGGAAAATATAATACATGGCCCTTCAACTGTACACTTTATTACTAAAATATAGTTCATAAATTTCATTGTCTCTGATACATAGAGAATAAAATAATTACAATTTAAAAGAAGTTTATGACTAACATATCACTTAGAACTTTCTTCCGCTAGTCATCAACTAGCTTCAGTACTCTCTTGATTTAGTTTGCTTCCGAGTCTTGCTCAGCGAATGTCCCAGTATTCCACTACACACTTGATTTCCAACTTAGGTGCTAGAATATTTACGGAAAAGAAAAACATACAAGCAGTCAATGAGAACCTATGGTTCTCAGCAGGTAAACTCAAACAATATAGCGTTATCATAAACATTCCAGCTACTTCGATTTCTTATAAAAATAATGTGAGTACATATACCCAACCACTGGTTTAGTTTTAAGTTGAAAACCTCTTTCTCGAAGCGGGTTATATTTTAACAACCACTTGCCATATCATATGACAGACATAGAAATACGAATAATATAATATGCTCCAGCAAGAATCATCATAACATTATGACTTAATGAGATAATTGAAGATGCACAAAAAGATACTTATAGTTGACTATATGTGTAACATCCCCATTTCTACCTAAGCTAATTAGCTCGGTGTTCCCGGCTAATTAAAGGGATTAGCGATTAATTGAGAACTAATCGATTAATCCCGAGAGCAAGAGCTTAGTAAATTAAGTCTAACCAACAATTTAATCATAATGTCCTAAGCGTTTTAATAGAACCTTAATCGTCTAATCCTTAATTACTCGAAGGTGCCGAAACAAAAGACAACCTAACCTTACTAATTAAGTTTATAATGATTAAGACACTTAAGACAACTCTTGAAAAATTAAACCCCAAATTAAGCATATGCTTAACCGTAATGCAAGACATCATAAAAAGTGTAATTGACAAGAGTTAACTCATGGGTAATTAAGCCAATTAAGTTAAATTACATTTAAATAATTCTAATAACATTTAGAGATAAAAGTTCTTCTATGCATATGCCCTAAAAAGACATACCAAGGAGGAGCAACATCTCACCCTTCATTCAATCTCTTTAATCCTACACCATTAGATCAAAAGCCAAGACTAGGATCCTTGTCATCCACCATTAGATCTTGACACTTGGATGAGTCTTAGACAAGCAACCAAATCCTAAGAGGGGTACTCCCCTTTAACCCCTAGAGAAAAGTATAAATTGGACATTAGAATGCCTCCAAGACTCAAAGGAAAAACAACTCACCCTTTTGCCCCAAGGTTTTTCCACTCTCTTGCTTGTTGTAAGAAGCAAAGTCACATCATCTCTCCCCCCTCAAACTCGTCACCTTCAGCCCATCCTCTCTCCTCATTTTCATTCTTTCACTCCTCTCCCAAAGACACACACACAAAGCTCTCTTCTCTCTCCTCAATTTCAAAATTCTCCTCCTTCTCTCTAAACTCTCCAACTTCTCTCTAGAATCCTCCCACTTCTCTCATCCTTTCCTCTCCTCATCCCACTCACAAGCTCTTCAAGAGCCACCATTTCTTGTTCTTGGAGAATCAAAGACAATCACATACCAAGCCTCTTTCAAGATCCAAGAGGAGGAATACCACCACCATCACCTTCTTCCATCACAAATTCCTTCAAAGAAAGCTTCTTGGTAGTGGCTCTAAACTCTTTTTCTCTCTTGTTTTTCAAGCTTTAGAACTCCTATGCTCTCCATAGCTAGGTGATTTTAAAGATTGATTATGGGCATCATAGCCATTCTTGTCATAAAATGAGATGTTGTTGCTCGTATGGTTGTTTGTTGAAAACATGTTTTCGGTTTGGTGTGATTCATGGCTGAACTCAATATTTTTGAACTCTAACATGTTAGTTTTTCACTAATCTTTCATGGTATATGAGTGTTTTATAACTTGAGAATGTTTTCTTGAAAGTGAGGTTGAGTGTTTTGGAGAAAACATGAGAAAAATCAAAACGAAAAATCTGGATTTTCTAGCAGTCTGTAATCCGAACGGTATAACTTTTTCCAGAAAACTCAGAAATTAGTGGAACCAATTTTACATGAAAATAGACTCAGATAGCTTTCCATACATATAAAATACATAAGATTCGGAGTTAAAATGAGTGAGATATGATTTTTCAAAGTGGACTGTTCTCGGATTGGTTTCTGTCTGGGCAGTCTACACTAAAATGTGTATAACTCGAGCTACAAAAATTATTTTTGAGTGAGACTAAGTTTAAATGAAAGCTAAGACATAGAGGAACAAAACCATAAAACAGTTTTCTCAGATTCCTTCTGAGTAATTATAATGAGAAGTAACAATCCACTGTACCGGGAGTGAACTTAGAAACTGAACAGTCAGAATAAAATATGCATAACTGGAATTAGAAAACGAATTTTTGAGTGGGACTTCTTTTGTTAAAAACTAGACTCAGAACCCTATAAGCATATAAAATTTCGCATTAAAATGATAAAACACCAAATTATGGTGAATTTTTGAAGTTATTGCCCCACTGTAAAAGTAAAACTGGTTAGGGTAAAAGTTAAAGGTTAATAAAGAATAAGCTTTAAGACATTAATACCCTTATATTAAGTATTAGAAAAACTTCATAATTCCACTCAAAAAGTATCAAAAAGGACATTAGACAAAATGGGCCCCACAACAATTAAAAGAGGACACCCAAGAGGTAACCTAAATTAAAAGCTTGCACCAAATTTACTAAGCTAAGCTCATAAAACTTTGCTTGAGTATATGCCTATGTTTATGTTGCAAGCATGATGTTATGATGATGATGTGATTATGATGCCATGATAATGATGATATGATGGTGATGATATGATATGATGATATGATATGATGCTATGATACTGGTATTCTGTTTGGCAAAATTTTGGGAAGCTTCGGTATAGCCGTTATCTTCTTAGAAATTTTGTAGAAATTGTGGACTTAGTAATATTTTGCATCATAAGTTTAATAAGAAAAGATTCAATAAAGTGTGTGATCCTTCAAAAGGGAAGGTGACCTAATTTAAGTTCCCCTCACCCACGACTCACATGAGGCATGGCATGACCCAGCTAGTGTGAGTATAGGGGATAGGGCTTACATGAGGCATGGCATGACCCAGCTAGTGTAAGTACCGAAATTTTATGGTGGCGACGGCCACGGTATGAGCTCATTACCACTTATGTTTAGTGGGTGGAAAGAAAGGACTTAAGATAAGTCAAGTTAAGGAAAGAAAGGGACTTCGGTCCAACCCAAGTAAAGAATATAACTCTCAACCTGTTTATGTATGTTATGAATAGTCATATAAGCTTTCATGTATGCCATGATGTTGTTAATACAACTAGGATAAGTACTAAAAATGGAATCCGCTTCGGATAGTAATGTTTTCGAAATTCAAATAATTGAACCTATTGAATGCCCACAGTTTTCATTTAAAAACCGAAGTGGCTGGGGCGATGACGATGACACCAGTATGTCAGAGTCAAGTCCTACTGAGAAATCTTATTTCTCATCCTAGTTGGTTTTTCGTCTCGTCACCAGATACTCATGGAGCCTCACGTGGCATGGAGCATGGAGCCTCCCCACATGAGTGGGCCTATGATGAGGACGCCCACGCTATCGTGGCCACGACCACCATGATAGTTCGCACATACTTCTATCCGGGTCGAGTTTTGAGCAGGAGGAGCCAGAGATCCCGCCAGCCCCTGTGGACGTATCATCGGCACACCTTGGACAGCCGTTGGGTCCTTGGGATTTCCCGCCCGAGCCATTGCCCGAGATCGAGATGGAGCCTATGTCTCCCGGTTTACCCGTAGCCGAGCCCGTGCCGCTGCCAGGAGTCCCCGTGATCGATGTGAGTTCGACGGCCACCCCTAGGGCCGTAGCAGCTTCGCCGCCACTCCCCGAGTATCAGCCTACCGCATCTGAGGAGGATCCCTCCGAGGCATGTTCTTCGGTAGGCAGTTATACTCCGGGTCGCCGCATTCGTCGCGTAGAGGTCAACAACCAGCACCCTCGCATCATCCATACTCCTCACGTTCCCCGAGGCCGAGCAGCGTGGGGGACTAGGCATTCGAGGACTTGAGTTCGTTCGATGGAAGGGCATGGAAGGGGCAGAGACACTAGCATATGTCTACGTGGGCTTATCCCAATATTGCTCCTTATCTGTTGTATTTCATTTTGTATTGGATCTCATCAGACTTGTGTACCTTCGATATTTGGGGCCATGGCATGACCATGAGTTTCCTTTATATGTATTTGGTGGATATTATGCGGATAATTATATTATGTAGTTGATGTTATAATTTGAATGCATGATATTATGATTTATCTCTTGTTCTCTCCTTTTATACCGAAATCTCTGCGATACGCTCGTTTACTGTTATCTTCTCGCGCAAGGCTTTACTTTCCAAAAGCGACAACATATTTCAAAAAAAAAAAAATTTACTGTATTTTCCGCGTAATTTAATTTCAAGTGAAGTTTAGTTTTCCACGAGCATAAGTAACAACTAATAAAACGCTGTAATACGACTTAAGCGTAATATGGATTTATTAGGGTGTTACAATATGCAAGTGCATTTGACTTAATTCGTATCTTTCTTTAACTTGCAACTTGATCCTCATAAACTTTTCCATTACTCGGTCCCCTGGGAGTTCTTGGCCATTTAGACTCCTAGGTAATAGTCTGCTTTTCAGGATTGATTCATTCCTATAAAGGAATGCTGGGTTTACTTTCCCCGACCTCCCCACTAATCTATTCCCCTTAACTTAAATCTGGGGCTAGCCCAAGTATCATAGAACTTTATCAAAACATAACTTTGGTGAATCTCTTGAAAAATGCTCATGTATGTGTATGTATCTCATAACTCATGCATAGGCTTTACCTAATTTTCGGCAGCATAACGGATCGAGTCCGCTTCTGCGTGAATAGTGCCAGACAACCAGGAAATTTTAATCAAATAGCAAGCCCAATATAGAACATCATATCTCCATTAATTGTCACACACAACAAAGTCTTATGAGCAAAGCTTAGGTTGTTAGGTGCAAGTTTTAAAATCTTAAGTCTTAATCTATCTTGCAAGTTTTAAACTTTTATTAATGTTCCCAAGTTTGAGTTTAGGACCGACTTCCGAGATTACATTAGTTTCGAGTTCCGAGATTATATAAGTTCCAACTTCTAAGGTTATGTATATAATGGTTAATGTTCTAATTTCCGACATTCGGGATTTGGGTATAAGATTTCATAATCTAGTACCGACTTTCGAGTTTATGTTGAAAATCCTCGACTTTCGGGTTTAAGTATTTTAGGCTTTATATTCTTGTCCTTGACTTTCAATTTCAGAGTGTTTTATGTGCTATGGATTCCGATTTCCAATATTAATCCCTAATTGGTCTTCCAAGACCTTTATGATTATTCCCAAAGTTCTACGTTCTGAAATCATTTTTACCAGTCTAGTTTTCTATTCACTAAGTTATGAGTTGAACATTAAGTATATCCGATCTAACTCATTATTTGCCAAGTTCCGAGTTCCGATATTAACTCAAGTTAATTCTGTTTTATTCCAGACTGCCTTATCTCTAGCTAGAATCACACTCTTATAAGAGAAAATTCACCAAAAATAGAAATCTAAGTCAAATCGTGCAAATTTTATATCAATGTAAAGCTAACAGAGCAAGCTTTCAAATGAAATAAGTTGTGTATCATTTTAATGAGTATAACTTGAGATATAAGCCTCGAAACTTGAGCCTATTGAACTATCCTGTTCCAGCCTGAATTGAATTTAAGGTGAATTCATTGGTGTACTGGGAATAGTTGGCAACAAATCTGACTCTGAAATTTTTATGTGATATTCCCTCATATGTTAGCTTTCAAACAACATTAGATTCACTCAAATTGAAGTTGTGTAGGGTGAGTTACAACTTCTCAACTCACACTGCTTGGATGAAAGTTCTAATTTCTAGGTCAAATTTCAAAAATTCATAACTACCTCTATACTAATCCAATGACTTATGTTATATATGTATGGAAAGCCTTGAATGTCTAGTTTCATTTAAAAATTGTTTCATCCATTTTAAACGGCTGTAGGTAGAGCCATACACTCTGTCGGTACAGATGTTGTAGGGTTTTCTCACAAAAACAAATTCTGCTTAGCTCTTTTTTTTGATTTTGTGATAAATTCCTCAACTTAAACTAAGTTTCCTCATCTCAAATCACTAGATAAACATCCAAATGCCATCATGCAAGCATGGCATAAGAGTAACATAGTAGCCATATAGTCACATGATACATCAAATAACTAAGGATTTGAGCTACCTACCTCAAAATCCTTGAAACCATGGATGCAAGGAAAGCAAGAGTAACATCCTAACCTTCTTCCCTTCTCATGGTAGTGCCATAAATGGTCGTGAAGGGACACCACTTGATGCTAAATCATGAAATTGTTAAAGGGGTTTTGTAGAGGAGAGGATGAGGATTAATTTTCATAAAAGAAGCAAGGGGATTTGAGGTCAAGAAAGCTTCCAATCTTGAGCTTGAAGCTCTTGGTCATAGAGGCAAGGAAAGAAAGGAAGGAGAAGAAGAAATGGAAGGAGGCAGTAGCTGGTGGAGGGCGCTAGAATGAAGGAAACCAAGGGGAAAAATCTGATATTAGTAAATGAGGGTGGTTGAGGAATTGGTCTCTTATTGGTTGATGCTTCACTTCGCTCACAAATGAGCCAACAAGGCTTGAAAATTTGTGGCTGCCTTGCGCCACTTCTAGATGGGTGTGTGGCTAAATTTTCAGCCATTAAACATAGGATTTTGGGTATACAATTCCATTGATTCGGCTCTGACAGTTTAAAATACCGAATCTTTACCGATTTCCCTCAAATCGATAAAACATTACTAAGTAAATTTGTGAGATTTTCTATATCTCTATTCTAATTATTTCAAGTCTAATCTCTTTAATTAACACCTAATTAACTCCTAATTATCCTCTAATTACTTTCTAATTAACCTTACTTAGTCAATAAAATCAAATAAATTGATTATCAGTATAAATTAAACGTTTTGCAAATTTAGAACCTTTTTGTTTTTTGTTTTTCATAGCTAATGGCATTTTCGTAATTTTGAGCAAGTCCAGAGGCACCCCACATCATTTCACGCTGGACTGCCTCCATGGCCCAATCGGCAAAGATTTAAACTTCTACGGTTTCCTCACTTGATTCTGCTCCATTTAAGTCCCCATTCTGTTAATTCTACAAAAGTGGGGATATAAAGGTCATTTTATAAAAAGTTCTAAGGTTATTGTGGAAATATTCTCTTCGGGTTAAAGTACAATTTCTAAAACTTTTGAGCAAGATTGCAATTAACAAAAGTTAATAGGGGCACTTTTATCATTTCCTAATTTTTAGTATATAGCAGTGCCATATTTTTAATGGCAGTGTTATGCTACCCTATATTTCTAAGTGTGAGGATTTTTAGTGTATACCACTACCTAAGAAATTCCCACATGCCTAAGAGAAATAATTTAAAGTTTATATTATACTCCACTTAAGAAAGTGGGGGATGTTACAATCTACCCTCCTTAAAAGAATTTTGTCCCAAAATTCCTTGACTAAGAATGGTTAAGGAGAAATTTCTTATCCTACAGAGGCACTCCTTTTCACGGTGTTGCTTGCTAATAGCTACGAGGTACTGTCTCAACAAGTACAAAGGATCCAATAGAAGTATGTTGGTACCCGGGTTTGTCTAGTTTTTATGATGCCTTGATCTAACATCCAATTCATTGGAGACTTTTCTCATCTTCTTTATTTTTGCGCCCAACTACTTTGCTTAATAGTAGCCGTTAAACTTTCTGTTGTGCATACTCAAGACTTCAAATAGCAATTCATGAAAATTTGTGGTTTTAAAGGCTACCAGCTGTCACCATGTTCGATGTCAGCATGCCATGATTACGGCGACAATATTAAAGTATACATTACCTCAATAACACCCTACATATAACACTCTGACCAAATTCTGAGTTCCTCAAAAGGGTACTTGCCTCCTTTATCACTTTAGGCAGCCTTATGAGTTCTACTGTTATCACTTATAACAATAGTTAACTTTGACATGTGGTAGTCAGAGTAGCTATATTCAGTGCTGGGAAGCTGGTTTCACTATTTTAGGAATTTCTACTTACGTGATCACCCTTGATCATATGTAGAAGCTCTTTCTATTAAATCTCACTTGTAAGGTCACAATCTTCCTTAGATCTTGAATGATGATCTTGACCTATAATTATCCTTTGCAACCACCTCTAATCATGTTGTTTAGCATGGTTGCCTACTTCTGTCTACTAACTCCCAAATGACTTGCGGTATGCTCGCTCTTCTGTGATTAACATATGATTAATGAGTCATTAGGTTATACTGGGAAATTCCCTTATGAAATCTTCTTACAGTTGCAGCTCAGCCTAAGTTATCGGATACCAGAGGTCACGAGTAGAGTTCCAACTTGTCTAAGGACGAGCGTCCTTCGTTATTCGACTTTTAAGAAAATCTTGTACTAATCATCAAGAAGTACACTACATTTATATTGGGTTTATAGCATAGGTGTTTCTGTCGATGGGATAGTTAGGACATTCCCTCCTATTTCATTAGCTAGAGTTATTGTAGTAAGATTCCATGAGTCCAGCTATTCTCCGCATTCTCGATCGACTATACTACTAGTTCAAATGCACGACCCTATGAAGGCTTAAAGTTCTCCTTTGGAATTATAGGTAGGAGCTTCACCTTGGAATTTCTTCTTCTTTATAAGCTTTATTTCGTATCTCAATGCGTGTTAGAAAGGTCTCAGATTGTCTCCTCTATGAAAACTCTTAGTGCTCCTCATGAGTTTATTTTCTTAAAACAAGATCAACTCAATGGGAGAGAGAGGAGATAACAGCTTTGCCTCCTTATTGATTTGCAAGGATCCTACCTTGCCTATCCTTTTTATCTTAATAACACGGAGGTTCCTTATTTGATCTGTTGATATCATATCTATCCCCCTAGGTCTTTTAATGCTAACTTAAGAAGTTTCACGGTTTCCAAAGTTATCGTCCTCATTAGTGGTTAGCCTCCATACAATGTATATCAGTCTTAGTGATCTAATTTCATATCACTCTCATTAGTGAACCTTTTTACTATTTACCGCATTATCTTGTACCTGGGTGCGACTACCTAATGTTAGAGAAGGAATTAATAGTCTTGTCTCCCTGTTAGGGTTACAACACTAAGACTTCCCAGAAGGTCGCCCATCTCAGTATTACTCTTGCCCAAGCACGCTTAGCCATTGGGTACTAATGGGATTCGGTACGTTAGCACTGCTATGCGCATACCTAATCTAGCTTCGAGTATGAAGACTTAACGGACTACCTCCGATCTTGTATTGTAACCTTAACCAACATAGGACATATTTCCAAATCTCTTAATTTTATATTGGTGCATTCCCCAATCCTGTCTAAGGTGCTTCAGGTTGGCCGCGCTCTTTACTGGTGAAAAGAAATCCTAGTTCATTACCTAGTACAAACTCTCATTTGTACCATAATTTTATACTGGGTAATAGGCCACTCGGAATCAAGACTTCCTTTTTCTCTCTTCCTGTAATGTCCTATTATTTGTACAAAAGCTTATCTTGGCCTTAGCTCGTTATGGCCTTCTATACTACTGCTATCTCGTCCTATCAGGATCTATTACACACTCTAACTCCTTGTTATTCTCACCTGAATTTGAATAATTCCTTCTCGAGTTTCCCCACTGATAGCATTTGTGATGATGTCCAATGATGACCTTTATTCTCTCATTTCTTCTCCAGATAACTGCAATTATTTACTAATAACATGTTGAAAATAGTCGTATCATGTGGTGCTTATGATGACTAAGATTGATAGAGTTTCAATGTAACCCAATCTTTTGATACCTCCTTCACCCTTAACGAATACGAAATACCAAGCTTGCTTCATGTGCTGCCCTAATCCAAAAGTGTCCCTGTAACACCCTAATAAACCCATACTACGCTTAAGTCGTATTACGGCATTTTATTAGTTGTTACTTATGCTCGTGGAAAGTTAAACTTCACTTGAAATTAAATTACGCGGAAAATACGGTAAGATTTTTCTTTTTGTGAAATACGTCATCGCTTTGAAAAGTAAAGCCTTGAGCGAGAAGGTAGACAGAGAAAGAGCGTGTCGCATAAAATAAATACCCAAATATCATAAGACAAGAGAAAGGTAAATAAATAGAAATCCACAGATACATTGCATTAATTAACTGATCATTACATCCATATGAGTTCATAATATATATATATATATATATATATATATATATATATATATATATATATATATATATATATATATATATATGTATACATTACACCGAATAAAGCTCATGGTCGCGCCATGATCCAAATACTAGATACTAAATACAAACTTAAATGATAAAGCCTATCCCAAAAAGGAATGTGCGAAGATGCAGAGCGACGGTCGCTACCAGTCCCAAAATAGCTTCATCTAGTATTCCACGCCATACGTCCGCTCACAGTGTGGGGGATCCGTGCTCCAGTCCACCGGATACGCCATCAAGATCTGGTGACGATGCGGAAGAGTAACTAGAGTGAGAAATAAGAATTTCTCAGTAGGACTCGAACCCGACACGGAGGTGTCATCGTCATCGTCCCAACCACTTCGGCCTTCTTAAGAAATAGGTGTGAACATACAAGATTCAGTTACTAGGATTTTCGAAAACATAATTATCCGAAGTGGATTCACTTTTAAGCATACATTCTTATTAGAAGCATTGAAGTAAAATAGGTAAACATATGAAAGCAGACATTTCATGAGTTAGTAGTTTTCTTGACCGAAATCTCTTTCTTGTCTTTCTAATCTGGTTTACTTGACTTGTAACTTTCCCGCTTCTGGCTATGCCTCCTTCACGGGGTGGACCGAAGTCCCTTTTCTTTTCTTTTCTTATCTTAAGTCCTTTTCTTTTCACCCACTAAACATAAGTGGTAATGAGCTCATACCGTGGCCGTCGCCACCATAGAAATTTCGGTACTTACACTAGCTGGGTCATGCCATGCCTCATGTAAGCCCTATCCCCTATACTCACACTAGCTGGGTCTTGCCATGCCTCATGTGAGTCGTGGGTGAGGGGAACTTACTTTGGGTCACCTTCCCTTTTGAAGGATCACACCCTTAGTTCACTTTCTCTTCTTATTAAAGCTTATGATGCAAAATATTTCTAAGTCCACAATTTCTACAAAATTTCGGCAGCATAACGGCTAGACCGCAGCTTCCCAAAATTTTGCCAGACAGAAAACCAGTATCACAGCATCATATCATATCATCATATCATATCATCATCATATCATTATATCATATCATCATCATCATATCATCATTGTCATGGCATCATAATCACATCATCATCACAGCATGCTTGCAACCTAAACATAGACATATTCTCAAGCAAAGTCTTATGAGCTTAGCTTAGTAAATTAGGCGCAAGCTTTTACATTGGCTTTCGTTTTATTGATTCCTTTTCCTCCATTATTCTAACTTGACTTATATGATTTTCATATTTTAATTTGGAAGATTTATAGTTTAGGTTTTGCATTATAGTGTGATTAAAATCTTATGAACTTAATCTAGTACACTAACTACGTTTACATTCGGTTTTTCGTTTTATTTGCTTCTTTTGTTAAGGATTAGGCAAGCTTGGTATTTTATTCCATCTAGTCTTCATTAAGTATATTATGAAGTTTCATTACTTTGAGCTAAGGTCTTTTACCTTTTTAAGTCATTTATGCATAGTCTTACTTAAGGTTAAGTTTTGACAGTTTTACTTTTACCCTAGGCAGTAACTTTAAAAATTCACCATAAATTGGTATTTTATCATTTTAATGCGAAATTTTATATGCTTATAGGGTTCTGAGTCTAGTTTTTAACAAAATAAGTCCCACTCAAAAATTCATTTTCTAACTTCAGTTATGCATATTCTATTCTGACTTGTTCAGTTTCCAAGTTCACTCCCGGTACAGTGGATTGTCACTTCTCATTATAATTTCTCAGAATGAATCTGAGAAAACTGTTTTAGGGGTTTGTTCCCCTATGTCTTAGCTTTCATTTAAACTTGGTCTCACTCAAAAATCATTTTTGTAGCTCGAGTTATACACATTTTAGTGTAGACTGCCCAGACAGAAACCGATCCGAGAACAGTCCACTTTGAAAAATCATATCTCACTCATTTTAACTCCGAATCTTATATATTTTATATGTATGGAAAGCTCTCTGAGTCTATTTTCATATAAAATTATTTCACTAATTTCTGAGTTTTCTGGAAAAAGTTATGCCGTTCGGTTTACAGACTGTCAGAAAATCCAGATTTCACGTTTTGCTTTTTCTCATGTTTTCTCCAAAACACTCAACCTCACTTTCAAGAAACCATTCTCAAGTTATAAAACACCCATATACCATGAAAGATTAGTGAAAAACTAACATGTTGGAGTTCAAAAATAGTGGATTCAGCCATGCATCACACCAAACCGAAAACATGTTTTGAACAAACAACCATACTAGCAACAACATCTCATTTTATGACAAGAATGGCTATGATGCCCATAATCAATCTTTAAAACCACCTAGCTATGGAGAGCATAGGAGTTCTAAAGCTTGAAAAACAAGAGAAAAAAAAGGTTTAGAGTCACTACCAAAAGAGTTTTTCTTGAAGGCTTGAAGGATGGAGATGGTTGGAGATGGCCTCCTTCTCCTTGAGCTTGATATTGAGGCTTGTGTATGAGTAATTTTGTTTCTCCAAGGACCAAATATGGTAGTCCTTGAAGGGATGGTGATGGTGGTGATGGAAATGAGAGTTGGATGGGGTGTGAAAGTGGGAAGAAGAACAAGAGGAATTAGAAGAGTAGAAGAGTTAGAATGAGGTTTAGAGAGAAGTGAGAGCTTAGGCTTGTAGTGAGAGAATGAAAACCACAAATGAGAGAGTGGGAGCTGTTTTGGGGCGCAAAAATGGGGCAAAAGTGGGCTGATTGCTTTGCCTCTCCAACAAGCAAGAGAGAGTAGGTGAGTCTTACTTCTTTTTCAAGCAAAAGGGCTAGGGACCTTGGGGTAAAAGGGTGAGTTGTTTTTCCTTGAGTCTTGGAGGCATTCCAATGTCCATTTTATGCTTTTCTCTAGGGGTTAAAGGGGAGTACCCCTCTTAGGATTTGGTTGCTTGTCTAAGACTCATCCAAGTGTCAAGATCTAATGGTGGATGACAAGGATCCTAGTCTTGGCTTTTGATCTAATGGTGTAGGATTAAAGAGTTTGAATGAAGGGTGAGATGTTGCTTCTCCTTGGTATGTCTTTCTAGGGCATATGCATGGAAGAACTTTTATCTCTAAATGTTATTAGAATTATTTAAATGTAATTTAACTTAATTGGCTTAATTACCCATGAGTTAACTCTTGTCAATTACACTTTTTATGATGTCTTGCATTACGTTCAAGCATATGCTTAATTTGGGGTTTAATTTTTCAAGAGTTGTCTTAAGTGTCTTAATTATTATAAACTTAATTAGTAAGGTTAGGTTGTCTTACTTTTGTTTTGGCACCTTTGAGTAATTAAGGATTAGACGATTAAGGTTTTATTAAAATGCTTAGGACATTATGATTAAATTGTTGGCTAGACTTAATTTACTAAGCTCTTGCTCTCGGGATTAATCGATTAATTTTTCAATTAATCGTTAACCTCTCTAATTAGCCAGGATCATAGAGCTAATTAGCATAGACAAAAATTGGGGATGTTACAGTCCCTACTTCTAGTTAGTAGAAAATATCCTGCCCTTACTTTAAAGGATGCTTTCGGGTTATTCGTGTAGCTTTAGTTCATTTCCGTACCGTGAATAACCGCACCTCTACTCTGATATAACATATAATTAGATAAATTTCTTCAAAATTTGTTAATGTTTTCTCTTGAGGCCGAGATCCTGCTTAGTGCTCCTCAGTTTTACAAGCGCTCAAAAAAGAAAACCATTTTAACCTCTAAATAGAGTCTTGAAAAGGTTTTCCCTTATACCTAACTAAGGCTCCTAACCTTAATTCCCTTTTCCAAAACTTTGCCTCATCTGTCGATACTTCAAACTTCTAAATGAAGGATCGGGTATTTCTAATACAGCATTACCATAATCCAGATTGGAAACCATTGACTGAATTTGCTAGTGAAGTACTTTCAAGCGAATCTTACTTACGAAGAAAATAATGGTACCATCAGCGCCACTTGAGATGACCCCATTAGCGGATAATTACCTTGCTCTTGTCAAGAATCAGGTCTAATACACTAGGCAAAAAAAAAAAAAATTCCTAGATTCAATCTTGAGAAGATAGTCTGGATCAAGCGGTTGCAAATGAAGCTTAGAATAAGCCTCGTTAGAGTAAAAAAGATTCTTACTCCACTCATCACCAACTGAGATCCTACCTTTGATGACCTAAACTTTCGGCTATCCAGTAGCACTTGAGAGACGATCTTTCTTTGCTATGACCAGATTTACTAGGTCAATGCTAAACCATCTGACACAATTTTCTTAAGCGGAGCCCTAATTCTCTGCACCTTTTGACTTGCTCAATCGTCTGCCTCCCATTGCTATTGCTACTTTCTGAGAGTCTCGTCCCTAAAATTTATGTTTAGAAGGTTCCTAATAAGCCTGCAGGGTGTCATAGGCCTTTTTTTGCACAAAACCTTATATTAAGGTGATCAGGCTCAACATTTAGTTAAGTGCAACGAATAGCCCATAACATTCACATCAAGGCTACCATGCACAATTATCTATGTCCCCATCATCTAAGGACCTAAAGTATGGTTTGTCTAAACTCTCAGAGTATGCCTCAGAAGCATAATCATTCCATCCACTGGCCTATACAGGACGAACTGCTCTGATATCAATAATGTAACACCCTCTATTATGTAAGTCATGCTCGAGTCACAGAGTTATATTAAGAGGTTGTCACTATGCTAAGAGAGTCTTTAAAATGCGGAAAATATAATACATGGCCCTTCAACTATACACTTTATTACTGAAATATAGTTCATAAATTTCATTGTCTCTGATACATAGAGAATAAAATAATTATAATTTAAAAAAAATTTGAGACTAACATATCACATAGAACTTGCTTCCACTAGTCATCAACTAGCTTCAATAGTCTCTTGATTTAGTTTGCTTTCGAGTCTTGCTAAGTGAATATTCCAGTATTCCACTACACACTTGATTTCCAACTTAGGTGCTGGAATGTTTACGGAAAAGAAAAACATCCAAGCAGGTAGGGAGAAACTATGGTTCTCAGCAGGTAAACTAAAACCATATAGCGTCATCATAAACATTCCAGCCGCTTCGGTTTCTTATAAAAAAAATGTGAATACATATACCTAACTAGTGGTTCAGTTTTAAGTTGAAAACCTCTTTCTCGAAGCGGGTTATATTTTAACAACCACTTGCCATATCATATGACAGACATAGAAATATGAATAGTATAATATGCTCCAGCAAGAATCATCGTAACATTATGACTTAATGAGATAATTGAAGATGCACATAAAGATGCTTATACATGACTATATGCAAGTGCACTTGACTTAATTCGTATCTTTCTTTAACTTGCAACTTGATCCTCATAAACTTTTCCATTACTTGGTCCCCTAGGAGTTCTTGGCCATTTAGACTCCTGGATAATAGTCTGCTTCTCAATATTGAGCTCGTTCCTATACAGGAATGCCGGGTTTACTTTCCTTGACCTCCCTACCGATCTATTCCCCTTAACTTAAATCTGGGGCTGGCCCAAGTATCGTGGAACTTTATCATAACATAACTTTGGTGAATCTATTGAAAAATGCTCATGTATGTGTACATATCTCATAACTCATGCATAGGCTTTACAGAATTTTCGGCAGCATGACGGATCGAGTCCACTTCCCCGTGAATAGTGCCAGATAACCAGGAAATTTTAATCAAACAGCAAACACAATATAGAACATCATATCTCCATTAGTTGTCATACACAACAAAGTCTTATGAGCAAAGTTTAGGTGGTTAGGTGCAAGTTTTAAAATCTTAAGTCTTAATCTATCTTGCAAGTTTTAAACTTTTATTAATATTCCCCAGTTTGAGCTTAGGACCGACTTCTGATATTACGTTGGTTCCGAGTTCTGAGATTATATAAGTTCCAACTTCCGGGGTTTTGTATATAATGGTTAATGTTCTGATTGTCGACTTTCGGGATTGGGGTATAAGGTTTCATAATCTGGTACCGACTTCCGAGTTTATGTTGAAAATCCTCAACTTCCGGGTTTAAGTATTTTAGGCCTATATTCTTGTCCTTGACTTTCGATTTCAGAGTGTTTTATGTGCTATGCGATTCCAATTTCCAACATTAACCCCTAATTGGTCTTCCAAGACCTTTATGATTGTTCCCTAAGCTCTACATTCTGACATCATTTTACCAATCTAAATTTCTATTCACTAAGTTCCGAGTTCAACATTAAGTATACCTGATCTAGCTCATTGTTTGCCAAGTTCTGAGTTTCGATATTAACTCAAGTTAATTGTGTTTTATTCCAAACTACCTTATCTCTAGCCAGAATCACACTCTTATAAGAGAAAATTCACTAAAAATAGAAATCTAGGTGAAATCATGCGAATTTTATATCAATATAAAGTTAATAGAGCAAGTTTTCAAATGATAAAGTTGCATTTCATTTGAATAAGTATAACTCAAGATATAAGCGTCGAAACTTGACCCTACTGAACTACCCTATTCTAGCCCGAATTGAACTTAAGGTGAATTCATTGATGTACTGGGGATAGTTGGCAACAAATCTGACTCTGAAACTTTTATGCGATGTTTTTTCATATGTTAGCTTTTAAACAACGTTGGATTCACTCAAATTGAAGTTGTGTAGGGTGAGTTACACCCTTCTCAACTCGCATTGCTTGGATGAAAGTCCTAAATCTAGGTCAAAATTAAAAAATTCATAACTATCTCTATACTGATCCAATGACGTTATATTATATATGTATGGAAAGCTCTGAATGTCTAGTTTCATTTAAAAATAGTTTCATCGATTTTAAATGGCTGTATGTAGAGCCATATACTCTGCCAATACACATGTTGTAGGATTTTCTCACAAAAATAGATTTTGCTTAGCTCTTTTTTTGAGTTTGTGATAAATTCCTCAACTTAAACTAAGTTTCCTCATCTCAAATCACTAGAAAAACATCCAAACGCCATCATGCAAGCATGGCATAAGACTAACACAGTAGCCACAATCACATGATACATCAAATAACTGCAGATTTGAGCTACCTACCTCAAAATCCTTGAAACCATGGATGCAAGAAAGGCAAGAACAACATCCCAACCTTCTTCCTCTCTCATGGCAGCACCATAAATGGTGGTGGAGGGACACCACTTGATGCTAAATCATGAAATTGTTAGAAGGGTTTTGTAGAGGAAAGGATAAGGATTAATTTTCATAAAAGGAGCAAAGGGATTTGAGGTCAAGAAAGCTTCCAATCTTGAGCTTGAAGCTCTTGGTCATGGAGGCAAGAAAAGAAAGGAAGAAGAAGAAGAAGAAATGGAAGGAGGCAGCAGCTAGTGGAGGGCACTAGAATGAAGGAAGCCAAGGGGAAAAATCTGATATTAGTAAATAAGGGTGGTTGAGGAATTGGTCTCTTATTGGTTGATGATTCAAGGGTGGTCACAAATGAGCCAACAAGGCTTGAAAATTTGTGGCTGCCTTGCGCCACTTCTAGATGGGTGTGTGGCTAAATTTTCAGCCACTAAACATAGGGTTTTAGGTATACAATTCCATTAATTTAGTTCTGATAGTTTAAAATACCGAATCTTTACCAATTTCCCTCAAATCGGTAAAATATTACTAAGTAAATTTGTGAGATTTTCTATATCTCTATTCTAATTATCTCAAGTTTAATCTCTTTAATTAACACCTAATTAACTCCTAATTATCCTCTAATTACTTTCTAATTAACCTTACTTAGTCAATAAAATCAAATAAATTGATTATCAGTGTAAATTAAACGTTTTGCAAATTTAGAACCTTTTTATTTTTGTTTTCCATAGCTAATGGTATTTTCGTAATTTTGAGCAAGTCTAGGGGCACCCTATATCATTTTACGCCAGACTGCCTCCATGGCCGAATCGGCAGAGATTTAAACTTCTACAATTTCCCCACTTGATTCTGCTCTACTTAAAACCCATTCTGTTGATTCTACAAATATAGTGATATAAAGGTCATTTTATAAAAAGTTCTAGAGTTATTGTGGAAATATTCTCTTGGGGTTAAAGAACAATTTCTAAAACTTTTGAGCAAGATTGCAATTAATAAAAGTTGACAGTGGCACTTTTATTATTTTCTAATTTTTAGCATATGGCAGTGCCATATTTTTAATTGTAGTGTTATGCTACCCTATATTTTTGAGTGTGAGGATTGTTAGGGTATACCACGGCCTGAGAAATTCCCATACTGCCCAAGTGAAATAATTTAAAGTTTCTATTATACTCCACTTAAGAAAGTAGGGGATGTTACATTTTTCGCTCAGACTACAATGATTTCAGCCCATATTTGGAATAAGGACATTAATTATGCAAGGAGATTGCTTGATGAGATGCTTAGCTAAATATTGCCACATGGAATGTCATGATTGACTGATACAAAAAATCAGGGAATGTTGAGTTTGCTGAGTTTTTATTCAACCAAATGTCTGCTAGGAATATTATTTCCTGGACAACCATGATGATTAACTATTCACAGTACAAAAGATATAGTAATGTAATAGCAATTTTTCATGACATGATCAACAAAGGGATAATCCCTGATGAAATGACTGTGATGGCTGTCATTTTAGTTTATGCCTATCTAGGAGTGGTTGACATAGGAGAAGAGGTACACCTTTATTTAATGTCGAATGGATTTAATCTTGATGTTCATATTGGGTCTTCACCGATATACGCAAAATGTAGGAACATAGATAGGTCTCTTTTGATGTTCTACAAATTGCCAAAAAAAGGCCTATTTTGTTAGAGCGTTGTAAATCATGGGTTTGCAACACATCACTAAGGATGTTTGGTGAAAGAGAGAGGAAAAGAATCCAGCCAAATGCATTTACATTCATTAGTCTCCTAACTGCTTGTGCCCATGCAAGGTTTATAGAAGAGCGTCATCGCAATTTTATGAGCATGATTGAGGGTTATTTTATTGCTTCTTAAATTGAACATTATGGATGTATGGTTGACCTATTGAGCAAGGCTAGCGCTTGCTTGAGGATGCTTTGGAGATGATCAAAAGCATAACATTTGAATCTAATTCTTTTATTTGGAGTGCCTTATTCAATGGACGTAGGCTTCATAGAAACTTCGAAATAGCTCATATTGTATTTCAGAATATGACGATTTTGGAGCCAAATCATAGTGGGAATTATATTCTTCTTGTTAACATGTATGTTGAAGTAAATAGATGATGGCGTGAGGTCTCAAAGATCTAGAAAATCATGATGGATTTGGGTATAGAAAACAAAAGTATTAAGTCTAGATAAGTTGAAATCAATAAGAAAATTCATCTATTTGAAGCCTCTGATAAACACCATCCATCTTATGGTGAAGTTCACTTGATGCTAGTTGAACTAAATAAGTAGATGAGGCTAGTAAGCTATGTCCCTGAGCTAGGGTTTATTTTATAATGACTTAGGCTCTTTTAGTAGGAAGGTTCTTAGAAGGAGAATCTTTGTATCAAAGATGGGTTTAAATTATGAATAAATTTGTACATAGCCACACAACTGAAGAATAATCTTCACAAATCCTTGCATGGTATGCTCAAAAGAATTCAGTCTCTTTTCAGTCCAGTCAAATAATTGATGTCTTTTGATTGCTAAAAAACCAATAAGTTTGCTCTGTGAGCTCAAACTAACTTTCCTTTTTATGCATTTGGACACTGACAATGGCAATAGATATGAGAATCTATTCTTTGACATTGGATTTTAAATCATGCTAGTCTTGCTTTTATTTATTGCTTTTATGTTTCTGAGCAGGAATTTGAGAAGTGCCGTTTGTAGCCGGGTATTTTGGATATTGAAAGAAACTAAACTGACTCCCATTAAGGTTAATATATTTGATGATCAAAATGAAGCTTTTGGCTTTGTATGTAACAAAAATAATAAGTATTTGGCAGCCTCAAGGTTGTTGATTCTTAAAAAATCCTCACGTAAAAAATCTAAGGGTTTAGGAGCTTTGGCGCTGATAAGTTATAATGGGTAAGTGATTTTCATCTAATTTCTTAGTAACCCTAAATCTTACAATTTAGGAATTTTATTCAAAAGCCTCACGGATTGTTAGTTTGTCTTCGAATAAAATATCTAAAGTTGTTTATTTATTGATGTGTGCTTCAAATTCATGACGTATTGTGGATAGCTCTAATCCTTTTTGAAAACGTCAAATAATTAAGAGTTGAAAGAAAGTTCCCAAAGAAAATTTGAGTACTTGAGTTTTTTTTTAAATAAAAAATTAAGAATATAAATCTTCATACCATCACGTGTTTAAACAATTTTTTTGTCATATTCCAAGTGTAGGTGGAATTATTTGTTCATTTTATGTCAAATTTCTCATCTCTATGGATTATGTACTATAGAAATCTAAAAGGAAATGATAAGATGTATAAAAAAAACTTTCAAATGTAACTAATTACATTGATTGCCTATTAGTAAGTTTCAAACCGAATGTTTCATAATATAAGTTTTTGATTTGGATGTGAACCAGTTCCTGTTAGGCATATTAATTGCATGTAATGTTCATCCACATGGCGACACCATGAGGTTTTGTTACAGAATATAAGTTACTATGATATTCAGAAATCTTCAACTCTAGGTACCACAAAATGAATGTGCATAATAACAACAAAGTTAGCGAATTCCTCATTAATATGTAATACAACAACTGACAGTTACACAATCAATTTATTAACCAATAAAACCATTTTTGTTTAACCAAGGATTATTAAATAACTTGTTATATGTTAGCAACACTAGTGAATAACATATAAGCATGTAACTTTAGAGTATTGTTAGGAAACTGACATAATGCATAAATTTGCTTAACCTTCTTGAAAAGCACCATTTATTTTACCATGTGCTCATGTACCGATGTCTATTGAGCTAACTCATTATATTGAAGGAGTAATAATCTTTGCTAGTTGTGAATATAACAAGCTCAACCAAATATATCATATGCAATGAGTAAGATCGAATTAGTGGAGAAAGTTGTAGTTGCTCCTGAGCAACCCACACCCCATAGGCGAATGTTCTTGTCAAATATTGACCTGTCCCTTGTTGTTTACCAAGACTCTGCCTCCTTTTTTGATCCTCCAAGTAGTCAAATGAGCTTCTCTGAAATTTGTAACAAATTATACAAGGCACTTAGTAAAATGCTTGTATATTATGACTTTATGGCAGGACGGCTTGTGCCAAGTTTGGAGGAGAATAATCGATTTGAAATAGACTGTAATGATGATGGTATTGTGGTTGCTGCTGCAAGAACTGATAGAAAGTTGAGTGAATTTGGCGCTATTTCTACACCTAATCAGGAGTTAAAGGAATTGATTGTTTTCTTGCAAGAAGAAGGTGAAGAAGAAATTGACTTGAAAGAGAAACCCCTTTTATCCTTACAGGTTAATGTTCACTTCAGTTATGAAAATTATTGCTTTCATGATTTTAGTAGGTCACAAATCCATAAATTTGATTTCAATTCACTTTTGTGTGTGCTATTGCAAATTGCATGTCCATGTTTGAAAAAAAATACTAAATAACTCGATTGACTCGTATAATTTCTTCCAAATCCATCCAATTTATTCCTTTCTCCAACTTCATGGTTAAATGCTAAGGTGTAAATTTAAAAGATTTGCACTTGTCATAATGGCCTTTGGTTAAAAGCCACACAACTTTGACTTCTATTTTTCTAGAGCCCCAAATAATTTTAATAATGAAAAATATGTAAAAATAAGTGCTTAATTTAATTACATTATTTGTTGTTTGTGACAGCTGACACAATTTGGATGTGGAAGTTTGGCATTAGCTTCTCACTACAACCACTGCACACTAGACGGTATAGCAGTTAGAGATTTTGAGGTGAACTTGGCTGCACTAACACGTGGTGATCCCCTCACCATAGTACCTAATGCAGATAGAACATTGCTTAGAGCTCGAAACCCTCCAAAGGTAAGTTATCCACATTTTGAGTATTCAAAATCTACTGATATCGAAACCTTGTTTAGTGTTCGTGGTACTAGTGGGACCAATGTTAGACAATCCATGGCACAAAATCAAATCCATGTGCTTTATTTGTCACCACAACAAATTGCTAGCTTAAAAAAGAAAGCTATGAAAGATGGCAACTTAGAGAATGCCACAACTTTCCAAGTTGTTGCTGCAAAAATATGGAAGGCAAGAAGTATTGCAATAAAGATGCCAAAGGATAAAGTGTCTACAATGTTGTTTCCAGTGGATGCTAGAAAAAGGGTTTTTCCAGAACTTCCAGATGGCTTTGCAGGCAATGCATTGGTTCCTGGCTTTGCAAAAGCAACTGTGAGGGACCTAATGGAATTAGCAGATGTTTATCATATTAGGAAAGTACAAGAAGGGATCGAAAGGTTGGATGATGAGTACATTAAGTCAGGTATAGATTGGTTAGAATTGAACAGAGGGGTGCCTTGCAGGGAAGATAGTTTCTCCTTGGTGGCATGGTGGAGATTAGGGCTAGAGGACCAACCTTTTGCATGGGGTAGACTAAAATGTGCCACTTCACTTGCAGTTAAGCCCAGTTTGGTCATGCTGTTACCAGGGCATCCAGGTGAAGGGGGGCTTAGTATATGCTTGGATTTACCTGAGGATCAAATGCTTGAGTTTCGTAGGATAATGCTAGAAGTTTAAAATTTAGAGTAATATTATTGTAAATCAAAAGTAAACACATTTTGTGGACACAATAGATAGAGATACGAGCAAAAATCTTGGCCCTATTCACGATTATCAACTATTTTGAATCTTTTTCTTTTATGGTGTTTACCAAATATGTCCACTTTCGACGTAAAAAAGATCATTACTCTAAAATTTAATTAAATCTTATTTTGCATTTCTATGAATTGATACATAGTTAATAATAGAAGAATAATTATCATAGCCTAGTTTATGCAATGGAATCTATATTCTATAATAAAATTATGTTGTACTATCATGAATTATTTAGTATTTAAGTAGGATTCTATACCAACGCGATGCACATGATGATATTAAAAAATAAAATGATAACAATATTAAATGAAATAAAATTAATTATAACACAAATTATATTAATTAAGATACTTAATTAAAGTAAATAACAACATATGCCTGTAGCAATAATTTAATAAATAATGTAGTTAAATAATTTCATAATATAATCAAAAGTAATTAGTATACACAGACTTATATGTTTTATGTGGGATTGTGCAACATAATGATAAGAATATTCTAAAATTGTCACTGATAATAGATAAATTAAAACTATAATGAAGTTATGACATTAATTAAGCAACATCCTTCCAATGTTAGGCATATAAATGAGTCAAGTCAAACCAAACTTTGCTTTAAATAAACTTGGCCATTTTTCTCAAACTCAAGGCTTGGACTTGATCCATTATATGTTATTTTCTAAGACTTAGTCTACCTTTTGAAAAGTGACTTAAAAATTAATGAAAGACCTAATTTACAAGGCATTTAAAGTGGATCAATAGATAAAACCTTTTAAAAGTCTTGACAGAAGTTGATGTCTACATTCTACTTATTCTTCCAACTCCATTTTGAAATATTTTTTTAAATTTCAAAATCAAAGAAAAATAAATGGCATGAATTGTTTATTAGATAATAATCAATTGTGAGGTAATTGACACTTAAAATAATTAGTCACATGCTGCATTGTATAATTTTTTGTTATTCGTATATTACAAATTATTAAAGTTTAAACAATTGTCACATTTCTCAATAATAGACTATATAATTGTCATGTGATACAAATTTAATCACTCAAAACATTTCCATTCTTAATACCTAGTGTCACATGACATGGTTTTATGACATGTATCTTCCTTTTATACATATAAAGTAGTAATTGATCCTTTTATTAGTTAACCTATATAATAATGTAAGATGAACATAATTTATTCTTTTATATTATTATCAAGTGCGTGTGTCTGATATTTGGCATGATTTGAAAGGACTAATTATGAAGTAATTACATATTTGAAAGAATCATGCCTTTGAAATATTTGTAAATTTTTTAATAATTTTAATTTTCCTCATAACATGCAATTAATAGAAAATTATGCAGGTTCTTAAATTAAAGAATTTATCAACTATCAACACTTTTTTTTCTCTTCAAGATAAATGCAATAAAATTTTTTGTAGCTTTCTTAATTAAGGAATTAATTACTTTTCTATAAGCTTGATATTATCAACTCAAATCTTTTAAAATCTGAAATAAGTAAAAAATACATCATATTGGATTTGAATTTTATTTATGAAGCAATAGAAATTTAAACAAATATTAAGGTAGTATATTATTTATTTATATTCCGACACACAATTTCAAATACTAAAATTATTTTCATATGCTTTAGTTTACATTAAATCATATAAATTTTCAAATAATGTCATTCATATTGCATAAAATAATGTCCCCAAAAAATGTATAACCTATCCCTTCAACGTGCCCTTAAAGTGGGAACATTAAATGTACTTGATGCATAAAGTTTAAAAAAGTATCACATTTCTCAGTAATAGAATATAGATTTCATGCCATAAAAAAAATAATAAATAGATTTCATGACATGTATCTCTTTTTTTTTTATTAAAAGAAAAATATATACATGTCATGAAATCCATATTCTGTTTTTTATTATATTGATCATGGAGTAGTCATTGATGATTTTGTTAGTTTTCTTATACAATAATGTGAAACAAGATAATTGTTTCTTTTATATTATTGTCATGTATATACTTGAGTTTTATTTGATTCTTTAAGTTTTTATTAGTCCATGAAATATTTTGACATGATTTAAAAAATTAATTATAAAGTTGTAGATATGAAAGACTCGGGCCTTATAAATATTTATACAAAATTTTAATTAATTTTAATTTTATGATTGATTCTTTTATACCTTTATAAATAATAATTATTTTAATTTTAATTTGGCTCTCAACATGTATTAAATAAAAATTTATGAAGGTTTCTAAATTAAGGCCCCCCATACTTTTCATTTTTCTCTTAAAGATACGTGCAATAAAAATTTATCTAGCTTTGATAACTAAGAAATCAATTACTTTTCTATGATCATGATATTATCAATTCAAATCTCTATATATAGTATTTAGGAATCTTGAACATGGAAAGTCTTGTCACATGCCAACTTCTTGTTCAATATTTTCCCCGCCTAAAATCAGAAGTTACTATTTTTTAGAATTTCTATGATTTTTACAATTAAAAATATCTGGATTAAATTTAATTATTTAGTTTTTAATTTATTAATATTGGTTAATTATTGGTTGTAGGATATTGAGCTATGCACCAGCCACTAATTAACATGCCATGGTATTGTAACATGAGCTCACTATCTCACTTCATTTTGGGTGTGTCAATATGAAGTCCATTTGAACCAATAAAATTTTAACCTCTTCATTTAAATTAAATTTAAATTAGTAATCATTGACCCTCAACTTGAAACGAGGAGTCATTTACACTAAAGTGTACTAGATACGTTTTATCCTTCCTTACTTTCATAAAAGACATAAACATTATTTGTCTTCTAGAAACCCTAATTTTATTTGAAACAACCAATCGTTTTGAGTGTTTTCTTTCACTCTCTAAACTTGACCTTGTAACATCCCCTAAAATTGTAGTGATAATTATAAAGTGTCTTTAGCTAATTAAATCCCTTAATCGAGCATAAATATAATTTTAAATAGAGAATAAAGCTGAAAAATTCATTAAAAATTCCAAAAAAATCTCAATAAAATTTTGCCTTAGCAGTTACTCATAAATAATGTATAAAGTAACTAGAAGATTATTTACAATTTTTCTAGGTGATTATATAATTTTTATCTATTTAAAATGACCCTGAATTAGAGAAAAGTAGGGAAAATTTTGAAATAAAATTGGAAAAATTCTGAAAAATTTTTGGAGCTAAATTAATTCATAATTAATGTATAAAAATTTGTGGTAACTAATTTAGAATTTATTTAGGTATTTGCATAAATTTTTATATTTAATAAGTAACTAGAAGCTTAGAAATTTAGATAAAATAAGAAAATTCAAAATATAAATCTAGAAAATTCTTAAAAAAGTAAAATTATTATTTTGAGCATATATAATTTTTCTGACCAATTTTAAATGATTATGTAACATTGTTCTAATTTAGGCCTCATTTATTTGATTAGATTAGGTATTTTTGTAATAGGTAAATAAAGAAAATAAAATTTCTTGTGCCTTGGAAAATTAAGAAGAGATCATCACCATTCATTTATGCCATGTGTCTCTCTAGTATTAAAACTTAGCCAAGAAGTTGGTAAATTCTTTTTCTTTACAAATTAAAAAATTAGAAGAATAATGGGTTAAGTGAATAAGGGCATGGCTCCTTGTAATAACCAGGTATAGAAATAAATAAATCGTGATGCACTGTTCCATTGGACCCTGCGAAGTTTCAAGGCTGAACCATAGGCCTCCTTAGAGAGCTATATGATTGGGATATTTTCATGGGATCAAAAGTCCCGATAATTGTTCTTTAGATATCAAAAAATTAAAGAGCGATTTTTAACGAATTTTTAGAAGTTATTAACCCTTTCGTTTTCAAACTTGAAGTTTAAGAAAGGACAAGTTTTCAGAAGTTTTTACTAAAATCCAAAAGTTGGATTTAGATTTTTAAGGAGTTTGATTTTTTCAATATTTTTATTGGATTCAAAATGGGAGATATTCTCTTATTTACATTTATTTTTTAAAGTTAACAGAGAGTAAAATAAATGAGGACATTAGCTTGAGATTAGTGAATAAGTATACGATGATATTTGAGAAGTATAGATGAAGAAGGTAAAAAAAAGGGGACAGGGCACCTAAGCGCCCAAGGCCAGTACCCAGGCACTGGTTGCGCTGCAGAACTAACGCATTTCAGGTGGGCGGGCGCCGAGGTGGCCAAGCCCCAGCGCCTAGGCGCCTGTTGGGCGGAAATAAATGAGGGTCTACGACCCTTCTCCCCCATTTTTTACCCAAACTTCTCTCTCTTTTCTTCCTCTCCCATCCTTCTCTCCCCCACATATATCTTGCTAATCTTCACCAATTTCTACTCAAATCCACCACCAGTCCATCTTCTTCCATCATCATCATCATCATCATGGCTTGATTCTCTCTTGAAGCTCTCTCTCTTTCTTCTCTTTTAGAGAAAGACACAAAGGTAAGAGGAGACCCAAGTCCTCCATCAAGATTTTTCCTTCTTTTGCAACCCAAGGTAACTCTCCAAGCTCTAATCTTCTTCTATTTCATGGGTAGAGAAGGATTTTCTTGGAGGATTAAATTTTAAGGTTTAGATTTGGGAACCTAAGGTTCCAAATTGGAGATTTTGTATATTGGGAGGTAATTTAAGTTAATCCTTAGCTCTAGAAACTAATTGGTTCTTGAATTGTATTCTTTATGATGTTAGATACTCTCCAGAATCTCTTGGTGGCTCTAAGACTTCGTAGAGTTTGGGCTCCTTCCTTTTCAAACTTGATCTGTGAGTGATAGTATATCTATAGCTGGTGTCTTATTCTTAATTTCCTAATTACATGCCTAAAATGTAATTTAGTGAAGCTTATGAAATAATTGAATTAATATGTTTTACTCCGTATTTATAGAACTCTTGGCATAATCATATTAGTTATGTGTATGTGTATATGTGTATGTGTGTGTGTGTGTGTGTGTAGATATATATTTAAGCATATATGTAGGACAAGCTCTTATAGAAATTGATTCAAGATATTTGAGTAATATGATAGAAAGATATGAAGTCTTAAGTTATTAGAAGTTGTTATATTCTTAAAGCCAATGCTTGAGCGATTTAATAAAAAGATATAGCTCAATTTCAATAATTCGAGAAAAAGCTCTAAATACTTTAAGTTGAATAATTTGGAAAGGCTATGCTTGAACCTATGTTTGACAGTACAGTTATTTTGGATATTTGAAAAGTCTGATAACTATGTTTGTTAAGAATATGGAAGATTTTTGAACCTTATTATGCATTTAAAGTTATGAGCAAGAAACTATATGATTTGGGATAAAGAAAAGTGTTATTTATCAAGGAGTTAGAAAGGAAATGTGTTTTTAAGGACTTACATGAGGTATGGCAAAGACCCAGCAAGTGTGAGTGCCTTCCTAAGGGAGAAAATTGTAACAGAACTGTTTGCTAATGGCAACAGCATTAGCCTTGGTGCACCTCGTATAACCCAGTTAGCAGGGTGATTGCTAGCCCGACATGTTAGCTAACTTGTCCGGTAGATATAGACACGCACAGTCGTGAGATCAATTACTGCTGGCTAAGCCTAGTCAGGCAGTTATTTTCTGAAATAGAATCTTCCTCTAAGTTTTTAGGAGATTGAACAAGTATTAATCTTTTACGTTTTAAGAAAGTATTTTTATATTATGCATTTATGTTTAAGATCCTTATTTACCAGATGAAACTATATTTAGTTGAAATTGAAATTTAAGGAAATTCCTTGAGGTTATCATGTGTTTGAAGTAATGAACAAGGATGCATACGAATTGATATAATGAGGTTTATATTTAGTTGAACTTAAAGGTGCTCTATGAGCCATAGAGAGGTTTTAAAGGTAGACTAAATATCAGTTATGCCTTGCCAGAAGTTTTTATAGTAATTTTACTATATAGACAAAGTATTTTACTTGAAAAATGACGTTTGAGTTTTTGAAAAAGCTTATAAATTATATGTTACTAAAATTGTATGTTTAGCCTTGTCCCACTCTTATTATAGATATATTATCCCTCACAAAGTCTATATGACTTACCTTTTCTTCCTTTCATGTTTTTAGACAAGTGCCAGCTCGTCCTCGGATTTCTATGGCTAGCTAGGAGTGTTGGATTCCCAGCAATCCATACACTTGTTCGTATGGGGTTTTAGATGCTTTTCTTAGTATTTGAGTAAAATTGGTAGAACCTCTAGTAATGCTCCAAAACCCACAGGCAGGGTCCTTCTTGCGTCATTTTTAATTTGTAGTAATAGTATGTTAATTTAGTTATGACCAACTTGAGTTTTAATGTTTATGAATCAAGCTTCAAGAATATACATACATATATATATATATATATATATATATATATATATATATATATATATATATATATATATATATATATATCCATAAGTATGATTATGTTTTAAACTCCTATATTGTCTGCTTTGGGGTGCATTCGGAGAATACCTGGATCCCCAATGATTTTGTGTATTTGGATTGTTGTGCAGGTGGAGGATTCGTATTTGGGAATAGTCCTAAATGCAAGGGAGATTCTACCCAATTTTTTTTTAGAAAAGGATCTAATATAGGCTTGCTAGGGATGCATCCCTATGCATCAGTCACGACTTGAGCTGAATTACCGATTCCAAACCTATCATTAGGTTTCAATTTCTTTCTATAGAACATATAGCCTTGCCATAAGAAATCCATTTAAGCATTTGTGCCATCAATATAGAACTTCTAGGTAATCCCGTATTTTATGAACTCCTCATGACTGAAGTGTTAGCACATAAATCGTATACTTAATCCACCTTAGACCTTATCGTTTCACTTCTTGAAACTATAAATCCTACGTATCATGATCATCCTTCCAATCATACTCAAATACTTTGGATTATACTTAAGTCCCACTATGCCAACCTTTTATTCTTGGCCAACTTACATACTTACATGCAATCAAGAGGTTTTCACATCTTTGGATATTAAACTCAAACCTCAATACCTTCAAACCTATGACTCATCATCTATATGAGAGTCATGATCAACAACTTAAGATCAAGATAGATCTTTCATCATTGGTAAGTTCTTATATAACATCAAAGACAATGGAAAGAAAATATTTCTTCTAACTCACCAAACTGTATCATGCATCATGGAGGGCATTTACTTGCTTTAACCATCTATTACAAGTCACAATTCTTATCTTTTTCATATTTCTAGCTCATTGATATCTGATGGATTCTCCTATCCACTTTGCAAGCTCACAAGCCATAAGTTGAAGGGGAATTGGTAAGAATTTGTTAATGATGGAAAGTGCTATGGTAATGCACCTAAGTAATGTTTGAGGATATGTGAAATCTCATGTTATGTGTAGAGCTAGGATAGAGACAGATATTAGGGTAAGAACAAGTCGGCAAAGTAAAGAAGGTTTCCTACAGGGAATATTATGACCCTGAGCATATAGTTTTGTGCCATGCCATATGGTATTAAGGGAAGTATGACGAGAATGGAATATTTGCGGGATCTATGGATCCTTACATGCGAATTCCTCTATTAAGAGAGGGAGCAGCATATATAGAGTGACTAAAGCTTAAGGCTTGATGTTTGAATGATAACTATGGTTAGGGTATTTTCTATATGGAATATGTTCCCCCGATGGTATGAGCAGATTCTCATAATGAAGTTAGGCGATTGAGACTTTTCAATAATGATGTTGATAGATAAAGAGCACACAAAGGAGGTATAGGAAGTTGGCTTACTTTTGTAATATCAAGAGTTAGTGAGAAGTTCTTATCACCCAACATGGACATAGTTAGTTCTGGTGCTTGCATAGAAAATATGGTAGAGAGAATAAATAAGTTAGATGTATTTGACCTATCCTCTAGGATAAAATGGCACTAGTAAGGTTCAAGAAGGAAGAAGGTGTGACATGGTGAGAATTGAGATGATGTTAAGGCAAGACAAGAAAGTAGCGCTAGATTTAATGGCTAAGTTGGAATGTTCTTGGGGGACTAGCAATAGCATCTCCAAAGTTAAGCCAATAAGTGATACTAACGAAGACAAGGGAAGAGAATTCAAAAATGGATTAACCTACAAGTGACAAAAATTATTAAGGAAGCAACTCTTGGGATCTAATCCTAGAGATTGAAGGGATAATAAAGTTTAGTGCAAGGAGAAAATGTGGTAGATATCGATAAAGGGCTTAAAGGTTAGAAACTTCAGAAGTATAAGCAAAGATATTTCTTGAAGAATCATGTTAAGATGACTGGTAATTCAAAATCTTTGGGTAAGGAATGTTACAATGAACAAGGCCTAGTGAAGTTAGGTTGGTGAGATATGGGACCTCAAGCAATGATGGCCTATAGATTTTGGTGATGAAGAATCGTGAACTAATTAGAATTAACTTTGGAGGAAGTCGAGAAATCTAAAGAGTTTAAAGGAGGAAAAAATGTCACAATTAGTAATGAATGTTTGATACAGAGGAAAGTTCTTATGGTTCAATAGTCAGTAGCAGCTTTCCTGGTATATGTACCATAGGGGTGCCACAATCCTTTCTATGATGGCTCTAATAAGTCATGTCCCCTATAGGTAACTCAGAAAGAATAGATCATGGAATTGAAAGACAAATAGCGGTTGTAGGGTAAAGTAAAGAATATGATACAAAGGGTATAGGAGAAGTGTTTCAAGGAATCCTTAGCTAATAGAGGTGCTTTAAAAAGAATAACCTTTGATTGGGGATTCATCGTCGTATTGAAGCTAGTATAATGTAAGGTTTTACATATCACAATCTTGTAAAAGACATGCCCTAGGAAAGGAGTGTTTAAGGCATTAATTAGTGGAAAAAGAAGAAAAAGGAGGTTAGAATTCCATTTTGAAATTTGAGGACCGAATTTCTTAAGGCGGGAAGATTGTAATAACCAAGTATAGGAATACATAAATCATGATGCACTATCCTGTCGAACTCCACGAAGTTTCAAGTTTGAACCCTAGGCTTCCTTGGAGGGCTATATGATTGGGATATTTTCATGGAATTAAAAGTCCTGATAATTGATCCTTAGATATTAAAGAATTGAAGAGCAATTGTTAACAAATTTCTAGAAGTTATTAACCCTTTTGTTTTCAAGCTTGAAGTTTAAGAAAATACAAGTTTTCGGAAGTTTGTACTAAAATCCAAAAGTTGGATTTTGATTTTTAAGGAGTTTGATTTTTCCAATATTTTTATTGAATTCAAATGGGGGATATTCTCTTTTTTACATTTATGTTTTAAAGTTAATAGAGAGTAAAATAAATAAGGACATGATGATATTTGACAAGTGTAGATGAAGAAGAAAAAAAACTGGGGGACAGGGCACGTAGGCACCCAAGGCCAGTGCCCAGGCGCTGGATGCGCTACAGAACTAATGCGTTTCAGGTAGGTGAGTGCCTAGGCGGCCAAGCCGCAGTGCCCAGGCGCTCGCTGGGCAGAAATAAATGAGGGTCTACGACCCTTTATAACATCCACCAGATTTTTTTTTTTATTTTTCGCCTAGTTATTCGATTTTTATCGAATAATTGAGGCTAATTAAAATTTGACTAAATATTTATTTAGGATCAATTAATTAGCAATTGATTCAGTTTAGATGTAAGGGAATTAGGTTAGAAGCATAGAAGATTTCATAGAAATTTTCTTAAAACCGATTTACCGATTTAAAGGAAATTGGTAAGATTTTGGTATTTTAAACTGTTGGAACCAAATCAATAGAATTATATATCCACAAAACCCTATGACTCAAAGGCTGAGTACTCAGCCATTTGACCCTCTATGGTTGGCGCCACAAGGCCACAAGAAGAAGGAAGCATGGCTGAAAATTGGCCACAAAATTTCAGCCAATAACAAGACACATAGCTAACTACCTTTTTAATACTTGAATCAGATTTTTCTCCCTTTATTCCCTGCTGACTTTGCCCCCTCCTCTTCACTTCTAGCTCCTTCTTCTCTTCTCCCTTCAATCTACTCCAACAACCTTCAAGTCTTGACAAGATTCCACCCACCAAACTTCAAAATCGAACAAGATCACATACAAGGAGGTAGAGATTCAACTTTGTTCTTGTCTTCTTGGGTATGGATGGTTGATTGAGGCTTTTATTTTCTCACTTCTTGATGTGATGCTTGAATGAATATGATGATCTTTGGCTGGTTTGTTGGTTGTTTTTATGTTTAAAATCGATTAAGAAGTAGAAAAGGATGAGAATAGAAAGAAGTGAGGGCCTGGAAGGTTAAAACCCTTTCGGCAGTCCGTACGGCAGAGTGTATGGCTCCACCTACAGCCATTTAAATTTGATGAGTAAATTTTTATATGAAACCAGACATTTAGGGCTTTCCATACATATATAATATAAGGCTATTGGATTAGTCTTGAGAGAGATATGAATTTTGGAAATTTGACCTAGGTTTTTGAGTTTGATTCTAGGCAAACTAGGTTATTCAGGGCAAAACTTGCCCTATACAATTTGGAGTTGAATGAAACTACTTTTTCAGAAAGCTTATTATAGAAGAATATCCCATAAAAATTTCAAAGTTAGATATGGTCCTATTTGGTCCCAATGGTTCTAGGAACTTGCCCTATGTCCAAACCAAGCCAAAATAGTGCAATTCAGAAAGGTCAAATTTCGGGGCTTATAACTCAAGCTCTACTAAAGCAAATGGAATGGAACTTTTGCACATGAAAGCTTGTCCTGTTATATTTAATATATTCTAATTTCATATGCTTTGAACTAGTTTTCAATTTTTAGTGGATTTTTACTTTTAAGTGTGTAATTCTAGCCAACTACAGGGCAGGGATAAAACTAAAATAGCTTGAGCTACATTTATCAAAATTAGATGGGACCAAAGAAGTTAGAAAATAGACACATAACACTCTAATATATCCAAAATTTAGGTCTAGATGAGTTAATTAGACATTTTGGCTTGGTTTATAAATATCGGGTTGAATGAATGTGTTAAGACAGTAACTATGTTTTAAATACATCAATTGTTCCTATGAGATTGATGATTGAATTATGAACGAAATGTTATGATTTCTCTAAAAAATTGGTTTCTGAGTACTAACACTATTCATGGGGAAGCGGACACATTCCGTTATGCTACCAAAATTTCAGTAAAGCCTATGCATAAGTTATAATATACATTCAGATCCATGTGCATCTGCAAGAAATTCATAAAGGTTATGTTATGATGAAAGTTCCATAATACTTGGGCCAGCCCCGGATTAAAGTAAAGGGGAATAGATCAGTGGGAAGGTCGAGAAAAATAAACCCAGCATTCCTATATAGGAACGAGCTCGATCTTGAAAAGTAGACTATTACCCAGGAGTCGAATGGCCAAGAACTCCCAGGAGACCCAGTAACGGAAAAGATTATGATGTTAAGTTTAAGAACGAATCATTGCATGGTTGCATGGCTGCATGGCATGGTCATTGCAAGTTGTTTACAGTTTGACTGTTACGTTACTTGCTACCGTTTGTTTATTTGTTCTGCTTATTATTCTATGTAATACTATTCATTAGTTTATTCTATTTCTTCTGCTATCTTAAGTAAAACTAAACCTTGCCTCGGACCAGATATTTACTTAAACCTATTAAATGTGGATAGTTCCATTTGATGCCCTTTTTTTTAATTAAATAAAAATCGAGGCAACTGAGAATGAATGTGATGTCAGTCTAAATACTGTACTTAAATCTTACTGAGAATTTCTTTAAATTCTCACCTCACTTTGTGTTTCCGCATCATTCTTAGACCCTGGTGATGGACATGACAGCCACTCTGTTTATTGAGATCTCGGACCTGCAGCTCCCCACCATGACCCTTGTACATAGTCGGCTCCTACAATTCCTGTCTCTACCTTTTTAGCAATAGGAATTTTGTTGTTCCTTTATTTCACCCTCTTTTAAACCTATATATAAAGTGAAATGTTGGCTTCCAACATGTATATATGTATGTATACAATTGATGATATATTACTTGTCTTTATCTTTTCTGTTGTGCTTTTTATTAAATTTCGTTATGTTCTGCAATGTTGATCATGTTTATTATATACAACGTGCCGTTTCTTCTATTTACATACATCTATGTGACCTCTGCGTCCTGAGGTATATTTCGTCACATATATAAATATACATATCGGAGGAAAAGAGAATATAATATAACGAATACAACTATAAATGGAATACTAACACGATAACACAATCTACTCAATTTCATGTGATGACTTAAGCATAACATTAAATTGGTAGGGTGTTGCACCCTTCTCCCTCATTTTTCCCCCAAACTTCTTTCTCTCTCTTCTTCTTCTCCCATCCTCTTCCGTACATATATCTTGCCAATCCTTCACCAATTTCTACTCAAATCCACCACCAATCCATCACCATCCATCATTGTCATCATCATCATCATAACTTGATTCTCTCCTGAAGCTCTTTCTCTCTTCTCTTTTTGAGAGAGAAACGAAGATGGGAGGAGACCCAAGTACTCCTTCAAGTTTCTTCCTTCTTTTGCAACACAAGGTAACTCTAGCTCTAATCTTCTTCTATTTCATGGGTAGAGAAGGATTTTCTTGGACGATTAAGTTTAAGGTTGAGGTTTGGGAACCTAGGGTTCCAAATTGGGGATTTTGTACATTGGGAGGTAATTTAAGTTAATCCTTAGCTCTAGAAACTAATTGGTGCTTGAATTGTTTTTTTTATGATATTAGATAGAATCTCTTGGTGGCTCTGAGACTTCATAGAGTTTAGGCTCCTTCCTTTCCAAACTTGATCTGTGAGTGATAGTATATCTACAGCTGGTATCTTATTCTTAATTTCCTAATTATATGCCTAAAATGTAATTTAGTAAAGCTTATGAAATAATTGAATTAATATGTTTTACTCCGTATTTATAGAACTCTTGGCATAATCATATTAGTTATGTGTATGTGTATATGTGTATGTGTGTGTGTGTGTGTGTGTAGATATATATTTAAGCATATATGTAGGACAAGCTCTTATAGAAATTGATTCAAGATATTTGAGTAATATGATAGAAAGATATGAAGTCTTAAGTTATTAGAAGTTGTTATATTCTTAAAGCCAATGCTTGAGCGATTTAATAGAAAGATATAGCTAAATTTTCAATAATTTGAGAAAAAGCTCTAAATACTTTAAGTTGAATAGTTTGAAAATTCTATGCTTGAACCTACATTTGATAGTACAGTTATTTTGGATATTTGAAAAGTCTGATAACCATGTTTGTTAAGAATATGGAAGATTTTTGAACCTTATTATGCATTTAAAGTTATGAATAAGAAACTATATGATTTGGGATAAAGAAAAGTGTTATTGTCAAGGATTTAGAAAGGAAATGTATTTTTAAGGACTTACATGAGGCATGGCGAAGTGTGAGTGCCTTCCTAACGAGGGAAACTATAACAGAACTATTTGTTAATGGCAGCAGTATTAGCCTTGGTACACCTTGTATAACCCAGCTAGCAGGGTGATTACTAGTCCCGCATGTTAGCCAACATGTCCGATAGATATAGACACGCATAGGCGTTAGATCAGTTACTGCTAGGCAAGCCCAGTCAGGCAGTTATTTTCTGAAATAGAATCCTCCCCTAAGCTTTTCAGGAGATTGAACAAGTATTTATCTTTTATGTTTTAAGAAAGTATTTCTATATTATGCATTTGTGTTTAAGATCCTTATTTACCAGTTGAAACTATATTTAGTTGAAATTGAAATTTAAGGAAATTTCTTGAAGGTATCATGTATTTGAAGTCATGAACAAGGATGCATATGAATTGATATAATGAGTTTTATATTCAGTTGAACTTAAAGGTGCTCTATGAGCCATAGAGAGGTTTTAAAGGTAGATTAAACATCAGTTATGCCTTGCCAGAAGTTTTTATAGTAATTTTACTATATAGACAAAGTATTTTACTTGAGAAATGACGTTTGACTTTTTGAAAAAGCTTATAAATTATATGTTACTAAAATTGTATGTTTAGCCTTGTCCCACTTTTATTATAGATATATTATCCCTCACTAAGTCTATATGACTTACCCTTTCTTCCTTTCCATGTTTTTAGACAGGTGCCAGCTCGTCCTCGAATTTTTACGGCTAGCTAGAAGTGTTGGATTCCCAACAATCCGTACACTTGTTCGTATGGGGTTTTAGATGCTTTTCTTAGTATTTGAGTAAAATTGGTAGAACCTCTAGTAATGCTCTACTAACCCACAAGCAGGGTCCTTCCCGTGTCATTTTTAATTTGTAGTAATAGTATGTTAATTTAGTTATGACCAATTTGAGTTTTAATGTTTATGGATCAAGCTTCAAGAATATACACGTATATATATTTTCATAAGTATGATTATGTTTTAAACTCCTATATTGTGTGCTATAGAGTACATTCAGAGAATGCCTGGATCCCCAATGATTTTGTGTGTTTGGATTGTTGTGCAGCTGGAGGATCTGTATTTGGGAATAGTCCTAAATACAAGGGAGACTCTGCCCAATTTTTTTTAGAAAAGTGTCTAATATAGGCTTATTAGGGATGTCTCCCTATGCGCCATCATAGCCTGAGTAGGGTCGTGACACTCCCCATGCCTTATTAGAGAAGTAGAAGAAAGAAGTGTTCTCTCCCCTTCCTCCTTGCCATTCTGCCGAAGACAGTAAGTGAGAGTGAGAGAGTAATTCACCTTCTTCATTAGAAATCAAAAGGAAGAAGCCCCTGTGAGACAAACATTTTCAGTATGATTCTTGAAGCTTGCTTTGGAACACTTGGAGGCACCTTGTTATGCCTTCATCATCATCAACTGTCACTAAGTTCTTCCTCTTCATAGTTGGGTAGGAGGTTCTTTCCCTCTCCCCTTTTCTTAACCTTCACAAGGGTTTATGTTGTTTTTGATTGTCTAGGGATTGTTGAGACTCTAATTTTGTTTTTCTTATTTCTTTGTTGGTGATGGTGCAATGGGTTGTGAAGGAGTTGCTATCCTTGATACTTTAATTTAATTATTCTTGCACTTTTTGATGTGTTTGTGAATTCTAAGTGTTGATCTTAAGGTCTAAATGTCTTGGATGTGAAAAGAAGAAAATCCATGTATACAGGGTTGTATGTGGGTTTAAGTACTATGTCCTTGAGGGGGGTGAAGATGTTATGATGATTATGTCTTGATTCTTATGTATGTTTTTCACATATCTTGATTTTTATGAGGTGATGTGGGTAAATACTTATTTGGGCACTAAAATAAAGAACAAAACTAGGCAACTTGGAGGGGTGAGGTTGCAGGTTTCCTTAGGTCAAGAGGGTTAATAATTTGTTATCTGTGTTATAGTTATAATTTTAGACTCCTATCAAAGGTGAGGTTGTGTGAGAATGGTTAAATTTGCAAAGCGGAACAAAATATAAGGGTGTGGGTGTGTGACAACATTTTTGCGTGTTAAGGGATTAATGGGGTGGAATAAAATTTTTAATATTTGAATCCTAAGTGTAACACCCTCTCCTTGGAAGTCTCTTGATCACATTGCTTCGAGATTATCTAATGATAGGCATTTTCTGTTTGTTCAGCTTACTCTATTATGACTGGTTAGTATCCACAACCTAGATCCATTTCCAAAGACTATTTGGAACTAGAAGGGGCCAGAACGCATTTGTATGTTTCTTTGGTTACTAGCTCATAATGCTCTCCTTATGAATATGGAGAGGAGTAGGAGACACCATACTGACAATTCTTCATGCATGACTTGCAGTGAATCTATGTAGATGATCTTGCATGTCCTGAGGGATTGCCAGTAAAGGTCATGTGGTACAGGCTGATTCCTTTCTTACCTAGGCCAAACTTTTTTCATGAAATGCAAGATAGTTGGTTGGAGATGAATCTGATGATGCGATTAGGGAGCTAGATATAATGCTACCAAATGGGTAACTATCTTTGAGATTACTATTTCGGTTCTTTGGCATCAGCAAAATAGTTTTGTTTTTGAAGGATGTGAATACTACAGGTGATCTCCATCAAGTCTAGCTAAAGTTAGGGAAGTTTACAGGATTTTCCATGGTAATGGTTTCAAGCCCTAGCATTCTCGGGTTATCCGAGATGGTATCTATTGGTGTGCTTTTCTAGTAAGGATGGATCAAAATAAATTTTAATGGATCATACTACGCTTAATCAAATAATACTACTTGCAGAGGTGTAGCTCATGATCACCATGGGAGGTTCTTATTAGCTTATGCTAGTAACTTGGGCTCTTATTCAATTATGCATGCAGAATTGTGGTGTGTTTTGCATGGGCTTAAGCTTGCCATGACCCTTGGTAAGGATAAGGTTATTGATGCAGCTCTGGCAAGTATACCAGATCGTGTAATAAATTGATGAGAAAAGTATTATTCCCACGAGGATAGATTAAATATCGAATAGTTTAAAGGATGACTATTTGGAAGGAATAAAATTGTGGATGTAGAGAAATAAAAATAAAAATAAAAAGTTAATAAATACGAAAAATAATGATCAAGACGAATGCAAAAAAGGTTGAATAAATGCAATGGAATGAATGCTAGGGCTAATTAATTGCACCTATTGCGGACGCATTTACTATGAAGTTTCGTTAATCAGTTCCTACTTAATTGACTCAGAGTCTGTTCCCCTAAATTTATTCCTAGCCTCTCTTGAGGTCAAGCAATAATCTTTATCCTAAACTGATTGCGTAATCTCTTAGCATTAACTAATCTAGGAAAAGGTTGAAGCTCTATGGGTTCCTATGTTGGCCGCATAAACTGGGTTTGTCTATCTCTAGTTTTTGCTCAGCTCACGGTGTTTATGTTAAGAGGCTCTATTCACAAACCCTTTCTCGAGTTATTGTAAATCCCCAAATCAATTAATTGGTGATCAAGTAATTAAAAGCATTAAGAACAAACAAAAACACTAAGCAATAGAGATAAAAACAAGATTAACATTAATCCATAAGTAAAATTGTCATACAAAAAGAGTCCATTAACGCCCTAGCAAAAGAAAACTAGTTCATAATTGAAGAAAAGAAAGCAATAGAAGAGTATGAAGATGAGAAAATAGAAGAAACAAAAGCCATAAAGATTTCTAGCTAGAAACAAGAGATTTGGAAGAATGTGGATCTCTCCGTGTTGAACTTGAGCTTTGGAATCCTTGAATCTTCGCCTTCAATCTCTCTGGAAGAAGTCTTCTATCTTGGGAGGTGTTTTGAAGTGTCTAGGGATGTGTTTTTTGACCTTAAGTGTTGCCTTTTATAGTCCACAAAGCCTTTTTTTCTCAAATTTTGGCCCAAACTAGCAAATTGCTGCAGACGGGGTCACGCTATAGTACAAGGCAACGCGTTATAGCGTGCTTGCCTGATATCTCTAACCTCTTTTACACACTTCCAAGCTCTATAGCAGTCAGAATAGTTGGAATTTGGCCTCGGAGGTAAAAATAGCGATCGTAGATCTTTGAGTAACTTTCCAACGCATCAAGAATCACCTTAATCGAAGTTCTGTAGCTCAAGATACAAGTAAAAGAGTGATGAAAGGTCAGACTTGACAGCATCAGAAACAAGATGAAGCATCAATCTTGTTTCACCTTTTTCTCCTAGGAGTCTCGAGAACTGGAAAAAGTATCCAACATCAAAGTTGGAGATCTTCTTCTCTTTTTTTCAAAGAATCTTGAATCGTCATAATCCGACTTCTAGAGAGCTAGATATTGAATTTTCAATACTGAAAGATCTTGATTTTATGCAAGATAAGCTCGTTCATGGCTCCAAATTTCAACTTGAGTGCTTGTACCTAATGACAATCAACATAAGCCCAAAATAAGTATCCAAAATATAAGAAAATAACAAAAAATGAAAATAGCACCAAATCTAAACTACTTAACTAAAATAAAACAACATAGTAACTAAACTAAATAACTACATCCTAAATTAAATAAAAACTAACTATAAATATAACTCACTACAAGGAGTTATCAGTTATCATTGAAGTTGACTCCTTCTCGGTCGTGAATATGATTCTTAATGGGTGTTGCAACGCCTTCCCAAGTAACTATGCTTAAATGATAATACTGTAGTCAGGAGTTTGCCACATGTGGAAATGCTTATCTCTTAATTGTAAATGGTCCTTACATAATTCGATTATGTAATAACGACTCGTGTTACAAATTTTTCATTTGCGTCATATACACTAGTCTCATGTCCATAAAATAAAGCATAGGAAAATAGTAAAAATCTGGAAACTTTAAAGATACTGAAAGTCAACTGAAATAAATATTTACAATACATCTTTAACTATATACACTTCCATGTATTTAAATATAAGTTTCTGAATACAAAGGGTACACGACTGCCAAAAAGATTATACATCCGGTCTACATTAGACTACTCCGAACTCAGAACAAGTCCTTACAGGGACATCTACTGATGGTAGGTGGAAATACATGGGAATAAAATACTACATCTATGCCTATGGCCCAAAATCACACGACATACTCAAAAGAGAGCCATTCTATACAAAAGATGCAACAACTATATACTATCGAGACTGCTCCTTAAAAGGGGTCCTGCTCACTCCACTAATCCATCTCGGGGGTGTAGAAGTTGTTCTTCATGATGTCTACTACTCTAGGGTAGCTTGGTGGGTGTCTGCCATCACAAGAAGTGGAAGTCAAGGAAGATAAGCTCACCTCGGAGGAGGAGGAGAAGGTGCAAATGCTGGATATGTCATATCCAAAGGGATCCCACCAAATACAGCCTCAAGATCAAAGAAAGGACTTAGAATGGAAACTGCAAAGGAATGCTGAAAGAATATGTACAACCTAACCTATGCTTGGCCCATCAAGTACATGGAATCCAGGGCATGATCATAATGGCACTGCCAATTAGGAGCCTCAAGGCAAACCACCACCGATACCATCATCATTGTCTGAGGATAATACAGATACCTCGTTCTTAGTATGTCCTTCTAAACTACGACATACATGATCATCGTGATCATCCTCTGTTGCTTTGGTTTATTTTGAGAAAATGTGTTTTCAATAGATAAGAGGAATAATGTTTACTTTGATAATTTTCTAAACTCTTTCTCCGAATCAGGTTCATTTTATTCTCACCCTTGAAATTGAGAAACAAATGATAAATCAAGGATAATGTGATAATATGAGAATATAATAGATTATGCATATGCATATGCTTATGCAAATACAATGAGTTATGCAAGTGCACTTGTCTTCTTAGTTTCTTTGTTAATTCTTAACATGACCACCTATACTTGGTACCCCGGAGATGGGTGGATGGCCTTTCCTACTCTTGGCTAATAGGTTGCTTATTAGGGCTGAGCTCATTCCTATACGTGATTGTCAATTTTACTTTCCTCGACTCTCACATAAACCTATTCATAGCTGGTTTACTTTCCTAATTCAAATCAAGGGAGCTAGGTATACATTCCTGACTTAATCGGATTTACTTTCTCCTACCCAAGTAATTTAAATTCATAATCATTCTAAGAGCTCATATGTTCATATACTTTCTTCTTTCATATGCTTCTATGCATTTTTTGGTCATAATGATAGATGGGGATATTTGAATACATCTATGCTTATACTATATACTTTCAATATTTTTCTACCAAAAATTCCAATCTTGATATTCCAATTTTTCTACTGAAAATTCTAATGAATCCCAATCTTGCTGTCTTGCTAGGTAGCTGGAAATATTAAGAAAATCGGGGAAGATACTAATCTTAGCAGGGGTAGTGTTTCTAAGAGTCTATTGAACACCTAAATTTCTTAGGTTTTATTGATAAAACAAAAATAATGGCCAACATCCAACAATAGATATAATTACAGATAATTATATTAAAGCAAATAAATAAATTAAAGTAGCTAATTAATGAAAGTAGATAAATTATGCATGAAACAAAAATATATAATGCTATAATGCCATAAATGTCATGAAACAAAATTTCCACTTTAACTAGCTTTGCATGAGAGAATCATTGGTGGCTCCCACTCATCCTATGCCACGATCTAACAAAGCTCTCCATCAAGGTGTCCCCTAACTCTGATCCTCAAAATGTAAAACCAAATCTTGGCTACCACTATAGCCCATGGACCCTTTGCCTTGATATCCATAGTCATCCTACTTTCTGGCTAGAGCATCACTTTTATTATTCATATTGTAACACCCTCCTAATTACAATATTATGCTTAAGTCATAATATCATACTTAGAGGTTGCTACTAATAAATTAATGGACCTTGTTTGATTATTCACTTTAATTCCGAGAAAAATAGCATAATATCCACTATAGCGACGAGTAAATATATAAACAAGCAAATAGGAAAAATAAAAATTTCCCTTACATACACAAATATTCACTTCACAATAACAGCCTTTCAAATTACATAAGCGACTTTACTAAGAGCTTTAACTAGTGAAATTGCCATCCAGTGGTAACATATATATGTGTTTGATAGCAACCTTCTACAGCCAATCTAGTCTTGATCAAATTCTTCCAAGATGGTCATCATCAAGATCTCCTGAGCTGTCTAGAGATGATAGAAGCATATATAGGAGTGAGAATTTTTCATTCCCAATAGGCATCCTAAGCTACCAAACAATCAATGTCATCATTGTCCTAACTACTTCGGTCTATTAAGAAAAGTATGATCTCATACATAGAGACAAAGGTTCTTTTATTAAGTATTAGAAAATATATCCTTCCAAAGCAGATTAATTTTAACTCATACACTTAGTTTAAGCATGGTAATAATCACACAACTGATAATGATGCTTCATTCTGATAGCTTATACTATTAAATATAAGCAAATAAGCTATATACTCATGAATGCAAGATCTGATGCACTTTCTTATTTACTTTCTTACTTAGCACATGCTTTTAATCTTTACTGCCCTTGAATAGACTGATCTGGGAAATGAGCTCATTTCGTGACCGTCTTCACATAGTACTAATCGGTAAGGGGATCCATATGCCTCTAAATTGGTGGGATCTTATTTTGGCCAACTGCCTCCAAAATAGAGGGATCTCATAGTTTTATTATAACTGCGTTCAAGTGGAGAGATCTCATAATTGCCTCCAAGTGAAGGGCTCTCATAATCTTAATATACAACTGCCTTCAAGTGGAGAGATCTCATAACTGCCTCCAAGTGAAGGAATCTCATCTTCTTATATTCTTAGCATGCATTATCTGTTCACATACTTTCTTAATTTGTATGCTTATGCACATTCCTTGGTCATAATGATTCTTGGGGATGTTTGAATGCGTATATGCTCATGCCATATACTTACTTTTACAACATTGTACCTAAAATTCGACAGTATAACAACTGTAATGTGAGATTAGCCATAGTTTACAACAGTAGATTATACAACTAGTCACATAAAATAACAACTTCCAGCACATACAATTTCACATGAAGCAAAGAATGCCCCAATCATAAAATTCCAAGGAGTAGCGGTACTAAGACACATGTACTAACATAGCAGTGAACTCAACATACAATATTCATCCTTTCAGTTAGTTTTGGTTTTGCATAGTTTGAATTTAATGTTTGAAATTTTTCAAAACTTTTAATTTACACTGTTGATTGATTTATTTGATTTTATTAGATATGTAGAATTAATTAGAAGTTAATTAAAAGTTAATTAAAGAGACTAGCCTAAGGATTAGGAGAAATTGAAAATAAGCATGCAGAAAATCTCAAAAGATTTCTAGCAATGTTACAGGTTTGAAAGAAAATCGGTTGAGTTTCGGTATTTTAATTTGCAAGAACCAAATTAATCAAATTTTATACGGCAAAGCCCTGAATTATTTCAGCCACCATCATCACCTAATCGGCGCCCCATCTAGCCACAAGAATGGGGGAGAATTGGCCAAATGACCACCACACAAACACCCACCAATGTGGAGTAAAAACTCTAACTACACTATGTCATAAAAATTCCAAAATTTCCTCCTACCTCCCTCATTTGGTCAACCACTTTAGCTAACTTCTTTCCCTTCTCTCTTCTCCCATTTCATCTCATCTTCATGCTATCTTCAAGCTCCAACCACTTTCTCCATCAAAAACTCAATTCTAGCTAGCTATTTCATCTATTTGATGTAAGATTCAACATATTTACTTGATTTTTGGTGAGCTGGTGGCTATTTGGAATTCTATCTCTATTCATTTGCTTGATGTTATACTGAGTTTATGTGGGTTTTTATGGTTGAATTAGCATGTACAAGCTGGGTTTCGGTTAGGAAGTTGAGAGAAAAACCAAAAGAGTAGCAAAATAGATTCTGCCTAAATTGAAAATCCTCGACTATCTGTACTATAAAGTGTATGGCTTTGCTTACGAACATCAAAATTTGATGAAACAATTTTATATGAACCTATTCATTTAGAGCTTTCCAAACATATTATAAGGCCATTGGATCTGTGTTGAGTGAGATATAAATTTTTGAAGTTAACCGTAGATTTCTACCTTTAGTTCTGACTAGACTAGGTTGTGTCGGGTATAACTCACCTTGTATAACTTCAAATAGAGTGCAACAAATTTTGTTAGAAATTTAACACATATGGTAACACTCCATAAAAATTTTAGAACTCGATTCATTCCTTATTTTCCCCAATAATTCACCAAAATTTCCCTATGTTCGACTGGGATGAAACAAGGCAAGCCAATTCAACCAATTTTGAGAGTCATAACTTAAACTCTGCCCACTCAAATGAAATGAAACTTCTTGAAAATTAAAACTGGCTTTGTTAGCTTTAAAATTATATAAGGTTCAAGCAAATTCAATAAGATTTCTATTTTTGGAGATTTTTCACATTTTAGACACCAATTCTGTCTAACAATAGGGTAGACCTAGGTTAAACTTCAATAACTCCATTTATACTTATCTAAACTTAATGAGACCAGAGAGATTAAAAACTAGACAAATAATAATTCAACGTATCAATCATATTTAAATAAGTAAATTACAAAATCGGTTATATTTGAATAAGATTAGTAGAATTACCAAATTGAAGTTTTATACACCTTAGTACATGTATGAAACTCGATTAAGGTTTGCATGTTGCAAAAATCTATACTAATGCTGAAAAGTTAATGTGTCATATTGGTTCTATTGCCCTGACTGACTGTCGATTTAAAATGGCATTGTTCATGGGGAAGCAGATTTGATCCGTTATGCTACCCAAATTCTGGTAGAAATATGTGAAAGTTACGAATGTTTATATGCTATGTACATGAACATCATGCAAGCATGAATATTTGAATGCAAAATATAAGACAAATGCATGATGCATGCATGATGATGTCAAGAGAGAAGAAAGATATAAGAGCTTGCAAAGAGGACGTATCTAGCCTCCACCTCATAGTGGGCTAGGGTGGAATTGTCTAAAACTTGGGCCAGCCCCTAAAAGGGAGTTAAGGGGAATAGTCCAGTGTAAGGGTTGAGAAAAGTAAATTAGTCACTCGTTTATAGGTATGAACTCGGAACTGAGAAGCAAGCTATTACCCAAAGGTAAGAGAGGCCACTCACCTCCAGGGAACCAAGTACAGAGAAGCAAAAGGCAAGTTAAAGAAAGAAAGAGATAAGAAAATCAAGTACACCTGCATAATTTCAAGTGTGAGCACTGCATATGCATATTCCATTTTCTTAGAATGTTGTAATTTTTATATCTGAGTATGACACAATTGTTATGAAATATGCTAAGTGATTGCTAAAATATAACCTGCTTCGAGAAAGGTTTTTTCGAATTTAAAATTAAGCCAGTGCTTATTTGTATGCATCCACATTTTCATAAGAAACCAAAGCAGCTGGAATATTAATGATGACACCATGTATAACTAGTGGATTGAGTTTACTTACCAAGAACCTTAGATTTTCACTTCTTGCTTGTTTGTTTTCTATAAACATTCTAGTATGTAGCATAGATCCAAAGTCCACAGCAAATGTTTTGGAAATAATTACAAAGCTCAAGACCTAGACTTGATGTCCAATTCAAAGAACTAAAGCGTTCGCTCCGATCACTACCAAGAGATGATTATAGACTAAGGCATGGTCTATATGTAATATTACTTAGACTTTCTTTAAGTTGTAAATACTTTACACACACACACACACACACACACACACACATATATATATATATATGAGATTTGTAGTTATAAACTCTTATTCAGTAATGAAATGTGGAACTTCAGGGCCATATGTATAATGTCTTTTTATTTGCAAAGCCTTTTATAGTAGCAGTAACAGCCTCTAGATATAGCTTCATGGCTCGAGCATGGCGTCTATATTTGGAGAATGTTACATTACAAACCTTTAAGGAAAGTTATAGCTATTTTAACAAAATCTAGCTTAAGTTCTACAAATTCTGCCGAAAATTTCAAATTATACCAAAATTTTAATTTAAACTCTTTTGGCCTCAAATTCCATAGAAATATTGCTCTGTTAGTCTATTTTCAAAACCCTTTAGCACCTCTAAGTTTTGATAAGTATAACCTAAGATATTTACTTTTGATTCACTATTATCCTATTTTGGGGCAGATTCAAACATTAGAAATGGGAAAATCGTTAAAAATTCATTTATTATCATTATGCTCTAAACTTTTATATGATTGTACTCACTTGAACCCTCTTTTAAACCAACTAAGTCTCACTCAATTTATAGGATTATTCTTTTATGTGTTACCTTTTTAAAAAAATTGGTTTCATTGAATTTGAAAGTCTATAGAGGAAGTTATTGTAACACCCTAATAAACCCATACTACGCTTAAGTCGTATTACGGCATTTTATTAGTTGTTACTTATGCTCGTGGAAAACTAAACTTCACTTGAAATTAAATTACATGGAAAATATGGTAAGATTTTGTTTTTTGAAATACGTCGTCGCTTTGGAGAGTAAAGCCTTGAGCGAGAAGGTAGATAGAGAAAGAGCATGTCGTACAAGGTACATACCCAAATATCATAAAACATGAGAAAGGTAAATAAATAGTAATTCACAAATACGTTATACTACATAGCTAATCATTACATCCATATGGGTTCATAATATTTATATACATACATATATATAACAGCATTACATCAAAGGAAGCTCATGGTCGTGCCATGATCCAAATACTAGGTACTAAATACAAACTTCAATGACAAAGCTCATCTCAAAAAGGAATATGCGAAGATGCAAAGTGACGGTCGCTATAAGTCTCAAAATAGCTTCGTCTGGCATCCCACGTCGTATGTCCGCTCACAGTGTGGGGAATCCATGCTCCACTCCACCGGATGCGCCATTGGATTCTGGTGACGATGCAGAAAAGTAGCTAGAGTGAGAAATAAGATTTCTCAGTAGGACTCGAACCCGACACGGAGGTGTCATCATCATCGTCCCAGCCACTTTGGTTTTATAATGAAAACAGTGAGCATGCATAAGGTCCAATTCTTAGATTTTGGAAGACATAACTATCCGAAGTGGATTCAATTTTAAGTACATATTCTTGTCATAATAACAACATCATGGTATACATAAAAACTTATATGACAATTCATAACATGCATGAACATGTTGAGAGTTTCATTCTTTACTCGGGTCGGATCGAAGTCCCTTTCTTTTCTTAACTTGACTTTCTCTTAAATCCTTTTCTTTCCTTAACTTGACTCATCTTAAGTCCTTTTCTTTTCACCCACTAAACATAAGTGGTAATGAGCTCATACCGTGGCCGTCGCCACCATAGAATTTCGGTACTTACACTAACTAGGTCATGCCATGCCTCATGTAAGTCCTATCCCCTATACTCACACTAGCTGGGTCATGCCATGCCTCATGTAAGTCATGGGTTAGGGGAGCTTGCTTTGGGTCACCTTCCTTTTTGAAGGATCATACCCTTGGTTCATTATCTTCTTATTAAAGCTTATGATGCAAATTTATTCTGATTCTTTTTCACATTTAGGCATTACGTATCGCCATCCCCAAATGTGATTCCTTTAATGTATATCATTAAGCATCATATCATCAATATATCATATTCATATCATCATCATATCATACCATCATCATATCATATTGTAACATCCGATTTCCGAGTTCGTCTTGCTGAATTCCCCACTTCATGTCCTGTCCGACTTCCAGTTTCGTCTAAGTTTGATTGTTCCTAATTTCCGACTTCATAATGAGAGGCTTCCGAGTTCCAATATCCGACTTAATGTATCTGATTTCCGGTCTCATAATGTAGCTTCAAGTTTCAGATAAAGGTTCCCGAGTTCCGACCTCATACCTCATGCTTCAAATAGTGTACGTGCTTTCCGACCTCAGAAGTAATAGTTTAACACAATGGTACAAATACCGAACTCTGAGTTTAATGTAACGAGTTTCGACCTTAGTTTTGAACTCAATTGGGATGGACACGAGTTCGGATCCTTGAGCCGATTTCCAGGCACACGAGTTCCGATATCCGATTTTACATCCCACATTGACATTGCTGAGTTCAAATAGGGAGTTCTGAGATTTTATGATTGTCAGCTGCATGACTTCCGACCTTGATTCCAAGTCTCAAAATAAACGATTTCCTCAAATCACAAACAAGAAAGGGACGATTTCCGACATCCGGCTTCAGCCCCAAGCTCAGGCAAAATGGCACAAGTTCCGACTTTAAGCTAATAGGGACGAGTTCCGATTTCAGGTAGACTGGAAGCGTGTCTCACTTTAGGGGCAACGTTGAGAGCAATTTGGCTACAAAAGTGAGAGACATGGCCGAATTACTACCACAAAATTCCAACCAATCAACACCACCACTTTCATGTATTTAAATCAGACTCTTCTCTTCATTTTAGTCTGATTTACGTTTCCCTTCCCAGCCTTCTTCTTCTTCCTTTCCTCTCTCAATCTACTCTCTCAAACCTCCAAGCTTTGTCAAGGCTTCCTTCAGCTCAAATTCAAATTCAGCAAGATCATACTCCAAAGAGGTAGGATTCTATTTCTGTTCTTGAATTACTTGCACTATGATTGCATGAAATTGTATCCTTCTTCTTATATTTGATGGATTATTGGATGTGTATGATTGGATTAATATGGGATTAATATGAAATCTTGAGTGGGAATTAGAATTAGAAGAAGAAAACTAAGAGAAATGGATGGATTAGGATGCTGTCTGGATGAAGAATTCCACGGCAGTCCATACGATGGAGCGTGCGACTCCGCCTACAACAAGTTAAATCCGATGAAACCATTTTTCTATGAAAGTAGACATTCAGGGCTTTCCGTAGATATGTCATATAAGGTTATTGGATTAGTATTGAGGGAGATATGAATTTTTGAAGTTTGACCTAGGGTTCAGGATTTTTATTCGGGCAGGGTGACATGAGTAGAGTATAACTCACCCTATACAATTCCAAATTGAGTGAAACTAATTTTTTTAGAAAGCTTACACATAGGGGAACATCCCAAGATGAAATTTCGAGTTTGTTATGATCCCAATTATTCCCAGTGATTCGAGGAATTTGCCCTATGTCCAATCCAAGCCAAAATAGGGTAGTTCAGGAAGGTCGACTTTCAGGACTTATAACTCGAGGTATACTTAAGCAAATGGAATTAAACTTGTGGCAAATGAAAGGTCATCCTGTTAGCTTCAATATGAGACCAATTTCACATGATTTGAGCTTAGTTTCGATTTTTAATGAATTTATACTTCCAGGAGGGTAATTCGGGTTAATGACTGAACAGGTTGAGCAAAAGTTGAATATCTTGAGTTATATAGATCAAAATGACATGGGACCAAAGAGGTTAGAAAGTAGACATATAGATCTATGATATATCCAAAATCCAAATTTAAATGAGTTGAATAGAAGTGAAGGCAGATTATACAAAATTCGGGCAGAACTGAGTAAGATTGGCAGAATGGCCAAGTTGATGGTTACACAAGTGTCAATGGATACATAAGGTTTGAGTTGAGGATTGCCAGTTTTACATTGATGTATATATGTTAGATTGAGTATAATGCTATGAATGAATTGTCTGTGAGAACTGGCACTATTCATGGGGAAGCGGATCTGATCCGTTATGCTGCCGAATTCATGGCAAAAATCTATGCAATTAGAAATATTTGTATGCAAGAATGATATAAGTGTGATATGAGATATATGAGAATAAATCAAGAAGTAGTATGATATGAGTTATCAAGGATGAATTAAAGTATGAATGGGTATATAGAAACCCTATATTCAAGAATGATATAAGTATGATACGAGGTATATATGAAAATAAATGATGAGCATGTGTATAAGTGTATTCAACATGTTTATGCTTGACTATACATGAGAATGAAAAGATATAAGTATATTAAATGTGAGTATAAAGATATGGGTCCCCTTGTGGGTAAGTCGGTGTGACGACGATCACGAGTTGAGCTCAGTAGCTCACTCCAAGGCCAGGCTATCCAAGGGCAGTAAAAGGTTAAAGAGTAAAGGCTTAAAGACTAAAGATTGAAGTACATGCATAGCACCCCACTCACATCAGGCATGGCATCGACCCAGCTAGTGTGAGTATAGGGGGTAGGACTTACATGAGGCATGGCATGACCCAGCTAGTGTAAGTACCGAATGAAGGTCCTATATTCCTAAGGAACGTGACATGGCGATCACGCTTCGATGGGATAAGACATGGCGGTCATACTCTGGAATGTGGCATGTAAAGATATGATGATGAGTCTATATTCCTAAGGAACGTGACATGGCGATCACGCTCTGATGGGGTATGACATGGCGATCATACTCTAGAATATAGCATGAGGATCCCATATTCCTAAGGAACGTGACATGGCGATCACGCTTTGATGGGGTATGACATGGCGATCATACTCTGGAATATGGTATGATACTGCACTTGAGGACAGCGATACGTAACGCTCAAGTGTAGACAGATGCAAGCACCCTAGGGACGGCGATACGTAATGCCTAGGTGTGCCGAATGAAAGAAAAGTAAATTTTATGTATATGTATAAATTCAAGTACAAGTAAAGTTATGAGTAGAGGTTATGTTTCTAGGAAATTGATGCTATTATACTCTATTTATGTTCTAGTTATTATTCATAATATAATTCATGAATTGACAAGTGTATGAATAAAATGTACTTTGCTTCGAATAATGTATCTTTCAAACTGTGGAATCAAACAGTTTACATAACATGCTCACTTTTTGTATAATAAACCGAAGCAAACTGTAGATGACCATGATGACACTATGCATGAAAATTAGAGAATCCTACTGAGAATTTTATAATTCTCACTCCTATTTTCATGTTGTCTCCAGATAGTTTCAGAAGTTTCCGAAGACGGCTGAAGTTGCTGTCAGATGAGGTCCGCTCAGGTAACAGTAACATCTCCAAGGTGTGGTACTATGACTTAAGCATAGTGCTGTGCTTGGGAGGGTGTTACATTTTGGTATCAGAGCAGTTCAATCCTCCCCGGACCTGAGGATTTGGACTGACTACGTTTCCAGTGTACTCTGGAATCCTTAGAAAATAAGAGAATGTCATGCGACTAATCTTATCTGCTTAGATAAGATATAAGATAGGAAATTAAATTAGACATGTATGACCGCCTAACTGCGATTGTTACTAGTTGCTGTCACACTTAACCTATTGTTGAGCCTGATCAACTAAACGCTTTGTTGTGTGTGACTAGGAACTAATGACTTCCAGAGGGCATGGTAGGCCACGAACCGTACCCACTCCAGAAGATCCTATTAATTTTATGGACACGATGCGTGAAATGGCTCATGCCATGCGGGAGCAAGCCGCTATAGCTCATCAAATGATGGACCAGTTGGGTAGGCGGCCCGAGGCCAATCATGTAGGAAATTCACATGGCCTAGGATTAGACCTGGAATATCTCAAGTTTGCGAAATTCAGAAAAGCAAACCCACCTAGCTTTAGAGGAGCTTTCAACCCTGACAAGGCTGACGAATGAATCAAGGCGATGGAAAAGGTTTTCTCTATTTTGGATTGTACAGATCGCCAGAAAGTAGCATTTGCCACTTATATGCTCGAAGCAGATATAGAATTCTGGTGGAATGGTATGAAACAGCTATTAGAAGAATCCCAGACAGAGATCACCTGGATTGTGTTCAAGGATGCTTTTTACCAAAAATACCTTCCTCCATCAATCCGAAATGCCAAGGAGTTGGAATTTATGCAACTCCGCCAGGGAAGCAATAGCATGTCAAAGTACATCGCTAAGTTTGAGGAGTTATGTAAGTTTTCCACAATCTATCAGCGGAATCCAGATGAGACGTGGAAGTGTGTCAAATTTGAAGGCGGATTGAGGGAAGATATCCTCGCCACAATAGGCCCTATGGATATCAGAGATTTTCCTACTTTGGTAAACAAGTGCAGACTTGTGGAATACTATAATAAGAAATTGGAGATTGCCCAATCTGATGTTTATGGAAAAAGGCCAGCACCTGAAAACCAGAAACTCGAATATGCCTCACCACCAAAGAAGCAATTTCACGTTAGTGAATATGAGGGCAAGCAGCTACAAGAATCAGTGGTCAAACAACGATGTTAGAAGTGTGGGAAGAATCACGGAAATAAACCTTGCCTGGTTAAACGGTATATGTGTTTTAGATGTGGCAAGCCAGGACATATGATCTGAGAATGCCCTGACCACTAACCACTGACTCCTAAACTGCAATGTTCGGGAAGGGTATTCACTATAAATACGGAGGAGGCGACACCCCGAAGGAGCCATGGCGAGAATTAGGGATAAACCAGAATAAGGAATTGGCTAATTTAGTTCTAGCCAATCCTATTATGCTAAGTGGTTTTACATCTACTATGTGTTTGTATGTGAACCTTACTTACGTTGTTATAATTATAACAAATTTTGAAGAAATTCGTCTAATTATACGTTATATCAGAGTAGAGGTGCGATTATTCATGGTGCGAAAATGAAGTAAAGTTACACGAATAACCCGAAAGCATCCTTTAAAGTAAGGGCAGGATATTTCCTATTAACTAGAAGGTTAGGGAGGCACATGAAGCAAGCTTGGTATTCCTTATCCGTTAAGGGTAAAGGAGGTATCGGAAGATCAGGTTACACCGGGACTCTATTAATCTTAGTCATTATAAGCACCATATGATGCGATTATTTTCAACATTAGTAAAGAGATGCAGTTATCTGGAGGAGAAATGCGAGATGTAAAAGTCGTCATTGGACATCATTATGAATGTTATCAGTGGGGGAAAACTTGAGAAGGAGTGTATTCAAATTCAGGTAAGAATAACAAGGAGTCAGAGTGTGCAATGGATCCCGATAGGACGAGATAGCAGTGTTATAAGAGGCCATAACGAGCCAAGATCAAGATAAGCTTCCACACAAATAATAGGATATTACAAGAGAGAGAAAGAGGCAGTCTCGATTTTCGAGTGGCCTATTAATCAGTATGAAATTATGGTACATGCAAGAGATTGTACTAGGTAACAAATTAGGTGGTCTTTTCACCAGTAAAAAGCGCAACCAACCCGATGCACCCTAAACAGGACTGGGGGATGCACCAATATGAAATTGAAAGATTTGGAAATATGTCCCATATTGGTTTAAGTTACAATACAAGATCGAGGTAAGTCCGTTAAGTCTTCATACTCGAAGCTAGATTAGATACGCGCATAGTAGCGCTAACGTACCAAATCCCATTAGTACCCTATGGTTAAGCGTGCTTGGGCAAGAGTAATACTGATATGGGTGACCTTCTAGGAAGTCTCAGTGTTGTAACCCAACAAGGAGACAAGACTATTAATTCTTTCTCTCACATTGGGTAATCGCACCTGGGTACAGGATATTGCGATAAATAGTAAAAAGGTTTAGTAATGAAGAGTGATATAGAATTTGACCACTAAGGCTGATATGCATTGTATGGAGGTTAACCACTAATGGGGACGATAACTTTGGGAACTGCAAGACTTCTTAAGTTAGCATTAAAAGATTCAGGGAAATAGATAACATCACATCAAATGAGGAACCCCCGTGTTATTAAGATAAAGAGGATAGGCAAGGTAGGATCCTTGCAAATAAATATGGAAGCAAAGCTGCTATTTCCTCTTTCCCCTATCTAGTTGATCCTGTTTGAGGAAATAAACTCATGAGGAGCACTAAGAGTTTTTGTAGAAAAGACAATCTGAGACCTTTCTAACGCACATTGAGACACGCAATAAAGCTTATAAAGAAGAAGAAATTCTAAGACGAAGCTCCCACCTATAATTCCAAAGAGGAACTTTTTGAAACTTCATAAGGGTCATGCATCTGAACTAGTGGTGTAGTCGATCGAGAATGCCGAGAATAATTGGATTCTACTTATGACCTTTGGTATCCGATAATTTAAGTTGAGCCACAACTTTAAGAAGAATTCATAAGGAAATTCCTCAGCATATCTCATGACTTGTTAATCATATGTTGACTGTAGTAGAGCAAGGAAGCGTGCCCTATTCGGGAGCTAGTAGATAGAAGTAAGCAACCATGCTAAATAACATGATTAGAAAGTTATTGCGAAGGATAATATAAGTCAAAGTCACCATTCAAGATCCAACGAAGAGTGTGATCCTACAAATGGGATTTACCAGAAAAAGCTTCTACATATGATCAAGGGTGATCACGTAAGTAGGAATTCTTAAATTGATGAAACTAGCCTCCTAGCACTGAATATAGCTACTATGACTACCACATATCAAAGTTAACTAGTGATAACAGATTTCTCCTCAACCGTTCTTAGCCACGGAATTTTGAGGACAAAATTCATTTTAAGGAGGGTAGTAATGTAACATCCGATTTCCGAGTTCGTCTTGCTGAATTCCCCACTTCATGTCCTGTCCGACTTCCAATTTCGTCTAAGTTTGATTGTTCCTGATTTCCGACTTCATAATGAGAGGCTTCCGAGTTCCAATATCCGACTTAATGTATTTGATTTCCGGTCTCATAATGTAGCTTCAAGTTTCAGATAAAGGTTCCCGAGTTCCGACCTCATACCTCATGCTTCAAATAGTGTACGTGCTTTCTAACCTCAGAAGTAATAGTTTAACACAATGGTACAAATACCGAACTTTGAGTTTAATGTAACGAGTTCTGACCTTAGTGTTGAACTCAATTGGGATGGACACGAGTTCGGATCCTTGAGCCGATTTCCAGGCACACGAGTTCCGATATCCGATTTTACATCCAGCATTGACATTCCCGAGTTCAAATAAGGAGTTCTGAGATTTTATGATTGTCAGCTGCATGACTTCCGACCTCCGACCTTGATTCCAAGTCTCAAAATAAACGATTTCCTCAAATCACAAACAAGAAAGGGACGATTTCCGACATCCAGCTTCAGCCCCAAGCTCAGGCAAAATGGCACAAGTTCCGACTTTAAGCTAATAGGGACGAGTTCCGATTTCAGGTAGATCGGAAGTGTGTCTCACTTTAGGGGCAACGTGGAGAGCAATTTGGCTACAAAAGTGAGAGACATGGCCGAATTACTACCACAAAATTCCAACCAATCAACACCACCACTTTCATGTATTTAAATCAGACTCTTCTCTTCATTTTGGTCTGATTTACGTTCCCCTTCCCAGCCTTCTTCTTCTTCCTTTCCTCTCTCAATCTACTCTCTCAAACCTCCAAGCTTTGTCAAGGCTTCCTTCAGCTCAAATTCAAATTCAGCAAGATCATACTCCAAAGAGGTAGGATTCTATTTCTGTTCTTGAATTACTTGCACTATGATTGCATGAAATTATATCCTTCTTCTTGTATTTGATGGATTATTGGATGTGTATGATTGGATTAATATGGGATTAATATGAAATCTTGAGTGGGCATTAGAATTAGAAGAAGAAAACTAAGAGAAATAGATGGATTAGGATGCTGTCTGGATGAAGAATTCCACGGCAGTCCATACAACGGAGCGTGTGACTCCGCCTACAACTGGTTAAATATGATGAAACCATTTTAAGATGAAATTCGACATTCAGGGCTTTCCGTAGATATGTCATATAAGGTTATTGGATTAGTATTGAGGGAGATATGAATTTTTGAAGTTTGACCTAGGGTTCAGGATTTTTATCCGGGCAGGGTGACATGAGTAGAGTATAACTCACCCTATACAACTCCAAATTGAGTGAAACTAATTTTTTTAGAAAGCTTACACATAGGGGAACATCCCAAGATGAAATTCTGAGTTTGTTATGGTCCCAATTATTCCCATTGATTCGAGGAATTTGCCCTATGTCCAATCCAAGCCAAAATAGGGTAGTTCAGGAAGGTCGACTTTCAGGACTTATAACTCGAGGTATACTTAAGCAAATGGAATTAAACTTGTGGCAAATGAAAGGTCGTCCTGTTAGCTTCAATATGAGACCAATTTCGCATGATTTGAGCTTAGTTTCAATTTTTAATGAATTTATACTTCCAGGAGGGTAATTCGGGTTAATGACTGAACAGGTTGAGCAAAAGTTGAATATCTTGAGTTATATAGATCAAAATGACATGGGACCAAAGAGGTTAGAAAGTAGACATATAGATCTATGATATATCCAAAATCCAAATTTAAATGAGTTGAATAGAAGTGAAGGCAGATTATACAAAATTCGGGCAGAACTGAGTAAGATTGGCACAATGGCCAAGTTGATGGTTACATAAGTGTCAATGGATACATAAGGTTTGAGTTGAGGATTGTCAGTTTTACATTGATGTATATATGTTAGATTGAGTATAATGCTATGAACGAATTGTCTGTGAGAACTGGCACTATTCATGGGGAAGCGGATCTGATCCGTTATGCTGCCGAATTCATGGCAGAAATCTATGCAATTAGAAGTATTTGTATGCAAGAATGATATAAGTGTGATATGAGATATGTGAGAATAAATCAAGAAGCAGTATGATATGAGTTATCAAGGATGAATTAAAGTATGAATGGGTATATAGAAACCCTATATTCAAGAATGATATAAGTATGATACGAGGTATATATGAAAATAAATGATGAGCATGTGTATAAGTGTATTCAACATGTTTATGCTTGACTATACGTGAGAATGAAAAGATATAAGCATATTAAATGTGAGTATAAAGATATGGGCCCCCTTGTGGGTAAGTCGGTGTGACGACGATCACGAGTTGAGCTCAGTAGCTCACTCCAAGGCCAGGCTATCCAAGGGCAGTAAAAGGTTAAAGAGTAAAGGCTTAAAGACTAAAGATTGAAATACATGCATAGCACCCCACTCACATCAGGCATGGCATCGACCCAGCTAGTGTGAGTATAGGGGGTTAGGACTTACATGAGGCATGGCATGACCCAGCTAGTGTAAGTACCGAATGAAGGTCCCATATTCCTAAGGAACGTGACATGGCGATCACGCTTCGATGAGGTATGACATGGCGATCATACTCTGGAATGTGGCATGTAAAGATATGATGATGAGTCTATATTCCTAAGGAACGTGACATGGTGATCACGCTCTGATGGGGTATGACATGGCGATCATACTCTAGAATATAGCATGAGGATCCCATATTCCTAAGGAACGTGACATGGCGATCACGCTCTGATGGGGTATGACATGGCGATCATACTCTGGAATATGGTATGATGCTGCACTTGAGGACGGCGATACGTAACGCTCAAGTGTAGACAGATGCAAGCACCCTAGGGACGGCGATACGTAATGCCTAGGTGTGCCGAATGAAAGAAAAGTAAATTTTATGTATATGTATAAATTCAAGTACAAGTAAAGTTATGAGTAGAGGTTATGTTTCTAGGAAATTGATGCTATTATACTCTATTTATGTTCTAGTTATTATTCATAATATAATTCATGAATTGACAAGTGTATGAATAAAATGTACTTTGCTTCGAATAATGTATCTTTCAAACTGTGGAATCAAACAGTTTACATAACATGCTCACTTTTTTTATAATAAATCGAAGCAAACTGGAGATGACCATGATGACACTATGCATGAAAATTAGAGAATCCTACTGAGAATTTTATAATTCTCACTCCTATTTCCATGTTGTCTCCAGATAGTTTCAGAAGTTTCTGAAGATGGCTGAAGTTGCTGTCAGATGAGGTCCGCTCAGGTAACAGAAACATCTCCAGGGTGTGGTACTATGACTTAAGCATAGTGCTGTGCTTGGGAGGGTGTTACACATATCATCATCATCATATCATTGTCATATCATACCACCATCATATCGTATCATCATCATCATGATCATCATCATATCATTGTCATCATATTGATACATGGAGGCATACACATCACACAAAGTCTTATGAGTTTAGCTTAGTAAATTTGGTGCAAGTTTTTAATTGAGATTGCGTCTTGTATAAATTCTTTTATTAGGCCTAGGGCCAATCTTATCTATTATCCTCTTTGAAACTTTTTATGTTGAATTATGAAGGTTTTCCAATACTTAATGTAAGGGACTTAATGTCTTAAAGCTTATTTCTCCTTAACCTTTAAAACTTAACCATAACCAGTTTTACTTTTATAGTGGGGTAGTAATTTCAAAAATTCACCATAATTTCATATTTTACTCTTTTGCTTCAAATTTTGGTATGATTATACTTCTATGAGTCTGTTTTTAAACAAAAGAAACCCCACTGAAAAATTCATTTTGTAACTTGAGATATACACATTTTATTCTGACTGCTCAGCTTTTAAGTTTATTCTCGGTATAGTGACTTTTAGACATTACTGCGAGCTCTTCACAAGGAATCTGCCAAAACTGTTTATGGGGATGTTCCTCTATGTCTTAGCTTTCTAACAAACTTGGCCCCACTCAAAAATGTTCTGTATAACTTGAGTTATTAAGATTTTATTACATACTGCCCGAACAGAAACACATCCAGGAACAGCACACTTTGAAAATTCATATCTCTCTCGTTTTAAGGCCAAATTTCACGAATTTTATATGTATGAAAAGCTCTATGAGTCTATTTTCATTTAAAATTATTTTTGATCCATTTCGAGTTATATTGGAAGAGTTATTGGTCACGCCATATAGACTGTCAGAATTTTCTAGTTTCCATGATTTTGATTTTAAGGAGTTTTCTTGTAAGAACATTTAGTCTTTTCTTCAAGTGATCACTTTTCTCTTCCAAACCACTTTTAATCTTTGAGGTATTGATATTAACTCAATGCTTTAACTTCTAAAAATTTAGTTCAACAACAATAAATATTCCAATCGAAAATTTCATGCCAAAGAGAAGGACACAACACATGAAGACTCATCATACCAACAAGCATGGCCATGAGGCCTTGGAAACAAGTCCTAGAACCACCTAGCTATGGAGAGCTTAGGAGTTCAAGGGCTTGAATAACATATAAAAGAGGAAGGTTAGAGTCACTACCAAATGAGTTTCTTGAGGAGTAGAAAGAGTTGATGGGTTGGATATGACCTTCCTCCTCCTTGAGCTTGATAATAGAGCTAATTGAGTGTTTGTTTTGCTCTACCAAAGACCAAAGAATGTGATCCTTGATAAGTTATGAGGGTGGTGATAGAAGATGAGGGTGATGGTGGTGGAAAAGTGACAAGAACAAGAAGGAGTGTAGGAAGAACAATGAGAGGTGGAGAGAAGTGAGAGCTTTTGTGTCTAAGAGATAGAGTGGAAGTTTGCAAAATGAGAGAGTAAATGAGGGGGCTGATTGGTGTCTCACATCAAGGCCAAGGAGTAGGTGAGTTTAACTTCTTTTTCAAGCAAGCAAGCTAGGGACCTTGGGGTAAAAGGGTGAGTTGTGTTTCCTTTGAGTCTTGGCATTTGGGTAAAGACCATTTAGTGTTTTCTCAAGTGGTTAAAGGCATGACCACTCTTGGGATTGACTTAGATGAATATGATCACTCCAAGTGGCATAATCCTAAGGGAAGAAGGTACTTCTCTTGTCTAGACGAAAGAGATGCTACTAATATAGACCCTTGATCTAAGAGTGCATGATGAGAAGGCAAATGGATGGTTGGATTTTGCTCTTATCCTTGGCCGAAATTTGGTGCATCAATTAGGAGAAATTTTTAAATCTTCAGAGCTATTAGAATTACCTAAGTTGTTAATTCAATTTGACTAGTTAAATTCCTCTTTAACCAATTTCGGTTAATTACACTTTTAAGACATTTCTCCTCTAAAAGAATTGATCTTATGAATTATGTAATTAAGGTATAAGAATTTATCTATCTCAATTGGTAAGGTAGAACAATTGTCTTATAATTAATTAATAGGATTGGATTAGCTTAATTATATTTCTAAGTTACGAATTAATGAGATGTGAATAACTAGGTTTTAATTAAAACATTTAGTATGTTATGATTAATCATTGACTTGACTCAATTTACTAAGCTTTTGCTCATCGAGATTAGCCGATTAGTTCTCAGTTAATCGTTAATCTCTCTAATTAGCCAGGATCACTGAGCTAATTAGCTTAGACAAAAATTGGGGATGTTACAGTTATGCCTATTAAAACACACCCTGCTCAAATCCATGTCACTCTAAGTATGACTTATTGTAAAATTCATAACTTATTCATTTGAAGTCCAATGGATCTCAAATTTTGTGGGTATACTCTCATATGAGTTAAGTTTTTATCTAAAATTGGTTTCATGTCAATTGAGGGTCTCTAACTCAAGGTATGGTCCATAGATTTAGTATAGTCCAGAACTGTCCTATTTCCCTATTTTATGTTTATGAAGATCTTTGAGTTCATAGCTTGTTTCTCTTAACAACTTAAGTTTCCTTGGCTCCAAATGATTATTATAAGCATAAAGAATATCACCATGAACCAAAATATATGAGAAATCAAAAGGATGAAAACCCTAGCTTATCTAACCATGTAACCACATATAGGGTGGTTTAAGCACCTACCTTACTTCTAAGCTTAAAGAGACTCAAAATCTTGCTCCTACCAACTCTAAAACCTCCTTAGAGTCATACGACCACACTAAAGCTCCTGCTTTCTTTTGCTTGGCTGCAACTTGATATGGTTCAAAAGGAGGGATTTTGGCTCTTATGTGATTTAGAAAATCACAAACAACCTTAGGAATCAAGCAAATATTGAGCGAATAAGAAGGAACTAAGGGTTTTTGCGCTTTTTTGAATAAAAATGGAGGAGAGAAAGAGAGGAGGTTGCGACTGATAGGTTTAGGGGAAAGAAAATGATGATGAGTTTCTAGGGTTTATAAGGAGATATTTGTGGGAAAAGTAAGGGTGACTCACCTACTAGGTGTGTGGCTCATATTGCTCCATGAAAAATGGTTGTGTGGCTCACTCTAGGCCATATATAATAGGTGTGATATCCTGATAATTAAACTTTTTGGTATTTTAAATTTCTGTTGGATCAATTTGCTATGTTCTTAGAAACTATTTTCAACAATTTTACTATGTGGTTAAAATTCTATTTCTATTGAAATTCTAACCATACGCTGCTATTACTTATATTATTCTACACTCTCATCTCTATTTTATAAATTTAATGTTAATTAATCTTGAACAATGTTAATTATGGACACGACTAAATCAAGGTGTTACACATATCTTTTTAAATCACTTCCGCATGCATGCATAGTCACATATTCACCATGCCACGCACTTTAAATCTTTCTATGTGCATGCAAGTATAAAAATTCCCAATGATGATTATGGAATGCTTCCACTCACATCATGCCAAGCCAAATCGCATGCATATGTCAAATGCTTCATGAACTTAAGTGAATTAATTTGAAGTGGCCAAATATACGTATACTTCTCATACACCATCATTTACAATTCTAATCGTCACAATTATCACACACATATATCAATACTCATAAAATGAGATAAGTTATAAATTAAATCATATAATTCTCCTAGAAAATCCTATGGGCCAAATCATACACACAAACCACACCCACACACAAATTTGCTTCTTATCTCAAAGAAATGCTGAGTAAGACTTCAAAACCATTGAAACACTTTAAGAAACATAGACATCCCCTTACTCCCTTAGCCACCTGTAGCATACACATTCACACAATTTACATATTTTGGTCTCAATTTATTCTAATTTCAATTAATTCTTCTTAACTCATCCTACAACATGCAAAGTGAACTTTGACGTGTAAACTCCAATACCCTTCAAAAGCCACTAAGTGGTTTAAGTTTTATCGAGCTAAGGGTTTTAATGGATAGCAAATCAATTCTTAATAAAATCTTTCGTGTGGACTAATGATTTGTTCAAGTGTTTGTTCTCACTTACACAAGATCACAATATATGTACATTGATGAGAACTGAATCATTCGATTTTCTGTCATGAAATCAATTCTCTACAAAGTTCTTATATATCTCAAATATATAATCTGAAGCAAAGAACTTTTCACAAGAGAATCTATGATTCTAAGAAATTCTCTCACAAGAGGCATATCAGAAGCATCAAAAGGATGTATCTATGTCATCATAAGAATATCAAGCCATGTGATCTTCAAAAAGATGATCTGTATGAAGTACCTCACTCTCAAAGCTTACTTTGTACGATTCATGGATCATTCTTAAAGGTCAAACATGATAAAACAAGATCCAAAAGAAGCACTGCCAACTCTAAAAAGTGGTTGGACCTAAATGACTAGTTTTCTTCTTTGATGATGCACTTACTTATTGAGAAAGAAAGCAACCTACTTCTCTCTCCAATCTTAGACCAGTGGATCAAAAGGCGCTGGGCTCAAGGTCTGAAGTCTCAATAGCTTGATTTTGAAGTCTATATAAACCTTGAAGATGATAAAGAGGTAGTTGAAACTCTGCACATTTGAATATCTTATCAAGCTTTCATCTTTTTTAACCTTCTGAACATCTAGAAAAGTTACTTGTTATAACTTCTCATGAAGAAAGTCTTCTCATTTGCTTTGTAATAGCCAATATACTCTTAGTGAGATTACTGAGAAGTCACTCCACACTGAACTTAATAGTTTCATTCACCTTGAGTGATTTAGTGTGAGTGTTGTTCAAACACAAACCTTCAAATCAATCTTTGTAAGCTAACCTAGTGGTGGTCATTGTGAGCTTGGAGAGATTAAGATAAAATGTTACTCATTTCTTAGCTTGAAGAGGCTAAATAAAATAGTACTATGTTTGATTACCTTGGAGTGGCTAGCAAAAACTACTCGGTTGTAAACTTGAAGAAGCTTATAATAAAGAATACTCGTGGCTTTGAATTTGAACTAGTTTGTTGAAAACTGGACATAGGCAAGTAGTTTGGCCGAATCAGTATAAAATCTCCTTGTGTGAACTTTTATACCTTATACTTTTATAGTTTTTATAATAATTGTATCATTCTGTGTGTTTAATCTTTAATTGCCTGAAAAAGTTATTGTAAATACAATAACTTTTATATCTAACACAAAACACTTCCGCATTACAAGTCCAAAGACTTGAGAAAGTTTGTTCAAGTTTTTCAGGAACGAAAATGTTTTTAGAAGCATGATTCAACCCCCCTTCTCATACTACTTCCACCTTCATGACTATGTCAAGTTCAATAATTTTTCATTATAGCACTTCACACATGAGCACCTAATTGTTCCTTAACTTACATATATCGAAGATTGACTTGCATAGTTCACAAACTCTTCAACCCCAAATATAACTTCTTCTATAATTATCTACTATTGGGATTGATCCTATTATACATCCATGTATGATTTTTTGGAGGAACTACCATTTTTTGCAATTATAATTTAACATTTATATTAAAATATATACATTTTCACATTATTAAACTTGGATAAAGTCTCCCCTGAAATTAGGAGCATTCACTTATTATATCAATACAATTTTTTAACGATAACAAAAATCTAAAACACAATGAAAATTTCGGTAGAGTCTCCTCTTAAATTAAGAGCCTCTACAAAAATTAATTCAACAATTAGATCATTCAATAACAAACATATATAGTCATGCAATTCAATCAATCCTAAAAATCGTTCTACAATGCACCTCCTTACTCTACAATATTAAGGCACACAATACCAAAATACACAATTCAAACAATTGGGAAAGAATTTTAAACTTTCCCTCAGTCCTGCAATCTTATTCACCTTATTCTATCCCACAACTCTATCTTAGAAAACATAAGTATCTAATTTTGCAAAAAACAGATATCTAAAAACTATATAACATACTTACTTACACTCCAAACCATGTGCTCCAAGTGCTCCAACATCCAAACAAAATTGCAATTGTGTTCTCTATTCATCAACAATTAACATGACAACAAAATTACTAACTATCACATAACATACTTAATAATTCTAACAACATATCATATAGCACATTCTTAAGAAATAACTAACTACCATATAAATCATACGTAATAGTTCTACCAACATAGTATATAACATATATTCATCATTAAAATTGTGTACAATATATAATTATTGTCAATAAACGCAATTAATAATTCTAACAACATGAACAAAGTTTAAAAAGACTATATATATATATATATATATGAGACCCAAAAAAAAAAAAATTCCTCACATCAAGGAAGGGAGGGAGGCCACCGGCGACGGGCTTCTCAATGGCAACAAGATGACACTCATTGGCGGTCTTCCACTATGGTGGCCACAGGTTGGCATGCAGTTGGTGGGTAGTGTGTGGTTTGGTGGTGGATAGTGGGTGGAGATGGAGATAGATAGATATGATTGGATCTAAAACTTACATTTTCTGGGGGACTTTAATTTAATGTTTGCAGAAAAAATTTTGTCACAAATTAAAAATTTCATTTAATTTTTTAATTTTTTTTTCTTATAATTAGCCGTGGCCTCACAAGATATAATGCTTTTTACTAAGTCACAAACTACAACATATTTTTTTTAAAAAAATTTCGATCATAATTTGCAACGGCCCAGGTAGCCGCAAAGTTCATGAAATTTTTTTAAAATTATGATAATAATTAGCAGTGGCAATCAAAAGATATCTTTTTTTTTTTCTTTTTAAAATTAGCGGCGGCAAGAACCGTTGCAAACTATAACATATTCTTTTATTTATTTTTAATTTTAATTAGCTAGGACTCAGACTGGAACAAATTACATGAAACTTGTTTTTTTTTTAATTACTATAATAATTAGCCACTACAGCATATCCCTTTTTCATTTTCGATTATAATTAACGGCGGCCCAAGCTACTGCAAACTACATGATATTTGTTTTTTTAAAATTTAGATAATAATTAGTGGCAGCTTAGGCTTCCGCAAACTACATGATATTTTTTTTTTTAATTTAGGTACTATTTAGTGGCAACTTTTCACAAATTTCTAATATATTTTCTTTTTGTTTAATTTTTATATTAATTAGCATTAATTAATTTTTTAATTTTTCTTAATAATTTGTTGCCACAAATTATTTTGAAACAAATAATTAAATGGAAATTAAGATTAGTAGTGGTTTTTTTCCACCACAATTTTTTTTTTTCTAGTTTCATTTGTTTTTGGTCCTATTGTGGCCAATCTTTGCCGTAAATCCGCCGCAAATTAGCAATCGTTCGCGTTCGCCACAATTAGTTTGCCGTTAATTCGTGTTTTCCTTGTAGTGATGATTCACATGCCAAATATAATAAAATATTTTCACTTTAATATTAACTAATTAATCACCTGTGCGATTCTGGGGTGATATTAAAAAATTAAATTTATTTCAATATAATCAAATGAAAAGAGAATATAATATGCTTTGATTTTTGCAAAATAAAATTACTAAAGAGATGTTTGTGGTAATAATTAAGTAAACAATATAACCCAAAAATTTGTAATTGGGTTCGGCCGAATTCGTTGTGCAGTCCAATCAATCCAAGCCCATGTGCACCCCTACTTTGCGTGCTTGTTCTCCAACTTCATCAAACATGTACCTCTCCCAAAAGACCTCAGGGTCCCTGCTGGCTTAGTAAACACACAAGAGCGCCTAGATTGATTCTGCTCCTTTGTGTAATTGTGTTGTTGGTCGAGGGCACGAGTCCCATTTTGTGTCGCACTTTTCTACTATAATGAGAAAAGCAGCACTCAAGTAAAAAGGGAAACTAACTTCCCTCAAATCTTCTCATATCAAAGAATAAAGGATAAAATCCCCATAAATAATTTATGATGCGAGTCAATCTCTAACAAGAGGGAAACTAAATCCTAGTTATATTGCTCCAAAAGCAATCACCTTACTCTCTATGTAGAGAGTTAATTAGCCACTATTGTAAACATAACTTCCTTCATTTACTTTCTATTATGGTTTTAAATTGTTGTCACAGTTGTAGTTGCGCTGTGATGCAGAAAATTGTGGAAAAATGTATTTAAAATAACCGCAATTGCTACTGTGATGAGATTGTGGACGATACTACAACTGCAATATTGCAGCTGTAATTGCGATTGTGGATTGTGATTTGAAACCATGCTTTCCATCCTTCTATTGCAAAGTCTAACTTGAGCATTACAGCAACCTTGTACGTCATCCCGCGCTTTCTGCTGTACAGGAATACTTAAGATATTATCAACCCTCCACCCACGTTGAGATAAAGTCTTGAATCTTGGGCAGCACTCTAGAGGAATTTCATCCTAAGACCTATCCCCCAAAAACTTGATAGTATAAAAAGTTCATGAATCATGGCCATGAAGATCTATATGAGCAGAAACGTTCATGAATTATGGCCATACTTTATTTATAAAGAAAACGTCGCTTAAAATCTCAAGTTTTATCAAGACTTACATTTTAAAATAGTTAACAGAGACACATATTACCCCACACGTCAAATATGTATAGGCAACAACAGTCGATATTCAGCAATTAATAAATTTATGAAGGATCCTTCCCTTTCCCCCCCGGCTATATACGTAAGAATTAAATTTCATAACAGTACGTAGCCTTATATGATTCATTTGTACAAGCACAATTGCAGCAAATTAATTAATTAGAGGCACTCCAAGGGGGGTTTTGGAAACCTTTTCCTATCGGTACAATAATCATAGGCCATATACTTGCGTTTTACATGTTCGTATTGCCTTTGTGGTGCAGGGTCCAAATTCCAAAACTTTTGCATATTCCACCATTACTTATCAGAAGAACAATTTTGGCTATCTGAGCTTTCAAATTGACAGCCACTAACATCGAATCCCTCGAAGTTTGCTTTGAATGGTGCATAGCTTCAATTGGTTTTGGTTTTGCCTCCTGTGGGCCAAATCATACACACAAACCACACCCACACACAAATTTGCTTCTTATCTCAAAGAAATGCTTAGTAAGAGTTCAAAACCATTGAAACACTTTAAGAAACATAGACATCCCCTTACTCCCTTAGCCACCTATAGCATACACATTCACACAATTTACATATTTTGGTCTCAATTTATTCTAATTTCAATTAAATCTTCTTAACTCATCCTACAACATGCAATGTGAACTTTGACGTGTAAACTCCAATACCCTTCAGAAGCCACTAAATGGTTTAAGTTTTATCGAGCTAGGGGTTTTAATGGATAGCAAATCAATTCTTAATAAAATCTTTTGTGTGGACTAATGATTTGTTCAAGTGTTTGTTCTCATTTACACAAGATCACAATATACGTACATTGATGAGAACTGAATCATTTGATTTTTTGTCATTAAATCAATTCTCTAAAAAGTTCTTATATATCTCAAATATATAATCTGAAGGAAAGAACTTTTCACAAGAGAATCTATGATTCTAAGAAATTCTCTCACAAAAAGCGCATTAGAAGCATCAAAAGGATGTATCTATATCATCAGAAGGATATCAAGCGATCAGAAATATCACAAGCACATCAAAAGGATGATCTATCCAAAGGCTTTGACCAAAAAAGTGATCTTCAAAAAGATGATCTATATGAAGTACCTCACTCCCAAAGCTTACTTTATGCAGTTCATGGATCATTCCTAAAGGTCAAACATGACAAGATAAGATCCAAAAGAAGCACTGACAACTCTAAAAAGTGGTTGGACCCAAATGACTATTTTTCTTCTTTGATGATGCACTTACTTGTTGAGAAAGAAAGCAACCTACTTCTCTCTCCGGTCTTAGACCAGTGAATCAAAAGGCGTTGGGCTCAAGGTCTAAAGCCTCAATGGCTAGATTTTGAAGTCTATATAAACCTTGAAGATGATAAAGAAGTAGTTGAAACTCTGCACATTTGAATATCTTATCAAGCTTTCATGTTTCTTAACCTTCTGAACATCTAGAAAAGTTACTTGTTATAACTTCTCATGAAGAAAGTCTTCTCATTTGCTTTGTGTCTTCTCGTTTGCTTTGTAATAGACAATATACTCTTAGTGAGATTACTAAGAAGTCACTCCATACTGAACTTAATAGTTTCATACACCTTGAGTGATTTAGTGTGAGTGTTGTTCAAACACAAACCTTCAAATCAATCTTTGTAACCTAACCTAGTAGTGGTCGTTGTGAGCTTGGAGAGGTTAGGATAAAATATTACTCATTTGTTAGCTTGAAGAGGCTAAGATAAAATACTACTATATTTGATTAGCTTGGAGAGGCTAGGAAAAACTATTCGATTGTAAGCTTGGAGAAGCTTATAATAAAGAATACTCATAGCTATGAATTTGAACTAGTTTGTTGGGAACTGGACGTAGGCAAGTGATTTGGCCGAATCAGTATAAAATTTCCTTGTGTGAACTTTTATACCTTATACTTTTATAGTTTTTATAATGATTGTATTATTCTGTGTGTTTAATCTTTAATTGTTTGAAAAAGTTATTGTAAATACAATAACTTTTATATCTAACACAAAACACTTCCGCATTACAAGTCCAAAGACTTGAGAAAGTTTGTTCAAGTTTTTCAGGAACGAAAATGTTTTTAGAAGCATGATTCAACCCCCCTTCTCATACTACTTCCACCTTCATGACTATCTCAAGTTCAATAATTTTTCATTATAGCACTTCACACATGAGCACCTAATTGTTCCTTAACTTCCATATATCGAAGATTGACTTGCATAGTTCACAAACTCTTCAACCCAACATATAACTTCTTCTATAACTATCTACTGTTGGGATTAATCCTATTATACATCCATGTATGATTTTTTGGAGGAACTACCATTTTTGCAATTATAATTTAACATTTATATTAAAATATATACATTTTCACATTATTAAACTTGGATAAAGTCTCCCCCTAGATTAGGAGCATCCGCTTATTATATTAATGCAATTTTTTAATGATAACCAAAACCTAAAACACAACGAAAATTTTGGTAAAGTCTCCCCTTAAATTAAGAGTCTCTACAAAAATTAATTCAACAATTAGATCATTCAATAACAAACATACATAGTCATGCAATTCAATCACTCCTAAAAACCGTTCTACAATGCACCTCCTTACTCTACAACATGAAGGCACACAACACCAAAATACACAATTCAAACAATTAGGAAGGAATTTTAAGCTTTCCCCAAATCATGCAATCTTATTGACCTTCTTCTATCCTACAACTCTATCTTAGAAAACATAAGTATCTAATTTTGCAAAAAACAAATATCTAAAAACTATAAAACATACTTACTTACACTCCAAATCGTTTGCTCCAAGTGCTCCAAGATCCAAACAATATTGCAATTGTGTTTTCTATTCATCAACAATTAACGTAACAACAAAATTACTAATGATCACATAACATACTTAATAATTCTAACAACATATCGTATAACGCATTCTTAAGAAAACAACTAACTACCATATAAATCATACACAATAGTTCTACCATCAGAGTACATATATATATATATATATATATATATATATATATATATATATATATATATATATATATATATATGTATGAGACCAAAAAAAAAATTCCTCACATCAAGGAAGGAAGGGAGGCCACCACGATGGCCAGCTTCTCAATGGCAACAAGATGACACTCATTGGCGGTCTTCCACTATGGTGGCCAGAGGTTGGCAGTTGGCGGGTAGTGTGTGGTTTGGTGGTGGGTAGTGGGTGGAGATGGAGATAGATAGATATGATTGGATCTAAAACTTACATTTTCTGGGGGACTTTAATTTAATATTTGCAGAAAAAATTCGGTCGCAAATTAAAAATTTCATTTAATTTTTTAATTTTCTTTCTTATAATTAGCGGTGGCCTCACAAGATATAATGTTTTTTATTAAGTCACCACAAACTACAACATATTTTTTTCAAAAAAATTTCGATCATAATTTGTGGCGGCCCAGGTAGCCACAAAGTTCATGAAATTTTTTTAAAATTATGATAATAATTAGCAGTGGCAATCAAAAGATATCATTTTTTTTTCTTTTTAAAATTAGCAGCGGCAAGAACCGTTGCAAACTATAACATATTCTTTTATTTATTTTTTATTTTAATTAGCTAGGACTCAGACTGGATCAAATTACATGAAACTTGATTTTTTTTTAATTACTATAATAATTAGCCACTACAACATATCCCTTTTTCATTTTCGGTTATAATTAACAGCGGCCCAAGCTATTGCAAACTACATGATATTTGTTTTTTTAAAATTTAGATAATAATTAGTGGCAGCTTAGGCTTCCGCAAACTACATGATATTTTTTTTTTTTTAATTTAGGTACTATTTAGTGGAAACTTTTCACAAATTTCTAATATAGTTTGTTTTTTATTTAATTTTTATATTATTAGCATTAATTAATTTTTTAATTTTTCTTAATAATTTGTTGCCACAAATTATTTTCAAACAAATAATTAAATGGAAATTAAGATTAGTAGTGGATTTTTCCACCACAATTTTTTTTTTCTAGTTTCATTTTTTTTGGTCCTATTGGGGCCAATCTTTGCCTTAAATCCGCCGCAAATTAGCAGCCGTTCGCGTTCGCCACAATTAGTTTGCCGTTAATTTGTTTTTTCCTTGTAGTGATGATTCACATGCCAAATATAATAAAATATTTTCACTTTAATATTAACTAGTTAATCACCTGTGCGATTCTGGGGTGATATTAAAAAATTAAATTTATTTCAATATAATCAAATGAAAAGAGAATATAATATGCTTCGATTTTTGTATAATAAAATTACTAAAGAGCTGTTTGTAGTAATAATTAAGTAAACAATATAACCCAAAAATTTGTAATTGGGCTCGGTCGAATTCGTTGAGCAGCCCGATCAATCCAAGCCCATGTGCACCCCTACTTTGCGTGCTTGTTCTCCAGCTTCATCAAACATGTACCTCTCCCAAAAGACCTCAGGGTCCCTGCTGGCTTAGGAAACACACAAGAACGCCTAGATTGATTCTGCTCCTTTGTGTAATTGAGTTGTTGGTCGAGGGCACAAGTCCCATTTTGTGTCGCACTTTTCCGCTATAATGAGAAAAGCAGCACTCAAGTAAAAAGGGAAACTAACTTCCCTCAAATCTTCTCATATCAAAGAATAAAGGATAAAATCCCCATAAATAATTTATGATGCGAGTCAATCTCTAACAAGAGGGAAACTAAATCCTAGTTATATTGCTCCAAAAGCAATCACCTTACTCTCTATATAGAGAGTTAATTAGCCACTATGGTAAACATAACTTCCTTCATTTACTTTCTATTATGATTTTAAATTGTCGTCACAGTTGTAGTCGCATTGAGATGCAGAAAATTGTGAAAAAATGTACTCAAAATGACTGCAATTGCTACTGTGATGAGATTGTGGAGGATACTGCAACCGCAATATTGCAGCAGCAATTGCGATTGTGGACCGTGATTTAAAACCATGCTTTCCATCCTTCTATTGCAAACTCTAACTTGAGCATTACAGCAACCTTGTACGTCATCCCGCGCTTTCTGCTGTACAAGAATACTTAAGATATTATCAACCCTCCACCCACGTTCAGATAAAGTCTTGAATCTTGGGCAGCACTCTAGAGGAATTTCTTCCTAAGACCTATCCCCCAAAAAATTGATAGTATAAAAAGTTCATGAATCATGGCCATGAAGATTTATATGAGCAGAAATTATTCGATAAAAGTTCATGAATTATGGCCATACTTTCCTTATAAAGAAAACTTCGCTTAAAATAATCTCAAGTTTTATCAAGACATACATTTTAAAATAGTTAACAGAGACACATATTACCCCACACTTCAAATATGTATGGACAGCAACAGTAGATATTCAACAATTAATAAATTTATGAAAGATCCTTCCCTTTCCCCCCGGCTATATACGTAAGAATTAAATTTCATAACAGTACGTAGCCTTATATGATTCATTTGTACAAGCACAATTGCAGCAAATTAACTAATTAGAGGCACTCCAAGGGGGGTTTTGGAAACCTTTTTCTATCGGTACAATAATCATAGGCCATATACTTGCGTTTTACATGTTCATATTGTCTTTGTGGTGCAGGGTCCAAATTCCAAAACTATTGCGTATTCCACCATTACTTATCAGAAGAACAATTTTGGCTATCTGAGCTTTAAAATTGACAGCCACTAACATCGAATGCCTCGAAGTTTGCTTTGAATGGTGCATAGCTCCAATTGGTTTTGGTTTTGCCTCCATTTGTTGCCCAACTATCTCCATCCCACAGAGTTGCTTGTATTTGCATTGGCTTTGATGGGTAACCCACTGCAATATTGCTTTTATTCTTGTACACTCTAACGGGGATATTATCCACATAAAATCTGCCAATCGGAATATTTGCTTAGTTACTATAATTATATTGCCATACATAATTTGGTTAACGATATTGCTTCGATGGTTTTCTTTTTTTTTAATCAATTAGAAAATTTAAAAGAATTGATGTATTAACAAAGGACAAGAGCAAAAATCAAGTCTTGTCTTCGTTAGATAAAGGTCATCTCTATAGATAAGATAACGTTATAGTATAGTATTCTAATAAAAAATATTATTTTGATATAGTTCATCTCGTATTTCGGGTTAATATACCATCTATTCATTATTGATGGATAGTATGTCGACCCGGAATACGAGGCAGATTATATCAAAATAATATTATTCTATTCTAAAAGTTAATTTAAACCAACTTTTACCGGCTATTATAATTATTATTCTTACTTATAAATGAAAAAGTGATTCGACTTTGTAAGTTTTATTCAGCCATTTTTTTTGTTTTTTTTTTATGAGGCCATGTGACTTAATTGGAAATTTGTTAACTGGATCCAAATCAAATGAGTTGAATTTATTATACTAAGTCAAATTTATAACCTATACCACAAAAAAGAAAAAAATTCCAAAACAGCTTATTCAGAGTTCAGAAGAAGTTCATGTTCAATTGCTTTCTTTTTATTTATTTGTTTTTTATTTTCGATTCTTACAAGCTTACAAAAAAGTTCTAGTATAAATTCATATTTTGACCCATAGCAAGAGAGCAGGCGTGTGTCTTACACTATTTGATGTTGGTTCCAAAGAATTCTGTAACTGCGAAAATCTGCTGTGGGGTCAACCCAAAGGCGAAGTCTTTGCTTTCTATTCCCTTGGCCATCTGCGTATACATTGGTCTGTAATCTGTATGGCTTCCCTTCTCTATTACCCAAGAATTCAAAGTCTAACTCATCATGTCTATCACCTTGTGAAGTTAGCTGCATCAAATACATGATGAATCCTTCAGAATTGAGATTAGGCATTCAGGACAATTTTCCCTTTGTTTTTTTTATATAGCATATTATATTAGCATGCAATGCGTATTCATCAGGAATGAGGAACCAAAGTTGAAAGAACTCACATAGAAAGCTGTGACCACTCCTGTAGAATTCCTATTCGGTACCTTGATCCGCAAACGAAAAAATCCAGAGCCGCAGGTCATCTTGGGTGCAAAACCAGATCCTGTATATATATATATTAGAAAGAGAAAAAAAAAAATCAGCATAAAGAAAAAGCGTCAATCAAGGTTATTGCATATAAATTTCTTTAAACTTCATTAGAAATGGACTTAAGTTGAAAAATGAACAATTATTTTATTTTGGTAAATGATCAAGTTCATCAAACTATAGTTCCTTGTTTGGACAGCAAAAAGCAAAAGTCCAATATGGACCCTTGATTGTTTTATGTCCAATGGAAGCACTGTCATCGCACAATTCCAATGAATAATCAGTGTATGTTTGATGGGATCTTGATAACAAAATCGTATGTTCCTCTTCAATTGTTTCGGCCGTGTAATTTAAACTACAGTCTCCATGACAAATGCCGTTTCCTGTACTCTGGACTTCAAGTGGTTTTACTAGACGAAAACCACTTGGTCTAGAAAGAAAAGAAAATAAAAGGAAATCTCAACAACACCTTTATTGAACTTAAATTATGTGAAACATAAATACAGATGCGTTTTTTTCCCCCTTCTATTATGAAGTCCTACTCTGAACTCCAAGAGGCAGAAACTCCAAGACGCAGACTCCAATTGGTTCGGTAATCATATCAATGCGTTTGTAGCTACGTTATTTGTCATTATTCTATATTCCACTATGATATAGGCAATCAAATACTATTTGGTAAATTGATGCATGCACAGTCATGTCTGGTGGGTGTTAAATCACTTCATGACCAAAATCTTTATACCATTTCAAACAGACCGGAAGACGCCTCGTTCTTTCTTCATACTTGAGTTTCTATTATTTGCTTCTTCATTAGAACAAACACATTGTCTCCTTCTATTATTTGTTTCTTTCATCTTACTTTTGAACAAATGTGTCCTCACATTCACATATGAATATAAACAACAAAAAACCTATACCAAATAAATAAATAAACAACAAAAAACGTGTCTATAAGCAAGCAAAAAACTGATTCGTATCTTCATGTATAGAGGAGGCAATAACTAAAAATTAAAAAACGTGATTTAGGGGAAGATCACAACATTTTAATGCAAAAACTTCTCCGTTGTTTTTCATGGCTTAGTTTTATTGTAAATAAGGAGCACTAAAATTATAGAAATGAGAGAGAAAAATAAGGGGAAGGATATGTTATAGTTAGATAATTTTTTCATTATAAATATAAAATGATTTGTTGATGAAAAGAGAGAGTGAGAAACAAAAGTTTCTTTACGTAGAACAGAGGTAATTGTGAGTGACAAAAATAATGAAGAGATTGTTGCTATTATTTTCTAGGGGAAATATAGTGCCATTGCTTTTGGTGTATATCTCACATTGTGTGTTATTGTAAAACACTGTTTGTACCTACTATTTTATATAGTAGAAGTTCTTATTGGAGTTTATATTTCTTTGTGAACAATTATACCACAAGAAATTATTATGTGTCATTCTATTACTCTTAATTTCTGCTGTTTATTAAGACGTATTTCCTGACAAGTGGTATTAGAGCCACTAGTTACGAGAATGGAGGCAAAGACAAATAAGATGCTCAACTTGAATGGCACAAACTACCACATATGGAGAAGCAAAATGAAGGACCTCCTATTCGTCACAAAGTTGCATTTACCGGTGTTTAGCATAGATAAACCCGATGACAAATCTGACGAAGAATGGGCGTTCGAGCATGAGCAAGTTTGCGGGTTCATCCGACAATTTGTCGAAGCCAATGTGTACAATCACATTTGTAGAGAAAGTCATGCCAGGATACTGTGGCAAAAACTCGAGGAGTTATATGCTCCAAAGACAGGGAATAACAAGTTGTTCTATTTAACAAAGTTAATGCAAGTAAAATACTGAGAAGGTACTTCTGTAGCTGATCACTTGAATGAGGTGCAAGGGATCGTGGATCAGTTATCGGGAATGGGCATAAACTTTGACGATGAGGTGCTTACTCTTATGGTGCTTGCTTCCTTACTAGAGTCTTGGGAGACTTTGAAGATTTCACTAACAAATACTGCACCAAATGGTGTAATGAATATGGAGAGCGTCAAGAGTGGTGTTCTTAATGAAAAGATGAGATGGAGATCACAAAACTCATCCTTTTCATCTCAATCAGAAATTATGGTTGCCAATTTCAGAGGAAGAAGCCAATCAAGGGGTTCAAAGCCTAGAGATAACAGCAGAGGAAGATCAAACAAGTATGCAAATGTAGTGTGCCATTATTGCAAAAATAAAGGACACATCAAGATGTTCTGTCAAGCTTTCAAGAAGGATTGAAAAAGAACAAAGGCAAAGAAGTAAGAAAAGAAGACACGAATGATGATGATCTATCAAATGTTATTGATGAGTTCAACATCATTTATGATGATGATTTTATCAATCTCATAACCAACGAAACTAGTTGGGCGATTGATAGTGGTGCAACCATCCATGCTACGTGTTGAAGAGAATTTTTCTCATCTTATACACCAAGAAATTTTGGTGTTGTTAAAATGGGAAATAACATGTTCTCCAAAATAATTGGTAAAGGAGAAGTTTGTTTGATCATGGAAAATGGCACAAGATTGGTGTTAAGAGATGTCAGGCATGTTGCAGACATGCGCTTGAATTTGATCTTTGTGAGTAGACTTGATGATGAAGGTTTGTGTAGCACCTTCAAGGATGGAAAGTGGAAACTTACTAAAGGCTCTATGGTAGTGGCCCGAGGTTTGAAGTATTCCATGCTTTATGTGATGCATGCAAAGATTTCCACTGATGTAGTAAATGCAATGGAGAAGGACAATACAACTGAATTACTGCACAAGAGACTTGGCCATATTGGTGAGAAAGGGATGACAAAATTAATGGCACAGAAGGTATTACCTGAACTAAGCCAGTTACATTTGAAAAGGTGTGTTAATTGCCTAGCAGGAAAACAGAACAGAGTCGCCTTCAAGAGTTTCCCTCTTTCCAGGAAGAATACTGTACTAGATTTAATACACTTAGATCTATGTGGGACATTGAAAAGGTCACTTGGTGGAAGCCAATATTTTGTGACCTTCATTGATGATCATTCCAGGAAGACGTGGGTGTACATTCTAAAATCTAAAGATCAAGTGCTAGATGTTTTCAAGCAATTTCATGCCTCGGTCGAGAGAGAAGCTGGGAAGAAACTCAAGTGCATCAGGACAGATAATGATGGAGAATACATTGGTCCATTTGATGTTTATTGTAAAGAGCATTGTATTCGACATCAAATGACACCTCCAAAAACACCACAACTAAACGGATTAGTTGAAAGGATGAATAGGACTTTGATGGAAAGAGTTAGATGCTTACTCTCATATTCAAAGTTGCCTAAGATTTTTTGGGGTGAAGCTTTACTAACAGCAATGCATGTTTTAAATCTTTCACCTTGTGTTCCTTTGTAGTATGAAGCTCCAGAGAAGATATGGTCAAGAAATAATGTTTCCTACCATCATCTTAGGGTGTTTGGTTGTAAAGCCTTTATGCATGTACCTAAGGATGAAAGATCCAAACTTGATGTCAAGATGAGACAATGTATATTCATCGGCTATGGCCAAGATCAATTTGGCTACAGATTTTATGATCCTATTAGGAAGAAACTAGTAAGGAGTCGTGATGCTGTATTTGTCGAAGAACAGACCATCAATGATATTGGTGAGGTCCAGAAAAATGCTCATGATTCTAGTGATAGTTCTATTGACTTAGAGTTAATTCCTTCAACATTGACTCCAAGACAAGTTGAAGATGAAATCCATGAAGATCGACATGACAGGGATGATGCTCATGTTGAATTTGAACCATATGCTAATGATGTTCAAGTTCAATCACCAACGACTGTAGCTTCTCCAATAGCACTGAGGAGATCTAGTAGACATAGACAACCTTCTACAAGGTATCCTAGTGGCCAGTATGTATTATTAATTGGTGAAGGAGAACCTGAAAGCTTTGAAGAAGCAATGGATGATGATCACAAGCAAAAATGGATCGAGGCCATGAAAGATGAGATGAAGTCCTTGCATGATAACAAGACTTTTGAGCTCGTGAAGCTACCCAAAGGTAAGAAAGCTTTGAAAAATAGGTGGGTGTTTAGCATTAAGCATGAAGAACACAGTCTCCATCCAAGATTCAAAACTAGATTGGTTGTTAAGGGATACAATCAACGAAAAGGTATTGATTTTGATGAAATTTTTTCACCTGTTGTGAAGATGACATCCATTCATACAGTTTTGGGACTAGCAGCTAGTCTTGACCTGGAAGTTGAGCAAATGGATGTGAAGACTGCCTTTCTTCATGGTGATTTAGAAGAAGAAATTTACATGGAGCTGCCAGAGGGTTTCAAAGAGAAAGGAAAAGAAGAATGTGTTTGTAAGCTAAGGAAAAGTTTGTATGGCTTAAAACAGGCACCTTGACAATGGTACAAGAAGTTTGAGTCTATTATGGGGGAGCAAGGCTATAAAAAGACTACTTCAGATCATTGTGTTTTTGTGCAAAAATTCTTTGATGATGATTTTATCATTCTCTTGCTTTATGTTGATGACATATTAATTGCTGGTAAGAATATATCCAGGATTAATGACCTAAAGAAGCAATTAAGCAAGTCTTTTGCCATGAAAGACTTGGGAAGAGCAAAGTAGATCCTTCGTGTGAGTATACTCAGAGACAGGAATGCGAAGAAGATATGGTTGTCCCAAGAGGAGTACATTGAGAAAGTGTTGCAGAGATTTGGCATGGAAAAGGCTAAAGCTGTTAGTTGTCCTCTTGCCAATCACTTTAGGTTGAGTTCAAAACAAAGTCCTTCCACAGATGAACAGAAGGAAGAAATGGACAAGGTACCATATGCTTCGGTAGTTGGAAGCTTGATGTATGCCATGGTATGTACATGACTTGACATAGTGCACTCAATTGGAGTAGTGAGTCGATTTCTTTCAAATCCAAGAAAGGAACATTAGGCTGCAGTTAAATGGATTCTCAGATATCTCCATAGTACTTCCAAATGTGTCTAAGTTTTGGAAATGCCAATCCTATGTTAATTGGCTACACCTATGCAGATATGGCTGGTGATGTTGACTCAAGAAAGTCTACATCGGGATATCTAATTACATTTGCAGGGGGAGCTGTGTCATGGCAGTCAAAGTTGCAGAAATGTGTTGCTCTTTCCACTACTGAGGCAGAGTTTATTGCAGCAACAGAAGCACGTAAAGAGTTGTTATGGATGAAGAAGTTCTTGAATGAACTTGGTTTCCAACAAGAAAACTATCAATTGTTCTGTGATAGTCAAACCGCTATTCATCTTGGTAAGAATTCCTCCTTTCACTCAAGGTCTAAACATATTGATGTTAGGTACCACTGGATCAGAGATGTGTTGGAGATGAAGCAATTACAGCTTGAGAAGATCCATACAGATGAGAATGGATCAGATATGTTGACAAAGGTTCTACTAAGAGAAAAGTTTGAATACTGCCTATTGGCAGCAGGCATGGCAGAATCCTCCATGTAGTCGAGAGGGGGAGAATTGACAAGTGTTGGGTCCCTTAACATGGAGAAAACTTCTCCGTTGTTTTTCATGGCTTAGTTTTATTATAAATAAGGAGCACTAAAATTATAGAAATGAGAGAGAAAAATAAGGGGAAGGATGTGTTATAGTTAAATAATTTTTTCATTATAAATACAAAATATTTTGTTGATGAAAAGAGAGAGTGAGAAACAAAAGTTTCTTTACATAGAACAGAGGTAATTGTGAGTGACAAAAATAGTGAAGTGATTGTTGCTATTATTTTCTAGAGGAAATATAGTGCCATTATTTTTGGTGTATTTCTCACATTATGTGTTATTGTAAAGCTCTGTTTGTACCTACTATTTTATATAGTAGAAGTTCTTATTTGGAGTTTATATTTCTTTGTCGACAATTATACCACAAGAAATTATTGTGTGTCATTCTGTTACTCTTAATTTTCGCTGTTTATTAAGACGTATTTCCTAACAATAAATAAATAAACAACAAAAAACGTGTCTATAAGCAAGCAAAAAACTGATTCGTATCCTCATGTATAGAGGAGGCAATAACTAAAAATTAAAAAACGTGATTTAGGGGAAGATTACAACATTTTAATGTAAAAAGAATCGAGAAACAAAACAAAGAAGTTGCATGGGACTTAAGGGTGGTATTAACCTGATGAGTTATCCATTGTGAGCTGAATTTCCTTTCGTCGGATTAAGGACACAACATGGTTATCACCCCAGATAACCTTATCGTTTTGATCGAGGCTTGTTTCTTTTGTGTTGCTTCCCTGGGCAAGAACAGCATCGGCAATGGAAAGGAGAAGGAAAACAAATAGTAGAGAACCCATATCTAAGCTAAACCTAGCTAGGGTTTGAATTTGAGACTCTTAAGATTAGCACATTGAGGGCAATGGGTACTGTTGTTTGTCAAGTTGTACATCCATATATATATATATATATATAGTGTGTGTGTGTGTGTGTGTCACACAACGAAGACGTAAGCTTGAACCTCAGAAATGATTAAAGCTCCATGACCAATAATTACACAGCCAATACGCCATTGACTTCTCAATACTACAAAATCTCCAGGTCCTGACGGATTACAAGCAAGGTTTTACCAACGTTTTTGCACATTGTGGGTGACGAGGTGACTGTAAAAGTATTAGCAATTTTAAACACAGGAGCTGATCCGTCAGACATTAATAAAACCTTTATTTGTCTTATCCCCAAAATGAAGAGGCCAAGACATACTAGGGAATCCAGACCAATATCTCTATGTAATGTGGTGATGAAGCTAGTGACAAAGACAATTGCCAACAGACTGAAACCGATTCTGCCTGATTTGATTAGCTCCTCCCAAAGTGTATTTGTTCCAGGTAGGCAAATTATTGATAACGCCTTAGCTGCCTTTGAAATTTTTCATTATATGAGGAAGAAGAAAGCAGGAAAGACTGGTTTCATAGGGGTCAAACTTGATATGGCTAAGGCTTACGATAGAGTAGAATGGAGGTTTTTAGAGCAGGCCTTAATATCCATGGGATTTCCTATGTGGTGGACTGACCTTATTATGAAATGTGTATCTACTGTTTCTTTCTCTGTTCTGCTAAATGGTAGTCCGTGTGATGAATTTACCCCCGGTAGAGGACTACGACAAGGGGACCCTCTATCACCGTACTTGTTTATTATTTGTGCTGAAGTTTTGTCAGGTTTAATAGACAAAGCTCAACTGAACAAAACTATTCATGGCATTAAGATTGCTAGAGGAGCCCCTAAGATCTCCCACCTTCTTTTTGCAGACGATAGTATATTTTTCACCAGAGCTACTCAGCCTGAAGTGGATTGCTTAAATGATATCCTTGAGCTGTATCAGAGAGCATCTGGCCAACTCATCAATCTAGATAAGTTTGAACTCTTGTTCAGCCGAAATGTGCCAACAGACAGACAGATCTTGATCCAAGGATGGATGAATATAAAGGCAGTAGAGAGCCATGCAAAATACTTGGGCTTACCTACCTTTGTGGGAAAGTCAAAGAAGCAAGTGTTTGCATTTGTCCAAGAGAGAGTGTGGAAGAAGCTCAAAGGATGGAAAGAAAAGGCCCTTTCACGAGCAGGCAGAGAAGTCCTAATAAAATCAGTAGTGCAGGCCATTCCCAACTAGATTATGGGATGTTTTTTAATTCTAGATGACATTTGCTCAAAAATTGAATCAATGACAAGCAATTTTTTCTGGGGCAGCAAGAAAGGGGAGAGGAAAATTCATTGGATTGGGTGGGAAAGTTTATGCCAATCCAAGAAAGATAGAGGAATGGGATTCCGGAGCTTTAGAGCATTCAATAAGGCTCTATTAGCACAATAGGGATGGCGCTTATTGCAGAACCCGAATACCATAATAGCCCAAATGCTTAAAGCCAAATACTTTCCAAGGAATCAAATTTTGGAATCAAAGTCTGGTTTCAATCCTAGCTACACTTGGAGAAGTATTCAACAATCCTTGTGGGTACTCAATCGAGGTGGATATTGGCGTATTGGGAATGGTCAATCCATTAGGATCTAGGAAGACGGTTGGCTCCCTGACCAGACAGGTCACAGGATATGGACTGCGAACAGAAATAGCTTAGAAGTAAGCTTGGTTTGTGATTTAATTGATAATGGCCAGAGACAATGGAACCAACAGTTGATTGACAGCATCTTCCTTCCATTTGAAGCCCAGCAAATTATCAATATCCCACTACCCAGGCATGATCATATTGACAGATTCATATGGGGAGCAACCAGAAATGGTATTTTCAAAGTGAACTCGGCCTACTACTTCATAAAGCAGTGTGAGGCTAATTCTATTGTTGGCACAAGTACTAATATGAGAAGTCCTTCTTTGGTTGATTGGAACAGCCTATGGCAATTGGAAATAGCTCCTAAAGTTCAACACTTTTGTGGAGATTGCTGAAGGAATCTCTCCCTGTTAGAGCTAAACTGGTGAAGTGAGGAGTTACTGTCTCTCATCTATGTCCTCGCTGCAACACTCATAAGGAAACATTGGAGCATGTTTTTCGTGACTGTAATTGGACTAGGAGATATTGGTTTATATCCCCTATGGGCTTGAGAACTATAGACCAAGCTCACTTACCCATTTCAACATGGGTGAGAGAGTTAACTCAAAAGATGCTAAGTGAAGAGGTTGCTCTGTTTGCTTCACTGACATATGGGATATGGACTTCTAGGAACAGACTGTGTTTTGAGCAAAAGAACTATCCCCCTGAAGCAACAATTCTGCAGGCTCTCTCAGCACACCGCAGCTTTCAAGATAGTTTCCTCAAGGCAGCTCTTCAGAATGCAACTCCATCACCTCCCCCCCATCCAAAAGTGTGGTGTCCTCCTAACAAATGCAATTACAAGTTCAATTTAGATGCAGCAAAGCTATCTGAAGAAGAATGGGGTCTAGGTGTTATTATTAGAAATGGGGAAGGAAACATAATAGCTGCAACCACCAAGAAGCTGGAAATGAATTTGGAGCCCAGGATGGCAGAAGTGATGGCATTTAGATTGGGTTTAGAATTGGCAAAAGACCTGTGCTTGTGGGAAATAGAAGCAGAAACTGATTGCCTGGAAGTTGTTAACGGCCTTCTTTATCAAAGTTCGAACATGTCTCTGTTTGATCTCCTTATCCAAGACTGTGAAATGCTTGCTACTTCTTTTAAATCGCTTGCTTTTTCTCTCATGTTGGTAAAAATGGTAATAGGGTAGCCCATGAGCTTGCTAGACTAGCAATAGATTTTTCTGGTGTAGTCTGGGTGGAAGAAGCCCCCCAACCTATTTGTAATCTCGTTTATCTTGATATATTGGCTTGCCCAGCCGAATAAAGTGTGGGCCTAGTTACTGCATCAAAAAAAAAAAAAAGGTCATTCTAACAAGTAATTTTTCCAGAGTTTGAACCTCTATCATTTCTTCAAGGCTTAAATATATTTTTAGTCTCTCTAAATATTTGATTTTTCGGATTTGGTCCCTCAAATTTTTCCCTTGGTTTTGATCTCTTATTTTTCAAACATTATTAATATTAGTTCTTGCTATCAACTGAGTGCTGTTAAGTGCTGATATGGCAACATGAGATATTGACATATATTAATATTGATTAGATTTCACATTATCACGTCAACACATAACAACAATTAATTGACAATAAAGACTAATATTGATAATGTATGAAAAATAAGGGACTAAAATCAAGTAAAAAATTTTTTGAGGAATCAAATCCGGAAAATCAAATATTTAGAGGAATTAAAAATATATTTAAGTCTTTCTTCAAAATATAACTCATTTACTACTGCGCTCAATATTATTGGTAAATGTTAGTAGTTTAAATAGCTACATACTCATTAATAATATTCATTTAACTAGAATATAGTTAATGAAAAATAAACTTTGAAACAGTACATTGAAAAGCTATGTCTCTCTTTCAAATCATAGAGGCGTGTATTTGAAAGTAATTGGGTCATTATAGTCTTAACGAAGTGTCATGGCACTTATAAACCCTCAAGATTCCAGCTCTTGCGTTGTTGTACGGCCAATGATATGTAACTTTCCAATTTAAGAAAATGTAGAGATGCAATTATTTGCAGGGACTTTCTTTCGTTGTAGTTTGTCGCATATCTGCTCTCTGAACTGGAATATTATTTTAAAGTTATCAAATTTGATAGTTTTTATATCTGAAAATTTAATACAATTATTTTGGTTTTTTATTTCGTCGTTTATGGTTACGATCTCTTTAAATACAGTGGATTTTGATTTTGGAATGTACGCGAGAGAGAGAGAGAGAGAATGAACGGATGCGGGTTAATTTGTTTATTATTATTATTATTATTATTATCCATAAAGATACATAAAATTTTATATCATTGAAATTAATAATTTAAAGTTATTGATCAAGAATTTAGTCTAATTGTTTTTTGAAACAATTTTCGATAAATAGTTTTCTAGTAATTGGAAAAACATTGGTGGTTTTTATTTTTTAATTTTACTTTTAATAAGAACATAAGTGCCCTCCTTTAGGCTTATTTTATAAGAAAAATATTTTTTATAAAAAATTATCTTTTAAATTTTCATATATCATTTAGATAAAATTCTTAAAAATTAACATTAAAAAATAACTAGTTTATCTATAATTTTTTTTAATTTTTTTAGAAACAAGTAAAAGATACTGATGATACTTTTTTTTAAAAAATTAATCTTAAATATCATCGTAAAATTATTTCATTTTTTTCAACAAAATGCCAAAAGAATATAAAAGGTTTAAATATATTTTTGGTCCTTATAAGTTTTAGTAATTTTGGCATATTTCCCAATTTTTTTTAAGGTTTTAGTCTTTATAATGTCAAAAATTTAATTTTTGGTCCCTAAAATTATTGTTATTTATCAGCTTTTACCATTTTAATCCTTATCATTGCTATTTTTTAATAAAGATTTGGCCTTTATATTTCATAATTAAAGAATAGGATTTTATAGTTTAATTTATTTTGATTTTAATTCCTCAAAAATCAAAACCCAAATAGTAGAAAATTATAAACTTAAATCCAAAAAATATTGTAGGGACCAAAACCAAAATTTGTCGTAATTATAGGGACTACAATGATATTTAAAGCGGGTATAAATTGAAAGCCACACAGAGAACTCACCGATTAATACTAAGCACGGCTGTACGATCAACCAGGGAAAGTCATCATGAGTTGAATACTGAATTAGTGACCGAATATTTTATCTCCTTAAAATGTTGTTGATTTCCTTTCATCGATTTTCTGGTTTTACCCAAAAAAATCCACAAATATGGAATGACCTTTGCAAATTTTAAGATAACTTCAAAGCTTCAATCGATTAGAAGAGTCAAACAAAAAAAGGATCAATAAAGATCCCGAATATCCAAGACCAAAGACACAAAATATCGCACAAAATAAATGTTAGAGATATAATTGTGTTAGTTAGTGATTAGTCACAATTTGTTACAATACTTGTAATTAGGTACTCGTTAGTTACTTTACCATTTTGTATATAAGCAACAGAATTGGCTTGATGTAGAAACCTTTCTCATTTTTTTCGATTTAATCAGAAATTTCCAATTCCTATCCATTTCAATTCTCTCTTTTCTCTGCTCTGCCATATTTCTTAACATAGTATCAGAGCCATGGCATCCATCTTGAAAGCTTCATTTCCGCTGCATTGAGAGCTCTCTGGAGAGCAACTTTTTCTCATACTTTCCTTCATTTTCTCATATTTTTCTCTCTTCCAAACACCTTTTCCTTCTTTATATTTCTCTCTCTACTTCACGTTCAAGATCAATTTCCTTTTCTCTTAGTGCTACCACCACGATCTCGAGAAGGCTTAGCCATCGCCACTACCGCCAATCGTCTTCATCATTCTTCGAGTTTCAAATTGGTCGATCCATCACCATCTCGGTTCATGCTTTCCAGTTCACGGTGGCTCTTCCTTGCTGCCGCTCGTCTTTCGTTCTCCGCCGTTGGTTATGGTTCTTCATCGACTCCATTCACATTTCTGACATGGTCCTTCTCTTCCAAGTTCCAAATCGTCTTCCTTGGTTTCATATCGATCATGTTCGTCGCTGCCAGATCTCGTCGCTGTCAGATCCAGTTTCACGTCGTTTGTGTTCTTCACTGGTTCGACGTTGGCTTGTCTTCCTCGGCGCGATTCTTCAAATCTAGATCTACTTCATCTCCTATGGATCTAGTTTTCCGGCATCGCTAGTGCTTTCTGATCTACTTTGTATTCTCCGAACTGGTTAGTCTTAGCATGTGGCACAGCGGTTTGCACTTTTCGACGTGGTTTGTGATCTGGTTTGTTAGTTGCATTCTGATCGGTGATTGTGTTTTTTTTTTTTTTGGATCAAATTCCTTTGGCTGGGAACCTAAGATTTGTGATTCCTCTGCCTTAGCTTTGATTTGGTTTGAATTTCTCTGGTGTTTTGATCAGTTCTTGATGTTATTACCTTCGTTCTTGAATTCAAGATTCGGAAGCTTCTTCATTGTTTTTCATTCAGGTTTGTTCTACTTCTCTATCCATGACAAGAGTGGTGGCAGTGATGCTTATTGTTGTTTTTGTACATTTTCAATTGTTTGCTTCTGCCATGTCTGGATCAAAATTGGTTCTTCTTGGTTAGTGTTTGCTATGGTTATTGGATTGATGTTCTGTCATGTTGGACACTAGTTTTGGTGTCAGCAATCTCTGTTTTTCATGGTTTGATAATGGTTCAGCCAACATTAGCATGTTCAGTTCTTGGAGAAGATTTGTTGATTTGGCCTAATGTGCCTTTGTTTTTGCCTCTGTCTTGATGGTTAAGCTTCAGAAATGGCTTCTATCTTGATGGTTATGCTATGGTTAAGCTTCTACCTTTTGAGGTGGTTAAGCATTTGCTGTTTTCGCCTTTGATTTGCTTCTACTAAGTGGTTAAGCATGGATGATAACTTCTGCTTGATGGTTCAGCATTTGATTTCAAATTTGACATTGAAATTTGGTATTCTTTAAATTGGGATTTCTTGATAGCCCTATGGCTTTAACCTCTTCTTACTATAGCCCTATGGCTTTAACCTCTTTCGCAATGAGCGCTGTGGAGACGTCGATAAAAGATCGAAGGGGCCTAAGTGAAGATCGAAGGGGCCTAAGTGAAGGTCGAAGACTTCTTGGCACTAGGCACCACTGTCGTTGTTGACACAATTTTCATTCATTTTACTAATTTGTTATCATTGCTGGATTGATTACATTGTATTGTTGATCCTAAGCTGGAGATCCCAAAGTATGCATCCTCCAGCTTGCCGGGGGGGGGTGTTAGAGATATAATTGTGTTAGTTAGTAATTAGTCACAATTTGTTACAATACTTGTAATTAGGTACTAGTTAGTTACTTTACCATTTTGTATATAAGCAACACTATTGGCTTAATGTAGAAACCTTTCTCATTTTCTTCAATCTAATCAGAGATTTCCAATTCCTATCTATTTCAGTTCTCTCTTTTCTCTGCTCTGCCATGTTTCTAAACAATAAATGCCAGCTTGGGGCCATCCACTACGCGCATTGATGATCGAGAGCCATGTCCTGGTTATCAGATTTGCTAGAGTCCTAGCCTAAGCGTACCCTGCAAACTTTCTTAAATAGCCAAGGCCTCCAATATTATCTTTAATTTGGAGAGCCAAGAAATTCCAGGCATTTAAGAAAATAATTCAATTGTGATATATGGCAGTGTAAAATTTTTTTATACAAATATTCAATTACGTATTGCTATATTAGAAAAAATATTTGATTCAATCATTCAAGATTAATTTCTTATAGAAAAAAAAAGTCAAAGAAAAAAAGTAAAAAGAACAAAAATAAAAATTTTCGAAGGTCCAACCTGAAACATTAATGTGTTTTCGTGGCCTGGCCATGAGCTCTCACTATCGAATGGCGCCGGATGTTATGGAGAAAACCGAGATCTCCCTTATCCATCAAGTGAAAAAATGCAGTTCACATTAATTTTGATATATCAACTAGTTTTGGTTCCTATTTGCTAGGAATAGTGAAATACACCAACACGTGGGAGATTTGGGAAGTGTTGTGGCAAATCTTGAGAGAAATTTCGAACAACCATGTGGTGTTTTAATAATATTTAAAAGAGAATATGTTTCGATTGCCCCGTAAGTGTACCCAGATCAGGCAAGCAATAAAGTAATGATTAAAGCGTGGCATTCTTATGAGCATCAGGTTTAAACATAAATTATGGTAATTCAATTATCTAAATTAAAAAGTTAAATGAGAAAATAATCAGAGAATGACAAATCCGAAAAATTTAGGTAATAGGGACAAAAACAATACATAAGCATGATAAAAAGTTTCATATAATACTACGTTTTGGTATAAAAAAATATATTAATTAAGCTTCTAATAATTTGATTTATACAACTAAAAATATATTAGTCCAAAATAATAAAAGATTAATTTATATGAAACTATAAGTAAAGTAACAAAGAGAGAGGATTCTCTCACGTGGAAATTGCATACGATCATTGAGTTACTTTAAAAGAGCAAAAAGTTAAAAAGATAAAAAAAAAAAAGCAAAAACTCAATGGCGGATGTGCACATGACAAGATTTCCACATGAAAGGATCCTTTTCCAAAGTAATGGATGAAATAAAGAATGGAAAAATGGGTTGAACTCTTTTAATTACATTTTTTCATTTTAATGAGAGGTCAAATTTAATAAAATAATGGGGAAAAATATATGTACCTATATGATAACTAAAAAATTTCAAATTGTGGTTGGGCATCTGCTCCCACCCTATGTGCATCCACCCTTAAGTAAAATAATACATAGATTGAGCAAACATAATTCAAGTAACAAAAAATTTAATCATAGAAATTCAATTAACTTCACACCTAGGATCATAGTTTTGAAAACCAGACTAAATTGACTGGTTGAATTAGGAACTGGCTGGGTGTTTGGCCTAGTGATATCCAAAAAATCGGAGTTTTGAAAACTAGCCTTGAATTAGCCAAACCAGCACTATAAACCAGCCAAACTAAACTGGTTTTACTAATACAAAATTATTATTTGATCATCAATGATAAAGTTAACAACTTCTTTATGATGAAAAATTGCCAAAAATACACCTTGATTGGCCAAACCAAAGACTACTAAACCTCTTACTCTTTTAAAAAAAAAGCCTAGAGGAGATAAATATAAAGCAATATGATAATATTTATAGAATTCTAAGCAATGTGGGACTTACTAAGTTTCTTATAATAGTCTTAACGCTACTAGAAATTATCAGAACAATGACCGATTTTGGTTGCAATAAATGAGGATATACGACCGATTTTGTGATCTTTTTTTTGAGGTCAACGCAATACAGTTGCAAATCGGTTGCAAATTCGATTTATTTGAGGTTCAAAAAAATGTTTCAAGTCTAAATCAGTAGTATGATCGATTTTTCAGTGTACAAAAAACATAATTCAAGGCTAAGTTGGTCGCAAAATTGGTCACAAATCCCAAGATTTGTGACCGATTTCTCTAATATCAAGAAATATCATGTAATACCAAATTGGTTGCAAAATCGGTTATAGATTCAAAATTTGTGACCAATTTTTTAATGTACAAAAAAAAAAGATTCAAGACTATATCAGTCGCAAATTCAAATTTTGAATTTGTAATTGGTTACAAAAACAAAAAAAAAAGACTCAAGACTAAATTGGTTATAAATTTTGAATTTGCAACTGATTTTTTAATGTTTACAAAACTTTCATTTTAGTTATTTGCGACTAATTTTGACATCGAAAAATCGGTTTCAAATGAGTTAAACCTTTAAATTTCTAATCCCCAAATTAGAAAACTATTCACTCGTCCCCTTCATTCTTCTTTTACATCCCCTTCCCTTACCTCTCCCCACCATCCCTACCACACTGTTGCTGCTAGAGAACCATAAGGAAGACGTAGCAAAAGCTGCTAGAGAGGACTAGTAGCGTCGCCACTGGAGAGGATGAGCAATAGCCACACAATGTAGGATGGAGATGCTACTATTGCAAGTCATTGCTGCTATGCTCTAGGGAGCCACCGCTGCTCCTCCACCGAACCACCACTGCAGAGAAAGAAGCTTGGTTGTTCTATATCATCCTGGTTCTCTTCTACCATTTTCTTGTTTCTCTTTTTTTTTTAAAGAAAAAAATTTCAATTCTATTATTTTAAAAAATAATGAAAGTTTTGGTGCTGTTGATTGATTATGTTGGTTTGTTGATGTTTTTAAATTGGTTATGGTTACTAACATTGATTTTTTGATATTATTAGTTGGTTGTGAGAGTATGTTGTTGTTAAGCATGGTTGAGGTTACTAAAATTAGGTTTAATTATATTGTTAGTTGATTATGAGAGTATGTTGTTATTAAGGGTGGTTGGGGTTACTGAAATTGGGTTTTTGGTATTGTTGATTGAGATTTGTTGAGATTAGTTCAGGTTATTGAAATCTGTTAAATTGTTAAGTTCATTGATGGTTACTGAAATGTGTTAACTCTATTAAGTTGTTAAATTTGTGATAATGTTTTAGTGGTTCAACATAGTGATAGTGACAGTATTTGAGCTTGGTTGAGTGTTGTTCAAGCCTAGGAGAATGTTTTAAAATAGATTTGGAGAGTAGAAACTTGAAAGAAGGGGTTTGAGTGTATAAGGCATAACTTAGAGCTAATCTAGTACAGGTGACATGCAACTATAAACTCTAGGAAAATTTTGATGGCTTATGATTCTCCTAGATTAATTTCATTTATTGACCTCTAAAATGTGACTAAATGTAAGTAAAAACTTGTTAGGATCAATTCCCCAACTAGTGGCATAAAAGAGGAAGTAGAAGTTTAAACCAGTAACTAGGAAAGAATTGGCCATAAAACCAATGGAGTTATGAAAAATTGATTTTACCTCTAGTTTTACATGTTATAAATGACTATAAAGTTGCCCTTAATTAACTTGTTAGGTTAAAGAGCAAGTAGAGTTAAAATTGGACCTAAACTAGCTCTTTTAGAGCACCACAAGAGTGATTTTTGGCCCTTTCACTTGGAATTAGCAAAAATTGTTGGCAATAAAACCCCGAAGTGGTTAGAATTGATTAGAAATAAATTGTGAGAGAGTAGGACTCTAATTAGCCTTTATTTCACCCAAAATCTAGAGAAAATTCTGCTGTATCCTTTGAATTGTTAAAACCTATTTTAACAATGATACTAAGAAACTTTTAAGTCACTAACATTACTTATGGTGAAGGATATGTTTGGGAAAGGTTGGGCCTTAGCATGGTCTTGGTACATAAGGATGTGATTTTAAAATGTCAATTGTGGTTAATTCCAAATTATTGTGTGCTCTTATTTTGTACATTGTAATGATGTTAGGCAATCTTTGGAGCTTTTAGTTAAGGTACGTTGGTTATTAGTCATTATTTAAATATTGTTCCTTATGTATCTTAGATTATGGTTATGATGTTGAGAATGATAATGATATTAATTGTTTGATGAAATTACTAGGATGTTGCTATTTATTTTACTATTTAAAATTTTGGGATGCTCTCGGTATAGCAGTTATGATGCTAGATTTTTGTTAGACTCCTTCTTGACTTCCATGAATTAATTGCATCATAATATGAACATGTTATTAGATTGTACAAAATTTATAAGTATGAGTTACTGGCATTCACGAGTTTCCATGAAATAAGAAAGATACTTGGAATTAATCCAAAACTTAAGACTTATGGTGATTAATAATATGTAATGTAGACTTCTTGGCTTATGGAAAGCTAGGTATTGTCTTCTGGGCTGTTGTTCATATCAAGTGTATGAAATTTAGATTTTTTTTTTTTTCAAATTTGCGACCGATTACATTTTGCAACTGAAAATGAGCAGACGCCACTCCATTTGCGATCAATTTTGCAACCAATTTTGCTATTAAATTTTGAGTTCGATTTTGTTACCAAAAAAGGGTACAAGTCAGGAACTTTGTGACCAATTAAACTTTGCGACCGATTAAGAAATCAAATTTGCTAAATTTGTGACCGATTAAGAAATCGAATTTACGAACTTTGCAATCAATTTTTTGACTGATTTATCTGCATCTAAATTTGTGACATATTTTGCAACCAAAAAGCATATGAAAGAATGCCCATTTCAACTCTAAATTTGCAACTAAAATTTTGGTCGCAAATTGTCAATTTTGTGACTAAATTTGGGATATTTGCGACCGAATCAACAAGCAATCAAATCAGATTTAGTATATGGTTGCCTTAAATTGGTTACAAAATCACTTGCAAAATTTTGCAATTGAAAATTCGATTGCAAAAATATTTGCAAGCAAGGGATATACGATAGACATAATCAGTTGCAAATAGTTTTTGTAATCGATTTGGCTATTTCGCAACCAGCCAATTTTCTTGTAGTGAAAGAGTAAAACGTTGAAACTCTACGCAATGCAGGACTAGTGCTCTACTTGTATTGGTTTTATTAATGATTTAATATTGTGTTTTTGCTTTCTAAAACTATTTTTATCATGTTGAAATTTTATTTCACTCTGTTTAATAATTTTTATTTATTTCATAGTGTAACATTCCACAACTCCCGACTTCCAACTTCGTTTTCGAGTTGGACACTAGTTCCGACTTCATCTTTGAGTTCCCAACAAAACGGGCATGATTTCCGACATCCGAGTTTATCCAAGAGCTTCCCATTTCTATTGGTGTTTCCGAGTTTCGTCTAAATACCGACTTCCGATATTGGATTAGGACTTCTGAGGTCATATAAGTTCCGATCTCCAGGCAAATAAGGATAATGCACTGATTACTGATTTCCGAGGTTGTGCCTGTCTTGACTCCCGACTTTCGTGGTCATGTTTATACTAGTTCTCTAGGATTGATTGATTCTTGATCGAGTTCCGAAGTTACGATTTACTGAGATGCCGAGTTTAGGAATTTCGGGTACAAGGTTTCATCTTCTGATCCCACTTTCGATTTCCGATATTAATAATCTTCCAAGGCCCTTGTGTCTCCTAAGCTCCGAGTTCCACATTAAGTATGAAATGGACATTATTACTGATTTTCGACTTCATCTAAGTTTGCAGCAAAATGGACGTGATTCACGATATCCGACTTTATATTTTAAAGAAAATGGACACGATTTCCGACTTAAAGCAGAATGGGACGAGTTCCGATTTAAGATACAATGGTGGCACGTTCCACTTTTAGGCGACGTGGAGAATGATTTAGCCACAAAAAAAAGGGAGACATGGCCGAAAATTGGCCACTAAATATCATCCAATCAAAGTCCCCAACTCCAACTACTTCCTCAAAGCTTTAATAACATGTTCCTTTCCTCTTCCCTTCAGTTGATTACGCCTCCCTCTCCCTCTTGTTCCAGCCTTCTTCTTCACTTCCCCTCTCAATCATCTCCATCAAATCTTCAAGCTTCACAAGGTTCCATCAGTCCAAACTTAAATTCAGCAAGATTATGCCTAAAAGAGGTAGGATTCACTTCCTATTCTTGATTTCTCTGAACTGTGGTTGTGTGAAATTCCACTTATCTTCAATTATTTGATGATATATTGGCTGTATATGATGGATTATGGATGGATTAATAATGGAATCTTGAGTTGTAATTAAGTTGACAGGAAGAAAGCTAAGAGAAAAGGAGGATTGGGATGCTGTCTAAGTGAGGAAACCCATGGCAGTCCGTACGGCGGAGTGTACGGCTCCGCCTACAACCGGTTAAATCCGATGAGACTATTTTTAGATGAAAGTAGTTTCAGGGCTTTCCATACATATGTCACATAAGGCCATTGGATTTGAGTTAAGGGAGATATGAATTTTGGAAATTTAACCTAGATTCTAAAGTTTGATATTGGGTAGATTGGGTTGTTTAGGACATAACGTGCTCTATACCACTCCAAATTGAGTGAAACCAATTTTGCTACAAAGCTTACACATAGGAGAACATCCTATAGAAGTTTTCGAGTTAGATATGGTTCCGTCTGATCCCAACATTTCAAAGAAGTTGCCCTATGTCCAAACTAAGCCAAAACAGGGTAGTTCAGGAAGGTCAAATTTTGGAGCTTATAACTCGAGCTCTACTAAAGCAAATGAAATGGAACTTGCTCCAAATGAAAGGTTGTCTTGTTAGCTTTCATAAGATACCAATTTTGTATGATTTCATCTAGATTTCTATTTTTAGTGAATTTTTACTTATAAGAACCCAATTCTGGCTAAGAACAGAGCAGTCTGAGGTAAAATATTTATATCTTGAGTTATACACATCAAATGAGGTAGGACCAAAAAAGTTAGAAACTAGACACATGATGCTATGACATATCGAAAAATTAGATTTAAATGAGTTGAATTAAATGAAAAATGGGACATACCAAACTCAAGCAGAATAGGGGAGGATAAACTAAAACCCCATTGATGCTTGTTTTGAAATGGTTGAATGATGCTATGAATATACATATATATTTGCTAGTCCATATTGAATTGTAAGTTTGTACCATTGTACTAGTTGCCTAGCACTATTCATGGGGAAATGGACACGTTCCGTTATGTTACCGAGTTTTCAATAGAATTGTAAAGAAGGTTATGAGCATGTATGTGTTACGAATATGTATGTAGAAATTTCATATGCAATGATATATGAAGGTAAATGATGAAGCAGATGTAAGAATGTATTCAGCATGATTATGTATGAGCATGAAAAGATACGAATATAATAAATGTAAATCCCTTCACCTAGAGGCAGTTATGAGATCCCCCTTGTGAAGGCAGCTAAGTAAGATAAGATTGGGTCCCTTCACTTAGAGGCAGTTGCACATTGAATCCCTCCCTGTAAAAGCAGTTGAAGATATGATGAAGGTTTCATGTTCCTAAGGAACGTGACATGGCGATCACGCTCAGATGGGGTATGACATGGCGATCATACTCTGGAATGTGGCATGATGATCCCACACCCCAAGGAATGTGACATGGCGATCACATTCTGATGGAGTATGACATGGCGATCATGCTCTGGGATGTGGCAGGAAGAACATATTTCTAAGGAGTGTGACATGGCAATCACGCCCCAACGGAGTATGTGTAACACCCTAGTAGTTCCATTCTATGCTTAAGTCATATTGTGGAATTACTAGTTGTTACTTTTGCTCGCGGAACTAACATTACCTTTTAGAAATTACTTTGTACCGAAAATAGGGGTAAGATTTTTTCTACAAAACAAGTGAACCATTTTTGAAATTGAGAGCCATGAGTGCATCGTGAACATATAAAGTAACACCGCTATCCCATACATACATTGCATTTAACAAGCATAGAAACCATAAGAGTAACCACAATTCTTAGATAAATGTGTAACATTCAATCCACGGCCATCCATGATAATACAATAATAGTCATACCAGAGTCATACATAAGATAATAATGGGTCCAATATCTATCGTCGACCCTACACAAAAGCCTACCAATACATAATAAAAGGAAATAAATCAGAAAATCCTACTACCCAAGCATGCCACATAATAGAATGATAACCCTATAACTACAACCAAAAGGGGCTATCCTTGTGCTCGGCTCCGCATGCAGTCGTCACATCAAGCATTTGGCGGGAGGAAACCGTTCCCATATCCACCGGGAGAAGTGCCACCACGTCCCCCTCCTCAAGCACGTCCTCGCCCACGGGGCACAGCGTGGGTACGAATGAACCCATGCCCGCGAACCGGGGGTGAAGCTGGGCCAGCAGATGAAGCAGAAGAATCAGAAGATAGACAAATCACCAAAGACTGCGACGAACCTGAACGGTGAGATCCCCCAGAATGAGTCAGATAGAGGGGCTCAGACGGATCGGTCTCCACATGGAAGCTCGGATAAGACGGCTCCGAGGGATCAGAATCTAGTGAAACAGTCGGAGTCAAACGGATATTCGAGTCAGTCTCATCATCATCAGTGGGGTATCTCGGTGGCTGAAAGTAGGGGCGGATGTCATCCATAGTAACCTAGCCGAATGGCTGATGTGGTCGGAAAAATGGGCTTATCATGGGAGTCTGAAACTGGCGGTCGTGGAAGATATAGACTCTCATCACTGCTCTTGCCGATAGCACAGAGGCGTTCAGCACCGGGTCAAAGCGCTAACGCCACACCGGAAACTCAATGTAGATCACCACCGTGCCCGACGTCGACATCCTCTGAAGATGACACGAAAACGTAGGAATGAGAAATACTAAATTTCTCAATAGGATCACGACTAGACAAACACAGTGTCATCGTCATCATCCCAGCCACTTCGGGTTTAATTATAAAAACAGTGGACAGATATAAGTTCAATTTTTAATGGTTTTGAAAACTTAGACCGCGAAGCGGGTTGCTTTTAAACTTAAGATCATAACCACATCATCATGACTAACATACATACTAAAACATAGAATAAACATTCATAATGCAAATGGGCAATATACTTACATGCAAAGACATGCATCATCATAGACGTAACCATGGTCATACTTAGACTTTACTTTCATTTTTAGCACGTGCTTAACATTCTTTACTTTCCTTTGAAATAGACTGCTTTTAGACATGAGCTCATTCCGTGACCGTCGTCACGTAGTACTAACCAAATCAGACTAAGCCGATATTGGTTACCTCTAAGTTCGAGGGTCCTCCAAAACACCCTTGCCTCCCTCACAGAGGTTCCTTGTGGATCGTCGTCTCTCACTTCCCTTACCGAAGTGATTGAAGGGTCACGTCCCATTGATTCTTTTCTTATCTTTATACCTTACATGCATAACATTTCCTTGACTAGACGCATGCAATGATATGACTAAGTCCATAATTTTGACGGAAATCCGGCAGCATAACGGCTAGACCGGAGCTTCCCCAAAATGCCAATCATCAGCATTCAACTAATAGTTCATCATATCTATATCATATCATCACACTCATCATTCAATCATGAGACAAAGCTCAATCAAACTCATCATTCATCATGTCGAGTGGCATCACACATTCATACCCTAAAGGGGTTTATCATTGTGTTGTTCTTTGTGAAGAATATTATGAATCATCACATGATTTCCCATGGTTACCCATGATAGAATCACATAGTTAGGATATGTGTTTGTAGTCTGTTAGTTACTTGGTCCTTGGATGAAAGTATTCTTTACTTAAGTACATGTCTTATGAAACACTTGTTCAAATTAATTAAATTATGTGATTATTTCCTTTCCTTGAGATAGTGCACTTAGTGATTCCTAGGTTCATGGTATGTTTAGAGGCCCTAATCATACTTCTGTTCCCAAGAAGTTCAAGATCCCTCTAATCCTTGGGTCATGACAACGCATAACCACATCATGAACCCAACAACACCAATGTTCACTAATCACCAAGGGTGACTTTTAACTTATTCAAGTTACAAAGTTTTAAACTTTTACTAATAACATACCAAGGTTTTGCCTTAAACATTATTAAAGTTGTAATTCTTTATAAAGTAGTCATAAAGTCTTATTCTTTATGAAAGTAAGTGCCTTTGACATTAAGCTCTTATCTTAAGATTGGATCTTTATGAAATAATGATACAAGTTACTAGCTTTTTGAATAAAAAGTCTTGTTCTTTATAAAAGTTAACACCTTTTTGCATTATTTTGGTTCAAAGTCTAAACTTTATGAATGAAATGTTATAAAACAACATTTTTATAACTTAAAGATCTTATTCTTGAATAAAGTTTAAAACTTTGTGAAAGGTCTTTTCTTTAAGGTTTGATTTCTAAAGCCTAAAGTGACAAGATATCATTTTTCTAATTCAAAAAGTTTAGACTGTCACATGTATTCTTGTCTTCAAAACAAAACAAAATAAAACTTTATGGAAGCTTAAAAGTTGCGCCACTTTGAAGGAATCAAGAAGCAAACTTTTTAAAGTTTAAAGCTTTTAGAAGGTTCATAGTCTTATCAAATCGTGGAAACATAGAAAGGTGAAGCTTTTCTAATCATTCACTCATCATAAAGAGAAAGGAACAACTTTAAGCAAGAGAACAATAAGAACATATGTTTCCAAAAGAGGAAACTTAAGAACACATGAAGAACATCAAGAACATATTTTTCCAAAAGAGGAAACTTAAGAACACATGAAGAACATCAAGAACACATTTTACTAAAAATGAAAACTTTGGCTCTTGAAGAGCATGAAGGATCTTCTCAAGCTTTCACTTAGAAATCTTGGTCATGAAAGAACCAAGCTCCAAGCTTTCTTGAGTAAACAAAATGAAAAAGATGGAGATCACTACCTTTCTTGAAGATGGCACAAAAACAAGAGAAATGGAAGAAGAAGATGATGACTCCTCTTGATGATGAAGGTGGCGGTTTTGCAAGAAGGAAGGAGAAGCTCTTGAAATCTTGTGGAAATGGAGGTTGTAGTGTTTTGGTCTTGTCTCCAAAGATCCAAAGATGAGGTCTTTGAAGGGCTAAGTGAGTGGTTTAGGGTGGTGGTGGTGGAGAAAGGAAGAGGAAGATGAAGAAGATGAAGAAGTGTCTAGAGAGAAGTTAGAGAATTTGGCTTGAAGAGAGAGAATAGGATGAGTGAAAATGAAAATGAATAAGGGAGGGAGAGAGAGAAAGTGGCGTCCACTTTAAGGAGGGAGGATGAGATATTTTTGCTTCACTTTGTGTTATCTTGTGTTAATTAGTGATTAAGGGGACAAAGTGGATGATGGGGAGACAAAATATGGTCAAACTCTTACATAAAGCACTCTTGTCTAATGCTTTATGCTTTTATGACATCACTCTTTACTTTATTGTCTAGTTGACTAAATTTGAATTTAATCATGTGATTTAGTGCTCATACAACTTAATTAAGGTGATTAAGCAAGGATTAGTGATTAACACACAAGAACATGATTAACAAAAATTAATCTTGTGATTAAGCTTAATTAACATTAATTAAACCTGATTAGGCTAATTAAGGGTGATTAGTGCTTAAGTAAGCTATAAGGGCTCTGACTTGCTTAATTAGAGATTATCTAACCTCGATTAAGCATTCTCTTGACCCTTCTCATCTGAGTCAACCCCTTAATTAAGCCCTAATCTCAAAATTTCTCATTAAGTGCCTAATTACTCAGGGTTACTAAGATAATTTAGCATGACATGAAATTGAAGATGTTACAGTATGACATGGCGATTATACTCTATAATATGTGTAACAAGTGAAAGAAGATAAAGAAAGTAAAGAAAGATGAGCAATGCTACACTTGAGGACGGCGATACGTAATGCTCAAGTGTAAGCAGATGCAAGCACCCTAGGGACAGCAATACGTAACGCCTAGATGTGCCAAGTAAAGAAATATGAGCAATGCTGCACTTGAGGATGGTGATATGTAACGCCTAAGTGTGTCGAACAAAGAAAGTAAGGATAAATATTAAAAGAAGTAAAGAAAGAAAAGAACCCAAATTAAGCTCCCCTCACCCACGACTCACATGAGGCATGGCATGACCCAGCTAGTGTGAGAATAGGGGATAGGGCTTACATGAGGCATGGCATGACCCAACTAGTGTAAGTATCAAAAATTTATATTTAGTGGGTGAAAAGAAAAAGACATAAGATAAAGTTAAATTACGGAAGGAAAAGGGACTTCGGTCCAAATCCTTGGAGGTAAGTAGTTAAGAGAAGCTTATAGTATAGCCAACCATGTTTTGTGTAATTATACTTGTGCCCATGTATGTTATAATATAAATGATCAGAGAATATGTTAAAATTGAATTTGCTTCGGATATTCATGTTTTCGAAAACTTAAGAACTGAACCTTATGAATGTTCACATTTTTCACAACAAACCGAAGCAGCTGGAGATAACAACGATGACACAGTATATGGTAGTTTAATGAATCCTACTGAGAGTTTTAAAATTCTCACTCCTATTTCCGTGTTATCTCCAGATAGTTTCAAAGTCCCGAAGAAGGCCCTTCAAGGTGAAGGCGGCCGAAGGTTGCTGCCAGACAATATCCGAGTAAGTGACAGTAACAACTCCTAGGTGAGGTATTATGACTTAAGCATAGTACTATACTTAGGAGGATGTTACACATAGCATATATTTAGTCATCTGTATGTATGTATATACAAATAATTGATTATATACATATACATTTATATATAAATATATATATTTTGCTATACTTTGGTTGAATTCTCGATTGAATTGGTTAAACCAATAAATCTTTAAACTAGTATCTTGTCTAGTGTAATATCTGGTTTGATTTTTAGAATCTAGCTAGAATTGGACTAAGGTTTCACTACATTAGCTAGTCACAATCAAATCCCTAATCTCCTTTTAGCTATTGACATCTATAACATCCCATATGACGTAATATGAAATGATAAAAACATCATTGGGCAAATATTTATTATTTACATCTTTGCCTTAAATTTTTTAGAAAATGGCATTTAGATCCCTACATCAATAGGATTAGTAGAATAAGGTTTTAAACGAAGCAGAATCCCATACCGGAAATCTAATTCTTGGCCAATTGAGCCATGGAGCTGTCCACATGTGAAATGACATGGGATGCCCCTAAACTTGCCCAAAATTATGAAAATGCCATTAGCTACAAACAATAGAAAACAGAAAGACCTTCAATTTGTAAAACGTTTAATTTACACTGTTAATCGATTTATTCGATTTTATTGAATTTGTAAGATTAAATAATTTTAATTAGAAATTAATTAAAGATTTATCAACAGTTAATTAGATGTTGGTTAAAGAGATTAGGCTTAATAAAAATTAAAATAGACATATAGAATCTCTTACAAAACCATTTAGTTATAACTTGCCGATTTGAAGGAAATCAGTAAAGATTCGATGTTTTATAGTCATAGAACCGAACCAGTAGAATTTTACATTGAAAACCCTCACTTGAGCTTAAATTCAACCACCCTTACCCATTTGAGTGGCACCATATGGTGCTAAGGAGAAAGGAGAGATGGCTCAACCTATACCACCAAAGCTAACTACTAATGAGAAATCAAAACCCTAACTACCTCATCATTAAATTTTCAAAAATCCCCTCTAGCTCCTTCATTTGTTCGGCCAAGTTTCTGCTGAACTACCTCCATTTTCTCTTCTCCTCTTTCACCCTGTACTCCTCCCATGTCCAAGTTTCAACCACAACCTTTGCTATAAACTCAAAATTAGCTAGTTCTACATCAACTTGAGGTAGGATTGCTTGTTTTTATTTGGTTATGAGGCTTAGTGGCTGACTTGTTTCCCCTACTCCTCTCACTATTATGATGTTTTATGATGGTTATATAATGATTTATGATTGGTTTATAATATGTTTGCTTGGGTCAGATTGGATATTGAATGATGAACACAAGAATCAATAACATAGAATCAGGATTTCCTAAAAATCCCTACACTGTCCGTAATTGACCACTATACAGCCTCGTCTATAGACATCAAAATGAGATAAAACTAATTTTAGATGAAACTATACATTAGGGCTTTCCAATCATATAAATTACATGGCCATTAGATTAGTATTGAGAGTGATATGAATTTTTAAAATTTGCCTTAGTTTTCTATCTCGAATTCTGACCAGTGTAAGTTGAGTAAGGCATAACTCGCCCTATACTCCTTCAAATTGAGTGTAATCAATTTTGTTAGAAAGGTGAGACATAGGGTAATTGCCATAAAATTTTCAGAATTTTAATTCAATCCCAGTTGTTCCCAGTAATTCATGAAATTTGTCCTAAATCCCAACCAAGCTAGAACAGGATAGTGCAGGATACCCAAATTCAAGAGCTCATAATTCGAGTTCTACTTGCTCAAATGAGATGGAACTTCTTAGAAATAAATTTTGGGTCAGTTAGCTTTAAGAAAACATGGTTTCATATAGTTTCAACCAGTTTTCTATTTTTAGTCAATTTTTAGCTTTCGGTAGGCAAATTTGCCTAGTAACAGGACAAACTTAGGTAAAATGTTAATAATTTGCGTTATACATATCAAAACTTAATGGAACCAAACAAATTATAAACTAGACACATAACACTCCAACATATCAAAATTTGGGTTTAAATGAGTTACAAGAAATTATGGCTTAATTTCTAAAAATGGCCAGAATTGAAGCAATTGCAGAAATCCAATTTAAATGCAAAGGTTGCAAGTTTTGTATAAATATTGAAATCGTTTATACATTACATTGATTTTCTATATTAATGATTGTCCGGATTGGCTGGCACTATTCACAGAGAAGCAGATTCGATCCGTTATGCTGTTGAATTTTTGGTAGAAGTTTATGAAATTATGATAATTTATGTTGTGACAAATCATTATATGAATATGAAATCCTATATGCAAGAATGTTTGAAGGTAAGTGCACTAGAATGCATGTGAACATTGTATAATGATATGAACATGATTCTTTTTAGGTAAGATTGGGTCCCTTAACTCGGAAGCAGCTATTTAGGTCCCTCCCTATGAAGGCAGTTAAAAGATATGATGAGGGTCCCATATTCCTAAGGAGTGCGACATGATGAACACACCTCCATAGGGTATGACATGGCGATCATACTCTGGAATATGACATGATAAACACAGCCTAAGAAGTATGACATGGTGAACACACCCTAATGGGATACGACATGGTGATCATACTCTAACATGTGGCATGACGAGCACATCCTAAGGAATGTGACATGGCAAATACACTCCAATGGAGTATGACATGGTGATCATATTCTAGAATGTGCATAACAAATAAAGGAAATTAAGAAAGACTGGACTCTAAGGATGGCAATACGTAACGCTCAAGTGCATATACAAGTAAACACCCTAGGAACGACAATACATAACACTTAGGTGTGTCAAAAAAAAGAGTTATAGAAAAGTAAAGGAAGGTTAAATAAAAACATAAGTGCATTGGTATATGTATATTCTGATATTATTATCATGCTAAAATTTACTATATTTGTTAGTGTTGTGACTGCTATGCTAATTATGAAATATGAAATGATCATATAATTGCAATGTGATTCAAGTGCTTGAATAAAATGAAGTCTGCTTCAGACAATATATTCTCGAACTATAAAACTGAACAGTTTATATAACATGCTCACCTTTTTCATAATAAACCGAAGTAGCTGAAGATCATAACGATGACACTATATGTGATAATTTAGAGAATCCTACTAAGAATTTTAAATTCTTACTCCTATGTTTATTTCCGTATTATCTCTAGATAGCTCAAGAAATATCGAAGACGGCCAGAGATTGCTATCAGACAATGTTCATTTAGGTAATAGTAACAACTCCTGAGTAGGATGCTATGACTTAAGTGTAGCACTATGTTTAGGAGGGTGTTACATTTAATGGTATCAGAGCAGTTTGTCCTACCCAGACCTGGGATGGGCTGATTATGCTTCCAAAGAGGCATACTCTGAAAGTTTAGAAAGGCTATGCTTTCGGTCCTCATATGACAAGGACATAGATATTTGTGTATAGTAGCCATATTGTGTCTTGCCACTTATCTATCACACTTGACTGCATATTGAGCTTAATCATGTCAATATGAAGTTCGGTGTAGATGGAGATCCATGACACTCAGCTGGCTTACTAAGAATAAAGAAATTTGAGGGCAAAATTCTTTCTAAGGGGAGTAGTGTGTAACATCCCATATAACGTACTAGAAAATGATAAAAATGTCATTGGACAAACTTTTATTATTTACAGCTTTGTCCCTAAATTTTTTAGAAAATGACATTTAGGTCCCTACGTCAATAAGATTAGTAGAATAAGATTTTAAATGAAGTAGAATCCTATATCGAAAACATAGAAACCTAATTCTTGGCCAATTAAGCCACAGAGGTGTCCACATGTGAAATGACATGGGATGCCCCTAGACTTGTCCAAAATTACGAAAATACCATTAGTTATGAAAAACAGAAAATAGAATGGCCCTCAATTTGCAAAACGTTTAATTTACACTGTTAATCGATTCATTTGATTTTATTGAATCTGTAAGATTAATTAGAAATTAATTGAAGGTTTATCAAGAGTTAATTAGATGTTAATTAAAGAGATTAGGCTTAATAAAACTTAAAATAGACATTTAAAATCGCTTACAAAACAATTTAGTTATAATTTGCTGATTTGAAGGAAATCAGTAAAGATTCGGTATTTTATATTGCTAGAATCAAACTAGTAGAATTTTACACTGAAAATCCTCACTTGAGTGGCTGAAATTCAACCACCCTTACCTATGTGAGTGGCACCATATGGTGCTAAGGAGAAAGGCGAGACTTAGCTCAACCTATACCACCAAAGCTAACCACCAATGAGAAATCAAAACCTTAACTACCTCATCATTAAATTTTCAAAAATCCCTTCCAACTCCTTCATTTGTTCAGCCAAGTTTCTGTTGAAGCTACCTCCATTTTCTCTTTTCCTCTTTCACTCTATACTCCTCCTATCTCCAAGTTTCAGCAACAACCTTAACTAGCTAGTTCTACATCAACTTGAGGTAGGATTCATTGTCTTTATTTGGTTATGAGGCTTGGTGGATGATTTGTTTCCCCTACTCCTCTCCCTATTGTGATGGTTATATGATAATTTATTATTGGTTTAGTATATGTTTGCTTGGGTTAGATTGGATATTGAATGATAAACACAAGAATCAATAAAATAGAATCAGGATTTCCTAAAAATCCCTACGCACTCATACTTGCGTAGATACCAAAATGAGATAAAACTAATTTTAGATGAAATTATACATCTAGGGCTTTCCAACCATATAAATTATATGGCCATTAGGTTAGTATTGAGAGAGATATGAATTTTTAAAGTTTACCCTAGTTTTTAGTCTCAAATTCTAACCAGCGCGAGTTGAGTAGGGCATAACTCGTCCTATACTCATTTAAATTAAGTGTGTAACACCCTACCCATTTAATGTTATGTTTAAGTCATAGCATGAAATTAAGTAGATTATGTTACCGTGTTGATACTCTACTTATTAATTTCTTACCATGTCACGTTCCCTTTATTTTTTTTTTTTTGAAATGGGCGAAACAGCTCATTGCATATGACAGACGTGACCAATGTGACAGAGCGTAACAATATTTAACAAAGCATGACAGGAAAGATAAGAATCAGTAATATATTGTCAACCATATATATATATATGTGTGTATAGTAGAAGCCAACGCTTTAGTTTATGTACAGATGAAAAAGAGGATACAAAAGTGGGCTCGTGTAACAAAAGACATAAGGCCAATATTAGTCAAGATGATCCTAAGACTATGACCTAAAGCTGCACATTGTCAAAAGAGGGTCATGTTGTATAAAGAGCTCTCGGCCGGGACCTACCCGGTCAGGTAGCTGTTGGCCACACCGGACCCGGCTGGGGAGTAGTCCATACTTAGTGCCGAGGAAGATGACGAGCTGGTGGCCTCAAAAGGGTCGCTCTCCGAGCTGAGCGGTATGTCGAGAACCATTTGTGGTGGAGACTCTGGTGCGGGATCAGCGGGAGCTGCAGGTGCTGCGGGTGCGGGAGGTGCTGGAGGAGGGTGTGCCACATGCAATGGGAATGCAAAGTATGGTGTGGCAGGGTCAAACGCAGGGTAGAACAGAGGAACAGCAAAATTCCTATTGCTGAACAGGTAGAGACAGAAATTGTAGGAACCAGCTATATACAGTGAGTCCACAAAGGGATCATGGTGGAGCTGTAGGTTGGGAATCTCAATGAAAAGGGTGGCGGTCGAATCCATCACCAACATCTGAGAATGATGCGGAAATATAGAGCGAGGTGAGAATTTAAAGAAATTCTCAGTAGGGCTCACATAATTGATGTTACATTCATTCTTAGTTGCCTCAGTTTTTATTTAATTGTAAATCATGGGTTCAAAACTAGACTATCCAAATTTAATAAATTTAAGAAAATGTCTAGTCCGAGACAAAGTTCAATTTTGCTTAAGATAGTATAGGAGCCGGAAGAAACTATTAAGTAGTGATATAGATTAATGAGCAGAGTAGACAATCATACAATAGTAGGTAAGTCTAATAGTCAAACTGTAAGCATCATATAATGACTCTTCAATGCAACCATGCAAAATCTCATTCATGAGCACATCTTTATAAACTTTTTCCACTTCTTGGTCCCCTGGGAGTTCTTGGCCATTTTAGACTCCTGGGTAATAGTCTGCTTATCAGGATCGAGCTCATTCTTATAAAGGAATGTCGAGTTTACCTTCGCCGACCTTCCCACCGATCTATTCCCCATAACTTTTTATTCGGGGCTAGCCCAAGCATTATGGAACTTTATGCTAAAATACACATGGATCTCAAGATATATTATAACTCATGCATATGACTTACCGAAGTTTCGGCAGTATAACGGAACGTGTCTGCTTTCCTATGAATAGTGCCAGACATTAGTACACCAAATTCTCAGAAATCTTATAGCATTTTGTTTATATTTCACATATCAAATTCATGGCACAATCATTATAATTAAAAACATGGTTGTTGTCTCAACACTTGCATTCAACCCGATTTTTGTAATTCAGGCCATAATTTCTATTTAACTCTTTTGGACCTCAATTTTGGACATGTTAAAGTGTTATGTGTCTATTTTCTAATATCTTTGGTCTCATTTAGTTTTGATAAATATAGCTCAAGTTATATAGGTTTTATCCCGGCCTGCCCTATAGCTAGCCAGAATCAAACACTTAAAAGTAAAAATCTACTAAAAATTGAAAACCAATTAAAATCATACAAAATTGGTCTCATATTAAAGCTAATAGGACAAATCATTTACAAAAAGATCCATTCCATTTGACTTAGCAGGACTCGAGTTATAAGCCTCGAAATATGACATTTCTGAACTGCCCTATTTTAGCCTAGTTTGGACATAGGGTAACTTCTTTGAACTACTGGGAGCAAATGGAACTGTAACAAATCGAAATTTCATTGTGGATATTCTCCTACATGTAAGCTTTCTAACAAAGTTGGTTTCACTCAATTTGGAGTTGTGTAGAGTGAGTTACACCTTTCTCAAGTCACACTATCAAGATGAAAGTCCTTATTCCTAGGTCAAACTTCAAAAATTCGTATCTCTCTCAATTCTAATTCAATGACCTTATATGATATATCTATGGAAAGCCCTAAAAGTCTAGTTTCATACAAAAATGGTAGCATCAAATTTAATCAGCTGTAGGTAGAGCCGTACACTCCACAGTACAGACTGCTGAGAGACTTTGGTTCTCCAGCCCTTCACACCTCCTTGTTCTCACCCTTTCCTACTTCTTAATCAATCATATTTTAAACACACAAACAGCCAACAACCAGTCAAAAATCAATATATTCAGTCACTAATTATATTAAGAAGTAAGAAAATAAATCCAAGAATTAGTCACCTAAGATCAGAATAATAAGAACAATATTAAACCTCTACCTCTTTGTGTGTTGTTTGCTGAGTGTTGGAAGTTGTTTTAGAGGAGAGGAGAAGAGGAAAATGAGAAGAGAAAAGAAGACTGAAGTGAAGAGAGAAAAAGGCGTGTAAGTCAACTAAATGAAGAAGAAAAATATAATTTAAACATAAAGAGGGTAGTTGGAATTGTGAGTGTTGATTGGCTGAAATTCTTGTGGCTAATTTCCAGCCATGCTTCCCTTCTTTTGTGGTTTAATGTGGCTTACTTGTTCTCCATGCAAAAAATGGGATTCGTTTGCACTCTGTATAAACTCAGAACTTGGATATTAGTTTGGATATTGGAACTCGAGTAACTTGGAAATAGGTTATTAAATCGGAAATCATGTTAGAAACATAAAGTCTGAGATTGAAAATCACAGCAAATAATTTACTTTAAAATCGGCGGTCAAAGATGAGATCATAAAACATAAAAGACTTAAACTCAGAAGTCGGGCATGTTGCATAAACTCGGAAGTTAGTCCTAGAACATAAAATCTTCTACTCGAATATCGGAACTCGAGAACTAAGACGCTTGGAAACTCTCACACGTAATACTAAAACTTGCTCTAGAGTCAATCTCGTAAGTTGGTCACCAACTCAATCTCAAGAATATCAATAGAAATGAAAACACTCTTGACATAAGATAAACTCGGATATCAGTAATCATGTCCATCTTGTTTGGACTTCAAAGGTTAACTCGGAAATCGAAAATTATCACATTTTCTTTGAAACTCGAAGATGAATTCGGAAATAATGTCCATTGTATTTGAAACTTGAAAATTAGGTCGGAACTCGTGTAAATTATGGTAGAACTTGAAGATTAACTCAGAGATCTGAACTCATGTCCATTCTATTTGAGATCAACCCTGAGGTCAGAAATCGTGTAAACTTCACCTTTCATTTGAAACTTGAAGTTGGAAATCATGACTATTTCATTCAAATTGGATGTGAGGTCGAAGATCGGAAACCTTATTCATTTCACTTGAACCTTCGAAATAAGGTCGGAAGTCGGATCTCGTGGAGGATGTTAAAATACTACCCTCCTTAAAAAAAAAATTTGTCATCAAAATTTAGTACATTAAAAGAGTTCAAGATATTCTTTCTTCATGTCTGCTTCTAGCTCCCAAGTATAGTCCTCCGCATCTTCTCTTCCCCATGCTACCTTTACTAACTGCACGGTTTTGTTTCGAAGTTGTCTGCAGTTTCTATCTATGATCCGTACTGGTTGTACGTGGAAAGTCAAATCCTCTTTTAGCTGTACTAACTTAGGTTCTAGAAAATGTGTAGGATCAGGCTAATACTTTCTGAGTTGAGAAACATGGCAGACATCGTGAAGGTTTGACAGATGTGGAGGTAAAGCGATTCGGTATGCAACTGATCCGATCCACTTCAAAATTTGGAAGGGACAGCAAAGCGGGGACTTAGCTTCTTGACCTTAATGACTCTACCTCTCCTTGTTGTAGGCGTAACCTTCAAAGATACGTAATCTCCTTCTTGAAATTCCAGAGATTTCCTCCTAGTATCTTCTGACGGCTTTGAGCGGCAAGCATCTTACTTCTAATCTTCTTGATCTGGTCAGTGGTCTGTTCAACTAAATCAAGTCCCAATAGGGTTGATTCTCCTGTATCATACCAACATAGTGGAGATTGGCATTTTTGTCCATACAATGCTTCGTAAGGAGCCATGCCGATACTAGCATGATAGCTATTGTTATATGCAAATTTGGCTAGCGGTAAGTACTGATCCCAATTCCTACGTTGGTCCAATATATAGGCTCGCAGCATGTCTTCTAAGGTTTGAATTGTTCTCTCCATTTACCCATCTGTTTGTAGGTGATATGCAGTGCTTAGGCACAACTTAGCACGAACGCTTTTTGTAAAGCCCCCTAAAACTGTGAGGTGAACCTTGGGTCTCGATCAGAGACAATGGTTAAAAGGATCCCATGCAACCTTATAATCTCTCGAATGTACAGCTGCGCCAATTTTTCCAACGGATAATTTGCTCAGATGGGTAGAAAATGAGTAGATTTGGTTAATCTATCCACAACAACCCAAATAGCATCATATCCCGCTGGCATTCTTGGTAATCCCATTACAAAATCCATGGAGATGCTCTCCCACTTCCACTCGGGGATTTCCAAAGGTTGTAACATCCCAGAGGGTTTTTGATGTTCCGCTTTCACCTTCTAATAGGTCAAGCACTTGCTCACAAAGCTCACCACATCTGACTTCATGCCTGGCCACCAAAACATTTTCTTAAGGTCTTGATACATTTTAGTAATGCCAGGATGTACTGTGAATTCACCTTTGCGTGCTTCATCCAAGATCGTTCCTCGGAGATCATTCCTCTCATGTACACACACTCTGCTATGATATCACCATATGCCCTCTTTATCTTGAGCAAAACCTGCTAATTTCCCTAATTGCACAAGACTGATTGTATGCTGAAAACCAGTATCCTGCTGTTGTGCTTGCCGGATCTATTCCTTAAAGTCACTGGCTATCTTAATTTGGTATAACTGAATGGTTTTAGGAGTCATGAGGATTCCCAAATTAAGATTTTGGAAGCTCTCAATAAGCTCCATTTCTTTCATTATCATCTAGGCTATGGTCAACGACTTCCTGCTCAAAGCATCTGCCACAACATTTGCGTTGCTTGGGTGGTACTCCAACTCAAATTCGTAGTCCTTAAGAAGTTCCATCTACCTCCGCTGCCCCATATTTAAATACTTCTGATCAAAGAGGTACTTCAAACTCTTATGATCAGAAAAGACCTCGAACTTCACACCATAAAGGTGATGTCGCCATATCTTCAAGGCAAATACTATTGCAGCTAATTCGAGATCATGCATAGGATAATTTCTTTCATGTGGCTTTAATTGTCTGGAGGCATATGCGACCACGTTTCTGGTTTTCATCAACACGCACCCTAATCTTTGTTTGGAAGCATCGTAATAGACCTCAAATGGTCCACGAGGGTCTAGCAAGGATAATACTAGTGTCATAGTCAACCTTCTCTTCAAGTCTTGAAAACTCTGTTCGTACTTTGGCATCCATTCAAATGGAATATTCTTCCTGGTTAGCTTGGTCAAGGGCAAAGCTATTCGAGAAAAATCCTTAACGAATCGCCTATAATATCTAGCTAAGCCCAGAAAACTCCTGACTTCAGTGACTGTCGTCGGCCTTTCCCAATTTAGTACTGCTTCTACTTTGCTAGGGTCTAAAGAAATTCCTCCGTAGGATACTACATGGCCGAGAAATTTTACTTCTTTCATCCAAAATTCACATTTGGATAACTTAGCATAGAGTTTTCTTTCTCTTAAAATTTGTAGAACTAGTCGCAAGTGTTCCGTGTGCTCCCGCTCCGTCTTTGAATAGACAAGTATGTCGTCGATGAAAACCACTACAAACTTGTCCACATATGGGCGAAATATCCGATTCATATAATCCATGAATATTGCTGGTGCGTTTGTCAACCCAAACAACATTATGGTGTACTCATAGTGTTCATAACGAGTTCGAAAGGCTGTGTTAGGGACATCCTGCTCCCGGACTCGAATTTGATGATATCCAGAACGTAAGTCAATCTTGGAGAATACCATTGCACCCTGCAAGTGGTCCATGAGGTTATCGATCCTTGGTAGTGGATATTTATTCTTAATTGTCTCCTTATTTAGCTGTCGATAGTCCATGCATAAGCGCATGCTCCCATCTTTCTTCATGACCAATAGGACTGGAGCTCCCCATGGCGATGCACTTGGCCATATGAATCCTTTTCCCAAGAGTTCCTCAATTTGTTTCTTTAGTTCTGTCAGCTCCAAAGGTGACATCCATTACAGAGCTATAGATATTGGTCCTACACCTGGAACTAACTCAATGGCGAACTCAATTTCTCTCGTAGGAAGGAATTTAGGAATATCTTCTGGGAAAACATTGGGATATGCCTTAACAACTAGAATTTCCTCCAGTTTCTGTTCAACTTCCGTCATATTAGCTGATAGGAAGATGTATCCTTAATTCTTCTACCCATTACAATTTACTAATAAAGAGTTCAGATAGAAGAGTGGTGAGGCTTGGGTTTCAGAAGATGAGACAGAGGGGAATACCACTGTCTTATCAAAGCAATTGAGCATGATTCAATTGGCGGAAAGCCAGTCCATGCCCAGAATTATGTCAAGTCCGGACAGAGGGAGACAAATCAAATCATCTGCAAAGGTTCTACCCTCAATTTGAAGAGGAACATCGATGCAAATTTGACTCATTTTAACAGGGCCATTGGTAGGAGTAGAAACCAGTAGATCATAAGGTAATTTAGCAATTGGCAATCGCAAAACAGTCACACAGTCATGAGAAGTAAATGATGAGAGGCACCCAAATCATAAAGTACAGTTAGAGTCTCACCGTCCACTTCACAGGTACCTTGGATTAGCCCCTCGGACTTGTCAGTTTCCTCTGCTTTCATTGTAAAGACCCGTCCTTGACGTTGGGGTCTAGATGGCTGTGGTGGATTCCTGGTTAAATTCCTGGTTGGACACTCATAAATTTTGTGGCCTGGCTTGCCACACCCATAGCAGACATACTGGCTTGCCAAACACAGTCGATCACCGTAGTTCTTACCACATTTTGTACAAGCCGAATTCGAGAAGGGCTTCTGGGGCTGCTTGCCTTTATTGCCCACCGGTTGAAATCTTCTCTGCTATCGGAAGTTAGGCTTGAATCTTGGGCCTTGCGGTGCCAACCCCTTCCTAAAGCTACCACCAGATGCCTTAGCTACAGCTAGTTTCGAATTGCAATCTTCCATAAGCCGGTATTTATTTGCTAATGTGGAGAAATCTCTAATCTCTATTGGCCCTATTGCGGTGAGAATATCTTCTCGTAGTCTCCTTCGAATTTGACACATTTCCAAGCCTTATCTGGGTTCCTCTGATAAATGGTAGAAAATTTACATAGCTCTTCAAACCTGGCAATATACTCGGATATCGTCCGGTTTCCTTGACAGAGCTGCATAAAGTCTAGCTCCTTAGCATTTTGAATCAATGCAGGAAAGTACTTCTAGTAGAAAACATCTCTAAATACCGTCCAGGTGACCGCTGTCTGAGATTCCTCAAGTAGCCTTCATACACCATTTCACCAAAACTCTGCGTCTACTTTAAGCATGTAGGTGGCAAAGGTCAACTTCTGATGATCAGAACAATCTAGGACAGAGAAAATCTTCTCCATGGCTTTGATCCATTCGTCAGCTTTATCAGGATCATACGCCCCTCGAAAGCTAGGCAGATTTCCCTTCCTTAACTCAGCAAACTTAAGGTAGTCCAGGTCAGCTCCTCGGCCATGTGGATTTCCTCCACTGTTTACCTCAGGTCGCCTACCTAATTGATCCATCATTTGGTGAGTTGCCGTGGCCTGCTCCTGCATTGCATGAGCCATTTCTCGCATCGTGGCCATAAAGTCAGTCGGGTCTTCTTGAGCAGGTCCTGCACGTGGCCTACCTCGCCTTCCGGAAGCCATTAAGTTCTGAGCACATAAAACAAAAGTTATTGAGTTGATCAGGCTCAATACTAAGTCTGATATGCTAGTAAATAATAGCTCACACAGTCAGGCACTTCATACGCATGCACCTCTATATATCAACTTCCAGGTAAGATTTAGTGCATGCTATCATCATTAAAAAATACAGAATATGCGCAAAGCATAGTCAGTCCAATCCTCAGGCCTTAGCTAGGATGAACTGCTCTGACTAAAATGTAACACCCTACCCATTTAATGTTATGCTTAAGTCATAGCATGAAATTAAGTAGATTATATTACCGTGTTGATACTCTACTTATTAATTTCTTACCATGTCACGTTCCTTTTATTTTGTTTTTTTTTTTGTTTTTTTTTTTAAACAGGCGAAACAGCTCACTGTATATGACAGACGTAACCAATGTGATAGAGCGTAACAATATTAAAAAAAGCATGACAGGAAAGATAAGAATCAGTAATATATTGTCAACCATATATATATGTGTATAGTAGAAGCCAATGCTTCAGTTTATGTACAAATGAAAAAGAGGATACAAAAGTGGACTGTTGTAACAAAAGATATAAGGCCTATATCAGTCAAGATGATCCTAAGACTATGACCCAAAGCTGCATGCTGTCAAAAGAAGGTCATGCTGTACAAACAAGTTCTCGGCCGGGACCTACTCGGTCAAGTAGCCGTTGGCCACATCAGACCCGGCTGGGGAGTAGTCCATACTCGGTCCTGAGGAGGATGACGCGCTAGTGGCCTTAGAAGGGTCGCTCTCAGAGTTGAGCGGTATGTTGGGAACCATTTGTGGGAGAGACTCTGGTGCGGGATCAGCAGGAGCTGCAGGTGCTGCGGGTGCGGGAGGTGCTAGAGGAGGGTGTGCCACATACAACGAGAACGCAAAATATGGTGTGGCAGGGTCAAACGTAGGGTGGAACAGAGGAACAACAAAATTCTTGTTGTTGAACAAGTAGAGATGGAAATTGCAGGAACCGGCTATATACAGTGAGTCCACGAATGGATCATAGTGGAGCTTTGGGTTGGGAATCTCAATGAAAAGGGTGGCGGTCGAATCCATCACCAGCATTTGAGAATGACGAGGAAATATAGAGTGAGGTGAGAATTTAAAGAAATTCTCAGTAGGGTTCGCATAATTGACATCACATTCATTCTCAGTTGTCTCGGTTTTGATTTAATTGTAAATCATGGGTTCAAAACTAGACTATCCAAATTTAATAAGTTTAAGAAAATGTCTGGTTCGAGGAAAAGTTTAGTTTTAATTAAGACAGCATAGGAACCGGAAGAAACTATTAAGTAGTGATACAGATTAATGAGCAGAGTAGACAATCATACAGTAGTAGGTAAGTCTAACAGTTAACCTGTAAGCATCATATAATGACTCTTCAATGCAACCATGCAAAATCTCATTCATGAACACATCTTTATAAATTTTTTCCACTTCTTGGTCCCCTGGGAGTTCTTGGCCATTTTAGACTCCTGTGTAATAGTATGCTTATCAGGATTGAGTTTGTTCCTATAAAGAAATGTTAGGTTTACCTTTGCCAACCTTTCCCACCGATCTATTCCCCTTAACTTTTTACCCGGGGCTGGCCCAAGCATTATGGGAATTTCATCATAACATGATCTTTATGCTCATCTTAACATAACCTTTATGAACTTTATGCTAAAATGCAGATGGATCTCAAGATATATTATAACTCATGCATACGACTTATCGAAGTTTCGGCAGTATAACGAAATGTGTCCGCTTTTCCATGAATTATGTTAGACATTAGTACACCAAATTCTCAGAAATCTTATAGCATTTTGTTTATATTTCACATATCAAATTCATGGCACAATCATTGTAATTAAAAACATGGTTGCTATCTCAACACTTGCATTCAACCCGATTTTTGTAATTCAGGCCATAATTTCTATTTAGCTCTTTTGGACCTCAATTTTGGATATGTTAAAGTGTTATGTATCTATTTTATAGCATCTTTTTTCCCATCTAATTTTGATAAATATAGCTCAAGTTATATAGGTTTTATCCCGGCTTGCCTTGTAGCTAGCCAGAATCACACACTTAAAAGTAAAAATCTACTAAAATTCGAAAACTGATTCAAATCATGTGAAATTCTCATATTAAAGCTAACAAGACAAACTTTCATTTGCAAAAAGATCCATTCCATTTGACTTAGTAGGGCTTGAGTTATAAGCCCCTAAATTTAACCTTCCTGAATTGCCCTATTTTAGCCCAGTTTGGACATTGGGTAACTTCTTTGAACTACTGGGAGCATATGGGATTGTAACAAACTCAGAATTTCATTGCAAGATATTCTCCTACATGTAAGCTTTCTAACAAAGTTAGTTTCACTCAATTTGGAGTTGTGTAGAGTGAGTTACACCCTTCTCAAGTCACACTATCCGGATGAAAGTCCTGATTCCTTGGTCAAACTTCAAAAATTCGTATCTCTCTCAATTCTAATCCCATGACCTTATACAATATATGTATGGAAAGCCCTAAAAGTCTAGTTTCATAAAAAATGGTTGCATCAAATTTAATCAGCTGTAGGCGGAGCCGTGCACTCCACCGTATGGACTGCCAAGAGACTTTGGTTCTCCAGCCCTTCACACTTCCTTATTCTCACCTTTTCCTACTTCTTAATCAATCAGATTTTAAACACACAAACAGCCAACAACCAGCCAAAAATCAACATATTCAGTCACTAATCATATTAAGAAGTAAGAAAATAAAGCTAAGAATCAGTCACCCAAGATCAAAATAACAAGAACAATATTAAACTTCTACCTCTTTGTGTGTTGTTTGCTAAGTGTTGGTTGTTTTAGAGGAGAGGAGAAGAGGAAAATGAGAAGACAAAAGAAGACTGAAGTGAAGAGAGAAAGAGGCGTGTAAGTCAGCTGAATGAAGAAGAAAAATCTGATTTAAACATAAAGAGGGTAGTTGGAATTGTGAGTGTTGATTGGCTGAAATTCTTGTGGTTGATTGGCTGAAATTCTTGTGGTTGATTTCCAGCCATACTTCTCTTCTTTTGTGGTTTAATGTGGCTTACTTATTCTCCACGCAAAAAATGGGATTCGTTTGCACTCTATATAAACTCGGAACTCGTATCCATTCTGCGTAACGTTGGAACTCTTGTCCATCTTATTCGAACTTGGATATTAGCTTGGATATTGGAACTTGAGTAACTTGGAAATAGGTTATTAGATCGAAAATCATGTTAGAAACATAAAGTCTGAGATCGGAAATCACAGCAAACAATTAACCTTAAAATCGGCGGTCAAAGACGAGATCATGAAACATAAAAGACTTAAACTCAGAAGTCGAGGATGTTGCATAAACTCGAAAGTTAGTCCCAAAACATAAAACCTTCTACCCGAATATCGGAAGTCGAGAACTAAGACGCTTAGAAACTCTCGTACGTAATGCTAAAACTTGCTCCAGATTCAATCTCGTAAGTTGGTCACCAACTCAATCTCAGGAATATCAATAGAAATGAAAACACTCTTGACATAAGATAAACTCGGATATCGGTAATCACGTCCATCTTGTTTGGACTTCAAACGTTAACTCGGAAATCATAAATTATCATGTTTTATTTGAAACTCGAAGATGAAGTCGGAAATAATGTCCATTGTATTTGAAACTTGAAAATTAGGTCGGAACTCGTGTAAATTATGGTAAAACTTGGAGATCAACTCAGAGATCTGAACTCATGTCCATTCTATCTGAGATCAATCCTAAGGTCGAAAATCATGTAAACTTCACCTTTCATTTGAAACTTGAAGTCGAAAATCATGACCATTTCATTCAAATTGGAGGTGAGGTTGGAGATCGGAAACCTTATTCATTTCACTTGAACCTTCGAAATAAGGTCAGAAGTCGGATCTCGTGGAGGATGTTACAAAGTGCAACCAATTTTTTAGAAAGTGAGACATAGGGTAACATGCCATAAAAATTTCAGAATTTAATTCAATCCCAGTTGTTCCAAGTAATTCATGAAATTCGTTCTAAATCCCAACTGAGCTAGAATAGGGTAATGTAGGATGCCCAAATTCAAGAGCTCATAATTCAAGTTCTACTTACTCAAATGAGATGGAACTTATTGGAAATAAAAGTTGGCTCAATTAGCTTTAAAACAACATGGGCTTCGTATAGTTTCAATCATTTTTCTATTTTTATTGAATTTTATCTTTTGGTAGGTAAATATGCCTAATAATAAGAGAGACCTCGGTAAAATGTTAACAACTTGAGTTATATATATCAAAATTTAATGGAACCAAACAGGTTATAAACTAGATACATAACACTCCAACATATCCAAAATTTGGGTTTAAATGAGTTGCACAAGAATTATGGCTTAATCTCTAAAAACGAGCAGAATTGAAGCAACTGGCAGAAATCCAATTTAAATGCAAAGGTTGCAAGTTTTGTATAAATATTGAAATGGTTGATACATTATATTGATTTTCTATATTAATGATTGTCTGAATTGGCTGGCATTATTCATAGGGAAGCAGACTCGATCCATTATACTACCGAATTTTTGGTAGAAGTTTATGAAATTATGATAGTTTATGTTGTGAAAAATCATGATATGAATATGAAATCCTATATGCAAGAATGTTTGAAGATAAGTGCACTAGAATGCATATGAACATTGTATAATGATATGAGCATGATTCTTTTTAGGTAAGATTGGGTCCCTTCACTTGGAAGCCGTTGTTTGGGTCTCTTTCTATGAAGGCAGTTAAAAGATATGATGAGGGTCCCATGTTCTTAAAGAGTGTGACATGACGACCACACCTCGATTGGGTGTGGCATGGCAATCATACTCTGGAATATGGCATGATGAACACAGCTTAAGGAGTATGACATGGCGATCACACCCCGATGGGATATGACATGGTGATCATACTCTGGTATGTGGAATGACGAGCACATCCTAAGGAATGTGACATAGTGATCACACTCTGATGGAGTATGACATGGCAATCAGACTCTAGAATGTGCATGACAAGTAAAGAAAATTAAGAAAGATTGCACTCTGAGGACGGCGATATGTAACGCTCAAGTGCAGATATAAGCAGACACCTCAGGAATGGCGATGCGTAATGCCTAAGTGTATCAATAAAAAAAGTTATAAAAAAAGTAAAAGAAGGTTAAATAAAAACACAAGTGCATTTATATATGTATATTCCGATATTTTTATTATATACTAAAATTTACTATATTTGTGAGTGCTGTGACTGCTATGCTGATTATGAAATATGAAGTGATCATATAATTGCTATGTAATTCAAGTGCTTGAATAAAATGAACTCTGCTTCGGATGATATATTTTCGAACTATAAAACTAAACAGTTTATATAACATGCTCACCTTTTTCATAATAAAAATGATGACACTATGTGTGATAATTTGGAGAATTCTACTGAGAATTTTAAATTCTCACTCCTATGTTTATTTCCATATTATCTCTAGATAGTTCAAGAAATATCAAAGATGGCCAGAGATTGCTGTCAGATAAGATCTGTTCAGGTAATAATAATAACTCTTGAGTAGGGTGCTACGACTTAAGTGTAATATTGTGTTTGAGAGGATGTTACAACTTAAGTATAAAAAGTTGCAAAAACTTGTCTTCACATTTTATAATATGAAGCTAAAAATGAGACATGAAATGAGAAGAAGTCAAGAAAAGATTGAAGCTAGTTTCAATCCAATTAATTTTGACTACATATTTTAGGATGATGGTCCATTATCATCATGGATTGAAGAAAGAGAAAAACCACTGTTATAGGGAGTACAAAATACTGAGTGTTTACCTATAATTGATTCTAATGATGAAAATATTGAAGTTAGTAATGATGATGCTGATTCTAATGAAAACAGTGGTGATTTAAGTCCACCAAGTAATGACAGTGGTAATGGTGATGATAATGTAGAAGCTAAAAAAAATGATGATGAGAATGATGGTAATGAACAAAGATAGAATAATCCATATCAAGAGCTGCTGTACAATAGGCGTGACAGGAGCCTAGTGATTGATATGACATCTTTTAGGCCAGATGTGTCTTCTGATAGTTCCCTTGGAGATAGTAGAACGGGTGGATCACATTCTAAATGAGGAAGAAGACAACAAAATATTGCAAATAGAGAATCTTCCACTTCTAATATTGAACAAAGTTTCAGTGACTTTGGTATTGCTGAATCATCTCAAAGTAGTCAAGGGCATCCACCATATTATCAGCATCCTTATTTAAGTACATATAACCAATATACAAGTGGTCAAGGTCCACCATATTACCAATTACCAATGAGTTACCAAAATCCTTATTATCAACAATCAAGTAGTGGACTTTTTAATTGTCTTTGGACAAGGAGATACACAAAGTGATAATCAAAATGAAAGTGGAGAATATGATCTGCCGCATCATTCTACTATGTGGTAATAAGCATCATGTAAGTTTTATTTGATTTATCTCCCATTTATTCTAATTAAATTATTTTGCTTTATTTTTTAGTTTTAAATGATATTTTTAGTTAATTATAGTTATATTTATAGGAAAATATTGATTCTATTAAAATCTTAAGATTCTAATTATGGTTTATTTTCATGTTTTCTATAATGAAGTCATATGTCTAAATTGGTGGTTTGTTCATTGAATTGGATAATTAGTGACTTGATCATAACTGCAGCAAGTTGTATTCCTCTTAGAATTTCTATCTTTATTGTATTATTCCTAAAACATGAGAAGTTTGTATTTGAATATGTTGGAAGCACAAGTTTGTGTCAAATATATTGGAGACTTGATCTTTTGGTGCTACAATTGTTGTACTTCTTTTATTTTTACATTTTGTGCACAAAAAAAAAAAATTCATGTTGCAATGACCGCAATCCGCACCGCAGTAGGAGCAATACCCGCAATTGCAGCAACTGCAACTGTGACCGTAACTGCAATTTAGAACATGAGAGACCACCACCAAATACATGGATTAGTGAAAACTGAAAAGTGTCAAGATGCTCTTGTGAAGTTCGTCGTGTCATCATATGTGTCCATCCCTAGTGGGGATTTAAACCCTTCAAGAGTGGAGCACAGTCTTAATATAACCCGAGAAGCCATGCTTATCCTTATCCGGATCATCCTCCGGGGGAAACAACTAAAAAATGGCTAATGAGTAGAGGCAGTGCCTGTTTTGAGTTGTTTTCTGGAAGGTCTAATCTAACATCCTACAAGATAGTAGCATAGTCTGAATTTTCATCAACTGACTCAACTTGAGGGTCCGGAGCGTGCATCTAAGACTCCAGAGCAATGATCTTATTCAATCATTCAATTGTGAACCTTAACTCTTGAGCTGGTTGCTGATCAGCTTCATGGGCGCGAGATCCTGACTTCGACCTTGTAGCCCCTTCAACAGCTTCGTTTGGGTCACAAGAAGGAGTAGCGATGGGAGCCATTCTCTTCAAATTGGCCATAACAGAATCTAAAAATAGAACAATGTAAACAAAGGAGATGGGGTGATAGCTTTATTGTTTCTCACAGATGATGCCAATGCTCACAAGTATTCTAAGGGGGAGAATTACCTAGAACCGAGGTAGGGAGTGAGTTCAAGTAGATCTTGAATGGCATAGTTTTGTCAACAGCAAGCAATGTTTCAAGCATCTACACCAAGAGATACAAAGAAGGTAGAATAATGTGTACCTGCACAATATAGTATAGGTTTAAATATTCAGGCGCACAAACAATGAGAGTGGCAGTTAGTGATCACAGATTTTGAGTACCTTTTCTTTTTGAGTACCATTTCGTCTTTGGCTAATCACTTCCATGACGATAAGCTCATATGGGCCTTATTTGAAATTGAGATAGGGTCAGTTGTGGTTAGCGTTTTAAATTATAGTTGCAGCCGGTTGTGGTTGTTGCTTGCGATTGTCGCAATGTGCATTGTGACTATTGCAATGTGAAAATTATGTTCGCAACTTGAAAATATGCCCGTTGCAGCCTTGATGCAGCCCGTTGTGGCTGTAATGCGGTCATGTTGCAATCATCATGCGATGCGGTCTACAATTTGAGTCCATAGTTGAGGTATGTCTTAAAATTGACCGCAATAGTATTTAATAAGAAAATTCTCTTAAAAGAAGAATCACTTTGTATAAATATCATTTCTCATTTATAAAATTGCTTATATACAAACATAACCAAAGTTGCTAATACATATGCATACATGATTTTATTTTAGACTCAAGGATTCATGTACTTTTTGTTAGCAAGTGCCCACATTGCTCCTATTTATTAAACTGAGACGAATTTCACCATAGGAAAAAGAAACCTGCTACACCGGTCAAACACCAGTAAATCTTGACAGATATTCGCTCAAACTAGAACCCCTTAATTTGATACATTCAGTATAGGTATGTCATTTCCTTTATTTTCTTTCTTAGTTCTTTTAGATTTACTTATCGTATTTTCAGTCACCTGATTTGACATTCTTTATGCAGCTGTCCTCTATCAGAACAGTAGTCATACACCAAAAATTTCCTCCTCACATCTTCATATGCTCTTTGTTGTTGTGGATTTAGTTCCCAATGTTCCTTGTTATTCCACCATAAATAGGGAGAATAGCAGGCATGTTTGTGTGGTTTTTGAGCTTGGCAGCCATGAATATCAAAACCTCGAAATTGAGCTATAAAGGGTGCTTGCTTCCAGTTAATTCTCTTCCCATTAGATGCCCATGGTTCCCCATTCCATATGCTAGCCATAATGTGCATTTGTTGTGAAGGGAAACGCACTCCGATGTTTGACTTGTTCTTGAACACTCTAATTGGCGTATAATCCACATAAAACCTGAAAATATTAGTGATGAAAAATGAAACAATTAATTATTCCAATTCTCTTGGTAATATGCTTTTATCGACAACTACAAAAGTATTAGCTTATTTTTATTTTTATTTTTATTTTTTTATTCCTACATTTCGTGAGAAAAATATTGAAATAAAAGAAAGAAACGCATGCAACTATTTAATGGATTTAATTTATATATTTTTAAATACTAGCTCGAAGACACTTCAGCTTTAGGTGTGTTTCTCTAACATCTCCTTATGTGATAAAAAAGAGCGTACGAGTGTAATAAACAAGGTGATCTATTTATAATTAAACGATAAGAAGTGTAGAAATATAAAGTGATGCAAGTGTAAATACATAGCATTACCGTTAATTTTTAGAACAGTAATGTTAACTATAACTACGTCATTTTCACTCACATCTCTTCATACCTTTACATCTTTCACCGCTGATTATCATGCTGCTCTCACAAGAATTAAAGGATTCTTAGATACTCAAATGTTGCGGCACATGCACGATGTAAGGTAATGCACCACCTAGGCCTGTGCACCAAAACTTTTGCGTACCTTAGATGTTATCAAATCTTTGAAGATATATATGTGAGAGAAGTGATGTGTGAGCATTACTGTTTAGGTATTAGCAGTAACACTTTGGATTTGAGTGTCTCAAAAAGATGTAAACTTTATCGAATTTGTGATGGTACAATAATTTTAAAAGTTTGACATAAAAATATAATATGTAGGAAACAATTTTTAAAAGAGAAAAATTACCGCTTTATGAGATTGATGTATAGGATAAACTCAATAATAACAGAGTAGCCATGCTATATATATATATATATATATATGTATATGTTGAATGCCAGACTAAATCTGTTACATTCAAATAGGACGAGAGACCATAAGTTATGTTAAGAGTCCGCTGTTGTGTTTCAGTTAAAAACCCTTGGGTTTGCATTGCAAGCCCTCTTCGGCTTGATTCAAGTAGGTTTTTTTTTTTTATTTAGTTTTTTTTCCCTCCTCAAATCCAGAGAATTCATGAATCTTGTACTTCTCATAACTTGTCAACACATTCAAACTCAATATAGAAGATAAGAGGGAAACTTTTAATTATCTAAACCAACTTCGGTTGGTGGATGATGGATGTTAGCTTTATATATGATTTTTTTTTTTTTTTGAACAATGATGAGTCGCTTTAATATTCCTGTTTAGTACACCAATGGCATACTCAAGATTTTAAAGGATTCCCTATATGAAGCTACGTACCTATTAATAATCCCTGGGCGTATCTCTTTATAAGGATCAATGAAGAGGAGATTGAAATCTCTGCTCTTAGAAGAGTTCATAACCTTACCTGAAATTCTTAAACCATCTCAGCCAGCCTGTTTGGGTATAACGATGTGAGCGTTACATATTAGTACAGATTAGATTGCATATTTTTTAAAATTTTACAAGGTTTATACTCATAGGAGAATGCTAACTTTCAAGCTTTTAAGTCAACATTAGCATTGATCACTCATTTAATTATTTTTTTTTTCTGACATGCATTCATCTCTCATTTGGTTGGGGCTAAAAGTTCATTTTATTATTATTTTTTATCCAACTTACAAGTAATGTCTAATTTTATAATTTAAAACTTCATTGATCGAAGAAATAACTTTCTATTTCTCTTAATAATTATAAAAATGTTACTTTTCTTTTCTTAATTCCCACTAATTTTTACATAATTTTATTTTCAAATAATTATTATTTAAATAATTTTTGTTATAACCAAATAATTTAATTAGTCAATTTCAATATAATAAAATATTATTTATCTCATTAAAAAATTATAAATTAAAATTAGTAATAGAATATTATATTTATTCTATTTTTTGGAATATCTTGAAGATATTAATTAAAATTTTAATCTGCATTAACTCCACATACATGATAACTTGTAATTTTATACCAGTCATATTAAATAAATTTATTTAATATTGAATTGACGATAATATATTTATTTTTATAAAATAATATATTTTATAACGTTAATGATAGTGAAATAGATAATTATCAGGAGAGTGAAACAATTATTCTATTGATAATTATTAAGAGAAAAAAATAGTTATTTTTATTTAATGAGATTATTATTCTTAATTACTAAACTAGATATTATTATTTAACTCAAACAAAAAAAGATAAAATAAACTTTTAGTTCATCTAAAAGAATGAAGAATGTTAACCTTCACCCAAAGAGATGAAAGTTAGCATTTCCCATCTTTATAAATACATACTCAGAATCGATTTATTTAATTGCATGGACTATTGATAAGGACTTTGGCTCTATGGTAACAAAATGAAAACCGAATAAGGATTTTAATAAATATTCACAAACAAATAGAAAATGTACTATTTTTCTTTGTTTTCTGTCCAAACCTAGTGACTACATTAATTATTAAGCCTGAAAAGTCGACCCGATGAAACATTTGGTTCAATCTATTGAACTGGGTTGTGAGATTTTTAATTCTCAGCTTTGTCTTTAGCTATAAATTAATGGCATATAGGTTTTTGGATAATGAAAGAACAGGAAAAAAATACAGTTTCCTTACACTATTTGATGTTGGTTCCAAAGGATTCCATAGGTATGAAAATGGATTGTAGGATCAAACCAGAGGGTATGCCTTTGCTCTCTTCCCCCTTCATCATTTGCAAAAACATTTGTCTGTAACGTATAAGGCTTTCCATTGTTTCCCAAGAACTCAAAGTCAATCTCATCATGTTTTCCTCCCAGATATTCATAGGCCTTTGAAGTCAGCTACAATCAGTGAAAGAGAAATGGATAAACTTTATTAGCTGATGGAAAGCGTAAGATTTTGGCATCAAGAACTCAAACAGCAGAAGGTAAATTTTCAGACATAAAAGGCTGTAACAACTCCTCTAGAGTCCTTGCGGGGTATCTTTATTCTCATTTGAAAGAATCCGGAAGCATAGTTCAATTTTGATCTGAAGCCAGCTCCTGCATATTAAAAGAAAGTTATAAAACTTGACAAATTAAACTACATATAAAGTTATTAAATTAAACGATAATATAAACTATTTCATAGTATAAGCCATTATATACAAGTGCAAATCCCTTATGCATTAAAAATTTAGTATTCCATAAAGCCTAATATTATCAATTCATTTATGTAATCATTCTCTCCTCATAAGATAGCCATAGTACACTTGATTGTTCTTGCATGCAAGAACTCACTCGTCCTGAGCGTATAAGAGGGTTTAATCATAGATTTCTTGCATGCATCTGTAATTATATGTATCTTTATACAAATGAAATGCTTATTTAATTTGAAGTATATTTGAACAGAGGGCATCCATACACATCATTAAAGCTCGCGGTCACAGAAACTATATATGCTATCTCTATATAGAAATACTATTCCACTAGATGTTAAGTCCAACTTATTATACGAACCCGAATTCTTATCAATTGAGAGTTGAACTTCTCTGCCATGGTCTAGAAAGAAGACGTGATGCTTTCCCCATGTAACCATGTAGTTCTGTTGGAATCTGACATCAACAGCTTTGCTAGCACATATGATGGCTAGTGCCATAAAAATAGGGACAGAGCAGAAGCTGCAGAAACAGCGTATTGGGTTATAAATTAACATAAAAGCAAATAGAATTTAACAACAAGAAGGATCATCGTACTACTATTCTATAGCTAAGATATGTGCATACGCACTCACTTTCGTTGCTTGTGCAGAGGAGCCATTTTGTCAACTAAAGTACAATGCAATTTGTGTGGCCCTTTTGCGTGATCATTGTCATTGTATATATAATTAATTGCATCACAGGACGATGAATCTCAACAGCATTTCCATGTCAAATAAAGATTTTCGATTAGGTCGTTGAAGTGCAGGGTAACAGATATTACCATTAAAGCAGCACACAAGTTGTGGCTCATAAACATGTGAATGCCCTATTAGTTCCTTCAAGTTGGTCAACTTTCACGTTACTCTTGTGCCTTTCGAAAGGCCCTTCCTTGTTACTGTGTACCACCCGTTTAAGTTTGATCAATATCTAACGAGAGGCGGCTGCTGCGGAGTGTCTATGTACATGCAAGTAGACATATTCTATCAATTTCAATACCAATTTCCTACTAATTAAGATTTTATATATGTATGTAGGATGCATTTGGATATCTATTTAGAAAGCAATTTTAAGACTTCTCAAAATTGATTTTTTCTGAAATCAATTTTTAACATTGATTTTATCATAAAAAACTAATCGAAATTTGATATATGATTTTCCTTTAGCTACCTTTCTACAATAAAAAGGACATGGGTTTTCATGTAGGGGGAACTCATCCTTATTTATATGAGATTAATTTTGATACACTATTGGTGTAAAATATTTTATATTATTATCTAATTATTTGCTAATAAATGTGTGACTTTTGAAATAATAATCGCAAGAGTTAAACTCTTTAACTAATGTGGTCATACATGAGTAGATGATCATGTATAAATTTTTTACATTCACAGTGTATCAGAATTAAATTATATTTGTATAGTGATTCACCAAAACAAAAGTAGATATATGATTGATCAAATATAAAAACGAATTTTTCATTTTGGTAAGGTAGGATACTCATTGAAATCTAAGTAGGAAATCAAGGTAACGGGAAGTGCGGGAATCAAATCTTCGATCATGATATATACACCGAGGACCTCGTGACCAGAAAATGTAGCAGTAGATTGCAAGGCCGTTTTTTACAGCAAAATTTCTGGAATTGAGTATATATCTGTTTAGTTAGTTTTTTTATCTTTCCAGGATTAGTTAGGCAGTTAGATTATAAGTCTATTACACAAACCTTGTATATATCCTGTAATGACCTCAATTGTAAGCAACTTGTCATTCATTGTTCTCCATCACTATTCTCAATATGGTGTCGAAAGAATATTGAATTCGCTTCCAATTAACTTTCTTGCATCGTCTTGCATTATCTTAGCGTTTTCTTTTTTTTCGGTTGGTAAATAAATAAACGATAATAACCTTTGTTTCTCATTCTCAATTCGAGGAGTAAAAGTAGTTCTTAGGGCAGGGGTCTGGTTCATTTGCAGCCATTTCCAAACTTAGTCTCTTTTCGTGTCTCAGCTAAGATGTCCATGAGATTTTCCCAAGACTTCTCAGCCTTGGCTACTCCTAGCCTTAGCTTCCAAGTGACGTTCGAGTGAAGAAGAATTTAGGCTTGGTTTGGTATTGCTGTAATTTTTTGAAAGCTGCTGAATTCTTTAGACTTTCTAAAAGATGCTGTCAAAAAGCTATATTAGTACCGTTTGGTAAAATAATGTAAAAATTACTTTCAATAAGTAGAAGTTGCAAAAGAAGTATTTGATAAAATTGTTCTTGAAATCTAAAATGACTATAATGAATATAAATACTAAAGAGAATAATTTCCACTTTTAATATCGTTAAAGAGAGTAAGATTATATTAGTCTCTTAAATTTTAGAGAGGAAAAGTTAGCTCTGAAAAACATCCCATGAGAGTTCCTGAAAACACCTGCTGACTTTTAAAAGCTAGGATTACAAACACCTCAGCTTTTTGGTTACCAAACAAAAAAAATTGGCTTATGCTTTTCATAAGCCAAAGCACCCTTTTAAAAAGTATTACCAAACTAGGCTTTAGTAATGAGCAAGAGAAAAGGAGGAATTTTTTTAAAATCTAGCTGAAGAGTTAATCAATTATCATTATCCATATTACCTTGGGTAGCCAAAATTAATGACCTTTAACTAACTCTAATCAGGTTAGTTCAAAGATTAAGGGATGTATGAAATTTAAATTTTTGGCTGCTCAATAATGATGGCATTGTTTCAGCTTCCAAATTCAGCTTTCAGTTGAAAGATGGTAGGGGTAAAGTGTTAACACCCAAATTAGCTGAGATGTGATAGCTGAGATGGAATGGCAGCCAAGCATAAATAGTCTAGCAAGGGTTTAATTGAATGATGGAGTTATAGTAATAGGCCATGTTTGGGCTTAAATCATGGGCCTAATGTTGGGCTGACGCCAAAGAGCTTAAAGCAATCCTTGGCCATATTCTGAATTGATTCAACAACTAAAGAAGAAGATTGACCAACTCTCTAACTATAGGAGCCTAAGGAGAGTTAGTTGCTAATTAAAAATGTTAGAAGAAGCAGTTGATAGAAGTGCTAAAGTTTATGGATGAAAGGCCCTTGAAAAATAGGACTTATGAGAAGATGATCAACAATGAAGTGTGCAATGTCCCCAACCCTAAGGGAAGATCAATATAGAAGGAAGTCCGAGCTCGAGGCAAAGGCAAAACAGTAACTAAGTGAACTGTAGCAAAAGAAAGGGCGAAATTATAATTATTAGATCACAATGGCAAAACTATAAATAAAGGTTTACAGGTGTAGGTAGGGCATTAGCAGAAAAATCTCGATTCTGAGAATGTGTGGATCCTATGACACTAGTAGATAAATAATATACATGTAATAACTTTATAGATGGTGCTTATGCACCAAATTTTAAATAAAGTGTAAGATTACCCCCACATGTGAATGCTATCTCAGGTGACTTAAAGTACCCGAGTTAATAGCCAGATACCTTGAATTAATCCTCAAGGATCTCATATTATTTTTGGATATGACCAAAATAATTCTATAAAGATTGTATAGACATGTCATAAGAGCAGCCATAGTAGGTGGCCAGAAATAAGCCACACCCCACATTTGGTAAATGAGTGGATGTGAAGGTGCCACATCGGCCTCAATTGGTGGATTTATCACCACCACTTCTTCTACAAATATCATAACACTCTCATCCTCTCCTTCTCTCCATCGTTCACGCCAAAAGAACACACACACACACACACACACACCATCCTCATCTTCTTCATTTTCTTCCTTGCCACCACCATATCCATGAGCTTGAAGCTCATGGTCGATGGCTTTCTTGACCTCAAAACACCTTGTTCCTTTTATAAAAATTAATCCTCATCTTTCCTTCTATCAAACCCTTCTATCAACTTTATGATCAAGTAAGTGGAGCTTCCCCACCTCCATATATGCTGCTACCATGAGAAAAGAAGAAGGCTAGGAGTTGTTCTTAGCTTCTTTGCTTCTATGGCTCGAAAAATCTTGAGGTAGGTAGCTCAAATCCTAGGCTTATTTTCTCCAATTCCTTGTGCCTATGTGATGCCCAAACCCTGGGTTTCTCACTTAAATTTGATGTTGGATGGTTGGATTATAGTATTGATGATAAGATTATGTGATGATTGTGTTGTTGGAATGTTAATTTGAGCTTGATTTTACATGTGGTGGTTTGTGATTTTTGTGTTCTTGTGTTCGGCCCTCTATGAACAGGATAAGGGTGTGCTTATCTTGGCCTTTGTGAGTTGTTTAACTTGTTAAATGAGAGTTTAATGGACGATGGTGAGAGATAACTTAAGTGCCTAACATAAGATAACCTCTAAAATCACTAAGTAGCTAGAAAAGTCAAGCCTTCGTTGAATTAAATTAGAACTTTATATGAACTGCAATGAATGTTTAATTAATCCTAAATAAGTCTCTTGAGGTCCTTAAGGAAGAATTGGAGTGAGGGGAGTCCATAGGAATTGGGTTGAATAACTTGAAGTAACTGGATACCACAAGGAAGGTGAATAAGCCTTTATCCTCAACATCCTATACCACAAAAGTTATTTCTGGAGCTACAGATGTTAGATTTAAATGAAATTTGTTTTATTTGAAAGTTAACACATAAGGTTACCTGCAGTAAAAAATTGGTGAAAATCTAACTAGAAATGAATTATTACGAATTTATACAATTTAGCTACTGAAATGAGAGTCTAAAATAGGATAGGGGAGATGTTTAGCAAAACTGCACTAATGGGGTGATCTTATAAGGTTAAAGCCATTTTTTCCTATTATTATAAGATGAGTAGAGTATGTAAATCAATCCCGAAAACAATATGTCTAACTAGTATTATTAATTGATTATTTTCGGTGCATTATAAATATGTGAGTAGTCAACATTGAAATGCATCTATTGGGTTAGATGAATTTGAGTTTCTTTGTAGAAAGATTTTATGTAGACAATTAGCAATGCTTTGCTAATTTAAGGGAAATCAGTTGAATTGTGATATTTTGTAGCACAAGAACCGAATCGATAAGAATCTGTACTATAGCAAGACATGAATAGTAGTTAAAAATTCTAAAATATGTGGCTAGATATTAGCCACCTGACCTATGCTTGTCAGCCAAATTATGACTATATAAAGAGAAATTCAAAAAAAAATTAAAAACCTATTTGAGTCCACCAATCATAACACCTCATAAGTCATTGTAACTTATGAGTTAAGAAGTCAAAATTTCCATCCTCGTCCCTCCAAAAATTCGACCAGTAGCCTTCCCTATTCACTTTCCATTTTCTTCCTCAACTTCATTTTCTCCTTCACCCTCTCCATCTCTTAAACTTCTAAGTGATCTTGCTTCCTTTGATCAAAGTTTTCACTCTTTCTTTCTATTTTACCAAGAACCTCTCAATATAAGCTCCCAAGCTCCCTTCCTTTGGTCCCTTTAGTTTCATCTAACAAGGAGAAAAGAGGAGTCTTCATCACCTTGAAGCTCTATTGAAGGAGTACCACTAAGAAAGACTCAAATCAAAAGCCATGAGTTGTGTTTGAGGTAGGATTCTTGAATTTTATAGACCTTTGAGGTGTAGGAAATCTGTTAGAGTTTCTTGTGCTCTATTTTATACGATGTTGTTTGATGATTATATGACTAGTTTCTAATGAATTAAGATGTAAATTCTTGGTTTGGGTTGAAAATTTGATCATAAGCTCAAAGAAACATTCAAACAGGGTTGCTGGAAATGAAACCCTAGAGAGCCGTCCATACCATGAGCGGTGTATCTTGACTTATAAAAGTCAAAATTTAGTGAAACTATTTTTATATGAAATTAGACAACCATATAAATTATAAAATCATTGGACTTGAAATGAAACAATTACGAGTTTCTGAAGTAGCCTCTTGAATCCTACCTACTGTTTGAACTAGTATGGGTTGTGAAGGGTATAACTCGCCCTATATAACTTTAAATTAAGTAAAAAGAAATTTTTAAGGAAGCTAACATATAAGGATTATCCCATAAAAATTTCAAACTTAGATCTCAATTGCTGTGCTCTCAGTAATTCCCATAACTTGACCCATTGCTCTGTTCAGGTGAAACAAGGCAATCCACTTTAGTCCAATTTGGGAGCTTATACTTGAGCTCTACTTACTCAATTGGAGTGAAACTTGTGGGAAATTAAAGATGGTTCAAGTAAGATATACTTAGGTATAAATTTTGGGTAGAAATGAGGAGAATTGGATTTTTTGTGATTTTCTAAATATAAGTGCTCAAGTCTATCCTAAAACAGGGCAGTTTTGGGTAAAATCTTAATAACTTAACTTATACATATCAAAACTTAATGGGGCCAAAGACTTTTAAAAGTAGACTAACAAAGCTATAACATATTCAATTTTCAGATTAAAATGACTTAAAATAAAATTATAGTGCAATTATAAAACATGAAAGATTTGAGACAATTAAGACATCTTGACAGTCTTAATGATCATGAGTGTCAGGCTTTGTGATTAAAATGACATAAAACTAGGATTTTTGACAAAGTAAAATTCTAGATAGTATGTAGTGCAGACTCTATATCAGAAGTATAACACCTTACCGGATAAAATATTATGCTTAAGTCATAATATATTACCTGATAAGTTATTATGTGTAGTTATCTAATTATAGTTTCACATAAATCCAATGTTATATACTCAAAATGGAGTTAACTATTAATTTGTGTATTTATTTTTGGCCATAGTGTAAATAAACGGGTTAACATCATAACAGAAAAGAAATCTGCAGAATAAATAGAACTACTGCACTACATCATATATATACATAGATGTCGGTTTTCATAGTTTACGAAAAGAAACCATAAACAGTATAGCATATAGAAAATGAGACTGCTAAAACAAAATAAACCGGCCTGTCTCTACAAAACAACACCCTAACTGGTCCCCACGGAATATTTCATATATTAAACATTCATGCACACCATCCATAAAGTTACTGCCTATGGCATAGAATGCCAAAAGAGAATCACTCTATACGTCTCCTTTTACTATGCTACATAAGTCCTCTAGGTGGATTCTAAGAAAAGGAATCCATTCGTCATGCCGGTGTCTGCGGGCGCATAGTCACCACTGGGTACAGAAGATGAAGAAGATGAGTTCGTTGTCTCCGATGGATCCTCCTCCTCAGAAAATGGCGAGGATTTTCATTGATGCGCTTTGTTGCAGGAGGCTCAGCTCTATTTTGATTCAGACGGTGGAGTGCATTGTCTCTCATTATTAAGAACTCAGGTGGAATGTGTCATTTCCGAGAATAAATGGTAATTTATACAAGAATATACTAGCAAGAATTTTGTTATCAGATTTTCTGTTAAAATAATTATATATTATTTTTAACATGTAGAGAGATCAATCATATTCACTTCCTTAATTTTAGTTATAGTAACGTCGCTTATGTGTTTATAACTATTGGATCTCGTTAAAACAAAGGGTCAATATTGGAAACAAGCCGACTTTTATAAGTGGAATGGTGGACCCCTTTACACACACAAATGGGTGGGAGTCTGTGACCCCTGTCTTTCTCCCCCCTTAATAAATTGGCCTTATTAAATAGGTCATAGGATTCTTCAATGCAGCGCCACTCCGGGCATATTCTTCATGCTGAGAATGGAACAAAGCGGGGAACAGGCTTGCACTTCAATGGCTTAGCCAAAAACACAGTTACCCTTCCTTCCTCTGACATGTCAACATCATGATTTTTACCATCCTTAACAACCCAATCAAAGCATTGGATCAAACTTGCCAGTGTTGCCTGGATAACCAGTAGTGCAAGTGAAGCTCCAGGGCAGCTTCTTCTTCCACTCCCAAATGGCAAGAGCTGATAATATTGTCCCCTTACATCTATCTTGCTTTTGGCAGTTTCATCTGTGTTCAAGAACCTCTCAGGACTATACTCAAGTGGGTTATCCCAGTAATTTGGGTCCCTACCAATGGCCCATGCATTGATGAAAATCTTTGATTGTGCAGGAATATCATAGCCTTCAATTTGGCATGATCTGATGGCTTCCCTTGCAAAGATTGGGGTTGGTGGGTGCAGCCTCAGAGTTTCCTTAACTACTGCTTGGAGATAAGGCAAATATGGTATATCTGACTCTCTAACCAGCCTGTCCTTGCCAACCACAGAATCAATCTCTTCTCTTGCCTTCTTGAATGCGTGTGGATTTCTTATGAGCTCCGCTAGTGACCATTCTAACACACTTGCTGGTCCGTTAGTCCCAGCAATGAACATGTCCTGTGGAACACATTAAGCAATGTCAAATTAAGGTGTCACTTATATCTTGAAATAGCTACCTCTACTTTGGTTTTGATCCGTCTGACCCCCATGTAATCCTATCTTAAGCATATTCTTTATGACAGATTGAAACTTACCAAAAATATCAAGATCTGTAAAATTCAGTACATTTGAATCAGTGCTGTAGTGCATATGTATTTCATCTGATTATTCAACTATACTATTCATCATGAGATGTTTGATCTATGTTTTTAGTGCGATTTGTTACTGCAAACTAATCTTTCATCATGCGTGAGAGACTCTAAAGTCTGAACAGGTTCGGACATTTTCTCCTGAATTTATACATTATGAAAAGAAATTAATTATTGGTGTCAGCTACTATTTAGGACTCGTTCGATTCAATTAAGGAGCAAGCAGAACCAGGAGTTAAAAAAGTACTTACCAGAGCAAAGGCTTTGGCACTATCTCTGGTGAGTTTATTGTCGCCATCAGCTTCAATTAAGTTCAACAGAATGTCAAAAAGATCTTTCTTCCTGTCACTGTCACTGTCAGCCCCCATCTTTGACCTTTCCTCCTCATGCTCCTTCAACACTTTCTCCATCATTACATCCACTTGGTGATGTGTTTCCATGTTCTTCTTCCCAAACCCTTGCAGATCTAGAGGCCTCATGAACCCAATGATATCACCCAAATTAAACGATCCGAGGAGCTCTCCTACTTCCCTAATCAGCTTTCTCAACCTCCCAACCTCGTCATTGTTCCCTGTGCTCTTCTTGCCCATTGTCATTCTTGAAATGATGTTGTTGGTGTGCCTTATGAGTTCTTGCCTCATTTCCACTGCCTTACCAGTGGCAGATATCTGCAGAATGGTCTTCAGAAAAGCCTCAATTTCATCTTGGCGAATGTTGATAAAATGCTCAAGGGTTTTCCCACTAAGAAGCTCTGTCATGCAAAGCTTCTTCAAGAACCTCCAGTATGTTCCATAAGGAACGAAGAAATAGTCAGCAGCACCATAAGTCAAGTTCTCACTTGCAATCATGATGGGGCGATTGCAGAAGTGCTCCTCATTGGTCTTGAGGATTTGCTTTGCCATCTCTGCGGATGACGCAACAATGACATGCTTCGAACCAATCAAGACATGAATGAGTGGTCCATAGCGGAGGGAGAGCTTGTAGAGTGCTTGGTGAAGGAGTGATCGGAGATAGGGAGCGTGTCCAATGAGAGGCAAGGAAATTGGGGGACCAGGGGGTAGTCTAAGACTTTGGGACTTTGTGAAGATGGATTTAATCAAAATTGTGGATATGAACCACAAGAGGAACAGCACAAGGTAGCCTTGGATGTCAAGCATGGTTGAGTTGATGGCGAACGATCACAGTGATCAAAACTCTAAACAACTCAACCTATGCTAGGACTGCTTGCTGGACTTCAAGCGAGGAGAACATATAAATAGAAGAATCATGTTGTGCCATGGCTCGTACCATTTCCCCTAAGTAGTGAGCGGCAAACAGTATGGCGAAGGCCGCATGCAAATCATATCATAAAATATTAATTTCCGTGAATCTCGTGCTCCATATTATATTTAATTTGCATTCCCTATATGCAGTTCTTTGTCCGTGATTTCTCATGATATCCTGAAAGGGAAATGAAATTTGGACTCTTGAAAAAGGATGTCTATAGACATTTTTAGAGACAAAAAAAGAGAGGAGTGGAAAGAGAAAAGAAAAGGAAGGAATGATAATAGTGGAATCCATACTTTTTTGTTTCTTAGTATTAGGTATCCCATAATAGAGAGTGGTTTAAATAATAAATCTCATCGTAAAATGGAAGAAAAAGTACGATATCATGAAATGGGAGAAAAAGTAATGTTACCTGTTTCTAAGTTGATACTCTGAAGTGTCCACGTGGATAGCATATTTACAGTAATTAGATTCGATTGGAGGGGGGGCTTGGTGTTCAAATTTGCTATAATACCATATCCTCGCCAATCTCGTGGGCGTCGGCAACATCACTGTGACCCAAGTAAAGATATATGTATGCCTGACATTGTTAGTGTATTCGATGTACTGGTTCAAAATATTCCTTTCTGGTTTTGCATCAAGAAGATTTCATTTGAAAGGAGCCGTTCAGAATTAACTTATCCAACATATATATATATATCATAATCATTGCTAACCTCCACACCTTTACGAGGAAGTTAATGAGCTTTACATTGTATTGCAAACTTATAATTAGGAATAATTTTGTAATTTCTATTTTACCTACGTTGATTATTATGCTAGCACTTCCTCTCACATCAACAGTATCCTCTCTCTCCTACTTCTCTCTCCATACTGCTTTCAATTGTCTCAATTTTTTTCCTTTTTTCCTTTAACTCACCCATGTAAAAGTCTAAATTTAGCTCTCAGCAAAATAAATCTTTAACTATAGCAAGACGAGAAGGCACTATACATTCACAACAAACAAAGGTACTGTACATGTTATTATAATTTATTTTTACTTTTTCAGATTAAACGTTAATTCATGTGCAGTAATTTTGATATGAGGTTTTAAGTGATGGGTATACAAGTTGACATAAAAATAATTCTTCATCAACGAAAGATATAAGAATTGTATGGTTCATATTTAATACTTTTTCGTAATTGATGTACAAAAATAATCCCTCGCACTTGTTTTTTCAAAGAATATTAATACATTATAAATAATTAATGCCTTATATTTAATTATAAACTCATTTAATTAAAATATAACTTTTTGAATTTGTATTTTATGCATATGACATGTAATTTAAAATTAATCACTGGTTATAATAATAATAATAATAATGATGATGATGATTTTTCAAAAAGTGAGAGTAATAGAAGAAGGAGAGGATATAATTGAGGTTAGGAAAAATGCTAAAATAATTTAGATTTTTGCATGAGTTAAAAATAAAAAAACTCGAGACAAGTGAAAGTAGTGAAGGAGAGAAAAATAGAAGAGAGAGAGAGGATGTTATTGAGGTAAGAGAAATGCTGGCATAGTAAGCAATATAGATAAAATAAAAGTTACAAAATTATCCTTAATTATAAGTTATTTAAAAAAAGAATTGGTGATTTTTTAGTCTAGAATAAAGTGTGGAGTTTGCTAACCTCCATGTAAAAGTATGAAGGTTAATAATACCTATATAGTAAAGCTTATGTACCCGATCAAAAGATTATATGCAATCAAAATCACACTATCTTTCATATTTATGTACCAGATGACCCTATTTGAATTTTCAATTAAATTGAATCCAAAAATTCGTGCCTACTTTCATTTTTTTTTTTTTCGGTAAAGCTGGGAAAAAAAAAGTGAACTAAGTAGCAGAAGTTGCTCAGAAGCAGAGGTCATGTAATTGCATTATCATCTCGAGGTTCCTTCGCTCCAAACTCGGCAAAATATTCTGCAAGCTTTTAGAACTCGAACGAGGCAAATTGAGTTTAACCGAGATTTGAGTTGTTTAGTATATATTCAATTCCCTATTAGGTACAATGTAACATACTGATGCACTTGATCAGTACTGTTAATTAATTTGTTTTATTGCATTAGAAAAAATAAGAGTAATTAGAATTAAAATATAAATAGTAGGATTAAAAAGAGTTGAGTTTATTATAAAGGAAAATTTAAAAAGAGATCTTTGGCAATATTTTGAAAATTTAAGAGGAATGGTAACGATTTCTGTAGCACAATACGTTTAATTTACACTATAAATTGATTTATTCGATTTTATAGGATATGTAATGTTAATTAGAAAATAATTAGAGGTTAATTAAAGGGTATTAGAAGTGAATTAAAAAGATTAGGATTAGAAGAAACTAAATTGAATACGCAGAAAATTCCAGCAATACTTAGCCGATTTGAAAAAAATCGGTTGAGATTCAGTATTTTAAATTATTGAAACCGAATCAATAGAATTTTATACTAACAAAACCCTACAATGAGTGGCTAAAAACTCAGCCATCTTTCCCCTAATTTGCACCACAACAGCCATAAGAATGGGGGAAATCTGTTCAAATAATTACCACATATGCACTAACCAATCACATGGCTAGCTTCCAACTACCTAAGCTTTATAAAAACCTTCATTTTTGCCTTCCATATCCTTCATTTTGGGCGAACTATTCTTCTGCCTTTCATCCCCTCTTTCTTCTTCCATTTCATCTTATCTCTATCCCATTTTCAAGCTCCAACCACCCCCCTTCATCAAGAAACTCAAAACTAGCTAGCTATTTCACTTATTGAGATTTATTCTCTTTTCTTGATTTCTTGTGAATTGGTGGCTACTGGGAATTCATCTATACTCATGTATGTGATATTATATTGAAATTATGTATATGTTTATGGCTGGATTGTTGGGTATATATTGAATTTTGATTGATTAATAAGTGAAAAAATCAAAAAGAAGGCAACTAGAGTGAATTTAACTAGGAAGCACTACAATGTCTGTAATTTTGAAGTGCACGGATCCATCTACAGACATCAACTTGAGATGAAATCAATTTTCAATGAAACTAGAATTTAGATCTTTCCATCCATATAAATTATAAGGCTATTGGATCAATATTGAGTGAGATATGGTTTTTAGAAATTTACCCTAGATTTCTACCTCTAGACTTGAGCAAATTGGGTTATGTAAGGCATAACTCACCCTATACAAGTTCAATTTGAGTGCAACCAATTTTTTTAGAAAGCTTACACATAGGGCAACATTGTTTAAAATTTTAGAGTCAAATTCAGTCCTTGTTGCTCCTAATAATTTATTAAATTTGCCCCATGTCTTGACTGGGATAGAACAGGGTAGCTCAAGTTAGCCAACTTCAAGAGCTCATAACTTGAGCTCTACTTACTCAAATGAAATGAAACTTATTGGAAATTAGTTCAGTTATCTTTGAAATGATATAGGCTTCGTGTCATTCCAATTTGTTTTCTATTTTTAGCAAAGTTTTACTTTTTAGTGCCTAAATCTGCCTAGCAACATGATAGACCTAGGTTAAACCTTAATTGCTTGAGTTATACTTTTCAAAATTAAATGGGACTAAAGAGGTTAAAAACTAGACAAACAACACTTAAACATAGCAAAAATTCAGAAGTTAATACATTAAGTAGAAATTATGGCATAATTTACAATACCAAGCAGAATTTAGGACATAAGGTAGGATGAACAATGCTAAGAAATAGCAAGCTCTTGAACTCCAACTTGTAAACTTAGCTAGTTTCTTTGAATAAAACCCCTATTAAACTATTGAAATAACGATATATGATTGTGATATTTCTATCATATGAATTGGTTGACTACTTGTACTAAGAGCACTATTCATGGGGAAATGGATCTGATCCATTATGCTCCTAAATTTTCGGTAGAAATATATGAAATTACGAGAATCTTATGTCATGAATGAATAATTATGATATGATTATATTTACATGTTAAACTCATGCATTATGATATGATCATGGTTATCCTTATGAAAGAATGCATAATTGCATATGAATAAAGAAAGTATATATATGAGATCCCTTCACTTGGAGGCAGTTATACAGGTCCCTCCTAGTGAAGACAGTTAAAAGATATAATGTGGGTCCCTTCACTTAGAGGCAGTTGCACATTGGGTCCTTCCCTGTGAAGGCAGCTAAAACTTTTTGGTCCCTCTATGGTGAAGGCAGTTGGCTAACTGAATCCCTTCAACCTAGAGGCACGTGGGTCTCTTTGCAAGTTAGTACTGTGTGACAATGGTCGTAAGTTGAGCTCACTCCTAGATCAAGCTATCCAAGGGCAGTAAAGACTTAAGAACACAGTAGACACCCTAGGGATGATGATATATAATGCCTAGGTGTGTTAATTAAATATAATAAAGAAAGTATGAGTGCATTTGCATGATCTTAGAATGAGCAATTACATAAGCATATGCTGTGTTCTTGTATTGTTATTATGAAAGTGCACTTGCATCAAGAAGTTAATTGCATTCAGTGTCATGCATGTTATTCAATTGTTCCTTATTTTATTATGAATCTATGCACCTTATTCAATTATCCTTCATGTTACTATGTTGATGTTCATATTCTCTCTCTGTTTAATGAATAAAACAAACTCTGCTTCGAACAATATGTTTTCGAACTATAAACCTAAACAGTTTATATGATATTCTCACCATTTTCCTAATAAACCGAAGCAGCTGGAGATAATAATGATGATACTATGTGTGATAATTTAGAAAATCCTACTGAGAATTTTAAATTCTAGCTCCCATATTTATTTCCATATTATCTCTAGATAGTTCAAGAAATATTGAAGACGGCTAGAGGTTGTTATCAGACAAGGTCTATTTAGGTAATAATAACAACTCTAGCATATGGTGCTATGACTTAAGCATAGTACTATGCAAGGGAGGGTGTTACATATAATATAATGAAAATTACATGCAGTGGGAGACTTCCCTACAGTTAAAATGACAGATTGCCTTTCGGCTGCATCTCCGAGAAATCCATGCCAACCAAAATTGTATATAGCACAACGGGACCATCTTACTCGAACAGAAGATTGAAATTGATTTGTAAGTTTAAATGTACAATTATGTGGGGGATGTGAAATTGATGTTTAAGTCATTTTCACAAAAAAAGTATAAGGAAAATGATGTTTCAATATAGAGCTATGTTATTTGTATGCATATTTTCTCAATTTCCATACTGATGCACCCCCATCCACTATTGGATAGGTCCCACATCCCATGTAATGGTGGATAGAGTGCATCAGAACAAAAGCCGAAAAAATGTGTGCAAAAATAACATTTCTCCTTAATATAAGAATATTTCTATTGATCAAAAAGAGAAAAGGAAAAAACTATACCCAAGAATTAATTAAAAGAGATGAGGAGATGGCATTTATTTCTTAATGCACTCGGTTAGTAAAGTGTCAGTGACTCAGAGGTGTTCAAGGCATATTTACAACAAAAACATCATTTATACTCTAGTTGATTCATCTTATACAACTCATTAAAGTAATTCTTAATTATTAGTTGCGAAAAAGAGGGATTCATTTCTAATTAATGGTCAAAAGATATCTTAGTAAATTTCATAAAATAAATGTCAATTATGAGTGTAAATAACACTACTCAAATTGACAAAGACATTTCAATTGTATGTGAACAGTTTGCCACGAGCCATCTCAATTATAGCTTAAGCCTTCCACAATTATAAGCACACAAAACATATTTAGTTTTATTTTATAAACAAGTAATACCTTGTTAATCAGCCAAATTAATATAAGTAACAATAAGACTTATATCAACTTCTTTATATCTATTTTAATATATTTTAAAATCAAATAATGACATGTGAATAAAATAGCTTAAAAATTAAAAATATATACTCATTTTAAGAAAAATATCTATATATCACTACTTGATTTGAGAAATAGGTGAATTAAATATAAAAATTTGATATAAGTTTTTTTCGTATAAGTCAGGCAGCGTATGCCATGCTCTTACGAAGTTTGGTGCACTACACATCGTGTAGTTCTAAATGGTAGATATTGATAGTGCACGTAAACTCAATCACTTTAAATGCATCCTTGTCCCTGTATCTCTCTGCATCGACTCCACATTCTTCTGCCTCCTTTGCTGTCGCTTCAATGGCTTTGTAGATGCCAACAATCACGTTGTTGCCATTGTTACTATCACCGAGGCCATTCTCGTTGCAGCACATGCTGCTCTTATCATCCCAGACTGCCTTGCTATTCACCTCCAACCCATTGACGCATGCTCCGGCAAGGCAGGTGGCCATGATGAATTGACGTTGGCGCTGATTTGTCAGCATCACTATGAATCACGCATTGTTACTCGCACATGAACCACCGTGTCTTGCCCGAGCTTTTGTAATTCACCTTCATCTGCCATCGTTAGATCTACCCCTTCAATGATAACGCTATCACTAGCTTCATCACCACTTCCATCTGCTTTGCACTTTGTGCCTCCTCCTTGAACTATGCCCATACTACCTTGCCTACCTCCTTCCTGTGTGTGTATACAGGATCGTAGACCTTGACGTTGTACTTATCGACGACTTCGCATCAATAACAAATGAAAAATGTGTTAAATTTGATAATAAAAAAAGAAACAAATTCATCATAACTGTTTGCTACACCTTGCGACGCCCCCATCATCTGTGTTGGAGGATAATCGGCTATGAAGGAGATGCCAGTGGGAAGGAGAAAGTGTAACATCCTGAATCGCAATACATTTAATTTATGCTGTTATTCGATTTCAATGGACATGTGATAATATTAGAAGTGAATTATGAAGAGAATAGGGCTAAGAGAATTTGAAGCAATCATGTAGGAAATATAAGAAGGTTACTAGCAATATTTCACAAATTTGAAGGAAATCAGTTAAAATTCGGTATTTTATACTGTAAGAACCAAGTCAGTGGGAATTTATATTGATAGAACCCTAAATGGAGTAGCTAAAACTTCAGCCACATAACCCCTTCAAGTTGGTGCCCAAATAGCCACAAAATGAGGGAGACTTGGTTGATTTTTAACCAACAAGACATCTACCAATAGGAAGCAACACCTATGCTTTTAAAATTTCACAAATTCCTCCTCACTCCTTTACAAATTTTGACCCCCTAACTACTAAGCTCTCCTTCCTTTCTTTTTTTTACTTCACTTCATCCTCCTTCTATCTCTAAGCTTCATCCATTTTTTTCATGCCTAGCTAGCCTAAACATCAATTTTAAGGTAGGATTTATGATTTTCCCTTGTTGTTTGTGATATGGTGGCTGTTTGAAAATTTCCTAATGAAAGTTATATTTGTTAGTGTTTTTCATATAGTTTTTAGGTCTTACATGCATATTAGATAATAGTTTTGCATTGATTTAGCATCATATTACTCCGCAATAGCTTAATACTGAATTTACATACCTTCTGAAACATTTTCTCTCATTATTGGTTATTTTGATTGAAGGTATAAAGAACTATATCAAGAAAAATAAAGAATCAAGATTTAAAGACCTATGCTCGAGCGGGCGATCCTATGCTTAAGCGTGGATCATACAGTAAGCCCCAAAATTTGAAAAAAGGCCACACTCGGGGGTGCACGACCCCGCACTCGAGCACAATGCATACAGAGAGGATGACTTGAGCTTCAAAGAGCCATGCTCGAGTGCAGACCTCCACACTCCAGTGCGTAACATCCCCAATTTTTGTCTAAGTTAATTAGCTCAGTGATCCTGGCTAATTAGAGAGGTTAACGATTAATTAAGGACTAATCGGCTAACCTTGATGAGTAAGAGCTTAGTAAATTGAGTCAAGACAATAATTGAATCATAACGCACTAAGAGGTTTAATTAAAACCTAATTATTCGAACCTTATTAATTTGTAACTTAGAAATATAATTAAGGTAATCCAATCCTATTAATTAAGTACAAGACAATTGTTCTACCTTAATTGATTGAGATAGATTAATTCTTACACCCTAATTACATAATTTATAAGGTCAATTCTTTTAGAGGAAAAACATCTTAAAAGTGTAATTAACCGAAATCGGTCAAAGAGCAATTTAACTAATCAAGTTGAATTAACAACTTAGGTAATTCTAATAGCTTTGAAGATTTAAAAATTTCTCTTAATTGATGCACCAAACCTTGGCCAAGGACAAGAGCAAAATCCAACCATCCATTTGCCTTCTCATCATGCACTCTTAGATCAAGGGTCTATGTTAGTAGCATCTCTTTAGTCTAGACAAGAGAAGTACCTTTTTCCCTTAGGATTATGCCACTTGGAGTGATCTCATTCAATCAAGCCAATCCCAAGAGGGGTCCTTGCTTTTAACCACTTGAGAAAACACAAAATAGTCTTTACCCAAGTACCAAGACTCAAGGAAAACATAACCCATCCTTTTATCCCATGGTTCCTAGCCTCTTGTCTTGCAAAAGAAGCAAAATCACATCACTCTCTCCCTCCCCTTTTGCGCCAATCAGCCCACCTCTCTCCCCCCCTCATTTCATTTTTCATTTCCCCTCCCAAGACACAAAGCTCTCACCTCTCTCTAAACCCCTCCTTGTTCTTCCTAATCTCCTTCTTGTTCTTCTTGTTTTCCTACTCTAACTCACCTCATTTCTGCCACCATTCTCACAAGCCCGTCAAGGACCACCCTCTTTGGTTCTTGAAGAAACAAAAACAAACACTTACTTAGCCCCATCATCAAGCTCAAGAAGGAGGAGGTCATCTCCAACCCATGAACTCTTTCAACCCCTCAAGAAACTCATTTGGTAGTGACTCTAACCCCTTTCTCTTCCATGTTTTTCAAGCTCTAGAACTCCTAAGCTCTCCATAACTAGGTGGTTTTAGGACTTGCTCTAAAGGCCTTATGGCCATGCTTTCACTATATGATGTTGTTTGTGATTTTGCTCTTCTTTTGGAAAATGACTTTGGTTGTGCATTTTGCTTTATGTTGAACCCAACTTTTTAGAGCTCAAAATATTGATTTTTACCAAGGTCTCAAAGTTTAAAGATGGTTTGGAAATGTAAAATGGTCACTTGAAGAAAAGACTTGATGTTTTTACAAGAAAGCTCATTAAAAACAAAACCATGGAAACTGAAAAATTCTGGTAGTCTATATAGTGCAACCAATAACTTCTTTGATATGACTCCAAATGGAACGAAACTAATTTTAAATGAAAATAGACTCATAGAGATTTTTATACATATAAAATATGTGAGATTTGGCCTTAAAATGAGAGAGATATGAATTTTCAAAATCTACTATTTTCGGATCGGTTTCTGTTCGGGCAGTAGGTGATAAAACGTGCATAACTCAAGTTATACAGAACCTTTTTGAGTGGGACCAAGTTTTTTAGAAATCTAAGACATAGAGGAACATCCCCATAAAATATTTTTGATAGATTCCTTGTGAGGAGTTGACAGTAAAGTTTAAAAGTCACTGACCTGAGATGAACTTTTAAGTTTGAGTAGTTAGAATAAAATGTGCATAACCTAAGCTACAAAATGAATTTTTGAGTGGGGTTTATTTTGTTTAAAAATAGACTCAGAGAAGTATAATAATACCAAAATTCGAAGTAAAAAAGTAAAAGATGAAATTATGGTGAATTTTTGAAGTTACTGCCCCACTGTAAAAGTAAAACTAGTTATGGTTAAGTTTTAAAGGTTAATGAGAAATAAGCTTTAAAACATTAAGTCCCTTACATTAAGTATTGGAAAACCTTCATAATTCCACATAAAAAGTTTTAAAGAGGATAATAGATAAGATTGGCGCTAGGCCTAATAAAAGAATTTATACAAGAGGCAACCTCAATTAAAAGCTTGCACCAAATTTGCTAAGCTAAGCTCATAAGACTTTGTGTGATATGTATGCCTCTATGTGTCAATATGATGACAATGATATGATGATGGTCATGATGATGATGATATGATGTGATGATGATCATAATGATGATGGTATGATAATGATAATGATGAGATGACATGATGATTATGATAGTGATAAGGATGATAATGATATGATGGTGATACGAAAATGATTGAAGATGATATGAATATGATATATTGATGATATGATGCTTAATGATTTACATTAAAGGAATCACATTTGGGGACGGCGATACGTAACGCCTAAATGTGAAAAAAGAATTAAAATAAGTTTGCATCATAAGCTTTACTAAGAAGATAAAGTAAACTAAGTGCGTGGTCCTTCAAAAGGGAAGGAGACCCAAAGTAAGTTCCCCTCACCTACGACTCACATGAGGCATGGCATGACCCAGCTAATGTAAGTATAGGGGATAGGGCTTACATGAGGCATGGCATGACCCAGCTAGTGTAAGTACCAAAATTTATGGTGGCGACGACCACGGTATGAGCTCATTACCACTTATGTTTAGTGGGTGAAAAGAAAAGAATTTAAGATAAGTCAAGTTAAGAAAAGAAAAGAAAAGGGACTTTGGTCCAAACCCTTAAAGAGAAAAAGTTAAGAGAAGCTTATAGCACAGTCATGCATGTTTTATGTGATCATACTTATGCCCATGTATGTTATGATATAAATGATTAGAGAGTATGTTAAAAATTGAATCCACTTCGGATATTCATATTTTCGAAAACCTAAGAACTGAACTTTATGCATGCTCACTGTTTTCATTATAAAACCGAAGTGGCTGGGACGATGACGATGACACCTCCGTGTCGGGTTCAAGTCCTACTGAGAAATCTTATTTCTCACTCTAGTTACTTTTCCGCATCGTCACCAGAATCCGATGGCGCATCCGGTGGAGTGGAGCATGGATCCCCTACACTGTGAGCGGACGTACGACGTGGGATGCCAGACGAAGCTATTTTGGGACTTATAGCGACCGTCACTCTACATCCTCGCATATTCTTTTTTTGAGAGGAACTTTGTCATTGAAGTTTGTATTTAGTACCTAGTACTTGGGTCATGGCACGACCATGAGCTTCCTTCGATGTAATGCTGTTATATATATGTATGTATATAAATATTAGGAACCTATATGGATGTAATGATTAGTTATGTAATGCAATGTATTTGTAAATTACTATTTATTTATCTTTCTCTTGTTTTATGGATTGGGTTATGTATCTTATGCGACACGCTCCTTCTTTATCTGACTTCTTGCTCAAGGCTTTACTTTTCAAAACGTTGCAAAGCGATGACGTATTTCAAAAAAAAAAAAAATCTTACCGTATTTTCCCGCGTAATTTAATTTCAAGAGAAGTTTAATTTTCCACGAGCATGAGTAACAACTAATAAAACGCCGTAATATGACTTAAGCGTAGTATGGGTTTATTAGGGTGTTACACAGCGTGGATGTGATAAACATGGAAAGTTTTATTTTTCGATTCAATCTTTTGGGAGACAATTTGGACGGTGTTTTTAGGCGACTTCTTAGCCACTTTTACAACCTTAGTTCTTTTGGAGATCCTTGTGAAGGTTCTAAGATCATAACGAAAGCCGGAGAGATCTGTGTCCATCCTATTTCTGCACTTCTTCTTTCATCCATGGATTCTTCTTCCATTACTACACTTTCTTTTACATTTTTTGTTTCTTTTGTCATTATGAGCTAAGTCCCTCTTGCGAGGGCATTAATGTAGCCACTCTTAACAATGTGACCCTTCTTTGGATATTATCCAATTTTATATTTTTTTATAATTTAGTGTTATGACTATGCCTAATGATTTTAAGTGTTTAATCACCGCTTGATTGTTTTGATGCTTTACGATAACTTGAGAAAGAAGTTGTAAAGGAAGCTTTTGTCATAATCACCATAGGTTGAGCGAAAAGCAGAGAAAGATAAACATGACTTGTATGGCCATTGTTGGGAATCCGTAGAGCTTATCCTCCTTTAATCTAGGTTATGCTAAGAGATTAGGCAATCATATTAAGTAAGAGAGAATTACATGATCTTGAGAAAGAATTGTAGTTAATTTAGGGAACTTGACCATAATTCTTGAGAATTAGAGATTGGATAACTGATTTTCAAAATAACAACGTTAATGAGTATGTGAATTTAGTAGCCCTAGCACTTTTGTCATTGAATTTAATCCAAAATAATTTATTTGACTTATTTCTCATCATTGCTCATTTTGTGTTTTCTTTTACTCGTTTTCTTTTTTTACTTTTACTGCTCAACTTGATATCCGATTAGTTAACTCGATACTTGAACTATCCTCAAGAGAACAATATCTTCTCACTACTTTATTACTTATATGACCTAGTACACTGGCTAGAGTTGTCTCAAGCTTTTGGCGTTGTTGCCGGGGATAGTTTCAATATCACTTTTTAGCTAGTTGGGTTCTAGATTGAGCCATTCTTTATTTTAAATTTATTAACTATTACTTTTCAATTTTAATTATCACTCATCTTCCTTCTTTTCTTGGATGCGCAATTAATGCAAAGGAGTTGCTCACAGGGTGAACTCATTTTTGATATAGAAATTGAATGTACCTTAAGATAACTTTGAAGAAAAACAAGAGAGTATGGAGAAGATCAAGCAAGCAACATCGCTAAAGAAAACACCCAAAATCAAAGAGCCATGAAGGAATACTTGGCACCTTTTCTAAATGGATGCGCTTCAAGCATAGTAAGTGGTGCGGTTTCGGCAAGTATACCGGATCATACAAATAATAAAATGATGAGAAAAGTATCATTCCCACGAAGATAGATTAAATATCGAATAGTTTCAGGGATGACTATTTGGAAGGAATGAAATTATGGATGTAAAGAAATTTAAAATAAAAATAAGAATTTAATAAATAAGAAAAATATTAACTAGGATGGATGCAAGAAAGGTTGACTAAATGCAATGGAATGAATGCTAGGGCTAATTAATTTCACCTATTGTAGACGCTTTGCCTATGAATTTGTGTTAATTTGTTTTATCCTAATTGACTCACGGTCGGTTCCCCTTAATTTATTCCTAGCCTTTCTCGAGGTCAAGCAATACTTTTTGTCCTAAACTAATTGCCTAATCTCTTAGCACAAACTAATCCAGGAAAAGGTTGAAGTTCTATAGGTTCCTATGTTGATTGCATGAACTGCGTTTGTTGATCTCTAGTTTTCGCTCAGTTCATGGTGTTTATGTTAAGAAGCTTTGTTTACAAACCCTATCTCTAGTTATTGTAAACCAACAAATCAATTGAATGGTGGCCAATCACTCAAAAGCATTAAGCACAAACAAAAACACTAAACAATTGAAATAGAAGCAAGATTAACATTAATCCATGAAGAAATTTGTCACACAAAAGGGTCCATTAACACCCTACCAAGAGAAATTTAGTTCATGTCTAAAGTAAAGAAAACAATAACAGAGTATCAAGGCGAGGAAACAGAAAAACAAAAAGCCATGGAGAATTCTGGCTAGAAACAAAGAATATAGAAAAATTTGGATCTCTCTGTGTTGATGATTAAGCGCTGAAATCCTTGAATCTTCACCTTTAATCTCTCTGAGAAAAGTTTTCTGCCTTGAAAAGTGTGTAAAGTATCCCCTGGAATCCCTTTGTGATCTGTGTGACCTCCTTTTTGTAGTGTATAGATCCCTCTTTTTAACTTTCAGTTTGAATTGATAATCTGCTGCAAACGAGCTTGTGCTATAGCGCAAGCCTCAATTCCTGGCTCATTTGCGAAATATGGGTTGCACTATAGCACAACAAAAATTGTTGACAGAGTTTACGAACATGGGAGCATGCTATAGCGCGCTTGGTTGCACTACAGTGCAACATGAACGTGGCCATTTTCTTCCTTATGCGGCAGTGAATTGTAGCGCACTGGCTTGCGCTATAGTGCAAGTGCTAAGTTTGAATTCATGGCTTGGCCTTTTCCAACTTATTTTGGGCCCACTTGCACCTACAATAAATCAAATAAATCCAAAATAAGTATCCAAACAAATAACAAAAAAATAAAATAATAAAAGACTAAAAATACCAGTTAACATAAACTATATACTAAAATGCATCAAAACAAAAGCTAAATTAAACAACCATAACTCAAATTCAACGAAAACTAAGTTAAAATATGACTTACCAAATGGAGTTATCATAACCCCCAACTTAAGAACTTGCTTGTCCCCAAGCAAGACTCAAAACAAGGACTAACAATAGAAAAAAATAGAAGACTTAAACAAAAACACTTAAAACAAAGGGATTCACAAAACAAAACAATCAGAATAGACGTTATTGCCTATGAACTTCCTCATCACTGCTCCATAACTTAACTTAAAAGTCACCAAGAATCCAAGTTTGAGTACCAAGACCATCTAATTGTGCCTCCACATTGTCAAAAGAATAGATCTAGTGTGTGTATAGGGAGAAAGTAACGAAGAATTGACTCACCCTATGCTTATGCAGTGTTTAAGAAAAGACAAAAATATCACAATATTCATAATCCTCTCTTTCTATTTCTACATGAGCATCACTTAGCCAAAGATCAAAAGGACTTTTTATCAACTTGTAGTGGTAGGCCAAGGTAAGAGGTAGATGGCATAGTCATTTAAGCTCAATATTACCCTCAATTTTAGGAACCCTCACCCCTAATTTATTCTTCTTGGGATACCTCCAACTTAGTTGCTTGGCAACCATCATGCTTTTCTTCTTCTTGAACCTTGGTATTATATTTTCCTTGTATTGCCATCCTTTTTCTCTCCTTTTCTTACTTAACTTTTCATTCTTCTTTCATTTTGTCAATCTTTTTCTCCTTTCTCTTTTTTTTTTCACTCCACCTTTTACTTTAGCAAGCATGAAGTTTTGCTCGTAGAGGTATTACTCTATTCAAAAGAATTAAGGAGCTAAGGCTTGAGGGTAAATCAAGGGATCAAAAATAGGAAAGAAATGACGGCATTAGGCTCATATAGGTTTTAAGGCTCAATTGGGGTGACTATAGATCAATGACAAGGGTGGGCCAATAAGGCTTAAATATGGCTACCAAACATGGCCTAAATCACTTCTATGGCTAAGATTCATTCACATATTTTTCAAGAGAGATTCACATGAATAAGAATGCATGTATAAACCTAAATAAAGCATAAAAGCATGAAGATCACCTATCGTAAGTTGCTAACTCTTATCAAAGTGCAAGAAAATGATCCTTCTCAATTCAATAATAAAAGCATAAGAAGATTTTCAAGACTCAAATTAGGATTCAAAGTTACTTAAGAGTTAATAGATAGAGCAGTCTTTCATATCATAGGCATAGGCATTACATCCATTTGACTGACAAAAGACACTAAGAAAAAGACTAAAAATGAAAATCTTTTTGGTTTTTATTTTTTTTTTTCAAATAGAAACACGACAACTAGAAGACTAGAAAATTAACAATAACTAAAGGAAAATAAGCAAGACCAAAAAGCAAAAGTACATTCATGGATTTTCCCAACCCCCAACTTAAAAATTGTGCATTGTCCCTAATGCACTAAAATAAAATCAAAAAGGGAAAGGAAAAGAAAGGAACTCCCCAAATCTAGTCTTCCTCAGGCTCCTTAGCTGCTTCTTCTACTTCTTCCTCTTACTCCTCCTGTGCAAACGCCTCTTCATCAGTGAGATGCTCAAGCTCTGGATCTGCTGGAGGTAGAGGTGGTATTTGTTGGAGGAGCTCTAGTGACAGTTGCTGCCTCATAAGTGCCTCTAGACCCTAGATGCCTCTATAAATAGAGGAATACTGCCTGCTCGCTCTATTCTAGAGAGTGGTCCATGTGCTCCTCATGTTTGGGTGCAGCTCATCAATCTGGGCCTAAAGCTAAAGCCATGGTAGCTGGGACGCATCAGTGTCTCTAACTTGTGGTGGTGGTGGTGATGGTGATGATGCATCTCGCTGTCTCTTAGCCTATTAGGTCTTCCTAGTCCTTTGAGTCACTCTGCTCAGTGTCACAGAGAGGCTTTCATCAGAAATCTTTGGACCTCTATCCGCCATGCACTCTGCCGGATCTACAACCACGCCCGCCTGTAGGGGTAACGCAGTGATCAAGGATGGGTAAGGTAAGGAATAGTTGCTGCTCCGTATAGTCATCATTTGATCCTTGATCAACTGCCCTAGGTTCACCTCCCTCTCAGTGATAAGGCAATACAGTAGCAGGCACTTCTCCCTAGTAATAGAATGGGTGTGCCTCCTAAGCATGAGGCGAAAGAACATAATCTGAGCCTATACTCTGGTTGCTGGGTTGAGATACTTATTCAGCAAATGCTTTGGGCCGGTAGATGGAGTATTATACTAAGCCCACCACCATTTGGCAAGGCTATGGTTTGAAGAATCTCATCCTAATCTACATTCTGCCCTCTCAATGTAGAGAAATCATCCTACTGGATATCAGGAGTGCGCATGAAGGAGTTGATGCTAGAGCTACGGATGTCTACCCACTGGCCTTTCACCCAGACATGGCCTTCAAGTTGGTTGGTCCCACTAACCACAATCAAGTTGGCATAGAATTCTCTCACTAAGTTGAGACAACCCAATGGTGGCTCATCCAACAAGCTGTGCCACCCTCTCCTTTCTATCTCTTCCATATATGCTGTAACATCCCCAATTGTTGTCTAAGTAATTAGCTCAGTGATCCTGGCTAATTAGAGAGGTTAACGATTAACTGAGGACTAATCGGCTAATCTCGATGAGCAAAAGCTTAGTAAATTAAGTCAAGTCAATAATTGAATCATAACGTACTAAATGTTTTAATTAAAACCTAGTTATTCGAACCTCATTACTTCGTAACTTAGAAATATAATTAAGGTAATCCAATCCTATTAATTAAGTACAAGACAATTGTTCTACCTTACCAATTGAGATAGATAAATTCTTATACCCTAATTACATAATTCATAAGATCAATTCTTTTAGAGAAAAAATGTCTTAAAAGTGTAATTAACCAAAATCGGTTAAAGAGCAATTTAACTAATCAAATTGAATTAACAATTTAGATAATTCTAATAGCTTTGAAGATTTAAAAGAAAAATTTCTCCTAATTGATGCATCAAATTTCGGCCAAGGATAAGAGCAAAATCCAACCATCCATTTGCCTTCTCATCATGCATTCTTACGTTAAGGATCTATGTTAGTAGTATCTCTTTAGTCAAGACAAGAGAAGTACTTTCCTCTCTTAGGATTATGCCACTTGGAGTGATCTTATTCAATCAAACCAATCCCAAAAGCGGTTATGCCTTTAACCACTTGAGAAACACTAAATGGTCTTTACCCAAGTGCCAAGACTCAAAGAAAACACAACCCACCCTTTTACCCCAAGGTTCCTAGCTTTCTTGCTTGAAAAAGAAGTTAAATTCACCTACTTCCTCTTGCTTGTTGGAGAAGCAAAATATATCAGCCCACTCCCCCATTTCTTGTGCCAAAACAGCCCTCCCCCATTCCCTCATTTGTGATTTTTATCCTCTTATTACAAACCCAAGCTCCCACTTCTCTCTAAACTTCATCCTAGCTCTTTTGTTCTTCCAACCTTTCTTGTTCTTCTTCTCTCTTTCTCACCTCATCCAACTCTCTTTCCTTTCACCACCATCACAAACCCTTCAAGGACCACCCTCTTTGGTTCTTGAAGAAGCAAAAACAAACACTCACTTAGCCCCATTATCAACCTCAAGGAGAAGGAGGTCATCTCCAACCATTTTCACCCTTTAAGCTTTCAAGAAACCCATTTGGTAGTGACTCTAACCCCTTTCTCTTCCATGTTTTTCAAGGTCTAGAACTCCTAAGCTCTCCATAGCTAGGTGGTTTTAGGACTTGCTCTAAAGGCCTCGTGGCCATGCTTTCATTATAAGAAGTTGTTTGTGATTTTTGCTCTTTTCTTGGAAAATGACTTCTTGTGCATTTATTATTCTTTTGGGCCAAACTTTTTAGAACTCAAAATATTGATTTTTACCAAGATCTCAATGTAAAAAAGTGGTTTGGAAATGTAAAGTGGTCACTTGAAGAAAAGACTTAATATTTTTACAAGAAAACTCCTTGAAACCAAAACCATGGAAATTGAAAAATTCTGATAGTCTGTATGGCGCGATTAATAACTCTTTCAATATAACTCCAAATGGATCAAAACTAATTTTAGATGAAAATAGACTTATAGAGCTTTTTATACATATAAAATACGTAAAATTTGGCCTTAAAATGAGAGAGATATGAATTTTCAAAATGAGTTGTCCCTGAAGGTGTTTTTGTTCGGGCAGTACGTAATAAAATCTTAATAACTCAAGTTATACAGAACATTTTTAAGTGGGACCAAGTTTATGAGAAATCTAAGACATAGAGAAACTTCCCCATATAATAGTTTTGGCAGATTCCCTGTGAGTAGCTCGCAGTAAAGTTTAAAAGTCACGATACTGGAAATAAACTTAAAAGCTGAGCAGTCAGAATAAAATATGCATATCTCAAGTTACAAAATAAATTTTTCAGTGGGGTTTCTTTTGTTTAAAAATAGACTCAGAGAAGTATAATCATGCCAAAATCCAAAGCAAAAAAGTAAAAGATGAAATTATAGTGAATTTTTAAAGTTACTGCCCTACTATAAAAGTAAAAATTGGTTATGGTAAAGTTTTAAAGGTTAATGAGAAATAAGCTTTAAGACATTAAGACCTTTACATTAAGTATTGGAAAACCTTCATAATTCAACTTAAAAGTTTCAAAAAGGATAATAGATGAAATTGGCCATAGGCCTAATAAAAGAGTTTACATAAGAGGCAACCTCAACTAAAAGCTTGCACCAAATTTACTAAGTTAAGCTCATAAGACTTTATGTGATATGTATGCCTCTATGTGTCAATATGATGACAATGATATGATAATGATCATGATGATGATGATATGCTATGATGATGATGATCATGATGATGATGGTATGATAATGATAATGATGATATGACATGATGATTATGATAGTGATATGATGATGATAAAGATGATGATGATATGATGATGATATGATAATGAATGATGATGATATGAATATGATATGTTAATGATATACATTAAAGGAATCACATTTGGGGACGGCGATACATAATGCCTAAATGTGGAAAAGAATCAGAATAATTTTGCATCATAAGCTTTAATAAGAAGAGAATGAACTAAGGGTATGATCCTTCCAAAGAGAAGGTGACCCAAAGCAAGCTTCCCTCACCCACGACTCACATGAGGCATGGCATGACCCAGTTAGTGTGAGTATAGGAGATAGGGCTTACATGAGCATGGCATGACCCAGCTAGTGTAAGTACCGAAAATTTATGGTGGCGATAGCCACGGTATGAGCTCATTACCACTTATATTTAGTGGGTGGAAAGAAAAAGACTCAAGATAAAGTCAAGTAAAGAAAAGAAAGGGACTTTGGTCCAAGTCCTTGAAGGGAAGACGTTAAGAGAAGTTTATAGCACAGTCATGCATGTTTTATATGATTATACTTATGCCCATGTACGTTATGATATAAATGATTAGAGTATGTTAAAATTGAATCCACTTCGGATATTCATGTTTTTGAAAACCTAAGAACTGAACCTTATGAATGCTCACTATTTTCATTTATAAAACCGAACTGGTTGGGACGATCACGATGACACTTTAGTGTCGGGTTCGAGTCCTATTGAGAAATCCCATTTTTGACCCTAGTTATTTCCCGTATCGTCACCAGATTTTGATGGCACATTCAATGGAATGGAGCCTGGAGCCACCGCACTATGAGTGGACGTAGGACGAGGGATGCCAGACAATGTTGATTTGAACTTGTAGTTGTCGTAGCTCCGCATCTTCATACATTCCTTTTTGTGACGAACAATGTCAATTTAAGTTGTATTTAGTATTTGGATCATGGCATGACCATGAGCCTCTTTCGATGTAATGCTGATATATATTTGTATGTATATGTATGTATATACATATATATATATATATATATATATATATATATATTATGAATCCATATAGATGTAATGATTAGTTATGTAATGCAATGTATTTGTGAATTATGATTTATTTACCATTCTCATGTTTTATGATATTGGGGTATGTATTTTATGCAACACGCTCTTTCTCTATCTATCTTCTCACTCAAGGCTTTACTTTCCAAAACACTATAAAGCGACGATATGTTTCAAAAAAAAAAAAAATTTACTGTATTTTTCCGCATAACTTAATTTCAAGTGAAGTTTAATTTTCCACGAGCATAAGTAACAACTAATAAAATGCCGTAATACAACTTAAGCGTAGTATGGGTTTATTAGGGTGTTACAGAACTCAGCTGAATGCCCTTCTCTATCACCAACTCCCGTTTGTGGAGGGAGGAATTGTAACAATGTTGACAGTTTGCCCTGATGAATCGATGTTTGTTAAAGTCTACATCGGCATGAGAGGGCTGGGAAGAAGAGGAGGCTTCGGTAGTCTTGGTTCTCTTTCTGGATGCCATGGTCCTGAAACCACAAATAAAACAACCAAAAATCAAAAGGCAACCAGTCAGTAATCAATAAATCATAACAAAATGTTCCAAGATAACGACTCCTAACTTACTTACTGGCACAGTCAAAATTAATCCATAAAAGGAAATAACTCAGAATCCAAGCACTACAATTCCATCTAACATAATAGAGCATATGCAAGGATTCTGAAAATAAACAATGAAAATATGGATCCTAAGCACATTGAAATATGGACAATGTTAAGTAAAGCTTCCAATCCTAATTTAAAACCCAATTGTCTTAAATCAAATATGCATAAACACCCAAATGACTCATCTCATATTGTCAATTCAGAACCAAACACTCAATAACTCAAACCAATAACATAATATAGCAATGATGATCACAACTAACTCAAGTACTGTGTTTCATCAAACGAAACAGCATCAATTCATTCTACCATAACAAAAGCATATGTTATTTATGATTAATTCAAGGTGAGAACTAAACATGGCAATGTAGGTATCACATGCAACATCAAAAATCAAAATTGAGAGAGTAAGAAGATGCAAACCAGGTATGGATGATTCTCAACAACTCTCAACAACTCAAGTGAAGCAACTCTTTAAAAAAAAATGGTGAGAGTTTTGTCTCCAACCTAAGAAATCCCAATTCTGCAAGTTAGGGTTTAACTGGGGAAAAACCAGTGGTTATGATGGAGAAATAAGTGAAAATGTGAGGGGTAAGAGGCAGTTTTGAGGTGAGGAATGAATTTGGGTGGAAGGAGTTGAGTGGGAGAGTGAGTTTTTGTGTTTGGGTGTGTAAGGGAGTGAGGAGAGAAGAGAACTACATGTGTGTGTGTGTGTGTGTGTTTGTGTTTGTACTGCAGTGAAGCTGCAGCGCGATATTTAAATTTGTCATGAAATTGGGCTTGCACTATAGCACAAGGTAGCGTGCTATAGCGTAACCAAAATATCCTTTGGTGCATCACTAGAACGGGCTTGTGCTATAGCACAACATGTCACGCTATGGTGCAGCCAAATGTTCTCTTCACTTTCTGCAGATGCGACCTTGTGCTTTAGCGTAAGGCAGAGCACTATAGTGCAACTAAAATTTTCAAAATGCATACTCCCTTCGACAGCGCGCTACAGTGCAATGCAGTGTGCTATAGTGCGCTGTTGCTGCTACAACTTCTGCATTTTCTCTGTTCCACGCCAATTTCATCACTTCCTCCACTTATGAACTTCCTAATTGCTCCGTGAACCTAAAAAAAAAACAAAACAAACTAGACTTGAATAAATTAAATTGATTCTAAACAAAGTTATACCTAAATAAAAAAAAAAAGATAACAATAATAAAAAACTAAAATGATCCTAACTAAGAAAAGTTAAAAGAAATCAAAGAAAAGTTAGGAAAAGTCAGGTTGTCTCCCAACAAGCACTTTGATTTAATGTCCCTAAGTTGGACAAGACTTTATCTATCAGCATGGATTAGAGAGAAGAGCTAAAGCCTTGAGTTTATCATAGCTTCCATCAACATATGGCTTCAACCTTTGGCCATTGACTTTAAAGTATCTTTTGTAGGATGTGTGACCTCAATGGCTCCAAAAGGGATACTTTAGTGATCTCAAAAGGTCCTAACCACCTTAATTTCAGCTTCCCAAGGAATAGCTTCAATTTAGAATTGAAGAGTAGGACTTTCTGACCTATGTGGAAGTTTCTTCTCAGTATATTCCTATCATGCCACTTCTTGGTTTTCTCTTTATAGAGCTTGGCATTTTCATAAGCTTCCTATCTAAACTCATCCAACTCATTAAGCTGTAACATTCTTTTCTCACTTGCCTCCTTGAGATCAAAATTAAGCAGTTTTGTTGCCCAATATGCCTTGTGCTCCAACTCAACTGGCAAGTGATAAGCCTTCCCAAAGACCAATCTATATGGAGACATCCTGATGGGAGTCTTGAAAGCTGTCCTGTAAGCCTAAAGAGCATCATCCAACTTAATTGACCAATCTTTCCTTGAGGAATTAACAGTCTTCTCAAGGATTCTCTTCAACTCTTTATTGGACACCTCCACTTGGCCATTTGTTTGAGGGTGGTAGGGAGTGATAACCTTATGATTCACACCATCACTGATTATTGCTCTTGGGGTGCCAAATCTTGAGAAAATATTCTTCTTTAGAAACTTTGTGATGACCCAGGCATCATTAGTAGGAGATGCCATGGCTTCCATCCATTTAGACATATAATCAACTACTACCAATACATATTTGTTTCAAAAGGAAGTGGGAAAGGGGCCTATGAAGTCAATACCCCAAAAATCAAACAGCTCAACCACCGAAATGCTATTTAATGGCATCTCATGCTTCTTAGAAATATTCCCGGTCCTTTGGCATTCATTGCACCTTCTCACATAGTCATTGGCATCTTTGACAATAATGGGCCAATAGAACCCACACTGGAGGACTTTAGCAGCTGTTCGGGTGGCTCCGAAGTGACCCCCAACTGGTGATGTGTGACAATGGTAAAGAATGCTAGCCACTTCTTCTTGAGGAACACATTTTTTGATAATCTGATCTGAGCAGTGTCTATAAAGAAATGGCTCCTCCCAGAAATAGTATTTTAGATCAGAAAAGAATTTCCTCCTTTGGGAGTGTGAGAGGCCCTCATGCAATTCTCTTCACCAGATAATTAGCATAGTCTACAAACCATGGTGCTACTTGTGCTACCCATAGCTGCTCATCAGGAAATGTCTCTTTAATCTCTTCTTTCTTATGTAGAAAGGGAAAGGTCAATCTAGAAAGGTGGTTAGCTACCAAGTCCTCTGCTCCTTTTTTATTTCTAATCTCCAAATCAAATTCTTGAAGTAGTAGAATCCATCGAAAGAGGCTAGGCTTGGCATCCTTCTTATCCAACAAGAACTTCAAGGCTGCATGGTCCATGTAGACAATCTCCTTAGGACCTATTAAATAAGAGCGGAATTTGTCAAAAGCAAAAACAACAGCCAAAAGTTCTTTTTCAGTGGTAGCATAATTAAGTTGTGCATCATTCAAAGTTCGAACATGCAATAACTTATTATTCCTTTGTCTTAAAACAGCACCTATGGCATAATCACTAGCATCACACATGAGCTCAAATGGCAAATCCCAATTAGATGCAACAAGAATGGGAGCTGAAACTAATTTGTTTTTCAAAAGTTCAAAAGCATGCAAGCATTCATTATCAAAATTAAAAGGAACATCCCTAACTAACAAATTACTCAAAGGCTTAGCAATTTTAGAGAAATCCTTAATAAATCTCCTATAGAATCCAGCTTGGCCTAAAAAACTTCTAACTCCCTTCATATTGGTTGGTGGAGGTAACTTTTCAATGACTTCAATTTTGGCTCTATCCATTTTAATTCCTTTAGCTGAGATCCGATGTCCAAGAACTATGCCTTCGTGCACCATAAAATGACACTTCTCCCAATTCAAAACAAGGTTAGTTTCCTGACATCGTTTCAAAACTAAAGATAAATGATATAAACAATCATCAAAAGAAGAACCAAAAACTGAAAAATCATCCATAAAAACCTCTATAAACCTCTCCACCATATCATGGAAAATAGCTAACATGCATCTCTGGAAGGTGGCTAGGGCATTGCATAACCCAAATGGCATTCTCCTATCCGCAAATGTCCCATATGCGTAGGTGAATATAGTCTTCTTCTGATCTTCTGGGGAATGTGTATTGGTTGTAACCAGAGTAACCATCCAAGAAGCAATAGTAAGCATGGCCTACTATCCTCTCCAACATCTAGTCCATGAAGGACAGTGGGAAATGGTCCTTGTGGGTGGCATCATTAAGCTTCCAATAATCAATACACATCCTCTACCCAGTGACCGTACAAGTCATTATTCTCATTCTTCACCACTGTAATTCCTCCTTTCTTGGGTACCACCTGAGCTGGGCTTACCCAAACACTGTCTAAAATGGGATATATGATCCCTACATCTAGGAGCTTCACCACTTCCTTTTTCACAACCTCTTTCATGGTTGGATTCAGCCTCCTCTATGGTTAGACCAGTGGCTTAAAGTCATCTTTCATGAAGATTTTATGCATGCAAAAGGTGGGACTGATACCCTTCAAGTCTGAAATCTGCTACCCAATAGTTGTTTTATGATCTCTTAGTACCCTTAGCAACTTATCTTCTTCTACACTACTCAGTGAGGCACTAATAATAATAGGATATGTGTCACCCTCACCAAGGAATGCATATCTCAAATGGATAGGAGGTTACTTGAGCTCTGGTTTTGGCGGCTCCTCACTCATTGGTTGTAGTTCCTTATCCCGTGTTAGAGTGTCAGAAAAAGGCTGGGAAACTACCGGTTGAGCTTCCAAAAGTTCATGGCACAGCTTCAAGTTGCTGTCCTCTAATTCTTCTGCCATCTTAGAGTTTACCAAGTATGCCTCTAAGGGAATGGTGGTGGAAATAGCTCCAAAGGAAGAAGTCACCACCTCTTCAACGACATCAACTCTAAGGCATGAATCAACTTCCGGGGAAAACTTAGTTGCATTAAAAATCTTGAAGGTGACCTTCTCATCTTGTACCTGCAACTCTAACTTTCCCTCTTAGACATCTATGAGAGCTCTCCTAGTGGCTAAGAAAAGTCTCCCAAGAATGAGGGGGACTTCCCTATCCTCCTCCATGTCAAGCACTACAAAATCCACTGGGAATATACGCTTACCCACCTTTACCAAAACATCCTTAATAATGCCTCTTGGATGCTTGATTGATCTGTCAACCAGCTATAGAGACATCAACCAGCTATAAAGACATCATAGAAGGCTTGACTTCTCCAATTCCAAGCTTCCTGAAAATAGACAAAGGCATTAAATTAATACTAGCACCAAGATCACAAAGAGCTTTATTAAAATAAACATCACCAATGACGCATGGAAGAGTAAAACTCCCTGGATCCTTAAGCTTGGGAGGCAGCTTGTTTTGTAAGATGGCACTACACTTTTCAATAAGTAGGACAGTCTCATTATCTCTGATTTTTCTCTTTTGAGAGAGGATTTCCTTCATAAACTTAGCATAACTAGGCATCTGAGTCAATGCCTTTACGAAGGGTATATTAATTTGCAGCTTCTTGAATACTTCTAGAAATTTTGCAAATTGTTTATCTTGCTGCTCTTTCTTCAGTTGCTTCACCTTCTGTGGATAGGGAATGGGAGGGTCATAGGCAGGTGATGCCATATACTCTGGCATCTTTTCTTTTTCTCCCACACCCTTGCTACGCCTCATAGGAATCTTATATTTCTTCCGTTTGGTAGTTTGCACTTTAGTCTCAGCAGGTTACTCTTCTTCCACTTCTTGCATCTCAGATTCTTTTAGTTCTTTGCCACTTCGCAGGGTAATTGCCTTAACTTGCTCTCTTGGATTTTTCACTGTATTGCTAGGCAAAGTACCCTGTGGTCTTTGAGTTAGTTGTTGGGATATCTGCCCTAACTAAGTTTCAAGGTTTCTAATGGAAGCCTCCTGGTGCTTGAACTGTGCTTCAGTTCAGGCCACAAAATTAGAATGAATCTACGTGAATTGTTGGAACATTTCCTCCAAGTTAGACTTATTCTCTTGGACAGGTAGGTTGTATGAATGCCTGGGAGCACCTTGATTCCCATGGAACCGACCGGAATGACCATAGTCTTTGTATCTAGGAACATAGCTATTGGAATGGAAATTGTGCCTCTAACCATTCATGTAATTGACTAGTTCATCAGAAGTAGGCTCTATGGCACATTCTCCATTAGGATGATTCCCTTGGCAGAAGTCACACCGCAAGATTGGTGATGGGGAAGTGGTATTGAGCATATCTAATTGCTTCTGAATGGTTGTATTTTAGACAGAGAGAGCTTGCATTTGGGCCAAAAGGGCAGTGGTAGTGTTAACTTCTAAGACTCCCCTCTTCTGAGTTCTCTCACTAGGCCTCTGGTAATTGTTGTTAGCCATTGTTTCAAATAGCTCCCATGACTGCTCTGGTGTCTTATTATTCAGAGAGCCGCCAACTATTGCATCAACCATGATTTGGGTGGACATGAGACCATTGTAGAATGTTTGAATTTGCATCCAGAGCGGGATGCCATGATATGGACACTTGGCCAATAATTCCTTATACTTCTCCCAAGACTCATAAAGGGATTCTCTATCTACTTGGGTGAAGGAAGTAATGTCATTCCTCATCTTAGTAGACTTAGCAGGAGGAAAGTACTTCTCCAAGAATTTCCTGGCCACCATATCCCAGGTAGTGAGTGTCCCTTGTGGTAGAGACTTCAACCAAGCTCTGGCTTTGTCCCTCAATGAAAAATGGAACAGCCTCAATCGAATAGCATTATCCGTGGCACCATTAATTTTTATGGTGTCACAGATTTCCAGGAAGTTACTGAGATGTTCGTTTGGATCCTCACTAGGTAGTCCAGCAAACTGACAGTTTTGTTGCACGAACTGAATGAGTGACGTTTTCAGCTCGAAGTTGTTTGCTTGGATAGGTGGTCTCATAACACTTGATGAGCACCCTTCAAGAGTGGGTGCCAAGTAGTCCTTCATGACTCTATCATCATGCTCATTTTCATTGGCCACAGTAACTTCAAGGATTTCTTCAATTGCTCTCTGTGCTTTCCTGAGTTGACGCAAGGAATGCTCAATTTCTGGATCAAAGAGCAAGTCTTCAACAGATTAGCTCCTTCGCATAAACTGCAAAAATGGAACACAAGAATAGGTGAACAAAATAACAAGGCTAAATAGAAATAAATAACAAAAAAAAATATAAAATATAAAATATGAAATATCCAATCTAGTATCCTGTCAACTAAGAATGATATTGATACTATCCCCAGCACCGGTGCCAAAAACTTGGTGCGGCTCCGGAAAGTATACTAGATCGTACAAGTAATAAAGTGATGAGAAAAGCATCGTTCCCATGAGGATAGATCAAATACCAAATAGTTTCAGGGGTGACTATTTGGAAGGAATGAAATTATGGATGTAAAGAAATTTAAAATAAAAATAAGAATTTAATAAATACAAAAAATAGTAACTAGGACGGATGCAAGAAAGGTTGACTAAACGCAATGGAATGAACGCTAGGGCTAATTAATTTCACCTATTATAAACATCTTGCCTATGAATTTCTATTAATCTGTTCTTTCCTAATTGACTCATGGTTTGTTCTATCCTAATCTCTTAGCACAAACTAATCCAAGAAAAGGTTGAAGTTCAATGGGTTCCTATGTTGACCGCATGAACCGCGTTTGTCTATCTCTAGTTTTCGCTCAGCTCACGGTGTTTATGTTAAGAAGCTTTGTTTACAAACCCTATCTCTAATTATTGTAAACTAACGAATCAATTGAATGGTGGCCAATCACTCAAAAGCATTAAGCACAAACAAAAACACTAAGCAAATTGAAATAGAAGCAAGATTAACATTAATCCATGAAGAAATTTGTCATACAAAAGGGTCTATTAACACCCTAGCAAGAGAAATTTTGTTCATGTCTAAAGAAAAGAAAACAATAACAAAGTATAAAGACGAGGAAACAGAAAAATAAAAAGCCATGGAGAATTCTGGCTAGAAACAAGGAATTTAGAAAAATTTGGATCCCTCCGTGTTGATGATTAAGTGCCGAAATCCTTGAATCTTCACCTTCAATCTCTCTGAGAAAAGTTTTCTACCTTGGAAAGTGTGTAAAGTGTCCCCAGAATCCCTTTATGATCTATGTGACTTCCTTTTTATAGTGCATAGATCCCCCCTTTTAACTTTCAGCTCGAATTGATAATCTGTTGCAAATAGCGCAAGCCTCAATTCTTGGCTCATTTGCGAAATATGTGGCGTGCTATAGCGCCTGCGTTGTACTATAACGCAATAAAAGTTGTTGGCAGAGTTTGCGAACATGGGAAGCGCACTTGGTTGCTCTATAGCGCAACTTAAAACCTTAGGAATTTCACAAAACGAGAGCGCGCTATAACACAACATGAACGTGCCCATTTTATTCCTTATGTGGCAGTGCACTGCAGCGCACTGGCTTACGCTATAGCACAAGATGCTGAGTCTGAATTCTTGGCTTGGCCTCTTCCAACTTCTTTTGGGCCCACTTACACCTACAATAAATCAAATAAATAAAAAATAAGTATCCAAAAAACTAATAAAAATAAATAATAAAAGACTAAAAATACCAATTAACCTAAACTATGTACTAAAATGCAACAAAACAAAAGCTAAATTAAACAACCATAACTCAAATTCAACAAAAACTAACTAAAAATATGACTTACCAATGGAATTATCAGTGAGACCTCAAATTCAAGACAACAATATTGAATTGAAGATCTCGCTAATTTAGTTTGTTTAGAACAACTGCCAATTCCCGGGCTTGCCAAGTGAAGATCCTAATAAGTACATTAGTATATTCCTAGAGATTTGTGACATGGTCAAGATGAATGGAGCCACTGATGATGCTGTTCGACTAAGGTTGTTCTAGTTTTCTCTAAAGGACAAGGCCAGAGCATGGTTGAAGTCTTTACCCCAAGGAGCACTCACTACCTAGGGCAAGATAGCTAGAAAGTTTCTAGAAAAATATTTTGCACCTGCCAAGTCACCAAAAATGAGGAACAATATTACTTTTTTTGCTTAATCAGAAGGGGAATCTTTCTATGAAGCATGGAAGGGATACAAGGACCTGTTGGCAAGATGTCCTCATCATGGCATCCCTCTTTGGATGTAGATTTAGACCTTCTATAATGGTCTGCTCATGTCCACACAATTCATGGTAGATGCAACTATAGGTGGTTCTTTGAACAATAAGTCACTTGAGGAATCTCAAGAGTTGCTTGAGTTAATAGCTAGTAACAACTACCAAAAGCCTAGTGAGAGGAGTCTTGGAGGTGGATTCCACTATAGCTCTCCTGGCTTAGATGCAAGCTCTTGCCATTCAAAACATGGCTATTCAGAAGAAGTTAGGAATACTTCCTAACTCTTCAATTGCTCAAGTGTTGAGATGTGATTTCTGCTAGGGAGATCACCCTAATGGAGAGTGCCATGTGGAACCATCATTTGAAAAGCAAGTCAATTACATGACACCCCTGGATATAGAGATTACAACAACTCTGGGCATTACCATGGTAATCAGGGTCCTCCCAGGAACTCATACAATCAGCTGGCCCAAGAGAAGAAGTCTAACTTGGAAGACATATTCCAACGGTTTATGCAGACTCATTCAAATTTTGTGTATAGGACTAAGATAAGATTTAAATAATATGATGCCTAGTTTAAGAACTAGGAGGTTTCTATTAGAAATATAGAGAATCAACTGGGGCAGATCTCACAACAATTGATTGACACACCACAAGGCACTGTACCAAGCAACACCCAAGAAATGAGCATGTGAACACAATTACTTTAAGGAATGGCAAGGAATTAGTAGAACCTGAGCAACTACAAGAGACATCATCTAATGAGGTGTAAGCATCAAAAGGGCAGAAGTATGAAATTCCTATGAAGCATGGCAGTAGTGAAAAGGGTGAAGAGCAAATTCTTGTACCAATGGTACCGACTGCCTATGACCCTTCTATTCCTTACCCACAGAGCTTAAAGCAGCAGATGAAGGAGTAGCAGGACAAATAACTTGCCAAAATTTTGGAAGCCTTTAAGAAGCTTTACATTAACATACCCTTCTTGGAAACTCTTCAACAAATACTAAGCTATGCTAAGTTTATGCAGGATATCGTATCTCATAAAACGAAGCTCAAGCATGATGAAAGCATGGTGCTAACCAAGGAATGCAATGCCATATTGCAAAAGAAGCTAACTCCAAAGTTAAAAGATCCAGGGAGTTTTACTATTCCATGTGATATTGGTGATGTTCATTTTGATAAAACTCTTTGTGATCTAGGTGCTAGCATTAATTTAATGCCTTTGTAGGAAGCTTGGGATCAGAGAAGTGAAGTCTACTATGGTGTCTCTATAGTTAGCAGATAGATCTATCAAGCATCCAAGGGGTGTGAAAGTGAACAAATTCATCTTCCCAATGAATTTTATTGTCCTTGATATTGAATAAGATAAAGATCTGCCACTCATCCTTGGAAGAGTTTTCTTAGCCACCAGAAGAGTTTTAATTGATATGGAAGAAGGGAAGCTCGAATTGCGCATTCAAGAAGAGAAAGTCACATTCAAGGTGTTTGAAGCAATCACACCCTCTTTTGAAGCCAACTCCTGCTTTTGAGTGAATGCAATGGAAACTAATTTGAGCACCCTAAGTCCTACATCACATTAGACACCTCCTTGGCAACCTCAATTAATGAAGATCAAAGCAAAGAAGAAAAAGAAAAGGGTTGGGGATGATGATCTTAAGCCACCTGATAAGCTCCTAAAAGCTCTCTACTTGCCATTCAAGCCTAATTCTAGCCAATTGATCTTTGGGAAGAATAGCTACTACCTTGGTGACAAATCACCAAAGAAGGGGAGGAAAAAACCACTTTAAGGGAATAAAGCCATGTCTAACTTAAGGACATTAAACCAAAGTGCTAGTTGGGAGACAACCCAACTTTTCTTTTCTTTAGCTTTCTTTTAAATGTTTTATTCATATGATTATTAGGATGCATTTAGGTTAGTTTTAATTTGTTTCAGTATTTGACATGATTTCTCTTTGATTTTTATAGGTAGTGATGAGTGATGCAATGCATGGACTAACAAAGAAAAAGCCCAAACTCAAATTTTACAAAAAAAGTGGAAGCTGCAGAATTAGGGACAAATGCTCGAGAGCGTTATTGCAAGCTCAACTGTGGTCCTCAATTAGAGAAGGGAGTTTTTCAATTTTTTAGCAAGCTCAAGCGCATGACAGTGTGCTCGAGCGTGGGCATGGAACATACTACTCCATCTTCCACCTATGCTACTAGTTGAGCACAATGAAGATCTAAAGTTCCAAGATCCTGAATATGATAGAAGTGATTAGGGGAGTTTCTCACACCCTCTCTTTATCCTTTTTGTTAATGTATTGGGGACAATGCTACATTTCAAGTTGGGGGTGTGGCAGAGCTACATATTTTCTTTTGTTCTTATTTTATTCTTCTTTTGTTTGAGTCTTTTGTTTATATGTCATGCATTTTAGGTTATGTCCTTGCATGCTATTGCTTCATTTTTCTTTCCAAGAAAAAAAAAAAGATTTTCTGTTTAGGTATTTTAGAGTAGAATTTTGTAGTGTGCATTGTTTGCTTAAACTATGGCTCTTAGGTTTTTGATCTCATTCCCATGATATGACAAATTGCTCTTCATTGTAACCTGTTAGTAACTATCAATCTTGATTTAGACTTGCTTAAAATTCTTTTATGCTCTTATCATTATTGGGAAAGAATCACATGTTTGTACTTTTTGTGAATGAGCAACTCAGGGATAGTGATCACCATACTTTAATGCTTTAATTAAGATTGAGACATGCACCTTTTGCACATGCAACTCTTTTAAGACAGATGTGAGTGGATTCTAGCTTTAGAATAGATTTAGGCCATGTTTTTGAAACCCAAATTGAGACTTATAGCCCACCATGTGATATTTAACCTTTTGTTACCCCTTTGAGCCTGATAACTAGTTATTCTCGGATTGAACCACATTTTAAGCCTAATGCCGCCTCCTTCTTATCCTATTTTGATCTGTTAATTACCTTCAAGCCTAAACTTTTTATCCATTTGAATAGGGTATTACCTCTATCGCTACAACCTCATGTTTTTCAAAAGTGACTGGAAGGGATTACAAGAAAAAGAAAAGGATGGAAAGAAAGAAAGAAAGCTTAAAAAAAAAAAAAAGAGAAAAAGGGGGGAGAATGACAAGCTAAAGGTTCAATATGAAAAAGCATGAGAGTTGCAAAGCAACTAAGTTGAGGGAAACCCAAGGAGAGTGGGTAGAAATAAGGGTTCCTTAAGTTGAGGGTAATCTTAGAGCCTAAAAGACTTTTCATCATACCTTAACCTTGGCCTTATATTACAAGCTTAAAGGAAAGATCTATTGATCTTTAGTTAGTTGACACCATATGGGTAAAGAGAGCATGAATGGTACATTGTAGTTGATTGTTGTCTTCCTCTTAATCATAGCACTGGCATAGGGTGAACTAAATCTTGGTTGCTTCACACACACGTACACACACTTGGTTACTTTCTCTTGATAGTGAAAATTGCACAATTGAATGGTTTCTTGTTTGGATTTTGATTGATTAATGACTACCTAGTTAGAATGTGAGAGCAATAATAAGGATCATATGAGTCAAAGACTAAAGGGTATATCATTTTGTTTGTGTGATTGTTATTTTGAGTCTTGAAAACTTTTGTTCTTTTTGTTTCTTTGTTTTGGTAATTTTGTTTTGTTTTAATCCTTGCTTGGGGACAAGCAAGATGTTAAGTTGGGGGTGTTTGATAACTGCCCAATGAGTTATATTTGTTAGTGTTTTTCATATAGTTTTTAGGACTTACATGTATATTAGATTGTAGTTTTGCATTGATTTATCATCATATTAGGATTTTTGTTGTGTAACAGCTTAATACTGAATTTACATTCCTTCTGGAACATTTTCTTTCATTATTGGTCATTTTAATTGAAGGTATGAAGAATCGAATCAAGAAAAATGAATAATCAAGATTTACAGACCCATGCTCAAGCATGGATCATATAGTGAACCCTAGAAGTTGAAAAAGGGCCACGCTTGAGCACGCAACCCTGCGCTCGAGCATAACCCATACAGAGAGGATGACTTGAGCTTCGAAGAGCCACGCTCGAGGGTAGACCTCCACGCTCAAGCATGGTTGCAATAAACATGGAAAGTTTTGTTTTTCGAATCAATATTTTGGGAGACGATTTGGGAGCATATATAAAGGATCTAGATGCCATTTTTAGGTAACTTCTTAGCCACTTTTACAGCCTAATCGTTGTGAAAAACCTTGGGAGCATTGGATGTGAAGATTGAAGGTTACAAGACCGTAACGGAAGCCAGAAAGATCCTGTCCATCCTGTTTCTACACTTCTTCTTTCATCCATGGATTCTTCTTCCATTACTACACTTTCTTTTACACTTTTTATTTCTTTTATCATCGTTAACTAAGTCCCACTCGTTAGGGTGCAGCCACTCTTGACAATGCGACCCTTGTTTGAATGTTATCCAATTTTTTGTTTCTTTATGATTTAGTGTTATGACTGTGCCTAATGCTTTTAAGTGTTTGATCACCACTTGATTGTTTTGATGCTTTACAATAACTTGAGAGAGGTAAAGGAAGCTTCGTGTCATAATCACCATAGGTTGAGCAAAAACAAGAGATAGATAAACACAACCTGTGTGGCCTTTGTGTTGGGAATCAATAGAGCTTATCCTCCCTTAATCTAGGTTGTGCTAAGAGATTACGCAATCATATTAAGTAAAAGAGAATTACATGATCTTGAGAAAGACTTATAGTTAATTTAGGGAAACTGACCATAATTCCAAAGATTAGAGATTGGATAACTGATTTTCAAGATAACAACATTAATGAGTAGGTGAATTTAGTAGCCTTAACACCTTTCGTCATTGAGTTTAATCCAAAACAATTTATTCTACTTATTTCTTAGAATTGCTTATTTTGTGTTTTCTTTTACTTATTCACTTTTATTATTTTTACTGCTTAACTTGATATCTAATTAGTTAACCTTGGTACTTGAACTATCCTCGAGGGAATGATATCTTCTCATTACTTTATTATTTGTACGATACAGTATACTCACTGAAGCTGCATCAGTAGCTGATTGAGATTTTATTTCTATTTATTTATTTGATGATATACTGTGTTCATATGATCTCTTATCGCTAGATTAGCATGTAAATATTAGGTTTGAATTGGAACTGGAGTGAAAAGCCAAAAGAGTAGCTAACTAGAATTGGTTAGATTGAAAAACCCTAGACATGTCGTAATGCAAAATGTATGACTTTGTTTATGGCTATCAAAATTTGATCAAACTAATTTTAATGAAACTAGACATCAAGATGTTTCCAACCATATAAATTATAAGGCCATTAGATTTGTAATGAGTGAAATATGAATTTTTGAAGTTAACACTAGAATTCTATTCATTATTCTGACTAGTATCGGTTGTGAAGGGCATAACTTACCCTATACAATTTCAAATTGAGTGCAAAAAATTTTCTAGAAAGCTAACATGTAGATATTTATGCCGTAAACATTTTAGATTCAAATCCTAAGTAGTTTGCTCCAGTAATTCACCAAATTTGCCTTATATCTTGACTAAACTGAAACATGGTAAACCGGTTTAGCCAAATATGTAAGCTCATAACTTGAGTTTTACTATTCAAATGAAACAAAACTAGGTGAAACTAAAATCTAGTTCAGTTAGATTTAAAATGATGTAAATTTAAAACAAATCCAATAATATATCCATTTTTGGTGACTTTTCACATTTTAGTACCCAATTATAACCAACGGTAGGGTAGTCTTAGGCTAAAACCTCAATAACTTGACTTATACTCATCAAAACTTAATGGGACCAAAGAGAACACAAATTAGACAAACAATATGTCAACAAAGCAAAAATTTGGACTTAGATAAGTTAAATAGAAATTATGGCAGGAATTATAAAATAGGAAAAAATTGAGGAAGTTGGGTCACATTTGCCAAATTGAGTGCTTGGCACCCTAATATGGGAATAACCTATAGCTAAAGTTTGAATGTTGCAATTTTATATTAGTACTGAAATATTAATGTGTTATATTGGCTGTAATGCTTGGCTTACTATTTGATTTGGAGAGCACTATCCATAGAGAAGCAGATCTGATCCGTTATGTTGCCGAAATTCCGGCAAAACTTATGTACTTAATGTATTAAGCATGTAACTAAATATCTTATCCAAGTTGATTTAACCATGATTATATATTTTATGAGGACTATATAAATTCCATATTATTTGGGCTAGCCCCAGAATGAATTTAAGGGTAATAGATCGGTGGGAGAGATGGGGAAAGTAAACCCAGCTATCTTGTATAGGAACGAGATCTATCCTAAGAAGTAGACTATTACCCAAGAGTTGAATGGCCTAAAACTCCCAGGGGATTGTATGGAAACTTATGAAGTAAAGGTTTGAGGAATATTGAGAGCAAAGTGCATTCTATTGCAAGAAATTTTTATCATTTATGCATTTATGCAACTCAAGTAGTTGATTGAGATTTACTTGCACTACATACAATCCCTTATGATTGTTTATTATTTTAGTTGCTCTGTATACTATTTTGTATGGTATTTATTCTGTCTACTAGAAAATGGAATATTGCTTTGGGTTATATTTCTTAAACACGAATAAATGGAGATATTTAGTCTGTTATTCACCTTTTTATATAATTAACGAAAATCGAAGCAACTGGGAATGAATGCGATGTCAGTGTAGAATAACTTTGAGAATCCTATTTAGAATTTTCCCCAATTCTTATCCTATTGTGTATGTGTCTGCATCATTCTCAAACCATGGACATGGCAACGATAGCCGTACTTTTTGCTGAGCTACCGAAGCTACATTTCCATTATGACCCTGTGATAGATTCCTTGTATATCACCACTACCTATCGTTTCCGCCTGTATTTCTTCTTTTGCTAGGACTTTGTAGTTCCCCTTTTTTTGTCCTTTGTTAGACCCTGCCATTCCTTCTTAGCTATCCTCTATATATGGCTTATCTAATAGCACCACTAGTAGCACCACCAGTATCACCACCCCAACTAGTCCTTTTCTCTCTTCTAATGGTGACCCTTCAGAGATAGCCGACTTATCCTCCTCCTCCTCCTCTGCACCTGATAATGGCTACACTCTAGCTGATCCCGGCATGGTGAATGGGTTTCTTTCCTCGAAATCTATTTAGAGGAGCCATCCAGCCAGTAGACTGTAGTGTACAATGTGGCCCTCTTTTGGCACTTTTATGACCTTGGCCATAGGCATAGTTTCTTTTTATTTTCTTAGGTAGTAACACTAGATGAAATATCCTTTTTAGGATCATATAGAAATGCACTTCATCAGCACGGATCGAATTATTTTGTTCGAAGGTCCCGCTTTTTATATGCACTACTCTTGGATGTACATGAAGCTATGAGACTATGTTTGTATATATAGACATGTCAAAGATGTTGTGATATTTATTTCCGCTAGACTTATTTAAATTTCTTTTATTGCGCTACGCCTGTATGATATATATACATCGCATAAATGAATTAATGCCTAGCCAATAAATCGTGATTCAATTTAAGAGTTTATTCTACTAAGTCATTGAATTGAGGTAAAATAAAATAAGAGTTATTCACATATAACAAACTACCAGGGAGAATATTATGATTTAAGCATAGTATTATATTTGGTAGGAAGTTACAATTTTTGGTATCAGAGTAGTTCATCGTAGCAAAGGCCTAAGGATTGGACTGACTATGCTTTGCACATACTCGGTATTTATTAGATGATTTCACGCATTGAATCTTGTCTGGTTGGATAAGATATAGGGATATGTGTGTGCGATTGCCTGACTGGGTGAGTTGTTAATGACTAGCACACTGAACTTTGTGTTGAGACTGATCAACTCAATAACTTTTGTTTTGTGTGTTTAGAACTTGATGGCTTTCGGTAGGCAAGGTAGGCCACCAACGATACCCATTCAAGAAGATCTTGCTGGCTTCTTGGCTACGCTTTTGGAGATAGCATATGCGATGAGAGAACAAGCTATTGCCATGCAACAAATGATGGACTAGCTGGAAAGACGACATAAGGCCGGTCATGGAAGGAACTTGAATGGTCCAGAGGTAGACCTAGAAATCTTAAATTTGCTGAATTCTGAAAAGTGAATCCGCCTAATTTTAGAAGCATCTTTGACCTTGATAAAGCTGAGGAGTAGGTCAAGGCGATAGGGAAGGTTTTCTCTATTTTAGCCCACACTGATCATCAGAAGGTGGACTTTGCCACTTATATGTTGGAAGCGGATGCAGAATTTTGGTGGAATGGTGTAAAGAGGCTGCTAGAAGGTTCCCATACGGAGATTACTTGGAACATGTTTAAAAAGGTCTTTTATCGAAAATATTTCCCTGCATCAGTTCGAAATGCCAAGGAATTGGAGTTTATGTAGCTCCACTAGGGGAATAGGATTGTATCAAAGTACATCACCAAATTTGAGGAGTTATGCAAGTTTTCTATGATTTATTAGCAAAACCTGGACGAGGCGTGGAAATGTGTCAAATTTGGAGGCAGGATGAGAGAAGATATCATTGCAGCTATAGGACCTATGGAGATTAGAGATTTTTCCACATTGGTGAATAAATGCCAGCTTATAAAATACTGTAACAGGAAGTTGGTAGCTGCTAAGTTAGCAAACGATAACTATACGAAAGGTTTGGCACCACAAGGCTAAAAGTCAAAGCCTAATTTTCAACAATAGAAGTTTTAGCCAATGTGCCACAAGGATACGGGGGAAGGATCACAATGATTGACCGTGCTTGGTGAGGCAGAATGTTTAGTTTGGATGTGGCAAGTCAAGCCACGAAATTTATGAATGCCCTACTAAAAATCCGCAATCAACCCCCAAGTCTCAATGCTAAGGAAGGGTTTTCACTATGGATGCGGAAGGAGTTGTTAAATTTAAAGATTTGATTCAAGGTGCTTGCGAAGTGAGTGGTGAAACTATGATTGTATTATACGATTCGGGCGCCACCCATTCCTTTATTTCTTATAGCTATGTGCTTACCTTACAATTGCCCATTTTTGAGTTATCTTATGAAATATCAGTCCCCATTGTTACAAACAAGCCTATTAATACTAGTCAAGTCTATGTGAATGTTTCTTTTCAAATTGAAGGTAAAACCTTTGTAGCCAATTTATGTTGTCTTCCACTGTTTGGACTTGATATAATTTGGGGGTGGATTGGCTTTCTACCAATCAAGTCATGCTGAATTTTTTTGACAAGATTGTTGTATTTCCTCATATCTTATCTCTTGAACCTATAACCCATATAAATCTCTATTTAAACTCCTCAGCAGTAGACTGTTATGGGAAGGATAATCAAGGATACATTTTCCTATCAACTAGTGTGATGGAAGTTGATTAGAAGTTGAATGATATTCCAATTGTTAAGGAATATCCAAATGTATTCCCTTAGAACATTCCCAAATTTCCTCTAGAAAGAGAGATTGAGTCCACAATTAAGTTGGTGCCGAGAATGAGATCAATATCCATAACTCTGCATTGGATGTTGCCCTTGGAGTTAGTTGAACTCAAGAAGTAAATTGAAGAACTTTTGGAGAAATAGTTCATTGGCCCAAGTGTCTCTGTGGGTGGCTTCAACTCTACTGGTCAAGAAGAAAGGCGGAGGTATTCAAGCGTAGACTCCTAGTAGCTGAATAAGGTGACGATAAAAAATAAATATCCTTTGCCAAGGATAGATGACCTCAGGACTAATTGCAAAGGGCAATGGTATTTTCTAAGATTGATTTACAATTTGGATACCACCAAATTTGGGCTCAAGAGAAGGATAACCGGAAGATAGCCTTTTGAACTCATTACAGACACTACAAATACACCGTGATGTCTTTTGGATTGATAAATGCTCTGGTAGTTTTCATGGACTATATGAGTCATATATTTGGGCCGTATCTTGACAAGTTCATGGTGGTTTTTATCGATGATATACTTGTCTATTCGAAAAGCAAATAAGAGCATGTAGAACATTTGAGGTTGGTGCTATAGATTGTGAGGGAATGAAAGCTCTACGCCAAACTATCCAAGTGCAAATCTTGATGAAAGAAGTCAAATTTCTAGGACATGTAGTATCCCAAGGAGGAATCTCTGTAGATCCTAGCAAAGTTGAAGCAGTGCTAAATTGGAAACAGCCAATCACAGTTATTAAAGTTAGGAGATTTTTGGGTTTGGCCGGATCCTATAAATGATTTGTCAAAAACTTCTCCCAAATAACTTTACCTCTAACGAAGCTAACCAGGAAGAATGCCCTGTTTGAGTGGACATTTGATTGTGAATGTAGTTTCCAAGAATTAAAAGAGACTACAGCACTCGTGTTGACCTTACCAGACCCCCATGGACCATTTGAAGTTTACCATGATGCCTCCAAGAAGGGGTTAAGGTGCGTGATGATGGAAAATAGAAATGTAGTCGCATACGCCTTGAGACAGTTGAAACCTCATGAATTATTCAACTCATGATCTTAAATTAGTAGCTGTGGTGTTTGCTCTGAAGATATGGAGACATCACCTTTATGGAATAAAGTTTGAAGAGTTTTTTTTATCATAAGACTTTGAAATACCTTTCTGAATAGAAAGAATTAAATATGAGGTAGCGAAGGTGGATGGAATTCCTCAAGAATTATGAGTTCGAGCTAAAGTACCACCCTAGGAAGGCTAATGTAGTGGCAGATGCCTTGAGCAGAAAATTTATGAATATAGCTTGGATGATGATCAAAGAGGTGGAACTTATAGAGAGTTTTCGAAACCTTAACTTGGGGATCTCTATAACTCCGCTAGCTATTTGGTTAATTCAGATCAAGGTAACCAGTGATTTCAAGGAGCAAATTCAACGTGCACAGCAGCAGGATGCCAGTTTTCAACACACCTTAACCCTGGTGCAATCAGGGAAATTTACAAGATTTACTTAAGATAAAGAAGGAATACGGCGACATTGAGGAAGAATATGTGTACCAGAGGGAAATGGTCTTTTCAACGAAATTTTAGAAGGACCCAACAAAAGTGAATTTACCGTGCACCCTAAAATCAATAAAATGCATCAAGATCTTAAGAAAATATTTTGGTAGCCAAGTATGAAGTCAAATGTAGTGATGCTTAATTTGTCAGAAAATAAAGATAGAACATCAAAAACCATCTGGAATATTGCAACTGTTGGAAATTCCTGAATAGAAATAAGAAAGTATTTCAATGGATTTTGTTATCGGATTACCAAGGACATCTGCTGGGTACAATGCTATATGGGTCATAGTGGATAAATTGACTAAGTCTACTCACTTTTTACCCATTCAGGCAACCTATCTTCTAGAGAGACTAGCTCAATTATATATTTAAGAAATAGTAAGGTTGCATGGAATGCCTTTGACTATTATCTTAGACCGAGACCCAAGATTTACTTCACCATTTTTGGGGGCATTTCAGAAAGCATTTGGCACAAGAATTTTCTTAAGTACTACTTATTATCCGCAAACAAATGGGCAGATGGAAAGAACCATTCAAACTTTAGAAGACATGTTAAAGGCACACATAATGGAGTAACAGGGAAATTGCGATCGATACTTGCCACTAGCTGAATTCACATACAACAACAGTTATCACGCTAGCATCGGCATGGCTCTTATGAAGCATTATATAGATGAAAATGCCAATCTCCATTATGTTGGTATGAACCGAGCGAAAAGTGTCTATTAGGGCCGGATCTAGTCAAAGAAACCACGGAACAAATAAAGAAAATCCAGAGCATAATACTCACAGCTTAGAGTCGTCAGAAAAACTATGCGGATACAAGAAAGAAGCCATTAGAATCCAAGAGGGAGATAACATATTCTTAAAAATCATACCCATAATAGGGGTAAGCAGAGCCATTAAAGTCAAGAAGGTAAGCCCTCGATTCATCGGCCTCTTTCAAATCCTGTAAAGAATTAGGCCAGTAGCTTATCGAGTCACCCTACCCCACACTTATCTAACCTTCATGATGTTTTCCATGTCTCCCAACTTAGGAAGTATCACTCTAATCCTATACATTTCTTAGAACCCGAATCGATACAGCTAAAAGATAATCTAATGTTCCATGTACCCTAGCATGGATAGTAAACAGAAGGTTTAAGTAACTCCAGAATAAGATGGTGCAATTAATAAAGGTAGCAAAGGGAAAATAAGGAATAGAGGATTACACTTGGGAATAAGAGTTAGATATAAGTAAAAAATACCCTGATTTATTTTCAGGCACTAAATTTTGAGGATAGAATGTTTTTAGGTGGGTAGTAGTGTAACATCCTGAATCGCAATATGTTTAATTTATGCTGTTAATCGATTTATTCAATTTTAATAGACATGTGATAATAATTAGAAGTGAATTATAAAAAGAGTAGGGTTAAGATAATTTGACATAATCATGTAGGAAATTTAAGGTTACTAGTAATATTTTGCAAATTTGGACAAAATCGGTTAAAATTCATTATTTTATACTGCAAGAGCTGAGTCGATAGGAATTTATACCAATGGAACCCTAAATGGAGTGCCTAAAACTTCAGCCACATAACCTCTCAAGGTGGTGCCTAAACTGCTAAAAAATAAGGGAGACTTGGTTGATTTTTAACCACCAAGACATCCACCAATAGGAAGCAACACCTATGCTTTTAAAATTTCACAAATTCCTCCTCTCTCCCTCACAAATTTTGACCCCCTATTTGCTAATCTCTCCTTCCTTTCTTCTTCTACTTCGCTTCATCCTCCTTCCATCTTCAAGCTTCATCCTTTTCCTTCAACTCTAGCTAGCCTAAACATCAATTTCAAGGTAGGATTCATGATTTTCTCTTATCATTTGTGATATGGTGGTTGATTGGGATTTTATTTCTACTCATTTATTTGAAGACATACTGTGTTCATATGATCTCTTGTGGTTGGATTAGCATGTAAATATTGGGTTTGGATTGGAACTTGAGTGAAAAGCCAAAAAAGTAGCTAACCAGAATTGGTTAGATTGAAAAACCCTAGATGTGTCGTAATACAAAGTGTACAGCTTTACCTACAGCTATCAAAATTTGATGAAACCAGTTTTAATGAAACTAGACATCGAGCGCTTTCCAATCATATAAATTATAAGTCCGTTGGATCTGTAATGAGTGAGATATGAATTTTTGAAGTTAACCTTTGAATTTTGTTCACTATTCTAACCAGTATGGGTTCTGAAGGGCATAACTTGCCCTATACAACATCAAATTGAGTGCAACTAATTTTCATAGAAATCTAACACATAAATGTTTATTGTATAAAAATTTTAGATTAAAACCCTAAGTAGTTTACTCCCAGTAATTTACCAAAATTGTTTTATATCCTGACTAGACTGAAATAGGGTAGACCAATTTAGCCAAATGTGCCAGCTCATAAACTGAGTTCTACTTACTCAAATGAAACAAAATAGTAAAAATAAAAATTGGTTCAATTAGCTTTGAAATGATAGAAATTTAAAAGAAATCCAATAATATTCCTATTTTCGGTGAAGTTTCGTATTTTAGTGCCCAATTCTGGCCAATAGCATAGCAGTCTTAGGTTAAACCTCAATAACTTGATTTATACTTATCAAAACTTAATAGGACTAAAGAGAGCACAAATTAGACAAATAATACTTCAACATATCAAAAATTTAGAGTTAGAAAAGTTAAATAGAAATTATAGTAGGAATTATAAAATAGGGCAGAATTGAGGAAGTTGGGTCACATTCGCCAAATTGAGTGCTTGGCACCCTAATGTGGGAATAACCTATATATAAAGTTTGAATGTTGCAATTCTATATTGATATTGAAATATCAATGCGTTATATTGACTCTGATGCCTTGGCTTATATCTAATTTAAAAAGCACTACTCATGAAGAAGTGGATTTGATCCGTTATGCTGCCAAAATTCCGACAAAACTTATGTACTTAAAGTATTATGCATGTAACTATATATGTTATCCAAGTTAATTTAACTATGATTATATAATTTATGAGGACTATATAAATTCCATATTAACTGGGCCAGCCTTGAAATAAATTAAAGGGGAATAGATTGGTAAGAGAGCTAGGGAAAGTAAACTTAGCTATCCTGTATAGGAACGAGCTCGATCCTGAGAAGCAGACTATTACCCAGGAGTTAGATGGCCTAAAACTCCCTGGTGACCAAGTATGGAAACTTATGAAGTAAAGGTTTAAGGAATATTGAGAATAAAGTGTATTCTATTTGAGGAAATTTTTATCATCTATGCATTTATATAGCTCAAGTAGTTGATTATGATTTATTTGCACTATGTACAATCCCTTATGATTGCTTATTATTTTAGTTGCCCTGCGTACGATTCTATATGGTATTTACTCTATCTACAAGATGAGTTCTTTCTAACTCTTTCCTTTTTAAGTAAAATGGAATCTTGCTTCGAGCTATATTTCTTAAACACGAATAAATGGAGATATTTATTATGTTATTCAACTTTTTATATAATTAACAAAAATCGAAGCAACTGGGAATGAATGTGATGTCAGTGTAGAATAGCTTTGAGAATCCTACTAACCGAAATTCTCATCCTAGTGTGTGTGTGTGTCTACATCATTCTCAAACCATGGCAACAATGATCCTCTTTGCTGAGCTATCGGAGCTACAATTCCATTATAACCCTATGATAGATTCACTGTATACCATCACCACCTGCCGCTTCTGTGTATATTTCTTTTTACATTAGGACTTTACAGTTCCCTTTTTTAGTCCTTTGTTTGATGCTGCCACTCCTTTCTTTGCTTCCGCTTTGTATATGGCTCATTCAGCAGCACTGTAACACCTTACTAGACAAAATACTATGCTTAAGTCATAATATATTACCTGATAAGTTATTACGTGTGGCGGTCTAATTAAATCCCATTTTCTGATTCAATGTTAACTAACCATATAGAGTTAACTGTTCACTTAACAAATTTTTCGTCTGACTGCGGAATAAATAATAGATAATTGCTGTAACAGAAGTAAAGTAGAGTAAGTAAAAAGGCGGAATAGACAGAAGTACTGAAACTGCATCAAATCATATATATATATATATATACACGCACACACATAGATGTCTGTTTTCAAAGCTTACCAAACAATACATAAATAGTATAGGGAAATAAAATAAGACTGCTAAAACAAAATAAATCGGCCAGTCTCTATGAATAATACCCTAACTGGTCCCCCCGGGACATTTCATACACAGCTCCTAACTCCTACCCATCTGCCCATGACCCAGACTACCAAAAGAGGGCCACTCTGTACACCTCCTGCTGCTATGACACGTATGCTATCTAGATGGATTCTCAGGAAAGGAATCCATTGGCCATGCTGGTAGATCTCACCGCCTCAGAAGGGTCCTCCTTCTCCCCAAAGAACGAGATGGAAAGAGCTAGCAAAGGTGAAGCTGGTGGAGCCATAGGAGTTGTAGGGGCTGCTGTTGCTGGCGGAGGTGGGAATGGATGTGCCATATAGAGAGGGATGGCAATATAAGGAATGGACGGGTCGAAAAGGGGGTGAGTAAGAAGGACTGCAAAATCTCTAGTAAAGAAGAAATAAAGGCAGAATCGGCAGTTGCCAGATATGTACATAGCGTTTATAAATGGGTCAAGGTGAATATGAAGTGCAAGAAACTTGATGAATAGGACGCCTGTCGTCGTGTTCTACATAATTTGAGAATGATGCGAAAACATACGGTAGGGTGAGAAATAAAAATTTCTCAGTAGAAATCCTAATTTTATACACATCTGTTAAAGCTACCATTCCCAATTGTTTTGATTTCTCCTTAATTTTAAATAGTACGACATAATGGTAATATTCAACTTAAATTATTATTATAGAAAACATACACCGAAATAAACTAAATTTTAAATTGGAACAATGAAAATATAGTTAACAGATATGCTAATACAACTAAGATAGTAATCATAAATAAATAGTAACATATCATGAGATATAAGCAGATAACTATGGCAATCAATTAAAAATTTTCATACAGTGCATATAAATGTGCAAACTGGAGAATGCATCTTATCTTTGAAGGCTCTTGCCTCCTAAAACTTAATTTCCATCCTTGGTTCACTGGGAGTTATTGGCCATATACTCCTGGGTAATAGTTCATTTTTTAGGATGAGTCTTGTAACACCCTTTATTATATAAGTCATGCTTGAGTCATGAAGTTATATTAAAGGGGTGTCATTGTGGTAAGAAAACTTTAAAATATGGAAAATATAAGACGTGGCCCTTTAACTGCACACTTTATTACTAACTAATAGTTCATAAACTTCGTCGTATCTGACACATAAAGGATAAAATAATTACAGTTTAAAAAAAATTGTGACTAACATAATACACAGAACTTGCTTCGACATGGTCACTGGCTAACTTCAATAGTCTCTTGGTTTGGTTTGCGCCCGAGTCTTGTTCAGAAAATGTCTTAGTGCTCTGCCTCGCACTCGATTTCCAGTTTAGGTGCTGGAATGTTTATGGAAAAGAAAAACATACAAGCAGGTAGTGAAAACCTAAGGTTTTCAGTAGGTAAACATGAACTATTCTCATACAGTGCCATCATAAACATTTCAGCCGCTTTAGTTTATTATGAAAATGTGAACACATATACGCAAGCAGTGATTCGATTTTAAGTTGAAAACATCTTTCTCAAGGTGGGTTATATTTTAACCACTAGGCATATCATATGACAGACATAGAAACACGAATAGTGTAATATACTTCAGTAAGAATCATAATAACGTCATGACATACTAAGATAATTAGAAATGTAAATATAGATGTTTGTACTTAATTATATGCAAGTGCACTTGACTTAATTCATCTCTTTCTTTAACTTGCAACTTGATCTTGCTCTTTTCTATACTTGGTCCCCCGAAGGTGAATGACCTCTCTCACCCCTGGGTAATAACCTGCTTTTTAGGTCCGAGCTCGTACTCATACATGAGTGATAGGTTTACTTTCCCCGACCCTCACACCGGTCTATTCCCCTTAAATCTGGTCGAGGGCTGGCCCAAGTCTTAGACAGTGCCACTCTGGCCCACGCTAGCTGGGTCTATGCTATGCCTCACGTGGTAGCTTGGTATGTCTTTCTTGCAAGTTCTCATAAGTCTTATTCTTCTTTGGACATGACTATGCATGCATATGCTACATGCATTCATTCATATACTTCATATCATACTTAAATCATTCTTACATATATGAATCTTATATGTATAACATATAAATGTTTATAACAGTCATATAATCCACATATTTCTGCCGAAATTTTGGTAGCATAACGGATCGAGTTCGTTTCCCTATGAATAGTGCCAGACAACCAGAAAATTTTAATCCAACAGTAAATCCAATATAAAACATCATATTCATACCAAGAGCATAACAATATCAATAGATGCAAGTTTTAAAATCTTAAGTCTTAATATATTTTGCAAGTTTTTAATTCCTATGGATGTTCTCGAGTTCGACTTCCAAAATTAAATGGGGTCCGAGTTCCAATATTATTTCCAACTTCCGGGGTTTTGTTCAGTCTTCCTAGATTTTATGATTTCCAACTTCCTGGGTTATATTCGGTCTTCCTAGATTATACAATTTTCGACTTCTGGTGTTATATTCGATCTCCTAAATTGATTCTGGATTGATCCCAATCTTCGACCTTAGTCTACATTTGGCCTTCCAACACTTTTATGCGAGTGTTTCCTAAATTCTGAGTTCTGACATTAGTTACACCTGATCTAATTTACTATTCTCTAAGTTTTGAGTTTACCCTTAAGTATGACCGTCCCGAGTTCAACCTTAAGTATACCTTTTTGAGTTCAACCTTAGTATACCTTTCTGAGTTCTGATATCAACAGAGTTTTCTACTCTTTCTACCCTCTTTTGCCCGAAATTTGTATAATCCACCCTTTATTCAATTCAACTCATCTAAGTCTAAATTTTGGATATGTCATAGCTTTATGTATGTAGTTTCCAACCTTTTTAGTTCCATCTCATTTTTATTTGTATAACTCAAGTTATAAGTATTTTACCTTAGACTGCCCTGTTCTTAGCCAGAATTGCACTCTTATAAGTGAAAATTCATTAAAAATAAAAATCTAGGTGAAATCATACAAATTTATATCAATTTAAAGTTAACAGAACAAGATTTCAAATGAAATAAACTGCATATCATTTGCATGTGTATATTTTGAGATATGAGCCCTGTAACTTGACTCTACTAGACTACCCTGTTTTAGCCTAGTTTGAGCTTAAAGTGAATTCATTGATGTACTAGGAATAATTGGAAATGAATCTGACTTTGAAATTTTTATGCAATGTTCCCTCATATGTTAGCTTTCAAACAATGTTGGGTTCACTCAATTTAGAGTTGTGCAGGTGAGTTACACCCTTCCTAACTCATACTACCTAGATAAGACTCTAGATTTCTAGGTCAAATTTCAAAAATTCATAAATAATTCTATAATAAGCCAATGGCCTTATATTTTTTATGTATGGAAAGCCCTAAATGTCTAGTTTCATATAAAAATAATCTCATCAATTTTAAATGGCTGTAGGCAGAGCCGTACACTCTGCCGTACAGATCATCGAGGAGAAAACCCTAATAGCTTCTTGAGTTCTTCTTGAATTCATATTTTTCTTAAATCAATCCATCCAATCTTCAATTCAAACTCACATATACACCTTAAACCAATCTTAGTTCATCATCATCACTCAGGATAACATCAGAATCATAGATGAGCAAGGGGTCCTAGGCAGCCCCAAATCAAAGAAAAGAAGGAGAAAGTTGAAATTCCTACCTTGGTGGTGTGAAATCTTAGTGGAACTTGATCTTGGAGTGAAGTTGATGGTTGGAGCTTGAGCTCGGGGATGAGAGGAAGTGGAAGAAGATGAAGGAAAGTGGGAAAATGAGGGCTGGCCTATACCTCTTGTGGGGAGGTGGAAAATATAAAGGGAGAAGGAAGAAAAAAATGAAAACTTATGAAGGAAGTTGGCTTTTGATTGGGGGACTTCAATCCTCATTCAAACTTGGCTTGGCTTCCCTTTTTATGGCTAATGGAGGCGCCACTTGTAGGGATGTTTTGGCTAAATCTTGGCCCTCCATCATAGGGTTCTCATAGTATAATTTTTATTGGTCCGGTTCTGACAGTTTAAAATACCGAAATTCTACCGATTTCCTTCAAATCAGTAAAATGGTCTTAGTAAAGTCCTATGAGGTTTCCTATGGTTCTAATCTAATTCCATCAAGTCTAATCCTTCTAAATCACATTTAATTGGCTTTAAGTGAATGCTTAATCGAATCCCAGTTAATCATAATTATTCGATGAAATCGAACAACTTGGCGAAAAAGGACAAAAATCTGGCAGAGGTGAGGCCAAATTTCTCCACTATCTTTAGCAACACTTGGTGTCACTCATATGCGGTAGGAGTGGCTGAATTTCAGCCACTTAAGTGAGGGTTTCCAGTAGAAAATCCTACTGGTTTGGTTCTGGCGATTTTAAAAAACTGAATCCTCGCCAGTTTTCTTCAAATCGGCAAAACTTTACCAAATGATTCTGAGAAAATTTCTATATCTCTATTCTAATTGTTTCGAAGCCTAATCCCTCTAATTAACATCTAATTAACTTCTAATTAATCCTACTTAGTCAATAAGATTGAATAAATTGCTTGTTAACGTGAAATAATCACTCTTGCAAATTTGGAGCTTTTTTGTTTTCTATTTTCCGTGGCTAATGGCATATCCGTAATTTTGAGCAAGTCCAGGGGCACCCTACATCATTTCACACCAGACTGCCTCCACGGCCTAATCGGTAGAGATTTAAACTTCTATGGTTTCACCACATGATTCTACTTCATTTAAAACCCCATTCTGCTAATTCTACCGATGTGGGGTGTAATGTCCGAAAAATGTTATCGTTAACAACTGAGTTGTTTGGTTTTTATCGAATAAGTGAGTTTAATCAGAATTTGATTAAACATTTACTTAAAGCCAATTAAGTGTGATTTAAAAAGATTAAGCTTGATGGAATTAGATTAGGAGCATAGAAAACCCCACAGAAAATTTTCAAACCAGTTTATCGATTTAAGAGAAATCGGTAAGATTTCAGTATTTTAAATTGTCGGAACTGGACCAATAGAAATTTTTCTATGAGTGCCCTAGAATCAATGGTTAGGATTTAGCCAAACCACTCCCTTATGTGGCGCCTTGATCAGCCATTGAGGGAAGGAAGCTAAACAAAATTTTATGATGGAGTTAAATCCACCAATCAAAGAGAAGTGCTTCCAAAAATCTCTACCTTTTCTTTCCTTTCCTTCTTATCATTTTCGGCCACCTCTTTTGTTGAAGTTCCCTTCATTTCTCTTTTGCTCACTCTTATCTCCACTCCATTTCCATCTCTTCTTCAAGTCTCATCACAAGTTGCTTCCATCAAAGACACTAAATCAACACAAATTCAACTTGACAAGGTAGGAAATCCTACTTCTCTTCTTACTTTCTCTGATTTAGGGCTGCATGGTGATCATGTATAATATGAGATATTGATGTTATGTAGAGTGATGATGATGGTTTATGACTAATTTTGCATGTATGTTGTGATTAAAATCGGAATTGATAGCAAATAGCTTGAAGAAGGGAGACAAACCTAGAAGCTGTTAGGGTTTTCCTTGGCAGTCCATACGGCGGAGTGTACGGCTTTATCTACTACTAGTTAAATTTGATGAAACTATTTTTATGTGAAACTAGACATCTAGGGCTTTCGACGCATATAAAGTATAAGGCCACTGGATTAGTACAGAATTAGTTATGAATTTTTCATATTTAACCTAGAGATCCGGATCCTTATCCGGATAGTATGGGTTGAGAAGGTATAAATCACCCTACACAACTCCAAATTGAGTGAACCTAAGGTCTTTTGAAAGCTAACATGTAAAGGAATAACCGATAAAAATTTCAAAACCAGATTCATTGCCATTGTTCCCAGTGCACCAAGGAATTGACTTAAGTCTAAATCAGGCTGAATCAAGATAGTCTAGTAGGGTCAAGTTTCAGGACTCATAACTCAAAATATACTTATGCAAATGACATGAAACTTAGTTCATTTGAAATCTTGTTTTGTTAGCTTTAATTTAATATAAATTTTGTATGATTTTACCTAGATTTCTATTTTTAGTGAATTTTGACATATAGGAACCCAATTTTGGCTAAGAACAAGGCAGTCTGAGGTAAATTATTTATATCATAAGTTATACAAATCAAAATGAAGTGAGACCAAAAGGGTTAGAAACTAGACATATGAAGCTATGACATATCCAAAAATTAGATTTAAATGAGTTGAATTGAACTAAAAGTGGGGTATACCAAACTCGGACAGAACAGGGAGAATGAACTGAAAACCCTATTGATGCTTGAATTGAAATTATTGAATGATGCAATGAATATATATATATATATATATATATATATATATATATATATATATATTTGTTGGTCCATATTGAATTGCAAGTTTGTACAATTGTACTGGTCATCTGACACTATTCATGGGGAAGCGGACTCGATCCGTTATGCTGCCGAAATTTTAGTAAGAAATTCATATGTTGTGTAATTTACAATAGCATGAATACATGATATTTGAAGAATCAAGTTAGATGTGTATTGAATTCATGATATTGTAAAGGATTCCATATCAGTTGCGCAAGCCCCGGAACAAATTAAGGGGAATAGATCAGTGGGAAGGTCAGGGAAAGTAAACCCTGCAATCCTGTATAGGAGCAAGCTCAATCCTAAAAAGCGGACTATTACCCAGGAGTATATGGCCAATGACTCCTAAGGGACCTAGGATGGAAATAAGTTCTAATAGGCGAAAGCCTTCAAGGATAAGATGCATTTTCTAATTGCACATTCATATGTATAGTGTGATACTCCTTAATTGATTGTTCTAGATATCTGTTTATTTTTCTTAATATGCTATTGTTCCATTATAATTACTGTTTAACTGCATTATTGTATCTATTAACTAAAATTGAGTTTGTTTCGGTGTATGTTTTATAAATAAGTAATTAAGTTAAATATTACTATTGTGTCGTACTATTTTGAACTACGGAAAGACCGAAACAACTGGGAATGACAGCGAAGATAGATACGTAGAAATTAGGAATTTCTACTGAGAAATCTTTATTTCTCATCCTGCTATATGTTTTTGCATCATTCTCATACCATGGAGAACGCCGCAACCGGAGTGCTGTTCATTGAGTTCCCTGAGCTCCATATCCACCTCGACCCCTTCCTGGACTCTCTATATATATCTAGTAGGTGCCAGTTCCATCTTTATTTCTTTTTCTAGAGAGATTTTGCTGTACTGCTTATGCACCCACTTTTTGACCCCGCTGTCCCTTATATCGCCATTCCCCTTCACATGGCCCATCCATTTCCACCTTCACCAACAGCAACGGCAGCAGCTCCAGTTCCTATGGCCCCTTCTGTCTCACCACCGCAGCACATGTCTGAGGAGTATCCGTCTGAGGCGGCGAGTTCCTCTTCCTCATCCTCCGCGTCGAGCATGGGCCACCCTCCTGCAGACACCAATATGGCGAATAGATTCCTTTCTTTAGATTCTGATTAGATAGTGGGTTTGCCGTAGTAGTAGTAGATGTGTAGAATGGCCCTCTTTTGGCAGTCTGGGTCATGGGCAGATGGGTAGAAATTAGGAGGTGTACATAAAATGTCCCATGGGGACCATCTGGGGTACTGTTTGTAGAGACTAGCCATTTTGTTTTGTGTTAGCGGCCTCATTTTTTTTTTTTTACCCTGTATCATTTTGACAAACTTTGAAAATAGATTTCTATATATATATTTATGATGCATTTTACAGTAGTTCTATCTTTATTGCATTTATATTTATGTTACATTATTTACAGTATACCAATTAACTAACATTTAATTTCGCCACCAAGTAGAAAATTTCGTTATGCGAATAGTCATTTTTATGTGGGTAACTAATAATGATACAGCAAATAGAATTTAATCAGCATTGCACTTAATTACTTACCAGATGATTTATTATGACTTAAGCATAGTATCTTGTCTAGTAAGGTGTTACATTTTGGGTATCAGAGCAGTTCGTCCTAATATAGGCCTGAGGATTGGATTGACTATGCTTTGCATATGCTCTGTATTCCCTAGATATTATTATGCTCCGAGTCTTGTCCATATGGATAGGACGTACGTGAGGGAGTTTGCCTAACTGTATGTTATTATTTACTAGCACGTCGAACTTAGTATTAAGCCTGATCAACTCAATTACTCTTGTTTTGTGTGTTCAGAACTTAATGGCTTCTGGAAGGCGAGGTAGACCGTGAACTTCCCCAGCCCAGGAGGAATCCACGGAGTTCCTGGATGCAATGCGAGAGATGGCACATGCTATGTGCGAACAGGCAGTTGCGGTGACTCAAATGATGAGCTAAATAGGAAGGCAGTCAGAGGTAGATCGTGGAGGGAATCATAATGGCCCTAGAATGGATCTGGAATACCTCAAATTTGCTGAGTTCCGAAAGGCCAACCTACCCAGCTTTAGGGAAGCCTTTAACCCAAATAAGGTAGATGAATGGGTTAAAGCTATGGAAAAGATTTTCTCCATGTTAGATTGCACAGGCTGTCAGAAGGTGACTTTTGCTACCTATATGTTAGAAGCCGATGCAGAATTTTGGTGGAATGGTGCATGGCGATTGTTAGAAGAATCCCAAACAGATATTACTTGGGACGTATTCAGAGATGCATTCTACCAGAAGTACTTCCCTGCATCTGTCCGCAATGCCAAGGAGTTGGAGTTCATACACTTTCGTCAAGGGAATAGTAGCGTGTTAGAGTACATTGCTAAATTTGAGGCGTTGTGCAAATTTTCCACTATTTATTATTGAAACCCTGATAAAGCATGGAAATGTATGAAATTTGAAGGCGAACTAAGAGAGGACATCCTTGCCACCATAGGACCAATGGAGATCAGAGACTTCCCTACTTTGATGAACAAGTGCCGCCTAGTGGAGGACTGTAACAAGAAGTTAGTTACTGCTAGGTCAACCGGTAATAACTTTAAAAAGGGGTTAGCTCCGCAAGGCTCAAGGTTCAAGCCTAACTTATAGCAGCAGAGAAAGTTTCAGCCAGCAAGCAACAAAGGCAAGCAACCTCAAAGGCCTTCTGGGAACCAGACTTGCAACCAATGCGGCAAAAATCATGGTGACCGCCCTTGCTTGGCAGGTCAAAATGTCTGATTTGAATATGGCAGACCAGGGCACAGAATTTATGAATGCCCTGCCAGAAACCCTCAACCAACTCCCAAGCCACAAGGCCAAGGGAGAGTTTTCACTATGGATGCACAGGAGGTCAATAAGTCGGAAGATTTGATCCAAGATAGTGTAAAGTAAATGGTAAGACCTTAACCGTTTTATATGATTCAGGTGCATCTCACTCTTTCATCTCTCATGATTGTATGACAGCCCTACAGCTACCTATTTCTGAATTACCCTATGACTAGCTAGTTTCTACTTCTACAAATGAGCCCAACCAGCCATATTTGTATGAATATCCCCTGTCAAATAGGAGGTCGAACCTTTTTGGCTAATTTAATTCGTCTTCCCTTGTCCGGACTTGACATTATTTTGGGTATGGACTGGCTCTCTACTAACCAAGCCCTGTTAAATTGTTCTAATAAATCCATTATACTCCCCCTGTTTCATCTTTTGAATCAATAATCCCTGTAAGTCTTTATTTAAGTTCCTTAACGGTACACCACCGTGGGAATGGAAGTCAAGGGTATATTTTCTTATCAACCAGTATAGCAGAAGTTGATCAGGAGTTAAACAATATTCCAGTTGTTAGGGAATATCCTGATGTGTTCCTCGAAGATATTCCTGAGTTCCCTCTGGAGAGAGAGATTGAGTTCACCATTGAATTAGTGCTAGGAGTGGGACCAATATCTTTGGCGCCATACCGCATGTCACCCTTGGAACTGACCGAACTTAAAGGGCAGATTGAAGAACTCCTGGAAATTTATTAGGCCAAGTCCATCACCATGGGGAGTCCTAGTCTTATTAGTTAAGAAGAAAGATGGAGGCATGCAACTATGTGTAGATTACAGGCAGTTGAATAAGGTGACGATCAAGAACAAGTATCTGTTGCCAAGGATTGATGATCTTATGGATCAACTACAAGGGGCTACTGTATTTTCCAAGATTGATCTACGGTGTGGATATCACCAGATTCGGCTTCGAGAAGAAGATATTCCGAAGACGGCATTTCAAACTCATTATGGATATTATGAATATACTGTGATGTCCTTCGGATTGACGAATGCACCGGCAATATTCATGGATTACATGAATCGAATATTCAGGCCATACCTTGATAAATTTGTGGTGGTGTTCATTAATGACATACTTGTCTACTTGAAGACAGAACAGGAGCATGCGGAACATTTGGGAGTAGCTCTACAAATTTTAAGAGAGAAGAAACTTTATGCCAAGCTATCCAAATATGAATTTTGGATGAAAGAAGTAAAATTTCTCGGTCATGTGGTATCCCACGGGGGAATTTCAGTGGATCCCAATAAGATAGAAGCCGTATTAAATTGGGAATGACCGATGACAGTTACGGAAGTCAGGAGCTTCTTAGGGTTGGCAGGATACTACAGGAGATTTGTTAAGAACTTCTCTCAAATAGCCCTACCCTTAACAAAGTTAACTAGGAAGAACGCCCTATTCAAATGGACACTTGAGTGCGAGCAGAGTTTACAAAGATTAAAGGAAAAGTTGACAACAACCCTGATACTTATTTTACCGGATCCTCATGGACCGTTCGAAATGTACTATGATGCTTCTAAGAAAGGACTAGGGTGCGTATTAATGCAGAACAGGAACATCGTGGCATAAAATTAGGCAAAAATTGAGCTAACTTCTCCAGAGGATAATTTGCTGGAATGGACAAAAATTAGGCAGACTTGGTTAGTCTATCCACTATGGCCCATATAGCATCATATCCCGAGGGTGTCCTTCATAAGCCTATAATGAAATCCATAGAAATGCTCTCCCATTTCCATTCCGGAATCTCTAAAGGTTGCAGAGTTCCTGGCGGTTTCTGATGCTTTATTTTTACTTTCTGGCTAGTTAAACATTTATTCACAAGACTCACAACATCCTTTTTAAGGCCCGGCCACCAAAACATCTTTTTAAGGTCTTAATACATCTTGTTAATGCTAGGATGTATAGTGAAATCGCTCCTATGGGCTTCCTCCAAGATTCTCTGCCTGAGGCTATCCTCCTCAGGTACACATATCCGTCCCTGATATCTCCATACACCTTCTGCATCTTAAGTAAATCCTGTTAGCTTTCCGAATTGCACTAGTTGCACTATATGCTGAAGGTCGTCATTCCTTTGTTGTGCCTGTCGAATTTGGTCTTTGAAATCATTTGTTATCTTAAGTTGGTTTAACTGAATGGCATTAGGGGTTATAGAGATTCCTAAGTTGAGGTCTCGGAATGTCTCTATAAGTTCCACCTCCTTAATTGTCATCCATGCCACTGTTAAAGACTTCTTACTTAGGGCATTTGCCACCACGTTTGCCTTGCCAGGATGGCATTTTAGCTCAAACTCGTAATCTTTAAGAAACTCCATCCACTTTCGCTGCCTCATGTTTAATTCTTTCTGATTAAAAAGGTATTTCAAGCTTTTGTGATCAGAAAATACTTCAAACTTTACTCTGTAGAGATGATGTCTCCATATCTTCAGAGCAAATACCGTCGCTGGTAATTCTAGGCCATGCATTGGATAATTTCTTTCATGAGTTTTCAATTGCTTGGAAGCATACGCGATGACGTTCCTGTTCTGCATTAAATGCACGCTAATCCTTTCTTGGATGCATCACAATATACTTCGAACGGTCCATGAGGATTCGGCAGAGTAAGCACTGGGGCTGTCTTCAACTTTTCTTTTAATTCTTGGAAACTCTGCTTGCGCTCAGGCATCCATTCGAATGGGGCATTCTTCCTGGTTAGCTTTGTTAGGGGCAGGGCTATTTAAGAGAAGTTCTTGACAAATCTCCTGTAGTATCCTACCAGACCTAAGAAACTCCTAACTTCTATGACTGGCATTGGTTGTTCCCAGCTTAATACTACTTCCACCTTACTGGGATCCACAAAAATTCCCCCATGGGATACCACATGACCAAGAAATTTTACTTTTTTCATCCAAAATTCACATTTGGATAGCTTGGCGTAAAGTATTTTCTCTCTTAGAATTTGCAGAAATAATCACAAATGTTCTGCATGCTCCTGCTCCGTCTTTGAGCAAAGAAGTATGTCATCAATGAATACCACCACAAATTTGTCAAGATATGGTTGGAATATCCGATTCATATAATCCATAAATATTGCTAGTGCATTCATCAACCTGAAGGACATCACAGTGTATTCGTAATGTCCATAACAAGTTCAAAACGGTGTCTTCAAAATATCTTCTTCTTGAACCCGAATATAATGATATCCAGAATTAGATCAATCTTGGAAAATACAGTTGCCCTTTGCACTTGATCCATGAAATCATCAATCCTTGGCAACGGATACTTATTCTTGATCATCACCTTATTCAACTACCTGTAATCCACATATAGTCGCATGCGTTCGTCTTTCTTCTTAACTAACAGGGCTGGGGCTCCCCATGGCGATGCACTTGGTCTAATAAATTTCTTTTCCAAGAGTTCTTCAATCTGCTTTTTAAGTTCGGTCAGCTCCAGGTGACATTTGGTATGGTGCTATAGATATCAGCCCTACTCCTGGTACTAATTCAATGGCGAACTTAATTTCCCTCTCAGAAGGAAAAGCAGGGATATCCTCAAAAAACACATCAGGATATTCCCTAACAATTGGAATATCATCTAACTTCTGAGCAACCTCCATTACAGTGGTTGATAAGAGAATATACCCTTGACCATACCCCCATGGTGGTATACTGCTATAGAGCTTAGATAAAGGTTTACAAGGGTTATTAGTTCAGGGGACGATGTAGAAGAAAACAAAACGGCCTTGTCAGAATAATATAACATGGCTCTGTTGGTAAAGAGCCAATCCATACTCAAAATGATGTCAAGGCCAGACAAGGGAAGGCAAATTAAATTGGCTGAAAAAGTTTGACCTCTTATCTGAAGGGAGACATTCATACAAATATAATTGCTCTTAACAGGTTCACTTGTAGGAGTAGAAACTAGCAAGTCATAGGGTAATTCAGAAATAGGTAACTACAAAGCTGACATGCAATTATGAGAAATGAAAGAGTGAGATGCACCTGAATCGTATAAAATAGTCAAGGTCTTACCATTCACTTCACACGTATTTTGAATCAAATCTTTTAACTTGTCGACTTCCTGTGCATCTATAGTGAAAACTCTTCCCTGGCGTTGTGGCCTGGGAGTCGGCTGAGGGTTCTTGGTCAGGCATTCATAGATCTTGTGGCCTAGCTTGCCATATCCAAAATAGATATTCTGACCTGCCAAGCATGGGCTGTTGCCATGATTCTTGCCACACTGGCTGCAGGTCTGGTTTCCAAAAGGCTTCTAGGGTTGCTTGCCTCTGTTGCCCATAGACTGAAACTTTCTCTATTGCTAAAAGTTGGGCTTAAACCTTGGGCCTTGCAGAGCCAATCCCTTCTTAAAGTAACTATCGGTTGACCTAGCAGCAACCAACTTCTTGTTACAATCCTCCACCAAACAGCACTTGTTCACCAAAGTAAGGAAATCTCTGATTTCCATTGGCCTTATGGTGGTAAGAATGTCTTTTCGCAGCCCACCTTCGAACTTCATGCATTTCCACACTTCGTCAGGGTTCCATTAATAGATGGTGGAAAATTTGCATAGTTCCTCAAATTTAGCAATGTATTCTGATATTCTACTATTACCTTAACAGAGATGCATAAACTCCAACTCCTTAGCATTGGGGACAGAGGCAGGGAAGTACTTTTGATAGAATGCATCTTTGAATACGTCCCAAGTAATATCTATGTGGGATTCCTTTAATAACCGTTGTGCACCATTCCACTGGAACTCTGCATTTGCTTCTAGCATATAGGTGGCAAAGGTCACCTTTTGACGGTTTGTGCAATCTAAAACAGAGAAGACTTTCTCCATAACTTTAAGCCACTTATCTGCCTTATCTGGGTCGAAGGCTCCTCTGAAGCTGGGTGGGTTAGCTTTTTGGAACTTAACAAATTTAAGGTATTCTAGGTCCATTCCTAGACTATTAGAATTCCCTCCACGACCAACCTCAGGTTGCCTTCCTAGTTGGTCCATTATCTGGATTGCCGCAGCTGCTTGTTCTCGCATGGTGTACACCATCTCCCGCATTGTATCCATAAACTTGGCAGACTCCTCCTGAGTTGAATCCTAGTCTACCTCGCCTTCTGGAAGCCATCAAGTTCTGAACATACAAAACAAGAGTGATTGAGTTGATCAGGCTCAATACTAAGTCCAGTGTGCTAGTAAATAATAGCATGCGGTTAGGCAATCCCCTCACATGCATCCTAACCATATGGACAAGACTTAGTGCATGATAATATCTAAGGAACACAGAGCATATGCGAAGTATAATCAGTCCAATCCTCAGGCCTATATTAGGACGAATTGCTCTAATGCCAAAAATGTAACACCTTACTAGACAAAATACTATGCTTAAGTCATAATATATTACTTGATAAGTTATTATGTATGGCAGTCTAATTAAATCCCATTTTCTGATTCAATGTTAACTACCCATATAGAGTTAACTATTCACTTAACAAATTTTCCATTTGATTGCGAAATAAATAATAGATAACCATTGTAACAGAAGTAAAATAAAATAAGTAAAAATATGGAATAGATAGAACTACTGAAACTATATATATATATATATATATATATATATTTCAAAGTTTACCAAACGATACATAAATAGTATAGGGTAATAAAATGAGGCCGCTAAAACAAAATAAATCTGTCTGTCTCTATGAACAGTACCCCAACTAGTCCCCACGTGACATTTCATGTACAACTCCTAACTCCTACCATGATCCAGACTGCCAAAAGAGGGCTACTCTGTATGGATTCTGAGGAAAGGAATTCGTTGGCCATGCCAGCATCTGCTGGGCATAGCTGTCACTGGGTGCAGAGGATGATGACGATGAACTCGCTGCCTCAAAAGGGTCCTCATCTTCCCTAGAGAATGAGATGGAAGGAGCCTACGGAGGTGAAGCTAGTGGAGCCATGGGAGCTTCAGGGTCTACGGCTGTTGGTGCTACTGCTGGCGAAGGTGGGAATGGATATGCCATATGGAGAGGGATGGCAATATAAGGAGCGGATGGGTCAAAAAGGGGGTGAGTAAGTGGGACTGCAAAATCTCTGCTAAAGAAGAAATAATGGCGGAATCGGCAGCTGCCAGATATGTACACCGCATATATAAATGGGTCAAGGTGAATATGAAGCTCAGGGAACTCGATGAATAAGATGCCTGGCACTGCGTTCTCCATGATCTGAGAATGACGCAGAAACATACGGTAGGGTGAGAAATAAAGATTTCTCAATAGGAACCTAATTTTATACACATCTGTCATTGCTATCATTCCCAGTTGTTTCGGTTTCTCCTTAATATTTAAATAGTACGACATAATGGTAATATTCAACTTAAATTCTTATTACAGAAAAAATACACCGAAACAAACTAAATTTTAAATTGGAACAATGAAAATATAGTTAACAGATATGCTAATACAACTAAGATAGTAACCATAAATAAACAGTAACATATCATGAGAAATAAACAGATAACTATGACAATCAATTAAGAACTTTCATACAGTGTATAAATGTGCTAACTGGAGAATGCATCTTATCTTTGAAGGCTCTCGCCTCCTAAAACTTAATTTCCATCCTTGGTCCCTCGGGAGTTATTGGCCATATACTCTTGGGTAACAGTCCGCTTTTCAGGACCGAGCTCGTTCCTATACAGGATTGCCGAGTTTACTTTCCCTGACCTTCCCACTGATCTATTCCCCTTAAACTTACTCAGGGGCTGGCTAGGTAATATGGAATCCTTTATAATATTCATGAATTGCATGCACAACTAACTTTATTCTTTCAAACGTCATGTGTTCATGCAATTATAACTCACACAACATATGAATTCTTTTGTCGAAGTTTCGGTAGCATAACAGATCGAGTTCGCTTCCTCATGAATAATGCCAAACTACAGTAAAATCATTCAAACATGCAAATCAATATGGAGCAGCAATTATGTATCCATAATATCGTTCATCAAATTCAATACAAACATCAATAGAGTTTTCTGCTTACTTCATCCTATTCTGCCCGAATTTTATATAATCCATCCTTAGTCCAATTCAACTCAAACTTGAATTTTGGATATTCATAGCTTTATATGTCTGGTTTCCAACCCTATTGGTCCCATCTCATTTTTATTTGAATAACTCAAGTTATTAATATTTTATCTCCGACTGCCCTGTACTTAGCTAGAATTGTACCCTTATAACTGAAAATTCACTAAAAATAGAAATCTGGGTAGAATCATGTGAAATTTATATCAAATTAAAGCTAATAGAAAAGATTTTAAATGAAAGAAGTTGCATATCATTTTTATGAGTATATTTTGAGATATAAGTCCCATAACTTGACCCTACTGGACTACCATATTCTAGCCTGGTTTGACCCTAAGGTAAATTCATTGATGTGCTAGGAATAATTGGCAATAAATCTGACTCTAAACTTTTATGGGATATTTCCTTATATGTTATCTTTCAAACAATGTTAGTTTCACTCAATTTGGAGTTGTATAGGGTGAGTTAGTCCCCTCTCAACTCAACTACCCAAATGGGAATCCAGGATTCTAGGTCAAAATTCAAAAATTCATAGCCAATCTTATAATAATCCAATGGCCTTATATTTTATATGTATGGAAATCCCTGAATGTCTAATTTCATATAAAAATGGATTCATCAAATTTAAACGGCTGTAGGAGGAGCCGTACACTCCGCCGTACCGACCATCGAGTGAAAACCCTAACAACTTCTTGAATTCTCTCTATTCTTCAAGTTCTTTCATACCAATTCCAATTCTAATCGTAACATACATGCAAAATCAACCATAATCCATCATCATCACTCTAAATCACATCAGTATCATGAGAAAACAAGATCCCCACATAGCCCTAAGTCAAGGAAAACAAGAAGAGAAGTTGGATTCCTACCTTTCCTAGGTGTTATTCTTGCTAGATTTGTGTTTTGAGTTGAAGAAATCTTGATGTGGCTTGAAGGTTTGTTGGAGACAAAGAGGATATGAGATAAGATGAGATGAGGGAGAAAGGAATGGAGAGGGGTCAACTACATGTAGTGGCCGAAATTGCAAGGGTAGGAAGGGAAAAATTTAAAAAAACTTTGGAGAGAAGCTATCATATGATTGGTGGATGTGTTTTGCTAATTCAACTTGATTTGTGGCTGCCTTCTTTAGCTGAAAGTAGCATCACATATGGGAATATCTTGGCTAAATCTTAGCTATCCATCCTAGGGCACTCATAATATAAGTTCTATTGTTTCGGTTCTAACAGTTTAAAATACTGAAATCTTACCGATTTTTCTTAAATCAGTAAACCGGTTTTAGAAAAATTCTATGAGGTTTCCTATATTCGTAATCTGATTCCATCAAGTCTAATCCTTCTAAATCACACTTAATTTGCTTTAAGTGAATGCTTAATCTAATTCTAATTAATCCTAATTATTCGATGAAAACTAAGCAACTCGGTTATTAACGATAAAAATTTTCGGATATTACAAGCACCACCTGCCTCACTACCCCAGCTAGTTCCCTCTCTCTCTTTTGATGGTGACTTCTCAGAGATAGCAGACTCATCCTCCTCCTTGTCCTTCTCACCCAATGATGGCTACACTCCTGCTGATCTCGACATGGTGAATGGGTTCCTTTCCTCGGACTCCATTTAAAGGAGCCATCCTGCTTGCAAACTGTAGTGTAAAATGTGGCCCTCTTTTGCCATTTTTATGGCCTTGGGCCATAAGCATAGTTTCTTTCTGTTTCCTCAGGCAGTAATAATAGATGAAATGTCCTTTTTAAGACCATATAGAGATGCACTTCATGAACATGGATCAGATTATTTTGTTCGATGGTCCCATTTTTTGTATGCACTACTCTTGGATGTACATGAACCTATGAGACTATGTTTGAATATATAAACATGTCAAAGATGTTGTGATGTTTATTTCCGCATGACTTATTTAAATTTCTTTTATTGTGCCATGCCCAAATGATATATATACATTGTATAAATGAATTAATGCCTAGCCAATAAACCGCATTTCAATTTAAGAGTTTACTCTACTAAATTAATGAATTAAAGTAAAATAAAATGAGAGTTATTCACACGTAACAAACTACTAGGTAGAATATTATGACTTAAGCATAGTATTATATTTAATAGGGTGTTACAGAAAGCAGGCATATGTGGAGTGCTTTGCAGAGGAGGAAGTCAATGGTGAAGTTGCACTAATGAAAGAGAAGAGATGGGAACTCTATCATGTATTATCACATATTGGTATAGGGTTGCACCTTCAAATCTACATCGTTAGATAATTTGGTGCATCAAGCACCAAACTTGATAGGGTGCATTTTAGATGTCGCCCTGTAAGTAATCGCACGTTTTAGTAGCAACCTAGGAGAGTTAGTGATGCAATTTACTGTATGTTTATTTCTTTTTTTTTTTTTGGACGAAAGTGATTTTTCAATTACTAAAAAAAAATCACTTTCTACAGAAGTTACTTATTTTAGAATTTAAGATGCATTTGGTTTAGCTTATTTTGATAGAAAGTATGATTTTTGAGGTAAAAATTTACTTTTATAGAAAGTTATTCATTTTAGTTTCTACTAAAAAGTTGAAAAAATTTATTTTTTTGAATAAAAGCTTAAATAAGTAGCTTCTATGAAAAGTGATTTTCATAGTATAATTGAAAAATCACTTTTTATGAAAAAAAAAAGGTTAAAACAAATGCACCCTTACCCAAAACTAAAAAACATATTTTCTTTTAGCTCTTGACTAGAAATTGATTATTAATAGTTTCTATAAAAAATAATTTTTTTAGTTACAAAATCACCTTTTTTATAATAAAAAAAAGGCTAAAACAAAATCACCCTTAATTTAATTAAAGGGGGAAGAAAGATAGAAGGTAATAATTAAATACTATTGATTTGATGGAATGAAATACCGAAAGCAATTGTCTTAGTTAGACTTGATATGTTGCTAGCTTTTGTATTTTACCTTATCATCAAGGTAAGGCAATGAAGGCTGTCTATAGGGATCTTATACAGTCTAGAGAAAGGGATTAATAGATTTTTTCAAGGAAAAGTATAAAAAACTCCCTTCAACTTTGATCCATATACATTTTGGTCCTATTATTTTAAAAATATGCAAATTATTCCTTCAATTGTTTAATATGCATAGATTACTGCAATTTAATAACAAACGTTTATTTTTTTATGAAAAGTTGGATATGAGAAACACATTGACGCTACAATCTCATTAGGAGGCCTCATATATTAATAAATAACAGCAAGACTAAAGTGGATATCAACCAAAGTTGAAGGTTTTTTTAGACTTTTTCCATTAAAAAAAAAATGAGCATCCATTAGCAAATTATAGTAACGTGCATATATCGAAAAGTTATAGGACCAATATGCACGTTTTGAAGGTAATAGGACCAAATTACATAAGGATTAAAGTTGAAGATATTTATTAGACCTTTCCCTTTTTTTATATATTAATGACTTTTAGATATATAATTCAAGCATACTAGGACTACACATATTCAAGTTTTGTATCGCCTACCAATCTTGAAGTTTCTATCGGCTAATGTTGTGACACCCTCCAAACATATCCTCTATGCTTAAGTCATGGGGCTATATCTAGAGATTTTAAGGTGCTATGAAAGACTTTAAAATAAATAAAAATATAATATATGGCCCTTAAATTACAATTTTCTTTACTACATAAGAAGTTATAATCCTAAAATATTTGCTGCATATAAAATAAGAAATCCCAATTTAAAACAAACTGAACTAATATTGTATGTCGGACACATATCGGCCTATGATCATCACTTTGTAGTTACCAGACATCCATTTCCCTTCCAGATTGGTCTCAAGTGCAAGTCCTATGTTGGGTGAATATTCCAAGGTTCCACCGCATACTTGAAATCTAGCTTAGATACTGGAATGTTTATGAAAAAACACACACGAATAGGTAGTGAGAACTTTAATTCCTCAATAGGTATACTTAATCCATTAATCATATAGGGTGTCATCATAAACATTCTAGCCGTTTCGGTTTCTTTTGAAAACATGAGCAAATACACATAGGTACTAATTTTAAGTTTGAAAACATATTTCACGAAGTGGATTATTTTTAAGCAATCACTTAGGATGTTTCATATCAAGCACAATAGCTAAAACAATATAAAGTTCAATCATAATTATAATGACACTATAGGATACTAAGATACTCGAATATGCATATGTTGATGCACATATTTAACTGATGCAAGTGCACTTGGCTTTCTTATCTCTTTTTTTTAACTTGCAACTTGATCTTCTATACTTGGTCCCCTGGAGGTGAATGACCTCTCTCATAGAACACCCTAATAATACCATACTATGCTTAAGTCATTTTATAGCATTACTAGTTGTTACTCTTAACTAGCGGAAGTTCTTATAGTTGAAATTAGCGTAATATACGAAAATAGCTTGTAAATTTTTATTTTTATTATTTTGGTAAAACCTTTATGCTTGAAAACTGAGCCTTTAAGCGCTTACTTACTCTCATATTTATGGATGTTGTTCCTCATATTGCAAAGCTACTAGAAAGACGAATGACAAATTGAAATAATATAACACAATACCTTAAGCTAATAATGTAATCATAGATAATCAAGAGTCATCATTACACTTAATAATTATCACATATGTAATAGGTCAAATTAAGTAGCATGACTTCCCATATGCTCTTAATTACACATAAACTGTCCAACTAGGGCTCTTAAGAAAGTGAAAATACTATGCTACTCTCTCAATCCTCCTTAGCTAGGTAAAGTAACACGACAGCTCCTCGTCTTATCCAGTCAGGTACCGCTAGAAGTGCTGTCATGGATGTCATCAACTCTATCTGAAGATGACACGAAAACATATGAGTGAGAAATACAAGATTTCTTAGTAGGATCTTGACTAGACTATTAATGTGTTACGTCATCATCCCAGCCACTTCAGATTTAATTATGAAAAAGTGAGCATGCATGGATTCCATTTTAAAAGGGTTTGAAAACATAAGCTCCCAAAGCGGGTTTCTTTTAATCTTCCTCATATAAACATAATATAAAGAAACTCAGAGCTACAATATAAGAGCATATACATGTGAGAGCATAGTATAAACATTCATGACCATACACATGAGAGAATGAAGATGCATGCAAATTCATGTAACTTTTTAGACTAGACCAGAGTCTTTCTTTAACTTTACTTTCATATTTAGCACGTGTTTAACATTCTTTACTTTTCCTTTGAAATAAATTGCTTTTGAACATGAGCTTATTCCGTGACTGTCATCATGCAGTACTAACCAAATCAGACTAAGCTGATAATAGTTACCTCTAAGTTGGAGGGTCCTCTATGTCACCCTGCCTCCCCCATAAAGGTTCCTTAAGTCTTTGTGGATTATCGTCTCTTGTAACACCCTCCTAAGCACAGTACTATGCTTAAGTCATAGTGCCATACCCTGGAGCTGTTACTGTTACCTGAGCGGACCTCGTCTGACAGCAACTTCAGCCGTCTTCGGAAACTTCTACAATTATCTGGAGACAACATGGAAATAGGAGTGAGAATTATAAAATTCTCAGTAGGATTCTCTAATTTTCATACATAGTGTCATCATGGTCGTCTCCAGTTTGCTTCGGTTTATTTTGAAAAAGATGAACATACAGCACAAACTGTTTAATTTTTCATTTCGAAAAATGTCTTATCCGAAGCAAAGTTCATTTTTACTCATATATTGGTCCTTTGGGGAAATGTACACAAGATTAATTCATGAATAATACCATGGATAATAGCTTCAACATATAAAACGCACATAGCATTAATCTAATGGGGACATCACATCTGTACCTCACTTAACTTGCTCTGGAATTCATACATATTCATAAAATTTTACTTTTCTTTCACTTGGCACACCTAGCCGTATCACCGTCCCTAGGGTGCTTGGATCTGTCTACACTTGAGCGTTACGTATCGCCGTCCTCAAGTGCAGCATCATACCATATTCCAGAGTATGATCGCCATGTCATACCCCATCAGAGCGTGATCGCCATGTCACGTTCCTTAGGAATATAGTATCTTCATTCGGTACTTACACTAGCTGGGTCATGCCATGCCTCATGTAAGTCCTGTGCTTGCATATACTTTAATCTTTAATCTTTAGTCTTTTACTTGGCACACCTAGCCGTATCAACGTCCCTAGGGTGCATTTACTGCCCTTGGGTAGTCTAGCCTTGGAGTGAGCTCGTTAGCTTCACCCGTGACCGTCGTCACACCGACTCACCCGCAAGGGGACCCACGTGCCTCTAGTCTTGGAGGGATCGATTCTGGTCACGTGCCTCTAGTTGAAGGGATCGATTCTGGTCACGTGCCTCAAAATTAAGGGATCGATTCTGACCACATGCCTTCAACATAGAGGGATCTCATCTAACCATGTGCCTTCAACATAGAGGGATCTCATCTGACCACGTGCCTCCAAGGTAGAGGGATCTCATTGTCTTATCTGCCTTCACAGGGAGGGATTCAAGTGCAACTGCCTCCAAGTGAAGGGATTCACATCTTTATCACTTAACTGCCTTCACAGGGAGGGATTTCAAATAACTGCCTCCAAGTGAAGGGATTCACATTCAATATATTCACATTCTTTCATTCTCATACATATTCAAGCATAGTCATACATGTGCTACATCACTTACCCTCACATACCTCATAACATAATTATGTCATTCTTGAATATAGGGTTTCTATATACCCATTTATACTTTAATTCATCCTTACATCTAAACATTCATAGCTTCTTAGACTTCTGCCAGAACTAAGAACAGAACGGATCAGGTCCGTTTCCCCATGAATAGTGTCAACTCTCACATAGACAGTTCAGTCATAGTAATATAATCAATCTATTCATATATATATGGATTAATATAAAACTGGCAATCCTCAACTCAAACCTTATGTGTTTCACTAACATTTGTCAGATTATCATTTTGGCCATTCCGCCAATTCTATTCGGTTCTGCCCGAATCTTGTATAATCCACCTTTATCTCTATTCAATTCATTTAGATCTGAAAGTTGGATATGTCATAGCTCTATATGTCTACTTTCTAACCTCTTTCGTCCCATATCATTTTGTTCCATATAACTCAAGATATTTAAAACTTACCTCAACTCGTTCAGTCACTAACCCGAGTTACACTCCTGGAAGTATAAATTCACTAAAAATAGAAACTAAGCTCAAATCATACGAAATCGGTCTCCTATTGAAGCTAACAGGACAACCTTTCATTTGCCACAAGTTTCACTCCATTTGCTTAAGCACCTCTCTAGATATAAGTCCTGAAAGTTGACCTTCCTGAACTACCCTGTGTTGGTCTGAATTAGACATAGGACAACTTCCTTGAATCACTGAGAACAATTGGGACCATAACAAACTCGAAATCTTATGTTGGGATGTCCTCTGTGTGTAAGCTTTCTAACAAAACTGGTTTCACTCAATTCGGAGTGGTATAGGGTGAGTTATACCCTCCTCATTTCACCCTGCCCGGATGAACATTCTAAACCCTAGGTCAAACTTCAAAAATTCGTATCTCCCTCAATACTAATCCAATAACCTTATATGATATATCTATGGAAAGCCCTGAATGTCTACTTTCATCTAAAAATGGTTTCATCGGATTTGACCGATTGTAGGCGGCGCCGTACACTCCGTCGTACGGACTGCCGTGGACTCCCTCACCAAGACAGCATCTCACTTCTCCACTCCTTCTAATCTTCTCCTTCTAATCATAATTCTGACTCAAAGTCTTCTATTAATTTAGTCATAAATTCATCCAATACATCCAATAGTTCATCAAATACATAAAGAATAGCAGAATCTCATGCAATCATAGTGTAAGGAATTCAAGAATAGAGCAGAATCCTACCTCTTTGGAGTTTAATTTGAGCTAAGTGTTAAAGCTTGGATTGGTAGAACCTTGTTAAACTTGAAAGAGTAATGGAGTTGATTGGGAGAGGAAGGGACGAAGAAGAAAGCTGGGAAGGGGAACGTAACTCAGACCAAAATGAAGAGAAGAGTCTGACTTAAATAGATGGGGGTAGTTGGAATTGTGGGTGTTGATTGGTGGAAGTTTTGTGATTGAAGTTCGGCCATGTCTCTCACTTTTGTGGCCAAATTGCTCTCCACATCATCCCAAAAACTGAGATACGCTCCTGTTCTATCTGAAATCGGAGCTCGTCTCCATTACACCTTAAGTCGGAACTCGTGTTATCCTAGTTGAGACTGGAGCTGAAGTCGTATGTCGTAACTCGTCCCATCTTGGTGTGACTTGAGGAAATCTTGTATCAAGGTCGGAGGTCGGAAGTCATGCAGCTGGAAATCTTATAATCTCGGAACTCCCTATTTGAACCAGGAAATGCAATGCTGGTTGTTAAATCGGATACCAGAACTCGTGTGACAGGAAATTGGCTCAAGGGTCCGAACTCGTGTTTGCTCCAATTGAGTTCAACATTAAGGTCGGAACTCGGAAATTCGAGTCACGTTTCCAAACCCAAGTACTTAAACTCGGAAGTTGGGTATACTTCCCTTGAGGCACGAAGTCGGATCTCATGGAATTACGTTCATATGTTCGGACTTGAGGGTTAAACTCGGAAGTCGTTGGAAATAATCCATACGAAGTCGGAAGTCGTACAAGGCATGAAGTCGGGAATTGGGCAAAAATGAACTCGGAACTCGGAAATAATACTCTTATCTGTGTTTTAAAGACTAAGTCGGAAATCGGAAGGAATCAGTCCTGAGGGCGAAGCCGAACTCGGAAATCGGGATGTTACATCTCTCACTTCCCTAAAGTGAACGATGGGTTATATCCCATTCTTTCTTTTCTTATTATTATACTTTACATGTATAATACTTCTTTGACAAGACATATGCAATGATATGACTAAGTCCATAATTTTGACGGAAATCCGGCAGCATAACGGCTAAACCGGAGATTCCTCAAATTTCAACTAACAATCCATTATATCCATTTCATATCATCAAACCAATCATTCAATCATGAGACAATGCTCAATCAAACTTGTCATACATTATGCCGAATGGCATCATACATTCATACCCAAAAGGGTCTATAGTTGTGTTAGTCTGTGTAGAAGGTCTTATGAGCCATCATATGATTTCTCGTGATTATCCATGAGAGAATCACATAATTAAAATGAATTTGTACATAGTCTTTTAGTTACTTAGCTCTTATGGGAAAATTAGCTCTTATTTGAGTGCACATCTTATGGAACACTTGTTCAAGTTAACTAAGTTAGGTAATTATTTCCTTTCCTCGAGATGATTCACTTAGTAATTCCTAGGTTCATGGTATGCTTAGAGGCCCTAATCATACTTCTGTTCCCAAGGATTTTGAGATCCCTCTAGTCCTTGGGATCATGACAATGCATAACCACACTTCTAAACCCAACAACACCATGTTTGCTAATCACCAAGGGCGATTTTTAACTTATCCAAGTTGTAAAGTTTCAAGCTTTTATCATTAACATAACAAGATTTTACCTTTAATATTATAAAAGTTATCATTCTTTACAAGGTAATTATAAAGTAACATTTTTTAAGAAAGTAGGTGCCTCTAAAATTATGTTTTTGTCTTAAAGATTCAATCTTTATGAAATAATAATACAAGATACTAGCTTTAGAACTAAAAAGTCTTGTTCTTTATGAAAGTTGACACTTTTAATTATTCTATGATCATCCAGATCTCAATTTTATGACTTAAAGTTATCTTAAAGTGTAAAAGATTCCTATTTTATGGAATAATGATACTGGACACAAACTTTAGAATTAGAAAGTCTTGTCCTTTATAAAAGTTAACACTTTATGCATTATTTTCACTCAAGATACAAACTTTATAAATTAAAAGTTACAAGTCAACACTTTTATGACTTAAAATTTCATTCTTGGTTAAAGTTTCAAACTTTATGAAAGGTCTTGTCTTCAAGATTCCATTTTTCAGACAAAAAGTGGAAAGTTTTCATTTTTATAACTTAAAAAGCTTCATGTTCCAATAAGATTGAACCTTTACACATATTCTTGTCTTCAAAAAGAATAAAATGGAACTTTAAGGAAGCATACATATTTTGCCACTTTATATGCATCAAGAAGCAAACTTTTTAAAACTTTATGCTTCTAGGAATATTCATAGTCTTATCAAGTCTTGAAAAACATGTAAAGATGAGAACTTTTCCACTCATAAGCTCATTATAAGAAAAGGAACAAACTTTAAACAAAATACCAACAAGGGCACCATTCTTTTTCAAGCAACTCATAAGAAACATCAAGATCTCATGCATCAAGAAAGAAAGATCGAAACTTTGAGGCATTCAAGAAGCAAACTTTCAAATAACCAAGAACAACTCAAGAAGAATATGAACACTTTTTGCTAAAAAAGGAAACTTTTGCTCATGAAGAGTATGAGATTTTTTCTCAAGCTTTCACTTGAAAATCTTGGTCATGGGAGGAACCATGCTTCAAGCTTTCTTGAGTAAACAAAAAAGAAGAGTAGAGATCACTATCTAGTGATGAGTTTAGCGCCTCCAAGAAGAAGAAAATGAAGAAGATGGTGTTCTTCCAAGTGGATGAAGATGGCAGTTTTGGAAGAATAAGGGGAGAGCTCTTGAGTTCTCTTGAAAATGAGGCTTGTAGTGTTTGAATATATTCTTCAAAGACCAAAAGATGTGGTCTTTGAAGGGCTAAGTGAAGAAGGTTTGGTTATGGAGGTAGAGAATGGAGAAGAAGATGAAGAAGTATATTCCTAGTTCATAAAGTAGGAATCTTTTAGACTTTAAGACAACTTTAAATCATAAAGTTGAGACCTTAATGGTCTTAAAGTAAATAAAAATGTCAACTTTCATAAAGAATAAAACTTTATGACTACTTTATAAAGAATGATAATTTTTATGATACTTAAGGTAAGATCTTGTTGTATAAGTGATAAAAGCTTGAAAGTTTGTAAGTTGGTTAAGTTAAAAATCATCCTTGGTGTTTAGTGAACATGGTGTTATTGGGTTCATGATATGGTTATGCATTGTCATGACCTAAAGATTATGGATCTCGAACTCCTTGGGAACATAAGTATGATTAGGGCCTCTGAGTATACCATGAACTTAGGAATCACGAAATGCATTATCTCAAGGAAAGGAAACAATCATTTAACTTAATTAATTTGAACAAGTGTTCCATAAGACATGAACTCAAGTAAAGAATAATTTTATATGAGAACTAAGCAACTAAAAGACCACGGACATATATCTTAACTATGTAATTCTCTCATGGGTAACCACAGAAAATCATGTGATGATTAATAAGATTCTTCACAAAGAATAACACAACTATAAACCCCTTACGAATGTATGATGCCATTCAACATGATGAATGATGAGTTTGATTGAGCTTTTTCTCATGATTGATTGATTATTGTGATATGATAAACTTGGTTGAAAGCTTATGATTGGCATTTTGGGGAAAACTCTAGTCTAGCTATTATGATGTCAGATTTCCATCAAAATTATAGACTTAGTCATATCATTGCATGTAGCTAATCAAAGAAGTATCATGCATGTAAAGTATAATGATAAGAAAAGAATAATGGGACATGACCCTTCAATCACTTTGATGAGGAAAGTGAGAGACGGTGATCCACAAAGACTCAAGAACCTCTATGAGGGCGACAAGGGTGACATGGAGGACTCTCCAATATAGGGTAACCAATATCAACTTAGTCTGATTCGGTTTAGTATTGTGTGACGAAGGTCACAGAATGAGCTCATGTCCAAAAGCAATCTATTTCAAAGGAAAAGTAAAGAATGTTAAGCACGTGCTAAAAACGAAAGTAAAGTCAAGTATACCCATGGTTAAGTCTATGATGATGCATGTCTTTGCACGTATTTATATTGTCCATTTGCATTATGAATGTTTATTCTATGCTTTAGTATGTATGTTTAGTTATGATGGTATACTTATGATGTTAAGTTTAAAAGCAACCTGCTTCGGGGTTTAAGCTTTCAAAATCATTAAAATTGAACCTATACATGTCCACTGTTTTCAAAATCAAACCCGAAGTAGCTAGGATGATGACAATGACACATTGTTTGTCCAGTCGCGATCCTACTGAGAAATTAAATATTTCTTACTCCTACATTTTCGTGTCGTCTTTAGAGGATGTCAATGTCGAGCATGTTGGTGATCTTCATTGAGTTCCCAATCTGGCGTTGGCATTTCAACCCAGTGCTGATGCCTCAGTGATGTCTGTGAGCACAGCGATGAGGGTCTACATCTTCCACGACCATCCATTTCAAACTCCAATGATGAGCCTATTTTTTCGACCACCTCAGCCATTTGGCGAGGTTACCTTAGATGACATCCGTCCTTACTTTCAGCTGCTGAGGTACCCTACTAACGATGAGATCGACTCGGATATCCGTCTAACTTCGATCGTTTCATTGGATTCCGATCCTTAGGAGCCATTTTATCCGAGCTACCATGTGGAGATGAACCCATTTGAGCCCTCCTACCTATCTGTGATACGTCTAACGTTTGACTTATTTTTATCTTTAGCAGGTCCTCGTCACACTCCACCCCTGGTTCGCGGTCACATGTTCATTCGTACTCATGCTATGCCTCGAGCACGTGGGCATGCTCGAGGAGGGGGATGTGGTGATATTACTCTCGATGGATTCGGGAATGGTTTCCTCCCGCCTGACGAGTGATGTTGTGACTGCATGCAGAGTCGAGCACGAGGATAGCCCTTTTTGGTTGTAGTTATAGGGTTATTATCTTATTGTATGGCATGCTTGGGCAGTAGGGATTTCTGATGTATTTTGCTTATGATGTGCTTGGTAAGTTTCATGTGTAGGGCCGACAGTAGGTATCAGATCCATCATTATCTATATATATGACTTTTGGTAACACTATTAGCATTATATTAGCTATGAATGGCCATGGAATGAATGTTATGATTATCTAAGTTATTATTATTCTTGTTACTTCTATTTATTGTTATTTGTGCAATATGTATGAGATAGCATTGTTTATTATATGCGTTCACGATGCGCTCATGGCTCTTGGCTTTCAAAGCAGTTTAATTGTTATTGCTCAAAAAAAAAATTACCCTTATTTTCGTACAAAAGTATTTTCCAATGGTAATGTTAGTTTCGCGAGCAAAAGTAACAAGTAATTCCATAATATGACTTAAGCATAGTATGGGACTATTACAGTGTTACACCATGGATTAACGCCGAACAGGGGCAACCGATTTGATATGTTGGTTGTCAACACAATTAGCCGAAATTATTGAGCTAATGGTCGAAAATGAGGTGCGGAACATGCATGCTCAAGAGTTGAGAAGTATTTAACCAGAAAATAAAAGTACAACGCTATGCCATTTCAGTTTTGCCGTTCAATGCCGGGCGCCAATTGAGTATTGATCCTCAGAAAACTACTTATTCAGTTTTCTAGCCCAATTTGACATGTTCCAGTGCAAGCTAGCACACGGAATGCTACACAGCTGATGGCTAGCGATGATATTCAACCAAGCACCATGGAGGATCATGTTGGGAGGCAACCATGGATAATCATTCCATTTCTACTAACCAATCAACCATTATTCCCAGCTATGCCTATTCACATGGACTCAACTCCCTTACCTTGAAGAAATGAATACAAAGAACAAGAAGATTTCATTACAAAGTAACCATAGGGATCATCTCCACCTCAAGCAATAAGTTAACTAATGTACATCATTCTATCAGGACAGGTTGTCACTTAATAGCAAACTGTGTAGCCAATCACTCAATAGCCGAGAGCTCAGTTAGTTAATTAGTCGAATTATCAACAAAACAATTCACAATCTATTGCTCAGCTACCAAGCTCTCAACCTCCGGTGTCTCAGCTAATGGTACGGTAGTCGAGCTATTATCAAAATAGTTTGTAGTTTGTTGACTAACAGTTGAGTCCTCAACTATTGTTGCATCAACTGATGACTCAGTAACTAAGCTATTAGCAAAATGGTTTATGCTCTGCTTCCTAATTGGCTGAATGCTCAATCATTAGGAAATCAACTACCGCTATTTTAGTTGAAATTTGCACCATTACAGAAGGCTTGCCTAGTGCAATCAACTAATCGACAAGCGAGTATAGATCCTTTGTCTTTAGCTACAGCAACTTTTACTAGATATTCATCTTTGCCTCCTAATTATGTTCAAAATTAGGCAAACATGAAATGGTTATTCCATGATTGCTTTTATCGGCCTGAGCCAGAAGTTATGGTGGTTGATCTTATGAGCCTTAAGCAACAAGATGATGAGACTGTAGCTAATATTTTGGAAATATTTCTTAAGCTGGGGAGCAGATGCAGTGTCAAATTGCCAGAGGTTGATTATGCCATCATCACTATAGGAAATATGCATCCTCAGCTAAGGAAGAGGCTGATTGCTCTAGAATATGCAAATATCAATTAGCTAATAACCAAGGCCTCAAGAATTGAGCATTTTAACATGGAGAAAGAGTAGAAGAGGGACAACAAAATAGGAGGCCAAGGGCCACAATTAATCTCAGCTAACGATGATGACTTGGCTGAAGAAGAAATGGCTGAAGCCTCAGTGTCAATCAAGATGCTAACAGTTGCAACTTTTAAGGAGAAGCCATATACTTGCCTAACTAATAGCAAAATACATCCATTAGGGTTAGACAAATTTGAGTTTCTTTTAGAGAAATTTCATTTAGGCAATTAGCAAATGTTTTGCTAATTTAAGAGAAATTGGGTGGATTTTCATGTTTTGTAGAATAAGAACCGAATCGGTAGAAATCTGTACTATTGGATGACAAGAGCACTAGTTGAAAGCTCTAATATATGTCGCCAAAAACTAGCCACTCACCCCATCATGTTGGCTAAATGGTAGCCACAAGATTGGAGATTTAACAAATTTCAAATCATATAGTTTATTTGTAGTGATTTAAAATGAGAATCATTGGTTTGGACTGAAGATTGATTGAAAGATATAGAAGATACACAAAATATAAATGCTACAGTCAAACCCTAAGTGTACTTTTCATACTGCAAATGGTATAGCTCCATCTGTAGACATCAAAATTAAATGAATCCAATTTTAGATGAAACTAGACTTCAAGAATTCCCAACCATATAAATTATAGATTCATTGGATTTAAAATGAGAAAGCCATGAATTTTTGACCTATACTATCCAATGTTACTCATCACCTTGACCAGAGCACATTGAGAAGGAAGTAACCTATATTATACAACTTCAAATTGAGAAGCAACAAAATTTTCAAAAGGTTAGCATACAGTTAATCATACTATAAAAATTTTAGATTTAAATTCTAAGTATATTGCTCCCAATAATTCCATAAAGTTGCTCTATATCCTATTTAGGTTGGAATAAAGCAGCATAGAATAGTTAATTTTAGGAGTTCATAACTTGAGCTTTACTTACTCAATAGGAGTAAACTTGTTGTCATTGAAAGATAATTCAATTAGCTTCAAATTGGTATAAAAATCATATGGAAATTATGAGTAATGAAATTTTAGTGATTTTCTAAGCTTAGATGGTGAAGTCTGTAACATCCCGATTTCCGAGTTCGGCTTCGCCCTCAGAATTGATCCATTCCGATTTCCGACTTCATCTCTGAAACACAGATAAGATATTATTCCCGAGTTCCGAGTTAGTCTTGCTGAATTCTCGACTTCATGTCCTGCGACTTAGAATTAAATGCCTGGATCATTTTCCACGACTTCCGAGTTTAACCCTCAAGTCCGAAAACATGAACGCAATTCCATGAGATCCGACTTCACGTCTCAAGGAAAATATACCCGACTTCCGATTTAATCTTCAATTTTGATTATTGCCGGTTTCCGATATAATCAAATGTAAGATACTGACTTTCGAGTTTAAGAACTTGTGTTTGGAAATGTGACTCGAATTTACGAGTTCCGACCTTAATGTTGAACTCAATTGGAGCGGACACGAGTTCGAATCCTTGAGTTGATTTCAGTTACACACGAGTTCCGACCTCAAGTATAATAGGGATGAGTTCCGACTTGAGATAGAGTAAATGCGAGTTCCGATTTCAAACAGTATGGCGGCAAGTTACTCTGAAAGTGAGAGGTAGCTCAATTCTGTCCACAAGAAAATTCAGCCAATCAAAGCCCTCCAAGTTAACTACCACCTCAAGCTTATAAACTCATCTCTTTCTCTCATTCAGCCCCATTTCTACGCCACTTTCTCCCTTGTTCAGCTCTCTTTTCTCTTCTCCAACTCCATCACTCCTTCAAGCTTAGTAAGGCTCTAACACTCCAAGTTTCAGCACCTAGCTCAAATCATACTCTAAAGAGGTAGGATTCTACTTTTATTCTTGAATTATTTGCCCTATGGCTGTATGAACTTGTATTCTTCTTCATGTATTTGATGAGTTAATAGATGTATTATGGTGGATCATGATTGAATTAACATGAAATATTGAGTTGGGATTAAGATTAGAAGAAGGAAACTAAGAGAAGTACATGGATGAGGGTGCTGTCTTGGTGGAGAGTCCACGGCAGTCCGTATGGCGAAGCGTACGGCGTCGCCTACAATCGGTCAAATCCGATGAAACCATTTTTAGATGAAAGTATACATTTAGGGCTTTCCATAGATATATCATATAAGGTTATTGGATTAGTATTGAGGGAGATACGAATTTTTGAAGTTTGACCTAGGGTTCAAGATCTTCATCCGAGCAGGGTGATTTGAGGAGGGTATAACTCACCCTATACAACTCCAAATTGAGTGAAATCAGTTTTGTTAGAAAGCTTACACACAGTGGAAAATATAAGATTCCGAGTTTGTTATGGTCCCAATCGTTCCCAGTGATTCGAGGAAGTTGTCCTATGTCCAATCTAGGCCAAAACGGAGTAGTTCAGGAAGGTAGACTTTCAGGACTTATAACTCGAGGTACACTTAAGAAAATGGAGTGAAACTGGTGGCAAATGAAAGTTTATCCTGTTAGCTTTGATATGAGACCAATTTCGTAAGATTTGAGCCTAGTTTTGATTTTTAGTGAATTTATATTTCTAGGAGTGTAATTCGGGCTAGTGACTGAACAAGCTGAAGAAAAAGTTGCATATCTTGATTTATATAAATCGGAATGACATGGGACCAAAGAGGTTAGAAAGTAGATATATAGAGCTATGACATATCCAAATTTCAGATTTAAATGAGTTGAATAGAGATAAAGGTGGATTATACAAAATTCGGGCAGAACCGAATAGAATTGGCATGATGGCCAAAATGATAATTTTACAAGTGTTAGTGAAACATATAAAGTTTGAATGGAGGATTGCCAGTTTGACATTGATATATATATATATATATATATATATATATATATATATATATATATATATATATATATATATATATATATGTGATAAGTTGATTATGTTGCTATGACTGATTTATGCATGAGAGTAGCACTATTCATGGGGAAACGGACTGATTCAGTTATCTTACTTGATTCTGAAGTCTAAGAAGTTATGAATGTTTAGATGTAAGGATGAATTGAAATATAAATTGGTATATAGAAACCCTATATTCAAGAATGACATAATTATGTTATGAGGTATATGAGGGTAAGTGATGTAGCACATGTATGACTATGCTTGAATATGTTTGAGAATGAAAGAATGTGAATGTATTGAATGTGAATCCCTTCACTTGGAGGCAGTTATTTGAAATCCCTCCCTGTGAAGGCAGTTAATTGATAAAGATATGAATCCCTTCACTTGGAGGCAGTTGCACTTGAATCCCTCCCTGTGAAGGCAGCTAAGACAATGAGATCCCTTTATGTTGAAGGCATGTGGTCAGATGAGATCCCTCAATTTTGAGGCACGTGACCAGAATCGATCCCTTCAACTAGAGGCACGTGACCAGAATCGATCCCTTCAACTAGAGGCACATGACCAGAATGAGATCCCTCCAAGACTAGAGGCACGTGAATCCCCTTGCGGGTGAGTCGGTGTGACGACGGTCACGGGTGAAGCTGACGAGCTCACTCCAAGGCCAGGCTACCCAAGGGCAGTAAATGCATCCTAGGGACGGCGATACGTAACGCCTAGGTGTGCCAAGTAAAAGCTAAAGAATAAAGATTAAAGATTAAAGATTAAAGCTTATGCAGGTACCCCACTCACATGAGGCATGGCATCGACCCAGCTAGTGTGAATATAGGGGACAGAACTTACATGAGGCATGGCTTGACCCAGTTAGTGTAAGTACCAAAGGAAGATCCCATATTCCTAAGGAACGTGACATGGTGATCACGCTCTGATGGGGTATGACATGGCGATCATACTCTGGAATGTGGCACGTAAAGATTTCATGATGACAAAAGAAAAGAAAGATGCAGAAAGAAAAGCAAGTTTTATGTATAAGCATAAATTTAAGTATGAGTAAAGTTATGTGTAGATGTTATGTTCTTAGCATATTAATGTTATGTGAGTGTCCTAGTATGCTATAATTCCAGTGAAGTATGTGTAGAAGTTATGCCTCTGGTACATTGCTGCTATCGTACTTTATGGTATTTCGGTTATTAGTCCTAATATAATTCATAACTTGATTTTATGGATTCTCTCAGATGCCAAGTGTATGATTAAAATAGACTTTGCTTCGGATCACATATCTTTGAACTATAAAATTGAACAATATATATTCGTTTTTTTTTAATAAACCGAAGCAAACTGGAGACGACCATGATGCCACTATGTATGAAGATTAGAGAATCCTACTGAGAATTTTATAATTCTCACTCCTATTTCCATGTTGTCTCCAGATGATTTTAGAAGTTTCCAAAGACGGCTGAAGTTGCTGTCAGACGAGGTCCACTCAGGTAACGATATGACTCCAGGGTATAGTACTATGACTTAAGCATAGTACTGTGCTTGGGAGGGTGTTACAAAGTCTATCTTGAAACAAGGCAACCTTAGGCAAAACATTAATAACTTAAGTTATACACATCAAAATTAAGGGGATGAAAGAGATTTAAAAGTAGACTAATAAGACTACAACATATTAAAATTTCAAATTGAAATGAATTAAATTGAATTATGGTTCAATTTATAAATACAAAGCAGATCTAATAAAGTTAGGACCCTTGACAATTTTAAGGTTTAGAAGCTCTTTGAACTACAAAGAGCCAATGACTTAAATTTTATAAGAAAATCTTATTAAAAATGATATGCTATTGATATATTTTATGATGATTCTGATTGTTATGACTGGCTGGCTAGAATTATAGTGTCTATATATCAGCAAACCTCATGTTTCAGTTGTTATGTTGCCGAATTTTTGGCAAAAATATATGAACAACGTATCATGATACAAGTTTCTTAAGCTTATTCATATATGAATATCTAAGCATATGAACAGACAGGATGAAATCCCTTCACTTAGAGGCAGTTATTAGGTCTCTTCCTATGAAAGTAGTTAAACAGATAAGATGTGGGTCCTATCACTTGGAGGCAGCTATTTGGGTCCCTCCTGGTGAAGGCAACTAAGATTGTTAGGTCCCTCTACTTTGGAGGTAGTTGGCTAATTGAGTCCCTCTAATTTAGAGGCACGTGGGTCCCCTTGTAGGATAGTTCTATGTGACAATGGTCGCGGATTAAGTTCACTCCCTCATCTGGTTATCCAAGGGCAGCAAAGATTAAAGGTATGTGTAAGGTAAAAAAGATAAGTGAGAAAGTGCATTTATTCATATGATTCATGAATGTATATCATATTTATTTTTATTTGATAATTTGATTCATCAAGAACATGCCTACTTAGTAGTTCTATAGTTATTTCTATGCTATACCGTAGTGTATGACTTAAAATGAACTCTATGTGGGGAGATATGTTTTCTAAATTGAACGAATGAACCTCACTACAATGTATGATATTACCTTTTCATAATAAACCGAAGCAACTGGAATGACAATGATGACATAGATTTGCCAAGTAGTCTAGAGATCCTACTAAGAATATAAAATTCTCATTCCTATATGTGTTTCTATATCATTTCCAAATAGCCTAGGAGATTTGAAGAAGGTCAACCCAGCAGATTGTGAACAAAACTAGGCTGATTGCTAAAGGCCATTGACCAGTGTATATATGTTAGTATTGGATAGCTATTTCTCCTCATTGAGAACTCTTAGTAGATTTATTCATTATAAATTGAGAGACTATTTTGTAATACCAAATAAATGTAGAATGTACGAGATATTGTGTTATCCTCACGAAAAGTAAAGCAAATAATGAGTCAAGGCAGGTTTAATCAATTGTAGCAACTCCCAATATAATAGAATGACTTAACCATAATATTATATTTGGGAAGGTATTACATTTTTGGTGTCAGAGCAAAGGAAATTAAGCCAATCCTTGGGAACTTTTGCACGTGAACTATGGCGAATCACGACTCTCCACCCTAGGGCATACATGAGGCATGGCAAAGGACCCAACTAGTGTGCATGCTCTAACAGGTAGCAATTGTAGCCACCACATGAGACATGGCATAGACCTAGCTAACATGAACATTATATTTTTGGTATTAGAGCAGGTCGATCCTAACTAGACCTAAGGATTGGATTGACTATGCTTCCAGTGCACTCTGGAATTCTTAGTTAATATCATGCGACAAATCTTATTTGTTTAGATAGGATATAGGATTAGATATGCATGACAACCTAGCTGTGAATGTAATCAATTGCTATCACACTTAAATCAGTATTGGGCCTTATCAACTTATTGTTTTGTTATTTGTGATTAGGAGCTAATGGCTTTTGGTAGGCGTAGTAGGCCACGAGATGAACTTACTCCTGAAGATCCCACTAATTTCATAGGCACGGTACAAGAAATGGCGTATGCAATGAGAGAATAAGCATCCACGACATATCAAATGATGGATCAGCTAGGAAGATGGCTAGAAAAAGGACAAGGAGGAAAGCCAAATCGACATGAGGTCGATTTGGAGTATCTTAAGTTTGTAGAGTTTTGGAAGGCAAATCCACTTAGCTTAAGTGGAGCCATCAATCTAGGCAAGGCTGAGGAATAGATTAAGGCAGTGGAGAAGGCCTTATCAGTTCTGGCTTGTACTAATTACTAGAAGGTGGCGTTTGCTACTTATATATTAAAAGTAGATGCGGAGTTTTGGTGGAACAACATGCAATGATTACTGGAAGATTCTTAGATAAAGATTACCTAGTACATGTTTTAAAGGCCTTCTATGAGAAATACTTTCCTACTTCTATCTGAAATGATAAAGAGCTAGAATTTCTGCAACTTCGGCAAGGAAGTAAAAGCATGTCAGAGTATATAGCTAAATTTGAAAAGTTGTGTAAATTCCCTATCATCAATCAGCGGAATCCAAATGAGGTCTAGAAGTGTTTTAAGTTTGAATGTGGACTGAGAGAGGATATTTTGGAAGTAATGGGATATTCTAGAAGTAATGAGACCCATCGAGATCAGAGATTTTGCTGCCCTAGTAAACAAATGCAGAGTAGTCAAGGAGTACAAAAAAAGTTAAAGACTGCCCAGTTTGATTTTTATGGAAAGAGACTAGTGCTTGAAGATCCGAAACCCTAGCACAACCCACCATCCAAGAAGCAGTTCCCACTAAGTAAATATGAGAGTAAGCAGCTGCAACAGCCGATTGAGATAAGTTAAAAATATAGGAAGTATCGTAAGGGGAGACCTTGCTTGGTCGGACAAAACATATGCTTTAAGTGTGGAAAGCCATGACATATGATAAGAAAATACCCTAGATATCAACCATCCACTCCCAAGCCACAAATCAAGGAAGGGTTTTTACCTTAAGTACTAAAAAGACCAAACCTTCAGAGGAGCGAGCACAAGATTAGAAATAACCTAGAACCTGGATTGGCTTTTAGCTAACCGTATTATGTTAAATTATCCTCATAGGGTTCCTATATTTTCTTAATCATACTCATCAAATCTCTGTGTGCCTATGTGTAAACCTTTTATCAACACTCTTATGGTTATAAATAATTAACTTAATGGATGATTTTTGAGGACAAAATCTTTTAAAGGGGATAGTGTGTAACACCCCGAAGAATGGTATGCCTAATTAATACGTTAACTGATTTATTTCAATACATTATAGATACACGATTGGTCAATAGCAAAATGCATCCATTAGGGTTAGACAAATTTGAGTTTCTTTGTAGAGAAATTTCATGTAGGCAATTAGCAAATGTTTTGCTAGTTTAAGAGAAATCAGGTGGATTTCGATGTTCTATATAGCAAGAATAGAATCGGTAGAAATCTATATTGTACGATGGCAAAAACACTAGTTGAAAGCCCTAATATATATGGCTTTGCTAGTTTAAGAGAAATCAGGTGGATTTCGATGTTCTATATAGCAAGAATAGAATCAGTAGAAATCTATATTGTACGATGACAAAAACACTAGTTGAAAGCCCTAATATATATGGCTAGGAACTAGCCACTCACCTCATCATGTTGGCTAAATGGTAGCCACATGATTAGAGATTTAACAAATTTCAAATTGCCAATCAAATCCACTAATAACACTTTTTTTCCAACTTTCCAACTTTGTCCACAAGTTAACAAATTCTTCTTTCCATGCCCATAAAAATTTCGGCCAGCCTTTTTTGTTTTGCATCCTCTATTTCTTCCTTATATTCACTCCATTTCACTACCAACCTTGCAACTTTCACACAAGGCTTTGGTGATTTTAGCTTCTTGTACCAAATCTTCTACTATCCTTTGTATATTCTCAAGTAGACCTTAAGATCAACTCAAACGGATCTTCTTCCCCTTGACCTTTTGGCTTCAGCCTATCCAAGATCAAGTAAGGGTTTGCACATATTTCAAGAGTTTGAAGGCATAGCACCCTTAAACTATAAGTAGAAAGGCTTAGGTCTTGATATTAGGTAGGATTGCTTTGGATTTTGGTTACTTACTATGGTTTAGGGTTGCCTTGGGTTTATTCATGCTATTCTTATTTGATGATATTTGACGATCATATGGTTTATTTGTAGTGATTTAAAATTAGAATCACTAATTTGGATTGAAGATTGATTGACAGATAAAGAAGATACACAAAACATAACTACTATGTTGAAACCCTAAGTGTATTGTCCGTACAGTGAAAGGTATGGCCCCATCTGTAGAAATCAAAATTGAGTGAATCTAATTTTAGATAAAACTAGACTTCAGCGGTTTCCAACCATATAAATCATAGGTTCGCTAGATTTAAAATGAGAGAGTTATGAATTTTTTACTTGCATTGCCTAGTTTCACTCATTACCTTAACCAAGCACATTGAGAAGAGCGTAACCTACCCTATACAATTTCAAATTGATTGTAACAAACTTTTTAAGAAAGATAATATATAGTAATCATATTAAAAAAAGGTTTAAATTCTAAGTATATTGCTCCCAGTAATTCCCTGATACTACTTTATGTCCTATTTGGGTTAGAACAAGGCAACACAAAATAGCCTAATTGAGGAGCTCATAACTTGAGCTTTACTTACTCAATTAGGATGAAACTTGTTAGCATTGAAAGATAATTCAATTAGCTTCAAATTGGTATAAAAATTGTACAAAATTATGAAAAATGAAATTTTATAGATATTCTAAGTTTAGGGGGTCAAATTTATCCTAAAACAGGACAACCTTGGGCAAAACATTAATAACTTAAGTTATACACATCAAAGCTTAATGGGGCCAAAAAGGTTTAAAAGTAGACTAATAAGCTACAACATATTAATATATTGGATTGAAATTAATTAAAATGGAATTATGGATCAATTTATAAGAACAAAGCAGATCTAACAAAGTTAGGACGCATTGATAGCTTTATGGTTTAGAAGCTCTTTTGGCCTATAAAAAGCTAATGACTTAAATTTTATGAGATTTCTTATCAGAAATAATATGCTATTGACATATTTTATGTTGATTTTGATTATTATGACATGCTGGCTAGAATTATACTATCTGTATATTGGCAAACCTCATGTTTTAGCTATTATGCTACCAAAATTTCGGCAAAACTATATGAACAATGTATCATGAATTAAAGTTTCATAGGCTTATTCATATATGAATATCTGAGCATATGAATAGACAAGATGAAATCCTTTCACTCGGAGGCAGTTATTATGTCCTTCCCTGTAAAGGCAATTAAACAAATAAGACATAGGTCCCTTCACTTGGAGGTAGTTATTTGGGTCCCTCCTTGTGAAGGTAGCTAAGATTATTGGGTCCCTCTACTTTGGTAGTTAGTCAGCTGAGTCCCTCCAATTTAGAGGCATGCGGGTCTCCTTGTAGGATAGTTCTGTGTGATGACAATCACGAGTTGAGCTCACTCCTTGATCAAGCTATCCAAGGGCAGCAAAGATTAAAGGCATATGTAAACTAAGAAAGAAAAGTGAGAAAGTGCATTTATTCATATAATTCATGAACGTGTAGCATATTTACTTTTATTTGATAATTTGATTCGTCATGAAATTACCTACTTAGTAGTTCTATATTTATTTCTATGCTATACCTAAGTGCATAACTTAAAATGAAATCTGCTTCATGGAAGTGCATTTTTCTAAATTAAATGAATGAACCTTACTACTATGTATGAGATCACCTTTTCATAATAAACAGAAGCAGCTAGAACGACAATGATGGCATGGATTTGCCAAGTAGTCTAGGGATCCTATTGAGAATATAAAATTCTCAATCCTATATGTGTTTCCATATCATCTCTAGGCAGCCTAGGCAATCTTTAAGAAGGTCAACCCAGCGGATTATGAACGAAATTGGACTGATTGCTAAAGGCCATTGACCAATGTTTATATGTTAGTATTGGATAGCAGTTTCTCCTACTTAGGAACTCTTGGTAGAGTTACTCATTGTAAATTGAGAGGCTGTTTTGTAATACCAAATAAATGTAGAATGTATGATCTAACACCCTACCAAGTCCAATACTATGATTAAGTCATAATATTTCGCTTGGTAGTCATGCTATGTGCGATACCTTTCTTCTTTTTCCTTATTTCATTTTCAACTTAAATGACTAAATTGAAGCGCAATTGTACTATTCGTAATGGTTTGAACACGTGTAACGCAATAGCAGCAATTAAATAGCTTAGCAAAAGAAAAGAAATGAAATAACACAACCTCTGAGATATATATCGATGCATATTAGTACAGAGTTTCAAACTTTTGTGTACAAGTAAGTGAGTACATGAGTTAGGACTGTCAAACAAAGTAAACTGACATATATCTGCAAAGAGCGCCTCTATGTGGTCTTCGTAGGACATGTCATCTAACATCACTGGCTAACAAAACAAATAACACAAAGTGACCATGCCTATGGCCCAACTCATAAAGGCACCAAAAAAGGGCTACTCTATACACTACGGTTTGCTATGCAACTATCATCCCTGGTTAGAAGCTAAAGTTAGGAACCCATTAGCCATACCGGGTTTCGCTTGGGTGTAGTAGCCACTGGGTCTAGAGGACAAGCCAGAAGATGACTCTACTACCTCCAAAGAATCATCATCATCAAGGGAAAGTGAGAAGATCACCTGAGGTGGTAGAATGGGTAGTGATGCTACTGGTAGTGCCGGAGGTGGTGCGGGGTATGCCATATGTAGGGGCATGCCTATAAAAGGTGTAGCAGGGTCAAAAAGTGGGTGAAAAAGAGGAGCGGCATAGTCTCTACTAAAAAAGAAATTTAAACGGAAATGGCAGGTTCCAGTGATGTATACGGAGTTGATCACTAGGTCGAGGTGGAAATGTAGATCAGGACACTCAATGAAAAGGACTGCCGTCACTGCCTGATCCATGCCTTGAGAATGACGTGGATATATACAATAGGGTGAGAATTTGTAAAATTCTCAATAGGATTCATATATAAATATACTATGCTGACATTGCGTTCATTCCTAATTGCTTCAGTTGTTATTTAATTACAAAAAAGTGAATAGCCAACAGAATAATTGCAGTTATCTTTATTGAAAACATAATCTAAAGCAAGGTTTAATTCTATTTAAGGCAATAAGAAATAGAATGAATATCAGATCAAAGGAATCATATAACACAAAGCATAAGGCCATTTAGTAGTAACAACTATAAGAGACAGTATAAGTATCACAATTAAATCATAATTAACCACAAGTGCAGCACATGAAATCAGCAGATCATGACAAATGTATTTATTAAGAAAATGAAATGCATTTTGCCTCAACAATTCTTTAACTTGTATGTCATAGGCTCTTCCATAGTTGGTCCCCTGGAAGTTTTAGGCCATATAACTCCTGGTAATAGTCTACCTTTTAGAACTGAGCTCGTTTCTTTATAAGATTGTCGAGTTTACTTTCCCTGACTTTTTCACCGATCCATTCCTGTTAACTTTATTCCAGGGCAGGCCCAAGTAATATGGAATCCTCATAGTTCGTATGAATCATGTAACCAAGATTAAATTAACTTGGATGTCATATGCATCAACAAGTACATCATGTTTAGTGCACAATTCCTAACAGATCAAGTTCGCTTTCCCATGAATAGTATCACTCAGCTAGACAATCAGTCACAATAGTATAATCAGTATGATTGATAACTCCTTTTGATGAGTTATATTTTTAGTTAGTTTTTATTTAATTTAGGACGTATTATTTAGTTTTGTTGCTATTTTGTTTTATTTTAGTTAAGTAGTTTAGATTTGGTGCTATTTTCATTTTCTATTATTTTCTTATATTTTGGATACTTATTTTGGGTTTATGTTGATTGTCATTAGGTACAAGCACTCAAGTTGGAATTTGGAACCATGAGAGAGCTTATCTTGCATAAAATCAAGATCTTTCAGCATTGGAAATTCAATATCTAGCTCTCTAGAAGTCGGATTATGATGGTTCAAGATTGTTTGGAAAGAAGAGAAGAAGATCTCCAACTTTGTTGTTGGACACTTTTTCCAGTTCTCGAGTCTTCTAGGAGAAAAAGGCGAAACAAGATTGAAGCTTCATCTTGTTTTCGATGCTGTTAAGTCTGACCTTTTATTACTCTTTCATTTATATCTTGAGTTACAGAACTCTGATTGAGGCAATTCTTATTGCGTTGGAAAGCTTATTCAAAGATATACAATCACTATTTCTGCCTCTGAGGCCAAATTCCAACTATTTTGACCACTACAGAGCTTGGAAATGTGTAAAAATAGTTAGCACCGTCAGGCAGACGTGCTATAGCGCGCTGCCTTGCGCTATAGCGCGACGCCGCTTGTAAAGTTTGCGACAAGTTCGGCTCGGGCGAGTCGAAAAGGATCCGTAGACTATAAAAGGCAACACACAAGGTCAGAAAAAGGATCCCTAGACACTCACACACCCTTTCGAAGACAGAAGACCTTTTCCAGAGAGATTGAAGGTGAAGATTCAAGGATTCCAAAGCTCAACTTCAATACGGAGAAATCCACATTCTTCCGAATATCTTGTCTCAAGCTAGAAATCTTTATGGCTTTTGTTTCTTCTATCTTCTCATCTTCATACTCTTTCATTGTTTTCTTTTCTTCAGTTATGAACTAGTTTTCTTTTGCTAGGGCGTTAATGGGCCCTTTTTGTATGACAAGTTTATTCATGGATTAATGTTAATCTTGTTTTCTATCTCTATTGCTTAGTGTTTTTGTTTGTTCTTAATGCTTTTAATTGCTTGATCACCAATTAATTGATTTGGGGATTTACAATAACTCGAGAGAGGGTTTGTGAATAGAGCCTCTTAACATAAACACCATGAACTGAGCGAAAACTAGAGATAGACAAATGCGGTTCGTGCGGTCAACACAGGAACCCATAGAGCTTTAACCTTTACCTAGATTAGTTTGTGCTAAGAGATTAGGCAATCAGTTTAGGATAAAGAGTATTGCTTGACCTCGAGAGAGGCTAGGAATAGATTAAGAGCCTGATCGTGAGTTAATTGGGATAGGAGCAGTTAATGTAAATTCATAGTAAATGTGCCTGCAATAGGTGAAATTAATTAGCCCTAGCATCCATCCCATTGCATTTATCCATACTGTTAGAATTCTTTGCATTAGTATTTTATTTTATTTTATTTTATTTAAATTTTAATTTCCTCATCAGTAATTCCATTCTGTCCAAATAGTTATTCCCTTAGACTATTTCGGTATTTGATCTATCCTCGTGGAAACGATACTTTACTTATCACTTTATTACTTGTACGATTCGGTATACTTGCCGGAGCCGCACCAATGATATATCAATCTCTCAACGTCAATATAAATCTTGCAATATTCAACCCAATTAAGCCTTATATGTATACTAATACATGTGAACTTTCAATTTGGTCATCCTGCCAATTCTATTCAGTTATGGCTGGATTTGTAAATTATGCCATAATTTCTATTTAATTTATTCAGGTTTGAATTTTGGATATGTTGGAGTATTATTGGTCTAATTTTTAATATCTTTAGTCCCATTAAGTTTTGATAAGTATCACTCAAGTTATTGACATTTAATCTAGGCTTGTCCCTTTGCTAGGCAGATTTGCACACTAAAAAGTAGAAATTCACTAAAAATAGAAAACTAGTTTGAATTATATGAAACCTATATTATTTTAAAGCTAACTAAACAGCTTTCATTTCCAACTAGTTTCACTCCTTTTGAATAAGTAGAACTCAAGTTATGAGCTCTTGAATTTGGCTAACTTGATCTGCTTTGTTCTAGCTTGATTAGGACATGGGACAACTTCAATGAATTACTGGGAACAACAGGGATCGAATTTGGCTCCAAAAGTTTTATGAGGCATTGCCTTATGTGTAAATATGCCCTACACAAACCATTCTAGTTAGATCCAAAGGCAAAAATTTGGGGTAAATTTCAAAAGTTTATATCTCATTCAATACTAATCCAATCATCTTATAATTTATATGATTGGAAAGCTCTAAATGTCTAGTTTCATATAAAATTGGTCTTATCTCATTTTGATGTCTGTAGACAAGTCTATACACTTTGTAATTACAGGCACTGCAGGTTTTCCTAGTTAAATTCACTCTAATTGCTTCCTTTTTGGTTCTTTCTCTAATTAAACCATCAAAGCTCAACATATACCTAATAATCCAGCTATAAACATATGCATAAACTCAATATAACATCAAATACATGAATATAGATGAATTTCCAATAGCCACCAATCCCCAAGAAATCAAGTAAAGAGAGTGAATCTTACTTTTAATTGATGAGAATACTAGTCAGGGTTGATGTTTTGGGTGCAAGATGTATTTGAAGGTTGAAGGTGGAGTGAAAATGAAGTAAGGGAGAAGAAGAAAAAAGAGAGAAAGCTACAAAACATAGGGTGAATAGATGAGGGAGTAAAGATTTGGTGGTGGAGGCTTGGCTTATGATTGGTTGTTGTAGTTTGCGGTGGATGATTGGCCACTTTTTTCCCACAAATTGGACAGCTATGTAACGTTTGAAAAACCTTATCGTTTTTAACCAAGTTGTTCAGTTTTTATCGAATAATTGTGATTAATTAGAATTCGATTTAGTATTCACTTAAAGCCAGTTTAGTATGATTTAGGAGGATTAGATATGATGGAATTAGATGAGAAATACAAGAAACTTCATAGGTTTTTTCTAAAACTGTTTTATCAATTTAAAAGAAATCAGTAAGATTTCGATATTTTAAACTGTCGGAACCGAACCAATAGAACTTATACTGTGAGAACCCTAGGATGGATGGCCAAGATTTAGCCAACACACCTGCACAAGTAGCACCACATACAGCCAAAAAGAGGGCAGCTAAACCAAGTTGGAATAAGGGTTTGAGGTCCACCAATCATATGATAGCTTCCATCAAAAGTTTTTAATTCTTTCCCTTCCTACCCCTTGCAATTTTGGCCACTATATGCTACTGGCCTCTCATCATTTTTCTTCTATCCCAACTCATCTTCACGCCATCTCCATTAACTCTTCAAACTACATCAAGATTTCTTCAACTCAAAACACAAATCTTGCAAGAATCACACCTAGGAAATGTAGAAATTCAATCTATCTTCTTGTTTTCTTTGAATTGGGGCTGATTGGGACTCCACTTTCTTTCCACTTTCTTGCATGATTTTGATGTTATCTTGAGTAGAGATGATGAGTTAGGGTTGATTTTATATGTATGATATGATTTGAATTGAAATTAGAAGGAAGAAACTTGAAAATTGAGAGAAGCAAGGAGCTGTTAGGTGAAAACCCTACAATGTCCGTACGTTTGTCTAGTATGGACAAAAGTTCAGCCAGACCTTGATTAATCTATTTTTACATGAAACTAGACATCTAGGGCTTTCCAACCATATCAAATATACGGCCATTGGATTAGTATAGAATTAGTTATGAATTTTTTAAGTTTAGCCTAAAATTTTGGGCCCTTCTTTGGGTAGTATGAGTTAAGAAGGATGTCACTCACCCTACAAAAGCCCAAATTGAGTGCAACCAGCCCTGTTTGAAAGGTAACATGTAGCTAAACATTCCATAAAAATTTTAGAGTTAGATTCATTCTCAATTGTTCCCAGCAAATTGATGAAATTGCCTTAAGTTCAAACCGGACAGGAATAGGGTAGTCCAAAAGAGTCTACTTACAGGGCTTATATCTCTAGTTCTACTTATGAAAATGAGGTGCAACTTCTTTCAAATAAATTTTGTTCTGTTACTTTAATTTGGTATAATTTTGTATAATTTCACCTAGGTTTCTATTTTTAGTGCATTTTTACTTTTAAGGGTGCAATTCTGGCCAATAGTAGAATAGACTGGAGTAAAATTCAAATAACTTGAACTACACAAACCAAAATGAGATGGGACTAAAAGCGATGAAAACTAGACACATTGAGCTATAACCTATCCAAAATTCAAGTTTAAATGAGTTGAATAGAAGTAAAGGTGAGTTTTATAAAACTCGGGCTGAAGGGGATAGGGTGAGCAGAAAAACTCTGTTAATATTCTTGTTGATTTTGACACATCATATGATTAATATTGTTGCTATAACTTGCTGTTTTATATTGAATTGAATGCTTCATTATTTTATTGGTAGCCTGGCACTATTCATGGGGAAATGGACTTGATCCATCATGCTACCCAATTTCCGACAGAAATTAGTGATAGTTTTAGATATTGGTGTGTTAATATTGTTATGCGATGTGTATGAATACCATGCAAATATTATCATTTGAGAATAAGGTATGAAGCCTATGTATTTATGATTTTATGATGAAAGATATGATGATGAGTTCATATTCCAAAGGAACATGACTTGGCGATCATGCTCTAATGGGGAATGACATGGTGATCATACTCCGGAATGTGGCATAATGATCCCACACCCTGAGGAATGTGACATGGCGATCACACCCCAGTAGAGTATTGTCACATCCATGAGTTCCGACTTCCGACTTCACCTTAAAATGGACATTATTTTCGACTTTCGACTTAATCGTCAGGGTCTAAGCAAAATGGACATAATTTCGGATTTCCGACTTTATTTCCAAGTTACATGCTTTTTCGATGTCCAACTTTACTTCCAAGTATCGAATACAATGGAAATGAATTCGATCTCCGACTGACTTCCAATCTCTGACTTCATGTTTCAAATGGATACGAGTTCCGATCTCAGAGTTTATCTCCAAGTTCAACCAGAATACACACGAGTTTCGACCTTAGGATTGATTCCAATGATTCAATTGCACGAATTCCGACCTCCAAATTGATCTTCAAGGACTTATACACAAATTCTGATCTCCAAATTTATCTTTCAGTTCTATTGACATTCCCGACTTTGACCTTATGACCGACTTCTGAGATTGAATTGAGCTCCGGGATTATATAAGTTCCGACTTCCCAGTTTTTAAGGTGAATGTTTTGATTCCCGATTTCTGGTGTTATGCCTAGAATCGATCTCCGAGATTGATCATGAACCGAATTTTAGAATTACGTGTAATAAGAGTTTGGAAGCGTCCCAGTTCTTGACTTCCGAGATGCGGTATAAGGTGATTTGCTCGCTGTGTGATTTCTGATCTTTGACCTTAAACCACAGTGAGTCTTACAAAACTTTTATGTATTTCCTGAGTTCCGAGTTCCGACTTCAAGAGATACAATGGAAGCAAGTTCCACTTTTAGGCAACATGGAGAATAATATAGCCACAAAAGAGGGAAACATGGCTGAACATTACCTACATGAAATTCATCCAATCAACACTCACAATTCTAAATACCCTCGTTGTATTTAAGTCAGATTTTCTCCTCACTTCTTGCTGACTTGTGCCCCTCTCATCTAGTTTCAGACTTCTTCTTCTTCTCTTCTTCTTTTCTCCTCTTAACTTACTCCATCAAACCTCCAAGCTTTGTCAAGGTTCTATCAATCCAAACTTAAATTCAGCAAGATGGCACATAAAGGACGTAGGATTCAATCTCTGTTCTTAATTTTTCTAAACTTTTGTTGTATAAAGTTCCACTCTTCTTCATGTATTTGAAGATATATTGGATGTATATGATGGATTATGGTTGGATTAATATGAAATCGTGAGTTGGAATTAAGGTTAGAAGAAGAAAACTAGGAGAAGTGGAGGATTGGGATGCTATCTAAGTGAGAAGCCCCACAGCAGTCTGTATGGCAGAGTGTACAACTTTGCCTACAGTATTCAATGGAACCATTTTTATTTGAAACTAGATATTCAGGGCTTTCCATACATATATCATATAAGATCATTGGATTATTATTGAAAGAGATATGAATTTTGGAAATTTGACCTAGATTTCAAAGGTTGATAATGGGTAGACTGGGCTGTTCCAGGCATAACTTGCTCTATACAACTCCAAATTGAGTGAAATTAACCTTGTTAAAAAGCTTACACGTAGAAGAACTATAAAAAGATTCCAAGTTTGATACGGTCCCATTCGTTCCTAGTGGTTCGAAGAAATTGCCCTATGTCCAAACCAAGCCAAAACAGGACAGTTCAAGAATGTCAAATTTCGGGGCTTATAACTCGAGTTCTACTAAAGCAAATGAAATGGAACTTATTATAAATGAAAATTTTCCTTTTATCCTTAATATGCACCAATTTTGTATGATTTGAGTTGGTTTTCAATTTTTATTGGATTTTTACTTTTAAGTGTGTAATTCTAGCTAGCTGCAGGCAGGCCAGGATACAACTTAAATATCTTGAACTATACTTATCAAATTACATGGGACTAAAGAGGTTAGAAAATAGACATATAACACTCTCACATATCCAAAATTTAGGTCCAGATGAGTTAAATAGAAATTATGGCCTGATTTACAAAAAATGGGCTAAGTGAAAGTGCTAATACAGCAACTATGCTTCAAATACAACTAATGTTCCTATGAAATTGATGATGAATTATGAATGAATATTGTGAATTTTCTGTGAAACTGATTATCTGAGTGTTGGCACTATTCATGGGGAAACAGATCTGATCCGTTATGCTGCTAAATTTTCGGTAGAGTTGTAAAGAAGGTTATGAGCATTTATGTGTTAAGAATATGTATGAAGAAATTCCATATGCAATGATATATGAAAACAAATGACGAAGCATATGTAAGGATGCATTCAGCATGTCTATGCGTGATTATGTATGAGAATGAAAGGATACGAATATATTAAATGTGAATCCCTGGAGGCAGTTGCACATTGAATCCCTCCCTGTGAAGGCAATTAAATAAGACAAGATTGGGTCCCTTCACTTAGAGGCAGTTATTTGGGTCTCTTCCGGTAAAGGTAGTTAAAAGGCAAATATATGGGTCCCTTCACTCGGAGACAGTTGTACATTGAGTCCCTCCCTATGAAGGCAGCTAAAACTTTTGGGTTCCTCTATGTTGAAGGCAGATGGCCAACTGAGTCCCTCCGACCTAGAGGCACGTGGGTCCCCTTGTGGGTCAGTGCTGTGTGATGGCGGTCACAAGTTGAGTTGACGAGCTCACTCCTAGATCAGACTACCCAAAGGCAGTAAAGAGTAAAGACTAAAGATTAAGACATATGCAAGCACCCTATGGGCGGTGATACGTAACGATTTTAACGCCTAGGTGTGCCAAAAAAAGAAAGTAAAGAAAGTAAACTAAGGGTGTGATCCTTCAAAAGGGAAGGTGAACCAAAGTAAGCTCCCCTCACCCACGACTCACATGAGGTGTAACATCCTCCCAAGTATAGTACTATGCTTAAGTTATAATACCTCGCCTGGGAGTAGTTACTTTCACTTAATCGGACCTTGTCTAGCAGCAACCTTCGGCCACCTTCGCCTCGGAAGGCCTTCTTCAGAAGCTTCTGATCTATTTGGAGATAACACGGAAAAAGAGTGAGAATTTTAAATTCTCAGTAGGATTCACTAAGAAATTTGATACCATGTCATCGTTATTATCTCCAGCTGCTTCGGCTTATTATGAAAAAGGTGAACATGTTATACAAATTGTTAAATTTGATAGTTTGAAACCATATTGTCCGAAGCAGAGTTCATTTTATCTCATGCACTTAAGTCACATTGACAATATTTCATATTTAGAATAAAAAATCACTGCATAAATGGATAGAGCAAGCTTAGCATCAATAAAACATGGGATATAATAATAGTGAGCATTTGTAAGGTTCAGTTTCTTAGTTTTCGAAAACATGATTATCCGATGCGGATTCAATTTTAACATATCCTCTGATCATTTATATTATAATGAGCATAGGTACAATTGTAATTACATAAAACATATATGGCTGTGCTATAAGCTTCTCTTAACTCATCACCATCATAACTTCTCGGTACTTACACTAGCTGGGTCATGCCATGCCTCATGTAAGCCCTATCCCCTATACTCACACTAGCTTGGTCATGACATGTCCTATGTGAGTCGTGGGTGAGGGGAGTTTACTTCCTTTACTTTCTTTTCTTGGCACACCTAGGCGTTATATATCGCCGACTCTAGGGTGCTTGCATACGTTTTAATTTTTAGTCTTTACTGCCCTTGGGTAGTCTGATCTAGGAGTGAACTTGTCAGCTCAACCCATGACTGTCGTCACACAGACTAACCTACAAGGGGATTCACGTGCCTCTAGTCCTGGAGGGATCTCATTTTGGTCACGTGCCTCTAAATTGAAGGGATCTCTTTTGGTCACGTGCCTCATTAATAGAGGGATCTCAGCTGACCACTTGCCTTCAATGTAGAGGGATCTCATCTGACCACGTGCCTCCAAGGTAGAGGGATCTCACAGTCTTATACTGCCTTCATAGGGAGGGATTCAATGTGTAACTGCCTCCAAGTGAAGGGACCCATATCTTTGTCTTTTAACTGCCTTCATCTCATACCTAATCAAGCATCGACATGCTGAATGCACTCATACATATGCTTCATCATTTATTTTCATATGTCCTTGCATACATGATTTCCATATATATATTCATAAAGGCTCATTACTTCCTTATAATTCTACCGAAAATTCGGCAGCATAACGGATCAGATCCGTTTCCCCATGAATAATGCCAGTTTCAATATACAGTCAGTCATAGTAAGAGATCAAATATAATGCATTAATTTTTCACGCACCAACATGGAATTGCACACTTAGACTTTAATTGAATTCATATATGCATTAAGGTGCCAAATCCTTTAATCTTGGAAATTCTGCTCATAGTCTTCAACTCTGCTCGTTTTCAGAAATTAAGCCTTAAATTCATTTTAACTCATTTAGACCTGAATTTTGGATATGTTGAATGTTATGTGTCTATTTTTCAACCTCTTTGGTCCCATCTAATTTTGATAAATATAGCTCAAGTTATTTAAGTTTTATCCCGGACTGCCCTGAAGATTGCCAGAACTATACACTTAAAAGTAAAAATCCATTAAAAATCAAAAGCTAGATTAAATCATATGAAATTGGTATCCTATTAAAGCTAACAGGACAAGTTTTCATTTGGCATAAGTTTCATTTCAGTTGCTTTAGTATAGGCCCCGAAATTTGACCTTCCTGAATTGCCCTGTTTTGGCCTGGTTTGGAAATAGGGCAAATTTCTCCACTCACTGGGAACAAACAGGACTTTATCTAATTTTGCAATTTTTATGGGATATTCTTCTATATATAAGCTTTCTAAAAAAGTTGGGTTCATTCAATTCCAAATCATGTAGGGCGAGTTTTGCCCTGAAAAACCTAGTCTGCTCGGAATCAAACTCAAAAACCTAGGTTGAAATTCAAAAATTCATATCTCTCTCAATACTTATCTAATGACCTTATATGATATATGTGTGGAAAGCCCTGGATGTCTAGTTTCATATAAAAATGGTTTCATAGAATTTAAATGGCAGTGGGCAGAGCTGCACACTCCATCATATGGACTGCCATAGGTTTCCTTAACCTAATCCATTCTGTTTGCTTCTCTTCACTAGTTAATCATCCAAAACTCAATTTAAAACACAAAAATCCAGCCATAAACCTTCACATAGGCTCATAATAACATCAAATACATGCATCCAAATGAATCCACAGTAGCCCCAATTCACAAGAAAATTCAGAGAAGGGGTTGAATCCTACCTCCAATTGATGTAGAAACTAGCTAGAATTAAGCTCTTGGTGGAGGAAGTGGATGAGGCTTGGAGTTTTGAGGAAGATGAAGTAAAAATGGGAGAAGAAAGAGTGAGAAATGGTCAGCTGAAGAAGGAGTATGAAAATGAGGGAGTTGAAGAGGGTCTTGGTGTCTTAAATCATAAGAAAAGGCTTGTGATTGGCCAAGGATTGGTTGGTGGTTATTGAGCCAAGCTTCCCCACCAACTTGGGCAGCAAGTGGCGCCCTCTTTGGGGTTAGGAGTGGTTGAATAACAACCACTTAAACTAGGGTAATTGGTGTGAAATTCTATCGATTCGATTCTGACAGTTTAACATACCGAATCTTTATCGATTTCCTTGAATTTGGCCAAACGGTCTTGAAGAATTTTGTGAGGTCTTCTATGTTTCTATTCTAATTATTTCTAATTCTAATCTCTCTAATTTAACATCTTATTAACTCTTTATTAACCTTTAATTAATTTCTAATTAATCTTAAAGATTCAATAAAATCGAATAAATCGATTAACAGTGTAAATTAAACGTTTTGCAAGTTGAGGGCCTTTCTGGTTTTTGTTTTTCATGGCTAATGGCATTTTTCATGATTATGGGTAAGTCTAGGGGTATCCCACATCATTTCACATGTGGACACCTCCGTTGCCCAATTGGCCAAGAATTGGGTTTCTATGTTTCCGCTACGTGGTTCTACTTCATTTAAAACCTTATTCTGCTAATTCAATTGATATAAGGACCTAAATGTTGTTTTCAAAAATGTTCAGGGGCAAGGCTAGAAATAATAAAAGTTTGTCTAATGACGTTTTTATCATTTCCTATTACATTATATAGGGATGTTACATGAAGCACGGCATAACCCAGCTAGTGTGAGTATAGGAGATAGGGCTTACATGAGGCATGGCATAACCCAGCTAGTGTAAGTACGGAGAAGTTATGGGGGCGACGAGTTAAGAGAAGCTTATAGCACAACCATACATGTGTTATGTAATTATAATTGTGCCAATGCTCACTATTATGATATCCTATATTTTATTCAGGCTGAGCTTGTTCTATCTATTTATGCAGTGATTTTATTCTAAATATAAAATATCGCTAATGTGACTTAAGTGCATGAGATATAGTGAATTATGCTTCGAACTATATGTTTTCAAACTATAAAACAAAATAGTTCATATAAGGTATTCACTTTTTATAACAAACCAGCGCAGCTGGAGATAATAACGATGGCACTATATGAAGTTTCTTAATGAATCCTACTGAAAATTTATAATTCTCACTCCTGTTTCCGTGTTATCTCCAAATAGCCCGAAAGGTCTCGAAGATGGCTGAGGCTACTGTGAAATAAGATCCACTCAGGTAACAGTAACAACTCTTGGGTGTGGTGCTATGACTTAAGTATAGTACTATACTTGGGAGGATGTTACAAGTATGACATGGCGATTATACTCTAGGACGTGGCAAGATGAACATATTCTTAAGGATTGCGACATAGTGGTCACACCCCTATGGAGTATGATATGGTGATCATACTCTCGAATATATATAACAAGTAAAGGAAGATGAAGGAAGAAAGAAAATAATGTGTATAAGCATAAATGCAAGTACAAGTAAAGGCATGTCCAGATTTTATGTTTCCAGTATATTAGTGTTATTATATTTTAATATGTTTCCGTTATTATTCATAGTATAATTCATGAATTTATTTTGTATTGGCTCTCCCAAATGATAAGTGTATGAATAAAATGAACTTTGCTTCGGATAGCATGTTTTCGAACTATAAAATTAAATAATTTATATAACATGTTCACACTTTTCATAATAAACTAAAGCAACTGGAGATGACAACGATGACATTATGTATGATAGTTAGAGAATCCTACTGAGAATTTAAAATTCTCACTCCTATTTCCGTGTTACCTCCAAATAGTTCGAGAAATTTCAAAGACAATTGAAGTTGTTGTCAAATAAAGCCCGCTCAGGTAATAGTAACAACTCCTAAATGTAGTACTATGACTTAAGCATAATACTATACTAGGGAGGACGTTACAAGCTGAATGTAACATCCCCATATAACGTAATAGGAAATAATAAAAATAAACTTTTATTATTCACAATCTTGCTCCTAAACTTTTTAGAAAATGATAATTAGGTCCCTATATCAATAGGATTAGTAGAATAAAGTTTTAAACAAAGCAGAACCACGTAGCAAAAATGTAGAATCTAAACCTCAGCTGATTGAGCCACGGAGGCATCCATATGTGAAATGACATGGGATGCCCCTAAACTTACCCATAATTACTAAAATGCCATTAGCCACGAAAAACAGAAAACGGAATAGCCCTAAATTGGTAAAATGATTAATTTATGTCGTTAATCGATTTATTCGATTTTATAGGATAAATAGGATTAATTAGAAGTTAATTAGAGGTTAACTAAAAACTAATTAAATGTTAATTAGAAGAATTAAGCTTAGGTTAAGATAGATACATAGGAACTCTCACAAAACTATTCAGTAATATTTTGCCGGTTTGAAGGAAATTAGTAAGATTACGGTATTTTAAACTGCCAGAACCGAAGCAACCAGATAATACACCTATGACCCTAAAATGAGTGGCTAAAAATTAGCCACTCTCACCAAGCATTTGGACGCCTAATGGCTATCCCAAATGAGGTGATCTTGGCTTCATTCTAGCCATCCATTTTCCTCCAATCAAATGCTAAAGCTCCAACTATCATCATTACATCAAACAAGTTTTTCTTCCTTTCCCTTTTGTGCTACGGTTGCCTCTTTCTTTCCTTCCTTTCTTCATTTTCCTCTTCTTGTCCTACTTCATATTACCTCCTCTCATGCTCTCATCCACCCTCCTTACCCACAAACACCCATCTTGATCAAGAATCTCACTTGCTAGAAGTAGGATTCAAGTTCTTTGCATGATTTTATTGAATTAATAAATGTTAGGATTACTTTATTCTCTTGTGTAACTGATGATATATGGTGGTGGTGTGATGTTTTATGGCTGACATATCATGTTTTTATTTGGGTTGATTGAGATTTGAATGAGAAAACACGAAGAGGCACAAAATAGAATCTATTAGGTTGAGAAAACCTATGGCGGTTAGTACCGCCATTTAAATATGATGAACCATTTTTATATGAAACTAGACATCTAGGGCTTTCCATAAATATATCATATAAGGCCATTGGATTAGTATTGAGAGAGATATGAATTTTGGAAGTTCAACCTAGGTTTTTGATTTTGATTCTAGGCAGACCAGGTTGTTCAAGGTAAATCTCGCCCTATACTATTTGGAATTGAATGAAACTAACTTTGTTAGAAAGCTTACACATAGCAGAATTTCCCATAAAAATTTCAGAGTTAGATAAGATCCCGTTTGCTCCCAGTGGTCCAAGAAAGTTACCCTATATCCAAACTGGGCCAAAATAAGGCAGTTTAGGAAAGTTAGATTTCGGGCTTGTGACTCGAGGCCTATTAAGGCAATTGGAATGAAACTTTTTGTAAATAAAATTTTGTCCTGTTAGCTTTAATATGAGACCAATTTATTATAATTTCAGTCAATTTTCGAGTTTTAATGGATTTTTACTTTTCAGTGTGCAATTCTGGCTAGCCACAGGGTAGGCCGGGATAAAACCTAAATAACTTGAGCTATGCTTATCGAAATTAGATGGGACCAAAGAGATTAGAAAATAGACACATAACACTTTAATATATCCAAAATTTAGGTCCAGATGAGTTAAATGGAAATTTTGGCTTGAGTTACAAAAACCAGGTTGAATGATTGAGCTGAGGCAGTAGCTTTGTCTTAATATAACTAATGTTTCTATGAAGTTAATATTGCATTATGAATGGGATGATATGATTTCTTTGATAAGTTGATATGCTAAGTACTAGCACTATTCATGGGGAAGCGGACACATTCCGTTATGCCACTGAATTTTCGGTAGAATTGTAAGAAGGTTATGAACACTTGTATGTTATGAATATGTATGTGGGAAACATGTATGCAAGAATATATGAAAGTAAGCGATGAAGCATATACATGCGTGCATTCAGCATGTCTATACATGATTATGTATGAGAATGAGAGAATGTGGATATATAAAATGTGAATCCCTTCACCTGGAGGCAGTTATGGGATCCCTCCTTGTGAAGGCAGTTAAATAAGATAAGACGTGGATCCCTTCACTTGGAGGCAATTGCACTTTGAATCCCTCCCTGTGAAGGCAGTATAAAACTATGAGATCGCTATACCTTGGAGGCACGTAGTCAGATGAGATCCCTCTACCTTGGAGGCACATGGTCATATGGGATCCCTCTACATTGACGGCAAGTAGTCAGCCGAGATCCTTTTATTCTTGAGGCATGTGACCAAGAGAGATCCCTTCAATTTAGAGGCATGTGGCCACAATGAGATCCCTCCAAGACTAGAGGCACGTGAATCCCCTTGTGGGTCAATGCTGTGTGACGAATGAGACTACCCAAGGGCAGCAAGGACTAAAAATTAAAGCATATGCAAGCATCTCACTCACATGAGGTATGACATCGACCCAGCTAGTGTGGGTATAGGGGATAGGGCTTACATGAGGCATGACATGACCCAACTAGTGTAAGTACCGAAAATTTATGGTGGTTACGTCCATAGTATTACTCATTTCCACTCATGTCTAGTGGGTGAAGGAAAGCAAAGGAAGTTAAAAGGGCACTCGTAAATGCATATTATTTAGTCATTCTTTGATCTGTTACACTTATGCTTCAATTCTTTTCCCTGCTTATTAAGAGACTAATTATATCTATATACAGACGTTAGTTATTCTGCTGCAATTATGTTTATTCTTCCTTTGATTAACAAGTGCATGAATAAAATGAACTTTGCTTCGGATAATACATTTTCGAATTATAAAACTGAAAAGTCTATTAACATGTTCACCATTTCATAATAAACCGAAGCAGCTGGAGATAATAATGATGACACAACATAGGGTAGTTTAAGGAATCTTACTGAGAATTTATAGTTCTCACTCCTATGTTTATTTTCGTGTTATCTCCAGATAGTTCAGAAGTCTCGAAGAAGGTCCTCCGAGGCGGAGTTGACTAGTAAGATTGAAGGTGGCCGAAGGTTGCTACCAGACAAGGTCCGATTAAGTGACAGTAACAACTCCTAGGCGAGGTATTATGACTTAAGCATAGTACCATACTTGGGAGGGTGTTACATATGGCGCTGCACAAAGGGGGAAGAGTGGCTAAATTTTGGCCACTCATGTTAGGATTTTTGGTTTACAATTCTACTAATTCGATTCCAATAATTTAAAATACCGAATCTTTAACAATTTCCTTGAAATTGGAAAATCATAACTAAATAGTTTTGTGAGAGTTCTTATGTATCTATCTTAATCTTCCCTAAGCTTAATCTTTCTAATTAACACTTAATTAAATCCTAATTAATCGCTAATTAACTTCTAATTAATCTTAGTTATCAGATAAAATCGAATAAATTGATTAATGATGTAAATTAAATGTTTTGAAAAATTTCAGACGTTACATATGAGATATTGTGTTATCCTCACAAAAAGTAAAGCAAATAATGGGTCAAGGTCTGTTTAACCATTGTAGCAACTCCTAATATGATAGTATGACTTAAGCATTACATTATATTTGAGAGGGTATTACATTTTGCACTAGCTAAGCCTATTAGTCATCTTAGAATAGTTGCCTGGCATGTCTTCAGCTCTCAACCTATGCATCTGGCTAATGTATTTCTGCGAAATTGTTTCATATGTTTTAATATTATATTTGGATTTTATTTTAATTAATGAGACAGAATGAAATTACTAAAAAGGAATGAGAATGAATGAAAGAAAATTACTTTTCTCTTAGTAGATTAATAAAAAAAAGGGAATAAAACTACTCTAATACACACACACACACACACACACACACACATATATATAAGTCATTTAGTAAAGGAATGAAATGAAACAAATATATTATTTATATATCATAATTTTTAATTCATCTCATTCCACCTCAATTTAAGAGAAAATAGAAATAGATACTTGAGTGAAAAAGAGAAGAAATATATCCTTTTAGTTGTTTATCTTTTCTATTTGTATTTAGACTATTGATTAAGAGAACTTATTCTCTATTATTTGTTTCTTTTATTTCTTCTTATTACCTATTATACAAACGTGGAGGATTCTATAGTCCTAACAATTGGTGAACTATTACAAATTTTTATTTTTTGTTCAAAGACATTTTACTAGAGTATCTGGGTATTATTTTTTTTGGAGATAACAATGTACTGGTGGGGATTTAAATCGCTTCCTCTCTGCATTTTCTTATGTGTTTGTGCACTTATTAAATCCCCACTAAGACAATAAAATCCTATAACATAACACTCAAACCCTTAATGATATCATGATGGAAAAATAAAAAGAAATGGAGAAAGACAACTCCACTCCTCACTATTGAAATGATTTTTCCCGATTTTCTTACATGATTTTCCAATAAAATATCTTAAAAAATTACAATTCTTATTGAAAGTTCATACATTGATTGTGTGTAAAGGTAGAAACATATCAGGCTAGGCTTTAGCTAGGCTTGTGTTGTAATCTATTAGCCTGAGCCTTAACCTACACTTAACTATTAGCCTTTTTTTTTTTTTTAAGCCTAATTCTAGTTTATTTAAAAGTTTGACTTGTCCTGAAACTTGTTTACAAAGACTGCAATTTTAAATATTTTAAACAAGCTAATAGGCAAAGAGATTGACAGCTACTATGGTTAAAAATGGCCAAAGATACACCTTGGTTAGCCAAGTTGAAGCCAGAGGTTATTAGACCTCTTACTATCATTAGGGTACTTAATGGATTTGATTTATTTGTATAAAATCACTTAAGGATTTTCTCCGTGTAAGCTGATTGAAGAACAAACTTTTCATTTATTAAATGCTCGATATGCAAGCCATGGCAAAATATTTGTCTTTCTAGGTCTTTGCATCTCAAACTCTCTCTTTAGATGTCCTATGGCTATGGGAACTTCTTCAAAAGTTCCAATAATATTTAAGTTATCAACATTATAATGAATCCATATGTAAATTTCATTATATAAATGAAATGTAAAATAACATAATTGATCAAAATAGAAACATGATATACTCAATAGTGTGATGCATCAAAATCTTTGACATTTAACTTAATAGAACATATATAATATATATTCAAGAATATAAAACCTTAAAACATACCATAGATACACGGTCAACCCATTACTTCATTTTCTCATTTCACTTTCTCACAAATACCCATTTGCATCCCATGGGTTTTAAACATTCCAGGTATTCAGACTGTAGGTCCAAAGACTTCATGTTTTTCTAGTAAGTCTAGTTCAGCCTGCATAACTTCTTTCCATTGTGGCCAATCATTTATGCATCAACATTATTTGATGGTTCTTTGTTCAATGTCCTCATTTTCATGCATAATATTTGATATGGACCTACCTAACTTTATCACAAAAGCTAGCTTAAGAGTGGAGATTTGTAAACCCATATATATAATGACCAAGACCACCATGCCTAACCGATATGGGACTTGCATTATTCTCGATCCCTTTAGACTACATGTCCATGTACAGAAAACTACGACCTAGCATTGTTGTCGACCATTTCCAACCCTTTTACACTATATATATTGAACAAAGATCCAAGACCCAACATCGTTCCTAATCTTTCTTGATGCTTTTAGACTGTATATATGGAATAGATGTAACACTGTAATAAACCCATACTACGCTTAAGTTGTATTATGGCATTTTATTAGATGTTACTTATTATCATGGAAAACTAAACTTCATTTATAAATTAAGTTACGCGGAAAATACAGTAAATCTTTTTTTTTTTTTTGAAATGCATAATCGCTTTGCAGCGTTTTAGAAAATAAAGCCTTGAGCGAGAATATAGATACCGAGAGAGCATGTCGTATACAAATCATAACACTATGTCATAAAACATGAGAAAGGTAGATGTATAGTAATTCACAATTATATTGCATTACATAGCTAATCATTACATCCATATAAGTTCATAATATATATATATATATATATATATATATATACACATACATATATATAAACATTACATCGAAAAGGCTCATGGTCGTGCCATGACCCAAAGACTAGATAATAAATACAAACTTAAAATGACATAGTTTGTCACAAAAAGGAATATATAAAGGTATAGAGCGATGGTAGCTATAAGTCCCAAAACAGCTTTGTTTGTCATCCCCCATCGTACGTCCACTCATAGTGCGGTGGCTCCAAGCTCCACTCCATTGGATCTGCCATCAGAATCTGGTGACGATGCAGAAAATAACTATAGTGAGAAATGGGATTTCTCAGTAGGACTCGAACCCGACAATAATTTGATTTCGTATTATTCAATTCTTTCATTATTCATATGGCAAGCTTCATCTAATTCTCTTCTTTAAAGTTCTTAGGTTGAACTATGAAGTTTCATTATCTTTAAATTAGAAATTTTGTTCACAAGTTTGTTTTCTACGCTTATTAAAATTTCACTTAACCAAACTTACTTTTTATGGTAGGGCAATAAATTCAAAAATTAACCATAAATTCATATTTTATTATTTTGACTTGAATTTTTGTATGGTTAAGCTTCTCTGGGTCTAGTTTTAAACAAAAGAAGTCCCACTTAAAAATTTCTCCTGGAACTTGAGATATACATGTCTTATTCTGATTGTCTAGTTTTTCATCTTTTTCCCGAGATAGTGACTTGTCACCTCCACTGGCAACTGCTCAGAGGGAATCTAACAAAACTTTTTCATAGGGTTAATATTCTATGTCTTAGATTTCTACCAAATGGTTCCACTCAAAAATAATTTTTGTAGCTCGAGTTATAAGGTTTTTAGTGTAGACTGCCTAAACAGAAATCTATCCGAGAACAACCCATTTTGAAAAATCATATCTCCCTCATTTTAAATCCAATTTACACATATTTTATATGTGTGGAAAGTTCTTTGAGTCTACTTTCATAGAAAATTAGTTTCATTACATTTTGTGATTTGTAGAGCGAGTTATTCGATATGCATTATAGACTGCCAGAATTTCAACTTAACTAGTTTTTGTTTTTTCCATTTCTAACTTGTGGAGATGTTGCTATCCTACTTCAGACCACCACTTTTACGTTTTATCTCATCATCATATTCATGGTTTTAATCACCAAATCAGTATTTTAGAGCAAAAACAAAGTAAGATACATAAAAACCATCATATCACATAATCTCATTTTAAGACAACATTTTCAACAAGGCAAGAAAAGCTCATAGAACAAGATATGGTCATGAGACCTTGAAGCAAGTCCTAAAACCACCTAGCTATAAGGAGCTTAGGGGTTCTAGTGCTTGAAAAATACATGAAAAAGAAGGTTAGAGTCACAACCAAAGAAAGCTTCTTGAAGAATTTAGAGTATGGAGAAGGTTGGAAGGAGCCTCCCTCCTTGAAAGCTTGGAAATGGAGCTTGTGTATGGGGTTGTCTTGTTTCTCCAAAGACCAAAAATGGTGGTCTTTGAAGGGGTTGTGAGGGTGGTGATGGGAATGAGGCAGAAGGCAGTAAGGAGATTGGAAGAAGAACAAAGAGAGTTGGAAGAATAAGAGAGTAGGGATGAGACTTGGAGAGAAGAGAGAGCTTTATGTCTTAAGAGAGGAAATCAAAAATGAAATGAAGAGGGAAAGAGGGGGGGTTGATGGCGCAAAATTGAGGGGGGAAGTAATGTGATTTTGCTTCTTCCAACAAGCAAAAGATGGGGGGAAACCTTGGGGTAAAAGAGAGAGTTGTGTTTCCTTTGAATCTTGGCACTTAGGTAAAGACCATCTAGTGTTTTTCAAGTGGTTAAAGGCATGACCACTCTTAGGATTGGCTTGGGTAAATATGATCATTCCAAGTGGCATAATCTTGATGGAGGGAAGTACATCTCTTGTCTTGACTCAAGGAATACTACTAACATAGACTCTTGATCTAAGAGTGCATGATGAGAAAGCAAATGGATGGTTGGATATGGCTCTTGCCTTGGCCAAACTTTCAAACAATAATTAAAGGGAGGTTTCTAAATTTTCACAATTGTTAAAATTATCTAAATGCTAATTAATTCAATTGGTTTAATTACACTTTAACACATTTCCATTGAAAAGAATTTTCCTCATTAATTATGTATAAAAGGTGTGAGGGTTAATTTGTCATATGTGGTTAAGATGTAATGCTTGTCATGCACTTAGTTAATAAGGTTAGATCACCTAGATTATATGTTCTACAACATAAATTAATAAGAATTGGGTAAGTAGGCTTTTAATTATAACCTTTAATGCATTATGCTTCAATTGTTGAATTTTCTTGTTAATTATTGACTTTTAATTAACTTGTTGACTTGCCTCTAATTTACTAAGCCCTTGCTCTCGAGATTAGCCGATTAGTTCTCAATTAATTGCTAACCCCTCTAATTAGCCAGAGACACCGAGCTAATTAGCATAGATAAAAATGGGGATGTTATATTTCTCCCCTCCTTGAAAAGAAATTTGCCCTTAAAATTCGTTACCTATAAACAGGTTGGGATAATCTCTTTGCATCTCTGCCTTGTGCTCTCACGTGTGCTCCTCCATGCTTCCTCTTCCCCAGGCCACTTTTACCAAGGGCATAGACTTGTTCCTCAGCTGTTTGACCTTCCTATCTATGATTCTCATAGGCGGTAGGTCGAAGGTTAGGTCTTCCCTTAACTGTACATTTTCAAGTTCGAGTAGATGGCTTGGAATGGAGTTATATCTTCTCAATTGGGAGACATGGAAAACATTGTGAAGGTTTGACAAATGGGGTGGTAATGCTATTTGGTAGGCAATTGTTCCTATTTGTTTCAAGATTTGAAAAGGGCCAAGTAAACGAGGGCTCAACTTTTTGACTCTAATAGCTCTACCTATCCCCGTTGTAGGAGTGATTTTCAAGAATACGTATTCTTCTTCTTGGAACTTGATTGGCTTTCTCATCTTATCTGCATAGCTCTTCTGACAACTATGGGCAGTGAGAATCCTTTCCCTTATCCTCTTAATTTGTTCAGTGGTTTGCTAACTAGGTCAGGTCCTAAGAGGCTTTGCTCACCCGGTTCATACTAACAAAGCAGATATTGGCACTTTCTACCATACAAGGCTTCATAAAGCGCCATCCCGATACTAGCATGGAAGCTATTATTGTAGATGAACTCTATGAGGGGTAGGTATCTGTCCCAACTTCCAGGTTGATCCATTACACATGCTCTCAGCATGTCCTCTAAGATTTGTATGGTTCTCTCTGATTGTCCATCAGTTTGAGGGTGATATGCGGTACTTAGACATAGTCTCATCCCAAATGCCTTTTACAATGCTTCCCAGAACCTAGAGGTAAACCTTGAGTCTCTATCTGATACAATGCTGCTGGTACTCCATGTAGTCGTACAATCTCTTGGATGTATAACTGGGCTAATTTATCCAAAGCATAATTCGCTCTTATGGGTAAAAAATGAGCAGATTTTGTCAATCGATCCACTATGATGCAAATAGCATCAAACCCAACTTGCATACAGGGTAGACCCATCACAAAGTCCATGGAGATTCCTTCCCATTTCCACTCAGGGATCTCCAAAGGCTGTAGCATACTCGAGGGCTTTTGGTGCTCAATCTTCACCTTTTGATAGACTAAGCACTTATTCACCAAGTTTGTCACATCTTTTTTCATGCTTGGCCACCAAAACATCCTTTTGAGGTCTTGGTACATTTTTTCATCATGCTAGGATGCATGGTGAAATGACCTTTATGAGCTTCTTCTATAATCATATCCCTAAGGCTATGCTTAGCAGGCCACAAATCCTTCCTTGATGCCTCTACATGCCATCAACACCTTGGGTTTATTTTCAGCTTTCCCTCTTTCACCTGGGCTACTATCTTCAAGAACTCTTCATCTTCTGCTTGAGCCTGCCTAATTTGTCCTTTGAACTCACTTGTCACCTTGATCAAATTCAACCTTATGCTATGAGGGGTTAGGGCAACTCCGAGGTTTAGGTCTCTAAAACTCTCAATCAACTCCGCTTCCTTGACCATCATCCATGACACATGTAATGACTTATGGCTCAGTGCATTCGCCACCACATTGGCCTTACTAGGGTGGTAGTTTAGATCGAAGTCATAATCCTTCAAGAACTTTGTCCACCTTTTTTGCCTCATATTGAGCTCCTTCTGATCAAACAAGTACTTCAGACTCTTGTGATCTAAGAATACCTAAAACCTCACTCCGTATAACTGGTGCCACGGTCGCTAGCTCCAGGTAATGGTTTGGGTAATTAACTTCATGAGGTTTCAGTTGTCTAGAGGCATAATGTAACACCTTACTAGACAAAATACTATGCTTAAGTCATAATATATTACCTAACAAGTTATTATGTGTGGCTAGTTGATTGACTTTCATTTTCTGTTTCATTCTTAATTACCCGTATAGAGCTAACTATTCACTTCAATAAATTTCTATTTGACGATGAAATAAATACTACACAATCATTGTACCGGAAGTAAAGTAACACAAATAAATTGAGAGATAGATAGAACTACTGAAAATTATATATATATACTTCTGTTTTTCAAGGTTTGACAATCGATACATAAAACGGTACAGAGTAGTAAAATGAGGCCGCCAAGACAAAATAAATCAGCCTGTCACTAAAATCAGAATCCTAACTGGTCCCCATTGTAACACCCTAATAGTTCCATTCTATGCTTAAGTTATATTGTGGAATTACTAGTTGTCACTTTTGCTCGCTGGACTAACATTACCTTTTAGATATTACTCTTTCACGAAAATAGGGGTAAATTTTTTTTTGAACAAAACAAGTAAACCATTTTTGAAATCGAGAGCCATGAACGCATTGTGAATGTATAATACAAATGTTGCCATCTCATTCATACATCGCATTTAACATAAATAGAAGCAATAAGAATAACCACAATCTTAGATAAAGATAACATTCATTCCACGACCATCCATAATAACATGATAATAGTCATACCAAAGTCATACATAAGATAATAATGGGTCCGATATCTACCATCGGCCCTACACAAGAAACCTACCAAATACATGATAAAAGAAAATACATCAGAAAATCCTACTACCCAAGCATGCCATACAACAAAATGATAACCCTATAACTATGACCAAAAGGGGCTATCCTCGTGCTCAGCTCCGCATGCAATCATCACATCAGGCATTAGGCGGGAGGAAACTGTTCCCATATCCACCGGGAGAAACACCACCACGTCCTCCTCCTCTTGCATGTCCTCATCCACGGGGTACAGCGCGGATATGAATGAACCTTCGCCCACGAACTGGGGGTGAAGCTAGGCCAGCAAATGAAGCAAAAGAATCAGAAAATAGACAAATCACCGAAGGCTAAGACGAACCCAAACGATGAGATCCCCCAGAACGAGTTGGATAAAAGGGCTCAGATGGGTTAGTCTCCACATGGTAGCTCAGATAAAACGGCTATGAGGGATCGAAATCCAGTGAAACAGTCGGAGTCAAACTAGTATCCGAGTTAGTCTCGTTATCGTCGGTGGGGTATCTCGGCGGCTGAAAGTAGGGGCGGATGTCATCCATAGTAACCTCACCGAATGGTTGTTGCGGTCGGAAAAATGGGCTCATCATGGGTCTGAAACTGGCGGTCGTAGAAGATGTAGACCCTCATTGCTGGGCTCGCCGACAGCACGGAGGCGTTCAGCACCGGGTCAAAGTGCCAATGCCACACCAAGAACTCAACGTAGATCACCACCGTGCTCGAAGTCGATATCCTCTGAAGACGACACAGAAAATGTAGGAGTGAGAAATACTAAATTTCTCAATAGGATCGCAACTAGACAAACACAGTGTCATCATCATCGTCCCAGCTACCTCTGGTTTAACATTAAAACAGTGGACAGATATCGGTTCAATTTTGATAGTTTCAGAAAACGTAAATCCCGAAGCGAGTTACTTTTAACTTTATTATCATATCCATAGTGTCATACATAGGCATACATGCTAATGGACATAATAAACATTCATAATGCACAAAAGGAATGTAATAACATGCATGACTATGCAACTCATCAATTTGACCATGGTCCTACTATGACTTTCATTTTTAGCATGTGCTTAATATTCTTTTACTTTCTTTTGAAATAAACTGCTTTTGGACATGAGCTCATTTCGTGATCGTCGTCACATAGTACTAACCAAATCAGACTAAGCCGATATTGGTTATCTCTAAGTTGGAAGGTTCTCCGTGTCACCCTTGCCTCCCTCATAGAGGTTCCTTGGGTCTTTGTGGATCGCCATATTTCACTTCCCTTATCGAACTGATTGAGGGGTCATGTCCCATTAATTCTTTTTTTATCATCTTACTTTACATGCATAGTACTTCTTTGACTAGACACATGTAATGATATGACTAAGTCCATAATTTTGATAGAAATTCGGCAGCATAACAGCTAGACCAGTGCTTCCCCAAATGCCAATCATCAACTTTCAAGCAATAGTTCATCATATCTATATCATATCATCATACTCATCATTCAATCATGAGACAAAGCTCAATCAAACTCATCATTCATCATGCCGCATGACATCATACATTCACATCCTAAAGGGGTTTACAGTTGCATTATTCTTTGTGAAGAATATTATGAATCATCATATGATTTCTCATGGTTACCCATGAGAGAATCACATAGTTAAGATATGTGTACGTGGTCTTTTAGTTACTTGGTTCTTGTATGAAATTATTCTTTGCTTAAGTTTATGTCTTATGGGACACTTGTTCAAATTAATTAAGTTAAGTGATTGTTTCCTTTCCTTGAGAGAATGCACTTAGTGATTCCTAGGTTCATGGTATACTCAGAGGCCCTAATCATACTTCTGTTCCCAAGGAGTTTGAGATCCTTCTAATCCTTGGGTCATGACAATGCATAACCACATCATGAACCTAACAACACCATGTGCACTAATCACCAACAGTGATTTTTGACTTAACCAATTACAAAGTTTCAAGCTTTTATCACTAATATAACAAGATCTTACCTTAAGTATTATAAAAGTTATCATTCTTATAAAGTAGTCATAAAGTTTTATTCTTTATGAAAGTAAATGCCTCTAAAATTAAGCTCTTGTCTTAAAAATTAGATCTTTACATAACAATGATACAAGTTACTAGCTTTTTAACTAAAAAGTCTTATTCTTTATAAAAGTTGACTCATTTAATTATTCTAAGACCATCAAGGTCTCAACTTTATGACTTAAAGTTGTCTTTTCATTAAAAAGGTTCCTACTTTAGCAAGTAGTGATATGAAACATTAACTTTAAGGTTAAAAAGTCTTGATCTTTATAAAAGTTAACACCTTTTTGCATGGTTTTGGTTCAAGATCTAAACTTTATGAATTAAATGTAACAAAACAACACTTTTATGACTTAAAGGACTCATTCTTGATTAAAGTTTGAAACTTTATAAGAGGTCTTTTCTTTAAGGTTTGATTTCTAAGACATTAGTGACAAGATATCATTTTTCTAACTCAAAAAGGCTTATTATACCAAAAAGCTTTAGACTTTTACATGTATTCTTATCTTCAAAACAAAACAAAAGAAGACTTTATGATGGCACTAAAACTTGCGCCACTTTTTGTGTATCAAGTAGCAAACTTTTTAAAGGTTAAAGCTTTTAGGTTGATCATTGTCTTATCAAATCATGAAAACATAAAAAGATGAAGCTTTTCTAATGATCAACTCATCATAAGAAAAGGAACAACTTTAAGCAAGATACCATCAAGAACAATCAAGAACATATTTTTCTAAAAGTAGAAACTTAAGAACACTTGAAGAACATCAAGAACATGTTTTGCCAAAAAAGAAAAATTTTGCTCCTGAAGAGCATGAAGGATTTTCTCAAGTTTTCACTTAGAGATCTTGGTCATGAAAGAACCAAGCTCCAAGCTTTCTTGAGCAAAAAAAATGAAAAAGATGAAGATCACTATCTCCTTATCAAAATGGCGCTACAACAAGGAAAGAGAAGAAGAAGATGATAGCTCCTCTTAGTGATGATGGTGGCGGTTTTGGCTTGGAGGAAGGAGAAGTGTAACATCCTTAATTTCAGGTCATGCTAAATTACCTCAGTAACCCTGAGTAATTAGGCACTTAATGAGAAATTACAAGATTAAGGCTTAATTAAGAGGCTAACAAAGAGTTTATGACTTAACTCAGATGAGAAAAGTCAAGAGAATACTTAATCGAGATTAGATAATCTCTAATGGTGCAATTCAGAGCCTTTATAGCTTAATTAAACTCTAATCGCCCTTAATTAGCTTAATCGAGTTTAATTAAGGTTGATTAAGCTTAATTGCAAGATTAATTTTTGTTAATCATGTTCCTGTATGTTAATCGCTAATCCTTGCTTAATCATCTTAATTAATTTGTATGAGCACTTAATCACATGATCAAATTCAAATTTAGTCAACTAGACAATAAAGTAAAGAGTGATATCATAGAAGTATAAGGCATTAGACAAGACTACTTTATGTAAGAGTTTGACCATGCTTTGTTCCCCCATCATCCAATTTGTCCCCCTAAACCTTAATTAACACAAAATTAAGAAAATATCTTCTCTTCCACCTACATGAGGCTTACGGCCACAACAACATAACACACATACTCACATTTTCATTTTGTGTCCTCTATTCTCTTTCTAAAATTCTCATCCTCTCACTTCTCTCTAAGAGTCTCTTCTTCTTCTTCATCTTCCTCTTCCTTTCTCCACCACCACCACCCAAAGCCTCTCACTTAGCCCTTCAAGGATCTTATCTTTAGGTCTTTGGAAACAAGATCTAAACACTATAACCTCCATTTCTACAAGATCTCAAGAGCTTCTCCTTGCAAAACCGTCACCATCATCATCAAGAGGAGCCATCATCTTCTTCTTCCTCTTCTCTTGTTTTTGTGCCATCTTCAAGAAGAGGTAGTGATCTTCATGTTTTTCATTTTGTTTGCTCAAGAAAGCTTGGAGCTTGGTTCTTTCATGAGCAAGATCTCTAAGTGAAAACTTGAGAAAATCCTTCATGCTCTTCAAGAGCAAAAGTTTCCTTTTTTGGCAAAATATGTTCTTGATGTTCTTCAAGTGTTCTTAAGTTTCTACTTTTAGAAAAGTATGTTCTTGATATTCTTCAAGTGTTCTTGATGCTTCTAATATGTTCTTGATGTTCTTCAAGTGTTCTTAAGTTTCTACTTTTAGAAGAATATGTTCTTGATATTCTTCAAGTGTTCTTGATGCTTCTACTTTTAGACATAATATCAAGTGTTCTTGATGTTTCTACTTTTGGAAAAATATGTTCTTATTATGGAGTATTGTTGATGGTATCTTGTTTAAAGTTCTTCCTTTTCTTATGATGAGTTGATGATTGGAAAAGCCTTACTTTTTTATGTTTTTCATGATTAGATAAGTCTATGAACATCCTAAAAACTTAAAACTTTAAAAAGTTTGCTTCTTGATTCCTTAAAAGTGGCGCAACTTTTAAGCTTCCATAAAGTTTTATTTTGTTTTGTTTTGAAGACAAGAATACATGTAAAAGTCTAAGCTTTTTGTTATAATAAGCCTTTTTGAGTTAGAGAAATGATATCTTGTCGCTAATGTCTTAGAAATCAAACCTTAAAGAAAAGAGCTTTCATAAAGTTTCAAATTTTAATCAAGAATGAAACCTGTAAGTCATAAAAGTGTTGTTTTGTAACATTTAATTCATAATGTTTAGATCTTGAACCAAAACAATGCAAAAAGGTGTTAACTTTTATAAAGATCAAGACTTTTTGACCTTAAAGTTAATGTTTCATATCACTAGTTGGCAAAGTAGGAACCTTTTTAACGTAGAGATGACTTTAAGTCATAAAATTGAGACCTTGATGGTCTTAGAATAATTAAATGAGTCAACTTTCATAAAGAACAAGACTTTTTATTTAAAAGCTAGTGACTTGTATCATTATTTCATAAAGACGTATTCTTTAAGATAAGAGCTTAATGTTAAAGGCACTTACTTTTATAAAGAATAAAATTTTATGACTACTTTATAAAGAATGATAACTTTAATAATGTTTAAGGTAAAACCTTGATATGTTATTAATGCAAGCTTAAAACATTGTAAGTTGAATAAGTTAAAAATCACCCTTGGTGATTAGTGAACATGGTGTTTTTGGGTTCATGATGTGGTTATGTGTAACACCCTACCAACTTAGTGTTATGGTTAAGTCATAGGATAAGATTGGATTGGTTGCGTTACCGTGTTAGTATTCTGTCTATAGCTGTATTAACAATGTGCTGTATATAATAAACATGGATAGCATTGTAGAACGTAATAAAGTTTAATAAAACACAACAGAAAAGACAAGAATAAGTGATATATCATCAACTGTATACGTACACATATAGGTCGGAAGCCAACGCTTCAATCTATATATATATATATATATATATATGCTTCAAAAATAGAGTGAAATAAAGGAATAGCAAAATTCCTATTGCTAAAAAGTAGAGACAAGAATGGCAGGAGCCAGCTTTGTACAACGAGTGCAACTTGGGGTCATCGTGGAGCTACAGGTCTGGAATCTCAATGAAAAGAGTGGATGTCGAGTCCATCACCAGCATCTAAGAATGATGCGGAAATGTAAAACAAGATGAGAATTCAAAGAAATTCTCAGTGGGGTTCGCGTATGGTGTTTAACAGACGTCACATTTATTCTCAATTGCCTCGGTTTTTATTTAGTTATAAAAACATGTGTTCGAACTAAACTATCCATATTCAATAAGTTTAAGAAAATGTCTAACCCGAGGCATGGTTTAGTTTTACTTAAGACAGCATAAGAAACAGAACAAACTATTAAGTAGTGATATTTAGAATAATGAGCAGAATAAATGAACATACAGCAGTAAGTAAATGTAACAGACAAATTGTAAACAAATTGTAATAACTATTCAATGTAATCATGCATTCAATGTAACCATGCAAAACACTTTCTTGAACCTTTCTTCATAAACTTTTTCCATTACTTGGTCCCCTAAGAGTTCCTGGCCATTTTAGACTCCTGGGTAATACTTTGCTTTTCAGGATCGAGCTTGTTCCTATACAAGAATGCTGGGTTTACTTTCCCTGACCTCCCCATTGATCTATTCCCCTTAACTTTAATCCGGGGCTGGCCCAAGTTTCATGGAATTTTCATCATAACATAATCTTTAGGTTCATCATAATATAATTTTCATGACTTTCTTGAAAATGCACTTGTCTAAATGTATATCATCATTCATGCATATGTATCTTATAACTCATGCATAGATCTTACCGAAATTTCGGCAACATAGCGGAACATGTCCGCTTTTCCATGAATAGTGTCAGTACTCAGTACACCAATTTCTCATAGAAGTCATAACATTGCATTCATAATTGAACATTGAACTCATAAGAGCATTAGTTACATTAAGACAGGGTTACTACCTCAGCACAATCATTCAACCCGATTTTTATAATTCAAGCCATAATTTCTATTTAACGCATTTGGACCTCAATTTTGGATATGTTAAAGTGTTATGTGTCTATTTTCTAACCTCTTTGGTCCTATCTAATTTTGATAAATATAGCTCAAGTTATATAGGTTTTATCCCGGCCTGCCCTGTAGCTAGCTAGAATCACACACTTAAAAGTAAAAATCTCAAATTCGTAGTCCTTAAGAAGTTCCATTCAACTCCGCTGCCTCATGTTTAATTCTTTCTGATCAAAGAGATATTTCAAACTCTTGTGATCAGAAAAGATTTCGAACTTCACTCTATACAAGTGATGTCTCTATATCTTTAAAGCAAATACTACTGCTGCTAATTCGAGATCCTACGTAGGATAATTCCTTTCATGTGGCTTTAATTGCCTGGAGGCATATGTGACCATGTTATCAATTTGTATCAACACGCACCCTAATCCTTGTTTGGAAGCCTCATAATAGACCTTAAATGGTCCACGAGGGGCTGGTAAGGCTAACACTAGTGTTGTAGTCAACCTTCTCTTCAAGTCTTGAAAACTCTGTTCATACTCCGGCGTCCATTCAAACGGAGCATTCTTCCTGGTTAGCTTGGTCAAGGGCAAGGCTATTCGAGAAAAATCCTTAACGAATCGCCTATAATATCCAGCTAAGCCCAGAAAACTCCTGACTTCAGTGACTGTGGTCTACCTTTCCCAATTTAGAACTGCTTCTACTTTGCTGGGGTCTACAGAGATTCCTCCGTAGGATACTACATAGCCGAGAAATTTGACTTCTTTCATCCAAAATTCACATTTGTATAACTTAGCATAGAGTTTTCTTTCTCTTAAAATTTGCAAAACCAGTCGCAAGTGTTTCGCATGCTCTCGCTACGTCTTTGAGTAGACAAGTATGTCGTCAATGAAAACCACTTCAAATTTGACCAGATATGGGCGGAATATTCAATTCATGTAATCCATGAACACTGCTGGTGCGTTTGTCAATCCAAATGACATCACAGTATATTCATAGTACCCATAACGAGTTCTAAAAGCTGTCTTAGGGATATCTTGTTCCCGAACCCGAATTTGATGATATTCGAAATGGAAATCGATCTTGGAAAATACCGTTGCACCTTGTAGCTGGTCCATGAGATCATCAATCCTTGGCAGCAGATATTTATTCTTAATTGTCACTTTATTCAACTGTCTATAATCCACGCATAGATGCATACTCATATCTTTCCTTTTGACCAATAAGACTGGAGCTCCCCATAGCAACGCACTTAGCCGTATGAACCCTTTTTTCCAAAAGCTCTTCGATCTATCTCTTTAGTTTTGTCAGCTTCAAAGGTGACATTCGATACGGAGCTATAGATATTGGTCCCACACCTAGAACCAACTCGTTGGTAAACTCAATTTCTCTCTCAGGAGGGAGTTCAGGAATATCTTCTAGAAAAACATCAGGATATTCTTTAACAATTAGGATCTCTTTTAGTTTCTGTTCAGCTTCCATCACATTAGCTGACAAAAGGATGTATCCTTGACTTTTCGACCCACTATAGTTTACTAATAAAGAGTTCAAATAGAAGAGTGTTGAGACTTGGAATTAAGATGAGACAGATGGGAATACCACTGTCTTATTAGAGCAATTGAGCATGACTCGATCGGTGGAAAGCTAGTCCATGCCCAGAATTATGTCAAGGCTAGACAGAGGAAGACAAATCAAATTGGCTACAAATGTCCTACCCTCAATTCGAAGAGGTAAATTGATGCATATTTGACTAATTTTAACATGTCCATTGGTAGGAGTAGAAACCAATAGATCATAAGGCAATTCAGAAATTGATAATTATAAAACAGCCACACAATTATGAGAAATAAATGAGTGGGAGGCACCCGAATCATAAAGTACAGTTAGAGTCTTACCGTCTACTTCATAGGTACCTTGAATTAGTCCTTCGAACTTGTCAGCTTCTTCTGCATTCAACGTAAAGACCCGTCCTTGACATTGGGGTTGAGATGACTGTAGTGGATTCCTGGTTGGACACTCATAAAATTTTATGGCCTGGCTTGTCACACCTATAGCAAACATTCTGGCCTGCCAAACATGGCCAATCGCCATGATTCTTACCGTATTTCATGCAAGTTGGATTCGGAAGAGACCTTTGGGGTTGCTTGCCTTTGTTGCCTATCGACAGGAATCTCCTCTGCTGTTGTGTGTTGGGCTTGAATCTTGGGCCTTGCGGGACCAAACCCTTCTTGAAACTACCACAAGATGCCCTGGCTATAGCCAACTTCAAGTTGCAATCTTTCACAAGTCGGCATTTATTTACCAATGTAGGGAAATATCTAATTTCCATTGGCCCAATTGCGGTAAGGATATCTTCTCGTAACCCTCGTTCAAATTTGATGCACTTCCAAGCTTCATCTGGGTTCCTTTAGTAAATTGTAGAAATTTTGCACAATTCTTCAAATCTGGCAATGTATTCGGATATCGTCCAGTTTCTCTGATGAAGCTGCAAAAATTCAAGTTCCTTGGCATTTTGAATGGAAGCAGGAAAGTACTTCTGGTAGAAAACATCTCTAAACACCATCCAGGTGACTACTGTCTGAGATTCCTCGAATAATCTTCGTACGTCATTACACCAAAATTCTGCGTCTACTTCGAGCATGTAGGTGGCAAGGGTCACCTTCTGATGATACGAACAATCTAGGACCGAGAAAATCGTCTCCATGGCTTTAATCCATTCGTCGGCTTTATCAAGATCATATGCCCCTCGAAAGCTGGACGGATTTGCCTTCCTGAACTCAACAAACTTAAGGTAGTCTAGGTTGGTTCCTGGGCCATGTGGGTTTCCTCCGCAGTTTACCTCAGGTCGCCTGCCTAATTGATCCATCATTTGGTGAGCTGCCATGGCTTGCTCCGGCATCGCATGAGCCATTTCTCGCATTACGGCCATAAAGTCAGTCGGGTCCTCTGGAGTAGGTTCTGCACGTGGCCTACCTCGCCTTCTGGAAGCCATTAAGTTCTGAGCACACAAAACAAAAGTTATTGAGTTGATCAGGCTCAATACTAAGTCTAATGTGCTAGTAAATAATAGCTCACACAGTCAGGCACTTCTCACTCATGCACACCTATATCTCAACTGTACAGGCAAGATCTAGTGCATGTTATCAGCTAAAAATATAGCATATACGTGAAACATAGTCAGTCCAATCCTCAAGCCTAAGCTAGGATGAACTGCTCTAATACCAAAAATGTAACACCCTACCAACTTAATGTTATGCTTAAGTCATAACATGAAATTGGATAGGTTGTGTTACCGTATTAGTATTCCATCTATAGCTGTATTAACAAAGCGCTGCATGTAATAAATGTGGATAACATTGTAGAACGTAATAAAGTTTAATAAAACACAACAGAAAAGACAACAATAAGTGATATATCACTAACTATATACGTACATATATAGGTCAGAAGCCAACACTTTAGTCTCTCTCTCTCTCTCTCTCTCTCTCTCTCTATATATATATATATATATATATATATATATATGTGCTTCAAAAACAGAGTGAAATAAAGGAACAGCAAAATTTCTATTGCTAAAAAGTAGAGACAGGAATGGCAGGAGCCAGCTTTGTACAACGAGTACAACTCGGGGTCATGGTGGAGCTGTAGGTCTGGAATCTCAATGAAAACAATGGCCGTCGAGTCCATCACCAGCGTCTGAGAATGATGTGGAAATGCAAAACGAGGTGAGAATTTAAAGAAATTCTCAGTGGGGTTCGCGTATGGTGTTTAACTGACGTCACATTCATTCTCAGTTGCCTCGGTTTTTATTTAATTATAAAAACATGAGTTCGAACTGAACTATCCATATTCAATAAGTTTAAGAAAACGTCTAGCCCGAGGCAAGGTTTAGTTTTACTTAAGACAGCATAAAAAATAGAACAAACTATTAAGTAATGATATTCAGAATAATGAGCAACATAAATGAACATACAATAGTAAGTAAATGTAACAGACAAACTGTAAACAACTTATAATAATTAGTCAATGTAATCATGCATTCAATGTAATCATGCAAAACTCTTTCTTGAACCTTTCTTCATAAACTTTTTCCATTACTTGGTCCCCTCGGAGTTCGTGGCCATTTTAGACTCCTAGGTAATAGTCCGCTTTTTTGGATTGAGTTCGTTCCTATACAGGAATACTGGTTTACTTTCCCGAACCTCCCCACCGATCTATTTCCCTTAACTTTAATCCGGGGCTGGCCCAAGTTTCATGGAACTTTCATCATAACATAGTCTTTAGGTTCATCATAATATAACTTTCATGACTTTCTTGAAAATGCACATGTGTCTAAATGAATATCATCATTCATGCATATGTATCTTATAACTCATGCATAGATCTTACCGAAATTTCGGTAGCATAATGGAACGTGTTCACTTCCCCATGAATAGTGCCACCAATTTTTCATAGAAGTCATAACATTGCATTCATAATTCAACATTGAACTCATAAGAGCATTAGTTACATTAAGACAGAGTTACTACCTCAGCACTATCATTCAACCCAATTTTTGTAATTCAAGCCATAATTTCTATTTAACTCATTTGGACCTCAATTTTGGATATATTAAAGTGCTGTGTATCTATTTTCTAACTCTTTGGTCCCATCTAATTTTGATAAATATAACTCAAGTTATATGGGTTTTGTAACATTCTAATAAACCCATACTACGCTTAAGTCGTATTACGGCGTTTTATTATTTGTTATTTATGCTCGTGAAAAATTAAACTTCACTTGAAATTAAGTTACGCAGAAAATACGGTAAAATTTTTATTTTATTTTATTTTATTTTTGTAGAGATACGTCGTCACTTTGGAAAGTAAAGCCTTGAGCGAGAAGGTAGATAGAGAAAGAGCGTGTCGCATAAAATAAATACCCAAATATCATAAAACAAGAGAAAGGTAAACAAATAGAAATTCACAAATACATTGCATTAATTAACTAATCATTACATCCATATGAGTTCATAATATATATATATATATATATATATATATATATATATATATATATATATATATATAAACATTACATCGAAGAGAGCTCATGGTCATGCCATGACCCATGTACTAGGTATTAAATACAAACTCTAATGACAAAGCTTCTCTCAAAAAGAATATGCAAAAATGTAGAGTGACGGTCGCTATGAGTCCCAAAATAGCTTCGTCTAGCATCCCATGTCGTACGTCTACTCACAGTGTAGGGGATCCGTACTCCACTCCATCGGATGCGCCATCGGAATCTGGTGACGATGCGGAAAATAACTAGAGTGAGAAATGGGATTTCTCAGTAGGACTCGAACCCGACACAGAGGTGTCATCGTCATCGTCCCAGCCACTTCGGTTTTATAATGAAAACAATGAGCATGCATAAGGTTTAGTTCTTAGGTTTTCGAAAAACATGAATATCCGAAGTGGATTCAATTTTATCATACTCTTTAATCATTTACATCATAACATACATGGGCATAAGTATAATCACATAAAGCATGCAGGACTGTGCTATAAGCTTCCCTTAACTTTCTCTCTTTAAGGGTTTGGACCGAAGTCTCTTTTCCTTTCTTTTCTTAACTTGACTTATCTTAAGTCCTTTTGTTTTCACCCACCAAACATAAGTGATAATGAGCTCATACCGTGGCCGTCGCCACCATAGAATTTTGGTACTTACACTAGCTGGGTCATGCCATGCCTCATGTAAGCCCTATCCCCTATACTCACACTAGCTGGGTCATGCCATGCCTCATGTGAGTCGTGGATGAGGGGAACTTACTTTTGGTCACCTTCCCTTTTGAAGGATCACACCCATAGTTTACTTTCTCTTCTTATTAAAGCTTATGATGCAAAATCATTATGATTCTTTTCCACATTTGGGCGTTACGTATCGCCGTCCCCCAAATGTGATTCCCTTAATGTATATTATTGAGCATCATATCAACATATCATATTAATATCATCATCATTCATTTTCATATCGTCATCATACCATCATTATCGTCATATTATCATAATCATCATCATCATCATCATCATACCACTATCATAATCATCATCATCATATCATATCATCATCATCATCATCATCATCATCATCATCATCATATCAGTGTCATCATATGGACACATAGAGGCATACATACCACACAAAGTCTTATGAGCTTAGCTTAGTAAATTTGGTGCAAGCTTTTACTTGAGGTTGTCTCTTGTATAAACTCTTTTACTAGCCATAAGGCCAATTTCATCCATTATCCTTTTGAAACTTTTAAGTTGAATTATGAAGGTTATCCAATACTTAATGTGGGGGACTTAATGTCTTAAAGCTTATTTCTTATTAACCCTTAAATTTTTACCATAACTAGTTTTACTTTTACAGTGGGGCAGTAACTTCAAAAATTCACCATAATTTCACCTTTAACTCTTTTATTTCGAATTTTGGTATGATTATACTTCTCTGAGTCCATTTTTAAACAAAAGAAACCCCACTAAAAATTCATTTTGTAGCTTGAGTTATGCACATTTTATTCTGACTGTTCAGAATTGAAAGTTCATCTCGGGTCAGTGACTTTTAACATTTACTGTGAACTCTTTACCAAGAATCTGACAAAACTATTTTATGGGTTGTTACTCTATGTCTTAGCTTTCTAAAAAACTTGGTCCCACTCAAAAATGTTCTGTATAGCTTGAGTTATACACGTTTTATTACCTACTGCCCGGACAAAAACCCATCCAGGAACAGCAGACTTTAAAAATTCATATCTCTCTCATCTCAAGGCCAAATCTCGCATATTTTATATGTATGAAAAGCTCTTTGAGTCTAATTTCACAAAAAATTAGTTTCATTGCATTTTGAGTTTTTTAGAAATAAATATACTGAACGCCTTACAGACTGCTAGAATTTTCCAGTTTCCACGGTTTTGGTTTCAATGAGTTTTCTTGTAAAAACCTTAAGTCTTTTCTTCAAGTGACCATTTTATATTTCCAAACCACTTTTATACTTTGAGGTCTTGGTAAAAATCAATATTTTGAGTTCTAAAAAGTTGGGTTCAACATAAAACAAAATGCACAACCAAAGACATTTGCCAAGAAAAGAACAAAATCATAAGCAACCTCATATAATGAAAGCATGGCCATGAGGCCTTTAGAACAAGCTTTAAAACCACCTAGCTATGGAGAGCTTAGGAGTTCTAAAGCTTGAAAAACATAAAAGAAGGAGGGGTTAGAGTCACTACCAAATGGGTTTCTTGAGGAGTAGGAAGAGTTGATGAGTTGGAGATGACCTTCCTCCTCCTTGAGCTTGATAATGGGGCTAAGTGAGTGTTTGCTTTGCTTCCTCAAGAACCAAAGAGGGTGGTCCTTGAAGGGCTTGTGGAATGGTGAAAGGAAAGAGAGTTGGGTGGGGTGTGGAAGTGGGAAGAAGAGCAAGAGGAATTGGAAGAGTAGAAGAGCTAGAATGAGGCTTAGAGAGAAGTGAGAGCTTAGGCTTGTAGTGAGAGGATGAAAATCACTAATGAGAGAGTGGGGGGCTGTTTTGGGGCGCAAAAATGGGGCAAAGTGGGCTGATTGCTTTGCCTCTCCAACAAGCAAGAGAGAGTAGGTGAGTTTTACTTCTTTTTCAAGCAAAAGGGCTAAGGACCTTGGGGTAAAAGGGTGAGTTGTGTTTCTCTTGAGTCTTGGCACTTGGGTAAAAGGCTTTGTAGTGTTTTTGTCAAATGGTTAAAAGCATGAGCTATCTTAGGATTGGCATTGAATGATTGTGATCACTCCAAGTGTCACAATCTTGATGAAGGAGAGTACAACTCTTATCATGACTTAAGGAATCTACTAACATGGACTCTTGATCTAGTGGTGCACGATGAGAAGGCAAATGGATGGTTGGATTTTGCTCTTGTCCTTGGCCAAGATTTGGTGCATCAATTAGGAGATTTTTTAAATCTTTAAAGCTATTAGAATTACCTAAGTTGTTAATTCAATTTGATTAGTTAAATTGCTCTTTAACCGATTTCAGTTAATTACACTTTTAAAACATTTCTCCTCTAAAAGAATTGATCTTATGAATTATGTAATTAGGGTGTAAGGATTAATCTATCTCAATCGATTAAGGTAAAACAATTGTCTTGTACTTAATTAATAGGATTGGATTAACTTAATTATATTTCTAAGTTACGAATTAATGAGGTTCGAATAATTATGTTTTAATTAAAACATTTAGTGTGTTATGATTCAATTATTGACTTGACTCAATTTACTAAGCTTTTGCTCATCGAGATTAGCCGATTAGTCCTCAGTTAATTGTTAATCTCTCTAATTAGCCAGGATCACTGAGCTAATTAGCTTAGACAAAAATTGGGGATGTTATAGGTTTTATCCCAGCCTACCCTGTAGCTAGTTAGAATCACACACTTAGAAGTAAAAATCTACTAAAAATTGAAAAGTGATTCAAAATACGAAATTGGTCTCATATTAAAGCTAACAGGACAACCTTTCATTTGCAAAAAGATCCATTTCATTTGCCTTAGTAGGGATCGAGTTATAACCCCTAAAATCTAACCTTCCTGGACTGCCTTGTTTTGGCCTAGTTTGGATATAGGGCAACTTTCTTGAATCACTGGGAACAAATGAGACCTTATCTAACTCTAAAATTTTTATAGGATATTCTCCTATGTGTAAGCTTTCTAACAAAGTTAGTTTTATTCAATTCCAAGTAGTATAGGGCGAGTTTTGCCCTAAAAAAAAACCTATTCTGCCCAGATTCAAACTCAGAAATCTAGGTTGAAATTCAAAAATTCATATCTCTCTCAATACTAATCCAATAGCCTTATATGATATAGTATGGAAAGCCCTAGATGTCTAGTTTCATATAAAAATGGTTTCATTGAATTTAAACAGCGGTAGCCAGAGCCGTACACTCCGTTGTACGGACTGCCGAGAGTTTTCCAACTCCTCTCCTCTTCCTATTTTCATCCTTTCTCACTTTTTAATCAAATTTAACCATCAAAACAGCCAACAATCCAGCCAAATATCATCATATTCATTCAATCATCACATCAAAAATTGAGAAAATGAACCAACACCAGCCACCTACAATCAGAAAATCAAAATAAGAATTAAACCTTTACCTCTTGTTATGCGTGATTTGGCTTGATTTTGGAGTTTGAATTAATAAAACTTGGTTGAGCTTAAAGGTTTGATAGAGTTGGGTGAGTGGAGAAGAGAAGAAGAGAGCTGAATAAGGGAAAAAGGGGGCGCAGATTAGAATGAATGAAAAAGGGAGGAAAATCTAATTAAAGGAGTAGAAGGGTAATTGGCTTCAAAGGCTTTGATTGGTTGAAACACAAGAGGCTAAAATTTAGCCAACCTTCCTCATTTTTTTGTGGCCAAAGTGGCGCCACTTTCATGGGTTAAGTGGCCAAGTTCTCAGCCACTTAAAGTGGGGTTAATGAGTTAAAATCCTATTGGTTCGGTTCTGACGGTTTAAAATACCATAATCTTACCGATTTCCTTTAAATCGGTAAATTGGTTTAAGAAAATTTTTACGAAATCTTCTATACTTCTAACCTAATTTCCTCATATCTAAACTCAATTAATGGCTAGTCAATTGATCCTAAATAATTATTTAGTCGAATTTTAATTAATCTCAATTATTCGATAAAAACCGAACAATTAGACGAAAAATGATAAGAAAATTTTGGCGGATGTTACATTATGCGTTGTCATGACCCAAGGATTAGAGGGATCTCGAACTCCTTAGGAACAGAAGTATGATTAGGGCCTCTCAGCATACCATAAACCTAGGAATCACTAAGTGCACTATCTCAAGGAAAGGAAACAATCATTTAACTTAACTAATTTGAATAAGTGTTCTATAAGACATGAACTAAGGTAAAGAATAATTTCATATGAGAGCTAAGTAACTAAAAGACCACATACACATATCTTAACTATGTGATTCTTTCATGGGTAACCATGAGAAATCATGTGATGATTCATAATATTCTTCACAAAGAATAACGCAACTATAAACCCCTTTAGGGTATGAATGTGTGATGCCATGCGACATGATGAATGATGAGTTTGATTGAGCTTTGTCTCATGATTGAATGATGAGTATGATGATATGATATAGATATGATGAACTATCGGTTGAAAGTTGATGATTGACATTTTTGGGAAGCTCCGATTTAGCCGTTTTGCTGCCAGATTTCCATCAAAATTATGGACTTAGTCATATCATTGCATGTGTCTAGTCAAAGAAGAACTATGCATGTAAAGTATAATAATAAGAAATGAAAGAATGGGACATGACCCCTCGATCACTTCCGGGAAGTGAAAGATGGCGATTTACAAGGAACCTCTATAAGGGAGGCAAGGGTGACATGGAGGATCCTCCAACTTAGAGGTAACCAATATCGGCTTAATCTGATTTGGTTAGTATTGCGTGACGACAGTCATGGAATGAGCTCATGTCCAAAAGCAGTCTATTTCAAAGGAAAGTAAAAGAATGTTAAGCACATGCTAAAAACGAAAGTTAAAGTAGGACCATGGTCAAGTTAATGAGTTGCATAGTCATACACGTTATTATATTCCTTAGGTGTATTGTGAATGTTTATTATGTATATTAACATGTATGCCTATGTATAACACTATGGATATGATGATAAAGTTAAAAGTAACCTGCTTCGGGATTTACGTTTTCTAAAACTATTAAAATTGAACCGATATCTGTCCATTGTTTTTATATTAAACCCGAAGTGGCAGGGATGATGACAATAACATCGTGTCTGTCTAGTTGTGATCCTACTGAGAAATTTAGTATTTCTCACTCATATGTTTCCATGTAGTCTTCAAAGGATGCCGGCGTCGGGCACGGTGGTGATTTTTGTTGAGTTCCCAGTAATGCATTAGCACTTTGACCCAGTGCTAAATGTGTCCATGATGACTACTCAGGTAGCAACGCAAGTCTACATGTTCCATAGCCGCTAGTTCCATGCACTCATGATGAGTCCGTTTTTTCGCCCTCATGAGCCGTTCGAGGACATCACTATGGATGACGTTCGCCCGCCTTTCCATCCTCTGAGGTACCCCACTGACAAACATTCCGACTCCGACATTCACCTGACACTGACAGTTTCATTGGATTCCGATCCTTCAAAACCGTCCTATCTGGCTATCACATGAAGATGGACCCGTCTAAGCCTTCCTTCCCATCCGTGATTTGCCTGTCATTCGATTCATCTTCTTCTTCAGCAGCCCCTCATCACACTCCACCCTTGTTCACGATCGCGGGTTCATTCGTACTCGTGCCGTGCCTCATTGACGTCGCTGTGCTCGAGGAGGGGGACACGGTGATGTTTCTCCTAGAGGATTCGGGAATGGTTACCTCCCGCCAGATGAATGAGGTGTTGATTTGCATGCGGAGCTGAGTATGAGGATAGCCCCTTTTTGGTTGTAGCGAGGGTTATCATTTTCATTCAGCATGCATGGGCAGATTGGGATTTCGTATGTATTTTCTTATATCATGTATTTTGTTAGGGTACTTTGTAGGGCTGACAATAGGTATCGAACCCATTATTATCTTTATGCATGACTTCTGCTATTACTACTATTATATTAACTATGGAATGGCTATGGAATGAATGTTATCTTTATCCAAGATTGTGGTTATTCTTATTGCTTCTAATTATGTTGAATGCGATGTATGTATGAGATAACGATGTTTGTATCATATGTTCACGATGCGCTCATGGCTCTCGATTTCAAAAATGGTTTACTTGTCTTGTTCAAACAAAAAATTTACCCCCATTTTCATTAAAAAGTAATTTCTAAAAGGTAATGTTAGTTCCGCGAGCACAAGTAACAACTAGTAATTCTACAATATGACTTAGGCATAGGATGGAACTATTAGGGTGTTACAAGAAGCTCTTGAGATCTTGTGAAAATAGAGGTTGTAGTGTTTTGATCTTGTCTCCAAAGACCCAAAGATGAGGTCTTTGAAGGGCTAAATGAGTGGTTTTGGTGGTAGTGGTGGAGAAAGGAAGAAGAAGAAGATAAAGAAGTGTTTAGAGAGAAGTTGGAGGATTTGGCTTTGAGGAAAGAGAATAGGATGAGTGAAAATGAAAATGTGAGTGTATGTGTGTGTGTGCTTGAAAGTGGCATCCAAAAAAAAGGGAGGGAAAGAGATATTTTTGTGTTATTTTGTGTTAACTAAGATTTAGGGGGACAAATTGGATGATGGGGGAATAAAGCATATACTAGGTCTTACATAAAGCACTCTTGTCTAATGCTTTATGCTTTAATGACATCACTTTTTCACTTTATTGTCTAGTTGACTAAATTTGAATTTAATCATGTGATTAAGTGCTCATACAACTTAATTAAGGTGATTAAGCAAGGATTAGTGATTAACACACAAGAACACGATTAACAAAAATTAATCTTGTAATTAAGCTTAATTAAACTCGATTAAGCTAATCAAGGGCGAGTAGTGCTTAATTAAGCTATCAAGGGTTTGACTTGCTTAATTAGAGATTATCTAATCTCGATTAAGCATTCTCTTGACTTTTCTCATCCGAGTTAACTCATAAATTCTTCGTTAACCCCTTAATTAAGCCATAATCTCATAATTTCTCATTAAGTGCCTAATTACTTAGGGTTGCTAAGGTAATTTAGCATGACATGAAATTGAGGATGTTACACCCATGGGACATTTCATGTATCAGCTATCTACATATAACATCCACTAAACAACTGCCTATGGCCCAAAATGCCAAAAGAGGGCCATTCTATACATATCCTACCACTGCACTACACAAGCACTCTAGGTGGATTCTGAGGAAAGGAATCCATTCACCATACCGACATCAACAGGAGTATAGTCCATACTCGAGGCACAAGACGAGGAAGATGAATATGCTGCCTCCGATGGATCCTCCTCAGACATAGAGGCAGAGGGGATCTGCTGTGGTAATGAAGCTGGCAGAGCCATGGGAACTACAGCCGCTGCTGGTGCTGCTGTTGCTGGTGGAGGAGGGAATGGGTGTTCCATGTAGAGAGGGATGGCTATATAAAGGATGGCAGGGTTGAATAGTGGATGCATGAGTGGTACCACAAAGTCTCTCTTGAAGAAGAAATAAAGGCGAAACTAGCATATACCAGATATGTACATGGAATCTATGAACGGATCGAGATGAATGTGGAGCATAGGAAACTTGATGAAAAGGACACTAGTTGCCGCATTCTCCGTAATTTGAGAATGATGCAGAAACATACGGTAAGGTGAGAAATAAGGATTTCTCAGTAGGAATCCTAAGTTTTTATACATATTTAGCATCGCTGTCATTCTCAGTTGTTTCGGATTTTGGTAAATTAAAAAGAAAATGTTGCATCAATAGAATGTCCTACTCAACTAGTCATAGAAATCATAACTCGAAACACAGCTTGGTTTTACTTAAAGAAATAAAGGAAATTAAACAGAGAGTTAAACAACCAGACCTGTGTTTTCGGTATAGTTAAGTGATAGCCATAAAGTGAATAATGATATGTATATAACATCCAATGGTGCAATTAACACAATACATGATAATAGAAATTGGGGATATGTATAATAAATAATGTACTTGACCTTAACTCATATTTTTCCATACTTGGTCCCTTGGGAGTCTGTTGGCCATAAAACTCCTGGGTAATAGTCCGCTTTTCAGGATCGAGCTCATTCCTATACAGGGTTGCCGGGTTTACTTTCCTTGACTTCCCTACTGATTTCTAGGGTTCTCACAGTATAATTTTTATTAATCCAGTTCCGATAGTTTAAATTACCGAAATCTTACTGATTTCTCTTAAATTGGTACACTAGTTTAAGAAAAATTCTGTGAGATTTCCTATGTTCCTAATCTAATTCCATCAAGGCAAATCACTTCTAAATCACACTTAATTGGCTTTAAGTAAATGCTTAGTTGAATTTCGATTAAACTCACTTATTCGATAAAAATCGAATAACTCGGTTATTAATGATAAAATTTTTCCGACGTTACATTTCTACCCTCCTAAAAAAAATTTTGTCCTCAAAATTTAGTACTTGAGAATAATTCAGGATACTCCCTCCTTCATATCGGATTCTAATTCCTACATACAGTCTGCTGAGTACCGTCGCTAACAAACGGCTTTGTTCCGAAGGTGCTTGATGCTCCTGTCCACTATCCATGCTGGGGGTACATGAAAAGTTAAGTCGTCCCTTAACTGGATTGATTCATGTTCCAAGAAATGAGTAGGGTCAGGCTGGCATTTTTTGAGTTGAGAAACATGGAAAATATCATGAAGATTTGACAGATGTGGAGGTAAGGCGACTCGATATGCCACTGACCCGATTCATTTCAAAATTTGAAAAAGACCTATAAAGCAAGGGCTTAGCTTTCTAATTTTAATGGCTCCGCCCACTCCATTTGTGGGTGTGATCTTTAGAAACATATGGTCCCCTTCTTGGAATTCCAAAGGCTTTCTCCTAACATCCGCATAGCTCTTATGACGACTCTAAACTGCAAGTATCTTACTACGGATCCTTTTGATTTGCTCTGTAGTTTGCTTGACTAGTTCCGATTTTAATAGACTCTGTTCTCCTGATTCATACCAACACAGTGGAGATTGGCATTTCTGTCCATAAAACACTTCATACGGGGCCATGCCAATGCTTGCATGATAACTATTATTATATGCAAATTCTGCCAATGGTAAGTATCGATCCCAGCTTCCATGCTGTTCCAGAATGTATGCTTGCAACATATCTTCTAAGGTCTAAATCATTTGTTCTGTTTCACCATCTGTTTGCGGATGATATGTAGTACTTAGACATAGTCTAGTACCGAATGCCTTCTGGCATGCTCCCCAAAATAGTGAAGTGAACCTTGGATCTCAATCTGAAATGATTGTCGATGGAATACCATGTAGCCGTACCACTTCTTGAATATACAATTGAGCCAACTTCTCTAGAGGATAATTCACTCGAATGGGTAAAAAGTGAGCAGACTTGGTTAGCCTATCCACTATGACCCATATAGCATCATATCCTAAGAGCATTCTTGGTAAGCCTATCATGAAATCCATAGAAATGCTCACCCACTTCCATTCTGGAATCTCTAAGGGTTGTAGTGCCCATACTGGTTTCTGATGCTCTATTTTTACCTTCTGGCAGGTTAAACATTTATTCACAAAATTTGCCACATCTATCTTAAGGCCTGGCCACCAAAACATCCTCTTGAGATCTTGATACATTTTGTTAATGCCATGACGTATAGTAGACTTGCTCTTGTGGGCTTCCTCCAAGATCTTCTGCCCGAGATTATCCTCATCAGGTACACATATTTTCCTCTGATATTGCCATATTCCTTCTGAATCCTGAGTAAATCCTATTAGCTTGCCAGATTGCACTAGTTGCACTATATGCTGGAAGTCATGATTTCTTTATTGTGCTTGCTGGATTTGGTCTTTGAATCACTGGTTATCTTAAGTCGATTTAACTGAATGGCATTGGGGTTCATAAAGATTCCCAAGTTGAGGTCTCGAAAACTCTCTATGAGTTCCGTCTCCTTGATTATCATCCATGCCACAGTTAAAGACTTCCTGCTCAGGGCGTCTGCCACTACGTTTGCTTTGCCAGGGTGGTATTTTAGCTCAAACTCATAATCTTTAAGAAATTCTATCCACCTTCGCTGCCTCATGTTTAATTCCTTCTGATCAAAAAGGTATTTCAAGCTTTTGTGATCAAAAAATACTTCAAACTTCACTCCGTAGAAGTGGTGTCTCCATATCTTTAAGGCAAACACTATTATTGCTAACTCGAGGTCATCTTTTGGATAATTTCTTTGATGAGTTTTCAATTGCTTGGAAGCATACATGATGACATTCCTGTTCTGCATTAACATGCACCCTAATCCTTTCTTAGAAGCATCACAGTAGACTTCGAATGGTCCATGAGGATTCGACAGAGTAAGTACTGTGGTCATCGTCAACTTTTCCTTTAATTCTTGGAAACTCTGTCCATACTCAGGTGTTCATTCGAATGGGACATTCTTCCTAGTTAACTTTGTTAGGGGCAGTGTAACACCCTACTAATTTGATATTATGCTTAAGTCATAGCATGAAGTCAAGTAGATTGTGTTACCATAATAACACTCTGCTTACTTTTCGTGATTCGTGTTTCCTCTCCTCATCATATATATATATATATATATATATATATATATATATATATATTTTAACAGACAAAACGGCGCGCTACTATACTAAGAGCAAAACAACTTAACAAAATATCACAAAGGATAAGAATAGTACAATAACATTACTGTATACGTGCATATATATGTATATATCAGAAGCCACTGCTTCAGTTTATGTACAAAGTTTCAAAGTAGAATACATAAGTGGGCCGACATATCAAAAAGACAATAAGGCCCATATCGATCAAAAAGATCCTATGGTCCTCAGAGGACATTTCATAGCCTACTGCTAATCCTACTGTCAAGTCTATGACCCAGAGCTACGTGCTGTCCCAAAAGAGGTCATGTTGTACAACATCTCCTGCTGGCTGAGCTACTCTGTCAGATAGCCGTTAGCCATGTCAGGCCCGGTTGGAGAATACTCTGCGCTGGGCCTCGAGGAGGAAGAGGGTGACGAGCCGGTGGCCTCCGAAGGGTCACTCTCTGAACTGAGCGGCACATCGGGAACTGCCTACGAAGGTGACTCCGGTGCAGGATCAGTAGGAGCTGCCTGTGCTGTAGGGGCAAGAGGAGCTGGAGGTGGGTGCGCCATGTGCAGTGGGATAGCAATGTAAGGAGTTGCAGGGTCAAAAATAGGATGATGTAAAGGGACATCAAAGTTCCTATTGCTAAAGAGGTAGAGACGGAAGTTACACAAACCGGCTATATACAAGGAATCCAACACTGGCTCATGGTGAAGCTATAAAGCTGGGATCTCAATGAAGAGGGCAGCTGTGGAGTCCATCGCCAGCGTCTGAGAATGATGCAAAAATACAAAATTGGGTGAGAATTTCAAGAAATTCTCAGTAGGGTTCGAGTATAATGATTAGCTGACGTCACATACATTCTCAGTTGCCTTGGGTTTTATTTTATTATAAAAAAATGTGTTCAACTGAAATATCCATTTAAATGAGTTCAAGAAAATGTCTGGTCCGAGGCAAGATTTCAGTTTTACTTTAGACGGCACAAGAAACACAATAGAGTACTAATAATGATACATAAAATAATAAACAGAATAAATAAATAAATAGCAGTAAGCAAACACAATAGACAATTGTAAACATCTTGACATAATTATTTCATGTAACCATGCAGTCATGTAATCATGCAGACTTAATCATGAATCTTTCTTCATAAGCATTTTCCATTACTTTTTATCATTTTCCATCTCTTGGTCCCCTGGGAGTTCTTGGCCATTTAGACTCCTGGGTAATAGTCTGCTTTTCAGGATCAAGCTTGTTCCTATACAGGAATGCTAGGTTTACTTTCCTCGACCTTCCCACCGATCTATTCCCCTTAACTTCTTATCCGGGGCTGGCCCAAGTAACATGGAACTTTCATAGTAGCATATTTCTTATCATAACCTTCTTAGCTTTCTTGAAATGCACACACATTAACATGTAATTCATAACTTATACATGGATTCTACCGAAATTTTGGCAGCATAACAGAACATGTCCGCTTTCCCATGAATAGTGCCAACACACCAAAGCATCAATTTGTCACAAAGGTCACAATATTACATACATATTCCAACATGAAACTCATAATAACGATAATCTCATTAAGGCAAAGCTGCTGCCTCAACATAATCAGCCAACCCGGTTCTTCTAAATCAAGCCATAATTTCTATTTAACTCATTTAGACCTCAATTTTGAATATGTTAAAGATTTATGTGTCTAATTTCTAACCTCTTTGGTCCCATCTAATTTTGATATCTATAGCTCAAGATATTCAGGTTTTATCCCGGTTTGCCCAATGGCTAGCCAGAACCAGGCAACTAAAAGTAAAAATCTACTAAAAATCGAAAATTGACTCAAATTTCATGAAATTGGACTCATATTAAAGCTAACAGGGTAAAGTTTCACTCCATTTGACTTAGTAGGTGTAACACCCTAATAAACCCATACTACGCTTAAGTCGTATTACGGCGTTTTATTAGTTGTTACTTATGCTCGTGGAAAATTAAACTTCACTTGAAATTAAATTACGCGGAAAATACGGTAAGATTTTTCTTTTTGTGAAATACGTCATCGCTTTGGAAAGTAAAGCCTTGAGCGAGAAGGTAGAAAGAGAAAGAGCATAAATACCCAAATATCATAAGACAAGAGAAAGGTAAATAAATAGAAATTCACAAATACATTTCATTAATTAACTAATCATTACATCCATATGAGTTCATAATATATATATATATATATATATATATAAACATTACATCGAAGAAAGCTCATGGTCATGCCATGACCTAAGTACTAGGTACTACTATAGACTTCAATGACAAAGCTCCTCCCAAAAAGAATATGCGAAGATGTAGAGTGACGGTCGCTATGAGTCCCAAAATAGCTTCGTCTGGCATTCCACGTCGTACGTCCGCTCGTAGTGCGGTGGCTCCAAGCTCCACTCCATTGGGTGTGCCAACAAAAATCTGGTGACGATGCGGAAAAGTAACTAGAGTGAGAAATAAGATTTCTCAGTAGGACTCAAACCCGACACAGAGGTGTCATCGTCATCGTCCCAGCCACTTCGGCTTTCTTAAGAAATAGGTGTGAACATACAAGATTCAGTTACTAGGATTTTCGAAAACATAATTATCCGAAGTAGATTCACTTTTAAGCATACGTTCTTATTAGAAGTATTGAAGTAAAATAGGTAAACATATGAAAGCAGACATTTCATGAGTTAGTAGTTTTCTTGACCGAAGTCTCTTTCTTGTCTTTCTATCTGATTTACTTGACTTGTAACTTTCCCGCTTACGCTATGCCTCCTTCACGGGGTGGACCGAAGTCCCTTTTCTTTTCTTTTCTTATCTTAAGTCCTTTTCTTTTCACCCACTAAACATAAGTGGTAATGAGCTCATACCGTGGCCGTCGCCACCATAACATTTCGGTACTTACACTAGCTGGGTCATGCCATGCCTCATGTAAGCCCTATCCCCTATACTCACACTAGCTGGGTCGTGCCATGCCTCATGTGAGTCGTGGGTGAGGGGAACTTACTTTGGGTCACCTTCCCTTTTGAAGGATCACACCCTTAGCTTACTTTCTCTTCTTATTAAAGCTTATGATGCAAAATATTTCTAAGTCCACAATTTCTACAAAATTTCGGCAGCATAACGGCTAGACCGCAGCTTCCCAAAATTTTGCCAGACAGAATACCAGTATCACAGCATCATATCATATCATCATCATCATATCATCATATTATATCATCATCATCATATCATCATTATCATATCATCATATCATATCATCATTACATCATGCTTGCAACACAAACATAGGCATACACTTAAGCAAAGTCTTATGAGCTTAGCTTAGTAAAGTAGGTGCAAGCTTTTACATTGGCTTTCGTTTTATTGATTCCTTCTCCTCCATTATTCTAACTTAACTTATATGATCTCCATATTTTAATTTGGAAGATTTATAGCTTAGGTATTGCATTATAGTTTGATTAGAATCTTATGAACTTAATCGAGTACATTAACTACATTTACATTCGGTTTTCGTGTTATTCGCTTCTTTTGTTAAGGATTAGGTGAGCTTAGTATTTTATTCTACCTAGTCTTCATTAAGTAAATTATGAAGTCTCATTACTTTAGGCTAAGGCCTTTTACCGTTTTAAGTCACTTATGCATAGTCTTACTTAATGTTAAGTTTTGACAGTTTTACTTTTACCCTAGGCAGTAACTTTAAAAATTCACCATAATTTGGTGTTTTATCATTTTAATGCGAAATTTTATATGCTTATAGGGTTCTGAGTCTAGTTTTAAACAAAAGAAATCCCACTCAAAAATTCATTTTCTAACTCCAGTTATGCATATTTTATTCTGACTTGTTCAGTTTCTAGGTTCACTCCCGGTACAGTGGATTGTGACCTCTCATTATAATTGCTGAGAAGGAATCTGAGAAAACTGTCCCCTATGTCTTAGCTTTCATTTAAACTTGGTCTCACTCAAAAATCATTTTTGTAGCTCGAGTTATACACATTTTAGTGTAGACTGCCTGCATGTAAACCAATCCGAGAATAGTCCACTTTGAAAAATCATATCTCACTCATTTTAACTCCGAATCTTATATATTTTATATGTATGGAAAGCTCTCTGAGTCTATTTTCATATAAAATTGGTTCCACTAATTTCTGAGTTTTCTAGAAAAAGTTATACCGTTCGGTTTACAGACTGTCAGAAAATCCAGATTTCACGTTTTGATTTTTCTCATGTTTTCTCCAAAACACTCAACCTCACTTTCAAGAAACCATTCTCAAGTTATAAGACACTCATATACCATGAAAGATTAGTGAAAAACTAATATGTTGGAGTTCAAAAATAGTGGATTCAGCCATGCATCACACCAAACCGAAAACATGTTTTCAACAAACAACCATACTAGCAACAACATCTCATTTTATGACAAGAATGGCTATGATGCCCATAATCAATCTTTAAAACCACCTAGCTATGGAGAGCATAGGAGTTCTAAAGCTTGAAAAACAAGAGAGAAAAAGGGTTTAGAGCCACTACCAAGAAGCTTTCTTTGAAGGAACTTGTGATGGAAAAAGATGATGGTGGTGGTGCTCCTCCTCTTGGATCTTGAAAGAGGCTTGATATGTGATTGTCTTTGATTCTCCAAGAGCAAGAAATGGTGGCTCTTGAAGAGTTTGTGAGTGGGATGAGGAGAGGAAAGGATGAGAGAAGTGGGAGGATTCTAGAGAGAAGTTGGAGAGTTTAGAGAGAAGGAGGAGAATTTTGAAATTGAGGAGAGAGAAGAGGATGAGTGAAATGAAAATGAAGAGAGAAAAAGAGAGGAAGGGAGGCGTACAAGGGGGGAAGGAGGGCTGATGGCTCTTGCTTCTCCAACAAGCAAGGGAAGTGGGTGAGTTTAGCTTCTTTTGCAAGCAAAAAGGCTAAGAACTTTGGGGTAAAAGAGGGGGTTGTACTTTCCTTGAGTCTTGGAGGCATTCTAATGTCCAATTGGTGTTTTTCTCTAGGGGTTAAAGGGGAGTACCCCTCTTAGGATTTGGTTGCTTGTCTAATACTCATCCAAGTGTCAAGATCTAATGGTGGATGACAAGGATCCTAGTCTTGGCTTTTGATCTAATGGTGTAGGATTAAAGAGATTGAATGAAGGGTGAGATGTTGCTCCTCCTTGGTATGTCTTTTTAGGGCATATGCATTGGAAGAACTTTTATCTCTAAATGTCATTAGAATTATTTAAATGCAATTTAACTTAATTGGCTTAATTACCCATGAGTTAACTCTTGTCAATTACACTTTTCATGATACCTTGCATTACGGTTAAGCATATGCTTAAGTTGGGGTTTAATTTTTCAAGAGTTGTCTTAAGTGTCTTAATCATTGTAAACTTAATTGGTAAGGTTAGGTTGTCTTACTTTTGTTTTGGCATCTTCGAGTAATTAAGGATTAGACGATTAAGGTTTTATTAAAACGCTTAGGACATTATGATTAATTTGTTGGCTAGACTTAATTTACTAAGCTCTTGCTCTTGCTCTTGAGATTAACCGATTAGTTCTCAATTAATCGCTAATCTCTCTCTAATTAGCCGGGAACACCGAGCTAATTAACTTAGGTAAAATGGGGATGTTACAATCTCCCCTCCTAAAAAGAATTTTGCCCACAAAATTCGTTACCTGTAAATAGGTCGAGGGCAGGCATGCCCTAGATGCAATACTTTGCAAAGTGCCCAGGTCGTCCACATTTGAAGCAGACATTTTGTCCGGCATAGCAAATCCCTTTGTGTTGTTTCTCACACTTCGGGCAGGTGGGATTGGTTGTAGGCTTCGGAGGCTGGCCGGCGGGTCTTGGAGGATTGGCGGAGGGCTCTTGTGGCTAGTTGCCCTTGGATCCTTCACCGTAGTAGGGCTTCTTTTGCAGGGGCTCCTTCGAATGTTGCTCTTGAGACGCCTGGCTCCTCTTACGGGTCTCTGATCTCTGAATTGCCAACTTCCGATTACATTCTTCTACTACACGGCTCTTATTAACAAGTGCCGCATAGTTCCTTATCTCTAGTGGGGCCACTGATGCTAGAATGTCAACCCCCAATCCTCCCTCATACTTCATGCACTTCCAGTTCTCATCGGGGTTTCGCTGATACAGCGTGGAAAACTTACACAGCTCCTCAAACTTCGCTGTGTATTCGGCAATGCTCATATCTCCTTGGTAGAGCCTCAAGAACTCCATCTCCTTCGCATTCCTTACGGACATCGGGAAGTACTTCTCATAAAAAGACACCTTGAAGGCATCCCATGTGATCTCCCTCTGATCATTTTCCATCAAGCTTTTCGCTCCTCTCCACCAGAACTCGGCATCCGCCTTCAACATGTAAGTGGCAAAGGCCACCTTTTGGGTCTCTAAGCAAGCTAGCACGGAGTAGATCTTCTCAATCTCTTTGATCCATCCGTCGGCTTCGTCAGGGTTGAAAGCCCCCTTGAAACTGGGCGGGTTCGCCTTTCGAAACTCCGAGAACTTCTGATACTCAGCATCAACTCCATTTCCACCAACAGACTCTTCGGATCTTCGGTTCAGCTGGTCCATCATATGCTCAGCAGCTGTAGCTTGAGCTTGCATTGCGTTTGCCATTTGTTGGAAAGTCCTCATGAACTCGGCGAGATTCGCGCTATCGCTGTTCCCATTGGAGGTACGTCTGCGAGTTGCCATCAGTTCCTAAACACACCATACAAAGATATCAAGTTGATCAGGCCCAACATTAAGCATAAGCATGGCAGCAACTAAAGGCAATCTCACATGACGGTCATGCATTCTAAGTCCTACATCCCATCATACAGATAGGATCCGTAGCACGACTTAACATAGCGCGCGTAGAATTATGCTTGGAAGCATAGTCAGTCCAATCCTCAGGCTTTAACAGGATGAACTACTCTGATACCATAATGTAACACCCTAATAAACCCATACTACGCTTAAGTCGTATTACGGCGTTTTATTAGTTGTTACTTATGCTCGTGGAAAATTAAACTTCACTTGAAATTAAATTACGCGGAAAATACGGTAAGATTTTTCTTTTTGTGAAATACGTCATCGCTTTGGAAAGTAAAGCCTTGAGCGAGAAGGTAGAAAGAGAAAGAGCATAAATACCCAAATATCATAAGACAAGAGAAAGGTAAATAAATAGAAATTCACAAATACATTTCATTAATTAACTAATCATTACATCCATATGAGTTCATAATATATATATATATATATATAAACATTACATCGAAGAAAGCTCATGGTCATGCCATGACCTAAGTACTAGGTACTACTATAGACTTCAATGACAAAGCTCCTCCCAAAAAGAATATGCGAAGATGTAGAGTGACGGTCGCTATGAGTCCCAAAATAGCTTCGTCTGGCATTCCACGTCGTACGTCCGCTCGTAGTGCGGTGGCTCCAAGCTCCACTCCATTGGGTGTGCCAACAAAAATCTGGTGACGATGCGGAAAAGTAACTAGAGTGAGAAATAAGATTTCTCAGTAGGACTCAAACCCGACACAGAGGTGTCATCGTCATCGTCCCAGCCACTTCGGCTTTCTTAAGAAATAGGTGTGAACATACAAGATTCAGTTACTAGGATTTTCGAAAACATAATTATCCGAAGTGGATTCACTTTTAAGCATACGTTCTTATTAGAAGTATTGAAGTAAAATAGGTAAACATATGAAAGCAGACATTTCATGAGTTAGTAGTTTTCTTGACCGAAGTCTCTTTCTTGTCTTTCTATCTGATTTACTTGACTTGTAACTTTCCCGCTTCTGGCTATGCCTCCTTCACGGGGTGGACCGAAGTCCCTTTTCTTTTCTTTTCTTATCTTAAGTCCTTTTCTTTTCACCCACTAAACATAAGTGGTAATGAGCTCATACCGTGGCCGTCGCCACCATAACATTTCGGTACTTACACTAGCTGGGTCATGCCATGCCTCATGTAAGCCCTATCCCCTATACTCACACTAGCTGGGTCGTGCCATGCCTCATGTGAGTCGTGGGTGAGGGGAACTTACTTTGGGTCACCTTCCCTTTTGAAGGATCACACCCTTAGCTTACTTTCTCTTCTTATTAAAGCTTATGATGCAAAATATTTCTAAGTCCACAATTTCTACAAAATTTCGCCACCATAACGGCTAGACCGCACCTTCCCAAAATTTTGCCAGATGAGAATACCAAGTATCACAAAGATCATATCATATCATCATCATCATATCATCATATTATATCATCATCATCATATCATCATTATCATATCATCATATCATATCATCATTACATCATGCTTGCAACACAAACATAGGCATACACTTAAGCAAAGTCTTATGAGCTTAGCTTAGTAAAGTAGGTGCAAGCTTTTACATTGGCTTTCGTTTTATTGATTCCTTCTCCTCCATTATTCTAACTTAACTTATATGATCTCCATATTTTAATTTGGAAGATTTATAGCTTAGGTATTGCATTATAGTTTGATTAGAATCTTATGAACTTAATCGAGTACATTAACTACATTTACATTCGGTTTTCGTGTTATTCGCTTCTTTTGTTAAGGATTAGGTGAGCTTAGTATTTTATTCTACCTAGTCTTCATTAAGTAAATTATGAAGTCTCATTACTTTAGGCTAAGGCCTTTTACCGTTTTAAGTCACTTATGCATAGTCTTACTTAATGTTAAGTTTTGACAGTTTTACTTTTACCCTAGGCAGTAACTTTAAAAATTCACCATAATTTGGTGTTTTATCATTTTAATGCGAAATTTTATATGCTTATAGGGTTCTGAGTCTAGTTTTAAACAAAAGAAATCCCACTCAAAAATTCATTTTCTAACTCCAGTTATGCATATTTTATTCTGACTTGTTCAGTTTCTAGGTTCACTCCCGGTACAGTGGATTGTGACCTCTCATTATAATTGCTGAGAAGGAATCTGAGAAAACTGTCCCCTATGTCTTAGCTTTCATTTAAACTTGGTCTCACTCAAAAATCATTTTTGTAGCTCGAGTTATACACATTTTAGTGTAGACTGCCCAGACAGAAACCAATCCGAGAATAGTCCACTTTGAAAAATCATATCTCACTCATTTTAACTCCGAATCTTATATATTTTATATGTATGGAAAGCTCTCTGAGTCTATTTTCATATAAAATTGGTTCCACTAATTTCTGAGTTTTCTAGAAAAAGTTATACCGTTCGGTTTACAGACTGTCAGAAAATCCAGATTTCACGTTTTGATTTTTCTCATGTTTTCTCCAAAACACTCAACCTCACTTTCAAGAAACCATTCTCAAGTTATAAGACACTCATATACCATGAAAGATTAGTGAAAAACTAATATGTTGGAGTTCAAAAATAGTGGATTCAGCCATGCATCACACCAAACCGAAAACATGTTTTCAACAAACAACCATACTAGCAACAACATCTCATTTTATGACAAGAATGGCTATGATGCCCATAATCAATCTTTAAAACCACCTAGCTATGGAGAGCATAGGAGTTCTAAAGCTTGAAAAACAAGAGAGAAAAAGGGTTTAGAGCCACTACCAAGAAGCTTTCTTTGAAGGAACTTGTGATGGAAAAAGATGATGGTGGTGGTGCTCCTCCTCTTGGATCTTGAAAGAGGCTTGATATGTGATTGTCTTTGATTCTCCAAGAGCAAGAAATGGTGGCTCTTGAAGAGTTTGTGAGTGGGATGAGGAGAGGAAAGGATGAGAGAAGTGGGAGGATTCTAGAGAGAAGTTGGAGAGTTTAGAGAGAAGGAGGAGAATTTTGAAATTGAGGAGAGAGAAGAGGATGAGTGAAATGAAAATGAAGAGAGAAAAGAGAGGAAGGGAGGCGTACAAGGGGGGAAGGAGGGCTGATGGCTCTTGCTTCTCCAACAAGCAAGGGAAGTGGGTGAGTTTAGCTTCTTTTGCAAGCAAAAAGGCTAAGAACTTTGGGGTAAAAGAGGGGGTTGTACTTTCCTTGAGTCTTGGAGGCATTCTAATGTCCAATTGGTGTTTTTCTCTAGGGGTTAAAGGGGAGTACCCCTCTTAGGATTTGGTTGCTTGTCTAATACTCATCCAAGTGTCAAGATCTAATGGTGGATGACAAGGATCCTAGTCTTGGCTTTTGATCTAATGGTGTAGGATTAAAGAGATTGAATGAAGGGTGAGATGTTGCTCCTCCTTGGTATGTCTTTTTAGGGCATATGCATTGGAAGAACTTTTATCTCTAAATGTCATTAGAATTATTTAAATGCAATTTAACTTAATTGGCTTAATTACCCATGAGTTAACTCTTGTCAATTACACTTTTCATGATACCTTGCATTACGGTTAAGCATATGCTTAAGTTGGGGTTTAATTTTTCAAGAGTTGTCTTAAGTGTCTTAATCATTGTAAACTTAATTAGTAAGGTTAGGTTGTCTTACTTTTGTTTTGGCATCTTCGAGTAATTAAGGATTAGACGATTAAGGTTTTATTAAAACGCTTAGGACATTATGATTAATTTGTTGGCTAGACTTAATTTACTAAGCTCTTGCTCTTGCTCTTGAGATTAACCGATTAGTTCTCAATTAATCGCTAATCTCTCTCTAATTAGCCGGGAACACCGAGCTAATTAACTTAGGTAAAATGGGGATGTTACAGTAGGGCTCGAGTTGCAAGCCTTGAATTCTGACCTTCCTAAACTGCCATGTTCTGGCCCGGTTTGGACATAGGGCAATTTTCTTGGATCACTGGGAGCAACTGGGACATTCTACTATGTGTAAGATTTCTAAAAAAATTAGTTTCACTCATTTTCAAGTAGTATAGGGCGAGTTCTATCCTGAACAACCCAGTCTGCCCAGACCCAGAGTCAAAACCCTAGGTCGAAATTCAAAAATTCATATCTCCCTCAATTCTAATCCAAAAGCCTTATATGATATATGTATGGAAAGCCCTAGATGTCTAGTTTCATATAAAAATGGTTTCATCCAGTTTAATTAGCTGTAGGCAGAGCCGTAAACTCCACAGTACGGACTGCCGAGGGTTTTTGGTTCTCTAACCCACCAGCTCTTCCTATTTCCATTCTTTCTTGCTTCCAATTCTGTTTTAATCAAACAAACAGCCCAAAACCAATCACATATCACCATAATCATTCATTTAACACATCAAAGATTATGAAAATAATCCAAGCTCAGCCAACCAAGACCACAAGATTGAGGCAAGTATTAAACCCCTACCTTTGTTCTAGATGATTTTGCTGGATTTTTGAGGCTTGGATAAGCGAGACTTGATTAAGCTTGATGTTGGCTGGAGTTATGTGAGTGAAGAAGAGAAGAAGGAAGCTGAATGAGGGGAGAGAAAGGGTGCAATCTGAATAGGTGAGGGAAGGGCAGAAAAATCTGATTGAAGGAGTATATATATAGGTGGCTTCTTGGCTTATGATTGGTGGAGCTTGTGTGGCTGAAATTCAGCCAAGCCTCCCATGAGTTATGGCCAAAGTGGCACCATATTTGGAGGTTAAGTGGCTGAGTTATCAGCCACTCATGGTAGGGTAAAAGAGTTGGAATTCTATTAGTCCAGTTCCGGCAATTTAAAATACCATAATTTTACCGATTTCCTTTAAATCGGTAAATCGGTTTTCAATAAAATTTTATGAAATCTCCTATACTCCTAACTTAATTCTCTCATCTCTAAACTCAAGTAATTGCTAATCAATTGAATCTAAATAATTGTTTAAACGAATTTTAATTATTCTCAATTATTCGATAAAATCGAATAATTAGGCGAAAAATGGTGGATGTTACAGGCAGGGCTATTTGAGAGAAGTTCTTGACAAACCTCCTGTAGTATCCTGCCAGACCTAAGAAACTCCTGACTTTCGTGACTGTCATTGGCCGTTCCCAACTTAATATTGCTTCCATCTTATTGAGATCTACAGAAATTGCCCCATGGGATACCACATGGCCAAGAAATTTTACTTCTTTCATCCAAAAATTCACATTTGGATAGCTTGGCATAAAGTTTCTTCTCTCTTAGAATTTGCAGAACTAGTCGCAAATATTCTACGTGCTCCTGCTCCATCTTCGAGTAAACAAGTATGTCATCAATGAATACCACCAAAATTTGTCAAGATAGGTCGGAATATCTGATTCATATAATCCATGAAGATGGCTGGTGCATTCGTCAACCCGAAGGATACCATAGTATATTCATAATCTCCGTAACGAGTCCGAAATGCTGTCTTCGGAATATCTTCTTCTCGAACCCGAATCCGGTGATATCTGGACCTTAGATCAATCTTGGAGAATATAGTTGCCCCTTGTAGTTGATCCATGAGATCATCAATCCTTGGCAACGGATACTTATTCTTGATTGTCGCCTTATTCAACTGCCTGTTATCCACACATAGTCGCATGCCTCCATCTTTCTTCTTAACTAATAGGACTGGGGCTCCCCATAGTGATGCACTTAGCCTAATAAATTTCTTGTCCAGGAGCACTTCAATTTACTTTTTGAGTTCGATCAGTTCCAAGGGTGATATTCGATACGGTGCTATGGATATCGGTCCCACTCCTGGTACCAATTCAATGGCAAACTCAATTTCCCTTTCGGGAGGAAAATCAGGGATATATTCAGGGAACACATCGGGATATTCCCTAACAACTGGAATCTCATCTAGCTTCTGCTCAACCTCCATGACATTGGTTGATAATAGAATGTACCCTTGACCCCTATTTTCACAATGGTGCACTACCAATGAGTTTAAATAAAGATTTACAGGGATTTCTGATTCAGAAGGTGAAGCAGAAGGAAGCACAATGGATTTATAAGAGCAATCTAACAGGGCCTAATTTGCAGAAAGCCAATCCATACCCAAAATAATGTCAAGTCAGGACAAGGGGAGACATTAAATTGGCTAAAAAAGTTTGACCTCCTATCTGATAGGGAACATTCATACAAATATGATTGGTCTTAACAGGCTTACTTGTAGGAGTAGAAACTAGCAAGTCATAGGGTAATTCAGAAATAGGTAACTGCGAGGCTGACATACAATCATGAGAGATGAAAGAGTAAGATGCACCTGAATCGTATAAAACAGTCAAGGTCTTACCATTCACTTCACACGTATCTTGAATCAAATCTTCCGACTTGTTGACCTCCTGTGCATCCATAGTGAAAACTTTTCCCTGGCATTGTGGCTTGGGAGTTGTCTGAGGGTTTCTGGCAGGACATTCATAGATTTTGTGGCCTAGCTTACTACATCCAAAATAAACATTTTGACCTGCCAAGCAGGGGCTATTGCCATGATTCTTGCCGCACTGGCTGCAAGTCTGGTTCCCAAAAGGCGTCGGAGGTTACTTGCCTTTGGTACCTGCAAGCTGAAACTTCTTCTGCTGCTGAAAGTTGGGCTTGAACCTTGGGCCTTGTGGAGCTAACCTTTTCTTAAAGTTACTGCCGATTGACCTAGCAGCAACCAACTTCTTGTTACAACCCTCCACTAGGTGGCACTTGTTCACCAAAGTAGGGAAGTCTCTGATTGTAACATCCCCACTTTTGTACACAGAACGTAATGAAAACTTTGAATTAGTTCCCTTAGGCAGTGTGAGAATTTCTCAGGCAGCACTATGCCATGATGATCCTCACACTTGGAATTATAGGGTAGTGTAACACTGCCGTTGAAAATATGGCACTACCATATGTTAAAAATTAGGAAATGATAAAAGTACCCCTGTAAACTTTTGTCAATTGCAGTGATGCCCATAATTTTTAGAAACTATATTTTGACCCGAAAGACTTATTCCCACAATGACCCTAGAACTTTTCATGAAATGACCTTTATATCCCCACATCTGTAGAATTAGCAGAATGAGATTTTAAACAGAGCAGAATCACGTGGCGAAACCGTGAAAGTTTAGATCTCTACCGATTGGGCCATGGAGGCAGTCTGGTATGAAATGACGTGGGGTGTCCCTAGACTTGTTCAAAATTATGAAAATACCATTAGTTATGAAAACCAAATAGAAAATGCTAAAGAATTTATGAAAAAGCGAAAATATAACAGATCAAAGAAATGGAGCGATTGATTTTCGCTGCTAATCAACTTATCAAAAAAATAAGGATAAGTAAGGATGAATTATAAATATTAGAGCTAAAGAAAATTTAGATTGTTATGTAAAATACTATGAGAAATTATTTAGTATAACGTCCAAAAATATTCTATCGTTTTTGTTTAGCAAGCTACTCGGTTTTATCAACTACTTGAGATTAATTAGAATTCGATTAAGCATTCACTTAAAGCCAATTAAGTGTGATTTAGAAGGATTAGACTTGATGGAATTAGATTAGAACCATAGAAAACCTCATAGGATTTTTCTAAAATCGGTTTACCGATTTAAAAGAAATCGGTAAGATTTCGGTATTTTAAACTGCCGAAACCGGACCAATAGAAATTATGCTATGAGTACCCTAGGATGAATGGCTAAGATTTAGTCAAAACACCTCCATATGTGGTGCTACATCAGCCCATAGAAGGCAGCCACGAACCAAGTTGAACTACCAACACACATCCACCAATCAAATGAAACTTGCTTCAAAAGCTTTCATTTTTCTCTTCCTTCTGCCTTTAAATTTCGGCCTCCCCACAACCATCCTCATTTTCCCACTTTCCTTCATCTTCTTCTACTACCTCTCATCCCCAAACTCAAGCTTCAACCATCAACTTCACTCCAAGATCAAGTTCCACCAAGATTTCACACTACCAAGGTAGGAATTCCAACTTCTTTTCTTGTTTTCTTTGAATTGGGCTGAATAGGACTCCACTTTCTTACCACTTTCTTGCATGATTATGATGTTATGTTGAGTGATGATGATGAATTAAGATTGGTTTAAGTTGTATATGTGAGTTTGAATTGAAGATTGGATGGATTGATTTAAGGAAAACATGAATTCAAGAAGAATTCAAGAAGCTGTTAGGGTTTTCCCCTCGATGGTCCGTACGGCGGAGTGTATGGCTCCGTCTACAACCATTTTCAGTTCATGAGTCTATTTTTATATGAAACTAGACATTCATGGCTTTCCATACATATAAAATATAAGGCCATTGGATTAGTATAGAATTAGTTATGAATTTTTGAATTTTAACTTAGAAATTTGGATTCTTATCCGGGCAGTATGAGTTGAGAAGGGTATAACTCACCCTACACAACTCCAAATTGAATGAAGCCAAGTTTTTTTGAAATCTAACATGTAAGGAAACATCCCATAAAAATTTTAGAACCAGATTCGTTGGCATCTGTTCCCAGCACACCAATGAATTTGACTTAAGTTTAAACCGGGCTGAAACAAGGTAGCCTAGTAGGGTCAAGTTTTGGGACTCATAACTCAAAATATGCTCATGAAAATGACATGAAACTTAATTTATTTGAAATCTTGTTCTGTTAGCTTTCATTTGATATAAATTTTGTATGATTTCACCTAGATTTCTATTTTTAGTGAATTTTCATTTATAAGAGCACAATTCTGGCTAAGAACAGGGCAGCCTGAGGAAAAATACTTATATCTTGAGTTATACAAATCAAAATGAGATGGGACTAAAAGGGTTAGAAACTAGACACATAAGGATATGACATATCCAAAATTTGGACTTATATGAGTTGAATTGGGCAAAAGATGGATTATAACAAAATCAGGCAGAATAGGAGGGAGTAAACCAAAAACCCCATAGATGCTTGAATTGAACTTGATGAGTGATGCTATGAATATCTGTATAATTGCTGATCCATATTGAATTTCAAGTTTGAAAGATTGTACTGGTTGTCTGGTACTATTCATGGGGAAGCGGACTCGATCCGTTATACTACCGAATTTTCGGCAGGAATTTATGAGAACTTATGCTGTGAGTGATTATGCTTTGAATATATTTATATTTACATGTCATGTTCATGTACATCATGCATGCAAGCATAATTAGAATATGATATGGTAAATAAGGTATGACACATATCCATGAATGCACAAAGCATCAGCATGCATGATAAGATATGGAAAGGGAAAGATAATAAGAACTTGTAAGAAGGACGCACCAAGCTACCACGTGAGGCATGGCATAGACCCAGCTAGCGTGGGCCAGAGCTATACTGTCTAAGACTTGAGCCAGCCCTCAACCAGATTTAAGGGAAATATACCGGTGTGAGGGTCGGGGAAAGTAAACCCGTCACTCATACATAGGTACGAGCTCGGACCTGAAAGGCAGGCTATTACTCAGGAGTAAGAGAGGCCATTCACCTCCGGGGGACCAAGTACAGAAAAGAGCAAGATCAAGTTGCAAGTTAAAGAAAGAGATAAATTAAGTTAAGTGCACTTGCATACAATCAAGTACAAGTATCTACATGTGCATTTCTAATTATCTCATTATGCCATGATATTATTATGATTCTTATTGAAGTATATTACTCTGTTCATACTTCTATGTCTGTCATATGAAATGGCAAGTGGTTGTTAAAATATATCCCGCTTTGAATAAGGTGTTTTCAACTTAAAATTGAACCACTATTTGTTTATATGTGCTCATATTTTCATAATAAACTGAAGCAGCTGGAATGTTTATGATGACACTATAAGATTGGTTTGAGTTTACCTACTGAGAACTTTAGGTTCTCACTGCCTGCTTGTACGTTTTTCTTTTCCGTAAACATTCCAACACCCAAGTTGGAAATCAAGTGCGAGGTGGAGTACTGGGCCTTTCATTGAGCAAGGATTGGGCATAAGCTAGACCAAGAAACTATTGAAGCTAGCTAACGACTAGTGGGATGTAAACACTATGTACTATGTCAGTTACAATTTTTATAAAAGTGTAATTACTTTATTCTCTATGTATCAAAGATTATCAGTCAATAATAAAGTGAGTAGTTAAAGAGCCATATATTATATTTTCCATATTTTAAAAATTTCTTAGCACTGTGACAACCTTTTAATATAACTCCATGACTCGAGTATGGCTTATATGATACAGGGTGTTACACTGATCTCCATTGGTCCTATCGTGGTGAGGATGTCTTCCCTCAGCCCACTTTCGAACTTCATGCATTTCCATACTTCATTGGGGTTCCATCGATAAATGATGGAAAATTTGCACAACTCCTCAAATTTAGCAGTGTATTCTGATACACTATTTTTCCCTTGGCGGAGGTGCATAAACTCCAACTCCTTTGCATTGCGGATAGAAGCAGGGAAGTACTTCTGATAAAATGTGTCTCTGAATACATTCCAAGTAATATCTGTTTGGGATCCCTATAATAATCGGCGTGCACCATTCCACCAGAACTCTGCATCTACTTCTAGCATATAGGTGGCAAAGGTCACCTTCTGACGATCTGTGCAATCTAATATGGAGAAGACCTTCTCCATAGCTTTAACCCACTCGTCTACCTTATTTATGTTAAAGGCTCCCCTGAGGCTAGGTGGGTTGGCCTTCCTAAACTCAGCAAATTTGAGGTATTACTGGTCCACCCCAGGGCCATTATGATTCCCTCCAAGACCTACCTCTAGCTGCCTTCCTAGTTGGCCCATCATTTGGGTCGCCGCAGCTGCCTGCTCATGCATAGCATGCACTATTTCTTGCATTATGTTCAGGAACTCAGTAGATTCCACCTGGGCTGGGGAAGTTCGTGGTCTACCTCACCTTCCAGAAGCTATCAAGTTCTAAACACACAAAACAAGAATAATCGAGTTGTTCAGGCTCAATACTAAGTTCCGTGCGCTAGCAAATAACAACATACGGTTAGGCAATCCTCTCACATGCATCCAATCCATATGGACAAGACTTAGTGCATGATAATACCTAAAGAATACAGAGCATATGCAAAGTATAGTCAGTCCAATCCCCAGGCCTATATTAGGACAAATTGCTCTGATACCAAAAATATAACACCTTACCAGACAAAATACTATGCTTACGTCACAATAAATTACCTAATAAGTTATTACATGTGGCTAGCTGATTAACTTTCATTTTCCATTTCATTCTTAATTACCCATATAAAGCTAACTATTCACTTCAATAAATTTCTGTTTGACGATGAAATAAATACCAGACAATCGTTGTACCAGAAGTAAAGTAACACAAATAAATTGAGAGATAGACAGAACTACTGAAAATTGAATCATATTATATATATATATATATATATATATATATACAAACACACACTACTATTTTTCAAGGTTTGACAATCGATACATAAAACGGTACAGGATAGTAAAATGAGGCCACCAAGACAAAATAAATCGACTTGTCAATAAAATCAGAACCCTAACTGGTCCCCATGGGATATTTCATGTATCAGTTATCTACATATAACATCCACTAAACTACCACTTATGGCCCAAAATGCCAAAAGAAGGCCATTCTATACATATCCTACCACTGCACTACACAGGCACTCTAGGTGGATTCCAAGGAAAGGAATCTATTCGCCATATCGGCATCAGCAGGAGTATAGTACATACTCGGGGCAAAAGATGAGGAAGACAAACTTGCTGCCTCCGACGGATCCTCTTCAGACATAGAGGCAGAGAGGATCTACTGCGATTGTGAGGCTAGCATAGCCATGGGAACTGCAGCCGTTGCTAGTGGTGGTGATGGTGCTACTGCCATTGCTACTAGTGAAGGAGGGAATGGGTGTGCCATGTTGAGAGGGATGGCTATATAAGGGACGACATGGTCGAATAATGGATGCATGAGTGGTACCGCAAAGTCTCTCTGGAAGAAGAGATAAAGGCAAAACTGACATCTACTGGATATGTACACGGAGTCTATGAACGAATCGAGATGAATGTGGAGCTCAGGAAACTTGATGAAAAGGACATCGATTGCTGCGTTCTCCATGATCTGAGAATGATGCGAAAACATATGGTAGGGTGAGAAATAAGGTTTTCTCAGTAGGAATCCTAAGTTTTTATACATATCTACTATCGCTGTCATTCTCAGTTGTTTCAGATTTTGGTAAATTAAAAAGAAAATGTTGCATCAACAGAATGTCCTACTCAACTAATCATAGAAATCATAACCCAAAACATAGCTTGGTTTTACTTAAGGAAATAAAGGAAATTAAACAGAGAGTTAAACAACCAGACTTGTGTTTTCGGTATAGCTAAGTGACAGCCATAAAGTGAACAATGATATGTATATAACATCCAATTTTGCAATTAACACAATGCATGATAATAGAAATTGGGGATATGCATAATAAATAATACACTTGACCTTAGCTCATATTTTTCCATACTTGATTCCCTAGGAGTCTGTTGGCCATAAAACTCCTGGGTAATAGTCCACTTTTCAGGATCGAGCTCGTTCCTATACAGGGTTGCTGGGTTTACTTTCCCGGACTTCCCTACTGATCTATTCCCCTTAACTTTGTTCAAGGGTTAGCCCAATTCACATGGAAATCCTTCCTCATTCTTATAAAGGTAGCATTGCTTATCTAATACTTTGACCAATGCATGCAAAACTTGTAGATTCATATTAATTGAAATCTCTGCCGAATTTTCGACAGCGTAATGGATCATGTCTGCTTTCCTATGAATAGTGCCAGACAACCAGGAAATTTTAATCAAATAGCAAACCCGATATAGAACATCATATCTCCATTAGTTGTCACACACAACAAAGTCTTTTGAGCAAAGCTTAGGTAGTTAGGTGTAAGTTTTAAAATCTTAAGTCTTAATCTATCTTGCAAGCTTTTAACTTCTATTGATGTTCCCAAGTTCGATTTCCAAAATTGAATTAGGTTTGAGTTCCGAGATTATATACGTTCCGACCTCTGGGGATATGTTTGATCTCCTAGCTTGATTTTGGATTGAGTTTCGAGGTTATATGCTTACTGAGATACTTTTAGAATTACGTGTATATGAGTGTTAAAACGTCCTAGTTCTCAACTTCTGAGATTCGGGTATAAGGTCTCATATTCTGGTTCCAATTTCCGAGTTTATGTTGAAAATCCTCGACTTCCGGGTTTAAGTATTTTAGGTCTTATATTCTTATCTTTGACTTTCGATTTCAAAGTGTTTTATGTGCTGTGTAATTCCAATTTCCGACATTAATCCATAATAGCTCTTCCAAGACTTTTATGAATGTGTTTCCTAAGTTCCAAGTTCCAACATTAATTTTTACTAATCTAGTTTTCTATTCGCTTAGTTCAGAGTTCAATATTAAGTATACCCGATCTAGCTCTCTATTTGCTAAATTTCGAGTTCCGATATTGACTCAAGTTATTTATGTTTTGTTCTAGCTAGAATTGCACTCTTATAAGAACAAATTCACCAAAAATAGAAATCTAGGTAAAATCATGCAAAATTTATATCAATGTAAAGCTAACAGAGCAAGCTTTCAAATGAAAGAAGTTGCATATCATTTGAATGAGTATAATTCGAGATATAGGCCCCAAAACTTGACCCTACTAAACTACCCTATTCCAGCCCAGATTAAACTTAAGGTGAATTTCATTGATGTACTGGGAACAATGGCAACAAAACTGAGTCTAAAATTTGTATAGGATGTTCCCTTATATTTTAAATTTCAAACAACATTGGATTCACTCAAATTGAAGTTGTGTAGGGTGGGTTACACCCTTCTCAACTTACACTGCCCAGATGAAAGTCCTAATTTCTAGGTCAAACTTCAAAAATCCATAACTATCTCTATATTGATCTAATGATCTTATATTATATACATATGGAAAGCCTTGAATGTCTAGTTTCATATAAAAATAGATTCATAAAATTAAAATGGCTGTAGGAGGAGCTGTACACTCTGCCGTACAAACTACCAAGGAAAAACCCTAACAACTTCTTGAGTTTTCTCTTTTCTTCAAGTTCTTTCATACCAATTCTAATTCTAATCACAACGCACATGCAAATTCAATCATAAACCATTATCATCACTCCAAATCACATCAATATCATGAGGAAAGCAAGATTCCCACAAAGCCCCAAATCAATAAAAATAAGAAGAGAAGTTGGATTCTTACCTTTCCTAGGTGTGATTCTTGTTAGATTTGTGGTTGGAGTTAAAGAAATCTTGTTGTGGTTTGAAGCTTTATGGGAAATGAAGATGATATGAGTTGAGATGAGATGAGATGAAGGAGAAAAGAATAGAGAGGGGTCAGCATATAGGGGCCGAAATTTGCAAGGGCAGAAAAGGAAAAATTTTAAAAACTTCTAAAGCAAGTTACATGTGATTGGTGGATTTGAGTGGGTTATTCAACTTGGTTTGGTAGCCCATATGGAGGGTTGAGATGGCGCCACTTGCATGGGTAAGTTGGCTAAATCTTGGCCATCCATCCTAGGGTTCTCACAGTATAATTTCTATTGATCTGATTCCGATAGTTTAAATTACCGAAATCTCACCGATTTCTCTTAAATCGTACACCAGTTTGTAAAAAATTTTGTGAGCTTTCCAATGTTCCTAATCTAATTTCATCAAGCCTAATCACTTCTAAATCACACTTAATTGGCTTTAAGTAAATGCTTAATCGAATTTCGATTAAACCCACTTATTCGATAAAAACTGAACAACTCGGTTATTAACGATAAAATTTTTCGGACATTACACATAAGCTATCACATTGCGATCTTGCCTCAGAACACAACCTAAACGTCTTCCAGAGGCATCATAGTAAACCTCAAAGGCTCCCTTAGGATTAGGCGGAACTAGCACAGGTGTGGAAGTCAACTTTGCCTTCAACTCTTGAAAACTTTTCTCACACTCTACAGTCCACACAAGGGCAGCATTCTTCCTAGTGAGTCTAGTCAAGGGTAGGGATATCTGAGAAAATCCCTTTATAAACCTTCGGTAGTATCTGGCTAGGCCAAAACTCTGAATCTCCGTCACCATCATAGGTCTCTCCCAGTTCATTACAGCTTCCACTTTGCTTAGGTCCACGGATATCCTCCCTTAGACATGACGTGACCCAAGAACTTCACTTCTTCCAGCCAAAACTCACACTTTAACAACTTTGCGTAAAGCCTCTTGTCCCTTAAGATTTCTAACACAATCCTAAGGTACTCTTCGTGTTCCTCCTTCGTCTTTGAATAGAAGACCACTACAAACTTATCAAGATACAGCCTAAAGATTCTGTTCATATAATCCACAAACATGGTTGGGGCATTGGTCAATCCAAATGACATTACTCTAAACTCATAATGCCCGTACCTAATCCTAAAGGCTGTCTTGGTAATATCTTTCTCCTTCACTCTAATCTGATGGTATCCTGACCTCAGATCTATTTTTAAAAATACCTCTGCTCCTCTAAGTTGGTCCATCAAGTCATCTATCCTTGGCAAGGGATACTTGTTCTTCACTGTGACCTTGTTCAACTACTGATAATCCACACATAGTCTCATGCTTCCATCCTTCTTCTTGACAAATAGCACCGGGGCTCCCCAAGGTGAGGCACTTGGTCTCATAAACTTCTTTTCCAACAACTCCTCCAGTTGAGTTTTTAGCTCTGCTAACTCAAAAGGGGACATTCGGTAGGTGTAATAGATATCGGTCCAGTTCTCGGCACCACTTCTATGGAAAACTCTATTTCTCTCTCAGGGGAAACCTCAGGGATATCCTCAAGAAAAACTCTAGGGTACTCTTTCACCACAGGAATCTCATTCAGAGCTTGCTCGAGTTTAGCCTCACTAGCTGATAGGAGAATGTATTCTTGATTCTCAGTCTTACAATAGTATAACACAACAGGTTTCACACTTAAACTAATAGGTTCAGAAGGCACAAAAGGGAATACAATCGACTTGGCAGCATAGTCTAACATAACATGGTTAGTTGAAAGCCAATCCATGCCTAAGATTAGATCTGAACCAGATAAAGGGAGACAAATCAAATCAGACTCATAGGTTCTACCATCAATGATAAATTGACATTTCAAACAGCACAGACAAGTTTTAAGAAGTTTACTAGTTGGGGTAAAAACAAGCAATGTGTAAGGCATTTTAGAAGCAAATAGTCATAGTATACCTATGCAATCATAAGAAATGAAAGAGTGTGTTGCGCCAAAATTGTACAATATAGTTAAGGTGTTACCTTCAATTTCGCACTTACCTCGAATGGGATCATCAAATTCCGTGGTCTCATGAGCATTCATGGTGAAGACTCTCCCTTGGCGCTGCAGTTTGGGGGCAGATGCATCCTTAGTGCAATTCTTGGCAAAATGGCCAGGTTGTCTACACTTGAAGCAGATGTTCTGACCGGCGAGGCAAGTCCCCTTGTGGTTCTTCCCACACTTCAGGTAGGCGGGGTTGGTCACCGGCTTCAAGGTGTGAATGGTAGGCTTCGAATGGTTGACAGTGGGCTTTTGTGACTGCTTGTCCTTAGAACCTTCGCCATGGTAGGGTTTCTTTTGCAGGGGTTGGTTTGGGCGTTGCCCTTGAGACACCTATCTTCTCTTATGGGCCTCCAACCTCTGGATAGCCAGGTTTCGATTGCATTCCTTCATTACGCAACTCTTATTGACAAGGGCCGCAGAGTTCTGAATCTCCAATGGGGCCACGAATGCCAGGATGTTAGCCTTCAAACCTCCTTCATACTTCATGCACTTCCAATGCTCGTTGGGGTTCCGCTGATACAATGTGGAGAACTTATACAGCTCCTCAAACTTTGCCATATATTCCACAATGCTCATAGCTCCTTGGTAGAGCTTTAGGAATTCCATTTCCTTCGCATTCCTTACTGACATCGGAAAATACTTCTCGTAGAAAGATGTCTTGAAGGCATCCCAGGTAATTTCTCTTTGGTTGTTCTCCATCAAGCTCTTTGCTCCTTTCCACCAGAACTCGGTGTCCGCCTTCAGCATGTAAGTTGCAAAGGCCACCTTTTGGGTTTCTGAGCAAGCTAGCATGGAGTAGATCCTCTTAATCTCTTTGATCTACTCATCGGCCTCGTCAGGGTTGAAAGAGCCCTTGAAATTAGGCGGATTCGCCTTTTGAAACTCCGAGAACTTCTGATACTCGGTACTTGCTCCATTTCCTCCAACAGACTCTTCGAACCTTTGATTTAACTGGTCCATCATGTGCTCAGCAGCCATAGCTTCAGCTTGCATTACGTTTGCCATCTACTGGAAGGTTCGCACGAACTCAGCAAGGTTAGCATTATCGCTGTTCTCGTTAGAGGTATGTCTACAAGTTACCATTAGTTCCTGAACACACCAAACAAAGATATCGAGTTGATCAGGCTTAATATTAAGCATAAGCATGGCAGCAACTAAAGGTAATCTCATATGATGGTCATGCATTCTAAGTCCTACATCCAATCATACAGACAGGATTCACAGCACGACTTAACATAGCACACATAGAGTTATGCTTGGAAGCATAGTCAGTCCAACCTCAAGCTTTAACAGAATGAACTGCTCTAATACCATAATGTAACACCCTAATAAACCCATACTACACTTAAGTCATATTACGACATTTTATTAGTTGTTACTTATGCTCATGGAAAACTAAAGTTCATTTATAAATTTAGTTACATGTAAAATACGGTAAATCTTTTTTTTTTGTTTTGAAATGCATCATCGCTTTGTAATGTTTTAGAAAGTAAAGCCTTGAGCGAGAATATAGATACAAAGAGAGCATGTCGTATACAAATCATAACACTGTATCATAAAACATGAGAAAGGTAGATGAATAGTAATTCACAATTACATTATATTACATAGCTAATCATTACATCCATATGAGTTCATAATATATATATACATACATATATATAAACATTCCATCGAAGAAGCTCATGGTCGTGCCATACCCGAATACTAGATAATAAATACAAACTTAAAATGACATAATTTGTCACAAAAAGGAATATATAAAGGTATAAAGCGATGGTAGCTATAAGTCCAAAACAGCTTTGTCTGGCATCCCCCATCATACGTCCACTCATAGTGCGATGGCTCCAGGCTCCACTCCATTAGATGTGCCATTGGAATCTGGTGACGATGCGAAAAATAACTAGAGTGAGAAATAGGATTTCTCAATAGGACTCGAACCTGACACTAAAGTGTCATAGTCATCGTCCCAGCCACTTCGATTTTAGTAATGAAAATAGTGAGCATTCATAAAGTTCAGTTCTTAGGCTTTCAAAAACATAAATATCCAAAGCGGATTCAATTTTAAGATACCCTTTAATCATTTATATCATAACATACATGGGAGCAAGTATAATTACATAAAACATGCATGGCTATGCTATAAGTTTTTCTCAACTTCTTACCTTCAAGGGTTTGGACCGAAGTCCCTTTTCTTTTCTTAACTTAACTTTATCTTAAGTCTTCTTCTTTTCACCCACAAAATATAAGTGGTAATGAGCTCATACCATGGTCATCGCCACCATAAATTTTCGGTACTTACACTAGCTAGGTCATGTCATGCCTTATGTAAGCCCTATCCCTTATACTCATACTAGCTGGGTCAATGCCATGCCTCACGTGAGTCGCGGGTGAGGGGAGCTTCTTATAACGGGTCACCTTCTCTTTTGAAGGATCACACCTTTAGTTCAATCTCTTCTCATATTAAGGCTTATGATACAAAATTATTCTAAGTCCATAATTTTTGCGAAATTTTGGCAGTATAACGACTAAACCAAAGCTTCCCGTAGTTTTGCTAATAGATATGCCAGTTACAGTCACTATCATGTATCAGTGAACATCATAAGCATCACATTCAACCATAACATACTCATCATCATTATCATATCATCATAGCATCATGCTTCCACATAAACATAGGTATATTCACAAGCAAAGTTTTATGAGCTTAGCTTAATAAATTTGGTGCAAGCTTTTAATTGGATTTCATATTATTCGATTCTTTCATTATTCATATGGCAAGCTTCATCTAATTCTCCTCTTTAAAGTTCTTACATTGAATTATGAACTTTCATTATCTTTAAATTAGAGGTTTTTTGTTCACAAGTTTGTTTTCTACCCTTATGAAAATTTCACTTAACTAATCTTACTTTTTATGGTGGGGCAATAAATTCAAAAATTCACCATAAATTCATCTTTTATTAGTTTGACTTGAATTTTTGTATGGTTAAGCTTCTCTGAGTCTAGTTTTAAATAAAATAAATCCCATTTAAAAATTTCTCCTGGAGCTTGAGATATGCACATTTTATTCTGACTGTCCAATTTTCCAGCTTTTTCCCAAGACAGTGACTTGTCACCTCCACTGGGAACTGCTCAAAGGGAATCTAACAAAACTTCTTAGCTTTCTACCAAACTTGGTCCCACTCAAAAATAATTTTTGTAGCTCGAGTTATAAGGTTTTTAGTGCAGATTGCTCAAACAGAAATCCATCCAGGAATAGCCCATTTTGAAAAATCATATCTCTCTCATTTTAAATCCAATTTACACGTATTTTATATGTGTGGAAATTTCTTTGAGTCTACTTTCATAGAAAATTAGTTTCATTACATTTTGTGTTTTTTAGAGTAAGTTATCCAATACGCATTACAGACTACTAAAATTCCAGCTTAACTAGTTTTTGTGTTTTCCATTTCTAACTTGTGGAGATGTTGCTATCCTACTTCAAACCACCACTTTTATGTTCTATCTCATCATCATATTCAAGATTTTAATCACCAAATTATTATTTTAGAACAAAAACAAAGTAAGATACATAAAAACCATCATATCACATAATCTCATTTTAAGACAACATTTTCAACAAGGCAAGAAAAGCTCATAGACCAAGATGTGGTCATGAGACCTTGAAGAAAGTCCTAAAACCACCTAGCTATAAGGAGCTTAGAGGTTCTAGTACATGAAAAATACATGAAAAAGGTTAGAGTCACTACCAGAGATAGCTTCTTGAAGAATTTGGAGCGTGGAGAAGGTTGGAGAGAGCCTCCCTCCTTGAAAGCTTGGAAATGGAGCTTGTGCATGGGCTTGTCTTGTTTCTCCAAAGACCAAAAATAGTGGTCCTTGAAAGGGTTGTGAGAGTGGTGATGGAAATGAGACAAAAGGTAGTAAGGAGAGTGGAAGAAGAATAAAGACAGTTGGAAAAACAAGAGAGTGGGGATGAGACTTGGAGAGAGGAGAGAGCTTTGTGTCTTGAGAGAGGAGATGAAAAATAAAATGAGGGGGGAGAGAGAGGGGGCTGATGGTGCAAAATTGAGGGGGGAAGTGATGTGATTTTGTTTCATCCAACAAGCAAGAGACTGGGGCAAAACCTTGGGGTACAAGAGAGAGTTGTGTTTCCTTTGAGACTTGGCACTTGGGTAAAGACTATTTAGTGTTTTTCAAGTGGTTAAAGGCATGACCACTCTTGGGATTGGCTTGGGTGAATATGATCACTCCAAGTGGCATAATCTTGATGGAGGGAAGTACATCTGTTATCTTGACTCAAGGAATACTACTAACATAGACTCTTAATCTAAGGGTGCATGATGAGAAGGCAAATGGATGGTTGGATATGGCTCTTGTCTTGGCCAAACTTTCCAATAATAATTAAAGGGAGGTTTCTAAATTTTCGCAATTGTTAAAATTATCTAAATGCTAATTAATTCAATTGGTTTAATTACACTTTAAGACATTTTCATTGAAAAGAATTTTCCTCATTAATTATGTTTAGAGGGTGTAAGGGTTAATTTGTCATGTATGATTAAGATGTAATGCTTGTCATGCACTCAGTTAATAAGGTTAGATCACCTTGATTATATGTTCTACATCATAAATTAACAAGAATTGCGTAATTAGGCTTTTAATTATAACCTTTAATACATTATGCTTCAATTGTTGAATTTTTTTGTTAATCATTGACTTTCAATTATCTTGTTGACTTGCCTCTAATTTACTAAGCCCTTGCTCTCGAGATTAGTCGATTAATTCTCAATTAATCGTTAACCGCTCTAATTAGCCAGAGACACCGAGCTAATTAGCTTAGATAAAAATGGGGATATTACAATAGAGAACCTGGAAGATAGGCCATCGACCAGTTAAAAAGTAGGCTTTGATACCATATGACATGGACCTACCTAACTCCACTAATAAAACTTATCTCAAGAGTGGAGGTTTGCAAACCCATATATAAAACATCCAAGACCTCGTTGCCTGACTGATGTGGGACTTGCATCAATGTTAGCGCTATATCATGCGCAAATATGTTATCGATAATAATTTCTTTGTTTCTATCTTTTCCTATAGAGACATAGTTTATTAGGATGATATCAATTTCAATATCTTCACTATTTTTAGATACCTAAACGGCTTCTGGTGTTTTAATTATGTCAAAAATTTTGAACTATAACTAGAATACTTACTATGTCTCCATCCTCTTCATCAAGAAGAGTATCACCATTAGAATCATTTACCTCCATAAAATCATTTGCCTCTCTTCTCTTTTGAGGATTTTTATTTTTACAATTGATTGGTCTATCATGCTTCTAGTGTGTGTTGTCCAATAGAGAGACTAATCAAATTGGGACTTTTTAAGCTGGCATATGGGATCTAGTTATCCTTTTTAGTATCAGAAAATGCATTTGGCAGCTCATTTGCAATTTTTTTTATACATATAATATATTGAACTTTTAGTTCACTTTGCCTTGTTCAAGGATCTATATAGAGTAAAAATGATGCATTCCAATATACTTCCTTTTCCAATTTTTTACTCTGTCCCCCTAAAGATGAAAACAACATTGTATCAAATTGGAAATCTAAAATCAAGCCTTTAAGACATCTCCTATTTGGATTTTAAGATACTTAACTATGGATGGAAAATCATATCCAACATATATTTCTAATTTTCTTTAGAGTCCCATTTTAGTGAGATGAGGTGAGGTGATTGGAACATATATTGCAAATTCAAAAATTCTTAAATGGGAAATATCTGGTTAGTGGCCAAAAGCTAATTGGAAGGGAGAGAATTGATGGCAACTTGTTAGCCTTATATGAATAAGTGCTACAACATGTAAAAAACATGCGCCTAAGCAAAAATTGGGAGATTTGTTCTCATAAGCAATGGACTAGCAATCAATTAGAGGTGCTTTATAAATTATTCTGCTAGTAGCCAATTATGTGTATGAACATAAGCAATTGGATGTTCAACATCATTTATGTCACTAGCCATACAATTAGCATTAAAAGCTTGAGAAGTAATCACCAGCACTAACAAAACAAATTATTTTAATTAAATTATTTGGAAATTGTGCTTTAATCAAATAATTTGTGCAAGTAATCTCACAAACTCTAGGTTAGATGATGGTAATAAGTACATAGTGGCCATCTTGTAGACACATTTATTAAGATCATAAAATATCTAAAAGGACTACATGGTCGGTGAATTAGCTCACATATATCACCTTGAATTCCTTGTAGGAATTCACGAGATTCAAATCCAATTTTTGTTGGTGATATCTTATAATTAGTTTACACTGAGAACACACAACATAAGAAAACTCATTAGATTAAATAATCTTCTAGTTCCTCAATGAGTGCCCACATGAATTTTTAATAATTTTTCACTTTATTGTTGCTATAGGATGTCCCAACCGATCATGCCAAATGAAAAATCATTTGGGTTAGCAAACTTTCAGTTTACTATAGCATGTGATTCTATCGTACTAATATTAGTGTAATATAAATCGAAAAAAAGTGCAAGTAAATTCTTAGCTACAACTTTCTTTCCTAAAGTACAAGTTATAATATGTAAATACTCATTATTTCCGTCACTCCTTATCTCAATATAATATTCATTTCAATGAATACTATAACATCCCAAACTCTAGGGATAGTCCAGTATAGAGGGAAGCTCCGACCTGAGGCAATGGTAAAATTATAAATATTTAAGCCGTAGTAGAATCTTGTAAGACAAGAACTAATCTAGTAGGAATCTATACTACCAAATGGCATAAATATCAGTTGAAAACCTTAGAATGTGTGGCTAGAAATTAGCCACATCAACCCCTCTTGGTGGCCAAAGGAAGACTACCCAAAATTCCAGCTTAAGGCAATTTAAATTTCCATTTAAATCCACCAATAAAACCCAACTACTAATTTAAGAAGCAAGACAGCATTTTTCTATTTTTTTCTCCTTAGAAATTTTGGCTTCCTCTTCTCCATACTATCTACTTCTATTTTCATTCTCACATTATCCAAGTTCACTCTTATTTTTCTGTCTTGCTTGTTTTTCCCATGTCTTCAACTCTTTAGCTTGTTTATTCTTAATAAGCCATAACACTTACCAAAAAGCTCCTTCCTTTGAGTCATGTTCCAAGCAAGGTGCAAGAAGTGAGTTGTGCTCATCTTGAGGCTTTTAGGGGAGTAGAGGCACCAAAAGATTCAAGTTAAAGAGTTACAAATCTTGAATTTGAGGTAGGATTCCTGAAACTTAAGGTGTTCTAGGGTTTTCTTGTATCATCTATGATATGTTCATCTAGGGTTTTGTATGATGTTAATAGAACCCTTTCTAGTGTTTTAAGGTTAGGGAAACTTGATTAGTATTGAAGGATAGATTAGAAAACTAAAATAGTCACTAAACAGAAAAACTTTAGCAGGGGAACATAAAAGCTATATGCACAGTGAAGGGTATATCTCAGCCTAAAAAATTCAATTTGAAGTCAAACTAATTTTAGATGAGACCTACTTGAAGATGAATACAACCATATAAATTATAGGTCCATTGGATTTGAAATGAAAGAGTTCTCATTTTTAGAATTCAGTTATAAGTCAACACTCCTTATCCTGACTAGTGTGTGATGAAGTGGCATAACTCGATCTATAAAACTTGAATTTGGATGAAACCAATTTTATTAGAAATCTAATAGAATTTAAGACTTATATTTTTAGTAGATTGTTACCAATCAATTTTTAAATTTAACTTATGCTATATTTAGTTTGAAATAAGGTAGTTCTAATGAGAATATCATAACTCGAGCTCTACCTACTCAATTAGAGTAAGACTTATTGGATTTGAAAGAGGGTACACCTAGGTACATCCTAGTATAATTTTGGATCAAAAGAATGTAATATGAATTTTTAGTGATTTTCTAATTTTCGGTGCGAAAGTCTATCCTAAAACATGGTAACCTTGAGTAGAACCTTAATAACTTAAGTTATATATATCAAAATTTAGTGAAACCAAAGAGGTTTGAAAGTATACTAGTAAGGCTACATTTTGTTAAAATTTGAGATCAAATGGAATTTTAGTATAATTTAGAATTTTTGGGCAGATTCAAGGAAAGTATGACAACTTGAGAGCTTCATGACTTAGTTAAATGGACTAAATTATTTATGCAGTTACATACCAAAATGATGTTATGTTGGCATATTATTTATGATGATCATGATTTCTGTGATTGGCTGGATTGTTAACTATGCTGTCTTTTTTGGGGACCCTTCCTATTGTGAGCTATCATGCTATCAGATTTTCAGTAGAAGTATATGAGCCACATAGTATAATCATAAGCATATCAAGCATTTTTATTCATGAGTATATAAACTAGCCTATATGGTTATGATTCTCTATGATTTGGGCTAGCCTTTGTGCAGATTTAAGGGGAATAAGTCAGTGTGAGAGTCAAAGAAAGTAAACCCAGCAATCATGTATAGGAATAAGCTCAATCCTAAAAAGCAGGCTATGACCTAGAGGTAAGAGAGGTTATTCACCTCCAGGGGACCAAGTATAAAGAAAATATGAAAAATACAGTCACCCTAGAGATGGCGATATGTAATGTCTAAGTGTGTTAAGCAAAGATAGTTAAAGAAAACAGAAAAAAGTCAAGTGCACTTGCATCAGTAGCTAGCAGCATCTCCATGTACATAAGCTCTAATTATTTATTTACCTAATGTTACTATTATGAAACTACTCCTTTAAATATCAAGTGTATGAATAAAACTAACCTGCTTTAGAAGGAAAGTTTTGAACTTTATAAAACTGAAATCTATAGTTGATTTGGCATGATCACCATTTTATAATAAAACCGAAGTTGCTGGGGATGACGACGACAGCGTTGTATGTGGTAGTCTAGGATATCCTACTGAGAATTTAAAATTCTCACCCCTATGTATGTTTCTATGTCATCTCCAGATGGCCCAAGAGAGGTTGATGATGGCCATCTTGGACTAATTTGGTAGAGGTTGGATGGACGACCGAATGTTGCTATCAAACAAGTCCGTTTATTTATTAGTAACAACTCCTAAGTGCAATAATATGACTTAAGCATGATATTGCGCATGAGAGAATGTTACAAATATCTTTAAAAGTCAATATCTTTCTTCGTGAAATAAAATAGTAGCTTTTTCAGAGCCTTCAATCACCTTGAAACTACCATTGATAGTCTTAACATGTACTTCTTCCATTCATAGATGAGTAAAATATAAAATATATTGTGATATATCATAAAACCGTTAACATAACATGGAACTAAAAAGAGGAAACCTGTCATATAATCCTTTCACAAAAATAAATCATTCACTGTCATGATATATTATTAGTGTAGCGGTGATATAAGTACATGTATCACAAGAGCATCGTGAAAGCATCGATATTATGTACAACTATTTTGTGATGTATTCATCATAAAAGCAGACAAGTTTTTTATGATATATTATTATTTTTCTGGTATATTGATTCAATAAAGTAAATGATATATTGAATCTCAAAAATTTCACATTAAAAATAGCACAATTAATACTTATGGAATGTGCCATAAATAGCATAATTAATTTTACTAATATTCAAATTTGATACTAAATTCTCAAATAAAATTAAAAAATAATAGTATCTTAGAGAAAAAAAAATCATGGTCTCAAAGTTTATAAAAAGAAAAACAAATTAACACAATTAGTAAACATTTTAATCATTTAATCAAATGACTAATTTTTCCATCAGGATCTTTTAAGAAAAAAAAACACATATGCATCCAAATGAGTCATAATATAATCATTTCATGGTTAGCTAAAGTATCTTCAAAAATAAAATTTGCTTTTGCCTTTTCTCATTCTTTTTCAGTAATGCTTGATAAAGATCAAGAAAATCTCTCAATGTTCAATAGATGCGTGATCAATATATTTTGATGCCACAATGATAGCATTTTTTCTTTCTTCTTACCTCAATTTTCAATCGGTAAATCCATCAGTAACTAGCATTTTTTTTATAGTGATATCACCTAAAATTAATTAAATTGTTCGCATATATTGTTTTTCCTTTTACTATACCAAGTAACATTGCAATTCTTTTCTATTAATCAACAATTTTCTAAGGAAAAAATACACCTACTTAAATAAAAAATTAATAATAATTATAAGATTAAATAAATTGTCTCAATAGCAATAGTATCAACTTTCTCGCCTTACCCATCATTTTTCCACTCTCTTCCCCTCCTCTAAAATCAGCTATGCAGAAAACAAAAATTAATTTCATATTTCACTCATATGTTATTGGAAGGAAAAATTTATACCATAGGAAATTTAAAAAAAAAAAAAAAAAAAACAATTGCAAATGGCAAAGTATAAATCAATGAAAGGAACGATGGAAGGATTTTCTTGTTCACAACTTCTCTAACGTAGAGGGGTGGAGGAAAGGGTAAGCATAAACGATAATATCAAAACGATAAAGCATATTTAAATATTAGACACTCAAATGATTTTAATACATTTAAAATAGTATAAAGGATATATACCTTTGTTTTCTTTATATTATCCGACTTTCGCTTATTGTAAATAAATAATATTTTAATTTATTACATATACGGTCATTTCATTTCTAGTTAAATATAAAATATTTAATAAAACATTTTTATTTATAATTCTTAGAGTTGAATTGCAGGCAGCATAAAGTGGAGCACCGTGCACATTTAACCACTTGCCAAGTCGTATATGCTATTTGCATATGCTCCTCAAAGAAGAATATCTTCTGCACAAGGAGCCAATGGGGCATTCACGTTTCGGTTTAAATTAGTTTTGAGATAAAAAACAAATTAACTGATCTAAATAATAAAGTTTATTTTAGTTTAATTTAGTTTGGTCGGATTACCTTTTGAAAACTAAACAAAGTTAAATTAATTTACATTCGATTGGATTGGCTAGTTGATTCAATTTTTTATTAAAATTTTGTAAAATAAAAAAATAATTTTTAAGTTCAATAAATCAAATTAATCATAAATAATTTTATAAAATCTTATAAGAATTTAATTTTGATGTACAAATAGTGTAAAAGATTTTTACACTATAAAATAATCATATTATTTTATTTGTATGATCATTTAAGTAGTGGGTGCAAGACTTAACTATATTTACTGATGTGATAATATATAACTGGATGACAATATAAAAGTTTAAGAGTTTAATTGGTACGCATTGACAATGTAAAAAAGTTTTACATTATTATCCAATTACATACTTGAGTTTGTAAGACTTTTAAGGTAATAAGTGGTTGAGTATAATATTTTTGCTGTTGTGGCAACACGTTATCGAATTTCTGCGTGAAAAAATTTTTATACTGACAATATGTAAAAAATAAATCCAATTTTTTTTTACACTAACTATATATACAAATTAAATCTATAATGTAAATATAAAATCTACATTAATCATAAAAAATTATACTAATATCTAATGCTAAAATGGTAATTAAAGAATAAAAGATTTGAATAAGAAATTATATATTGTTTTGCGCAAAATTATTGGCTAGTTGGATGGGTGGAGAGTCAAGGCAAACCAGGAAACTATTCCACGATGACCCAATGGTTCAGCTTGTGCAAAACATAACCGATTTCCAGGATCAAGCGATTAATACCGAGAGAGGGACTTTGTCTCACGGCAAATGTGTTCCCAAACTACTCCAAAGAGTATTTGGCAGGCAAATCAGCAAATCAGATCACCAAAGGGATATTGGCAAATGGTTGAAGGCTAATGGAATAGATTGAAACTTAAACAGACTAGAAGTAAATAAAATATGATAAATGAAATACAGTAAAGAAATGTTGTAAAGTACTGCAAAGTAAAAGCAAGGAATGTAAAGTATAGAAAACGTAACGATAAATGTAAAAGAAACTTGTGTTCGATCTATTTGTTCGGGGATGTGTTCACAGATTGTGCTCAAGGCTATTTATACATATATAAAACTTGACAATTATTCTAAAGTATCTATTAACCATGTTCTCACACAAACATGGTCAGCGAACTTCATCTTGGTAATCACCTTATAACCGTTATCCATATCTTCCTTGAGTGCACTCCTCTTAGCATAGTGATAACTGCTTAAAAGGCTCTTTGCAGCCTTCAGAACTACAAATTGCCTCCCTCAGATGCTTCTACCCTCTAGAGAGTGGTCATGGATTTGGTCAAACTCTTATTCTCAGCTGTTGAAGCACGTTCTCTCCAACCCAAGCCCAGAACTGGTTTGTGGATTACAAGCTGTCAGAAAGGACCCAAAGCCTACTAGTAAATTCATGCCCTCAACTAACATCATTATCCAACTGTCAACTGTCGGCTATCGACAATAGGCTAAATCAACTATCGACTATCGGCTGAAACCCATGTCAATCATCAAACTTCAAAATATGTGAACAAGAGTTCCTATATGTGACTACGCCCAGCTAGAATCCTAACTACAAAAGACAAGGCAAATAGCTGAGGAAAAATAGGAAAATAGCGGAAACAACATCGACATGGCCTTTTTTATGCCCGAAACAGCATCAACTGGGCCAACACTAGCTGCCACATCGATGCTCTGTAATAATGGTTATTCTAACACCTAGATTTTAGCTGACGGCCAATTGAGGCTTGGCCGAGCATTTTGGCCCGTGTCAATCAATTTAAGTCGAGCAACACATTCTACATCGGCCGTGGGTCATTGCTTATTCTTTGTCTAATGACTCTCAATTATCGGCTAAAATTGACCGAGTATTGCCTTATCCGGCTTTTCCTCCTCGGTTGATATTCATCCTCAACTAGTCACAATTTTTGATGCCAACATAATATCACCTGTATCTTTCTACTGAGTGATAGGCAACGAAGCTGAAATGATGCATTTTCCCAGGATTCCCAATTCTTCTATTTTTCTTTTACTTTTGTGGCTTCCAAAGATGCACCCTCCACCAACCAATTAGTCCACCAATGTTCCATGAATTGTCACTTAAACTTTCAATTGGATGAAGTATAGCTTGACTTGACCCTGTCTCTACTCTTCCTTCTTAGCTTGCTCCCCCCCCCCAATGCATCATTCTTCTATTCTACCTCGGCTCTAAAGAATGCTAGCTATTATAAGATTTCCTTCAAAGTCTTACCCGGTTAACCTATAAATTGGGCAAGTATAGGGCTTTCTCTTGAAAATTACATCTATTAGCATCTTAGCTGATATTTAGGATTCAACCATTTCTTCTTCAACTGAGTAGTAGTCATCAGCTGAGATTAATTGTGGTCTTAGGCCACCTGTTTCATTGACCCCTTTTTGCTTCTTCTCCATGACAAACTACTCAATTCTAGAGGCCTTGGTTGTTAGCTTATTAAGATTTGCATATTCTAGAGCAATTAGCCTTTTCCTTAGCCAAGGATGCATATTGCCTATGGCGATTATGGCATAATCAGCTTCTGGCAATTTGACATTGCATCTACTCCTCATCCTAACAAATCTTTCCATAAAATAGGCCACAATCTTGCCATCCTATTACTTAAAGGTCATGAGATCGACCACAATGACTTCCAACTCAGCCGATAAAAGGAATTATGGAATAACCATTCCATATCTGCTCAATTTTGACCAGAATTAGGAGGCAAAGACGAATATCAAGTAAAAGTCGTCATAGTTAAAAACAAAGGAAATAGTTGGAGCTTATGATACTCATTTTAGTTTGCTTTTCCACATTGAGCAGTGAATCAGCTAATGTGCTCCATAGTAGACTTTTCATCTTTGCCAAAGGAAATAGTGAAATTTGGAATCTCAAAGTTTCTCGATAAGGGCATTATTTTCTCTATCCATTTTAGATACAGCTTTTGGTATACAGGCCTATTAAGTGGTCTTAACTGCATACCAAAATGCCTTCTGATGGTCTCGGCTATCATATTTGGATCCGTACTCACTTGTTAGTTAGTTGGTATCACTAGGCCAGCCTACTGTGATGGTGCAAGAATCAGCTGAAATAGCAGCGGCTGATTTCCTAGTGATTAAGCATTCAACCATTGGGAAGCAAATTGTAAACCATTTTACTAATAGCTCGATTGCTGAGTCATTGGCTAACACACCAATACTTGAGGACTCGATTGTTGGTCAACAAGCAACAAACTATTCTAGTAACAGCTCGATTGTTAGACCATCAGCTGAGATACTGAGGGCCGAGAGCTCGAGCTATTCTGCTAACTATTCGACTAATCAACTAACCGAGCTCTAGGCTATTCAGCAATCAGCTACATAGTTTGCTATTGAGCAACCAGCTGCACCGATGGAATGATGTACATAGGTTGATTTATTGCTTGAGGTGGAAATGATCCCCATGGCTACTCTGCAACAAAATCTTCGTGTGCTTTGTGGTTATTTCTCTTATGTAGGAGAGTTGACTCTGTGTGAATAGGCACCGTTGAGAATATTGGTTGATCAGCTCGCTAGAGATGAAACTATTGTTCATGGTTGGCCGCCCAACATAATCCTCCATGGTTCTCAGCTGAATACCATCACCAACCATTGGCTTCTGTGTGCTTACTTGGAATAGAACATACCAATTCATCTAAAAAACTGAATGAGTAGTTCTCTGAGGATCAACACTTGGTTGCCTCCCAGCGTTGAATGGCACGGTTGAAATGGTATCAAGTGTACCTTCGATTGCCCCCAGCTGAAATGGAATGGCATTGTACTTTTACCTCCTAGATGAATACTTCTTAGCTCTTGAGCATGCATGTTCTGCATCTCATTTTCGACTATTGGCTTAACAATTCCAACTAATTGTGTTGACAAACAACATATCAAATCATCCAAGCCCATATTAATCTATTGATGTATGAAAGACGTCGTCATGACCATTGGCCGCCCCTGTTTGACCTCAATCCTTGGACTTGGGTTTGGCTAAGACAAGGCTGCTGTGGATGCAAGCCAATAAGAGGAAACTATGGGTACAACTGCTTGTGTTGTCACAGGCATCGTCATTGGCTATTAAAATGGTAAAATGATCTATCGATGGTCCTATCGGGCATGCAAAAATATGTTTCGCGCAAAATTATTGGCTAGCCAAATGGGTAGAAAGTTAAGGCACGCTAGAAAACTATTTCAAGATGACCCAGAGGTTTAGCTTGTGCAAAACACAACCGATTCCTTGGATCAAGTGATTAGCCAAGAGAAGGACTTTGCCTCTCAGCAAATAGGTTCCCAAACTACTCCAAAGAGCATTTGACAAGTAGATCAACAAATCAGGTAACCAAAAATATAATGGCGAACAGCTGACAACTAATGGAATAGATTGAATCCTAAATAAGTTGAAAGTAAATAAAATACTATAAACAAAATGTTGTAAAGTACTAGAAAGTAAAGGTAAGGAATGTAAAGTGCAGAAAACATCAGATAAATGGAAAAGAAGCTTGTTTTTAATCCATTTGTTCGAGGGTCGATTTATAGATTGTGCTCAAGGCTATTTATACATGTATAAAACTTAACAGTTATCCTAAGGCATTTATTAACTATGTTTTCACACAGACATGGTCAACAAACTTTGTCTTGGTAACTGCCTCGTAATCGTCTTTTATGTCTTCTTTTAGTGCACTCCTCTTAATGTAGTGGTAACCGTTTAAAATGCCCTTTGCATTTTGTCTGTTCTCCCCACTTTTAGAACTGGAAACCACCTTCCTCACTTGCTCCTTCTTTCTAGGGAGTGGTTACAGACTTTGTCAAACTCTTATCCTCAATTGCTGAAGCAAGTTCTTTCTCCAATGAATGCCCAGAACTGGTTTGTGAATTACAAGCTATCAGAAATGACCTAAAGCCTAATAGGAAATTCATGCCTTTGGCTAATGTCACTATCCAACTGTCAACTATTGGTTATCGACTGTAGGTTAAATCAACTGTCAACTATCAGCTAAAACCCATATTAACCGTCAAGCTTCAAAATGTGTGAACAAGAGTTCCTATAAGTGACTAAGCCTAGCTAAAATCTAAATCACAAAACACAAGGCAAATCAACTGTAGCAAAATAGAAAAATGGGCGAAACAACATGGAAACAGCTTTTTTTAGGCTTGAAATGGCTTCAATTGAGACAGCTTGGTTGCTACATCGACACTCTTGCCTAGGCTTTCCATAGATATGCAATAATGGTTATTCTGATACCCGGATTTTAGCCGAGGGCCAATTGAAGCTCAACCGAGCATTTTTGCCTCTTTCAATCAATTTAAACCGAGCAACACATTCCGTATTGGCTATCGATCATTACCTATTCTTCAGCTAATGACTCTTAGCTATCGGCTAAAATTGACCAAGTATCGCCTTATTTGGCTGTTTCTCCTCAGCTAATATCCATCTTTGGCTAGCCGCAATTTTTGGTGCCAACATATATACATTCAAAATTATTGAAACAAATTAAAAGAATTAATAGATATTTATAAATTTAAAATGATTTAGCTTGGAACTCATTCCTCTTACTTAATTATAGTTGTCCAAGTCATCTAAGTCTGACAGTAATGAGTAAGTTCCTTCGTTATGTCGCTGCCTTATCATAAATCCTTGAAATTCTTCCTGCCTATTTCGTGATGGAGACATCCATCACAGAATTCGGAATGCCGCCAAGCCTGTCTTGACCAAGTAAACGATTTTGTTCAAAAACTACAAATAGAATTGCTCCGAAAGGCGATACTCAGATCACTATTCACTCGTTTCGTCTTTTGTCTTACAGACGAGAATTTGTCGCGTAACAATAATGATTTGACTCAGTTCAAATATAACTCCATTATGGACAAACTCTGTCGGTTGATTGACAAGCAAAAGCATTTTATATCGGTTATACATAGAAAATTTGCGCTTCACGTGAATCCCGTCAGAAACGAAAAATAAGTGCAGGCAGCACATAGTGAACCACCATGCACATTTGACCTCTCGCCAGGTCATGTACGCTATATCCATACGCTTCAAAGGATAACAACCACTACACAAGCATCTAAAATTGGTTTAGCTATAGTATATGTGTAAATGCTTCAGTATTTTTTCTAAATTGCTTATTGAATAGCAAATTGGGAGACCTATTTTTTACCTGGAACGCAATTACATGGTTCAAACTTGTTTATGAAATGCAAGTTGATGAGTTTGCATATTTTGGAGATAATAAATAGGTATAACCGTACAAACAACTTGTTAGTTTCCTTAAATTTTCAAAAATAAAAAATTCAGCCTACAGGAATTACATAGTTTTACGTGGAACGGCACTTCGTAAATGGTGGAAGAACTTTTGACAAAAATGCTACTGATAGATGGAGTATTGCCACTGGATAGTTTCAAAATGGAATAATGATATGATTTGATACTGCACCATTGGTGAATGGCGTAAGAACTACGAAGAGCTTTAATCTTGTCCTGCGCTGAATAGCCCTGCTGTCTAGGACGAGATTACGCGTTTTTATATCCCATTTTATACGCTTGTCCTCTTCGTTTTCTTCCTGAGGTCGTTTCCTCATTATTGTGTAATCAACCTGCTCGGCAATTGAGACTTCGTCCTGGTTAAACTTACAGAAGTTCCCACACCCAAAAATAAAATAAAATAAAATAAAATAAAATATTTCATTAGAGAGGTTCCCATTACATACTGTAATGGTAAACACTGGAGCCTGCGGAAGTTAAAAAAAAAAAAAAAAAAAAAAAAAGTGGGGTCAGGTACTGATTATTTTACCTGGCTGATGGAGGTAAATATTAAACTTACATAGATAAATATTAATTTAAAAAATCTTAAAAGGATTTCACCATTTTAACAGGAAAAAAAAAAAAAAAAAAAGAGGACAAGCATACAAAATGGGATATAAAAATTCGTAATTTGGTCTTAAACAGCAGGGCTATTCAGTGCAGAAAAATTTTTGACGAATGCATCACGAATGCGTTGTGGGGGACAAGATTAAAGCTCTTCGTAGTTCTTACGCCATTCACCAATGGTGTAGTATCAAAGAATATAATTATTCCATTTTGAAACTATCGAGTGGCAACACTGCATCTATCAGTAGCATTTTTGCCAAAAGTTCTTCCACCATTTACGAAGCGCCGTTCCACGTAAAACTATGCAATTCCTGTAGGCTGAATTTCATATTTTTGAAAATTTGAGGAAAATAACAAGTTGTTGTACGGTTGTACCTACTTATTATCTCCAAAATATGCAAACTCATCAACTTGCATTTCATAAACTAGTTTGAACCATGTAATTGCGTTCCAGGTAAAAAATAGGTCTCCCAATTTCATATTCAATAAGCAATTTAGAATAAATACTGAAGCATTTACACATATACTATAGCTAAACCAATTTTAGATGCTTGTGTAGTGGTTATTATCCTTTGAAGCGTATGGATATAGCGTATATGACCTGGCGAGTGGTCAAAGTGCTGCCTGCACTTATTTTTCGTTTCTGACGGGATTCACGGGAGGCGCAAATTTTCTATGTATAACCGATGTAAAATGCTTTTGCTTGTCAATCAACCGACAGTGTTTGTCCATAATGGGGTTATACTTGAACTGAGTCAAATCATTATTGTTGCGCGACAAATTCTCGTCTGTAAAACAAAAGACGAAACAGGTGAATAGCGATCTGAGTGTCGCCTTTCGGAGCAATTCTATTTGTAGTTTTTGAACAAAATCGTTTACTTGGTCAAGAAAGGCTTCGCGGCATTCTGAATTCTGTGATGGAAGTCTCCATCACGAAATAGGCAGGAAGAATTTCAAGGATTTATGATAAGGCGGCGAAATAACGAAGGAGCTTACTCATTACTGTCAGACTTAGGTGACATGGACAACTATAATTAAGTAAGAGGAATGAGTTCCAAGCTAAATCATTTTAGATTTATAAATACCTATTAATTCTTTTAATTTGTTTCAATAATTTTGAATGTATATATGTTGGCACCAAAAATTGCAGCTAGCCAAAGATGGGTATTAGTTGAGGAGAAGCAGCCGAATTAGGCAATACTTGGTCAATTTTAGCCGATAGCTAAGAGTCATTAGCTAAAGAATAGGTAATGATCGATAGCCAACATGAAATATGTTGCTCGGCTTAAACTAATTGAAAGAGGCAAAAATGCTCGGCTAAGCTTTAACTGGCCCTCAGCTAAAATCCGGGTATAAGAATAATCATTATTGTATATCTATGGGAAACCCAAGACGAGAGTGTCAATGTAGCAACTAGGCTGTCTCAGTTGAGACTATTTCAAGCCTCAAAAAGGCCATTTCGATGTTATTTCAGCCATTTTTTTATTTTGTCTTGGCTGATTTGCCTTGTCTTTGGTGATTGAGATTCTAGCCAGGCTTAATCACCTATAAGACTCTTATTCACATATTTTGAAGCTTGATAGTTGATATGAGTTTTGGCCGATAGTCAACAACTGATTTAGCCTACAGTCGATAACCAACGGCTAATAGTTGGATAGTGACATTAGCCAAGGTATGAATTTCCTATTAAGCTTTGGGTCATTTTTGATAGCTTGTAATTCAAAAACTAGTTCTGGGCATTCATTGGAGAAAGAACGTGCTTCAGCAGCTGAGAATAAGAGTTTGACAAAGTCCATAACCACTCCCTAGAAAGACGGAGTAGTTGAGAAAGATGGTTTCCAATCTTAAAGTGGGGAGAATAGACAAAATGCAAAGAGCATTTTAAGCAGTTACCACTACACTAAGAGGAGTGCACTCGAGGAAGACATGGAAGACGATTACGAGTTGGTTACCAAGACGAAGTTTACCGACCATGTTTGTGTGAGAACGTGGTTAATAGGTACCTTAAGATAACTGTTAAGTTTTGTATGTGTATAAATAGCCTTGAGTACATTCTATAAAACAAACCCCAAACAAATGGATCAAAGACAAGTTTCTTTTCCATTTATCTTTATATTTTCTACACTTTATATTCCTTACCTTTACTTTCTAGTACTTTACAATATTTTTTTACCACATTTCATTTACAGTATTTTATTTACTTTCAGCCTATTTACAATTCAATCTATTCCATTAGCCGTTAGTTGTTCACCAATATCTTTTTGATGACTTGATTTGTTGATCTACCTACCAAATGCTCTTTGAATTAGTTTGGGAACCCATTTGTTGAGAGGCAGAGTCCCTTTCTTGGTACTAATCACTTGATCCTGGGAATCGGTTGTGTTTTGCACTAGCTGAACCTCTAGGTCACCTTAGAATAGTTTCCTAGCACACCTTAACTCTCTACCAATTCGGCTAGCCAATAATTTTGCGCGAAACATATTTTTGCATGCTTGATGGGACCATCGGCAGATCAATTTACCATTTTGGTAGCCAATGACGATGCCTGTGACAACACAAGTAGTTGCAACCACAGTTTTCTCTGATCAGATTGCATCCACAATAGCCTTGTCTCAGCCAAACCCAAGTCTAGGGATTGAGGCCGAATAGGGGCAGTCGATGGTCATGATGACGTCTTTCATACATCAACAGATTAATATGGGCTTGGATGATTTGATATGTCGGTTGTCAACACAATTAGCTGGAATTGTTAAGCCAATGGTCGAAAATGAGTTTGCAAAACATGCATGCTCAAGAGATGAGAAATATTCATCTAGGAGGTAAAATTACAACACCGTCCCATTTTGGCTGGAGGGTAACCAAAGGTTCACTTGATACCATTTTGGCCATGCCATTCGACGTCATAGGGCAACCAAGTATTGATCCTCAGAGAACTAGTCATTTAGTTTTTTAGACAAATTGGTATGTTCCATTCCAAGTGAGCACGCCGAAGCCAATGGTTGGCGATGGTATTTAGCCGAGAACCATGGAGGATTATGTTGAGGGGCAACCATGAACAATTGTTCCATCTTTAACCAACCGATCAACCAATATTCTCAGCCGTACCTATTCACGTAGACTCAACTCTCCTACCTTAGAGAAATAACTACAAATCATAGGAAGATTTTGTTGCAGAGTAGCCATGGGGATCGTCTCCACCTCAACCAATAAATCAACCTGTGTACATCATTCCATCGGGGCAGCTTGTTGCTCAACAACAAACTATGCAACTGATTGCTGAACAGGCTAGAGCTCAGTTAGTCGATCAGTTGAATAGTCAGCAGAATAGTTTTTAATTTGCTGTTTAGTTGCCGAGCTCTCAGCCTTTGGTATCTCAGCTGATGGTCCAACAATCGAGCTATTACCAGAATAGTTTGCCGCTTGTTGACCAACAACCGAGTCCTCAAGTATTGGTGTGTTAGCCGATGACTCAGCAATCGAGCTATTAGCAAAATGGTTTACAATTTGCTTCCCAATGGTTGAATGCTTAATCACTAGGAAATCAACCGTTGCTATCTCAACTGATTCTTGCACTATCACAATAGGGCGACCAAGTGCAACCAACTAACTAACAACCGAGTACGCATCTAAATATGATAGTCAAGACCATCAAAAGGCATTTTGGTGTGCAGTTGAGACCACTTAATAGGCCTCTATACCAAAAGTCGTATCCAAAATGGTGACCACTTAATAGGCCTGTATACCAAAAGTCGTATCCAAAATGGATAGAGAAAACAATGCCTTTACCGAGAGAATTTGAGATTCCAGATTTCACTATTTTCTCTAGCAAAGATGAGAAGTCTACTATGGAGCACATTAACCGATTCACTGCTCAATGTGGAAAGGCAAACCAAAATGAGTATCATAAGCTTCAACTATTTCCTTTGTCTTTAACTATGATGGTTTTTAGTTGGTATTTGTCTTTGCCTCCCAATTCTATTCAAAATTGGGCAAATATGGAATTGTTATTCCATGATTGCTTTTGTTGGCCTGAGTTAGAAGTCATAGTGGTTGATCTCATGAGCTTTAAGCAATCAAATGGCAAGATTGTGGCCTATTTTATGGAAAGATTTGTTAGGCTGAGGAGTAGATATAATGTCAAATTGCCAGAAGCTGATTATGACATCATTGCCATAGGCAATATGCATCCTTGGCTAAGGAAGAAGTTGATTGCTCTATAATATGCAAATCTCAATCAGCTAACAACTAAGGCCTCTAAAATTGAGCAGTTTATCATGGAAAAGGAGCAAAAAGGGGTCAACGAATCAAGTGGCCTATGACCACAATGAATCTCAGTCGACAACTGCAATGACCGAAAATTTTATCGTTACTAACCGAGTTGTTCGGTTTTTATCAAATAAGTGGGTTTAATCGAAACTCGATTAAATATTTACTTAAAGCCAATTAAGTGTGATTTAGGAGTAATTAGGCTTGGTGGTATTAGATTAGGAATATAGGAAACCTCACAGAATTTTTCTGAAAAAAATCGGTTTACCGATTTAAGAGAAATCGGTAAGATTTCTCTTATTTAAACTGTTGAAACCTGATCAATAGAAATTATATTGTGAAAACCCTAGGATGGATGGCCAAGATTTAGCCAACTTACCCATGCAAGTGGTGCCATCTTAGCCTTCCAAATGGGCTGCCAAACTAAGTTACATAACTTGCTCAAATCCACCAATCACATGTAACTTGCTTGAGAAGTTTTTAAATTTTTCCTTTTCTACCCTTGCACATTTTTGGTCCATATATCTGACCCCTCCCATTCATTTTCCACTGTCGCACCTCATCTCAACACATATCATTTTCCTTTCCCACAAACCTTCAAGCCAACACCAGACTTCTTCAACTCATGCCATAAACTCAACAAGAATCACACCTAGCAAAGGTAGGAATCCTACTTCTCTTCGTATTTTCCCTTGGTTTAGAGTTGTGTATGGGTCTTGATACTTTGTGCTACTGATGATATATGGATTGATGATAATGTTTTATAGTTGATTATACATGTATGTTATGATTAACAATGGAATTGGTAGGAAAGAACTTGAAGAAAAGAGAAAACTCAAGAAGCTATTAGAGTTTTTCCTCGGCAGTCCATACGCCAAAGTGTACGGCTCTGCATACAGCCGTTTAAACTCCAAGAAACTATTTTCATGTGAAACTAGACATCCAAAGCTTTCCATAAATATATAATATAAGGTCGTTGGATTAGTATAGAGGTAGATATGAATTTTTGAATTTTAACCTAGAAATCAAGACATTCATCCAGGCAGTATGAGTTAAGAAAGGTATAACTCATCCTATACGACTCCAAATTGAATGAAACCAACTTTGTTAGAAAGCTTACACATAGGAGAATATGCCATAAGAAGTTTCGATTTAGATAAGGTCCCATTTGTTCCCAATAAGTCGAAAAATTTGCCTTATGTCTAATCCAAGCTAGGATAGGGTAGTATAGTAGGGTCAAGATTCAGAGCTTATATCTCGAATTATACTTATTCAAATGATATGAAACTTCTTTCATATGAAAGTTTGTTCTGTTAGCTTTACTTGGATATGAATTTTGCATGATTTCACAGAGATTTCTATTTTTAGTGGATTTTTCCTTACAAGAGTGCAATTCTAGCTAGAAGTAGGATGAGTCTGGGACAAGACATAACAACTCGAGTTAATGTCGAAAGTCAGGACTTAGTAAACAGAGAGCTAGGTCAGTACACTAAAAAATTGAACTCTAAACTTAGTAAATAGGGTTGAACTTGGGAGAAATGTGCTTAAAGTTGAACTCGGGAGAGGTTACTTAGGATTGAACTCGAAAAGTACACTTAAGGTTTAACTCGGGAGGTCACACTTAAGATTGAACTCAGAAGGTATACTTAAGGCTGAGCTTGGAAGTTAGCAAATAGGAAATTACATCAAATGTAGTCCAGGTTGGGAACTTAGAATTTAGGTAACACTAAACAGCCTTGAAAGACCAAATTGGGGGTTCAAGTCGGATGTCTGGATCATAGGTACAGAAAACCCCTATACACGTAATTTCGAGAATCAACTTAGAACCAATCTCGGGAGATTAAACATAACCCCAGAAGTCGTGAATCATATAATCTTGAAGGTTGAACATAACCCCGGAGGTTGGAACTTGTATAATATCGGAACTCAGAATTCATTTAACCTTGAAAATGAACTCGGGAACCTCATTAGAAATTAAAAGCTTGCAAGATAGATTGATGCTTAAGATTCTAAATCTTGCACTTATTGATATTTTCATGTTTTTGGTATGAATATGACGTTCGGTATCTAGTTGTTATTAATTACAATTTCTTGGTTGTATGGCACTATTCACGAGGAAGCGGACATGATCCATTATGCCGAGATTTTAGCAGAAAATGCAATTAATGTGAATTTGCAAGTTATGCATGCATGGGTCAAAGGGTTAGCCAAGTAATGCTACCCTATAAGCATGAGACAAGTAATGCTACCATTATAAGAATGAGGAAGGACTTCCATGTGACTTGGGCCAGCCCCTGAACAAATTTAAGGGGAATAGGTCAGTAGGGAAGTTGGGGAAAGCAAACCTGGTGACCGTGTATAGGAACGAACTCGATCCTAAAAAGCAGACCATTACCCAGGAGTCTTATGGCCAATATACTCCCGAGGGACCAAGTGTGGAAAAATATGAGTTAAGATCAAGTGCATCATTTTTCATGCATCACTACATTTTCAGTTATCATGCATTGATCTAATTGCACCATTGGATGTGATATATATATGTTATTGATTATTTTATGGTTATCATTTATCTATGTCAATGCACAGATTTGGTTGTTTACTTTCTATTTAATTTCCTTTACTTCCTTAAGAAAAACAGTGCTATATTTCGAGCTATGATTTATACAACTAATTGAGTAGGACTTCATAGTGATGTAATATTTTCTTTAATTAACCAAAATCCGAAACACCTGAGAATGGTGGTGTAACATCCCCATTTCTACCTAAGCTAATTAGCTCGGTGTCCCCGGCTAATTAGAGGGATTAGCGATTAATTGAGAACTAATCGATTAATCCCGAGAGCAAGAGCTTAGTAAATTAAGTCTAGCCAACAATTTAATCATAATGTCCTAAGCGTTTTAATAAAACCTAAATGGTCTAATCCTTAATTACTCGAAAGTGCCAAAACAAAAGTAAGACAACTCTTGAAAAATTAAACCCCAAATTAAGCATATGCTTAACCGTAATGCAAGACATCCTAAAAAGTGTAATTGACAAGAGTTAACTCATGGGTAATTAAGCCAATTAAGTTAAACTACATTTAAATAATTCTAATAACATTTAGAGATAAAAGTTCTTCCATGCATATGCCCTAGAAAGACCTACCAAGGAGGAGCAACATCTCACCCTTCATTCAAACTCTTTAATCCTACACCATTAGATCAAAAGCCAAGACTAGGATCCTTGTCATCCACCATTAGATCTTGACACTTGGATGAGTCTTAGACAAGCAACCAAATCCTAAGAGGGGTACTCCCCTTTAACCCCTAGAGAAAAGCTTAAAATGGACATTAAAATGCCTCCAAGACTCAAGGAAAAACAACTCACCCTTTTGCCCCAAGGTTTTTCCACTCTCTTGCTTGTTGTAAGAAGCAAAGTTCCATCACCTTTCCCTCCCTCAAACTCGCCACCCATCAGCCCTCCTCTCTCCTCATTTCATTCTTTCACTCCTTTCCCAAACACACACAAAGCTCTCTTCTCTCTCTTCAATTTCAAAATTCTCCTCCTTCTCTCTAAACTCTCCAACTTCTCTCTAGAATCCTCCCACTTCTCTCATCCTTTCCTCTCCTCATCCTACTCACAAACTCTTCAAGAGCCACCATTTCTTGCTCTTGGAGAATCAAAGACACTCACATATCAAGCCTCTTCCAAGATCCAAGAGGAGGAGCACCACCACCACCACCATCTTTTCCATTACAAGTTCCTTCAAAGAAAGCTTCTTGGTAGTGGCTCTAAACCCTTTTTCTCTCTTGTTTTTCAAGCTTTAGAACTCCTATGCTCTCCATAGCTAGGTGGTTTTAAGGATTGATTATGGGCATCATAGTCATTCTTGTCATAAAATGAGATGTTGTTGCTTGTATGGTTGTTTGTTGAAAACATATTTTCGGTTTGGTGTGATGCATGGCTGAACTCAATAGTTTTGAACTCCAACATGTTAGTTTTTCACTGATCTTTCATGGTATATGGGTGTTTTATAACTTGAGAATGTTTTCTTGAAAGTGAGGTTGAGTGTTTTGGAGAAAACATGAGAAAAAGCAAAACGTGAAACCTGGATTTTCTGACAGTCTGTAAACCGAACGGTATAACTTTTTCCAGAGAACCTAGAAATTAGTGGAACCAATTTTATATGAAAATAGACTCAGAGAGCTTTCATACATATAAAATATATAAGATTCGGAGTTAAAATGAGTGAGATATGATTTTTCAAAGTGGACTGTTCTCGGATTGGTTTCTGTCTGGGCAGTCTACACTAAAATGTGTATAACTCGAGCTACAAAAATGATTTTTGAGTGAGACCAAGTTTAAATGAAAGCTAAGACATAGGGGAACAAACTCCTAGAACAGTTTTCTCAGATTCCTTCTGAGCAATTATAATGAGAGGTCACAATCCACTGTACCGGGAGTGAACCTAGAAACTGAACAAGTCAGAATAAAATATGCATAACTGGAGTTAGAAAATGAATTTTTGAGTGGGACTTCTTTTGTTAAAAACTAGACTCAGAACCCTATAAGCATATAAAATTTCGCATTAATATGATAAAATACCAAATTATGGTGAATTTTTAAAGTTACTGCCTAGGGTAAAAGTAAAACTGTCAAAACTTAACCTTAAGTAAGACTATGTATAAATGACTTAAAAAGGTAAAAGACCTTAGCCTAAAAGTAATGAAACTTCATAATTCACTTAATGAAAACTAGATAGAATAAAATACTAAGCTCACCTAATCCCTAACAAAAGAAGCGAATAAAACGAAAACAGAATGTAAAAGTAGTTAATGTACTAGATTAAGTTCATAAGATTCTAATCAAACTATAATGCAAAACCTAAACTATAAATCTTCCAAATTAAAATGTGAAAATCATATAAGTCAAGTTAGAATAATGGAGGAGAAGGAATCAATAAAACGAAAGCCAATGTAAAAGCTTGCACCTAATTTACTAAGCTAAGCTCATAAGACTTTGCTTGAGAATATGCCTATGTTTAGGTTGCAAGCATGATGTGATGATGATGTGATTATGATGCCATGATAATGATGATATGATGATGATGATATGATATGACGCTGTGATATTGGTATTCTGTCTGGCAAAATTTTGGGAAGCTGCGGTCTAGCCGTTATGCTGCCGAAATTTTGTAGAAATTTTGGACTTAGAAATATTTTGCATCATAAGTTTAATAAGAGAAGATTCAATAAAGTGTGTGATCCTTCAAAAGGGAAGGTGACCTAATCTAAGTTCCCCTCACCCACGACTCACATGAGGCATGGCATGACCCAGCTAGTGTGAGTATAGGGGATAGGGCTTACATGAGGCATGGCAGGACCCAGCTAGTGTAAGTACCGAAATTCTATGGTGGCGACGGCCACGGTATGAGCTCATTACCACTTATGTTTAGTGGGTGGAAAGAAAGGACTTAAGATAAGTCAAGTTAAGGAAAGAAAGGGACTTCGGTCCAACCCAAGTAAAGAACATAGCTCTCAATCTGTTTATGTATGTTATGACTAGTCATATAAGCTTTCATGTATGCCATGATGATGTTAATACACGAGGATAAGTACTAAATGGGATCCACTTCGGATAGGAACGTTTTCGAAAATCAAATAATTGAACCTATTGTATACTCACAGTTTTCATTTAAAAACCGAAGTGGCTGGGATGATGACGATGACACCAGTGTGTCAGGGTCGAGTCCTACTGAGAAATCTTATTTCTCATCCTAGTTGTTTTTCCGTCTCGTCACCAGATACTCATGGAGCCTCACGTGACGTGGAGCATGGAGCCTCCCCACCATGAGTAGGTTTATGATGAGGACACCCACGCTATCGTGGCCACGACCACCACGATAGTCCGCACATACTTCTATCCGGGTCGAGTTTTTGAACAAGAGGAGCCAGAGATTCCGCCAGCCCCTATGGACGTATCTTCGTCATGCCTTGGACAGCCGTTAGGTCCTTGGGATTTCTCGCCCGAGCCATTGCCCGAGATCGAGATGGAGCCTATGTCTCCCGGTCTACCCGTAGCCGAGCCTATGCCGCCGCCAGAGGTTCTCGTGGTCGAGGTGAGTTCGACGGCCACCCCTAGGGCCGTAGCAGCTTCGCCGCCACTCCCCGAGTATTGGCCTATCGCGTTTGAGGAGGATCCCTCCGAGGCACGTTCCTCGGTGGGCAGCTATGTTCCCGGCCGTCGCGTCCGTCGTATCGAGGTGATCAGCAGGCACCCCCGCATCATTTGCACTCCGCGCGTTCCCCGAGGCCGAGCAGCATGGGGGACTCGACATTCGAGGACCTGAGTTCGTTCGATGGAAGGGCATGGAAGGGGCAGAGAAGTCAGCATATGTCTACGAGGGCTTACTTTGATTTGTGCTCCCTAACTCTTGTATTTCATTTAGTATTGTATCCCATCAGACTTGTGTACCTTCGATATTTGGGGCCATGGCATGACCATGAGTTTCCTTTATATGTATTTGTTTGGATATTATGAGATTAAGTATTTTATGTAATCGATGTTATAATTTGAATGTATGACTTTATGATTTATCTCATGTTCCTTCTATTTATATCGAAATCCCTGCGATACGCTTGTTTACTGCTATCTTCTCGTGCGAGGCTTTACTTTTCAAAAGCGACGACATATTTCAAAGAAAAATTTACTGTATTTTCCGCGTAATTTAATTTTAAGTGAAGTTTAGTTTTCCCACGAGCATAAGTAACAACTAATAAAACGCCGTAATATGACTTAAGCATAATATGGATTTATTAGGGTGTTACATTATGGTATCAGAGCAGTTCATCCTGTTAAAGCCTGAGGATTGGACTGACTATGCTTCCAAGCATAATTCTACGTGCGCTATGTTAAGTCGTGCTAAAAATCCTGTCTGTATGATGGGATGTAGGACTTAGAATGCATGACCGTCGTGTGAGATTGCCTTTAGTTGCTGCCATGCTTATGCTTGATATTGGGCCTGATCAACTCGATATTTTTGTTTTGGTGTGTTCAGGAACTAATGGCAACTCGCAGACGTACCGCCACTGAGCCCAGCGACAACACGAACATCGCTGATTTCATGAGGACCTTTCAACAGATGGCGAACGCCATGCAAGCTCAAGCTACGGCAGCTGAACACATGATGGATCAGCTAAATCGAAGGTCTAAAGAGTCCGTCGGCGGGAATGGGGCAAGTACGGAATATCAGAAGTTCGCGGAGTTCCGCAAGGCTAACCCGCCCAGTTTCAAGGGGGCCTTCAACCCTGAGGAAGCTGATGAGTGGATTAAAGAGATCGAGAAGATTTATTCAGTGCTGACTTGCTCGGAGACCCAAAAGGTAGCCTTTGCTACCTATATGCTGAAGGCGGATGCTGAATTCTGGTGGAAGGGGGCGAAGAGCTTGATGGAAAGTGACCAAAGGGAAATCACTTGGGACGTCTTCAAGACAGCTTTCTATGAGAAGTATTTCCCGATGTCGGTAAGGAACGCAAAGGAGATGGAGTTCCTGAGGCTCTACCAGGGAGGTATGAGCGTTCTTTGAGTACACAAGTTTGAGGAGCTGTGTAAGTTCTCCACGCTATATCAGCGAAACCCCGATGAGCACTGGAAGTGCATGAAGTACGAAGGAGGTTTGAGGGCTGACATCCTGGCATCAGTGGCCCCGCTGGAGATTCGAAACTATGCGGCCCTTGTCAACAAGAGTCGCGTGGTGGAGAACTGCAACCGCAAGCTGGCTATCCAGAGATCGGAAGCCCATAAGAGGAGGCAGGCATCTCAAGGGCAACACTAGAGACAGCCCCCACAAAAGAAGCCCTACCATGGCGACGGTTCTAGAGGCAAACAGCCACAGAGACCCTCTGCCAATCCTCCAAGACCCGCCCGGCCTCAAGCCTGCAACCAATTCCGTTTGCCCTAAGTGTGGGAAGCAACACAAAAGGGTTTGCTATGCTGGACAGAACGTTTGCTTCAGATGTGGACAGCCCGGCCATTTTGCCAAGAACTGCACCAAGGACACATACGCCTCAAACCGCGGCGTAAGGGAGGGTCTTCACCATGAATGCCGAGGAGACCACGGAGTCTGGTGATCTCATTCGAGGTACGTGCGAAGTAAATGGTAACATCTTAACTGTACTATATGACTCTGGCGCTACGCATTCTTTTATTTCTCATGATTGCGTAAGTAGATTGGGGTTGTCTGTTTCTGAACTACCTTATATGTTGCTTGTTTCTAATCCCACTGGGAAACCAGTTAGAACTTGTCTGTGTTGTTTGAAGTGTCAAATTCATATTGAGGGTAGGACTTATGAGTCCGATTTAATCTGCCTTCCTTTGTCTGGTTTAGATCTAATCTTAGGCATGGATTGGCTCTCAGCCAACCATGTTCTGTTAGATTGTGCAGCCAAAACGATCGTACTCCCTTCCTTACCTTCTAAACCTGTTAGTTTAAGCTTGAAACCTATCGTGTTATACTGTTGTAAGACTGAGAATCAAGAATACGTTCTCCTATCGGCTAGTGAGGTTGAACTGGAGCAAGCTCTCGAGGAGATTCCTGTGGCGAACGAGTACCCTGAAGTCTTTCCTGAGGATATTCCGGAGTTTCCCCCTGAGAGAGAGATAGAATTTTCCATAGAATTGGTGCCAGGGACTGGACCAATATCTATTGCACCCTACCGAATGTCCCCGTTAGAGTTGGAAGAGCTGAAGACCCAATTGGAGGAGTTGCTGGAAAAGAAGTTTGTGCGACCGAGTGTCTCACCTTGGGGAGCCGGTCTTTGTTTGTCAAGAAGAAGGATGGAAGCATGAGGCTGTGCGTGGATTATCGGCAGTTGAACAAGGTCACAGTGAAGAACAAGTACCCCTTACCAAGGATAGACGATTTGATGGATCAACTCAGAGGAGCAGTGGTGTTTTCCAAGATAGATCTGAGGTCGGGATACCATCAAATTAGAGTAAAGGAGGAAGATATTCCCAAGACGGCCTTTAGGACTAGATATGGGCATTATGAGTTTAGAGTAATGTCGTTTGGATTAACCAATGCCCCGGCTGTGTTCATGGATTATATGAATAGGATCTTTAGGCCGTATTTGGATAAGTTTGTGGTGGTCTTTATAGATGACATCCTCATCTATTCAAAGACGAAGGAGGAACACGAAGAGCATCTTCGGATTGTGTTGGGAATCTTGAGGGATAAGAAGCTCTATGCGAAGCTGTCGAAGTGTGAGTTTTGGCTAGAAGAAGTGAAGTTCTTGGGTCACGTCATGACTAAGGGAGGGATATCCGTAGATCCGAGCAAGGTGGAAGCTGTGATGAACTGGGAGAGGCCGACGACGGTGACGGAGATTCGAAGTTTCCTCGGCTTAGCCGGGTATTATCGGAGGTTTATAAAGGGATTTTCTCAGATATCCCTACCTTTGACTAAGCTCACTAGGAAGAGTGCTGTGTTTGTGTGGACTGAAGAGTGTGAGAAAAGTTTTCAAGAGTTGAAGGCGAAGTTGACTTCTACACCTGTACTAGTCCTGCCTAACCCTAAGGGAGCCTTTGAGGTCTACTGTGATGCCTCTGGAAGAGGGTTAGGTTGTGTTCTGATGCAAAATCGTAATGTGGTAGCGTACGCCTCTAGGCAACTGAAACCTCATGAAGTTAACTACTCGACCCATGACCTGGAGTTAGCGGCCGTGGTATTTGCCTTGAAGATATGGAGGCACCATCTATATGGAGTTAGGTTTGAGGTATTTTCGGATCACAAGAGTCTGAAGTACTTGTTTGATCAGAAGGAGCTTAACATGAGGCAGAGGCGGTGGATGGAATTCCTGAAGGACTACGATTTCGGATTGAACTACCACCCTGGTAAGGCTAAAGATCACGCCCACAACTAGAGTAGGTAAGGCCACTAAAGTTAGAAAGCTAAGCCCTCGCTTTATAGGTCCTTTTGAAATTTTAAAACGAATTAGGCCAGTGGCATATCGAGTCGCTTTACCTCCACATCTGTTAAACCTTCATGATGTGTTCTATGTTTCTCAACTCAGAAAATACCAACTTGACCCTACTCATTTCTTGGAACCTGAATCAATCCAGTTAAGGGATGACTTAACCTTTCAAGTACCTCCAGCACGAATAGTGGACAGGAGCATCAAACACTTGCGGAACAAAGCCGTACAGCTAGTAAAGATAGCATGGGGACACAAAGACTCGGCAGACTGTACGTGGGAATTAGAAGCTGATATGCAGAAGGAGTATCCTGAATTATTCTCAGGTACTAAATTTTGAGGACAAATTTTTTTTTTAGGAGGGTAGAATGTAACGACTGAAAATTTTACCGTTACTAATCGAGTTGTTTGGTTTTTATCAAATAAGTGGGTTTCATTGAAACTCGATTAAATATTTACTTAAAGCCAATTAAGTGTGATTTAGGAGTAATTAGGCTTGGTGAAATAAGATTAGGAACATAGGAAACCTCACAGAATTTTTCTAGAGAAAACCGATTTACCGATTTAAGAGAAATCGGCAAGATTTCGGTAATTTAAACTGTTGAAACCGGATCAATAGAAATTATACTGTGAGAACCCTAGGATGGATGGCCAAGATTTAGCCAACTTACCCATGCAAGTGGTGCCATCTCAGCCCTCCAAATGGGCTGCCAAACTAAGTTGCATAACTTGCTCAAATCCACCAATCACATGTAACTTGCTTAAGAAGTTTTTAAATTTTTCCTTTTCTACCATTGCACATTTTCGATCCATATATCTGACCCCTCCCCATTCATTTTCCACTGTCCCACCTCATCTCAACACATATCATTTCCTTTCCCACAAACCTTCAAGCCACCATCAGACTTCTTCAACTCATACCACAAACTCAACAAAAATCACACCTAGCAAAGGTAGGAATCCTACTTCTCTTCTTATTTCCCATGGTTTGAAGTTGTGTATAGGTCTTGATACTTTGTCCTACTGATGATATATGGATTGATGATGATGTTTTATAGTTGATTATTCATGTATGTTATGATTAATAATGGAATTGGTAGGAAAGAACTTGAAGAAAAGAGAAAACTCAAGAAGCTATTAGAGTTTTTCCTCGGCGGTTTGTACGGCGGAGTGTATGGCTCCGCCTACAGCTATTTAAACTACATGTAACTATTTTTATGTGAAATTAGACATCCAGGGCTTTCCATAAATATATAATATAAGGTCGTTGGATCAATATAGAGGTAGATATGAATTTTTGAATTTTAACCTAGAAATCAGGACCTTCATCCAGGCAGTGTGAGTTGAGAAGGGTGTAACTCATCCTATACAACTCCAAATTGAGTGAAACCAACTTTGTTAGAAAGCTTACACATAGAAGAATATGTCGTAAAAAGTTCTAGTCAGATGAGGTCCCATTTGTTCCCAGTAAGTTGAAAAAATTGCCCTATGTCTAATCCAGGCTAGAACAAGGTAGTCCAGTAAAGTCAAGTTTCAGAGCTTATATCTCGAATTATACTTATTCAAATGATATGAAACTTCTTTCATTTGAAATTTTGTTCTGTTAGCTTTACATGGATATGAATTTCACATGATTTCATCCAAATTTCTATTTTTAGTGAATTTTTCCTTACAAGAGTGTAATTCTGGCTAGAAGTAGAACGAGTCTGGGACAAGACATAACAACTCGAGTTAATGTCGGAAGTCGGGACTTAGTAAACAGAGAGCTAAATTGGTACACTTAAAAATTGAACTCTAAACTCAGTAAATAGGGTTGAACTTAGGAGAAATGTGCTTAAGGTTGAACCCAGGAGAGATTACTTAGGATTGAACTCGGAAAGTACACTTAAGGCTTAACTCGGGAGGTCATACTTAAGATTGAACTCGGATGGTATACTTAAGCCTAAGCTTGGAAGTTAGCAAATAGAAAATTACATCAAATGTAGTCCAGGTCGGGAACTTAGAATTTAGGAAACACTAAACAGTCTTGAAAGACCAAATTGGGGGTTCAAGTCGGATGTCGGGATCATAGGTACAGAAAACTCTTATACACGTAATTCTGAGAGTCAACTTAGAACCAATCTCGGGAGATTAAACATAACCCAGGAGGTCGGAACTTGTATAATATCGGAACTTAGAATTCATTTAACCTTGAAAATGAACTCGGGAACCTCATTAGAAATTAAAAGCTTGCAAGATAGATTGATGCTTAAGATTCTAAATCTTGCACTTATTGATATTGTTATGTTTTTGGTATGAATATGATGTTCGGTATCTAGTTGCTATTAATTACAATTTCTTGGTTGTATAGCACTATTCACGAGGAAGCAGACATGATCCGTTATGCCGAGATTTTAGCAGAAAATGCAATTAATGTGAATTTGCAAGTTATACATGCATGGGTCAAAGGGTTAGCCAAGTAATGCTACCCTATAAGCATGAGACAAGTAATGCTATCATTATAAGAATGAGGAAGGACTTCCATGTGACTTGGGCCAGCCCCTGAACAAATTTAAGGGGAGTAGGTCGGCGGGGAAGTTAGGGAAAGTAAACCTGGCAACCCTGTATAGGAACGAGCTCGATCCTAAAAAGCGGACCATTACCCAGGAGTCTTATGGCCAATATACTCCCAGGGGACCAAGTGTGGAAAAATATGAGTTAAGATCAAGTGCATCATTTTTCATGCATCACCACATTTTCAGTTATCATGCATTGACTTAATTGCACTATTGGATGTGATATATATATGTTATTGCTCATTTTATGGTTATCATTTATCTATGTCAATGCACAGATTTGGTTGTTTACTTTCTATTTAATTTCTTTTACTTCCTTAAGAAAAACAGAGCTGTGTTCCGGGCTATGATTTATACAACTAATTGAGTAGGACTTCATAGTGATGTAACATTTTCTTTAATTAACCAAAATCCGAAACACCTTAAAATGGCGGTGATGACAATTATATATACTTAGGATTTCCTACTGAGAAATCTTTATTTCTCACCCTACTATACATTTTCGCGTCATTCTCAGAGTATAGAGAACACAGCTACCAGCGTCCTGTTCATTGAGTTTCCAGAACTCCACATCCATCTCGACCCGTTCATAGATTCTGTGTATATATCTGGTAGATGCCAGTTCTGTCTTTACTTCTTTTTCCAGAGAGACTTTGTTGTAACCCTTATGCACCCGTTGTTTGACCCTGCCGTCCCTTACATCGCCATCCCTCTCAACATGGCTCATCCTTTTCCACCTCCACCCACAGCAGCAGCACCAGCCATAGCTCTGCCAGTTGCTCCACCATAGCCGATCCCCTCTGCGTCTATGTCTGACGAGGATCCTTCGGAGGTAGCGAGCTCGTCGTCCTCATCTTCTGCCTCGAGTATAGACTATACCCCTGCTGATGCCCGTATGGCGAATGGATTCCTTTCCTCGGAATCCATCTAGATGGAGCACCCGCTGTGTAACATCCCTACTTTAGTAAACAAAACGTAATGGAAACTTTGAATATTTCCCTTAGGCAGTGTGAGAATTTCTCAGGTAGCGCCATGCCATGACGATCCTCATACTTGGAATTATATGGTAGTGTAACACTACCATTGAAAATATGGCACTGCCATATGTTAAAAATTAGGAAATGACAAAAGTGCCCCTATAAACTTTTATTAATTACAGAAATTCCCAGGATTTTTAGAAATTATATTTTGACCCTAAAGAATTATTTCCATAATAACCCTAGAACTTTTCATAAAATGACATTTATGTCCCCATATCGGTAGAATTAGTACAATGGGGTTTTAAGCGGAGCAGAATCACGTGAGAAAACCGTGGAAGTTTAAATCTTTGCCGATTGGGCCATGGAGGCAGTCTGGTGTGAAATGACGTGGGGTGCCCCTGGACTTGCTCAATATTATGAAAATGCCATTAGCAATGAAAAATAGAAAATAGAAAAACTCCGAATTTGCAAAAATGATTATTTTACGTTAACAAGCAATTTATTTAATCTTATTGACTAAGTAAGGTTAATTAGGAGTTACTTAGATGTTAATTAGGGGGATTATGCTTAGGAATAATTAGAATAGAGATATAGAATTTCTCTTAGAGTCATTTAGTAAAGTTTTGTTGATTTGAAGAAAATCAGCGAAGATTCAGTATTTTAAACCACCAGAACCGAACCAGTAGAATTTTCTACTGGAATCCCTCACTTAAGTGGCCGAAATTCAGCCACCCCTACCATATATGAGTGGCGCCAAGTGTTGCTCAAGATAGTGGAAAATCTTGGCCTTATCTTCATCAGATTTTTATCGTTTTTGTCTAGTCGTTCGGTTTTATCAACTACTTAAGATTAATTAGCATTCGATCAAATTTTTACTTAAAGCCAATTAAGTATCATTTAAAGAAATTAGATATGAGAGAATTAGGTTGAAAGCATAGGAAACTTCATAGGATTTTTCCAAAACCAACTTACCGATTTAAAGGAAATCAGTAAGATTTCGGTACTTTGAATTGTCAAAACCGAACTAATAGAAATTATACTGTGAAAACCCTAGGATGAATGGCTAAGATTTAGCCAAGCAACCCCCTCAAGTGGCGCCTTGAACAGCCCTTGATGATGGTAAGCCAAGCTAAATTGGAGAAGGGAGTGAAATCCACCAATCACATGCATCTAGCTTCCAAATATCTCTACCTTTTCCTTCCTTTCCTTATCATCATTTTCAGCCACCCTCTCTAGCTACTGAAGGTCATCTCCCTCTATTCTCTTTACTCTCATTTCCACTCCATTCTCATCCATTTTCAAGTCTCATCACAAGTTGCTTTCATCAAAGACACAAAATCCACCCAAACTTAACTAGACAAGGTAGGAAATCCTACTTCTCTTCTCACTTTCTCTGGTTTGGAGCTGCATGGTGATTATGTATAACCTGAGATATCGATGTTATGTAGAGTGATGATGATGGTTTACAATTAATTTTGCATGTATATTGTGATTAAAATTGGAATTGAGAGCAAATAGCTTGAAGGAGGGAGACAAATCTAGCAGCTGTTAGGGTTTTTCCTCGATAGTCCGTACGACGAAGTGCACGGCTCTGCCTACCACCGTTTGAATTTCATGGAACCATTTTTTTATGAAACTAGACATCTAGGGCTTTCCATACATATATTATATAAGGCATTGGATTATTATAGGATTAGTTATGAATTTTTGAAGTTTAACCTAGAAATCTGGATCCTTATCCGAGCAGTATGAGTTGAGAAGGGTATAACTCACCCTATATAACTCCAAATTGAGTGAACCTAAGGTTGTTTGAAACATGTAAAGGAATATCCCATAAAAATTTCAGAGCCCAATTCATAGCCATTTGCTCCCAGTGTGCCAAGGAAGTTGACTTAAGTCTAAATCAGGCTGAATCAGGGTAGTCTAGTGGGGTTAAGTTTTGGGTCTCATAACTCAAAATATACTTATGCAAATGACATGAAACTTAATTCATTTGAAAGCTTGTTCTGATAGATTTAATTTGATATAAATTTCGTATGAATTCACCTAGTTTTCTATTTTTAGTGAATTTTTACTTATAAGAACCCAATTTTGGCTAAGAATAGGGCAGTCTGAGGTACATTATTTATATCTTGAGTTATACAAATCAAAATGAGATGGGACCAAAAGGATTAGAAACTAGACATGTGAGGCTATAACATATCCAAAAATTAGATTTGAATTGAATGAAAAATGGGGCATACCAAACTCGGGTAGAATAGGGGAGAATAAACTGAAACCCTATTGATGCTTGATTTAAAATTGTTGAATGATGCTATAAATGTGTATATATATATATATATATTTGCTGGTCCATATTGAATTTGCAAGTTTGTACAATGGTACTGGTTATTTGGCACTATTCATGGGGGAAGCAGACTCAATTCGTTATGCTGCCGAATTTTCGGCAAGAATTTATGAGAACTTATGCTGTAGGTGATTATGCTTTGAATATATTTACATTTACATGTCATGTTCATGTACATCATGCATGCAAGCATAATTAGAATATGATATGGTAAATAAGGTATGAGACATATCCATGAATGCACAAAGCATCTACATGTATGATAAGATATGGAAAGGGAAAGATAATAAGAACTTGCAAGAAAGACGTACCAAGTTACCACGCGAGGCATGGCATAGACCCAGCTAGCGTGGGCCAGAGCAGTATTGTCTAAGACTTAGGCCAGCTCTTGACCAGATTTAAGGGGAATAGACTAGTGTGAGGGTCGAGAAAAGTAAAACCGTCAGTCATGTATAGGTACGAGCTCGAACCTGAAAAGCAAGCTATTACCTAGGGGTGAAAGAGGCCATTCACCTTCGGGGGACCAAGTACAGAAAAGAGCAAGATCAAGTTGCAAGTTAAAGAAAGAGATAAATTAAGTTAAGTACACTTGCATACAATCAAGTACAAGCATCTACATGTGTATTTCTAATTATCTCATTATGTCATGATATTATTATGATTCTTATTGAAGTATATTACTCTGTTCATGTTTCTATGTCTGTCATATAAAATGGCAAGTGGCTGTTAAAATATATCCCGCTTCGAGTAAGGTGTTTTCAACTTAAAATTGAACCAGTATTTGTTTATATGTGCTCATATTTTCATAATAAACTGAAGCGGCTGGAATGTTTATGATGACGCTATAAGATTGGTTTGAGTTTACCTATTGAGAACCTTAGGTTCTCACTGCCTGCTTGTACGTTTTTCTTTTCCGTAAACATTCTAGCACCCAAGTTGGAAATCAAGTGCGAGGTGGAGTACTGCGCCTTTCATTGAGCAAGGATCAGGTGTAAGCCAGACCAAAAAACTATTGAAGCTAGCCAACGACTAGTCGGATGTAAACGCTATGTACTATGTCAGTTACAATTTTTTTTAAAAGTGTAATTATTTTATTCTCTATGTATCAAGTATTATCAATCAGTAATAAAGTGAGTAGTTAAAGGGCCATGTATTATATTTTCCATATTTTAAAGATTTCTTAGCACTGTGACGACCTTTTAATATAACTCCATGACTCGAGCATGACTTATGTGATAGAGGGTATTACATTTTAGTATCAGAGCAGTTCATCCTGGATAGGCCTGTGGATGGACTGATTATGCTTCTAATGCATACTCTGAGAATCTAGATGCACCATGCTTTAGGTCCTCGCATGAAGAAGGCATAGAAATATTATGCATGGTGGCCTTGTTGTGAGTGTTGTGGACTACCTGTTGCGCTTGATCACCTCAATATAAGGTTTTGTGTAAACAGAAGCTTGAAACACCTAGCAGGCTTATTAGGGACCTTTTGTACATAATTATTAGAGATAAAACTCCTAGAAAGTAGCGATGGCATAAAGGGGTAGACAATTGAGCAAGTCAAGGAGTGCACAGAATTGAGGATTTAATCAAGGGAATCATGTCGGATGGTTTGCTATAGACATAGTAAACCTAGTTATACCGAAAAAGGTTATTTGTAAAGTGTTGCCGGAGAGCTGAAGATTTTCCATCATTAAAGGCAGGATCTTAGTTGGAGATGAGCTGAGTAAGAATCTTTTTCACCCTGATAGGACTTGTTTCCAGCTTTATTGTGATTACCTAATCCAGACTATCTTCTTTAGCTTGAATCTAGGGGATTCTTGTACCTGGTCTTATAACTTTAATACTTGACAGAAGTAAGGTGATTACCCGTTGATGAGGTTATCCTATGTGGCATGGATAGTGTCTTTATTTTCTTCATAAATGAGATTACCCCAGAGGTACCTCACCAACAAATTCAGTTAATGGTTTTAATTTTGGATTGTGATAATACCACATTATAAAGACCTAATCCTTCATTAAGAAACTTGTAGAGTGAACGAATGAAGCAGAGGATCAGTGAAAGAAGCTAAGGACAGAAGCTTCGGTTAGGTATACTAGAAACCTTTTTAAGTCCCCGTCCAGAGAATAGAGTAGCTTCTCCCTTAAAGGTATAGGGAACTAACCTTGTAGCGATTACAAATTGGAAGAGTACTAAGTGGAATCTTGGCTTCGAAAGGGAAACAGTTGAGCAAGTTGTAAAGAGACCCATCTAACTGTACATTGAATCAAGATGAAGATACGGCTATATGCAGTATGAAAAGCAGATGAAATTATAAGTGTAATAAGAGAGAGACAATATATCTCCTACTAACCTGAAGTAGAAACATTTCCAGACTAGAGGTAGCATACAACTCAAGTGTAATTTTCCTACCTTTCAGGGATAAAGGAAATGTTAGAAGATTTAGTCATGTTCAAATTCTATCAACCTCAGCCACCACAGGAATTGGATGATAGAATCATCTTCAACATGTTATTAGTAGAGGAATGAGGCTATTTAGAGAAGTTAGGTACCATTATATATGCTATAGGGGAGTAACTCGATAAGGAATGTATTCGGATTTAGGCAAGAGTAATAAAAATTTAAAGTATGCAACTAATCCCGATAGACCGAGGGAACAACGGCAAGGTAGGTTCTGACGAATGAAAGTAGACAAGTTTCTGCAGTAACAATAGAACATAGTAGGAACGAGGTAGGAAAAGAGGAAGTTTGGATTTATGGTTGGCCTACTAAAGAGAGAAAAACTACCTAGTATGAGATTACGATACAGATAAGATTGTGTACGAAATACCAAGTAGGGTTGCCTTGGCACGGGTCATAAGTGCAACGGACCTAATGCACCCTAAGCGAGACCGGGTGATGTACCAATATAAGATCAAATAGGATTTGGAAACGTGCCCCATGAGGGGCAAGGTTACGATGTCGGAATTAGAGACAGTCAGAAAAGTCTCTATAACTTAGGCCAAATTAACTGCGATCATCGCTAATGCACTAGGTTCCATCAGAGTTCCATAGTTAAGCGTGCTCAGACGAGAGTAATATTATAGTGGGTTATCTTTTGGGAAGTCCTCATATTGTAACTTCAACAAGGAAGCAAGACCATCATTCCCATCTCTCACAGAAAATGGATTACATTGTAGGGGCAAGATATTATGAAGAATAGCCAGAAGATTTAGCAGGTAAGGTACCCACAAAAGTGAGAGGTGGACATCAACATAATAGTCGAGGAATCTCTATGCTAACAAATTGAAAAAAGTAGAAAAGTGGCAGGAACTTCTGCTATCCCACAATCTTTTCCTTACGGAAAGCTGATCATATTTTGAGGGAGCAAGTATCGCAACAATCATTGAGGAGTTCAATGAGAACAACACGAGATCCGATTAGCAAATAATGAGAAATGGAGTAAAGTCCGCAAAAGAAGGAGAGATTTCGAGGCAAGGACCATAGATATATTTAGAAGGAAGCTTTAGCATTAAACTTAAAACCTAACGGAAGGGGATTCATCACTGATCGAATAGGATCAGATAAGCGAGAGTTTGGATATGGCCTGGTCAATTTCTCGAAAAACTTCGTTGAAGCCATCAACACAAAGTTGATCGCTGCTGTAGCTGATAGTTTTCATAATGGCAAGAACTTCTTCAGATGGTATTTGGGACCCAAGGCACAAGTATTAGAAAGTTTACCGGAGAACATAACACACAAGTAGTCAGACACATGACAAGGAGGATGAGGAATTTACTCGATGAATTCGATGATGGATCAGAATGTCAGCGAAACAAAGTATATTTTGGCACCCATATAATCCACGACAACTCTCTGCTTAGATATAGAAAGTCATCTTGTAAGACAATATAGTAAGGAAACTCTGCAGCTTCAATGGAAGGATCTGACTTTTAACCTTGGTTTTCACATTAAACTACCTGTATCTCAATAACTAGGAATCGAGGAGGACATCAGACTAATAGGAAGAGTCATGAGTCTTAGAACTTAATCCGTATAGTGGGAGTGACCTGAAATTTTCCTATAGGCATTAGGCACAAGGCAAATTTTACCAAGAAGAATGAGCTTTAAGATAAGGCTCCTAGTTATAATTTTGAGAAAAGGCCTAAGCCTATGTTTCTAAAGAACCGTATCGGAGGCGAATTTATTATTGAACTAAGGGTAGCTGAGCGAATAAGAATCTTGGGAAAGAATATACGGACCTCCTTGACATAGGCATTATCGTTACTACATATTGACGTCAATTACTATGATAACTGCTAAACCTTGCAATTGCAAATCTTTATGAGTTAAACATCTGAGGTCTCATGTACAAGTGGTAGAAGATTTAGCAGCTACTGCAAAGCAGGACTAGTGGGGTAAAGAGCAAGGGAGATGAGTAAGAATCTCCAGAAAAACTAAACAATGATTCAGAGCGTCATAGGGACAAGGCAAGCTCGGACACCAACATAACCCTTATGGATCCTTTGTACGTATTAAGACATTACCTTATAGCTATCAGCAAGTAACCTCAAGACAAGATGCCAACTCAAAAAAAGGAATATCTCTATAAGTTAAAAGAAAATTTTCCTTGACCCTTCTTAATCCTAGAATTTTGAGGACAAAATTCTTTTAAGGTGGATAGAATGTAACATCCCCACTTTAGTAAACAAAATGTAATGGAAACTTTGAATTATTTTCCTAAGGCAGTGTGAGAATTTCTCAGGCAGCGCTATACCATGACGATCCTCAAACTTGGAATTATAGGGTAGTGTAACACTGCCGTTGAAAATATGGCACTGCCATATGTTAAAAATTAATAAATAACAAAAATGCCCCTATAAAACTTTTGTTAATTATAGAAATGCCCAGGATTTTTAGAAATTATATTTTGACCCTAAAGAATTGTTTCCACAATAGCCCTAGAACTTTTCATAAAATGACATTTATGTCCTGACATCGATAGAATTAGCAGAATGGGGTTTTAAGCGGAGCAGAATCACATGACAAAATCGTAGAAGTTTAAATCTTTGCCGATTGGGTCATGGAGGCAGTCTAGTGTGAAATGATGTAGGGTGCCCCTAGACTTGCCCAAAATTACGAAAATGCCATTAGCAATGAAAAATAGAAAATAAAAAAACTCCGAATTAGCAAAAACAATTATTTCACGTTAACAAGCAATTTATTTAATCTTATTGACTAAGTAAGGTTAATTCGGAGTTACTTAGATGTTAATTAGAGGGATTAGGCTTAGGAACAATTAGAATAGAGATATAGAATTTCTCTTAGAGTCATTTAGTAAAGTTTTGCTGATTTGAAGAAAATCAGCGAAGATTCAGTATTTTAAACCACCAGAACCGAACTAGTAGAATTTTCTACTGAAATCCCTCACTTAAGTGGCTGAAATTCAGCCACCCCTACCACATATAAGCGGCGCCAAGTGTTGCTCAAGATAGTGGAAAAACTTGGCCTTAACTTCATCAGATTTTTATCGTTTTCGCCTAGTTGTTCGGTTTTATCAACTACTTAAGATTAATTAGCATTCGGTTAAATTTTTTCTTAGAGCCAATTAAGTATCATTTAGAGAAATTAGATATGAGAGAATTAGATTGAAAGCATAGAAAACTTCATAGGATTTTTCCAAAACCAATTTACCGATTTAAAGGAAATCGGTAAGATTTTGGTACTTTGAATTGTCGGAACCAAACTAATAGAAATTATATTGTGAAAACCCTAGGATGAATGGCTAAGATTTAGCCAAGCAACCCCCTCAAGTAGCACCTTGATCAGCCCTTGATGATGGGAAGCCAAGCTAAATTGGAGAAGGGAGTGAAATCCACCACTCACATGCATCTAGCTTCCAAATATCTCTACCTTTTCCTTCCTTCCCTTATCATCATTTTCGGCCACCCTCTTTAGTTGCTGAGGGTCATCTCCTTTGTAACATCCCCAATTTTTGTTTAAGCTAATTAGCTCAGTGATCCTGACTAATTAGAGAGATTAACGATTAACTGAGGACTAATCGGCTAATCTCGATGAGCAAGAGCTTAGTAAATTGAGTCAAGTCAATAATTGAATCATAACACACTAAATATTTTAATTAAAACATAATTATTCGAACCTTATTAATTCGTAACTTAGAAATATAATTAAGTTAATCCAATCCTATTAATTAAGTACAAGACAATTGTTTTACCTTAATCGATTGAGATAGATTAATCCTTACACCCTAATTACATAATTCATAAGATCAATTCTTTTAGAGGAGAAATGTTTTAAAAGTGTAATTAACCGAAATCGGTTAAAGAGCAATTTAACTAATCAAATTGAATTAACAACTTGGGTAATTCTAATAGCTTTAAAGATTTAAAAATTTCTCCTAATTGATGCACCAAATCTTGGCCAAGGACAAGAGCAAAATCCAACCATCCATTTGCCTTCTCATCATGCACCACTAGATCAAGAGTCCATGTTAGTAGATTCCTTAAGTCATGATAAGAGTTGTACTCTCCTTCATCAAGATTGTGACACTTGGAGTGATCACAATCATTCAATGCGAATCCTAAGATAGCTTATGCTTTTAACCATTTGACAAAAACACTACAAAGCCTTTTACCCAAGTGCCAAGACTCAAGAGAAACACAACTCACCCTTTTACCCCAAGGTCCCTAGCCCTTTTGCTTGAAAAAAAGTAAGACTCACCTACTCTCTCTTGCTTGTTGGAGAGGCAAAGCAATCAGCCCACTTTGCCCCATTTTTTGCGCCCCAAAACAGCCCCCCACTCTCTCATTGGTGATTTTCATCCTCTCACTACAAGCCTAAGCTCTCACTTCTCTCTAAGCCTCATTCTAGCTCTTCTACTCTTCCAATTCCTCTTGCTTTTCTTCCCACTTCCACACCCCACCCAACTCTCTTTCCTTTCACCATTCCACAAGCCCTTCAAGGACCACCCTCTTTGGTTCTTGAGGAAGCAAAGCAAACACTCACTTAGCCCCATTATCAAGCTCAAGGAGGAGGAAGGTCATCCCCAACTCATCAACTCTTTCTACTCCTCAAGAAACCCATTTGGTAGTGGCTCTAACCTACTCTTTTTCATGTATTCTTCAAGCTCTAGAACTCCTAAGCTCTACATAGCTAGGTGGTTTTAGGACTTATTTCAAGGTCTCATGACCATTTCTTGCTCTATGAGTTTTCTTGTCTTGTTGAAAAATGTTATCTTGAAATGAGAATATGTGGCTTGATGGTTTTATGTATCTTGCTCTATTTTGTGGTAAAATACCGATTTGGTGACTGAAACTTTGGATATGGTAATGAGATAAAACATAAAAATGGTGATTCAAAGTGGTATAGCAATATTCCCACAAGTTTGTTATGTAAAACTTAAAAATGGGTTAATCTGAAATTCTGGCAGTCTGTAAGGCATTCGGTATATTTATTTCTACAAAACTCAAAATGCAATGAAACTAATTTTCTGTGAAAGTAGACTCAAAGAGCTTTTTATACATATAAAATATGTGAGATTTGGCCTTAAGATGAGAGAGATATGAATTTTTAAAATCTGCTGTTCCTGGATGGGTTTCTGTCCGGGCAATAGGTAATAAAATGTGCATAACTCAAGCTATACATAGCATTTTTGAGTGGGACCAATTTTTTTAGAAAGCTAAGACATATAGGAACATCTCAATAAAACAGTTTTGTCAGATTCTTTGTGAGGAGTTCACAGTAAATGTTAAAATTCACTGACTCGAGATGAACTTTCAAATCTGAACAGTCAGAATAAAATATGCATAACTCAAGCTACAAAATGAATTTTTGAGTGGGGTTTCTTTTGTTTAAAAATAGACTCAGAGAAGTATAAGCATATTAAAATTCGAAATAAAATAGTAAAATATGAAATTATGGTGAATTTTTGAAGTTACTGCCCCACTGTAAAAGTAAAACTGGTTAGGGTAAAAGTTAAAGGTTAATAAAGAATAAGCTTTAAGACATTAATACCCTTACATTAAATATTGGAAAACCTTCATAATTCAACATAAAAAGTTTTAAAGAGGACAATAGATAAGATTGGCCCTAGGCCTAATACAAGAATTTATACAAGAGGCAACCTCAATTAAAAGCTTGCACCAAATTTGCTAAGCTAAGCTCATAAGACTTTGTGTGATATGTATGCCTCTATGCGTCCATATGATGACACTGATATGATAGTGATATGATGATGATGATGATGATGATGATATGATATGATGATGATGATTATGATAGTGGTATGATGATGATCATTATGATGATAATGTTTATGATAGTGGTATGATGATGATCATGATGATGATAATGATTATGATGATGGTATGATGACGATATGAAAATGAATGACGATGATATTAATATGATATGTTGATATGATGCTTAATAATATACATTAAAGGAATCACATTTGGGGACGACGATACGTAATGCCCAAATATGGAAAAGAATCATAATGATTTTGCATCATAAACTTTAATAAGAAGAGAAAGTAAACTAAGGGTGTGATCCTTCAAAAGGGAAGGTGACCCAAAGTAAGTTCCCCTCACCCACGACTCACATGAGGCATGGCATGACCTAGCTAGTGTGAGTATAGGGGATAAGGCTTACATGAGGCATGGCATGACCCAGCTAGTGTAAGTACCGAAATTCTATGGTGGCAACGGCCACGGTATGAGCTCATCACCACTTATGTTTAGTGGGTGAAAAGAAAAAGACTCAAGATAAAGTCAAGTGAAGAAAAGAAAGGGACTTCGGTCCAAGCCCTTGAAAGGAAAAAGATAAGAGAAGCCCATAGCACAGTCATGCATATGTTATGTGATTATATTTACGCCCATGTAGGTTATGATATAAATGATTAGAGAGTATGTTAAAATTGAATCCACTTCGGATATTCATGTTTTCGAAAACCTAAGAACTGAACCTTATGAATGCTTACTGTTTTCATTAATAAAACCAAAGTGGCTGGGACGATGACAATGACATCTCCGTGTCGGGTTTGAGTCCTACTGAGAAATCTTATTTCTCACTCTAGTTACTTTTCCGCATCGTCACCAGAATCCGATGGCGCATCCGGTGGAGTGGAGCATAGATTCCCCACACTGTGAGCGGATGTATGACGTGGGGTGCCAGACGAAGCTAGTTTGGGACTTATAGCGATCGTCACTTTGCATCTTCGTATATTCCTTTTTGAGATGAGCCTTGTCCTTGGAGTTTGTACTTAGTATCTTGCATTTGGATCATGGCACGACCATGAGCTTTCTTCGATGTAATGTTTATATATATATATATATATATATATATATATATATATATATTATGAACTCATATGGATGTAATGATTAGTTAATTAATGCAATGTATTTGTGAATTTCTATTTATTTACCTTTCTCTTGTCTTATGATATTTGGGTATTTATTTTATGCAACACGCTCTTTCTTTATCTACCTTCTCGCTCAAAGGCTTTACTTTCCAAAGCGATGACGTATTTCAAAAAAAATCTTACCGTATTTTTTGCGTAATTTAATTTCAAGTGAAGTTTAAATTTCCACCAGCATAAGTAACAACTAATAAAACGCCGTAATACGACTTAAGCGTAGTATGGGTTTATTAGGGTGTTACATCCTTCTCTTCTCTTTACTCTCATTTCCACTCCATTCTCATCCATTTTCAAGTCTCATCACAAGTTGCTTTCATCAAAGACACAAAATCCACCCAAACTCAACTAGACAAGATAGGAAATCCTACTTCTCTTCTCACTTTCTCTAGTTTAGGGCTGCATGGTGATTATGTATAACCTGAGATATCAATTTTATGTAGAGTAATCATGATGGTTTATGATTAATTTTGCATATATGTTGTGATTAAAATTGGAATTGAGAGCAAATAACTTGAAGGAGGGAGACAACTCTAGAAGCTATTAGGGGCTTTCCTCGGCAGTCTGTACGGCGGAGTGTACGGCTCTGCCTACCGACTGACGAAACCATTTTTATATGAAACTATACATCTAGGGCTTTCCATACATATATCATATAAGGGCATTGGATTAGTATAGGATTAGTTATGAGTTTTTGAAGTTTAACCTAGAAATCTGGATCCTTATCCGGGCTGTATGAGTTGAGAAGGGTATAACTCACCCTATACAACTCCAAATTGAGTGAACTCAAGCTTGTTTGAAAGATAACATGTAAATGAATACCCCATAAAAATTTGAGAACCAGATTCATAGCCATTTGCTCCTAGTGCACCAAGGAAGTTGACTTAAGTCTAAACCAGGCTGAATCAGGGTAGTCTAGTAGGGTCAAGTTTCAGGACTCATAACTCAAAATATACTCATGCAAATGATATGAAGCTTAATTCATTTGAAAGCTTGTTCTGATAGCTTTAATTTGATATAAATTTTGTATGAATTCACCTAGTTTTCTATTTTTAGTGAATTTTCACTTATAAGAATCCAATTCTAGCTATGAATAGGGCAGTTTGAGGTAAATTGTTTATATCTTGAGTTATACAAATCAAAATGAGATAGGACCAAAGGAATTAGAAACTAGACATGTGAGGCTATGACATATCCAAAATTAGATTTAAATGAGTTGAATTAAATGAAAAATGGGGCATACCGAACTCGAGCAGAATAGGGGAGAATAAACTAAAATCCTATTGATGCTTGATTTGAAATTGTTGAATGATGCTATGAATGTTTATATATATTTGCTGGTCCATATTGAATTTGCAAGTTTGTACAATGGTACTGGTTGTTTGGCACTATTCATGGGGAAGCGGACTCAGTCTGTTATGCTACCGAATTTTTGGCAGGAATTTATGAGAACTTATGCTTTGAATATATTTACATTTACATGTCATGTTCATGTACATCATGCATGCAAGCATAATTAGAATATGATATGCTAAATAAGGTATGAGACATATCCATGAATGCACAAAGTATCCGCATGCATGATAAGATATGGAAAGGGAAAGATAATAAGAATTTGCAAGAAAGACATACCAAGCTACCACGCGAGGCATGGCATAGACCTAGCTAGCGTAAGCCAGAGCGGTACTGTCTAAGACTTGGGCCAGCCCTCGACCAGATTTAAGAGGAATGACCGGTGTGAAGGTCGGGGAAAGTAAACTTATCACTCATGTATAGGTACGAGCTCGAACCTGAAAAGCAAGTTATTACCCAAGGATGAGAGAGGCCATTCACCTCCGGGGGACCAAGTACAGAAAAGAGCAAGATCAAGTTGCAAGTTAAAGAAAGAGATAAATTAAGTTAAGTGCACTTGCATACAATCAAGTACAAGCATCTACTTGTACATTTCTAATTATCTCATTATGTCATGATATTATTATGATTCTTATTGAAGTATATTACTCTTTTCATGTTTCTATGTCTGTCATATGAAATAGCAAGTGGCTGTTAAAATATATCCTACTTCGAGTAAGGTGTTTTCAACTTAAAATTGAACCACTATTTTTTTATATGTGCTCATATTTTCATAATAAACCGAAGCGGCTGGAATGCTTATGATGACGCTATAAGATTGATTTGAGTTTACCTACTGAGAACCTTAGGTTCTCACTGCCTGCTTGTACATTTTTCTTTTCCGTAAACATTCCAGCACCCAAGTTGGAAATCAAGTACGAGGTGGAGTACTGGGCCTTTCATTGAGCAAGGATCGGGCGTAAGCCAGACCAAGAAACTATTGAAGCTAGCCAACAACTAGTCAGATGAAAACACTGTGTACAATGTCAGTTACAATTTTTTTTAAAAGTGTAATTATTTTATTCTCTATGTATCAAAAATTATCAGTCAGTAATAAAGTGAGTAGTTAAAGGGCCATGTATTATATTTTCCATATTTTAAAGATTTCTTAGCACAGTGACAACCTTTTAATCTAACTCCATGACTCGAGCATGGCTTATATGATAGAAGGTGTTTCACGCCGCAGCAGCCGTATATGTACAAGATGACCCTTTTTTGCCAGTTTGGGTCATAGGCATATAGGTGGAAGTTAGTAGTTGTACATGAAATGTCTCATGGGGACTAGTAGGAGGGGGCTGTTCAAATAGTCAAGCCAATTTATTTTGTGTTAACGGCCTCATTTTTTTTATACTATATTGTGTTATATTTCTTATGACAACTTTAAAAACACATGTATATGCACGTATATGTAAATGATGCAGTTTGGTTATTTTGCAATTTGATTTGTGTTACTTTATTTCCGGTACAACGACTGTTTAGTGTTTATCTTGCCACCAATCCGAAATTAATTAAAGTAAATGAATAATTCTTGGTTCACCACACATAATAACTTATCAAGTAACATACTGTGACTTAAGCATAGTATTATATCTGGTAAGGTGTTACAATGACTACTACTCAATTGAAGAAAAAATGGTTGAATCCTTAATATCAGCTGCGATGCTAACAGATGCAATTTTCAAGAGAAAAGCCCTATATTTGCCCAACTTATAGGTTAACTGGGTAAGACTTTGAAAGAAATCTTGTAACAGTTAGCCCTTTTTAGAGCCGAGGCCAAATAAAAGAATGATGCTTTAGGGGGGCGAGCTGAGAAGGAAAAGTAGAGATAGGGTCGAGTCAAGCTTAACTCCATCAAATTGAAAGTTCACTAAGTGACAATTCATGGAACAATGGCAGACTAATTGGTTGGTGGAGGGTGCATCTTTGGAAGCCACAAAAGGAAAAGAAAAATAGAAGAATTAGGAATCCCTGGAAAATGCATCATTTCAGCTTCTTTGCCTATTACTCAGTCGAAATATGTAGGGGATATTATGTTGGCACAAAAAATTGTGGCTAGTCGAGGATGGATATCAACCGAGTAGAAAAAGCCGAATAAGGCAAAACTCAGTCAATTTTAGCCGACAATCGAGAGTCGTTAGACAAAGAACAGGCAATGACCGATGGCCGACGTGGAATGTGTTGCTCGACTTAAATTGATTGAAAGAGGCCAAAATGCTTGGCTGAGCTTCAATTGGCTGCCAGCTAAAATCCAGATGTTAGAATAACTATTATTGCATATCTACGAACCCAAGACAAGAGCATTAATGTGGCAGCTAGGGCTGGCCTAGTTAAGGTTGTTTTGAGCCTAAAAAAGGCCATGTCAATGTTGTTTCCGCCATTTTCCTATTTTTCCTCGGCTGATTTACCTTGTCTTTTGTAATTGGGATTCTAGCTAGCCGTAGTCACCCATAGGAACTCTTATTCACATATTTTGAAGCTTGATGACGGATATGGATTTCAACCAATAGTCAACGGTTGATTTAACCTATTGTCGATAGCCAACGGTTAACAGCTAGATAGTGATGTTAGCCGAGGGCATGAATTTCCTATTAGACTTTGGGTCCTTTTTGACAGCCTGTAATCTACAAACCAGTTTTGGGCTTTGGTTGGAGAAAGAGCGTGCTTCAATAATTGAGAATAAGAGTTTGACCAAGTCTGTGACCACTCCCTATAGAGTAGAAGCAATTGAGGAAGGCGGTTTCTAGTTCTGAAAGATGCAAGGATTATTTTAAGCAGTTACCACTACGCTAAGAGGAGTGCACTCAAGGAAGACATGGAAGGCGGCTATACGGTGATTACCAAGATGAAGTTTGCTGACCATGTTTGTGTGAAAACATGGTTAATAGATGCCTTAGAATAACTGTTAAGTTTTGTATGTGTATAAATAGCCTTGAGCACAATCTGTAAACCCAGCCCCGAACAAATGACCAAACACAAGTTTCTTTTACATTTATCTTTATGTTTTCTATGCTTTACATTCCTTGCCTTTACTTTCCAGTACTTTACAGCATTTTTTTACTGCATTTTGTTTATTGTATTTTATTTACTTCTAGCCCGTTTTAGTTTAATATATTCCATTATCCTTTAGGCATTTGCCAATATCTTTTTGGTGACCTGATTTGCTGATCTGCTTGCCAAATGATCTTTGGAGTAGTTTGGAAACCCATTTCCCGAGAAACAAAGTCCTTCTCTTGGTATTAATCACTTGATCCTAGGAATCGCTTGTATTTTGCTCTAGCCGAACCTTTGGGTCATCTTGGAATAGTTTCCTAACTTGCTTGGACTCTCCACCCATTCGACTAGCCAATAATTTTTCGCAAAATAATATATAATTTCTTATTAAAATCTTTTATTCTTTAATTAACATTTTAGTATTAGATATTAACATAATTTTTTATGATTAATTTAGATTTTATATTTATATTATAGATTTAATTTGTATGTATAGTTAGAGTAAAAACACATTGGATTTAATTTTTATATACTGTCAGTGTAAAAAAAAAAAATTGTACAGACATTCGACAATGTGTTCTCACAACAGCAAAAATATGATACTTAACCACCCACTCCCTTAAAAGTCTTACAAACTCAAGCATGTAATTAGATGATAGTATAAAACTTATTTAAATTGTTAATGCATACTGTAATGCCTTAAAGATATGTCTAATATAAGTTCTAAGTTTTTTGAATTATGAAGCATAGGATGATTTTTTTTTATTAATATCTTTGAGTATTTGGAGGTTTTGAAGTAGAGTTACATTGGAAATATGTGTAAGGTTAAAAAAAAAAAAAGAGAGAGAAGGGGTGCCAACACTCGAGCGCTGGCTTTGCTAGCGGTTAGTGCTTAGGCATCAGAATGTGTGCACTCAAGCACCCATTATGAGAATGGAATCTTGTTGCTTTCAAGCCATTGGGCGCTCAAGCGCCAGGCGCTAAGAATAATTATGGAGGTTTCTAATTGTTGGGCCCTCGAACGCTAGGAAATGGCCGCTTAGGCCCCCACTGTCCGATCTTAAATGGGGATTTCGACTCCCCATCCTCATTTGCCCCAAATCTTTCCCACCTTGGTCTCTCTCTCTAGGGTTCTTTAACCCTTGTATCACCCGTCTATTCTTCATGTTTTTCCTTTAGATTTTCTCACAAAAATCCATCCTTTCACTCCCTCACCATTATCTTCTTCTCAAACTTCTCTCTCTCCTCTTGATGTGAAAGAAAGTGGAAGGTGGAGGAGATCCACCACTCCTCTCTTGCCCAAACTTCATTCCAAGATCTTGAGCTTTGGACTTTTCCCCAGAGTTACCAGCTAGCTCGAAGGCACCACCCCTTGAGTTCTTGACTAGAAATTTAGTTGTGAGTGATAGTATACCTATAGTTTATTTCTAATCATTAATTTCCTAAGTATATGCCTAAAGTGTGTTTTAGTGAAGTATTATAAAAGGATTGATTTAATGTGTTTTACTTCATATTTAGAGAACTCTTGAAGTAATTATGTTAATTATGTGTATGTATATATATATTTGAGTAATATGATAGAAAAATATGAAGTTCCAAGTTATTAGAAATTGTTATATCTTTAAAGCCAATGCTTTGAGTGATTTGATAGAAAGAGATACCCAAACTTCAATAATTTGAGAAAAAGCTCCAAATACTTTAAGCTAAACAGTTTAAAAGCACTATATCTTGAACCTATGTTGATAGTTTTGTTATTTTGAATATTTGAAAACTGTGGTAACTATATTTGTTGAGAATAAGGAAGTTTCTTGAATCTTATTATGAATTTAAAGTTATGAGCAAGAAAGTATATGATTTAAGATGAAGAAAAATTTTACTGACAAAGAGTTAGAAAGGAAACGCATTTTCAAAGAATTTAAGTTGAGGACTCAAATGAGGCATGGCAAAGACCTAGCAAGTGTAAGTGCCTTGCTCAAGGGAGGAAACTGTAACAGAAATTTTTGCTAATGGTAGTAGCATTAGCCTTGGTGCACCTCATATAACCCAACTAGTAGAGTGATTGCTAGCCCAGCATGTTTGGCCGACATGTTTGGAAGGCATAGACACGCACAGGCATGAAGTTACCTTTTACTGTTGGGGTTAGACCATAGGTTCTCCTAGTCAGGCAGCTACTTTCTGAAATAGGATCCTCCCTTAAGTTTTATCATGACATTGAAGCAAGTAATTATTCTTTATATTTTGAGAAGTATTTCTATCTTTATGCCCAGTTTTATATATATTTACACATGATTTATCGCAGTTATTTTTGTAAATATTATGCATATATATGTATATATATATGTAGATGGAGTATGTTACTTAAGAAATGAGATATGAGATTCCTAAGAAACCTATAAAGTTGTATTTTTCTAAAATCTTGTGTTCAGCTTGTCCCATTCCTACTATAGATATATTGTCCCTCATTGAGTGTATATGACTCACTCCTCCTCTCTTTCCATGTTTCTAGATAGGTGTAGATGCAATTTTAGGTTTCTACATCTCAATAAACCCACACTCTTATTTGGGTGACTCCAGAGGTTGTCAGCATTTGGTTATATTTTGTTTAATGTCTAGTGGTGCTCCATTGATCCATAGGCAGGGTCCTTCTTGTATGGATTTATATATTGTCATAAAGTGTAATTGTTAGTTATGACAAGTTTAAATTTCTAATGGCTATGGATTAAGTTCATGTATGGATATGTATATTTATCTTTTCATAAGAATGACATTTTTTTCAAATTCCTATGCTGTATGCTGTGGGATGCATTTTGAGAATGCTTGGATCCTTAATGATTTCTGTGTGTTTGTATAAATTGCAGGGAGAGAATTCTTATTTGGTAATAGTCCTAAATAAAAAGAAGATTCTGCCTGATTTTCTATTAAAATAAAGTCTAAAGTAGGCTTGCTAGAGACGTGTCCCTATACGCCGGTCACGGCCTGGGTTGGGTTATGGCGCATACCAATTAAACTCTTAAACTTTTATATTGTCATCCACTTGTATATTATTATATCAGCAAATATGGTTAAGTCTTACACTCACTATTTAAATAGCCATGCCAATAAAATGATATGATCATTTCATAGTGTAAAACTCTTTTATACTATTTGTACATCAAAATTAAATTCTTATAATATTTTATAAAATTATTTATGATTAATTTGATTTATTGAACTTAAAAATTATTTTTTTATTTTATAAAAATTTTAATAAAAATTGAATCAACTAACCAATCCAATCGAATTTAAATTAATTTAACTTTGTGTAGTTTTTAAAAGGTAATCCGACCGATTCAAATTAAACTAAAACAAATTTTATTACTTAGATCAGTTAATTTTTTTTATCTCGAAACTAATTTGAGCCGAAACGTGAATGCCCCATTGGCTCCTTGCGTAGAAGATATTCTTCTTTGAGGAGCATATGCATATAGCATATACGACTTGGCGAGTGGTTAAATGTGCACGGTGTTCCACTTTATGCTGCCTGCACTTCAACTCTGAGAATTATAAATAAAAATGTTTTATTAAATATTTTATATATAACAAGAAATGAAATGACCATATATGTAATAAATTAAAATATTATTTATTTACAATAAGCGAAAAGTCGAGTAATATAAAAAAAACAAAAGTATATATCCTTTATACTATTTTAAATGTATTAAAATCATATGACAGTCTAATATTTAAATATGCTTTATCCTTTTGATATTATGTTATGCTTACCTTTTCCTCCACCTGTCGCCGTTAGAGAAGTTGTGAACAAGAAAATCCTTTCATCGTTCCTTTCATCGATTTATACTTGCCATTTGCAATTGTTTTTTTTTTTTTTTTAATTTCTTATGGTATAAATTTTTCCTTCCAATAACATACGAGTGAAATATGAAATTAATTTTTTTTTCCGCATAGCTGATTGTAGAGGAGGGGAAGAGAGTGAAAAATGATGAGTAAGGCGAGAAAGTTGATACTATTGCTATTGAGACAATTTATTTAATCTTATTATTATTATTATTAATTTTTTATTTAAGTAGGTGATTTTTTCCCTAGAAAATTGTTGATTAATAAAAAAGAATTGCAATGTTACCTGGTATAGTAAAAGGAAAAACAATATATATGAACAATTTGATTAATTTTAGGTGACATCGTTACAAGAAATATGCTACTTACCAACGGATTTTTTGATTGAAAATTTAGGTAAAAAGAAAGAAAAAATTGCTATTATTATGACATCAAATTACATTGATCACGTACCTGTCGAACATTGAGAAATTTTCTTGATCTTTATCAAGCATTACTGAAAAAGAATGAGAAAAGGAAAAAACAAATTTTGTTTTTGAAGATACTTTAGCTAACCATGACATGATTATATTATGACTCATTTGGATGCATATGTGTTTTTTTTTTTTTTTTTTAAAGATCCTGGTGGAAAAATTAGTCATTTGATTTAATGATTAAAATGTTTACTAATTGTGTTAATTTTTTTCATTGTATAAACTGAGATTATGATTTTTTTTTTCTCTAAGATACTATTTTTTTATTTTATTTGAGAATTTAGTATCAAATCTCAATATTAATAAAATTAATTATGCTATTTATGGCATATTCCATAAGTATTAATCATGTTATTTTTTATGTGAAATTTTTGAGATTCAATATATCATTTACTTTATTGAATCAATGTACCAGAAAAATAATAATATATCATAAAAAACTAGTCTGCTTTTATGATGAATACATCACAAAATAGTTGTAAATAATATCGATGCATTCACGATACTCTTGTGATACATGTATTTATATCATCACTACACTAATAATATATCATGATTGTGAATGATTTATTTTTGTGAAAGGATTATATGACATGTTTCCTCTTTTTGGTTCATGTTATGTTAGCGGTTTTATGATATGTCACGATATATTTTATATTTTATATTTTACTCATCTATGAATGGAAGAAGTACATGTTAATACCATCATTGGTAGTTTCAAGGTGTGATTGAAGGCTCTAAAAAAGCTATTATTTTATTTCACGAAGAAAGATATTGACTTTTAAAGATATTTATAATACCCTCCCAAGCGCAATACTATACTTAAGTCATATTATCACACTTAGGAATTGTTACTAATAAACAAATGGACCTAATTGACAGCAACATTAAGTCATCCATCCAACCTCTATCAATTAGTCCAAGATAGCCATCATCAAGATCTCCCAGGCTATCTGGAGACGACATAGAAACATACATAGGCGTCAGATTTTTAAATTCTTAGTAGGATATCCTAAATTACCACATACAGCGTTGTCATCATCATCCCCAGCTATTTCGATTTATTATAAAATGGTGATCATGCCAAATCAATTATAGGTTTCAGTTTTATAAAGTTCAAAACTTTCCTTCTAAAGCAAGTTAGTTTTATTCATACACTTGATATTTAAAGGAGCAGTTTCATAGTAGTAACATTAGGTAAATAAATAATTAGAACTTATGTACATGTAGATGCTGCTAGCTACTGATGTAAGTGCACTTGACTTTCTTTTGTTTTCTTTAACTTTCTTTGCTTAACACACCTAGGCATTACATATTGTCTTCCCTAGGGTATCTGTATTTCTCATATTTCTTTGTACTTGGTCCTTTGGAGGTGAATGACCTCTCTCACCTTTGGGTCATAACCTGCTTTTCAGGACTGAGTTTGTTCCTATACATGATTGTTGGGTTTACTTTCTCTAATTCTCACACCGACTTATTCCCCTTAAATCTATTTAGAGGCTAGCCCATGTCATAGGGAATCATAACCATATTAAAGTTCATACACTCATGAATGAAAATGCTTGATAAGCTTATGATTATACTATGTGGTTCATATACTTCTGTTGAAAATCCGATAGCATGATAGCTCACAATAGGAAAGGTCCGCAAAAAAAAATAGCATAGTTAACAATCTAGCTAGTCACAAAAATCATGATCATCATAAATAATATGCCAAAATAACATCATTTTGGTATGTAACTGCATAAATAATTCAGTCCATTTAACTAAGTCATGAAGCTCTCAAATTGTCATACTTTCCTTAAATCTGCCTAGAAATTCTAAATTATACTAAAATTCCATTTTAATTCATTTTGATCTCAAATTTTAATAGACTGTAGCCTTACTAGTATACTTTCAAACATCTTTAGTTTCACTAAATTTTGGTATGTATAACTTAAGTTATTACGGTTCTACTCAAGGTTACCTTGTTTTATGATAGCCTTGCACACCGAAAATTAGAAAATCACTAAAAATTCATCTTACATTCTTTTGATCCGAAATTATACTAGAATGTACCTATATGTACCCTCTTTCAAATCCAATAAGTCTTACTCTAATTGAGTAGGTAGAGCTCAAGTTATGAGCTCCTCCTTAGAACTAACTATTTCAAAATAAATAGAGCATAAGTTAAATTTAAAAATTTACTAGGAACAATTTACTAAAAATCTAAGTCCTAAATTCTGTTAGATTTATAATAAAATTGGTTTCATCCAGATTAAAATTATATAGATCGATTTATGCCACTTTATCACACATTGTAGGATAAGGAGTGTTGACTAACAGTTGAATTCTAAAAATCATAACTCCTTCATTTCAAATGCAATGGACCTAAAATTTATATGGTTGTATTCATCTTCAAGTAGGTCTCATCTAAAATTAGTTTGACTTAAAATTGAATTTTGTAGGCTGAGATATACCCTTCATTGTGTAGACTGCTTTTAAGTTCCCCTGCTATAGTTTTTCTATTTTATGACTATTTTGATTTTCTAATCTATCCCTCAACACTAATCAAGTTTCCCTAACCTTAAAACACTAGAAAGGGTTCTATTAACATCATACAAAACCCTAGATGAACATATCATAAATAATACAAGAAAACCCTAGAACACCATAAATCTTAGGAATCCTACCTAAAATTCAAGATTTGTAACTCTTTAACTTGAATCTTTTGGCGCCTTTACTCTCCTAAGAGCCTCAAGATGAGCACAAATCACTTCTTGCACCTTGCTTGGTTAAGATTACATGACTCAAAGGAAGGAGCTTTTTTGCAGGTGTTAGGGCGTATTAAGAATAAACAAGCTAAAGAGTTGAAGACTTGGGCAAAACAAGCAAGATAGAAGAACAAGAGTAAAGTTGGGTCATGTGGGAATGAAAGTAGAAGTAGAGAGTATGGAGAAGTGGGAGCCAAAAGTTGTAAGGAGAAAAGAGAGAAAAATGTTGTCTTGCTTCTTAAATTAGTAGTTGGTTTTTATTGGCAGATTTAAATGGAAATTTAAATTGCCTTAAGCTGGAATTTTGGGTAGTCTTCCTTTGGCCACCAAGAAGGGTTGGTGTGGCTAATTTCCAGCCACACATCCTAAGGTTTTCAACTGATATTTATGCCGTCTGGCAGTATAGATTCCTACTAGATTAGTTCTTTTATTACAAGACTCTGCTATGGCTTACCTATTTATAATTTTGCCATTGCCTTAGGCTGGAGCTTCCTTCTACGTTGGGCTATCCCTAAAGTTTGGGATGTTACAATATTCATTGAAATGAATATTATATTGAGATGAGGAGTGATGGAAATAATGAGTATTTACATATTATAACATATGCTTTCGAAAAGAAAGTTGTAGCTAAAAATTTACTTGTACTTTTTTTCGATTTATATTACACTAATATTAGTACAATTGAATCACATGCTATAGTAAATTGGACATTTGCCAACCCAAATGATTTTGCATTTGGCATGATCGGTTGGGACATCCTAGAGCAGTAATAAAGTGAAAAATTATTAAAAATTCGTATGGGCACTCATTAAGGATCTAGAAGATTCTTTAATCTAATGAGTTTTCTTATGTTGTGTGTTCTCAACGTAAACTAATTATAAGCTATTGCCAACAAAGATTGGATTTAAATCTCCTGAATTCCTACAAGGAATTCAAGGTGATATATGTGGGCTAATTCATCCACCATGTAGTCCTTTTAGATATTTTATAATTTTAATAAATGCATCTTTGAGATGGCCACTATGTACTTATTACCATCATCTAACCTAGAGTTTGTAAGATTACTTGCGCAAATTATTTGATTAAAACACAATTTCCAAATAATTTAATTAAAATAATTTGTTTTGTTAGTGTTGGTGATTACTTCTCAAGCTTTTAATGCTTATTGTATGGCTAGTGATATAATGATGTTGAACATCCAAATGCTTATGTTCATACACATAATCGGCTACTCGCAGAATAATTTATAAAGCACCTCTAATTGATTGCTAGTCCATTGCTTATGAGAACAAATCTCCTAATTTTTGCTTAGGCACATGTTATTTTACATGTTGTAACACTTGTTCATACAAGGCCAACAAGTTGCCATCAATTCTCTCCCTTCTAATTAGCTTTTGGCCACTAACCAGATATTTCCCATTTAAGAATTTTTGAATGTGCAATATATGTTCCAATTGCCTCATCTCATCTCACTAAAATGGGACTCCAAAGAAAATTAGAAATATATGTTGGATATGATTTTCCATCCATAGTTAAGCATCTTGAAATCCAAATGGGAGATGTCTTTAAGGCTTGACTTTAGATTTCCAATTTCATACAACAATGTTTCCATCTTTAGGGGGAGAAAGTAAACAACTGGAAAAGCAAGTATATTGGAATGCATCATTTTTACTCTATATAGATCCTTGAACAAGGCAAAGTGAACTAGAAGTTCAATATATTATACATTTACGAAAAATTGCAAATGAGTTGCCAAATGCATTTTCTGATACTAGAAAGGATAACTAGATCCCATATGCCAACTTAAAAGGTCCCAATTTAATTAATGCCTCTATTAGACGATCACACGCTAGAAGCATAATAGACCAATCGGTTTTAAAAATAAAAATCCTTGAAAAAGAAGAGAGGCAAATGATTTTGTGAAGGTAAATGATTCTAATGGTGATACTCTTCTTGATGAAGAGGATAGAGACATAGTAAGTATTTTAGTTGTAGTCCAAAATTTTTGACATAATCAGAACTCTAGAAGATGTTTAGGTACCTAAAAATAGTGAAGATATTGAAAATGATATCATCCCAATAAACTATGTCTCTACAGGAAAAGATAGAACCAAAGAGAAATTATTGTCAATAACATATTTGCATATAATATAGCGCTAACATTGATGCAAGTCCCATATCAGTTAGGCAACGAGGTCTTGGGTGTTTTATATATGTGTTTACAAACCTCTACTCTTGAGCTAGGTTTTATTAGTGGAGCTAGGTAGGTCCATGTCATATGATATCAAAGCCTACTTTTGCACTGGTTGATGGCCTATCTTCCAGGTTCTCTGTTTCATATATATAGTCTAAAAGCATCAAGAAAGATTAGGAACGATGTTAGGTCTCCGATCTCTATTCAATATATACAGTGTAAAAGGGTTGGGAATCCTCGATAACAATGCTACGTCTTGGTTGTAATATATATATATGGGTTTACAAACCTCCACTCTTGAGCTAGCTTTTGTGATAAAATTAGGTGGGTCCATAGCAAATATTATGCAAGAAAATGAGGAAAATGAACAAAGAACCATCAAAAAATGTTGACGCATAAATGATTGGCCATTATGGAAAGTAGTCCTGTAGGCTGAACTAGACTTACTATAACACCCTAATTGTTCCAGTCTATGCTTAAGTCATATTGTGGAATTACTAGTTGTTACTTTTGCTCGCGGAACTAACATTACCTTCTTGAAATTACTTTACCTGAAAATAGGGGTAAATTTTTTTGGAACAATAATAAGTAAACTGTTTTGAAAACCAAGAGCCATGAGGGCATTGTGAATGCATATAATAAACAACGCTATCTTATACATACCGTGCAAATAACAATAACTTAGATAATCATAAAATTCATTCCACGGCCATTTATAGCTAATATAATGCTAATAGTGTTACTAAAAGTTATACATATAGATAATGATGGATCCGATACCTACTGTCGGCCCTACACATGAAATCTACCAGATATACGGTAAAAGAAAATACATCAGAAATCCCTATAGCCCAAGCATACCATGTAGTAAAATGATAACCCTATAACTACAATCAAAAGGGGCTATCTTCGTGCTCGGCTCCATATGCAATCACCACATAACTCGTCAGGTGGGAGGAAAACATTCCCGAATCCATCGGGAGTAACATCACCAAATCCCTCTTCTCAACCATGCCCATGCCCATGAGGCACTGCATGAGTATGAATGAACCTGTGACCGTGAACTAAGGGTGGAGTGTGACGAGGAACTGCTGAAGAAGAACACGAGTTAGATGTCAAACGTATCACAGACGGATAGGAAGGCTTAGATGGGTTAGTATCCACATGATAGCTTGGGTGGGAAGGCTCCAAAGGGTCGAGATCCAAGGAAACAGTCCGAGTTAGATGGGTATTTGAGTCAGTCTCATCGTTAGTGGGCCACCTCGATAGCTGAAAGTAAGGACGGATGTCATCCAAAGTAACCCCGCCAAATGGCTGATGTGGTCGGAAAAATGGGCTCATCACAAGAGTCTGAAACGGATGGTTATGGAAGATGTAGACCCTCATCGTTGTGCTAGCAGACATCACTGAGGCATTCAGCACCAAGTCGAAGCGTCAACGCCATACTGGAAACTCAATGAAGATCACCACCATGCCCGACATCAACATGCTCTGAAGACGACATGGAAACGTAGGAGTGAGAAATACTAGATTTCTCAGTAGGATCGCAACTAGACAAATACTGTGTCATCGTCATTGTCCCGGCTACTTCGGGTTTAATTATAAAAATGGTGGACAGATATAAGTTCAATTTTGATGATTTTGAAAATTTAAACCCCGAAGTAGGTTACTTTTAAACTTAACATCATAACTATATCATCATAATTAAACATACATACTAAAACATGGAATAAACACTCATAATGTGTAACATCTTCCTCTGCACAGTACTATGCCTAAGTCATAATACCATACTCAGGAGTTGTTACTATTACCTGAGCGGACCTTTTCTAACAGTGACTTCAGCCGTCTTCGAAAATTTCTTGAGCTAGTTGGAGATAATATAGAAAATAGGAGTGAGAACTTTAAATTCTCAGTAGGATTCACTAAGGAATTTCATGTTGTGTCATCGTTATTATCTTCAGCTGTTTCGGTTTATTAAAAAAAAAAAGTGAACATGTTATACAAACGATTCCATTTTATAGTTTAAAAACACATGATTTGAAGCAGAGTTAAATTTACTCAAGCACTTGTTAAATAGAGTCAAGGTTCAAGCATGCGTATAACAATATTTCATAATAATAATATTATCAATAACAAGAGCCTACTTGCAATGTCATAATGATGCTAGTAACAAACATTATTTGTGTGTGTGTGTATGTGTACTGTAATATCCTAATAAACCCATACTACGCTTAAGTCATATTACGGCATTTTATTAGTTGTTACTTATGCTCGTGGAAAATTAAACTTTACTTGAAATTAAATTACGCGGAAAATACGGTAGGATTTTTTTTTTTGAAATACGTCATCGCTTTGTAGCGTTTTGAAAGGTAAAGCCTTGAGCGAGAAGTCAGATAAAGAAAGAGCGTGTCGCATACGATACATAACCCAATCTCATAAAACAAGAGAAAGATAAATAAATAGTAATTTACAAATACATTGCATTGCATAACTAATCATTACATCCGTATAGGTTCATAATATTTATATATACATACATATATGTAACAACATTACATCAAAGGAAGCTCATGGTCGTGCCATGACCCAAGTACTAGGTACTAACTACAAACTTCAATGACAAAGCTCCTCTCAAAAAGAATATGCGAAGATGTAGAGTGATGGTCGCCATGAGTCCCAAAATAGCTTCGTCTGGCATCCCACGTCGTACGTCCGCTCCTAGTGCAGTGGCTCCAAGATCCACTCCATTGGATGTGCCAACAAAATTTGGTGACGATGCGGAAAAGTAACTAGAGTGAGAAATAAGATTTCTTAGTAGGACTCGAACCCGACACGGAGGTGTCATTGTCATCGTCCCAGCCACTTCGGTTTTATAATGAAAACAGTGAGCATGCATAAGGTCCAATTCTTAGATTTTCAAAGACATAGCTATCCAAAGTGGATTCAATTTTAAGTACATATTCTTGTTATGATAACAACATCATGGTATAAATAAAAACTTATATGCCAATTCATAATATGCATAAACATGTTGAGAGTTTCATTCTTTACTTGGGTCGGACCGAAGCCCCGTTCTTTTCTTAACTTGACTTTCTCTTAAATCCTTTTCTTTCCTTAACTTGACTTATCTTAAGTCCTTTTCTTTTCACCCACTAAACATAAGTGGTAATGAGCTCATACCGTGGCCGTCGCCACCATAAAATTTCGGTACTTACACTAGCTGGGTCATGCCATGCCTCATGTGAGTCGTGGGTGAGGGGAACTTAAATTAGGTCACCTTTCCTTTTGAAGGATCACACCCTATTATTGAATCTCTTCTTATTAAAGCTTATGATGCAAAATATTTCTAAGTCCACAATTTCTACAAAATTTCGGCAGCATAACGGCTAGACCGAAGCTTCCCAAAATTTTGCCAAACAGAGAAACCAACATCACAGTATCATTAAGCATTATATCATATCATCATTATCATACCATCATCATCATTTTATCATATTCCTCATCATCATATCGTATCATGATCATCATCATATCATTATCATAATCATCATCATACCATTATCATAATCATCATCATCATTTTATCATATCATATCATATCATATCAGTGTCATCATATGGACACATAAGGGCATACATATCACACAAAGTCTTATGAGCTTAGCTTAGCAAATTTGGTGCAAGCTTTTAATTGAGGTTGCCTTTTGTATAAATTCTTTTATTAGGCCTAGGGCCAATCTTATCTATTATCCTCTTTAAAACTTTTTATGTTGGATTATGAAGGTTTTTCCAATACTTAATGTAAAGGTATTAATGTCTTACAGCGTATTCTTTATTAACCTTTAACTTTTACCCTAACCAGTTTTACTTTTACAGTGGGGCAGTAACTTCAAAAATTCACCATAATTTCATCTTTTACTCTTTTATTTCGAATTTTGGTATGCTTACACTTCTCTGAGTCTATTTTTAAACAAAAGAAACCCCACTCAAAAATTCATTTTGTAGCTTGAGTTATGCAAATTTTATTCTGACTGTTCAGATTTGAAAGTTCATCTCGGGTCAGTGACTTTTAACATTTACTGTGAACTCCTCACAAAGAATATGACAAAACTGTTTTATGGGGATGTTCCCCTATGTCTTAGCTTTCTAACAAGCTTGGTCCCACTCAAAAATGTTATGTATAGCTTGAGTTATGCACGTTTTATTACCTACTGCCCGGACAGAAACCCATCCAAGAACAGCAGATTTTAAAAATTCATATCTCTGTCATCTTAAGGCCAAATCTCGCATATTTTATATGTATGAAAAACTCTTTGAGTCTACTTTCACAGAAAATTAGTTTCATTGAATTTTGAGTTTTGTAGAAATAAATATACTGAACGCCTTACAGACTGCCAGAATTCCAGATTAACCCGTTTTTAAGTTTTACATAATAAACTTGTGGGAATGTTGCTATAGCACTTTAAATCACCATTTTTATGTTTTATCTCATTACCATATCCAAAGTTTCAGTCACCAAATCAGTATTTTACCACAAAATAGAGCAAGATACATAAAACCATCAAGCCACATATTCTCATTTCAAGATAACATTTTTCAACAAGACAAGAAAACTCATAGAGCAAGAAATGGTTATGAGACCTTGAAGCAAGTCCTAAAACCACCTAGCTATGTAGAGCTTAGGAGTTCTAGAGCTTGAATAACATGGAGGAGAAAGGGGTTAGAGTCACTACCAAATGGGTTTCTTGAGGAGTAGAAAGAGTTGATGAGTTGGAGATGACCTTCCTCCTCCTTGAGCTTGATAATGGGGCTAAGTGAGTGTTTGTTTTGCTTCCTCAAGAACCAAAGAGGGTGGTCCTTGAAGGGCTTGTGAGGGTGGTGAAAGGAAAGAGTGTTGGATGGGGGGAGAAAGAGAGAAGAAGAACAAGAAAAGTTGAAAGAACAAAAGAGCTAGGATGAAGTTTAGAGAGAGGTGGGAGCTTGGACTTGTAGTGAGAGGATGAGAATCACAAATGAGAGAGTGGGAGGGCTAGTTTGGGGCGCAAAAATGGATGAAGGGGCTGATGGCTTTTGCTTCTCCAACAAGCAAGAGTGAGTAGGTGAGGTTTACTTCTTTTTCAAGCAAGAAAGCTAGGAACTTTGGGGTAAAAGAGTGGGTTGTGTTTCCTTTGAGTCTTGGCACTTGGGTAAGGACCATGTAGTGTTTTTGTCTAGTGGTTAAAAGCATGAGCTATCTTAGGATTGGCATTGGATGATTGTGATCACTCCAAGTGTCACAATCTTGATGGAAGAGAGTAGATCTTTTGTCTTGACTCAAAGGATCTACTAACATGGACTCTTGATCTAGTGGTGTATGATGTGAAGGCAATTGAATGGTTGGATTTGGCTTTTGCTTTGACCAAACTTTCAAACAATAGTTAAAGGGAAGTTTCTAAAATTTTACCATTGTTACAATTATCTAAATGCTAATTAATTCAATTAGCTTAATTACACATTAGCACATTTTCAATGAAAAGGATTTTCCTCATTAATTATGTAAAGAAGATGTGAGGGTTAATATGATTAAGATGTGATACTTATATGCTCTTAGTTAATTAGGTTAGACCACCTTAATTTTATGTTCTAAATCACGAATTAATAAGGGTTAGGTAATTAGGCTTTTAATTGTAATTTTTAATGCATTATGTTTCAATTGTTGACTTGCCTTTAATTTACTAAGCCCTTGCTCTCGAGATTAGCCGATTAGTTCTTAATTAATCGCTAACCCATCTAATTAGCCGAAGACACCGAGCTAATTAGCTTAGACAAAAATTGGGGATGTTACATGTACTATTCATCATAAAATTAAGCATATGCAAATAAGTTCACTTGAATTCATGCAGAATGCACTTGTGTTTCTTTAACTTCCTTTCCTTGGCACACCTAGGCGTTACGTATTGCCATACCTAGGGTGCTTGCATATGTTTGAATCTTTAGTCTTTACTGTCCTTGGATAGTCTGATCTAGGAGTGAGCTCGTCAGCTAGGAACTTTGGGGTAAAAGAGTGGATTGTGTTTCCTTTGAGTCTTGGCACTTGGGTAAGGACCATATAGTGTTTTTGTCTAGTGGTTAAAAGCATGAGCTATCTTAGAATTGGCATTGGATGATTGTGATCACTCCAAGTGTCACAATCTTGATGGAGGAGAGTAGATCTTTTGTCTTGACTCAAAGGATCTACTAACATGGACTCTTGATCTAGTGGTGTATGATGTGAAGGCAATTGAATGGTTTGATTTGGCTTTTACTTTGACCAAACTTTCAAACAATAGTTAAAGGGAAGTTTCTAAAATTTTACCATTGTTACAATTATCTAAATGCTAATTAATTCAATTGGCTTAATTACACATTAGCACATTTTCAATGAAAAGGATTTTCCTCATTAATTATGTAAAGAAGATGTGAGGGTTAATATGATTAAGATGTGATACTTATATGCTCTTAGTTAATTAGGTTAGACCACCTTAATTTTATGTTCTAAATCACGAATTAATAAGGGTTAGGTAATTAGGTTTTTAATTGTAACTTTTAATGCATTATGTTTCAATTGTTGACTTGCCTTTAATTTACTAAGCCCTTGCTCTCGAGATTAGCCGATTAGTTCTTAATTAATCGCTAACCCATCTAATTAGCCGAAGACACCGAGCTAATTAGCTTAGACAAAAATTGGGGATGTTACATGTACTATTCATCATAAAATTAAGCATATGCAAATAAGTTCACTTGAATTCATGCAGAATGCACTTGTGTTTCTTTAACTTCCTTTCCTTGGCACACCTAGGCGTTACGTATCGCCATCCCTAGGGTGCTTGCATATGTTTGAATCTTTAGTCTTTACTGTCCTTGGATAGTCTGATTTAGGAGTGAGCTCGTCAGCTCAACTCGTGACCATCGTCATACAATACTGACCCGCAAGGGGACCTACATGCCTCTAGGTCGGAGAGACTCAGTTGGCCATTTGCCTCCAATGTAGAGGGACCCAAAAGTTTTAGCTGCCTTCACAGGGAGGGACCCAATGTGTAATGTCTCTGAGTAAAGGGACCCACATCTTTATCTTTTAACTACCTTCACCTGGAGAGACCCAAATAACTGCCTCCAAGTGAAGGGATCTCATATATTCTTCCTTCATTCATATGCAAATATCCATGCTCGCATAAGAATAATTCATGATCATATCATTCATAATTGTATAGCTGTTCACATTTGATCATGCATGTGAATACTCTACATTCTTATACACGACTCGCATTATACTTTAATCATATTTGCATGCATGATTATCATAGTCACCACATATACTTACTCATAATTTTAAATTCATAAATAATCAACTTGATTGATAAAAACTATCAATCCATTAATCTTGCACTTTCTGCCGGAAACTTGGCAGTATAACGGATCGAGTCCGCTTTCTTATGAATAGTATCAGTACTTAGAAAACCAATTGTATAGAAAAATCATGACAATTTATTCACAATTCAATTATCAAATTCAAGGGCACAATTGTTACATTTAAAATAGAGTTGCTGTCTCAACACTTACATTCAACCCAATTTTTGTAAATCAAGCCACAATTTCTATTTAACTCATCTAGACCTCAATTTTGGATATGTTAGATTGTTATGTGTCTATTTTCTAACCTCTTTAGTCCCATCTAATTTTGATAATTATAGCTCAAGTTATTTAAGTTTTATCTCGGCCTGCCCTGTAGTTGGCCAGCATTGCACACTTAAAAGCAAAAATCCACTAAAAATCAAAAGTTAACAGGACAATCTTTCATTTGCAAAAAGTTCCATTCCATTTTCCTTAGTAGGACTCGAGTTATAAGCCCAAAATTTGACCTTCCTGAGCTGCACTATTATGGCCTGATTTGAACATAGGGCAATTTTCTCGAATCACTGATAATAATTGGGACCTTATATGACCCTGAAATTTTTATGGGATATTTTCTTATATGTAAGTTTCTAAAAAAGTTAGTTTCATTCAATTCCAAGTAGTATAGGGCAAGTTTTGTCCTGAACAACCTAGTCTGCCCGAAATCAAACTCAAAAACCTAGGTCGAAATTCAAAAATTCATATCTCTCTCAATACTAATCCAATGGCCTTATATGATATATGTATGGAAAACTCTGGATGTCTAGTTTCATATAAAAATAGTTTCATTGAATTTAAATAGCCGTAGGCGGAGTTGTACACTCTGCCGTACGTACCATTGAAGGGGTTTACTCCTCTAGCCCCTCCCTACATCTTACTCTCACTCCTTTTCACTTCTAAATCGGTTTCAAACACAAAAATAGCCATCAAATCAGCCAAGAATCATCATAAACATTCAATCATCACATTAATAAATGAGAAGATAAAGCCCTAATTAGCCACCCATAACCAAAAGAACAAGAATAAAGTTGAATCTCTACCTCTAGATTGAAAGATAGCCTGACTAAATGAAGAGTTTTGATGTTAGAGGTGCTTGGAGCTTGGAAATGGAAGAGAAATGAAGTGAAAATGAAGGAAGATGAGAGGGAATGATGGGAGGTCTGTAAGGGAGAGAGGGAGGCCGAAAATTTGAAGGAAGTAGGAAAGGATTTGTGAATTTGATATAGGGGTGGTGGGTGGAAGAAGTGGCTCATAAGTGAGCGAACCATGCTCACTCTTTGTGGCATGGGTGACGCCACTTTGGTGAGGAAGGTGGCTAAATTCTACTACTTGAAGTAGGGTTTAATAGGTTAAATTTGGTTAGTTTGGGTTTTGACAGTTGAAAATACCGAAATTTCTACCGATTTCCTTCAAATCGGTAAAACAGTTTTGAAGAAATTTGTGAAGTTTTATATGTTTCTATTCTAATTATTTCTAATCCTAATATCTCTAATTAACACTTAATTAACTCCTAATTAACCTCTAATTAGTTTCTAATTAACCTTACTTATGTTATAAAATCGAATAAATCAATTAATAACGCAAATTGAGACGTTATAAAAATTTTCGGATTTTACATAATGCAAATGGACAATATAAGTATATGCATAGACATGCATCATTATAGACTTAACCATGGTTATACTTTGACTTTACTTTCATTTTTAGCACATGCTTAACATTCTTTACTTTTCTTTGAAATAGACTGCTTTTGGACATGAGCTCATTCCGTGATCATCGTCACGCAGTACTAAACCAAATCAAGCTAAGCCAATATTGGTTACCCCTAAGTTGGAGGGTTCTCCATGTCACCCTTGCCTCATAGAGGTTTCTTGAGTCTTTTTGGATCACCGTCTCTCACTTCCCTTATCGAAGTGATAGAAAGGTCATGTCCCACTAATTCTTTTCTTATCATTATACTTTACCTGCATAGTTCTTCTTTGACTAGACACATACAATGATATGACTAAGTCCATAATTTTGACAGAAATCTGACAGCATAATGGCTAGATCGGAACTTCCCCAAAATGCCATCAACTTTCAACCAACAGTTCATCATATTTATATCATATCATCATACTCATTATTCAATCATGAGACAAAGCTCAATTAAACTTGTCATTCATCATGCTAAATGGCATCATACATGTAACATCCGAAAAATTTTACCATTTTTAAACAAGTCGTTCAGATTTTATCGAATAATTGTGATTAATTCGGATTTGATTTAGTATTCACTTAAATCTAATTAAGTGTGATTTAGAAGGATTAAAATTTAGGAAATTAGATTAGAAACATAGAAGATCTCATAGAATCTTTCTAAAACCGATTTACCAATTTAAGAGAAATCGATAAGATTTCGGTAATTTAAACTTTTGGAACTGAACCAATAGAAATTATACTGTGAAAACCCTAGGATGGATGGCTAAGATTCAGGCAACTCATCCATACAAGCGGTGCCACAATCAGCCTTGGAAAGTGGCAGCCACATCAAATTGAGTTAGCCAAACACATCTACCAATCACATGGAACCTTGCTTCAAAAGTTTGTGATTAATCCCCTCCTTGCCCTTGACAAATTTGGCCATCAAGAAGGGGCAGACCCCTCATCATTCTCTTCCACCTCAACTTGTCTCCACTCCTTCTCCATCAACTCTTCAAGCTTCATCAAAAATTTCTTCAATTGAAGACACTAAACCAACAAGATTTCACCTAAAGGAGGTAGGAATTCAACTTTTCCTCTTATCTTCCTTGGTTTGGGCCTGTGTAGGGCTTCTATTTTTCTAGTGATTATGATGTGATTTTGAGTGATGATTATGAATTAGAGTTGATTTTACATGTATGTTGTGATTGGAATTGAAATTAGAATGAAAGGACTTGAAGATAGGAAGAACAAAGGAGCTGTTGGGTGACAACCCTACGACATCCATACGTCCGTCCTGAATGGACAAAAATCTAGCCATCAAAACTTGATATTTTTATTGAAACAGATATCTAGGGCTTTCCAATCATAAGAAATATAAGGCCATTGGATTAGTATAGAATTAGTTATGAATTTTTGAAGTTTGACCTAGAAATCTGGATTCTCATCTAGGTAATATGAGTTGAGAAGGGTGAACTTACCCTACACAACTCTAAATTGAGTGCAACCAATGCTGTTTGAAATCTAACATGTAAGGTAATACCATAAAATTTTAGGGTCAAATTTGTTGCCATTTGTTCCCAACACATCAATGAAGTTACCTTAAGTTCAAACTGGGCTGGAACAGGGTAGTCCAGTAGGGTTAAGTTACAGGGCTTATATCTCAAGATATACTTATGCAAATGATATGCAACTTATTTCATTTAAAAGCTTGTTTTGTTAGATTTAATTTGGTATAAATTTCGTATGACTTCACCCATATTCCTATTTTTAGCGAATTTTCATTTATAAGGGTGCAATTCTAGCTAAGTGTAGGGCAGTCTGAGATAAAATACAAATAACTTGAGCTATACAAATCAAAATGAGATGGGACCAAAAGAATTGGAAACTAGGCACATAGAGCTATAACATATCCAAAATTCAGGTTTAAATGACTTGAATAGGAGTAAAGGTAAATTTTACAAAATTTGGATAGAAGAGGGTAGAGTAAGCAGAAAACTCTGTTGATGCTTGTATTAATTTTGATGATTGATATTGTGATTAGATACTTGCTGTCCCATATTGCTTTGAATGTTTAATTGATTTTTATTGGTAGCTTGGCACTATTCATGAGGAAGTGAACTCGATCTGTTATGCTGCTGAAATTTCGGCAAAGAATTCACATATTATACAGGATCATTTGCATGAATACATGATGTTTAAGTAAGATAATGTTAGTGTGCATGCAATGTATGAAAATTTCAAAGGATTCCATATCACTTGGGTCAGCCCCTAAATAAGTTTAAGGGGAATAGATCAGTGGGAAAATCGGGGAAAGCAAACTCGGCAATCCTGTATAGGAACGAACTCGGTCCTGAAAAGCAGACTATTACCTAGAAGTATATGGGTAATAACTCCCAGGGGACCAAAGATGGAAAATATAAGTTATAGAAGGTGAAAGTCCTCAAAGATAAGATGCATTTTCCAGTTTGTACATTTATATGCACTGTATGAAAATTCTTAATTGATTGTTATAGTTGCTTGTTTTATTTCTCATGATATGTTACTGTTTATTTATGGTTACTGTCTTAGTTATATTAGCATATATGTTTAACTATATTTTCATTGCACCAACATAACATTTAGTTGTTTCGGGTTCTATTTTCTATAATATAAATTTAAGTTTAATATTACCATTATGTTGTACTATTTAAAATTAAGGAAAACTGAAACAACTGGGAATGACGGCGATGACAAATGTGCATAGTATTAGGATTCCTACTGAGAAATTTTTATTTCTCACCTTATTGTGTATCTCTGCATCATTCTCAGATCATGGTGAACATGGCGACCGGCATCCTCTATATTGAGTTCCTTGAGCTATGTATCCACCTGGACCCATTTTTAGATTTTATATATATATATCCGATAGTTGTCAGTTTTGTTTTTATTTCTTCTTCCATAGAGACTTTGTTATTCAGCTGGCTCACCCACTCTTCGACCCCTTTGTACCTTATATTACCATTCCTCTCTATATGGCACACCCCTTCTGTAACACCCTACTAATTTAATGTTATGCCTAAGTCATAGCATGAAATTAGTTAGACTATGTTACCGTGTTAATATTATGCTTACTTTTCATGTTGCGTATTGCCTCTTTTTTTTTTTTTTTTTAAGCCGACGACTCGGCATGCTGAATATAATCGACATGACCAATATGACCGAGTCTAACAATATTTATCCAAGCATGACATGAAATACGAGAATCAGTAATGTATTATCAACAATATATAATAGAAGCCAACGCTTCAGTTTATGTACAGAATTTCGAAACAGGATACATGAGTAGGGTCGACGTACCAAAAAGACATAAGGCCCGTATCGGTCAAAATGATCCTATAGGCCCTTAAAGGACATTACAAACCTGCTGCTAGTCCTGCTGCTAAGTCTATGACCCAAAGCTGCGTGCTGTCAAAAGAGGGTCATGCTGTACAATGTCTCTTGTGGCTGATCTACTCCGTTAGATAGTCGTTGGCCATGTCAGGCCCGGCCAGAGAGTAATCTGCACTGGGTCCCAAGGAGGAAGAAGGTGATGAGCCGGTGGCCTCCGAAGGGTCACTCTCGGAGCTGAGCGAGATGTCAGGCACCACCTGTAGGGGTGACTGCAGTGTGGTCGGCAGAGGCTGCAGCGCCACGGTGCGAGGAGGTCTTTGGAGGTGGGTGTGCCATGTGCAGTGGGATGACAATGTAAGGAGTAGCAGGATCGAAAGCAGGATGATGTAGAAGGATGGCAAAGTTCCTATTGCTAAATAGGTAAAGGCGAAATTGACAGGAACCGGCTATATACAGAGAGTCTAGGACGGGATCATGATGAAGCTGCAAATTTGGGATCTCAATGAAAAGGGTAGCGGTCGAGTCCATCACCAGTGTCTGAGAATGATGCGGAATTGCAAGACGAGGTGAGAATTTACAGAAATTCTCAGTAGGGTTTGCTTATGGTATTTAACTAACGTTACATTCATTCTCAGTTGCCTCAGTTTTTTATTTAAATATAAAAATATGTGTTCAAATTGATCTGTCTATTTTACTGACTTTAAGAAAAAGTCTACTCCCAGGCAAGGTTTAGTTTTACTTTAGACAGTATAAGAAACAGAATAAATTACTAATAATGATACACAAAATAATAAACAGAATAAATGAATAAACGGTAGTAAATAAACATAACAAACAACTATAAACAGCTTGACGTAACTATTCCATGTAATCATGCATCCCATGTAATCATGCAAACTCATTCTTGAACCTTTCTTCATAAACTTTTCTATTACATTTCATCATTTTCCATCACTTGGTCCCCTGGGAGTTCTTGGCCATTTAGACTCCTGGGTAATAGTCTGCTTTTCAGGATCGAGCTCGTTCCTATACAGGAATGCCGGGTTTACTTTTCCCGACCTTTCCACCGATCTATTCCCCTTAACTTTTTATCTGGGGCTGGCCTAAGTAGCATGGAACTTTCATAATAACATAATTCTCATCATAACTTTCATAGCTTTCTTGAAAATGCACATGTATTAACATGCATATCATAACTTATGCATATATTCTACCGAAATTCGGTAGCATAACGGAACGTGTCCACTTTTCCATGAATAGTGCCAGTACATCAGACACCAATTTATCATAGAGGTCACAAATTGCATACATATTTTAACATTGAACTCATAGAAACATCGATCTCATTAAGGCAGAGTTTCTGCCTCAGCATAGTCAATCAACCCGATTTTTATAAATCAAGCCATAATCTCTATTTAACTCATTTGGACCTTAATTTTGGGTATGTTAAAGTGTTATGTGTCTATTTTCTAACCTCTTTGGTCCCATCTAATTTGGATAACTATAGCTCAAGTTATTTAGGTTTTTATCCTGGCTTGCCCAGTGACTGGCCAGAATCAGACATCTAAAAGTAAAAATCCACTAAAAATTGAAAACTGATCCAAATCATACGAAATTGGTCTCATATTAAAACTAACAGGACAAGCTTTCATTTACGAAAAAGTCCATTCCATTTGACTTAGTAGGCCTCGACCCGAGATTTGATCTTCCTAAACTACCCTACTTTAGCCCAGTTAGGATGTAAGGTAATTTCTTTGAACTATTGGGAGCATATGGGACAGTAACAAACTTGAAATTTCATTGTGGGATATTCACCTACGTATAAGCTTTCTAAAAAATTGGTTTCACTAAATTTGAAGTTGTATAGAGAGTTACATCCTTCTCAAGTCATACTGCTCGGATGAAAGTCCTAATTCCTAGGGCAAACTTCAAAAATTCATATCTCTCTCTATACTAATTCAATAACCTTATATGATATATGTGTGGAAAGCCCTGAAAGTCTAGTTTTACAAAAAAATAGTCTCATTGAATTTAATCAGCTGTAGGTGGAATCGTACACTCTGCTGCATGGACTGCCGAGGAACTTTAGTTCTCCAGCCGTTCACACCTTCTTATTCTCACCCTTTTCTACTTCTTAGTCAATCAGATTTTAAACATACAAACAACCAACAACCAATCAAACATCAATATATTCAATCACTAATTAATTAAGAAGCAAGAAAATAAAGCCAAGAATTAGTCACCCAAGATCAGGATATCAAGAACAATATTAAGCCTTTACTTCTTTGTGCGTTGTTCTACTAAGTGTTGGAGGTTGATTTTGAGAGGAGAAGAGAACAAGAAGAGGAAAGTGAGACTGAAGTAGAGTGAGAAAGAAGCATGTAAATCAACTCAAGGAAAAATCTAAATTAAACGTAGAGAGGGTAGTTGGGATTGTGGATGTTGATTGGCTGAAATTCTTGTTGCTGATTTCCAACCGTGCTTCCCTTCTTTTGTGGTTTAATGTGGCTTACTTATTCTCCACGCAAAAGAGGGGATTCATTTGCACTCTGTATAAACTCGAAACTCGTAACCATTCTGTATAAAGTTGAAACTCGTGTTAGGAACATAAAGTCTGAGATCGTAAATCACAGCACACCATTTACCTTAAAATTGGCGGTTCAAGACGAGATCATGGGTCATAAACGACTTAAACTCGGAAATCGAGGATGTTACACAAACTTGGAAGTTAATATTTGGACATAAATCCTCAGGTACCTGGAAATCGGAATGTATATAATCTCGGAGGTTGGTCACAAATTCAAACTCGAGTGAAATGGAAATTAGAACCCTCTTGGGTTAAGTTCGGATATCGGTAAATCGATAAACTCGGACATCGAATCACGTCAATTTGGTTAGGACCTTGCAGGATAAGTCGGAAATCGGAAAATGTACTCGTTTTAATGGAAACTCGAAGATAAAATCGGGAATAATGTCCATTGTACTTGAAACTGGAAGATTAGGTCGGAAATCGTGTAAATTGTGGCCGAACTTGGAGGTTAGCTCAGAGATCTGAACTCAGGTCCATTCTATTGGACATTAACCCTGAGATCGGAAATTGTGAAATTTCACCTTTCACTTGAAACTTGAAGTCGAAAATCATGAGAATTGAAAATTAGGTCGGGAATCGTGATAATTGTCTATTTCACTTGAATCTTAGAAACAAGGTTGGAAGTCGGAACTCGTTGAGGATGTTACAATACCACCCCCTTAAAAAAATTTTGTCCTCAAAATTTAGTACCTTAGAATAGTTCAAGGTACTCTTTCCTCTTATTTGATTCCAGTTCCCAGGTGTAGTCCTCAGCATTTCCTCTTCCCCATGCTACCTTTACTAGCTGCACGGTTTTGTTTCGAAGCTATCTGCTACTTCTGTTTACGATCCGTGCTGGCTGTACGCGGAAGGTCAAGTCCTCTTTTAATTGTATTGGTTCGGTTCTAAGAAGTGTGTAGGGTGAGGTTGATATTTTCTGGGTTGGAAGACATGGAAAACATCATGAAGGTTTGATGAATGTGGAGGCAGAGCGATTTGATATACAACTGATCCGATTCGCTCCAAGATTTGGAAGGGACCATTAAAGCAAGGATTTAGCTTTTTGACCTTAATGGCCCTACCTATCCCTGTTATAGACGTAATCTTCAGAAATACATGGTCTCCTTCTTGAAATTCCAGAGGTTTCCTCCTGGTATCTGCGTCACTCTTCTGGCGGCTCTGAGCGGCGAGCATCTTACTTCGGATCTTCTTGATCTGTTTAGTGGTTTCCTTGATTAAATCAGGCCCCAATAGAGTTGATTCTCCTGTTTCATACCAACGCAGGGGACATTGGCACTTTTGTCCATATAATGCTTCATAAGGAGCCATGCCGATGCTAGTGTGATAGCTGTTGTTGTATGCGAATTCGGCCAACGGTAAGTATCGATCCCAATTCCCGCGTTGCTCTAGTATATAAGTTCGTAGCATATCTTCCAAGGTTTGAATTGTCCTTTCAGTTTGGCCATCTGTTTGCAAGTGATATGCAGTGCTTAAACACAACTTCGCACCGAATGCCTTCTATAAAGCTCCGCAAAATTATGAGGTAAACCTTGGGTCCCGATCAAAGATAATAGTTGAAGGAGTCCCATGCAACCTTATAATCTCTTGAATGTACAGCTAAGCTAGTTTTTCCAGCGGATAATTTGCTCGAACAAGTAGGAAGTGAGCATATTTGGTTAATCTATCCACAATAACCCATATGGCATCATATCCTGATGACGTTCTTGGTAATCCCATTACAAAATCCATGGAGATACTCTCCTACTTCCACTCAGGGATTTCCAAGGGTTGTAACATCCCAGAAGGTTTCTGATGTTTTGCTTTCACCTTTTGACAAATCAAGCACTTACCCACGAAGCTCGCCACATCCAACTTCATGCCCGGCCACCAGAACATTTTCTTAAGGTCTTGATACATTTTAGTAATACTGGGATGTACGGCGAATTCGCCTTTATTTGCTTCTTCTAAGATTCTTCTTCGGAAATCGTTCCTCTTGGGAACACATACCCTGTTGTGACATTGCCAAATGCCCTTTTTATCTTGGGCAAAACTCGTTAATTTTCCTGATTGCATGAGATTAATCGTATGTTGAAAATTAGCATCCTGCTGCTGTGCTTGCCGAATCTGGTCCCTAAAGCTACTGGTTATCTTAATTTGGTGTAGTTGAAGGGCCTTGGGAGTTGTAAGGATTCCCCAATTAAGATTTTGGAAGCTTTCAATAAGCTCTGTCTCTTTAATCATCATCCAGGCTATAGTTAATGATTTCCTGCTCAAAGCATCTGCCACAATGTTTGCCTTACCTGGGTGGTATTTCAATTCAAATTCATAGTCTTTAAGGAGTTCCATCCATCTCCGCTGCCTCATGTTTAAGTCATTCTGATCAAAGAGATACTTCAAACTCTTATGATCAGAAAAGACCTCAAACCTCACTCCATACAGGTGATGTCTCCATATCTTCAAAGCAAATACTACTACCGCTAATTCGAGATCGTGAGTAGGATAGTTCCTTTCATGTAGCTTTAATTGCCCGGAGGCATATGCGACCACATTTCCAGTTTGCATCAACACGCACCCTAATCCTTGTTTGGAAGCGTCACAATAGACCTCAAATGGTCCACAAGGGTCTGGTAAGGCTAACACTGGTATCGTCGTAAATCTCTTCTTTAAGTCCTAAAAACTCTATTCACACTCACCGGTGTCCATACAAACGGAAAATTCTTCCTGGTTAGCTTGGTCAAGGGCAAAGCTATTTGAGAAAAATCCTTAATGAATCGCCGATAATATCCAGCTAAGCCCAGAAAACTCCTAACTTCAGAGACTGTGGTCAGCCTTTCCCAGTTTAGAACTGCTTCTACTTTGCTGGGGTCTACAGAGATTCCTCCAGAGACACTACATTGCCTAGAAATTTTACTTCCTTCATCCAAAATTCACATTTGGATAACTTGGCATAAAATTTCTTTTCTCTTAAAATTTGCAAAACCAGCCACAAGTGTTTCACATGCTCTTGCTCCGCCTTCGAGTAGACAAGTATATCGTCGATGAAGACCACTACAAATTTGTCCAGATATGGGCGGAATATTTGATTCATGTAATTCATGAATACTGCTGGTGCGTTCGTCAGTCCAAATGACATCATGGTATACTCGTAGTGTTCGTAACGAGTTCGAAAAGCTGTCTTAGGGATATCTTGTTCCAGAACTCGAATTTGATGATATCCGGAATGCAAGTTGATCTTGGAGAATACCGTTGCACCTTGTAGCTGGTCCATGAGATTGTCAATCTTAGGCAGTGGATATTTATTCTTAATCGTCACTTTATTCAATTGCCTATAATCCATGCATAAGCGCATGCTCCCATCCTTCTTTTTTACCAACAAGACTGGAGCTCCCCATGGCGAGGTGCTTGGCTGTATGAATCCTTTTTCCAAAAGCTCCTCAATCTGTCTCTTTACTTTTGCCAGCTCCAATGGTGACATTCAATAAGGAGCTATCAATATTGGTCTTGCACCTAAAACTAACTCAATGGTAAACTTAATCTATCTCTCCGGAAGGAATTTAGGAATATCCTCTAGAAAAACATCAAGATATTCTTTAACAACTGGAATCTCCTCTAGTTCTTGCTCAACTTCTGTCACATTAGCTGACAAGAGGATATATCCTTGACTCTTTAACCCAAAAGAATTTAGATAGAAGAGTGTTGAGGCTTGGGATTCAGAAATTGAGACAGGAGGGAATACTACCGTTTTATCAGATCAATTGAGCATGACTCGATTAGCGGAAAGCCAGTCCATGCCCAGAATTATGTCAAGGCCAGCCAGAGGGAGACAAATCAAATTGGCTACAAAGGTTCTTCCCTCGATTCGAAAAGGAACATTGATGCATATTTGACTAGTTCTAACAGGTCCATTGGTAGGAGTAGAAACCAGTAGATCATAAAGTAATTCAGAAATTGGTAATTGCAAAACAGCCACATAATTACAAGAAATAAAAGAATATGAGGCACTCGAATCATAGAGTACAGTTAGGGTCTCACCGTCCACTTCACAAGTACCTTGGATTTGTCCTTCAGACTTATCAGCCTCTTCAGCATTCATCGTAAAGACCCACCCTTGACATTGGGATCGAGGCAGCTGTGATGGATTCTTGGTTGGACACTCATAAATTTTGTGGCCTAGCTTGCCGCACCCATAGCAGATATTCTGCCCTGCCAAACACGGCCGATCGCCATGATTCTTACCGCATTTTGTGCAAGTGGGATTCGGAAGGGGCCTTTGGGGATGCTTCCCTTTGTTGCCTGCTGGTGGAAATCTCCTCTGCTATCGTATGTTGGGCTTGAATCTTGGGCTCTGTAGGGCCAACCCCTTCTTGAAATTACCACCAGATGCCCTGGCTGCAGCTAATTTCAAGTTGCAATCCTTCACAAGTCAGCACTTATTTACCAACATGGGGAAATCCCTAATCTCTGTTGGCCCTATTGTGGTAAGAATATCTTCTCGTAATCCTCCCTCAAACTTGATGCATTTCCAAGCTTCATCTGGGTTCCTTTGGCAAATTGCAGAAAATTTGCACAGCTCTTCGAATCGGGCAATGTATTCGGATATCGCACGGTTTCCCTGACGAAGCTGCATAAACTCAAGTTCCTTGGCATTTCGAACGGAAGCTGGAAAGTACTTCTGGTAAAATACATCCCTAAACATCATCTAGGTGACTGCCGTCTGAGATTCTTCAAACAATCTTCATATGCCGTTCCACCAAAACTCCGCGTCTGCTTGAAGCATGTAAGTGGCAAAGGTCACCTTCTAATGATCAGAACAATCTAAGACAGAGAAAATCTTCTCCATGGCTTTGACCTATTCATCAGCTTTATCAGGATCATACGTTCCTCGAAAGTTGGGCGGATTTGCCTTCCAGAACTCAGCAAACTTAAGGTAGTCCAGGTCAGCTCCTGGGCCATGTGGATTTCCTCCACAACTTGCCTCAGGTCGCCTGCCTAGCTGATCCATCATCTGGTGAGCTGCCGCGGCCTGTTCTCGCATCGCGTGAGCCATCTCTCACATTATGTTCATGAGGTCAGCAGGGTTTTCTTGGGTGGGTTCCGCTCGTCTTCTGCCTTGCCTTCCTAAAGCCATTAAGTTCTGAGCACATAAAACAAAAGTTATTGAGTTGATCAGGCTCAATACTAAGTCTAATATGCTAGTAAATAACAGCTCACACGGTCAGGTATTTCATACACATGCACATCTATATTTCAACTATACAGACAAGATCTAGTGCATGTTATCAGCTAAAAGTACAGACTATGCGCGAAGCATAGTCAGTCCAATCCTCAAGCCTTAGCTAGGATGAACTACTCTGATACCAAAAATGTAACACCCACTAATTTAATGTTATGCCTAAGTCATAGCATGAAATTAGTTAGACTGTGTTACCGTGTTAATATTCTGCTTACCTTTCATGTTGCGTATCGCCTTTTTTTTTTTTTTTTGTAAGCCGACGACTCAGCATGCTAAGTATAATCGACATGACCAATATGACAGAGCGTAACAATATTTATCCAAGCATGACAGGAAATACGAGAATCAGTAATATATATATATATATATATATATATATATATATATATATAATAGAAGCCAACGCTTCAGTTTATGTACAGAATTTTGAAACAAGATACATGAGTGGGGCGGCGTACCAAAAAGACATAAGGCCGGTATCGGTCAAAATGATCCTATGGGTCCTTAAAGGACATTACAAACCTGCTGCTAAGTCTATGACTCAAAGCTGCGTACTGCAAAAAGAGGGTCATGTTGTACAATGTCTCCTGCGGCTGATCTACTCCGTCAGATAGCCGTTGGCCATGTCAGGCTCGGCCAGAGGGTGATGAGCCGGTGGCCTCCAAAGGGTCGCTCTCGGAGCTGAGCGAGATGTCAGGCACCACCTGTGGGGATGACTCTGGAGCAGGATCAGCAAGAGCTACAGTCGCCGTGGGTGCAGGAGGTGCTGGAGGTGGGTGTGCCATGTACAGTGGAATGGCAATGTAAGGAGTAGCAAGATCGAAAGCAGGATGATGTAGAAGGATGGCAAAGTTCCTATTGCTAAATAGGTAAAGGCAAAATTGGTAGGAACCGGCTATATACAAAGAGTCTAGGATAAGATCATGATGAAGCTGCAAATCTGGGATCTCAATGAAAAGGGTAGCGGTCGAGTCCATCGCCAATGTTTGAGAATGATGCGAAAATGCAAGATGAGGTGAGAATTTACAAAAATTCTCAATAGGGTTCGCTTATGGTATTTAACTGATGTCACATTCATTCTCAGTTGCCTCGATTTTTATTTAATTATAAAAACATGTGTTCAAACTGATCTGTCTATTTTAATGACTTTAAGAAAAAGTCTGATCTGGGACAAGGTTCAGTTTTACTTTAGACGACATAAGAAATAGAATAAATTACTAATAATGATACACAAAATAATAAACAGAATAAATGAATAAATGGTAGTAAATAAACATAACAGACAACTGTAAATAGCTTGATGTAACTATTCCATGTAATCATGCATCCCATGTAATCATGCAAACTCATTCTTGAACCTTTCTTCATAAACTTTTCTATTATATTTCATCATTTTCCATCACTTGGTCCCCTAGGAGTTCTTGGCCATTTAGACTCCTGGGTAATAGTCTGCTTTTCAGGATCGAGCTCGTGCCTATACAGGAATGCCAGGTTTACTTTTCCCAACCTTTCCACTGATCTATTCCCTTTAACTTTTTAACTGGGGCTAGCCCAAGTAGCATAGAACTTTCATAATAACATAATTCTCATCATAACTTTCATAGCTTTCTTGTAAATGCACATGTATTAATATGTATATCATAACTTATGCATAGATTCTACCAAAATTTTGGCAGTATAACGGAATGTGTCCGCTTCCCTATGAATAGTGCTAGTACATCAAACACCAATTTATCATAGAGGTCACAACATTGCATACATATTTTAACATTGAACTCATAGAAAAATTGATCTCATTAAGGCAGAGTTTCTGCCTCAGCACAGTCAATTAACCCGATTTTTATAAATCAAGCCATAATCTCTATTTAACTCATTTGGACCTCAATTAAATGTTATATGTCTATTTTCTAACCTCTTTGGTCCCATCTAATTTGGATAACTATAGCTCAAGTTATTTAGGTTTTATCCCGACCTGCCCAGTGACTGGCCAAAATTAGACATATAAAAGTAAAAATCCACTAAAAATTGAAAACTGATCCAAATCATACGAAATTAGTCTAATATTAAAGCTAACACGAGAAGCCTTCATTTACAAGAAGTCCCATTCCATTTGACTTAGTAGGGCTTGAGTTATAAGCCCCGAGATTCAACCTTCCTGAACTGTCTTGCTTTAGCCTGGTTAGGATGTAAGGTAACTTCTTTGAACTACTGGGAGCATATGGGATCGTAACGAACTCAGAATTTCACTGTGGATATTCTCCTACGTGTAAGCTTTCTAACAAAATTGGTTTCACTAAATTTGAAGTTGTATAGCGTGAGTTACACCCTTCTCAAGTCATACTGCTCGGATAAAAGTCCTGATTCCTAAGTCAAATTTCAAAAATTCATATCTCTCTCTATACTAATTCAATAACCTTATATGATACATAGTGGAAAGTCCTGAAAGTTTAGTTTCACAGAAAAATAGTCTTATTGAATTTAATTGGCTGTAGGCGGAGCCGTACACTCCGCCGTACAGACTGCCGAGGAACTTTAGTTCTCCAGCCCTTCACACCTTCTTCTTCTCAAGCTTTTCCACTTCTTAATCAATCAGATTTTAAACATACAAACAGCCAACAACCAGTCAAACATCAACATATTCAGTCACTAATCAATTAAGGAGCAAGAAAATAAAGCCAAGAATCAGTCACCCAAGATCAGGATATCAAGAACAATATTAAGCCTCTACCTCTTTATGTGTTATTCTGCTAAGTGTTGGAGGTTTATTTTGAGAGGAGAAGAGAACGAGAAGAGGAAAGTGAGACTGAAGTAGAGTGAGAAAGAAGCGTGTAAATCAACTCAAGGAAAAATCTGATTTAAACGTAGAAAGGGTAGTTGGGATTGTGAATGTTGATTGGCTAAAATTCTTGTGGCTGATTTCCAGCCGTGCTTCCCTTCTTTTGTGGTTTAATGTGGCTTACTTATTCTCCATGCAAAAGAGGGTATTCATTTGCACTCTGTATAAACTCGGAACTCGTAACCATTTTGCATAAAGTCAAAACTCTTGTTAGGAACATAAAGTCTAAAATCGTAAATCACAGCACACCATTTACCTTAAAATTGGCGGTCCAAGACGAGACCATGGGTCATAAACGACTTAAACTCGAAAGTCGGGGATGTTACACAAACTTGGAAGTTAATATTAGGACATAAATCCTCAAGTACCTAGAAATCAGAACGTATATAATCTCGGAGGTTGGTCACAAATTCAAACTTGAGTGAAATGGAAATTAGAATGCTCTTGGGTTAAGTTCGGATATCGGTAAATAGATAAACTCGGACATCGAATCACGTCAATTTGGTTAGGACCTTGCAAGATAAGTCGGAAATCGGAAAATGTACTCGTTTTATTAGAAACTCGAAGATAAAATCGAGAATAATGTCCATTGTACTTGAAACTGGAAGATTAGGTCGGAAATCGTGTAAATTGTGGTTGAACTTGGAGGTTAGCTCAAAGATCTGAACTCAGGTCCATTCTATTGGACATCAACCCTAAGATCAGAAATCGTGAAAATTTCACCTTTCACTTGAAACTCGAAGTCAGAAATCATGAGAATTGAAAATTAGGTCGGAAATCGTGATAATTGTCTATTTCACTTGAATCTTAGAAACAAGGTCGGAAGTCGGAACTCATTGAGGATGTTACATCTTCCTACCTCCAGCAGCAGCCACAACGGTAGCTCCTACAGCACCACCGACGGTGTTACCTCCGTAGGCTCCTTCCATCTCTTGTTCTCTGAGGAGGAGGACCCCTCTGAGGCGGTGAATTCATCGTCATCATCCTCTGCACCCAGCGGCAGCTATGCCCCGGCAGATGCCAGTATGGCCAATGGATTTCTTTCCTCGGAATTCATCTAGGTAGTGTATGTGCAGTAGCAGCAGGAGGTGTACAGAGTGGCCCTCTTTTGGCAGTCTGGGCCATGGACAGATGGGCAGTGGTTAGCGTTTGTATATGAAATGTCCCATGAGGACCACATAGGGTTTTGTTTCATAGTGACAGGCTAGATTTATTTTGGTTTAGTGGCTTCATTTTCTATACCCTGTATGGTTTACGAGTTCTCTTTTGTAAACTCTGAAAATAGACATCTATGTAGATATATATGATGTAGTCAGATAGTTCTGTTTATTCCATAGATTTTTTTTTATTTATTATTTCTATTACAATGTTAAGCCATTATTTATTTTACTGCCAACGGAAACGAATAAATAAACAGTTAACTCTATATGGGTAATTAACCATGAGTTGAAAATGAAATTTAATTAGTCAGCCACACGTAATCACTTATAAGGTAATATATTATGACTTAAGCATAGTATTTTGTCTGGTAAGGTGTTACAATACATTATACCCTAAGGGGTTTATAATTGTGTTATTCTTTGTGAAGAATCTTATGAATCATCACATAATTTCTCGTAGTTACCCATGAGAGAATCACATAGTTAAGATATAGTATATGGTCTTCTAGTTACTTAGTTCTCATAGGAAATTATTCTTGACTTGAGTTCATGTCTTATGGAATAATTGTTCAAATTAATTAACTTATGTGATTGTTTCCTTTCCTTGAGATAGTGCACTTAGTGATTCCTAGGTTCATGGTACGTTCAGAGGCCCTAATCATACTTCTGTTCCCAAGGAGTTCGAAATCCCTCTAATCCTTGGGTCATGACAATGCATAACCACATCATGAACCCAACAACACCATGTTCACTAAACACCAAAGGTGATTTTTAACTTAACTAAGTTACAAAGTTTCAAGCTTTTATCACTAACATAACAAGATCTTACCTTAAGTATTATCAAAGTTATCATTTTTTATAAAGTAGTCATAAAGTTTTATATTTTATGAAAGTAACTGCCTTTAAATTAAGCTCTTATCTTAAAGATTTGATCTTCATGAAATAATGATACAAGTTACTAGCCTTTTAACTAAAAAGTCTTGTTCTTTATGTAAGTTGACTCTTTTAATTATTCTAAGACCTTCAAGATCTCATCTTTATGATTTAAAGTTGTCTCTAAATTAAAAAGATTCCTAATTTATCAACTAGTGATATGAGACATCAGCTTTAAAGTTATAAAGTCTTGATCATTATAAAAGTTAGCACCTTTCTGACTTAAAAATGCTATTTTTGCTTAAAGCTTGGAACTTTACTAAATATTCATCTCAAGATTCCACCTTTACAAGACTTAGTGTGTAAGCTTATAACTTTATGACTTAAAGTCACCTTCTTGATTAAAGTTGAAAACTTTATGAAAGGATTTACATCTAAGAATCAATCTTTACAACCTAAAGTGACAAGAAATTATTTTTCTAGCTCAAAAAGGCTTATTATTCCAAAAAGTTTAGACTTCTACATATATTCTTGTCTTCAAAACAAAACAAAACAAAACTTTATGGAAGCACAAAGGTTGCGCCACTTTTAAGGAATCAAGAAGCAAACTTTTTAAAGTTTTAAGCTTTTAGGATGTTTATAGTCTTATCAAATCATGAAAAACATGTAAAGATGAAACTTTTCTAATCATAAACGCATCATAAGAAAAAGAGCAACTTTAAGCAAGATATCATCATGAACATCCAAAACATTCAAAAATAAGAACATGAACATACATTTCCAAATGTAGAAACATCAAGAACACTTGAAGAAGGACAAGAACATATTTTTCCAAAAGTAGAAACATCAAGAATACTTTAAGAAGAATATGAACATATTTCACCAAAAATAGAAACATCAAGAATACTTGAAGAAGAACATGAACATATTTTTCCAAAAAAGGAAACTTTTGCTCATGAAGAGCATGAAATATTTCCTTAAGTTTTCACTTAAAGATCTTGGTCATGAAAAAAATCAAGCTTCAAGCTTTCTTGAGTAAACAAAATAAAAAGATGAAGATCACTACCTTTCTTGAATATGGTGCAAAAACAAAAGAAGAGGAAGAAGAAGATGATAGCTCCTCTTGATGATAATGGTGGTGGTTTTGCAAGAAGGAAGGAGAAGCTCTTGAGATCTTGTGAAAATGGAGGTTGTAGTGTTTAAATCTTCTTCTCCAAAGACCAAAAGATGTGGTCTTTGAGGGGCTAAGTGAAGAAGGTTTAGTTATGGAGGTGGAGAATGGAATATGAAGATGAAGAAGAAGAAGAGAGTTTTAGAGAGAAGCGAGAGGATTTGAGCGTTAGAGAGAGAATAGGAAGTGTGAAAATGAAAATATGAGAGTGTGTGTTGTGTTGTTGTGGCCGAGAGTTTCAAAGGGAGGGAAGGAGATATTTTGTGTTATTTTGTGTTAATTAAGGTTTAGGGGGACAAGTTGGATGATGGGGGAATACAATCTCTTACAAAAAGCAACCTTGTCTTATGCTTTATGCTTTTATGATATCATTTTTCACTTTATTGTCTAGTTGACTAAATTTGAATTTAATCATGTGATTGAGTGCTCTTGCAACTTAATTAAGATGATTAAGCAAGGATTAGTGATTAACACACAAGAACATGATTAACAAAAATTAATCTTGCAATTAAGCTTAACTAACCTTAATTAAACTCGATTAAGCTAATTAAGGGTGATTCATGCTTAATTAAGCTATAAAGGCTCTGACTTGCTTAATTAGAGATTATCTAATCTCAATTGCATTCTCTTGACTTATCTCATCCGAGTTGACTCATAAACTATTTGTTAACTCTTTAATTAAGCCTTAATCTCGTAATTTTTCATTAAGTGCCTAATTACTTAGGGTTATTGAGGTAATTTAGCACGATAAGAAATTGAGGATGTTACACTTACTAGAAAAACATGAACTCTATGGACCTACAATCTAAATACTTGGAACGTTTCAAACCCATGGGATACAAATAGGTATTTGTGAGAAAGTCAAAATGAGAAAAATGAAGTAATGGGTTGACAGTATATCTATGGCATGTTTTAAGGTTCTATATTCTTGAATATATATTATATATGTTTCTATTTAGTTAAATGACAAAGATTTTCGTGCATCACGCTATTGAGTATATCATGTTTCTATTTTGACCAATTATTTTATTTTACATTTCATTTATATAATGAAATTTACACATGGATTCATTATAATTATTGCGTACGTTGATAACTTGAATATTATTGGAACTTTTGAAGAAGTTCCCATAGTCATAGGACATCTAAAGAGAGAGTTTGAGATGCAAAGATCTGGAAGGGCAAATATTTTGCCTTGGCTTGCATATCAAGTATTTAATAAATGAAAAGTTTGTTCATCAATCAACTTACACAGAGAAAATCCTTAAGTGATTTTATATAGATAAATCAAATCCATTAAGTACCCTAATGATAATAAGAGGTCTAATAACCTCTGGCTTGGACTTTGTAACACCCTACTAATTTAATGTTATGCTTAAGTCATAGCATGAAATTAGGTAGTTTGTGTTACCATGTTAACGTTCTACTTAAATCTCATGATTAGTATCACTAAACCGTTGAAACGGCACGCTGTTACATAATAGACGTGAATAGCGTTATAAAACGTAATAAGGTTTAATGTAATATAACAGAGGAGATATAAATAAGTGATATATTCTCATTTGTATATGTACACAAGTAGGTCGGAAGCCGACGCTTCAGTTTATACATATAGATATATGTTAAAAATAGCTGAAACAAAGGAACGTCAAAATTCCTATTTGCTAAAAGCAGAGGCAGAAATAGCAGGAGCAGGTTGTATCCAACGATGTCCAACTCGGAGTCTTAGTAAAACTGCAGGTCTGGAATCTCAATGAAAGGAGTGGCCGTTGAGCCCTTCGCCAGCGTCTGAGAATGATGCGGGAATACAACATGGGGTGAGAATTTCAAGAAATTCTCAGTAGAGTTCATGTATGGTGTTCTTCTGACGTCACATTCATTCTCAGTTGCCTTGGTTTTTATTTAATTATAAAAACATGTGTACAAATTAGGCTATCCGTTTTAATGAGTTTAAGGAAAAGTTTGGTCCGAGGCAAGGTTCAGTTTTACTTTAGATGGCACAATAAACAAAATAGATACTAATAATGATATATAAAATAACAAGCAAAATAAATAAGTATATAGCAGTAAGCTAACATAATAGATAACTGTAAACATATTGACACAATGATTTCATGTAATCATGCAGACTTAAACATGAACCTTTCTTCATAAACATTTTCCATTACTTTTCATCATTTTCCATCTCTTGGTCCCCTGGGAGTTCTTGGCCATTTAGACTCCTGGGTAATAGTCTACTTTTCAGGATCGAGCTCGTTCCTATACAGGAGTGCCGGGTTTACTTTCCCCGACCTTCCCACCGATCTATTCCCCTTAACTTCTTATCTGGGGCTGGCCTAAGTAGTATGGAACTTCCATAGTGAGATAATCCTTTTCATAACTCTCATCACTTTCTTAAAAGTGCACATGCATTAACATGTAATTCATAACTTGTACATGGGTTCTACCGAAATTTTGGCAGTATAACGGAATGTGTCCGCTTTCCCATGAATAGTGCCAGCCAATCAGTACATTTATACAATTTGCAATTTCAGTATAAAGCAACAATTATGCATATACATTCATAGATTCATTCATTAGCTTCAACAAAGCATCAATAGGGCTTTTAGCTCATTCTGCCTTATTCTGCCCAGTTATGGTATATCCCACCTTTATTCCAATTTAACTCATTTAAACCTAATTTTTGGATATGTTGTAGCCTTATGTGTCTAGTTTCTAACCTCTTTGGTCCCATCTAATTTTGATGTCTACAACTCAAGATATCTAGATTTTATCTCGGCCTGCCCAATGGCTAGCCAGAATCAGGCAACTAAAAGTAAAAATCGACTAAAAATCAAAAAATAACTCAAATTACACGAAATTGGTACCATATTAAAGCTAACAGGGTGAAGTTTCATTTACAAAAAGTTCCATTCCATTTGACTTAGTAGGGCTCAAGTTACAAGCCCCGAATCCTAGCCTTCCTAAACTGCTCTGTTCTGGCCCGGTTTGGATATAGGGCAACTTTCTTGGACCACTGGGAGCAACTGGGACCTTATCTAATTCTGAAATTTTTATGTGACATTATTCTATGTGTAAGCTTCCTAAAAAAGTTAGTTCCACTCATTTTCAAGTAGTATAGGGCGAGTTCTACCCTAAACAACCCAGTCTGCCCAGAACTAGAGTCAAAACCCTAGGTCGAAATTCAAAAATTCATATCTCTCTCAATTCTAATCCAAAAGCCTCATATGATATGTCTATGGAAAGCCCTAGATGGCTAGTTTCATATAAAAGTGGTTCCACTCAATTTAATCGGCTATAGGCAGAGCCGTACACTCTGCCGTATGGACTGCCGAGGGTTTTTGGTTCTCTAACCCATCAGCTCTTCCTATTTTCATTCATTCTTGCTTTCACTTCGGTTTTAATCAAACAAACAGCCCAAAACCAATCACATATCATCATAAAAGTTCATTTAACACATCAAAGAAGGTGAAAATGATCCAAGCCCAGCCAATCAAGTCCACAGATTTGAGGCAAACATTAAACTCCTACCTTAGTTCCAAGTGATTTTACTGGATTTTGAAGGCTTGGATGAGCAAAGCTTGAAGTGGCTTGATGTTGGCTGGAGTTTTGTGTATGAAGAAAAGAGAAAGAGAGCTGAATGAGAGGAAAGAAAAGGCGCTGGAATGTGGTCTGAATGGGTGAAGGAGAAGCAGAAAAATCTGATGGAAGGAGTGGTGTTTAGGTGGCTTTTTCTTTGGCATTTGATTGGCTTAGAATGCTTGGCTGAAATTCAGCCAAGCTTCTCCATGGGGTATGGCCAAAGTGGCGCCACCTTTGGGGCTTAAGTGGCTGAGTTATCAGCCTTAGATGCTAGGGTTTTAAGCTTGCAATTCTGTTGGTCCGGTTCCGACAGTTTAAAACACCGTAATGTTACCGATTTCCTTTAAATCGGTAAATCGGTTTTCAATAAAATTTTTATGAAATCTCCTATACTCTAACTTAATTCTCTCTTATCTAAACTCAAGTAATTGCTAATTAATTGAGTCTAAATAATTGCTTAATCGAATTTTAATTATTCTCAATTATTCGATAAAACTGAATAATTAGGCGAAAAACGGTGAATGTTACAGACTTGGCTAATCAAGGTGTATCTTTGGCCATTTTTAACCATGGTAGCTGTCAATCTCTTTGCCTATTAGCTTGTTTAAAATATTTAAAATTACAGTCTTTGTAAGCAGGTTTCAAGACAAGTTAGACTTTTGAATAGACTAGACTTAGGCTTAAAAAAAAAAAAGACTAATAGTTAGGTGTAGGTTAGGCTCAAGCTAATAGATTACAGCACAAACCTAGCTAAAGCCTAGCCTGGCATGTTTCTACCTTTACTCACAATTAATGTATGAACTTTCAATAACAATTGTAATTTTTTAAGATATTTTATTGGAAAATCATGTAAGAAAATCGGGAAAAATCATTTCAATAGTGAGAAATGGAGTTGTCTCTCTCCACTTCTTTTTATTTTTCCATCATGATGTCATTAAGGGTTTGAATGTTATGTTATTGGGATTTTATTGTCTTAGTAGGGATTTAATAAGTGCACAAACACATAAGAAAATGTAGAGAGGAAGCGATTTAAATCCCCACTAGTACATTGTTATCTCCGAAAAAAAAATAATACCTTGATGCTCTAGTAAATGTCCTTGAACAAAAAATAAAAATTTGCAATAGTTCACCAATCGTTAGGACTATAGAATCCTCCATATTTGTATAATAGGTAATAAGAAGAAAGAAAAGAAACAAATAAGAGAGAGAATAAATTCTCTTAACCAATAGTCTAAATACAAATAGAAAAGATAAAGAACTAAAAGGATATATTTTTCCTCTTTGTTGCTCAAGTATCTATTTCTATTTCTCTTAAATTGAGGTGGAATGAAATGAATTAAAAATTATGATATATAAATAATATATTTGTTTTGTTCATTCCTTTACTAAATGACTTTTATACACTTGTCAAATATATATATATATATATATATATATATATATATATATATGTGTGTGTGTGTGTGTGTGTGTGTGTGTGTGTATTAGAGAAGTTTTATTCCCTTTTTTTTAATTAATCTACTAAAAGAAGAGTAATTTTCTTTCATTCATTCTGATTCCTTTTTAGTAATTTCATTCTGTCTCATTAATTAAAAAAATCCAAATATAATATTAAATTATATGAAACAATTTTGCACAAAAATATTGGCTAGCTGAATAGGTTGAGAGTTGAGGGCATGCTAGGCAATTATTCTAAGATGAAAAATAGGCTAAGCTAGTGCAAAATATAACACCCTCTCAAATATAATATTATGTTTAAGTCATACTATCACATTAGGAATTGCTACAATGATTAAATAGACCTTGACTCATTATTTGCTTTACTTTTCGTGAGGATAGCACAATACCTCATGTGTAGCATCCAAAATTTTTCAAAACGTTTAATTTATGTCGTTAATCGATTTATTCAATTTTATCAAATAATTAAGATTAATTAGAAGTTAACTAGAGGTTAATTAGGAGTTAATTAAGTGTTAATTAAGCTTAGTGAAGATTAAGATAGATACATAGGAACACTCACAAAACTATTTAGTTATGATATGCCAATTTCAAGGAAATTAGTAAAGATTCAATATTTTAAATTACCGCAACCGAATCAGTAGAATTGCACACCAAAAACCCTAACATGAGTGGCCAAAATTTAGCCACTCTTCCCCCTTTGTGCAGTGCCATTCTGCTGTCCCATTTGTAGGAAAAAGTGGCCAATCATCCACCACAAACTACAACAACCAATCATAAGCCAAGCCTCCAACCATTAACTTTAATAAGACTCCAATATTTCCTCTTTACTCCCTCATCTATTCGCCCCATGTTCTGTAGCTTTCTCTCTTCTTTCTTCTTCTCCTTTATTTCATTTTCACTCCACCTTCAACCTCCAACCACATCTTGCACCTAAAACATCAACCCTAACTAGTACTATCATCAATTAGAGGTAGGATTCACTTTCTATAATTGATTTCTTATGGATTGGTGGCTATTGGAAATTCATCTATACTCATGTATTTGATGTTATATTGAGTTTATGCATATGCTTATGGCTGGATTATTAGGTATATATTGAGCTTTGATGGTTTAATTAGAGAAAGAACCAAAAAGGAAGCAACTAGAGTGAATTTAACTAGGAAACCCTATGGTGTCCGTACTTGCAAAGTGTATGAACTTGTCTATGTAACACCTTACCAGACAAAATACTATACTTAAGTCATAGATATTACCTGATAAGTTATTATGTGTAGTGAACTAAGAATTATCCATTTACTTTAATCAATTTCGGTTTAATAGCGAGATAAACACTAGTCAGTCGTTGTACCGGAAATAAAATAACACAAACAAGATTTCGGAATAACCAAATAACATCATATATATATATATATATATATATATATATATATATATATATATATATATATATATATATATATATATATATATATATACATGTACATACATTTCTTTTCAAAGTTGTCAAAAGAAATAAAATACAGTACAGGGTAGAAAGAAATGAGGCTGCTAACATAAAATAAATCGGCCTGTCTATATGAACAGCACCCTAACTGGTCCCCATGGGACATTACATGTATAACTAATAACTCCTACCCATATGCCTATGACCTAAACTGCCAAAAGAAGGTCATCCTATACATCCACCGCTGCTGCGGCGGGTACTCCAACTAAATGGATTCCGAAGAAAGGAATCCATTCACCATATCGGCATCAGCAGGGGTATAGTCTATACCCGGGATAGAAAATGATGACAACGAGCTCGCTGCCTCTGATGGATCCTCCTCAGACATAAAGGCAGAGGGGATCAATTGCGGTGGAGTGACTGGCGGAGCCACGGCTGGTACTGCTGCTGGTGTAGGTGGAGGTGGAAATGGATGAGCCACGTGGAGAGGGATGGCGATGTAAGGGACGGTAGGGTCAAAGAGCAGGTGCATAAGGGGTACAGCAAAATCTCTCTGGAAAAAGAAATAAAGGCGAAACTGGCATCTACCGGATATGTACATAGAGTTTATGAACGGATCGATATAGATGTGGAGCTCTAGAAACTCAATAAATAGGACGCCGATTGTCGCGTTCTCCATGCTCTGAGAATGACGCGGAAATGTAAAGTGGGGTGAAAAATAAAGATTTCTAAGTAGGAAATCCTAAGTATCTATAACTGTCATCGCCACCATTCTCAGGTGTTTCAGATTTTAATTAAAAGAAAACATTACATCAACCGGATCTTTTACTCAATTAATTATAGAAATCATATCCCAAAACACAACTTGGTTTTACTTAAGGAGATAAAGGAAAATAAGATAGAAAAATAAGCAACAAGACATATATTTTGACCTAATTAAGTGGCAGTTATAAAGTAAACCAAAGTACATATATAGCAGATAATAGTGCAATTAACTCAAATCATGGTAACAGAAATTATGGATATGCAAAAATGATAATGCACTTGACTTTAACTCATATTTTTCCATACTTGGTCCGCTATGTAACATCCTCAATTTCATGTCATGCTAAATTATCTTAGTAACCCTGAGTAATTAGGCACTTAATGAGAAATTTTGATATTAGGGCTTAATTAAGGGGTTAACTCGGATGAGAAGGGTCAAGAGAATGCTTAATCGAGATTAGATAATCTCTAATTAAGTAAGTCAGAGCCCCTACAGCTTAATTAAGCACTAATTACCTTTAATTAGCCTAATCGAGTTTAATTAAGGTTAATTAAGCTTAATCGCAAGATTAATTTTTGCTAATTGGGTCCTTGTGTGTTAATCACTAATCCTTGCTTAATCATCTTAATTAAATTGTATGAGCACTTAATCACATGATTAAATTCAAATTTAGTCAACTAGACAATAAAGTAAAGAGTGATGTCATAAAAGCATAAAGCATTAGACAAGAGTGCTTTATGTAAGAGTTTGACCATGTTTTGTCTCCCCATCATCCACTTTATCCCCTTAATCACTACTTAACACAAAATTAAGCAAAATATCTCACTCTCCCTCCCTTAATGTAGGACGCCATCTTTTCTCTCTCCCTCCCTCATTCATTTTCATTTTCACTCATCCTATTCTCTCTCTTCAAGCCAAATTCTCTAACTTCTCTCTAAACACTTCTTCATCTTCTTCTTCCTTTCTCCACCACCACCACCCTAAACCACTCACTTAGCCCTTCAAAGACCTCATCTTTGGGTCTTTGGAGACAAGATCAAAACACTACAACCTCCATTTTCACAAGATTTCAAGAGCTTCTCCTTCCTTCTTGCAAAACTGCCACCTTCATCATCAAGAGGAGTCATCATCTTCTTCTTCCATTTCTCTTGTTTTGCGCCATCTTCAAGAAAGGTAGTGATCTTCATCTTTTTCATTTTGTTTACTCAAGAAAGCTTGGAGCTTGGTTCTTTCATGACCAAGATTCTAAGTGAAAGCTTGAGAAGATCCTTCATGCTCTTCAAGAGCCAAAGTTTTCATTTTTAGTAAAATGTGTTCTTGATGTTCTTCATGTGTTCTTAAGTTTCCTCTTTTGGAAAAATATGTTCTTGTTCTTGATGTTCTTCATGTGTTCTTAATTTTCCTCTTTTGTTGGTAGCTTGCTTAAAGTTGTTCTTTCCTTTTTATGATGAGTTGATGACTAGAAAAGCTTCACTTTTTATGTTCCCATGATTTGATAAGACTTTGAACATTCTAAAAGCTTAAAACTTTAAAAAGTTTGCTTCTTGACACACTTAAAGTGGCACAAGTTTTAATGCCATCATAAAGTTTTATTTTGTTTTGTTTTGAAGACAATAATGCATGTAAAAGTCTAAGCTCTTTGGCATAATAAGCCTTTTTGAGTTAGAAAATGATATCTTGTCACTTTATGTCTTAGAAATCAAACCTTAAAGAAAAGACCTTTTATAAAGTTTCAAACTTTAATCAAGAATGAGATCTTTAAGTCATAAAAGTGTTGTTTTATAACAATTAATTCATAAAGTTTAGATCTTGAACCAAAACAATTCTTAAAGGTGAGAGCTTCTATAAAAATTAAAACTTTTTAACCTTAAAGTTAATGTTTCATGTCACTAGTTGATAAAGTAGGGACCTTTTTATGTAAAGACAACTTTAAGTCATAAAGTTGAGACCTTAATGGTCTTAGAATAATTAAATGAGCCAACTTTTATAAAGAACACGACTTTTAGTGGGAAAGCTAGTAACTTGCATCGTTATTTCATAAAGATCTAATCTGTAAGATAAAAGCTTGAAGCTTTGTAACTTGGTTAAGTTAAAAAAATCATCCTTGGTGTTTAGTGAACATGGTGTTGTTGGGTTCATGATGTGGTTATGCATTGTCATGACCCAAGGATTAGAGGGATCTCGAACTCCTTGGGAACAGAAGTATGATTAGGGCTTCTGAGCATACCATGAACCTAGGAATCACTAAGTGTACTATATCGAGAAAAGGAAACAATCACTTAACTTAATTAAATTTGAATAAGTGTTCCATAAGACATGAATTCAAGTAAAGAATAATTTCATGCGAGAGCTAAGTAACTAAAAGACCATATGCACAAATCTTAACTGCGTGATACTCTCATAGGTAACCATGGGAAATCATGTGATGATTCATAATATTCTTCACAAAGAATAACACAACTATAAACCCTTTTAGGGTGTGAATGTGTGCTGCCATACGACATGATGAATGACAAGTTTGGTTGAGCTTTGTCTCATGATTAGATGATGAGTGTGATGATATAATATAGATATGGTGAACTATTGGTTGAATGTTGATGATTGGCATTTTGGGGAAGCTCCAGTCTAGTCGTTATGCTGCCGGATTTCTGTCAAAATTATGGACTTAGTCATATCATTGCATGTGTCTAACAAAGAAGTGTTATGCATGTAAAGTATAAAGATAAGAAAAGAATCAATGGGACATGACCCTTTAATCACTTCGGTAAGGGAAGTGAGAGATGGCGATCCACAAAGACACAAAGGAACCTCTATGAGGGAGGCAAGGGTGTTTTGGAGGACCCTCCGACTTAGAGGTAACCAAAATCGGCTTAGTCTGATTTGGTTAGTACTGCGTGACGACAGTCACGGAATGAGCTCATGTCCAAAAGCAGTCTATTTTAAAGGAAAGTAAAGAATGTTAAGCACGTGCTACAAAGGAAAGTTAAGTCAAAAGTATAACCATGGTTAAGTTGATGATGATGCATGTCCTTGCATGTATTTATGTTGCCCATTTGTATTATGAATGTTTACTCTATCTTTCAGTATGTATGTTAGATTATGATGATGTAGTATGATGTTAAGTTTAAAAGCAACCCGCTTCGGGGTCTAAGTTTTTAAAACCATTAAAAATTGAACTTATATCTGTCCACTGTTTTTATAATTAAACCCGAAGTGGCTAGGACGATGACGATGACACTGTGTTTGTCTAGTCGTGATCCTACTGAGACATTTACTATTTTTCTTTCCTACGTTTCCTATGTCGTCTTCAGAGGATGTCGACGTCGGGCACGGTGGTGATCTACATTGAGTTCCCGGTGTGGCATTGGCGCTTTGATCCGGTGCTGAACGCCTCTGTGCTGTCGGCGAGCGCAGCAATGAGGGTTTACATCTTCCACGACCGCCAGTTTCAGACTCCCGTGATGAGCCCATTTTTCTGACCGCATCAGCCATTCGGTGAGGTTACTATGGATGACATCCGCCCCTACTTTCAGCCACCGAGATACCCCACGATGATGATAAGACTCACTCGGATACCCGTTTGACTCCGACTGTTTCACTAGATTCCGACCCCTCGGAGTCGTCTTATCCGAGCTTCCATGTAGACCGATCCGTCTGAGCCCCTCTATCCGACTCATTCTGGGGGATCTCACCGTTCGGGTTCATCGCAGCCTTCGGTAATTCGTCTATCTTCTGATTCTTCTGCTTCATCTGCTGGCCCAGCTTCACCCTCGGTTCGCGAGCGTGGGTTCATTCGTACCCGCGCTGTGCCCCGTGGGCGAGGACGTGCATGAGGAGGGGGATGTGGTGGCACTTCTCCCGGTGGATATGGGAACGATTTCCTCCTGCCAGATGCTTGATGTGACGACTACATGCGGAGCCGAGCACGAGAATAGCCCCTTTTGGTCGTAGTTATAGAGTTATCATTCTGTTGTATGGTATGCTTGGGTAGTAGGATTTTCTAATGTATTTCCTTTTGTTATGTATTGGTAGGCTTCTTGTGTAGGGCCGACGATAGATATCGGACCCATTATTATCTTATGTATGACTTTGGTATGACTATTATTGTATTATCATGGATGGCCGTGGAATGAATGTTACCTTTATCTAAGGTTGTGGTTACTCTTATGGTTTCTATGCTTGTTAAATACAATGTATGTATGGGATAGCAGTGTTACTTTATATGTTCACGATGCGCTCATGGCTCTCGGTTTCAAAAATAGTTCACTTGTTTTGTAGAAAAAATTTTACCCCTATTTTCGGTACAAAGTAATTTCTAAAAGGTAATGTAGTTCCGCGAGCAAAGGTAACAACTAGTAATTCCACAATATGACTTAAGTATAGAATGGAACTATTAGGGTGTTACACCCTGGGAGTATATTGGCCATAAAACTCCTAGGTAATAGTCTGCTTTTTAGAATCGAGCTTGTTCCTATACAGGGTCACCAAGTTTACTTTCCCCAACTTCCCTACTGATCTATTCCCCTTAACTTTGTTCAGGGGCTGGCCCAAGTCTTAGACAGTACCGCTTTGGCCCACGCTAGCTGGGTCTATGCTATGCATTACGTCTTTCTTGCAGGTTCTCATAAATCTTATTCTTCTTTGGACATGGTTATACATGCATATGCTACATGCATTCTTTCATATACTTCATATCATACTTAACGCATTCTTGCATATATGAATCTTATGAGCATAACATATAAATGTTTATAACATTCATATAATTCATATATTTCTGCCAAAATTTTGGGCAGCATAACGGATCATGTCTGCTTCCCCATGAATAGTGCCAGGAAATCAAGAGACTTTAATCAAACAGCAAACTCAATATATAACATTATAGTCATAGCAAGAATATAATAATATCATTAGGTACAAGCTTTAAAACCTTAAGTCTTAATTCATCTTGCAAGCTTCTAACTACTATTCCCGAGTTTGACTTCCATGTTTGAATTTTTGCCCGAGTTCTGAGATTACCTAAGTTCCAACTTCCTGTATTATGTTCGATCTCCAGGATTATATAATTTTCGACTTCCAAGGTTATGTTCAATCTGGATTGATCCCGATCTCCGACTTGATCACAAGATTGGTCTTTTTCCAAAACTTTATGGGCGTTTCCTAAATTCTAAGTTTCGGATATTGACTATATTCGATTGTGATTTCCTATTCACTAAGTTCCGAGTTCAACCTTAAGTACACTCTCCCGAATTCAACCTTAAGTACACTCTCTCGGGTTCAACCTTAAGTATAACTTTCCGAGTTCAACCTTAAATATTCTTGACCTAACTTTCTGTTTTACTATGTCCCAAATTCAACCTCAAAGATCCCTAACCTAGTCCCTTATTTAATAAGTTTAGAGTTCAATTTTTATGTGTATCGACCTAGCTCTCTGTTTACTAAGTCCCAACTTCCAACATTAACTCAAGTTGTTTGTGTCTTATCCCAGACTTGTTCTACTTCTAGCCAGAATTGCACTCTTGTAAGGGAAAATTCGTTAAAAATAGAAATCCGGGTGAAATTATGCGAAATTTATATCCATGTAAAGCTAATAGAACAAACTTTCAAATGAAAGAAGTTACATATCATTTGAATAAGTATAATTCGAGATATAAGCTCTGAAACTTGACCCCAGTGGACTACCCTGTTCCAGCCCGGGTTGAACTTAAGGTAAATTCATTGATGTACTGGGAATAGATGACAATGAATCTAAATCTGAAATTTTTATGGAATATTCCCTCATGTGTTAGCTTTCAAACAGCTTTGGATTCACTTAATTTGGAGGTGTGTAGGGTGAGTTACACCCTTCTTAACTCACACTGCCTAGATGAAGGTCCTGATTTCTAGGTCAATCTTCGAAAATTCATATCTACCGCTATAATGATCCAATGGCGTATATTACATATATATGGAAATCTCTGAATGTCTAGTTTCATATAAAAATAGATTCATGAGATTTGAACGGTTGTAGGTGGAGCCGTGCACTCCGCCGTATGGACTGCCGAGGAAGAACCTTAATAGCTTCTTGAGTATTCTCTTCTCTCCAAGTCCTTTCATACAAATTTCAATTCTAATCATGACATACATGCAAAATCAGCCATAAACCATCATCATCATTTCACATAACATCATTATCATATGGTATACAAAACCTCCACACAACTCCAAACCAAGGAAAATACGAAGAGAAGTAGGATTCCTACCTTTACTAGGTATGCTTCTTATTGAATTTGTGGTTGGAGTTGAAGAAATCTGGTGATGGCTTGAAGGTTTGTGGGAAAGGAAGATGATATGAGATGATGGAGAAAAATGGAGAAGGGTCAGTATAGATAAGGCCGAAAATGTGCAAGGGTAGAAAAGAAAAAATTTAAAAACTTCTTAAGCAAGTTACATGTGATTGGTGGATTTGAATAAGTTATGTAACTTGGTTTGGCAGCCCATTCGAAGGGCTGAGATGACGCCACTTGCATGGGTAAGTTGGCTAAATCTTGGCCATCCATCCTAGGGTTCTCACGATATGATTTCTTTTAATCCGATTTTGACAGTTTAAATTACGGAAATCATACCGATTTCTCTTAAATCGATAAACCGATTTTAGAAAAATTCTGTAAGATTTCCTATGTTTCTATTCTAATTCCATCAAGCCTAATCACTTCTAAATCACACTTAATTAGCTTTAAGTAAATATTTAATCAAATTTCTATTAAACCCACTTATTCAGTAAAAACCGAACAACTCAGTTAGTAACGATAAAATTTTCTCGGACATTACATTCTACCCTCCTAAAAAAATTTTGTCCTCAAAATTTAGTACCTGAGAATAATTTAGGATACCCCTCTTCGTATCGGATCCTAATTCCCACGTACAGTCCGTTGAGTGTTCGTGTCCCATGCCACCTTTACTAGCTATACAACTTTTGTTTCGAAGGTATTTGATGCTTCTGTTCACTATCCGTACTGGGGGTACATGAAAGTTTAAGTCATCTTTTAACTGGATTAATTCAGGTTCCAAGAAATGAGTAGGGCTAGGCTAGTATTTTCTGAGTTAAGAAACATGAAAGATGTCATGAAGATTTGACAGATGTGGGGGTAAAGCGACTCAATATTCCACTGGCCCAATTCATTTTAAAATTTGAAAATGACCTATAAAGCGAGGGCTTAGCTTTCTAATTTTAATGGCTCTACCTACTCTAGTTGTGGGTGTGATCTTTACAAACACATGGTCTCCTTCTTGAAACTCCAATGACTTTCTCCTAACATCCGCATAGCTCTTCTGATGACTTTGAGCTGCAAGTATCTTGCTACATATCCTTTTGATTTGCTCTATAGTTTGTCTGACTAATTCTGGTCCCAACAGACTTTGTTCTCCTGATTCATACCAACACAGAGGGGATTGACACTTCTATCCATATAAAGCCTCATATGGAGCCATGTCGATGCTAGCATGGTAACTGTTGTTATAGGCAAACTCGGCTAACGGTAAGTATCGATCCCAGCTCCCACGCTGTTCTAGAATGTATGCTCGCAGCATATCTTCCAAAGCCTGAATAGTTTGCTCGGTCTGACCATCTATTTGCGGATGGTATGCAGAACTTAATCATGGCCTAGTATCAAACGCCTTATGGAGTGCTCCCCAAAATCGTGAAGTGAATCTTAGATCTCGATCTGAAATAATTGTTGAAGGAATACCATGTAGCTGTACCACTTCTTGAATGTACAATTGAGCCAACTTCTCTAGAGGATAATTCGCTTGAATGAGTAAAAAGTGAGTGGACTTGGTTAGCCTATCCAGTATGACCCATATAGCGTCATATCCTGAGGGCGCCCGTGGTAACCCTATCACGAAATCCATGGAGATACTCTCCCATTTCTACTCCGGAATCTCTAAGGGTTGCAGAGTTCCTGCTGGTCTCTGATGTTCTATTTTTACCTTCTGGCAGGTTAAAAATTTGTTCATGAAATTTGCCACATCTGTCTTAAGGCCTGGCCACCAAAACATCCTCTTGAGATCTTGGTGCATTTTGTTAATGCCAGGATGTATAGTAAATTCACTCTTATGGGCTTCCTCTAGTATTTTCTTCCTGAGATTATTCTCCTCAGGTATGTATATTCTTCCCTAATATCGCCATATTCCTTCTGTATCTTGAGTAAATCCTGTTAGCTTGCCAGCCCACACTAGTTGCACTGTATGCTGGAAGTCATCATTTCTTTATTGTGCTTGCTGGATTTAGCCTTTGAAATCACTAGTTATCTTAAGTTGGTTTAACTGAATGGCATTGGAGGTCATAGAGATTCCCAAGTTGAGGTCTCAGAAACTCTCGATAAGTTCCATCTTTTTTATTATCATCCATGCCACAGTTAACGATTTCCTACTCAGAGCATCTGCCACTATGTTTAATTTGCCAGGGTGGTACTTTAGCTCAAATTCATAATCTTTAAGAAACTCCATCCACCTTCGCTGCCTCATGTTCAATTCCTTCTGATCAAAAAGGCATTTCAAACTTTTATGATCAGAAAATACTTCAAATTTCACTCCATAGAGATGATGTCTCCATATCTTCGAGGCAAACACTATCACTGCTAACTCGAGGTCATGCGTTGGATAATTTCTTTCATGAGTTTTCGATTGCCTGGGCGCATACGCGATGACGTTCCTGTTCTGCATTAACACGCACCCTAATCCTTTCTTAGAAGCGTCACAATAGACTTCGAATGGTCCATGACGATCCAGTAGAGTAAGTACCGAGGCCGTTGTCAATCTTTCTTTAAATTCTTGGAAACTCTGCTCACATTCAGGTGTCCATTCGAACGGGGCATTTTTCCTGGCTACCTTTATTAACAGTACGGCTATTTGAGAGAAGTTCTTAACAAATCTCCTATAATATCCTGCCAAACCTAAGAAACTTCTGACTTCTGTAACTGTTGTTGGCCATTCCTAGCTTAATACCGCCTCCACCTTACTGGGATCTATAGAAATTCCTCCATGGGATACCACATGGCCAAGAAATTTTACTTCTTTCATCCAAAATTCACATTTGGATATCTTGGTATAAAGTTTCTTCTCTCTTAGAACTTGCATAACTAGTCGTAAATGTTCTGCGTGATCTTGCTCCGTCTTTGAGTAAACAAGTATATAATCAATGAATACCACCACAAATTTGTCAAGACATGGCCGGAATATCCGATTCATGTAATCCATGAATATTGCTGGTGCATTCGTCAACCCGAAGGATATCATAGTGTATTCATAATGTCTATAACGAGCCCGAAACGCCGTCTTCAAAATATCTTCTTCTCGAATCCAAATCTGATGATATCTAGACTATAGATCAATTTTGGAGAATACAGTTGCCCCTTGCAGTTGATCCATAAGATCATCAATCCTTGGTAAGGGGTACTTATTTTTTATCGTTGCCTTACTCAGCTGCCTATAATCCACACATAGTCGTATGCCTCCATCTTTCTTCTTTACTAATAAAACTAGCGCTCCCCATGGTGATGCACTTGGCCTAATAAATTTCTTTTCTGGCAGTTCTTCAATTTGCTTCTTAAGTTCGATCAACTCCAAGGGTGACATTCGGTATGGTGCTATAGATATTGGTTCTGTTCCCAATACCAATTCAATAGTGAACTCAATTTTCCTCTCGGAGGGAAACTCAGGAATATCTTCAGGGAACACATCATGATATTCCCTAACAATTGGAATATTATCTAACTTCTGATTAACCTCTGCTACACTGGTTGATAAGAGGATATACCCTTGACTTTTATCCCCACAGTAGTGTACGGCTAAGGAGCTTAAATAAAGACTTATAGGGATTACTGATTCAGAAGATGAAATAGATGGAAGAACAATGGATTTATCAGAGCAATTTAATAAGGCTTGGTTGGCAGAGAGCCAATCGATACCCAGAATGATGCCGAGGCCGAACAAGGGAAGACAAATTAAATTAACTAAAAAAATTCGACCTCTTATTTGACAGGGGACATTCATACAGATATGATTGGTCTTAACAGGCTCACTTGTAGGAGTAGAAACTAGCAAGTCATAGGGTAATTCAAAATTAAGTAACTGTAAGGCTGACATGTTATCATGAGAGATGAAAGAGTAAGAAGCACCTGAATCGTATACAATAGTCAAGGTCTTACCATTCACTTCACACATATCTTGGATCAAATCTTCTGACTTATTAACCTCCTGTGCATCTATAGTGAAAACCCTTCGCTAGCATTGTGGCTTGGGAGTTGGTTGAGAGTTTCTGGCAGGACATTCATAGATTTTGTGCCCTGATTTGCCACATCCAAAATAGACATATTGACCTGCCAAGCAGGGGCGATTGCCATGATTCTTGCCACACTAGCTGCACGTCTGGTTCGTAAAAGGCCTCTGAGGTTGCTTGCCTTTGTCGACAGCAGGCTAAAACTTTCTCTGCTGCTGAAAGTTGGGCTTGAACCTTAGGCCTTGCCCGGCTAGCCCCTTCTTAAAGTTACTACTAGCTGACCTAGCAGCAACTAACTTCCTGTTACAATCCTCCACTAGGCGGCACTTGTTAACCAACATAGGGAAGTCTCTGATCTCTATTGGCCCTATGGTGGTAAGGATATCTTCTCTCAGCCTACCTTCAAACTTCATGCATTTCTAGGCTTCATCGAGGTTCCGCCGATAAACGGTAGAAAATTTGCACAACTCTTCAAATCTAGCAATGTATTCCAATACACTACTCTTCCCTTGACAGAGGTGCATGAATTCCAACTCCTTAGCATTGCGGATAGAGGCAGGGAAGTACTTCTAGTAAAACGCATCTCTGAATATATCCCAAGTAATATCTGTTTGGGATCCTTTGAATAATCAGTGTGCACCATTCCACCAGAACTCTGCATCCGCTTCCAGCATATAGGTGGCAAAGGTCACCTTCTGTCGATCTGTACAATCGAATATGGGGAAGACCTTCTCCATAACATTAACCCACTCATCTGTCTTATCTGGGTTAAAGGCTCCCCTGAAGCTGGATGGGTTGGCCTTCCTGAACTCAGCGAATTTAAGGTACTCTAGATCTACCCCAAGGCCATTATGATTCTTTTCAAGACCTACCTTTGGCTGCCTCCCTAGTTGACCCATCATTTGTGTTGCTGCAGCTGCTTACTCGTGTATAGCATGCGCCATTTCTCGCATTGTGTCTAGAAACTCAATAGATTCCTCCGAGGTTGAGGAAGTTTGCGGCCTACCTCATCTTCCAGAAGCCATCAAGTTCTAAACACACAAAACAAGAGTAATTGAGTTGATTAGGCCTAATACTAAGTTCAGTGTGCTAGTAAATAATAGCATATGGTTAGGCAATCTTCTCACATGCATTCTATCCATATGGACAAGATTCAATGCATGATAATGTCTAAAGAATACAGAGCATATGCGAAGCATAGTCAGTCCAATCCTCGGGCCTATATTAGGACGAACTGTTCTGATACCAAAATGTAACACCTTACCAGACAAAATCATAATATATTACCTGATAAGTTATTATGTGTGGTGAACTAAGAATTATCCATTTACTTTAATCAATTTTGGTTTAGTAGCGAGATAAACACTAGTCAGTTGTTGTACCGGAAATAAAGTAACACAAACAAGATTTCGGAATAACCAAACTACATTTCTTTTCAAAGTTGTCAAAAGAAATAAAATACAGTACAGGGTAGAAAGAAATGAGGCTGCTAACACAAAATAAATCAGTCTGTCTATATGAACAGCACCATAACTGGTCCCCATGGAATATTGCATGTATAACTAATAACTCCTACCCATATGCCTATGACCTAAACTACCAAAAGAAGGTCATCCTCTACGTCTACCATTGTTGCGGCGTGTACTCCAACTAAATGGATTCCGAAGAAAGGAATCCATTCGCCATATCGGCATCAATAAGGGTATAGTCTATACTCGGGGTAGAGGATGATGACGACGAGCTCACTACCTCCGATCGATCCTCCTCAGACATGGAGGCAGAGGGGATTCGCTACGGTGGAGCGACTAGCGGAGCCATGACTGGTGCTGCTGCTGGTGCAGGTGGAGGTGGAAAAGGATGAGCCACGTGGCGAGGGATGGCAATGTAAGGGACGTCAAGGTCAAAGAGCGGGCGCATAAGGGGTACAGCAAAATCTCTCTGGAAAAAGAAATAAAGGCAAAACTAGCATCTACCGAATATGTACACAAAGTCTATGAACGGATTGATATGGATGTGGAGCTCTAGAAACTCAATAAGTAGGACGCCAATTGTCGTGTTCTCCATGCTCTAAGAATGATGCGGAAATGTAGAATGGGGTGAGAAATAAAGATTTCTCAGTAGGAAATCCTAAGTATCTATAACTGTCATCGCTGCCATTCTCAGGTGTTTCGGATCTTAATTAAAAGAAAACGTTACATCAACAGGATATTTTACTCAATTAATTATAGAAATCATATCCCAAAACACAACTTCGTTTTACTTAAGGAGATAAAGGAAAATAAGACAGAAAAATAAGCAACAAGACATATATTTTGACCTAATTAAGTGGCAGCTGTAAAGTAAACCAAAGTACATATATAGTAGATAATAGTGCAATTAACTCAAATCATGGTAATAGAAATTATGGATATGCAGAAATGATAATGCACTTGACTTTAACTCATATTTTTCCATACTTGGTCCCCTGGGAGTATATTGGCCATAAAACTCCTGAGTAATCGTCTGCTTTTCAGGATCGAGCTCATTCCTATACAGGGTCGCCAGGTTTACTTTCCCCGACTTCCCTACTGATCTATTCCCCTTAACTTTGTTTAAGGGCTGGCCCAAGTCTTAAACAGTACCACTCTGGCCCACGCTAGCTGGGTCTATGCCATGCCTCATGTGGTAGCTTGGTATGTCTTTTTTGCAGGTTTTGATAAATCTTATTCTTCTTTGGACATGGTTGTACATGCAGATGCTACATGCATTCATTCATATACTTCACATCATACTTAACGCATTCTTGCATATATGAATCTTATGAGCATAACGTATAAATGTTTATAACATTCATATAATTCACATATTTCTACCGGAATTGTGGGCAGCATAACGGATCATGTCCACTTCCCCATGAATAGTGCTAGAAAATCAGGAGACTTTAATCAAACAGCAAACTCAATATCTAAGATTATAGTCATAGAAAGAATATAATAATATCATTAGGTACAAGCTTTAAAACCTTAAGTCTTAATTCATCTTGCAAGCTTCTAACTACTATTCCGAGTTTGACTTCCAAGTTTGAATTTTTGCCTGAGTTCCAAGATTACCTAAGTTCCGACTTCCTGCGTTATGTTCGATCTCCGGGATTATATAATTTCCGACTTCCGAGGCTATGTTCAATGTAGATTGATCCCAATCTCCAACCTGATCACAAGATTGGTCTTTTTCCAGAACTCTATGGGTGTTTCCTAAATTCTAAGTTTCCGATATTGACTATATTCGATTGTAATTTCATATTCACTAAGTTCCGAGTTCAACCTTAAGTACACTCTCCCGAGTTCAACCTTAAGTATAACTTTCCGAGTTCAACCTTAAATATTCATGACCTAACTTTCTATTCTACTATGTCCCAAATTCAACCTCAAAGAGCCCCAACCTAGTCCCTTATTTACTAAGTTTAGAGTTCAATTTTTAAGTGTACTGACCTAGCTCTTTATTTGCAAAGTCCTGACTAACGATATTAACTCAAGTTATTTGTGTCTTATCCTAGACTTGTTCTACTTCCAGCCAAAATTGCACTCTTGTAAGGGAAAATTCACTAAATAGAAATCTGGGTGAAATTATGTAAAATTTATATCCATGTAAAGCTAACAGAACAAACTTTCAAATTGAATAAGTATAATTCAAGATATAAGCTCTAAAACTTGACCCCATGAGACTACCCTGTTCCAACGTGGGTTAAACTTAAGGTAAATTCATTGACATACTAGGAATAGATGATAATGAATCTGAATCTGCAATTTTTATGGGATATTCTCTCATGTGTTAGCTTTCAAACAACGTTGGATTCACTTAATTTGGAGGTGTGTAGGGTGAGTTACACCCTTCTCAACTCACACTGCCCGGATGAAGATCCTAATTTCTAGGTCAATCTTCAAAAATTCATATCTACCTCTATACTGATCCAATGGCCTTATATTATATATGTGTAGAAAGCCCTGAATGTCTAGTTTCATATAAAAATAGATTCATGAGATTTGAATAGTTGTAGGCCGAGTCGTGCACTCCGCCGTATGGACTGCCGAGGAAGAACCTTAATAGCTTCTTGAGTTTTCTCTTCTCTCCAAGTCCTTTCATACAAATTTCAATTCTAATCATGACATACAAAATCAGCCATAAACCATCACCATCATTTCACATAATATCAATATCATGTGGTATACAAAACCCACACACAACTCCAAACCAAGGAAAATAAGAAGAGAAGTAGGATTCTTACCTTTGCTAGGTATGATTCTTGTTGAATTTGTAATTGGAGTTGAAGAAATCTGGCGATGGCTTGAAGGTTTGTGGGAAAGGAAGATGATATGAGTTGAGATGAGATGAGACAATGGAGAAAAATGGAGAGGGGTCAGTATAGATAAGGGCCGAAAATGTGCAAGGGTAGAAAAGGAAAAATTTAAAAACTTCTCAAGCAAGTTACATGTGATTGGTGGATTTGAATAGGTTATGTAACTTGGTTTGGCAGCCCATTTGGAGGGCTGAGATAGCGCCACTTGCTTAGGTAAGTTGGCTAAGTCTTGGCCATCCATCCTAGGGTTCTCACAGTATGATTTCTATTGATCTAGTTTCGATAGTTTAAATTACGAAAATCTTACCGATTTCTCTTAAATCGGTAAACCGGTTTTAGAAAAATTCTATGAGATTTCCTATGTTCCTAATCTAATTCCATCAAGCCTAATCACTTCTAAATCACACTTAATTGGCTTTAAGTAAATATTTAATCGAATTTTCATTAAACCTACTTATTTGGTAAAAACTGAACAACTTGGTTAGTAATGATAAACTTTTCTCGGACGTTATAGTCTACAGACTTTAAAATGAGATGAGATCAATTTTATATGAAACTAGACATTTAGAGCTTTCCAACCATATAAATTGTAAGACTATTTGATTAGTATTGAGTGATATGAATTTTTGAAATTTACCCTAGATTTTTGCCTTTGAATCTAACCACAATAGTTTGTGCAGGGAATAACTCACCCCTATAGAACTTCAAATTGAGGGCAATCAATTTTTTTAAAAATCTTACATTGAAGGCAACACCTCATAGAATTTTTGGAGCCAAATTCAATCCCTGTTACTGCTAGTAATTCATTGAATTTGTCCCATGTCCTAATCGAGCTAGAAAATAGCAGCTCAAGTTAGCTAAATTCAAGAGCTCATAACTTGAGTTCTACTTATTAAAAGGGAAGGAAACTTATTGGAAATAAAAGTTGATTCAATTAGCTTTAAAATACGGTAGGTTATGCTCTTCTTAATATGCTCTGGCCAGGGTAATGAGTGAAACTAGACAATGCAAGTAAAAAATTCATAACTCTCTCATTTTAAATCCAGTGAACCTATAATTTATATGGTTGGAAACCCTTGAAATCTAGTTTCATCTAAAATTAGATTCACTCAATTTTGATGTCTACAGATGGAGCTGTACCTTTTACTGTATGGACAGTACACTTAGGGTTTCAATATAGCATTTATGTTTTGTGTATCTTCTTTATCTTTCAATCAATCTTCAGTCCAGATTAGTGATTTTGATTTTAAATCAGTAGAAATAAACCATATGGTCATCCAAAATCATCAAATAAGAATAGTATGAAGAAACCTAGGCAACCCTAAACCATAGAAAGTAACCAAAATCCGAAGCAATCCTACCTAATATCAAGACTTAAGCCTTTCTACTTATAATTTGAGGGTGCTGTGCCTTCAAATTCTTGAAATATGTACAAACCCTTATTGATCTTAGATGGACTGATGCCAAAAGGTCAAGGGGAAAAAGATCCTTTTGAGTTAATCTTAAGGTCTACTTGAGGATATACAAAGGATAGTAGAAGATTTGGTGCTAGGAGCTAAAATCACCAAAGCCTTATGTGAAAGTTGTAAGGTTGGAAGTGAAATGGAGTGAGTATGAGGAAGAAATGGAGGATACAAAACAAAAGGGGCTGGCCAATATTTTATGGGCATGGAAGGAAGAATTTGTTAACTTGCGGAAAAAGTTGGAAAAAGAGTGTGATTGGTGGATTTGATTGGCATTTTTAAATTTACTAAATCTCCAATCATGTGACTACCATTTAGCCAGCATGATGGGGTGAATGGCTAGTTCCTGGCCATATATATTAGGGCTTTCAACTAGTGCTCTTGTCATCCTACAGTACATATCTCTACTAATTCTATTCTTGCTCTACAGAACACCGAAATCCACCCGATTTCTCTTAAACTAGTAAAACATTTGCTAATTGCCTACATGAAATTTCTCGATAAAGAAACTCAAATTTGTCTAACCCTAATGGACACATTTTGCTCTTGACCAATCGTATACCTATAATGTATCAAAATAAATTAGTTAACATATTGATCAAGTACACTGTTCTTCAGAATGTTACACACTATCCCTCTTAAAAGAATTTTGTCCTAAAAAATCACCTATTAAGTTAATTATTTATAACTATAAGCATGTTATAAAAGGTTTACACATAGGCACACAAAGATTTGATAAGTATGATTAAGAAAGTACAAGAACCCTATTAGGATAATTTAATATAATATGGTTGGTTGAAAGCCAATCTAGGTTCTAGGTTATTTCTAATCTTGTGCTCACTCCTTTGAAGGTTTGGTCCTTTTAGTACTTAGGGTAAAAACCCTTCCTTGATTTGTGGCTTGGGAGTGGATGGCTGATATCTAGGGCATTTTGTAATCATATGTCCTAGCTTTCTACACTTAAAGCATATATTTTGTCCGGCCAAGCAAGGTCTACCCCTATGATACTTTCCACATTTTGAACATTCTTATCTCAATTGACTGTCGCGGCTGCTTACTCTCATATTCACTAGGTGGTAACTACTTCTTGGGTGGTGGGGTGTGTTGGGATTTTGGACCTTCAAGCACTAGTCTCTTTCCATAAACATCAAGTTGGGCAGTATTCAACTTTTTGTTGCACTCCTTGACTACTCTGCATTTGTTTACTAGGGCATCTCTGATCTCCATGGATCTGACTACTACCAAAATATCTTTTCGTAGTCCACATTCAAACTTAACACACTTCTAAACCTCATTTGGATTATGCTAATTAATGGTAGGGAATTTGCACATCTTTTCAAATTTAGCTATATAGTCTGGCATGCTTGTACTTCCTTGCCAGAGTTGCAGAAATTCTAGCTCTTTATCATTTCGGATAGAAGAAAGAAAGTATTTCTAGTAGAAGGCCTCCTTAAACATGTCCCAGGTAATCTTTATTTGAAAATCTTCTAGCAATCATTACATGTTGTTCCACCAAAACTCAGCATCTGCTTCTAACATATAGATAGCAAACGCCACCTTTTGGTAATTAGTACAAGCAAAAACTGAAAAGGCCTTCTTCGTCACCTTAATCCATTCCTCAGCTTTGTTTGGATTGAAGGCTTCTCTAAAGCTAGGTGAATTTGCCTTCCGAAACTCTACAAACTTGTGATGCTCCAAATCAACCTCATGTCCATTTAGGTTTCCTCCTCGTCTTTCTTCTAATTGTCTTCCTAGCTGATCCATCATCTAATGTGATGTGGCTACTTGTTCCCTTATTGCATATGCCATCTCCTATAGCGTGCACATGAAATTAGTAGGATCTTCAGGAGCAAGTTCAGCTCGTGACTTACCACGCCTACTGGAAGCCTTTAGCTCCTAATCACAGACAACAAAACATTAAGTTAATCAAGCCCAATACTGATTTAAGTGTGACAGCAATTGATTATATTCATAGCTAGTTTGTCATGCATATCTAATCTTATATCCTATCTAAATAGATAAGATTTGTTGCATGATATTAACTAAGAATTCTAGAGTGCACTGGAAGCATAGTCAATCCAATCCTCAGGTCCGGCTAGGATCGACCTACTCTAATACCAAAAATATAATGTTCATGCTAGCTAGGCCTATGCCATATCTTGTGTGGTAGCTACAATTGGTACCTATCAGAGCATGCATGCTAGTTGGATCCTTTGCCATGCCTTACGTACGCCCTAGGGCGGAGAGTCATGATTTGCCACAATTCACGCACGAAAGTTCCCAAGGATTGGCTTAATTTCCTTTGCTTTGACACCAAAAATGTAACACCCTCCCAAATATAATATTATGCTTAAGTCATACTATCATATTAAGAGTTGCTACAATTGATTAAACGAACCTTAACTCATTATTTGCTTTACTTTTTGTGAGGATAACACAATATCTTGTACGTTCTACATTTATTTGGTATTACAAAATAGTCTCACAATTTATAATGAATAAATCTAATAAGAGTTCCCAACTAGGAGAAATAGCTATCCAATACTAACATATATACACTGATCAATGGCCTTTAACAATCAGCCCAGTTTCGTTCTTAATCTACTGGGTTGCCCTTCTTCAACATCTCCTAGGCTGCTTGGAATTGACACAGAAATACATATAGGAATGAGAATTTTACATTCTTAGTAGAATCTCTAGACTACTTCCGAAATCCATGTCATAATTGTCGTTCTAGCTGCTTTAGTTTATTATAAAAAGGTGATCTTATATATTGTAGTAGGGTTCATTCGTTCAATTTAGAAAACATATCTCCCTGCATAGATTTCATTTTAAGTCATACACTAAGGTATAGCATAGAAATAACTATAGAACAACTAAGTAGGCATCTTCCTGATGAATCAAATTATCAAATAAAAGTAAATATGATACATGTTCATGAATCATATGAATAAATGCACTTTCTCACTTTTCTTTCTTACTTTCCATATACCTCTAATCTTTGCTGCCCTTGGGTAGGATGATCAGGGAGTGAGCTCAACTCATGACCATTGTCACATAGAACTATCCTATAAGGGAACCCACATGCCTCTAAATTGGACGGACTCAACTAGCCAACTGACTCCAAATTAGAAAGACCTAATAGTCTTAGTTGCCTTCACAAGGAAGGAAGCTGCCTCCAAGTGAACGGATCCACATCTTATCTACTTAACCATTCTCGTATGAAAGGACATAACTGTCTCCGAGTGAAGGGATTTCATCTTATCTGTTCTTATGCTCAGATATTCATATATGAATAAGCTCAAGAAACTTGTATCATGATACGTTGTTCATATAGTTTTGCCAAAAATTCGGCAACATAACAACTGAAACATGAGGTTTACCGATATATAGACAGTATAATTCTAGCTAGCCAGTCATAATAATCAAAATAATCATAAAATAGATCAATAGCATATCATTTTTGATAAGATTTTCTTATAAAATTTAAGTCATTGGCTCCTTAGAGTTCAAAGAGCTTCTAAACCTTAAAACTCTTGAGGGTCCTAACTTTATTAGATTTGCTCTATACTTATAAATTGAACCATAATTCCATTTTAATTCATTTCAATATGAAATTTTAATACGTTGTAGTCTTATTAGTCTGCTTTTAAACCTCTTTCATCCCATTAGTTTTGATGTGTATAACTTAAGTTATTAATGTTTTGCCCAAGGTTACCTTATTTCAGGACAAACTTGAACGCTTACACTTAGAAAATCGCTAAAATTTCATTTCTCAGAATTTCTATATGATTTTTATATAATATGAAGCTAATTGAATTATCTTTCAATCCTAACAAGTTTCATCCTAATTGAGTAAGTAAAGCTCAAGTTATGAGTTCCTAAAATAGGCTTCTCTATGCTGCTTTATTCCAACTCGAACAGGACATAGAGCAACTTTATGGAATTATTGAGAGCAATATGCTTAGAATTTAAACCTGAAATTTTTATAGTATGATTAATTATATGCTAACTTTGTGAAAAATTTGTTGCACTCAATTTGAAATTGTATAAGGCAAATTATGCCCTTCTCAATGTGCTCTTGTCACGGTGATAAGTAAGACTAGATAGTATAGGTCAAAATTTCATAACTTTCTTATTTTAAACCCAATGAACCTATAATTTATATGATTGGAAATTTTGAAGTTTAGTTTTATCTAAAATTGGATTCACTCAATTTTGATGTCTATAGACGGAGCTATACCATTCGCAGTACGGAAAGTACACTTAGGATTTGACCATAGCATTTCTATTTTGTGTATCTTTTCCATCTTTCAATCAATCTTCAGTCCAAACCAATGATTCTCATTTAAAATCACTATGAATAAACTATATGATCATTAAATATCATCAAATAAGAATAGTGTAAAGAAACCCTAGGCAACCCTAAACCATAGAAAGTAACCAAAATTCAAAGAAATCCTACATAATATCAAGACTTAAGCCTTTCTACTTGTAGTTTGAGGGTGCTATGCCTTCAAACTCTTGAAATATGTACAAACCCTTGTTTGATCTGAGATGGGCTGATGCCAAAAGGTCAAGGGGAAAAGGATCCTTTTGATTTGATCTTAAGGTCTGCTTGAGGATATATAAAGGATAGTCAAAGATTTAGCTCAAGGTGCTAAAATCACCAAAGTCGTATGTGAAAGTTGCAAGGTTGGAAGTGAAACGGAGTGAATATGAGGAAGAAATGGAGGATGCAAAACAAAAGGGACTGGCCAAAACTTTTATGGGCATGGAAAGAAGAATTTGTTAACTTGTGGACAAAGTAGGAAGTGGACAAAGTAGGAAAGTTGAAAAAAGAGTGTGATTGGTGGATTTGATTGGCATTTTGAAATTTGTTAAATCTCCAATCATGTGGCTACCATTTAGCCAACATAATGGGGTGAGTGGCTAGTTTTTGGTCACATATATTAGGGCTTTCAACTGGTGTTGTTGTCATCCTATAATATAGATTTCTACCGATTCAATTCTTATTCTACAAAACACAGAAATCCACCCAGTTTCTCTTAAATTAGCAAAATATTTGCTAATTGTCTACATGAAATTTATCTACAAAGAAACTCAAATTTGTCAAACCCTAATGGATGCATTTCGCTATTAGTTGGGCAAGTATATAGCTTCTTCTTGAAAATTGCAACTATCAACATCTCGACTGATACTGAGGCTTTAGCCATTTCTTCTTCAGCCAAGTTTTTGCCGTCGACTAAGATTAATTGTGGCCCTAGGCCTCTTCTTTTGTTGTCCTTTTTCTGCTCTTTCTCCATGTTAAAATGCTCAATTCTGGGGGCCTTGGTTATTAGCTAATTGAGATTTGCATATTCTAAAGCAATCAGCCTCTTCCTTAACTGAGGATGCATATTTCCTATGACAATGATGGCATAATCAACTTCTAGCAATTTGGCATTGCATCTGCTCCCCAACTTAAGAAATATTTCCAAAAAATTAGCTACAGTCTCATCATCTTATTGCTTAAGGCTCATGAGATCCACCACCATAACTTCTAGCTTAGGCCGATAAAAGCGATCATGGAATAGTCATTTTGTGGCTGCCCAGTTTTGAACAAAATTGGGAGGCAAAGACAAATATCAAGTAAAAGCCATTGTAGCTAAAGACAAAGTATCTATACAGTGCTTGTTGGTTAGTTGGTTGCACTAGGCTAGCTTGCTGTAATGGTGCAAGTTTCGGCTGAAATAGTGGCAGTTGATTTCCTAATGATTGATCATTTAGCCATTAGGAAGAAGAGCATAAATCATTTTGCTGATAGCTCGGTTGCTGAGCTATCGGCTGATACAACAATAGTTGAGGACTCAACCATTGGCCAATAAACTACAAACTATTCTGATAATAGCTCGACTATCGTATGTAACACCCTAATAAATCCATACTACGCTTCAATCATATTATGACGTTTTATTAGTTTTTACTTATACTCACAGAAAACTAAACTTCATTTATAAATTAAGTTGCGTGAAAAGTACAATAAAATTTTTTTTTTGAAACACGTCGTTGCTTTGCAGCATTTAGGAAAGTAAAGCTTTGAGCAAGAATATAGAAGAGTGTCGTATACAAATCATGTCACAATATAGTAAAACATGGGACCAAATAAATAAATAGTAATAACAAATGCATTGCATTACATTGCTAATCGTTTCATTCATATGGGTTCATAATGTTAAATAATAGACAGAAGGGAGCTCATCGTCGTGCCATGACCGAAATACTAAATACCAATTACAAATTTAAAATGACATAGTTTGTCATAGAAAAGAATATATGAAGGTGAAGAGCAATGGTAACTACAAGTCCAAAACAACATCATCTGGCATCCCTTATCATACATCCACTCATGGTGTGGTAGCTCCAAACTCTACTCCACTGGATGTGCCATCAAAATCTGGTGACGATACGGAAAATAACTAGGGTGAGAAATGGTATTTCTCCGTAGGATTTGAATCTGACGCAGAGGTGTCATCGTCATCATCCCAGCCACTTCGATTTTATTAATGAAAATAGTAAGCATTCATGAGGTCCAATTATTAGATTTTTGAAAAGATGAATATCCAAAGCAAATTCAATTGTTAACATACCCTCTAATTCATAAGAATTTTATTGTAACATGTATGGGAACAAGTATAATTACATATGACATACATGGATGTGTATTAGGCTTCTCCTAATACCTTCCCTTCAAGGGTTTGAATTGAAATCCCTTTTCTTTGCTTAACTTGACTTTATCTTAAATCTTTTTCACCCACTAAATATACGTGGTAATGAGCTCATACCGTGGTCGTCGCCCCTATAAATTTTCGATACTTACACTAGCTAGGTCAAAGCCATACCTCATGTAAGCATTATCCCCTATACTCACACTAGCTGAATCTATGCCATGCCTCATGTGAGTCGTGGGTGGAAGGGGAGTTAAATACGGGTCACCTTCCCTTTTGAAGGATCACACCCTTAATTCACTCTCTTCTTATTAAAGCTTATGATACAAAAATTATTCTAAGTCCATAGATTTTGCGGAGTTCTGGTAGCATAACAGCTAAACCAAAACTTCCCAAAATTTTGCCAAATAGCGAATCCAATATCACATATTATTAAGCATCATTATCATCATCATATCAACATTATCATTATCATATCATCATCATCATCATCATCATCATCATCTCAGCCCATAGAGGCATACATAACACACAAAGTCTTATGAGTTTAACTTAGTAAATCTGGTGCAAGCTTTTAATTAAATTTGCCTCTTGTGTCAATTCTTTTATTAGGCATAGTGCTAATTTCATCTATTATCCTTTTTGAAGCTTTTTAAGTTGACTTATAAATTTTTTATTATATCTTAATTTGAGGGTCTTAATATCTTTAAGCTTATTTCTCATTAACCTTTAAACTTAACCATAACCAATTTTACTTTTTACAATGGGCAGTAACTTCAAAAATTCGTCATAATTTCATCTTTTGTAATTTTGACTTGAATTTTGATAGGATTATACTTCTCTGAGTCTATTTTTAAACAAAATAAACCCACTTAAAAATTCATTCTGTAACTTGAGATATGTACGTTTTACTCCAATTATTCTATCTCTTAGTTTCATTCCAAAATAGTGACTCGTAAACTTTACTGGGAGCTCCCCATAAGGAATCTGCCAAAACTATTTTATAGGGTGTTTCTTTATATCTTAGCTTTCTAACCAAATTGGTCCCACTGAAAAATGTTTTGTATAACTCAAGTTATTAAGATTTTAGTATAGACTACCCGAACAAAAACACATCTGGGAATAGCAAAATTTTGAAAATTCATATCTCCCTCGTTTTAAGGCCAAAATTTACATATTTTATATGTATAAAAAGATATACGAGTATATTTTCATTTAAAATTAGTTTTATTGCATTTGGAGTTATATTGAATGAGTTATGGGTCGTGCCATATAGACTACTAAAATTTTCTAACTTCAATTGTTTTTGTTTCCATTAGTTTTCTTGTAAAAACATTAAGTCTTTTCTTCAAGTGACCACTTTTATCTTCTAAACCACTTTTATACTTTGAATCTTGATGGAAAATCAATATTTTGAGTTCTAAAAAGTTGGGTTCAAAATGAGATAAATGCATAACCAAAATCATTCTTCCAAGAAAAAAGCAACATCAACAAGTAAACTTCTTATAATAAGAGTATGGCCATGAGGCCTTTAGAGCAAGTTCTAGAACCACCTAGCTATGGAGAGCTTAGGAGTTCTAGAGCTTGAAAACATAGAAGAAGAAAGGTTTTAAGTCACTACAACAAAGATTCTCTTGAAAGCTTGAAGAGAAAGAAAGGTGTTGGAGATGGCCTCCTTCTTCTTGAGTTTGTTAATGGGGCTAAGTAAGTATTTGTTTTGCTTCTTCAAGAACCAAAGAGGGTGGTCCTTGATGAGTTTGCAAGGTGGTGATAAAAGATGAGGTTGATGATAGTGGAAAAGTTAAAAGAACAAGAAGAGGAATGCTAGGGGGCTGGTTGCTTCGCTTCTCCAATGAGCAAGAAGGAGTAGGTGAGTTTTACTTCTTTTTCAAGTAAGAAGGCTATGAACCTTGGGATAAAAGGGTTGGTTGTTTTTTTTTTTTAGTCTTGGTTCATGCTATAGACCATTTTGTGTTTCCTCAAGTGGCCAAAGGCAAGATCCACTCACTCTTGTAACAAGATTCTAGTGAAGACTAGCTCTTCCTTAGGTTAGGCTTGGCTAGAGAATAATGCCAAAATAGACTTGATCTAAGGGTGCAAGATTAGGAAACAATGGATGGTTGGATCTTGCTCTTGTCTTGGCTGGAACTTTCATGCAACAATTAGGAGGAATTTTTGAATTTTTGAAGCTATTAGAATTATCTAAGTTATTAATTAATTTGATTAGTTTAATTTCTCTTTAGTTGATTTCGGTTAATTACACTTTTAAGACATTTTTCCTCTAAAAGAATTGTTCTCATGATTTATGTATTTAGGGTGTAAGAATTAATTTATCTCAATTGATTAAGGTAAAACATTTGTCATGTATTTAATTAATAACATTATCTTAGCTTGATTATCTTTCTAAATTATGGATTAATGAGGTTCGAATGATTAAACTTTAATTAAAACGTTTAGTGCATTATAATTCAATTATTGACTTGACTCAATTTACTAAGCTCTTGCTCATCGAGATTAGCCAATTAGTCTTCAGTTAATCGTTAACCTCTCTAATTAGCCAGGGTCACTGAGCTAATTAGCTGAGACAAAATTTGGGATGTTACACCGTACCATTAGTTGAGACACCGAAGGCTGAGAGCTTGGCGGCTAAGCAATAGATTGTAAATTGTTTTGTTGACAATTCGACCGATTAACTAATCGAGCTCTTGGCTATTGAGCGATTGGCTACATAGTTTGCTATTAAGCGATAGATTGTCCTGATAGAATAATGTACACTAGTTAAGTTATTGCTTGAAGTAGAGATGATCCCTATGGCTACTCTGTAACACAATATTCCTATGCTTTGCATTCATTTCTTCAAGGTAAGGGAGTTGAGTCCACGTGAATAGGCATAGCTGGGAATGCTGGTTGATTGGTTGGTAGAGATGGAATGATTGTCCATGGTTGCCTCCCAACATGATCCTCCATGTTGCTCGGCTGAATATCATCTCTAGCTATTGGTTGTGTGGCATTCCGTGTGCTAACCTACACTAGAATAGGCCAATTTGGCTGGAAAACTAAATAAGTAGTTTTCTGAGGATCAACACTCGATTGCCCCCCAGCATTGAATGGCATGGCCAAATGGCACAACATTGTACTTTTATTTGTTGGATAAATACTTCTTAGCTCTTGAGCATGCATGTTCCGCACCTTATTTTCGACCATTGGCTCAATAATTCCGGCTAATTGCATTGACAACCAGCATATCAAATCGGTTGCCTTTGTTTGGCCTCAATGCCTGGAACTGGGTTTGGCTAACACAAGGCTGCCATGGCTGCAGGCTGATTAGAGGAAACTATGGCTACAACTATTTGTATTGTCATAGGCATTGTCATTAGCTACCAAATTGGTAAGCTGATCTGCCGATGGTCCCATCGAGCATGCCACAATATGTTCCGCACAAAAATATTGGCTAGTTGCATAGGTTGAGAGTCGAGGGCATGTCAGGAAACTATTTCAAGATGACCTATAGGCTTGGCTAGTGCAAAACACTATTGATTCCCATGATCAGGCTATTAATACCAAGAGAGCGACCCTATCTTTCAGCAAATGCATTCCCAAGCTACTCCAAAAAGTGTTTGGTAGGCAAATAAGAAAATCAGGTCACCAAAAGAAAATTGACGAACGGTTGAAGGCTAATGGAATAGATTGAAAGTTAATTAGGCTAAAAGTAAATGACATATTATAAATGAAATGTAGAAAAAAAAATGCAATAAAATACTTAAAATTAAAGGCAAGAAAATTAAAGTACTAAAAAATATAAAGATAAATGTAAAAGAAACTTGTATATGACGAAGTATATACACATGTACTATAGCTAAACCAATTTTAGATGCTTGTGTAGCGGTTATTATCCTTTGAAGCGTATGAATATAGCGTATATCACCTGGCGAGTGGTCAAAGTGCTGCCTGCACTTATTTTTCGTTTCTGACGGGATTCACGGGAAGCGCAAATTTTCTATGTATAACCGGTGTAAAACGCTTTTGCTTGTCAATTAACCGACAGTGTTTGTCCATAATGGGGTTATACTTGAACTGAGTCAAATCATTATTGTTGCGCGACAAATTCTCGTCTGTAAAACAAAAGACGAAACAGGTGAATAGCGATCTGAGTGTCGCCTTTCGGAGCAATTCTATTCGTAGTTTTTGAACAAAATCGTTTACTTGGTCAAGAAAGGCTTGGCGGCATTCTGAATTCTGTGATGGAAGTCTCCATCACGAAATAGGCAGGAAGAATTTCAAGGATTTATGATAAGAAGGCGAAATAACGAAGGAACTTACTCATTACTGTCAGACTTAGATGACTTGGACAACTATAATTAAGTAAGATGAATGAGCTCCAAGCTAAATCATTTTAAATTTATAATTATTTATTAATTCTTTTAATTTGTTTCAATAATTTTGAATGTACATATAATTTTTTATTCAAATTTGTTATTCTTTAATTAATATTTTAGCATTAGATATTAGTATAACTTTTTATGATTAATTTAGATTTTATATTTATATTATCGGTTTAATTTATATGTACTATTAAGGTAAAAAAAATATTAAATTTAATTTGTATATATTGTCAGTATAAAAAAATTTTATACAGATATTCAATAATATGTTACTACATCAACAAGAGTGTTTTATTCAACCACCTATTATCTTAAAAATTTTACAAATTCAAGCATGTAATTGAATGATATTGTAAAATTTTTTTACATTATCTATATTAATTAAACTCTTAAACTTTTATACTATCATTCAATTATATATTATCACATCAGTAAATATGGTTAAGTCTCATACCTACTACTTAAATGGTCATACAAATAAAATGATATGATTGGTTGACTGTTTAAAAAATCTTTTACACTATTTGTATATCAAAATTAAATTCTTATATTATTTTATAAAAACATTGATGATTAATTTGATTTATTAAACTTAAAAATTATATATTTTTATTTTATAAAAATTTTAATAAAAAATTGAATCAAGTAACCAATCCAATCGAATTTAAATTAATTTAACTTAGGTTGGTTTTTAAAAGATAATCCGACCGAATCATATTAAACTAAAATAAACTTTATTACTTTGATCAGTTAATTTATTTTTTTATCTCAAGACTAATTTGAACAGAAACGTGAATGCCCCATTGGCTCCTTGTGTAGGAGATATTCTCCTTTGAGGAGCATATGCATATAGCATACATGACTTGGCGAGTGGTTAAATGTGCACGGTCCTCCACTGTATACTGCCTGCACTTCAAGTCTTCAAAGGTGTATTTCTTTCTTTCTTTCTTTTTATTTTATTTTATTTTATTTTTCTTTTGTGACATGAAGCGCAAATCTGCTATATATAGCCCATATGAAATGCTTTTGCTTTGCCAATCAAGCGACAGAGTTTGTAAATAATGGGATTATACTTGAAACAAGTTAATAGTGATCTGAGTCATCGCCTTTCGCAGCAATCCTATGTGCAAAATCGTTTACTCGGTCAAGAAAGGGTTGGTGGCCTTCTGAATTCTTTATTGATGGATGTCTTCATCATGAAATAGGCGTGAAAAATTTCAAAGATTGATGATAAGACCGGGGGATAACGAAGGAACTTACTCGTTACTATCAGACTTAGATGATCTGGACAACTATAAGTAGAGGAATGCGTTCCAAGATAAACCATTCTAAATTTCTTGTCCTTCTTAATCTGTCGTCGTGAGAGTGTGCCCAATAATCATCCTCAATGAGAATTCATCTAGTCTTATTGCCTTTCTTTATACCCTTTTGTTTGATAAGCTTGAGTTTCAACACTTATGTAGCAACCAGCCGCTGTCTTGTCCACCAACAATTCTTGTTGCTCCATTTGAAGGACAACCTTGTGTTCAATCCTGCCAAATCCAAAAAACTGATTCATTGGAATCAGAGTGGTGATTGCTGTCAATGGAATGGAGTAGCATGCAACAACGGACATGTAATTGGCCTTGACTTGAGTGAGGAATCTATTTCCAGAGGACTAGATAATTCTAGTCTCTTTGACCTGCAATATTTGCAGAATCTGAATTTGGCTTACAATGACTTCGGGTCTCTGATTCCTTCGAAGTTTGTTAAGCTAAAGAATTTGGTGTACTTGAATTTGTCAAATGCAGGCTTTGAGGGGCAGATTCCAACTGAGGTTTCTCAACTGACAAAGTTGGCTGTTCTTGATTTGTCTACCCCTTCTACCTCATCTCACCCTGTTAAACTTGAGAAGCCAAATTTAAGAATGCTTGTAGAAAACCTTACACAAATCACAGAACTGTATCTGGATGGTGTCAGGGTATCTGCTGTGGGAAAGGAGTGGTGCCAAGCCCTATCTTCATTACAAAAATTACAGATTTTGAGCATGTCGTCTTGCAATCTCTCCGGACCAATTGATTCTAGACTAGCAAGACTTCAGTCACTTTCAGTAATTCGACTAAACCAAAATAACATTTCAAGCCCTGTGCCAGAATCCTTTGGAAGCTTCTCCAATTTGACCGTCCTGGAGCTTAGTGGTTGCATGTTGAGTAATGTTTTCCCAAAGGGTATCTTCCAAATACAAACGCTAAAGCTTCTTGACATATCAAATAATCAAGATCTTCTTGGTTCCTTGCCAAACTTCCAACAAGATGGATCTCTTCACACATTAAATCTCAGCAATACAAATGTCTTTGGCCAGTTACCAGGTGATATTTCCAATCTGAAGCAGTTGTCTACTGTAGATCTATCTCACTGCCAATTCAATGGAACACTCCCTGTTTCATTATCAAAACTCACCAAACTTGTTCACCTAGACTTGTCATACAACAACTTCACTGGCCTTATTCCAACATTCAATATGTCCAGGAACCTTAGATATTTATCGCTTTTTCAAAATGCTTTGTCAGGATCACTTCCATCTGCTTATTTTGACAACCTTGTAAATCTTCTCCAAATTGATTTTGGAAATAACTTTCTCGATGGAAAAGTCCCTTCCTCTCTATTCACACTTCCATATCTACAGGAAATTTCACTTTCTAATAATGGATTTGATGGCCTATTAGGTGAATTCCCAAATGCAACTTCCTCCAGATTACAATTCATTGATTTCAGCAGTAATAATTTACAAGGTCCTATTCCTGTTTCCCTCTTTCAATTTAGAAGACTCCGTTTCCTTCAACTTTCTTCAAATAACTTCAATGGAACTATACAGCTACATATAATTTGGAGGTTGCAAGATCTACATACATTAGGTCTCTCACATAACAACTTGTTAGTTGATACAACTGTCAATGATGATCAAGGCCTTTCACCCTTTCCCAGCATGAAATACCTATTGTTGGCTTCTTGCCAGTTGAAGGAATTCCCAGGATTCTTGAGAAATCAATCCCAACTAATTGCTTTGGACCTATCCGGCAACCAAATTCAAGGAATTATACCCAACTGGGTTTGGAGATTTGAGTCTTTGCTTTATCTGAACCTTTCCAACAATTTTCTTACAGGTATGGAAGGACCCTTTCCAATTCGCAGTTCCAATCTATTTGTGATTGATCTTCATTCCAACCAGCTTCGTGGGTCGATTCCCATTGTCAGCAAATTTGCTACCAATTTGGACTACTCAAACAACAAGTTCAGCTTTGTCCCACCTGCCATTGATAACTATATGCCCTTTCTATATTTTCTCTCCCTTTCCAATAATAGTTTTTATGGAGAAATCCACAAATCATTCTGTAACTTTTCTTTTCTTCGAAAGCTTGATCTTTCTCATAATGGCTTCAATGGCTTTATTCCTGAGTGTTTGACAAGAAAGAATAGCACACTCAAGGTTTTAAATCTTGCTGACAACAGACTCACCGGTTACATTTCTGATTCAGTATCAAGTTCTTGTAACCTAAGGTTCCTTGATCTCAATGGAAATCTCTTGAGCGGTACCATCCCAAAATCTCTTGACAACTGCCAAAGGCTAGAAGTCTTAAACCTTGGAAACAATCTTTTGAAAGATAGATTTCCATGCTTCTTAAGGAACATTTCCACCCTGCGAGTGTTGATTTTAAGGTCCAATAAGCTCCATGGTTCCATTAGATGCCCACAAAGCAAGGGAAATTGGGAGATGCTTCATATTGTTGACCTAGCATCTAATGACTTCACTGGCACACTGCCAAGATCACTGTTGCAAAGCTGGACAGCAATGATGGGTAATGAATATAATGCCCGAGAAAAGTATGGCACCTTATCTTTTGACATCTTTGATAACCATGATTCCATACATCGGAAGGATTTGCTCCCTCTTTTTGGCAAAGCTCTTGTAAAAATATTACTCAAAATCACAGCAAAGGAACCTCCTTCTGTTGCAAATAACATATTCTATTACTATGTCAATGTTGAGGATGAAATAGGAATTCGATACCTGGATTCAGTTACAGTGGTCAACAAAGGTTCACAAATGAAGTTTATCAAAATCCTCACTGTCTTCACTTCCTTGGATTTCTCGTCCAACCATTTTGAAGGTGCAATACCAGAAGAAATTATGCATTTCAGAACACTAAATAATCTTAACATGTCTTATAATGCCTTCTCAAGTCATATCCCATCATCTGTAGGAAATTTGACACAACTTGAATCTTTAGACCTGTCACATAACTCTTTGAATGGGGAGATTCCTGCTGAACTCGCAAGTTTATCCTTCCTTTCAGTTTTGAATCTCTCCTACAATCATTTGGTGGGAAAAATCCCAACAGGTACTCAAATCCAGTCGTTTGAAGCGGATTCCTTCGAAGGCAACGAAGGGTTGTGTGGACCTCCACTTACAAAGAATTGTAGGGATGATGGAGTACAAGGGCAGTCGCCACTACCACTACCAACATCTAAAGCACCACATTCAATTGACTGGAATTTCTTAAGTGTAGAGTTGGGGTTCACTTTTGGCCTTGGACTTGTCATCCTCCCCATTATTTTCTGCAAGAGTTGCAGGATGTGGTATTCCAATCATGTTGATGAGCTACTTTATAGGATTGTCCCTCAGCTTGATTTTGTGTATGAATATCGAGGAGGACGGAACTATCGAACACTTCAGTGGAGGCCTTATTAATTGAGCTCAAAGCAAAAAGCAACTAGGGAATGCAATTTGCACTGCATCTTCTGTTTGTTGGGTCATGCATTTCCTGATGTTTCGTAGTTTTTATGATGAGTAGCTAAATAATGACTTTGTCTCATAGTGTTAAACCTAGTTCGAATAAGATGTAACTGTTCAAGTTGCTAGTTTTGTGATTTATTATTGAGGGGTGAAGGTTAGAAAGAGGCGTACTAGTTAACATGAGGTAGCTACTGCTTGTCCATCTGCAGCTTAAATTTTGATCAGATGATATTGTTGGAAATTTTTAGCTATAATTTTGTCGTAAGTTATTATTAAACTTTGAAATAAATATAAAACAAAACGTTATTAAAAATTTTGTGAATTATATTATAATTACAAAAAATAAGAACTATTATATAATACGTTCACACTTAAGGTAAAAACATGAGTTATTTATTTATAATAATAACAGCGAATAATATACAGATTAAAAGCACGTTAAGTCAACCAATAAGTTGTTGCATGACTAATAAATAACTTAGTCCTATGTAAAGATAAGGACATAAATTTAATTTTCAAAAGGTACATTTATTGAGAGAGAGAATAACTATAAATGCTTTATTCCCTTGAATTGTGAGAACAATGTCGTGCAAACACACACGTTTAAGTCAAGAATAGTAACATGAACAAGCTGTCATAAAATCCTTTAAATATGCGAGATACCCGTATCTTTGAAACTTGAAGGCGTTTGACTGATGCTAATAAAGCGATCATAAGTTTTATATTATCCTTTCGGTTGTGTGCGCAACTTTGATTTATGTTTCTGCATGAAAAGAAACAATATCATATTTTATAAAAGATTATAATGCATACCTTTAGTATTTTGATTGAATCCATTTTGCATGTATATTTCAAGTCGTATAGAATATCAGTAATTATAGTGAATATATATAACATATATACATATATTTGCATTAATCTAATGCAATATTAATTTGTGAAGTTAAACAAATTGCTTAACTGAATAATTTTGTTCAGCATAATCAAGATGTCATCTAGATTTTGGCTTGAAAATTCTGCATCTTTAGTGTAACATCCCGAAGAATAATGTGCATGACTAACACCGCTAAATAATTTATTTTCATGCATTACAGAGATATGAGTAGGCAATATCGAAATACAAATATTAGGGTAAGATGAATTTAAGTTTCTTTTGTAGAAAAAATTTACGTAGGCAAATAGCAAGATTTCCCTAGTTTGACGAAAATCGATTTATTAGTGGTGTCTTGTACTGTAGAAATCTATATTGTAGAATAGCACAAATGTAAGTTAAAAAACCTAGAATATATGGCTAGAAACTAGCCACCCAAGCCATTTTTGTTGGCCAAAGAATGGCTACATATTTGAAAGCTCAACAAAACTAGAAAGCATTTTGAAATACACCAATTATAGTACCTCACAAGTTATAGTAACTTATGAGGTAAGAAGCAAAAATTTTCCATTTCGGCTAGCATCTCCATCCTCTCGCCCTCCATTTTCTTCTCCATTTTCATCCTCTACTTCAACCTCTCCATTCCACGCAAGAACCCTTGTGATCTTGCCTCCTGTTGATCAAATCCTTCACTCTTTCTTTGTGCATCTCTAAGAAACCCCAAGCCAAACTCATAAGCTCCTTCTGTTTTAGTCATCTAACCTCAGCCATGAGGGAGAAAGAAGGAATTTATAATCATCATCTTGGAGTGCTAGTGAGGAAGAGCCACGAAGAAACTCAAAATTAGAAGCTACTAAATTGTATTTTGAGCTAGGATTTCTTCGATTGGTTGTATTATAGGGTTTTAGGTGTAACATCCACCAGATTTTTCTTATCATTTTCGCCTAGTTATTCGATTTTTATCGAATAATTGAGATTTATTAGAATTCGACTAAATACTTATTTAGGATCAATTAATTAGTAATTAATTGAGTTAGATGTGAGGGGATTAGGTTAGAAGTATAGAAGATTTCATAAAAACTTTCTTAAACCGATTCATCGATTTGAAGAAAATTGGTAAGATTACGGTATTTTAAAAATGTCGAAACCAAATCAATAGAATTACATGTCCAAAACCCTATGCCTTAAGGCTGAATACTCAGCCATTTAAACCTCTAAGTGTGGCACCACAAAGGCCACAAAATGGAAAAGGGTTGGCTGAATTTTGGCCTCAAATTCTCAACCAATCAAATGGCCAACTTCCAACTACTGTCTTTATGTTTAAATCAAATTTTTTCTCCTCCTTCTCAAACTGATTTCACCACTTCCTTCTCTGACTCCAGCCTCCCTCTTCTCTTCTCCTCTCACCCAACTCTATTAAACCTCCAAGCTTAACAAGATTTTATCAATCCAAGCTCCAAAATCTAGCAAAATGACACCCCAAAGAGGTAGGGATTCAACCTTGTTCTTGTTCTTTTGGTTATGTGTAGCTGATTATGGCTTTAATTTCTCAATTCTTGATGTGACGATTGAATGAATATGATGATCTTTGACTTGTTCGTTGGTTGTTGTTGATATAAAATCGATTAAGAAGTAAAAAAGGGTGAAAGTATGAAGATGTGAGAGGCTGGAAAACCAAAGTCCCTAAGCAGTCTGTATGGCAGAGTGTATGGCTCTGCCTACAGCCATTCAAAGTTTGTGAAACTATTTTTATATGAAAGTAAACATTCAAGGCTTTCCATACATATATAATATAAGGCCATTGGATTAGTATTGAGAGAAATATAATTTTTGAAGTTTGACCTAGAAATTAGGATCTTTATCCGGGTAGTGTGGGTTGAGAAGGGTGTAACTCATTCTACACAACTCCAATTGAGTAAATCTAATATTATTTGAAAGCTAACATATGAAGGAGTATCCCACAAAAATTTCAGAGTTAGATCCATTGTCGATTATTACTAGCACATCAATGAAGTTGACTTAAGTTTAACCCAGGCTGAAATAGGGTAGTTTAGGAAGGTCAAGTTTCGGGGATTATATCTTGAAGTATACTCATGCAAATGATGTGCAACTTCTTTCATTTGAAAGCTTGTTCTCTTAGCTTTAGATTGATATAAATTTCGCATAATTTCACCCAAATTTCTATTTTTGGTGAATTTTCTCTCATAAGAGTGCAATTCTGGCTAAAGACATATATGAATTCTAGGTCGAGTTTAGTTAAAATCGGAACTCGAAACTTAGCAGACAAAGAGCTAGATTGGGAATACTTAAGGTTAAATCTAGAACATATTGAAATAGAGAACTAGATCGGGTAAAGTTAATATCAGAACTCGGAACATAGGAAACACATTTATAAAGTCTTGGAAAGCCAATTGTGGCTTAATGATGGAAATCGGAAGTTGGTACTAGAATATGGAACCTTATACCCGCATCTCGGAAGTCGGGAAATAGATGCTTTAAACTCTTATACATGAAGTTCGAAAGCTCGGTCCAAAATCAATCTCAGAGGTCGATTCTAAACATGATCCCATAAGTCGAGAATCAAGACATTCATAATCCCGGAAGTCAGGAAGCAAGTCATTGACCTTATGCACATAACTTACATGATCTCAGTACTTGGAAGTCGGTACTAAGCTCAAACTCAGGAACATCGTTAGAAGTTAAAAGCTTGCAAGATAGATTAAGACTTAAGAGTTTAAAACTTGCACCTATTGATATTGTTATATTCTTGATATGATTATAATGTTCTACAATGAGGTTACTGTTTGATCAAAGTTTCTTGGTTACTAGCACTATTCATGGAGAAGCAGACATGATCCGTTATGCTGCCGAATTTTTGATAGAATAGTAAGAAGGTTATGAGCATTTATATGTTATGAATATATATGTGGAAATTCCATATGCAAGGACATATGAAAGCAAACGATGAAGCATAAGTATGAGTGCATTCAGCATGTCTATGCATGATTATGTATGAAAATGAAAGGATAGGAATACATTAAATGTGAATCCCTTCACTTAGAGGCAGTTAATGAGATCCTTCCCTGTGAAGGCAGTTAAACAAGATAAGATTGGGTCCCTTCACTTGGAGGCAGTTAATGAGATCCCTCCCTCTGAAGGCAGTATAAAATTATGAGATCCCTCTACTTTGGAGGCACGTGGTCAGATGAGATCCCTCTACATTGAAGGCAAGTGGTCAGCTGAGATCTTTCTATTCTTGAGACACGTGACCAAGAGAGATCCCTTCAATTTAGAGGCACATGGCCAAAATGAGATCCCTCCAAGACTAGAGGCACGTGAATGCCCTTGTAGGTTAGTTCTGTGTGACGACGGTCACGAGTTAAGCTGACGAGCTCACTCCTAGATTAGACTACCCAAGGGCAGTAAAAACTAAATATTAAAACATATGCAAGCCATAACATCCCCACTCTAGTAAACGGAAGGTAATGGAAACTTTGAATTATTCCCCTTAGGCAGTGTGAGAATTTCTCAGGTAACGCTATGCCATGACGATCCTCACACTTGGAATTATAGGATAGTGTAACACTACCGTTGAAAGTACGACACTGCCATATGTTAAAAATTTGGACATGACAAAAGTGCTCCTATAAACTTTTGTTAATTATCAAAATGCCCAGGATTTTTAGAAATTATATTTTTGACCCTAAATAATTATTTCCACAATAACCTTAGAACTTTTCATAAAATGACTTTTATGTCCCCATATCGGTAGAATTAGCAGAATGGGGTTTTAAGCGGAGCAGAATCATGTGGCGAAACCGTAGAAGTCTAAATCTCTGCCGATTGGGCCATGGAGGCAGTCTGGTGTGAAATGACGTGGGGTGCCCCTGGACTTGCTCAAAATTGCGAAAATGCCATTAGTTATAGAAAATAGAAAACAGAAAGGCTCTGAATTTACGAAAATGTCTAATTTGCTCCGTTAATTCACTTATTCAGTTTCAATAGTTATGTAAGGGAAATTAGAGGTTAATTAAATATTAATCAAGAGTTAATTGGATATTAGTTAGAGAGATTAGGTTTAAGATAAATTAAAATGAACATGTAAACATCTTACAAAACTATTAAGTAACATTTGACCAGTTTGGAGAAAATCGGCGAAGATTCGGTATTTTAAACCGCCAGAACTGAACCAGTAGAATTTTCTACTGGAATCCTCACTTAAGTGGCTGAAATTCAGCCACCCCTACCACATATGAGTGGCACCAAGTGTTGCTCAAGATAGTGAAAAAACTTGGCCTTACCTTCATCAAATTTTTATTATTTTCGCCTAGTTGTTCGGTTTTATCAACTACTGAAGATCAATTAGCTTTCGATTAAATTTTTACTTAGAGCCAATTAAGTATCATTTAGAGAAATTAGATATGAGAGAATTAGATTGAAAGCATAGGACGCTTTATAGGATTTTACCAAACCGATTTACCGATTTAAAGAAAATTGGTAAGATTTCGGTACTTTGAATTGTCGGAACCGAACCGAACCAATAGAAATTATGCTATGAGTGCCCTAGGATCAATGGCTAAGATTTAGCCAAGCAACCCCCTCAAGTGGCGCCTTGATCAGCCCTTGATGATAGCAAGCCAAGCTAAATTGGAGAAGGGAGTGAAATCCACCAATCACATGCATCTAGCTTCCAAATATCTCTACCTTTTCCTTCCTTCCCTTATCATCATTTTCGTCCATCCTCTCCAACTGCTGAAGGTCATCTCCTTCTCTTCTCTTTACTCTCATTTCCACTCCATTCTCATCCATTTTCAAGTCTCATCACAAGTTGCTTTCATCAAAGACACAAAATCCACCCAAACTCAACTAGACAAGGTAGGAAATCCTACTTCCCTTCTTGTTTTCTCTGATTTGGGGCTGCATGGTAAGCATGTATAATCTGAAATATTGATGTTATATAGAGTGATGATGATGGTTCATGACTAGTTTTGCATGTATGTTGTGATTAAAATTGGAATTGAGAGCAAATAGCTTGAAGGAGGGAGACAAATCCAAAAGCTGTTAGGGTTTTCCTCGGCGGTCCGTACGGCGGAGTGTACGGCTCTGCCTACTGCCGTTTAAAATGGATGAAACCATTTTTATATGAAACTAGACATCTAGGAATTTCCATACGTATATCATATAAGGCCATTGGATTAGTATAGCATTAGTTATGAATTTTTGCAGTTTAACCTAGAAATCTGGATCCTTGTCCAGGTAGTATGAGTTGAGAAGGGTGCAACTCACCCTATACAACTCCAAATTGAGTTAACCTAAGGTTGTTTGAAAGCTAACATGTAAGGGAATATCCCATAAAAATTTCAGAACCAGATTCGTTGCCATCTGTTCCCAGCACACCAATGAAGTTGACTTAAGTTTAAATCGGGCTGAGATAATGTACTCCAGTAAAGTCAAGTTTCGAGACTCATAACTCAAACTATACTCATGAAAATGACATGAAACTTAATTCATTTAAAATCTTGTTCTGTTAGCTTTCATTTGATATAAATTTCATATGATTTCACCTAGATTTCTATTTTTAGTGAATTTTCACTTATAAGAGCACAATTCTGGCTAAGAACAGGACAGCCTGAGGAAAAATACTTATATCTTGAGTTATACAAATCAAAATGAGATGGGACCAAAAGGGTTGGAAACTAGACACATAAGACTATGATATATGCAAAATTTAGACTTGGATGAATTGAATTGAGCAAAGAGTGGATTATAACAAAATCGGGCAGAATAGGAGAGAGTAAACTGAAAACCCCAGAGATGCTTGAATTGAACTTGATGAATGATGCTATGAATATCTATATAATGGTTGATCCATATTGAATTGCAAGTTTGAAAGATTGTACTGGTTGTCTAGCACTATTCATGGGGAAGCGGACTCGATCCGTTATGCTGCCGAATTTTCGGCAGGAATTTATGAGAACTTATGCTATGGGTGATTATGCTTTGAATATATTTACATTTACATGTCATGTTCATGTACATCATGCATGCAAGCATAATTAGAATATGATATGAGAAATAAGGTATGAGACATATTCATGAATGCACCAAGCGTCCGCATGCATGACAAGATATGAAAAGGAAAAGATAATAAGAACTTGCAAGAAAGACATACCAAGCTACCACGTGAGGCATGGCATAGACCCAGCTAGCGTGGGCCAGAGCAGTACTGTTTAAGACTTGGGCCAACTCCCGATCATATTTAAGGGGAACAGACCGGTGTGAGGGCCGTGAAAAGTAAACCCATTACTCATGTATAGGTATGAGCTCGGACCTAAAAAGCAGGCTATTACCCAAGGGTGAGAGAGGCCATTCACCTCCGGGTGACCAAGTACAGAGAAACAAGATCAAGTTGCAAGTTAAAGAAAGATATGAATTAAGTCAAGTGCACTTGTATACAGATAAGTACAAGCATCTTTAGGTGCATCTTTAATTATCCCATAAGGTCATAATACTTTTATGATTCTTATTGAAGCATATTATACTATTTGTATTTCTATGTCTGTTATATGAAATGACAAGTGATTGTTAAAATATATCCCGCTTCAAGTAAGGTATTTTCAACTTAAAATTGAACCACTATTTGTTTATATGTGCTCATATTTTCATAATAAACCGAAGCGGCTGGAATGTTTATGATGACGCTGTAAGATTGGTTTGAGTTTACCTACTGAGAACCTTAGGTTCTCACTGCCTGCTTGTATGTTTTTCTTTTCTGTAAACATTCCAGCACCCAAGTTGGAAATCAAGTGCGAGGTGGAGTACTAAGCTTTTCATTGAGCAAAGATCGGACGTAAGCCAGACTAAGAAATTGTTGAAGCTAGCTAACAACTAGTCGGATGTAGACATTGTGTAATATGTCAGTTACAATTTCTTTAAAAGTGTAATTATTTTATTCTTTATGTATCAAAGATTATTAGTCAGTAATAAAGTGAGTAGTTAAAGGGCTATGTATTATATTTTCCATATTTTAAAGATTTCTTAACACAGTGACAACCTTTTATTATAACTCCATGACTCGAGCATGGCTTATATGATAAAGGTTGTTACACAAGCACCCTAAGGACGGTGAGACATAACGCCTAGATGTGGAAGAATAATTTTGCTTCATAAGCCTTAATAAGAAGAGAATAAACTAGGGGTGTGATCCTTCAAAAGGGAAGGTGACCCGAAGTAAGCTCCCCTCACCTATGACTCACATGACGCATGGCATCGACCCAGCTAGTATGAGTATAGGGGATAGGGCTTATATGAGGCATGGCATGACCCAGCTAGTGTAAGTACCGAAAATTTTATGGTGGCAACGGCCACGGTATGAGCTCATTACCACTTATGTTTAGTGGATGAAAAGAAAAAGACTCAAGATAAAGTCAAGTTAAGAAAAGAAAAGGGACTTCGGTCCAAACCCTTAAAGGGAAGAAGTTAAGAAAGTAAAGAAATTTTAAGAAAGATGCCAATGCAATTGCATGAATTCAAGTATGAGTATTTGCATAATTATATCCCATGTTTTATTGATGTTGAACTTGTTCTATCTATTTATGCAGTGATTTTTATTCTAAATATAAAATATTGTTGCTCGGATGTAGGTTACCTGAGTAGTCTCCGAACTAAGAATAGGATCTCAAGCTACTTGAAGGAGCGTTTCCACGACGGTGAAGGGTGTATCTACAAGGACTCCGACGCTCAAGTCAATGAGTGCAGGAATATGTGAGAGGTAGGTCAGAAAAAGATACCTGATGCTTGAGGAAGGACCCATATTTATACGAGTAAATAGTTGAGAAGAAAGGGGGATTCGATCCCACCTTTGTAAGGGATAACTCTGGACGTCCGTTACCTTGGGGATATCGGATGGGTCTGAGTTTTTCGGCCGTGCAAGGGAAGGTCGTTCCGCGATACCAGGGAACAAAGGGCTTAGCCAAAGCTCGGGCCCTAACTCGAATAATGGCCCAGGATAGGCTTGAACTATTAACAAATCCGAGATCTATCTGGGCCCAGCCATTGGGCCGAGTTGGGTCCCTATGTTACTATCCGGAACAGTGCCCCCAACTCGGTATCCAAGGTGGCTTCTTCGAATGCCAAGTTCTCCGTGAATCTCCGAGTTAGTATGCTGTGCTCCGACCTTGGATTACCATTTAAGTGATTTGACATTTACCTGTGGCAAAGTCCTGAGTCTCTGCAAACCGGCGACATTCCTTCGTCTCATAAGTCACGTCTAATAACCCTAAACGGACACGTGCTGTTTCGGTGCCTCGTTCAGAGCGCCTTATCATTTCGATTGGGGCATCATTTCCATTTTTGCCCCCATTCCTTTTGTGCGAAAAGACGAGTTGCACCCTTCGTGACGTTTAGGTTGCGCAGCAAAGGACATTTTCATTCCTATAAAGAGGGGTTTCATGCGTTCACTATCCATTCTTCTTGCCTTGCCCATTTTCCTTGTCTTGTCCAAAAGTATTCGTCGCGAGAGGTAGTGAAGGAACAATGTAGGACTGTGATCGTTTGTGCCGCCATTACTTCGCGAGTAACAGGTATGCCTTATCCCTTATTTTCTGCCTTCTGTGACTAGTATTGTTTCGTCAGGTGTTATATCTGTGGCTGTTTGGCTTCCACTGATCCCTTTTTGCTTTGTACTTTGGGGAGGTTTCAGACACTTAGTCTTTACTTCGCTTGCTTGATTTCTGCTTCCGCCACCCATTGGTGGCTTTTCGCATAAAGGGAAACCACCGTAAGGAGCTTGTCTTTTCAGTTCCCATTTTATCTTTAGGATTTTTCGACTTAGGCTTTTCCCGAATTTGTGATGTAGGGTTGGTTTCCTGTATAGGTTGTTTGGGATCGCGAAAAATGGCCAAAAAGAGAGCTCTAACTTTTCCTCCCGAGATTAACTTTATCTACCGATGGGTCGATCTCGAGGTCCTAGGGACTCCATCGGTCGTAACCCCGGAATTCCTAACTCATTTCAGATAGGAGAACCTTATCTTGCCGGAGGGCGAGTACAAGGAGAAGTATTATTTGGAGGCTCCGGGTCCAAGCGAGAGGGTGAGCGACTTTAACCTTGAAGGGGGCCTCGGTGGATGTGGTGTTACGATGTCATTATCTCTAAGCTAGGAGTTCGGATTCCGTTTACCTATTTTCAAATGGAGATTCTACACCAGACTGAGGTCGCTCCTTCTCAACTGCATCCGAATAGTTGGGCGATGATTCGGGATTTCGAGATCATTTGCGAATATCTCGGATTAACGCCATCTCCGGACGCCTTCTTTTTCCTGTTCACTCTGACTCGACTTGCCGGTGGTGGATTAACCTCGGGATGGCTATCCTTCCGAGCTCACGCCAATCGGAAGATATTCCTTCTGTATGAGGAATCCTTCCATAATTTCAAGCATGTTTTCTTCAAGGTTTTCGGCTGTCCAAACTCGATTCCTTTTTGGGAGACCTTGGAGGGGGAGCTTCGATTTAACATCTTTTAGTGTAAGCACTTTAGCACTCCCTGGATAGAGGAGAATTCCCTTAAGCCCGAGGAGAAAGTTGTTGTTGACTTCCTTTTCGAATGCTTTGGGAAGAATCATCTGAACTTAAAGAACATAGTTGGTGTAGATCCTGGGGAGGCCAAGCAGTATTTAGGTTGTCGCTTTCCTGTTATTGCTACGTATCTTATGCACCCCCTTCCTTTTTGTTTTTTATCAGGTACTTATTGTTGATGCCTTTTTTTGCGGACGAGATGGCTCCAAAGTCTGCCATCGCCGAGTTTTGCTGGAGGATACTGAAGAGGTCGCACGAGGGGGATGGGAGTAACAATTCGAAGTCGGTGGGGTCCGAAGACCCGGTGTTCGCTTCTGTTCCTGATAAGCCGGCTCCGGAGGACCAGCCTTCCAAGAAACAAAAGTCAAAGAGAGCGGCCAAAGGGAAGTCCATGGTTGCCGACCCTGAGGGCCTTCCCTCGCCGAAGGAGCGGTCCGACGCCCATGTTATGGATAAGGATTTTCTTTATCCTGCCTTCATGGATAAGGAATTGATGGTCCCCACCCTTCTCGAGCGCTTACAAGGTGACAATGAGAATTTGGCTACCAAATTCCACTGGGCAGGGCGAGCCATGCTGAAGTCGGTGGCCTTACTCAGATACTCGGAACCGGTTATTACCTCTAGTGTTCGAGCTATGGAAGAGGTAAAGGCCTTGAAGTCCTAGTTCTCCCTTCTTCAAGATGAGAAGTCAACTTTGGAGAAATCCAAGGAAGACAAGATCAATAGGTTGAAGGAGGCATTTGAGTCGAGGGACCAGCAATTGGAGGATTTCCGTTGTCGAGTGTCAGAACTCCAGAGGGATTGCGCCGATTTTAAGGAAGCTGCTACGACGGCAGGGGACGAGGTGGCTCGGGTGGAGCGGCTGTGGGCGAGATCGGCCGGAGAGATTAAGGAGTCCCTTTTGGAGCAGTGCCAGGTTATTTGTCCTGACGCTGATTTCAGCGAGGTTGATCTGGACAAAATTGTAGTTGATGGTCGCATCATGGTCGCTCCAGAAGAGGATGATAACGGAGCCGATGACCTTGAAGCCGACCCGAAGGACTAGCCTTCCGACCTTTGTTTTGTATTGACCTGTTAGGTTTAGGGGCTCTTCTCGAATATTTGTCTGATGTCGGAACCTTTTGTAATGAAATTTGTTGCGATGTTATTATTTTGTTTGTTGCCTGTTTTGTTAATTGATACATCAGTTATTCGCCTAAGTTAAACCTTGAAGGGAATTTTGGTGGCACCTTTATTGCTTTACCGAACTAGATGTTGTCCGAGTTGGATTTAGCTAGAACTTCAGGTTTTCTTTGCTCAAGTTAACGCGATGTAAACTGACCCGGGGTTTGACTCCGAACCTTAATCGTATTCGAGATTACGTGTCCGAGTTGTCATGTCGGGATCCATTTTTCTCGACTAGGGGGTGATCAATCCCTTAGGAGAATTAAGGCGAGTTGAAATCGTCAATTGTGGTGTGTAATAAAAATAATGGAAGCGGAATAATGAGAGTAATGGAAATGAAAGAAAGAGCCAATGACATAAAAATAATGAAGTAATGTTAGATGACACAAAATAAAAGTAACATGTAAAAGCAAATACCGAGAAAAATTGGCTAGCTAACGTTCAGCCCATAGAGTCCCGCCTCGTTAAAACCTCTTCGGGAAAACCCAGTGGGACAAAACCTAAGGTAGGAAAAAGAGTACGACTATCTCACGTGGTATATACATCAGATAAAAAATTTCCAGAGGTTGGCAGAGTTCCACAACCTCGGAATCTCTGTGCCCGACAATGTGGAGAGTTTGTATGCCCCTTTTCCCAAGATGTCAATAACTCTATATGGGCCTTCCCAGTTTGCAACTAATTTCCCATGGCCCACGGGAGGTTTTCCGATGTCAGCTCGTCGGAGACCCAATTCCCCTTTTTCGAAAGTCTGGGGTACTACTTTGGCGTTGTATCTTTGGGAGATTCGATATTTTAGCGCTTTCTCCCTTAGATGAGCCATTTCCCTTGCTTCGTTTGACAAATCGGACTCCTCCCAAAGTGTGTGGTGGTTTGTAGGTCGGAACGTGATGACTTCAATTGGTATCATCGCGTCCATCCCGTAAGTCAGCTTGAAAGGAGCTTCCCCCATTATTGAGTGCAAGGTGGTTCTGTAGGACCATAAAACGCTCCCGAGTTTGTCGACCCATCCCCCCTCTGCCTCGTTGAGTCTCTTTTTCAGTCCTTGAAAGATGACTTTGTTAGTGGTTTCAGCTTGGCCGTTTGTTTGGGGGTGCTCGACTGAGGTAAAGTGGTGCTTAACCTTGTGGCTGGAGAGGAATCCTCGGAACTTCTGATCTATAAACTGGGTTTCATTGTCCGTAACAATCAAGTCAGGTAGCCCGAAGCGAGTGAAGATATTCCTCTATACGAATTTCCAAGCTTGGGCAGCAGTGATGGTGGAAAACGGCTCTGCTTCTATCCACTTCATGAAATAATCTATTGCCACAATTAGGTATTTCACTTGTCCCGAGGCGAGTAGGAAGGGAGCTAGGAGGTCAAGTCCCCACTTGCTGAAGGGCTAGGGGGACATGATCGACGTTAGTTCATCGGAAGGGGCGAGGTGGAAAGTGGCGTGTTTTTGGCAGCTCGAGCACTTTCGTGCATACTCCATTGAGTCCTTCATCATCGACAGCCAATAGAATCGAGCTCGTAAAACTTTTAATGCAAGCTACTTTCCTCCGAGGTGATGGCCGCAAGATCCTTCATGAACTTCCTTAAGAATGGTGGGAACCCAATCCGGTCCCATGCACCTTAGCAGTGGCTGGGATAACCCCCTTCTAAATAGTTGATCATTGATGAGAGTATAATAGGAGGCTTCTCTGGCTAGCCTCCTGGCGTCGATGGGATTTTCTAGTCTGGTTCCATTCCTCAAGTACTAAATGATCGGAGTCATCTAGTTCGGAACTCCATCGACAGACAAGGTCAGGAGTGTATCCGATATTGAGGGAAGCTTCAAGGTCTCTTGGATCAAACTCTGATTGTTTCCTCCGAGCTTAGTGCTTGCCAACCTGGAGTGGATGTCGGCCTTGACATTCTGTTCCCTTGGAACATGTCGGAACTCTATCTGCGAAAATTTTTCCACGAGTTCTTTCACTTTTGTCAGGAACTTCTGCAGTAGGACGTCTTTAGCTTGGTATGCCTCGGTGACTTGGGAAGTCACGACTTAGGAGTCACTGCACACCTGAAGTCGGGACATGCCGACATCCCTTGCTAGCTTGAGGCCTACGATGAGGGCTTCATATTCGGCCTGGTTATTGGAAACCGAGAAGTCGAATTTAATGGAGAGCTTGAGGATTATTTCACCTTCTTTTTCGAGAATAGCCCCAGCTCCGCTGCCCTTCAAGCTGGAGGCTCCGTCCACGTGCAGTGTCCAACCGGATTCCAGGGTATCCGCCTCGTCCACCATTTCAGCTAAGAAGTCTGCCAATGCTTGAGATTTAATGGCAGTCCTTAGTTCATATTGGACGTCGAAATCCGAAAGCTCCACAGACCATGATACCATCCTTCCTACCAAGTCCGGTTTTTGTAGGATTTGTCGAATTGGCTGGTCAGTTCGGACGACGATGGTGTGGGCTTGGAAATACTGGCGAAGCTTTCGCGCTGCAATGACTAGGGCCAAAGCGACCTTTTCAATCTTTCGATATCTAGTCTCTAGTCCCTGAATCACTTTGCTAATAAAGTATACCGGGCACTATTGTTGGGAATCCTCCCAAACCAGCACCCCAGCAACGGCAATGTCACTAACAGACAGATACAGGAATAGCGGTTTTCCAACTTCCGGCTTGCTCAATATAGGCGGGCGGGATAGATAGTCCTTGAAGTTGGTGAAGGCAGCTTCACATTCTGGTGTCCACTCAAAAGTATTCTCCTTTTTCAGGAGAGAGAAGAGGAGGATAACTTTCGTGGCCGATGCAGCCATGAACCTCGAAAGAGAGGCAATTCTTCCCGTGAGGCATTGTACTTCTTTTACCATTGTCGGACTTTTCATTTCAAGTATTGCTCTGCATTTGTTAGGGTTTGCCTCGATCCCCCAATGCGTAAGCATGAACCCTAGAAATTTTCCGGCTTCTATGGCAAAAGCGCACTTGTGCGGGTTAAGTCTCATGTTATGCTGCCGTATCCGATCAAATATGACCTTAAGGTCGGTCAGGAGATTTTCTTCTTCGCGAGACTTGAACAACATGTCATCGATATACACTTCCATCAGATCTCCGGCCAGCTCTGTGAATACCTTATTCATAAGCCTCTGGTACGTTGCTCCCGTATTCTTCAATCCGAAAGGCATGACCTTGTAGCAATAATTAGCCGTTGGGGTTATGAACGCCATTTTTTCTTCGTCGAGCTTGAACATCGAGATCTGATTATATCCCGAGTAAGCGTCCATGAAAGTGAGCAATCTGAACCCGGAAGCGGCATCCACTAAACCATCGATGCTTGGTAAGGGATACGGGTCCTTTGGGCAGGCTTTGTTCAAGTCGGTATAGTCAACGCGCATTCGCCATTTCAGGGTTAATTCTCGGTATGTCGGTGGCAGACCAGGCGAACAAATCTACGTTGGACTTGAGGAGGTTGATTAAACCTTGTTTCAGTGAGATCGAGAGTTTTTTGTTAATCCGAGTTACTTTCCATTCTTCATTTCCGATTTGGATCTCTTCTAACTCGCCATCTGGCTCTGGTCTCTTTCCTTCAACTCTCCTTGCGTGCAAGTCTATTATCATGACATTCGAAGAATTGGGGGGTCGGTCATCGGCCTGGGACACCACCTTTTGTCTCTTTTGTATCTCCAAGCTGGCGTTATAGCATCGCCGAGCCGCAGCCTAGTCGGCTTTCACAGTGGCAATTTCTCCTTGGTCGGTAAGGAACTTCATGGTCAGGGATGCCATTGAGATAATAGCGCTTATCTTGTTCAACGTCAGTCTTCCAAGTATGGCGTTGTAGGCCGAGGGGCAGTCGACAACTAGGAAGTTGACTTTAATCGTCTGAGTAGGTTGAGACCCCAAGGTTAGGTGGAGGGTGACGTAACCCTGAGGGTGGACTTTTTCTCCAAAAAACCCGATCAACTCCTCCACGTGTGTTTGGAGGTCGGCGTTACTTAATCCGAGTTTATCAATTGCATCTCGGAATAGAATATCGACCGAGCTTCCTTGATCAACAAATACCCTTTTTACCTAGGCATTGACCATGGCTACGAATATCATCATTGGGTCGTCATGTCCCGAGATCACGCCCTCGAAATCAGAACTTGAGAAGACGATGTCTGGTATTGGCTGAGATGTCGGCGCTGGCTTTTTTATCTTTTCAGAAGAAACGGTAAGAACTTCTTGTAAATGCTTCTTACAGGCTGACTTCATTATTCCGCCACTTGCAAAGCCTCCAGCAATGATGTTGATAGTCCTTGTGATCTGTTCCTTGTCATTGCCTTGACTTGCTTCTGGCTCCTCGGATTCCTTCTTTCTTCGTCCCCATGATCAAGAGCTCGCCTTCTTCATGGACTTCTTTGGGAAGCCACGTACTTCGCCAATCTACCTTCCCTTATCAACTATTCCACAGAATCCTGGAGGTCATAGCAATCTTCGGTTTTGTGTCCAAAACCGTTGTGATACTCGCAGAACAAGGACTTGTTAGTGTTGGCTCTCATCTTGAAGACCTTTGGCTTAGGGAACCACTCGACTTGGCCGATCTCTTAGAATAGCTCGGATAGGGATATGTTGAGGGGGGTGTAGTCATTGTACCTACCGTCCCTGGAACGTACGTTCTTCCTCGGGTGTTCATCTTGGCCGCCAATTTTCCTGTCGGATTGGGTCCTTGCGGGGTTGGCTGTGGCCTTCTCTGTTTCTTCGAGAAAGATATATTTCTCGACCCTTGTTTGTATTTCCTCTAGGGATTCTGGCGGTCTTTTGGACAACGAAGTTTTAAACGGTCCTGGTCATAATCCGTTTAGCAACGTCAAAATTGTCGCCTGAGTCTGAACCTCATTAGCAAGCAAAGATTCGGAGTTGTATCGCTCGAGAAAGTCTCGGAGTAACTCATTTTGCCGCTGATGAATTCCGAGGAGGCTAGAGACTGGCTTGGGCTTGAACTTCTTGGTAGTGAAATGGGCCAAGAAAGTTGAAGCAAGGTCGGAAAATCGATTGATCGACCTAGGAGGAAGAGAGTTAAACATTTCAACTCGGCTTTCTTCAGAGTTATTGGAAAGGCTCGGCATTTGATGGGATCCGAAACTTCGGCTAGCGTCATTCTCGACTTGAAGACATCCATATGTTCCTAGGGGTCAGTGCTCCCATCGTATGGTTCCATGTCGGATGGGGGCTTAAACTCCTTGGGAGGCAGTGTTCTCATAATGAAGTTGGAGAATGGTGTGTCGTCGCCATCTTTGGGGTTCTCGTATCGCTTGGAACCGCTTCTATCTTGTTCGTCATCGTGTCAAGGAAGGGATTGGATGTCAGAATGTTCATTGTGGTGGCGGGTACTTCCCACCCGAGCCTCTTTGCTGCCGTGGGATGCACTCCCATGTGGCAAGTCTCTATGGTGACGACGTTCCGAGCTTCGACTTCATTCTCTCGGACTTCGACCTCTACGATAATCTGGACTCCTTTCGTGGTGGCGCCTATGTCGTTCCCGACGTCGCCTTCGTTCTGAGTCCTTCATATGGTCCAGGTTTTCTTCCAGCCTTTGAATGCAAGTGGCCTGCTCCGGCATCAGGATTAGCATTTCGGCGAGCGGGTCGGTGTTGGCCTGAGGGCGAATTTCGACCCTAGAGGCGACCACGTTTCCCGCGGCCCGGACGATGGTGTTTGGTGGTCACGAAGTTCTACTCGTCTTTGGCATTCTCAGCATGGCCGAAGTCGGAAGCAGTTCGCCCTTCCATCAGTGGTTGGTTGTTGCTTATAAGGGCGTGCCCAGTCGTGCGTTCTCTCCTTGGTAGCGAAGACATTGTGTAATCACAGCTGTGGTATGGTGGCGAGCAGCGTGATATTGTTCCCACAGATGGCGCCAATGTTCGGATGTGGGTTACCTGAGTAGTCTCCGAACTAATAATGGGATCTTAAGCTACTTGAAGGAGTGTTTCCACGGCGGTGAAGGATGTACCTGCAAGGACTCTAACGCTCAAGTCAGTGAGTGCAGGATATGTGAGAGGTAGGTCAGAAAAAGATACCTGACACTTGAAGAATGACCCATATTTATACGGGTAAATAGTTGAGAAGAAAGGGGGATTCAATCCCGCCTTTGTAGGGGATAACTCTGAACGTCCGTTACCTTGGGGATATCGGATCGGTCCGAGTTTTCCGGCTGTGCAAGGGAAGGTCGTTCCGCGATGCCAGGGAACAGAGGGCTTAGCCCAAGCTTGGGCCCTAACTCGGATAATGGCCCGGGATAGGTTCGGACTATTAACAAATCTGAGATCTATCTGGGCCCAGCCATTGGGCCGAGTTGGGTCCCTATGTTACTGTCCGGAACAATTGTCAATGTGACCCAAGTGCATGAATAAAATGAACTCTGCTTCAGACAATATATAGTTTCAAACTAGATCGGGTATACCCAATGTTGAACTCGGAACTTAGTGAATAGTAAATTAGATTGGGTATAGTTAATGTCAGAATTCGGAATTTAGGAAACACTCTCATAAAAGTCTTAGAAGACCAAATGTAGACAAAGATCGGAGATCGGGATCAATCCAGAATCACTCTAGGAGATTGAACATAACCCCAGAAGTCGGAAATTATATAATCTCGGAGATCGAATATAACCCAGGAAGTTAGAACTTAGGTAATCTCCGAACTCAGGCACAATTCGAACTAGGGAATAAAAGCTAGAAGCTTGCAAGATAAATTAAGACTTAAGGTTTTAAAGCTTACACCCATTGATATTGTTATATTCTTGCTATGACTATAATGTTATATATTGAGTTTGCTGTTTGATTAAAGTTTCCTAATTTCCTAGCACTATTCATGGGGAAGCGGATATGATTCATCATACTGCCGAAATTTCGGCAGAGATTTCAATTAATATGAATTTACAAGTTATGCATGCATTGGTCAAATCATGAGACAAGTAATGCTACCCTTATAAGAATGAGGAAGGATTTCCATGTGACTTGGGCCAGCCCCTGAACAAAATTAAGGGGAATAGATCAGTGAGGAAGTCGGGGAAAGTAAACCTGGCGACCCTGTATAGGAACGAACTCGATCCTGAAAGGCGGATTATGACCGGGGAGTCTTATGGCCAATATACTCCCAAGGAACCGAGTATGGAAAAATATGAGTTAAAGTCAAGTGCATTATCATTTCTGCATATCCACAGTTTCTGTTACCATTTTTTGAGTTAATTGCACTATTATCTGCTATATATGTACTTTTGTTTACTTTACAGCTGCCACTTAATTATATCAAAATATATGTCTTGCTGCTTATTTTTCTGTCTTATTTTCCTTTATCTCGTTAAGTAAAACCAAGTTATATTTCAGGCTATGATTTCTATAATTAATTGAGTAAAACATCCTGTTGATGTAACGTTTTCTTTTAATTAAAATCCAAAACACCTGAGAATAGCGGTGATGACAGATATATATACTTAGAATTCCTACTGAAAAATCTTTATTTCTCACCCTACTATATATTTCTGCATCATTCTCAGAGCATGGAGAATGCGGCAACCGGCGTCCTATTTATTGAGTGTCCTGAGCTCCACATCCATCTTGATCCGTTCATAGACTCCGTGTACATATCCGGTAGATGTCAGTTTCACCTTTAATTCTTCTTCCAGAGAGATTTTGTAGTACCACTCATGCACCCGCTTTTTGACCCTATCGTCCCTTACATTGCCATCCCTCTCTACATGACTTATCCCTTTCCACCTCCACATGCTACGGCAGGAGCACCGGCAGCAACAGTAGCTCCCATGGCTCCGCCAGCCTCACCACTGCAGCAGATACCCTCGGTCTTGATGTCTGAGGAGGATCCATCTGAGGCTGAGAGTTCATCTTCCTTATCCTCTTCTCTGAGTGTGGATTACACTCTTGCGGATGCCAGCATGGCGAATGGATTCCTTTCTTCGGAATCCACCTAGACGGAGTACCCACCGTAGCAGTAGTAGGTGTACAAGATGACCCTTTTTTGGCAGTTTGGGTCATGAACATGTGGGTAGGAGTTAGTAATTGTACATGAAATATCCCGTGGGGACCAGTTAGGGGGGTTGTTCATATAGACAGGCCGATTTATTTTGTGCTAATGGCCTCATTTTTTTTTTTACTACCCTGTACTATCTTACATGTCTTTTGACAACTTTGAAAACAAATGTAGATGTATGTATATATATATGATGCAGTTTCAATAAGTTCTATTTCTTTCATATTTTTATTTGTGTTACTTTACTTCCGGTACAAGGACTCTTTAGTGTTTATTTTGTTGCCAAATAGAAATTGATTGAAGTAAATAGTTAACTCTTAGTTCACCACACGTAATAACTTATCAGGTAATATATTATGACTTAAGCATAGTATTTTATCTTGTAAGGTGTTACAACATGAATACATGATGTTTGAAAGAATAAAGTTAATTGTGCATGCAATTCATGAATCTTACAAAGGATTCCATATTACTTGGCCAGCCCCTAAATAAGTTTAAGGGAAATAGATTAGTGGGAAGGTCAAGAAAAGTAAACCCAGCAATCCTGTATAGGAACGAGCTCGGTCCTGAAAACCGGACTATTACCCAAGAGTATATGGCCAATAACTCCCAGGGGACCAAGGATGCAAAATAAGTTTTAAGAGGCGAAAGCCTTCAAAGATAATATGCATTCCCCAATTGCATATTTATATGTACTGTATGATAATTCTTAGTTGATTGTCATAGTTATCTGTTTATTTCTCATGACATGTTACTGTTCATTTATGGTTACTATCTTATTTGTATTAGTATATCTGTTAACTATATTTTCATTGTTCCAATTTAAAATTTAGTTTGTTTCGGTGTATGTTTCTATAATAAGAATTTAAGTTGAATATTACTATTATGTCATACTATTTAAAATTATGGAAAAACCGAAACAACTGAGAGCGACAGCGATGACAGATATGTATAAATTTAGAATTCCTACTGAGAAATCTTTATTTCTCACCCTAGTATATGTTTCCACGTCATTCTCTGATCATGGAGAATGCGGCAACAGGCATCCTGATCATCGAGTTCCATGAGCTTCATATCCACCTGAACCCATTTTTAAACTCTGCATATATATCCGGTAGATGTCAGTTTTATTTTTATTTCTTCTTTCGTAGAGATTTTGTTGTTCCTCTGACTCACCCACTCTTCAACCCCGCTCCTTATATTGCTATTCCGCTATACATGGCCCATCCTTTTTCCACCTCCATACGCAACAGCAGCAGCAGCTCCCATGGCTCCACTAGCTTCACCACCACAGCAGATCCCCTCGGTTTCACTGTCTGAGGAAGATCCGTCGGAGGCAGCGAGCTCATCTTCCTCGTCCTCTGCCCCGAGCATGGACTACACCCCAGCTGACGCCGACATGGCGAATGGATTCCCTTCCTCGGAGTCCATCTAGGGTGCTCGTGTAGTGTGCAGTAGGAAATGTATAGAGTGGGCCTCTTTTGGCAGTATTGGGTCATAGGCAGTAGTTTAGTGTATGTTGTATATGGATGGGTAGCACACGAAATGTCCCTTTTGGACCAGTTAGGGTACTGTTCATAGAGACAAGTCAATTCATTTTGTCTTAGCGGCCTCATTTTATTACCCTGTACTATTTTATGTATCTTTTGACAAACTTTGAAAATAGATGTCTATGTATATATGTATATGATGTCATTTCAGTAGTTCCATCTATTCCACATTTTTATTTATTTTACTTTATTTCTGTTATAACGATTATCTATTACTTATTCTGCAGTCAAATGGAAATTTATTTAAGTGAACAGTTAACTCTGTATGGATAATTAATATTGAATCAAAAAATGGAATTTAATAAGACAGCCATATGTAATAACCTATCAGGTAACATTTTATGACTTAAGCATAGTATTTTGCCTGGTAAGGTGTTACAAATGGTGGGGACTGAGAGCCAGAGAGGCCTCCACCTCTTTCAAAGAACATGTGTGGCTATAACCATTGTAGTTTGCAAATGACATGACAAAAATCTATTAAGTCTTAACAATACTGTTGGCAAGGATTAGTGTAGTTGAGAAAGATACTTCAGCAATCTTAAAAGTAAGACATTTTATAGAGCTTACTTGAGAAGTGACAAGCTGACATGTGTGATGCGAAGTCGGAAGCTTTTTATTGAAGGTATTCATGATATGGTTTGGTTTGATTTTGGAGAAAATTCCAACCAAACCAAATCAATCAATTCTTAAACATTTACATCATATCAGTTTTTTTTAAGCCTGCCAGCTGAACCAAACCACAATTTATTGGTTTGGTTTGGTTTAGTTTTTGATTTTGCACAAACTGTTGTCTAAATCTTTCTGTCTCAATACAAAT